>OU611947.1:10000000-12500000 GCA_914767545.1 Sesia apiformis | reverse complement strand
AACAAGATGATAAATGTAAAATATATGTAAAAACTGATTTCGGAAATTGTGACGATACTGCATCAGCTTTATGTTGACAATATAAAAAAAAAACGATAAGCAATAAATAATATTTTCAACATTTTTAATCGATTTATTTGTAATTTTGTTAAATAACTCGAAATCATTACATATTTTCGGGAAATCGGTATTTCACATTATATTTGCATTACATTTTTTTCTGCAATCTGTTATTAGTTTTACCACCATTAAGGCGCCGTCGGTACTAAAATCTTGAAATAATTTAATTAACAATAATTAATTAAAATGCCTCTTCCATAAACAAGATGATAAATGTGAAATATATGTAAAAACTGATTTCGGAAATTGTGACAATACTGCATCAGCGTTATGGTGACAATATAAAAAAAAACGATAAGCAATAAATAATACTCTCAACATTTTTAATCGATTTATTTGTAATTTTGTTAAATAACTCGAAGTCATTACATATTTTCGGGAAATCGGTATTTCACATTATATTTGCATTACATTTTTTTCTGCAATCTGTTATTAGTTTTACCACCATTAAGGCGCCGTCGGTACTAAAATCTTGAAATAATTTAATTAACAATAATTAATTAAAATGCCTCTTCCATAAACAAGATGATAAATGTGAAATATATGTAAAAACTGATTTCGGAAATTGTGACAATACTGCATCAGCGTTATGGTGACAATATAAAAAAAAACGATAAGCAATAAATAATACTCTCAACATTTTTAATCGATTTATTTGTAATTTTGTTAAATAACTCGAAGTCATTACATATTTTCGGGAAATCGGTATTTCACATCATATTTGCATTACATTTTTTTTTGCAGTCTGTTATTAGTTTTACCACCATTAAGGCGCCGTCGGTACTAAAATCTTGAAATAATTTAATTAACAATAATTAATTAAAATGCCTCTTCCATAAACAAGATGATAAATGTGGAATATATGTAAAAACTGATTTCGGAAATTGTGACGATACTACATCAGCGTTATGTTGACAATATAAAAAAAAACGATAAGCAATAAATAATACTTTCAACATTTTTAATCGATTTATTTGTAATTTTGTTAAATAACTCGAAGTCATTACATATTTTCGGGAAATCGGTATTTCACATTATATTTTTTTCTGCAATCTGTTATTAGTTTTACCACCATTAAGGCGCCATCGGTACTAAAATTTTGAAATAATTTAATTAACAATAATTAATTAAAATGCCTCTTCCCTAAACAAGATGATAAATGTGAAATATATGTAAATACTAATTTCGGAAGTTGAAATAATTATAAATTAATTACAATAGTTTAACAAAATGAGACATTGACTATAAAATAATTATTAACAAGCTAGATTTTGAACCATATTTCTGTATATTTTAAATTAAACCTCAATTTGACAGCATCTCATTTCTTATAATGGAGGGCTTTGGGTTCTAAAGAGGGGCAAGATTCAGTTTATCGCAACTATCGGTAACTGAAATTTCCGTGAAGTTATTATTCACTTTATATTACAAATAAATTTGTAATAGCTTGTTAATATTTTTTCTATAATTTCACACCAAACTATTTTAATAAGCTATAATCATTTGTAAAATACGTAAGCTGTTACTTTAGTTCCTTAAATCTTTGTCATTATTCAAATTTTTAATACATATTATATACACCTAAAATATTAAACGGATCAAACGCCTGTATACAATAGGTCCGTCAATTAAGGTTAGTGATCTGGTAAGCACAGTCATCGGTGTAACTCAGCTGAAGCCTCGACTAAATTACATAGTTACACAATAATTACGAATATTACATTTATGTAATATTCATGTAATATTATAAATTATGATTATATACGAGGGGCGTTAAATGTATTCTCGGTATCGGGGTGATATACTAATGATAAGGGTAATTAAATTATCTTATTAGTTAAAGACACTCTTTGAGGGTATAAATATAAAATTTAATTTAATTGTCACCATTAGTATTCGTGATATCATTACGAAAAGGCAACTAGGATGACTAATACGACAATGTTGAAAAAAATCGAGCATTGCGCTGTGATAAAATTCCTTACAAAACAAGGAAAGGCTCAAAAAGTTATTCACGAAGAAATGGTGGCTGTTTACCAAGATTCTGCTCCTTCATTATCTATTTACTATTCAGAAATGGTCTAGTGAATTCAAACGGGGTAGAGAAAGTATTGAAGACGACCCCCGTGCCGGTGGGCCGGTTAGTGCCGCTACTGAAGAATATGTCAAAATCTTGTACTAGAAGATGCCCGTGTGAGAGTGAAAACAATAGCAGAAAGGACTAAGCTATCCGTGGGTACCATTCACACTATCCTTCATGAGCATCTGAATCTGTCAAAGGTCAGTGCAAGATGGGTGCCGCGAATGCTCACGGCGCTTCAGAAACAAGTGCGAGTTGTGTGTTGCAAGGAGTTTTTGGAGCTCTGTGGTGAAAATCCGCATAGTATTTTCGACCGAATCGTTACCGGTGATGAAACGTGGGTTCATCACTATGATCCTGAGAGCAAGCAAGAGTCCATGCAGTGGCATAAAAAAAGAACAGACCCACCGAAGAAGTTTAAAGTCACCCCATCCGCCGGAAAGCTCATGGCCACAGTGTTTTGGGACTCTTAAGGGAATCTTACTGATTGAGTACACAAAAAAAGGTCAAAGTATTACTGCCGCATCTTACGCAAACACCCTACGTAATTTAAAGGAGGCAATAAAAGAAAAAAGACGCGGAAAATTGACCGCAGGTGTATTGCTTCTTCACGACAACGCGCCGGTTCACAAAGGGCGCGCTGCCAAGGCTGCTGTGCGGGATTGCGGGTTTGAAGAAATCAATCATCACCCTACAGCCCGGACCAGAAACAGGAACAGAAAGTAATCACTAGGGGCTACCCTAGTGATTACTTTCTGTTCCCCAACCTTAAGAAAGATCTTCGAGGTAAGCATTTTTCCGACGATGAAGAGTTGAAAGCGGCAATTAATGAACATTTTTCAGACAAGGAAGAAAAATATTTTTCAGACAAGGAAGAAAAATATTTTTCAGAGGGTATTGAAAAGTTACTTTCCCGTTCAAATAAGTGTATTGAGGTGATGGGGGACTACATTGAAAAATAAATTTTATTCAGAATTTTCTGCTTATTCTTTCATGCCTATACCGAGAATACATTGAACGCCCCTCGTAAATAAATAACGTGTTGAAGATCCGTTTAATATATAGGCTGTGACACAATCCACATTAATAACATAGATGTTTATATGTAAATATGTTTGTTATTTTACATATATATTAATCAAATGTACCAAGAGACAAGCTGAAACATTACTTGGGTATTTCCTATTGTATTATGTTATTATGAAGTATATATGTAACTACTAAATGCAATTTAAATAACTTTTCCTTTTGGATCTAATATTAACATGAAACTTTTATCAATGTTTTATTAGGTATCAAATCAAGGCCCTTCATTACGATATAGTTATGAGGAGTGCAGCCTGGAGAGCGCTGTTGTAGATAAGCTGCCTTGTGCGAGGAAGATGCATTAGGTAAACAGCGACGTAGTTCAGATGGTGTTGTGGATACCTGCGGGGCTGACACCACTTACATGAGGAACTTGCCGATAAGGAAGCCGACTAGAGCCAAGGCGACCGCGCATGCGACCCATGGCATCGGGCTCAGCTGAGCGTTTCGCTCGGGCCCGTACGAGTGGCGGCGCGCGGTGCGGCCCTCGCCGACCACTTGGTGCAGACGAAGCAACTCCTCCTGCGAACACAAACAAACGTTCAGTGCCTCGTCTACGATACAGTTAATTAATGTAGAGCGTATCTTTTGTAACAATACTCTTTCGAGTATTGTCCTTTACCGAACCATAGATCAACCGAAACACAGATGGATGTGATAAAACTGTACATGAGAGATACCAGTATTGGCAAGATCTGTGGTATATTGGCACTAATTAATGATGTAAGAAATATTTGCATTTGTATTCGTATTCGCGAATAGTCGTGTATTTTTCAAATAATGCAAAAAATAATGCGGATATATTACGAATAGGTTTGCAACAAAATTTTCGACTAAAATACATTTAAATAGAAAAAAATATTCAAGAAAT
This sequence comes from Sesia apiformis, assembly GCA_914767545.1. Taxonomy (NCBI): domain Eukaryota; kingdom Metazoa; phylum Arthropoda; class Insecta; order Lepidoptera; family Sesiidae; genus Sesia; species Sesia apiformis. The sequence continues at coordinate 12,495,843 of OU611947.1, read as the reverse complement.
GAATATACATATATACTTGTATGTATTGAAATATAGGACGCAAAGCAAATATACCTGTCAAATCGAAATAGCAACAATTTAACCAAATCACATTTTCAGACTTTCATGGTGTTCCGGCGCTCTCTCTGTTCCGTACGTTTGTCAGTCATTGTTCGCTGCACTTGTGATAAGAAAATAAATAGTTTCCAATTGTAAATTCAAAAGTCTCGCGTTTCATTTTAAGACAACTGATTACAAATTTTAATCTTAAAACAATGCACATATTTTCGTAGATATTATTAGGGAAAGAGAAATATAAGCTTCGATTTTAGGGGAGTAGGAAATTGCAATGTTAATTGGATGTAAGTGATGTAAAGGAGAGGGTCAATTTTGGGTCAGCAGATGGGTCAGGTAAAGGAATCAAGTTTGGGTACTTAGAAATTTCGACTAGGTTTTGGGACAATTTGGTTTTATATATATAACTAAAAATTCTAAATATTTATAACAAATAGAGTTTTTTTTTGGTGAAATACAAATTACAGGTGCATTACAGGGGGTTATCTATTTGTAAAATATAAAGATCCAGTTTGAAATTGAAAGAACGTTAGTGTCTTAAACTATGCGGGTCATTAAAAAAATAAAATTATTTTATCAAAATAGAGAAATAAGAAATCTTCGGTATCTTTATGATAGCGACTCTTATAGTTGACTGTTCACATCCACACCATCCATCACAACATAATTACATTGACAGGATACCTTTTTGAAAATTAAATATAAAAAGGTAATTAAAATGAGGTCGGTAACAGTTGACGAAAGCAATGTACAAAATTTATTATCCATTGAAAAAAATAATTTGGGAGTATTAGTAGCTCTGTATATTTATGAATTTGCCGAAGATACCCGATGACCAATGTTTTCGCGCAAGATCTGTACACTTATTGTACGTTATAATATATCATCACTAAAGAGTCTGTAATTCAGGAATAAAATTATTGAATTTGTAAAATGATTCTCAATTATCATACCATATTTATGCTTATTATTTACAAAGGAAATCATATAATTTGTAATGTTCGCATTTCTTGAAAACACAAATTGTCGTTTAATGAAATGGTATGTGTAAATGTACACTACATTTATAACATTAAGAGATACAAGATATGATGTAACCTATATACTGCTTTCTTTAATATTTCTAAGAAACGCAAGATAGGTAGATAGAAGATGTGTATATTTGCATTGCTAATAATAAATTTCCAAAAAAATAAAGACCTATTTTTTCTTTCGCAATGCTAGTGTATATATATATATATACATCATTACATTTGCAAACGCATCTGCTGTAGTTTATTTATATTGTATTTGTTATCAAACATTATAATTTGAACAAATTATAATATGAATGGTAATTTAAAAAGACTTAAAAAGACCAAAAAAATATAAATAAGTTATTGTATCCATGTCGAAATTATAATTTTACTTCATCTTAATCTACCTAATAGACCCGCCTGCTGCAAGTGTGAATATATAAGTGTTAATTATTAAAGAACCAGTTTTGATGAAACATACACACAGCCTTTTGAGGCTGGCGATTGGATAGTGGCCTTTCCAGTAGAGAGTATAATAAGATAAAAAGGAATCCTTTAAGCTTTTTACTCCTATTCCATTGACAATATTTATACTCCTCGGAGGGGATCCCCTAAGGAGGTATGGGATGAGAAAATCTCCTTGTCCCGTTATAGTCTCTATTTTCCACCTTTTTTCCAAATTCAGCCCCATACGATACCCCTAAACGATTCCGATGTTTTACATCAATTGTGAGGTGGACTGATTACACGAAATATCAGGTTATCGAAATTTGACCTAAAGGCATGAAAAAGCGGGCGCAATGAAGTCTATGTAAAATCTATTTCTGTTCTAAATATGCAGCAAAATACTGTTGAATGGGTGATTCCGTTACATAATTAAGTAACAATATATTTTCCAAGTTTTGTTAAACAATCTGATATAATAAGTCGGGGATAAAGTCTTTTCGTATTTTTTATGTCTGAAGTTGTGATCCAATATCTTTGATTGAACTGTTTGTACCTGGCTGGTTATGATACCATTAAAAAGGTAACATTTAAAAAAAGAAATAAAAAAATAAAACTGTCTCCCGCCATTTTTCAATTGTTTTTCTGTCCAAGAAAATGAGTGAATCTAACGAAGAAATTCCATACATTTTAAAGTTTTATTACAAAAAAGGGAAAAATGCGATACAAGCCGCAAAAAAAAATTGTGCCGTTTATGGACCTAATGCAGTGTCGGTAAGAGTAGCACAAAGTTGGTTGAAGAGTTTTCGGTCAGGTAATCTTAATGTTAAAGATGCAGTTCGCTCCAGTCGCCCTGTTACCAATAAAGTTGATGCCAATGCCATTGATGCCTTAAAGTTGATGCCATTTGAAAAAGTGCAGCAAAATCGGCTTATAAGTAGTTACGACATTGCTGATGAACTGGGCATTAACCACAAAACAGTTTTGACTCATTTGAAAAAGACTGGATTCACAAAAAAGCTTGATATTTGGGTACCACACGAGTTCACTCGTTTGCAATTCTCTATTAAAACGCAATGAACCGAACCATTTTTGAAAACATTGATTACTGGTGATGAGAAGTGGATCACTTACGACAAGATCGTGCGGAAAAGATCATGGTCTAAGTGCGGCCAAGCTCCACAGACTGGCGAAACCCGGATTAACGCGCAATAAGGTGATGTTGGTGTGTATGGTGTGATTGGAAGAGCATCGTTCATTATGAGCTTTTACCGCCGGACAAAACCATCGATTCGGATCTCTACTGCCAACAGCTGATGAGACTAAAGCAAGAAATTGAGAAAAACGCCCAGAATTGATCAACAGAAAGGGTGTATGTAGTCTTTCATTGTGATAACGCCAGACTACACACATCATTGGCCACTCAGCAAAAATTGAGAGAGCTTGGTTGGAAAGTGTTGATGCATCCACTATATAGCCCTGACCTTGCGCTCTCAAATTTCCATTTGTTTCGGTCTCTTCAGAATTATTTAGGTAGTGTAAGGTCAACATCAAGAGAGGAGTGTCAAAACTACTTGTCGCAATTTTTGACCAAAATTCCCAAAATTTCTACAGCAACGGGATCATGTCACTACCTACAAGATAGCAGCAAGTTATAGAAGAAAACGGCACATATATATTATAATTAAATGTAATTAAACTTTAAAAAAAATGTCTTTGTTTTTGTATATAAAATAGGAAGAAACTTTTTCCCTACCTTATATTTATATGTTAATTATTTAGCTCAGCGTAAAGTATTCTTTCGCAAACGCATTAAATATATTCACTAAGCAGTTAATATTGTTAAACTAAAATTTATTATAACAGTAGTATAATCAAATTACAATATTTGCCAATTGCATCAAGTAATTGCATTCGCTAAAAAGTAATATAACATAGCTCCAAGAAACATGCAAGGACAAGACAAAATTTCTGGTACGTTTTATGTTTAAATTAGGTCCAAAACTTTACGTAGGGTAACAAACATTTAACAAAGAAACTTATACTAACAAATATGCTGAAAAAACGATCTTACTTTTAACTGCAGATTTTCATGTCTTAACTTGCTTTCCTCCTCCCTCAAAAGAATAACCTCGGAAGTAGCCTTTTGCAAATCATTGTCCACATTTTCAGACTTAGGAAAAGTCAAAGTCTGGAACATAATTAATAAAAATAAAAATCAGATGTTCCACTAAATAATAAGCAAATAAAAAACACAAACGATTTCATCCATGTTTTTCGAAAATACACTTAAATTTTAGTCCTTTAAACGTTGTTATCTTTTAAACTGATATCGAGTAAATACACACATAAAACAAATTGCAAATAAAAAATAACCATGCAGTATTAGACCACTTATTTATGTATGTACATATGTAATACATGGTAGCTACGTGAAAACATCTTTACAATACTTTGTCCGGTTTGTGATGGCTGAGTGTAAGGTTAGTACGGTAATCAAGACGAAAACAATCCCTTCTAACTGATATTACCATATTCACTGTTAATCTTATTTCAAATTATAAAAATTTGATTCATTGTTTTCCTATTTTTAATGTTTTACCGTCTTGGAAGTACCTACACTTTCCAAATATATTTGCAGATCGTACAAGCCAAACCAATATGTCGATGCTCAGCTCTGTACAAATAAAAGTAGTCAGTAAGTATTTTAAGCGAAAAGTTTCCATATGAATAATAACCACTAATCAGAATATTTACATTAGTGACCTACTTACTGCCAGCAATCGATACTGTCATAGAAAATTCGGTGGGCTATAAAATAAATTTTTAAATAAGATAAAAGGTAGAGATACCGTTTTCGTGAAAGATGGCAAAGTGTGCTCGTCATTTTTCTTCTTTGCTTCATTCTTGAAGAGACCTTGTGCAGCATCCTGTAAGACAATTTCACCAACATGCCAAGCTCGGTTTCATTTTCGCTCTAATTGTTACAAATATCAATAATAATAAGGCTCTCAAATACATAATTGGACGTGATCAGAAATATGAAACTTGCTACATGACAAATTACGATGGCGAACATAATGTAACAATGAATCAAATTTGATTTGAGTGATAATGTTGAATGAATGTTAATTGTTAGTTTTGTTTAGGGGGAAGAATGGGCAAATGATAGTTAAAAAGCTCACAATCTAATAACAAAATTCAAGTCATGCATTAAGAGTTCCTCACATTACTTTATGATCAAAATAAAAATATTGTACAATAACATATGATAATTTGTACGACACCAAATAACATTATGTTTGTGTGGACATACCCTCGGAGCTCTGGCTTCGTCTGCAACCGCGACTCGCCTCCTGTTAGCTTCATTTTGAGATGCATTGTCACCAGCGTCCTACAAACATTGGTTATTGTCTTGAATAAAGCATATGTGGACGTCCAAGCCAGACGGGTTCCAAGCAGAGATAGAACCGTAACACAATTATAGTTACGTTGTCGAAAGATTACCGATTTGAGTTATGTGAGATTAATGTAACTAGTGATGTGGCTGTACACAATCGTAGCAGTAGCATTAAATACTTTTATTAACACATAATGGTAATACTTTCGTTGTTGTGATAGAATAGGGAATACGGAAATAAAAAAAATATGGTTAAAAAATATGTTTTATTGAGTATTTTTCAGAATCACGTGAACAACTGCTATGGGCATCGTATCAGTTATTTGAATAATGGAATCAATCCTAATATCGCGGTCCTAGTCTACCAAAATTATTTTTTTTGCTTTTTCTACTATTTTCGGCCAGATGTCTTTTGTGACCATTTTATTAGTGCTAAATGGCGGAGCCGTATTGTAGCGAGCAGCGTAACCTGTAATATATAAAAATATAAATATATATATGGTCTTTTAACATTTTAGTCCTTGTGTAGGATAAATCCGCGCCATAGCACCAAATACATATAAGCGATTTATTAAATATATTGAATAGAATAGAAAATCTTTATTTGTCCTCAACACACAAATATACCAAGATATTTATTATATAGGCACTGTGTTTAAAATGATAAAGAAAGTCAATTTGAACAATTACCTTTTTATTTGGGCCCATATTAACTTCGATAAGAGAACGCGATGTCCGTGTGCTACAGCCAGTTCGTATATCTCGCACTTTTGTTGCCTAGTTCTCTTTCCCTAGTTTTATCAAGTCTACCCACACAGACTATTCTCACCCACGAGATGGGTGGACTAAGAGTGAAGATGAAATATGAAGCAGATGCGTGGCAGTGAAGAAATCAAGGTTGATAGTCGATAAATGATGAACTGATTAGAAGATGAGCACTAAGATTTAATCACAGACGAGTTGACAACATTTACAAATAAATAGCAAATGATGAAAAAAGCACTAAGGTAGTAAGCAACGATTCTGCGCGCGAGCAAGTAGCGACTGTCTGTCTATCTGCCGTGACGTACATGTCAAGTTGTCAACCGGTGCTTTATGTGTGGGACAAGATTCATAAGCGGAGCGAATAATGCAGCGGTTCAACAAATTATAAGGTGTTGGTCTAAGTGAAAAAACCGCTACATCTGCTTTCAGCGTTTGGTCATTGGTTTCAATGCCGTTTTTTTCAAGGCAGGTAACCAATTCTGCATTTTTACTGGCCTGGGTAGGCGCTTTATCCATCTGCATGGAATGGTAAGAAGCATTGTACATTAAAGTAACTGAAGGCTCTGGTAGGCTGGGTAATAATTGATGTTCAAACCACTGCCTAAAAGTGTCAGCATTCATCTCCTCATGGTATTCAGAAGTGCTCTTCGACTCGAAAGCCAGTAACGTGTTCTCCACGAAGCGAGATCCAGCAGAACCGGCGTGACAGATAAATAATCAGTAGAGCTCTTTTGCCCATTGGTACTTCAGATGTGGAAGCTTTCGTTCCGTCCATCCACGAGCGTGAAATCGTGTGGTTTGCATTTAACCCACGTTTCGTCGACAAACAACATGTATTGCCAATTTGTAATTTCCTTCATTTCCCTTAAAAATTGGTTTATTTTGAGTATTATGTCAAATCTTTCCATAACAATTTTTCTGTTGTCAGTTTTCTTGTATTCAAAGCCAATCTATCTTTGTTAATATTTGTGACAATGCCATTTTTCCTCCACTAAATATGCCAACTTCTTTTATTACTTGAATAATAATTGTACATATGAGTTCTGATAGTTTAATTGTCAACATCCATCACGGGCATTGCTCGTCGTTTTCTTTGGTGTCCGTAACACATTTTTCCCACTTCCAGATCGGCCGAATTGTTCTTTATTGATGTTGAAAAGTGTTTATATAATGATTCCAAGCGCCTGAGAATCGCGCTCTTGTACTTGACAGGGCACCAAAGGTCGCCATTTAGCGACTCACGCTCGAAATAGTCCTGTAATTTAATTATTGGTTATTTAAAGTTTGTCTACGTTTCGGCATTTTTATGTACTAAAACAACACGTCCAAATTACAAAGCATAATCAGAATCCAATTTCGCGACGAGGTCAACGTAATAAGCAGGAACAAGAAACGGAAGATAGCCGGGTCACAAAAAGATCACCACATAACAGCAAATACTGGGGGAAATGTAGTCTGTGCGTACGAGAACGAACGACGGACGAGTGATTGACTGCAGACACAAAATGGGAGCGCTAGTGCAGTTGCGGTGACGATGGTTAGGCCAGTGATGCCATTTTTTTAATGATCGTTATACAATATTTAAAAATGTTAATTAAGGATGTTTATTGTAAATTCAGCTTTATATAGTATAAAGCTTTATATAGTATAATTACCCTACTGGTTCTGTCACAGCTTAATATTAGACTTAATAAAATTACACAAAAGTAATTTATACACTTCTAACATTTTACTCTATGTTATAAATATCCGGTATCGGTGTTCAGTATCTTGAACTGCATCACTATCTTTAAAAAATCAAAATTGACACATGACGTAACATTGTAACAGCGGGTCGCGGGTTGAAAAAATAATAGTTTTCTTAGTTATTAAATAATATTTAGGGTTCCAAACAATTACGTTTAGTATAAAATAGCCTAACTCTGTCATTTTCGCGTGAAATTTGTTTTGAGAGCGCATATTAAAGATGAAAATATTTTTGTCCTAATTTGTATGCTAATTTAAAGTTATCACAACCAAGTGTTCATGAGCTGTCAAATCGGTAATCTTTAGACGGCGAACTATAATAACAAGTGACCTACAAAATACTTAATATTGGTATTACAATTGAGCAGGCACTAATAAAATAACAATTAAATTTAATGAACTTAAAACTAGTTAATATCAATCTGCAACAACGGAACTATGGACAAATTTGGAAACAGAATAAAGTGTCTAACTAGATAACGTAGAGAAAACGATGGGTTAGATTATAATTAATCACAGAAAAAAAAATCAAATAAAAACTAGAGACACGTATAAACGGAATGTTTCGTATTTCAGTGTTTAGTACAAATCACATAATTATTATGCAATTTCTGTCTGTTTAAAATATGTGAGTTGGAATCGTTATATAAAGATGTTTGTGGTTTGGAGTTACAGGTACATGATCTTGTATCTTAATTATAAGTAGATTAATATAACATTCATGTTATTTTTTCACCATACTCATACTTCAGAAAAATGTGAATATCTCAGAAAATAAAAGCCGAGATCTAGACCTTTTTTGCTTGAATACCCTCATATCTTTTTATTGTATGTCCACTATATGAAATAGTAGGAAGTCTAATTTTAACAAGACAAAAATTGGAAAGTAAAGCAAAGCAGTTAGACCATATTGCAGAAAAAAACACATGACTAACTTTAAAGTTAAGAAATCTACATAAAAACTCATTCTGAACACTTCCAGTATATACATAGTTTTTAATATTTTTAATTATATAAATGGCCGAGATTGAGAAAAAAAATATTATTATAATGTATTTATTAGGATTATAACTAATTTTTAACTTCACCTTCAATGAACTACATTCATTTCTAACTACCTATTATAATGTTATTAACTAAGAAAGACTGTAATACGTAAGTAATCAGGTAAACCATAACTAACATTAAGATTTGTCCCACGAGGTGTTTCAAAAACGCACTTCAGTTTGTAGTCCATCAGTTGGTCAGGGCTGATCTCCTTCCACTGCAAATAATTTTAAAAAAATCATAAATAGTAATAAATAAATTTAATAAATATTCTTGCAAAATTTTCCAAAATTTACTAAGTTATGGAAAATTGTCTCCTTACTTACCACTTGATCTATATTAGTCTTTCCTTCTGGTGCGATGACACTTTGCACCATAAACTTATGTTTATGTTTCTCATTAGGATCCACATAGACAGGTTGTGGAGTGACTGAAAATAGTTTTGGAACTAAGTCATATATATGTATTTTGATAGAGTATATTTATAATATTAGTACATTATACAGAACAATTTTATTGTGCACAACTATCCCCGTTAACTTACTTGCTATATCAATTTTGGAGCTTGGCTCCAGGACACCAGAATTTGGGCGCACACAATACTTCTTTGGTGCAGTTGTTTTAATCTTGAAGAGAACTGTATCATTGGTAGGATTTGTGAGCCGCATGTAAGTGGTACATCCCTGCTCGAAGAGTCCTGAGAAATCAACTAAAACAATCAATAATATTGACTATAACATTGGAGGCTAAACCATATAGAAACAGATGATTGTTAAGAGTTAACCAAACCTTATAGTTACCACCATATATTATACCCTTTATTGTGTGAAATATTTAGGAAAACCTAACTGACAAATATTATGGTCTGTATACACGTCACTGTCGCACAGCGAGCTATGGAGAGGGCTATGCTCGGGGTTTCCCTACGTGATCGAATCAGGAATGAGGAGATCCGTAGACGAACTAAAGTCACCGACATAGCCTGTCGGGTTAGCAAGCTGAAGTGGCAGTGGGCAGGGCACATAGCTCGAAGAACCGATGGCCGATGGGGCAGAGGGGTTCTCGAATGGAGACCACGTACCGGCGGACGAAGCCGAGGACGTCCATCTGCTAGATGGACAGACGACCTCATAAAGGTTGCGGGCACCCGCTGGATGCAGGTCGCTGCCGATAGGTCTAAATGGCGGACAATGGGGGAGGCCTATGTCCAGCAGTGGACGTCCAAGGGCTGAGATGATGACACTTCATACACAAAGCGTGTTGTGGCCGAATTATATAAGTTTTTTAAGTATTATGGTTATCTGCAATGCAATTTATCTGTGTCAACATATAGATTGCTGACATATTGTAACTAAACACAAATAAGATGAGGTGTCTAGGCACCAAATTTCTTTCTGCTACGACAAAGAAACGAAAGTCAGACAGACGAGTTAATCATAAAGTAGTTGAGACTAGAGATCGCAATTAGACGGTAATAAAGTTTATTATGTATATTAAATAGTATATAAAATAAATTATTAATAGATTTGTATTTCACCCAATAGCCTTGATCTTATATTCTTATAAAAAGTGAAAATAATATAATAATAATAATAATATTATAATCTTTTCTTCTTCATGGGTGAGTTTTTAGTCAGGGATTTAATGTTTATATTTTTGAAGTTGTATATGAAGTACAACTTAATGTCAAATCAGGAACTTTTACATAAAGCACTATCATAGAGCATGATGCACTAATAATATAAATAAAATGAAGGCTCAACAGTTATTAATCTAAATATTTATTATAATAATTGAAATCAGTTATGATTTATCTTTTAATTTTAAGTGTCAAGCTGGGTCCAAGGTATCACTAATACAAAAATGAGCATTTGAAAGTCAAAGGATGACCTTTGACTTAAACTTGATTATTTATTGTATATGAAATACTTAAGACGTTTTAGTGTAAGAAAATAAAATAAGTTGTTCATAGTAACAAGTAATAGACTAATGACCTTGTAAAACATAACTATGTTTGTTATTTATAGTAAGTTCGTATAATAGACGACTTGGATTTCATATTTTTTTTATTAAAACAAATGAAGTTATTAGAATCATAATTTAGATTTTTTCTAACTGCAAAGATCAACAAACTGTGAGCGAGAACTCATACAACAGTATCTTCTATCTTCATCATAAGGGAAAGAACCAGAATAGGTAATCATGTGGGTAGAGACCATCTTTAACCCTAGAAAGATAGTCTGCGTAAAATTGACGCATGCGTGTTCGAAATATTGCTCTCTCTTTCTAAATAGTGCGAATCCGTCGCCGTGTATTTCGGACATCTCACTCGACGCTTGGAACTTCCGTAAGGTGGCCGCGTTACTGAGGTCAGTGTCACCATTTTTTGAAATATTTTTTGAGTCAAAATGACGCATGATTATCTTTTATGTGACTTTTAAGATTTTATCTTTGATGATTATTCCTGATGTTTTTTTATTTGTTAGTTGTTATGTTATTTTGCTATTGCTGTTATATTTTTATAGATATCCTGACCCAACAATTAAATTAAAGAATGAATTAAAAACTGAAGAATTAAAAAACAGTCGCTCTAGGCCAGTGGGAACATGAATATTTTGTTTTGACTGACCCCTTACCCTAGTTTCTTATAAACCAAAGCCGGTTAAAACGGTTTATTTATTATGATCTTGTGACGAAGACGCGACTATCAATAAAACCACCGGGAAACTTGAAATGATTATGTATTATAATCAAACTAAAGGCGGAGTGAACACACTAGACCAAATGTGCTCTCTGATGTCCTGTAATAGGAAGGCTAATAGATGGCCTATGGCTTTATTCTATGGAATGATAAACATTGCTTGCATAAATGCTTATATTATATATAGCCACAATGTTGTCAGTAAAGGTGATAAGGCTCTAAGTCACATAAATTTTATGAAAAACCTTGCATGGCTCTAACATCGCCGTTTATGAGCAAGCGATTAGAAACATCGCCGTTTATGAGCAAGTGATTAGAAACATCGCCGTTTATGAGCAAGCGATTAGAAACCCCTACTTTGAAGAGATATTTGTGGGATAATATCTCTAATATGTTGCCAAAGGATGTCTTTAATTCATCAGAAGACAATAAAGGAGAGCCAATATCGAAGAAACATACTTACTGTACATATTGCCTCTCTAAAATAAGGTGAAAGGTAAATGCATCGTGCAATACATGCAAAAAAGTTATTTGTCGAGAGCATAATATTCTTATGTGCCAAAGCTGTATCTGACATACTTATAAATAACTATATGTTCCTATATAATAGATACTGTCTTAATTACTTAGTATATAAATTAAAATGGTTGATTATTGGTAAAAAAAAAGATTTATGATAAAAGAAAAATTGTCTGTGTTTTGTTGATTAATGAAGAGTTTAAAAAAAATGTAATTTTTTTGTATAAAAAATAAATAAAATTACATAAATTGTGGTATTTATTATTTCATCTGTGTGTAGAATAGTAATACCGATTGGTTTATTAGAATCAATAATAAAAATATAACATTACAGCTAGTTAAAACTCATGCGTCAATTTTAAGCATGATTATCTTTTACGTACATCGCAATATGATTATCTTTCCAGGGTTAAACAATAAGGTACCTGTAATACTGAAATACTCAGTTTTATGTAAAAAAAAAAATATGACAACTATGTTTTCTGCCCTCCAAAAAATATGTGGTATGTGCTCTTATGTCATCAATTTTAGAATTGGTATGTTAATTTCCAGTATGAATAAGTTTACAAGTAATTGGAAAGGGCAGAAGTCCTGTTAAACATGTCAATCTCACAGCTGCTGGGTGCATTCGATTGGGCAAGTTACCTCTCTCTCATAGAAGGCTACCATAATTTAAACAAGTTTTCCCACCCTATCCTATTCCCCCATTGTACATGTGTTTCAGTAGTGAGTGAATGCCAGAGCTCACTCCCTTCCCATCCCACTCCATCTTATCTTATAATGGAATAAAAGTGGCTCTTTATTCCATTATACTCTTGACAATGAGAATTGGGAGATGTAATGGGATGAGAAAAACACCTTGTTCCATTATATTTCTTATACTTCCTGCTCCCCATTTTCTCAGCCATATCCATTCCTAAATTCCCACCCAGGGTGTGCCAATGTTTGTCAATCTGACTGATGTTGGGAGAGATCACAGAAGTCCTTCGATAGTATGTACCTAAGATCAAATGACTGTTGGCTCTTTCTATAAAAAAAAAACAACAGCGACTGCATCCATCCTCATTGTGTGTTTCAGGTATTTTACTTTTAAATCATAATGGTGTTGTAAATTTTTTTACAATTCCAATCTATTAAGAATAATTTGTAGCCAATTGATTACTATTAACTATGTGGAATTTAAATTTCATCACCTTCAAGCTGATATTCTTTAATAAGTCAGGAAATAATATATACATATAATAATTAGTAGTGTTTACACAATACTGAGTAGGCCAATTAGGCCTTTATTTTAATAAATTCATTATTAATGTGTTCATTAGCAGTGAAGTATTAGTTGATAATTTTTAGATATATAAATAGGTAAACATTTTTTATTTTGTAATGCATATTAATGAAATCTTGGTATGTGCTATACACCATGCTCTCTATGGGAATAAAATGTATGTTATAGTTGTTACTGTGTAATATTTAATGCGGTTACCGGTTTTGAATTAAAATATTCAATTTTATAATCAAATACAATTACTTTAACAAAATAAACATTTATATTATTGTTTCAAAATATAATACTGATATACTAAAGATATTTTAAATTAGCGATAACATCAGCATAAATTTGGAAAACTTAGGAACCATTTTATAACTTAATAAATGCAGCCTAAACACATGTACATAAGATGAAATTTATTTCAAAATATACCAATATTTGTGATAATTCTAAGGAAACCTACACCTTACATTATTTAAGTAATACAATATTTAAAGCTCCATAAAGCTACAATTATTATAACAGTTAAGGCTGATGTAGTTGGAGGGACCTAGTTAATTTACATAATAAAATGTGGTATACACATATTGCAATAGAATATAACATTAGCCTTTTAAGTAGTTACTCAATTAAATACAAGAAAAAAACTGCAATTTAAATTAGGGTAAATATGTAATAAAATAAAATTGTTTTTGGTTCGTGATAAAATACGTTAATCGTAATATGTAAGTGGGTATTGTGTTTAATGGCTACACTATACATAAATAGGTATATACATACTACTATTTATATCGAAATAACAAAAATCTCTGACATGTTACTGTAAATTACATCTATTGAAGTATTTTACGAAAATGCTTCATATTGGACCGCAATAATTTACATCGAAAAGAACCGTTTATGAATTTGGTAATTTATTGCTACACATTGACGACAAATGGCAAATCTAACTCTGTATTGTAAAATGACTCAAAGATATATGTTATAGCGTTTGTGTTGATTAGCTTACAATAGATCTAACATTAAGGGAAGAAAACAAGAAAAATACGAAAAAACCGCACCCTGACAAAACGCCGATATCTGGAAATAGAAACTCCATTTGTCAGCAGCTAGCTCACGACCTATGTATGTTGCCCGAGTTTCAATTTACACATTACGCACCAAAAGATAGGAAAACTCACCTTTAAATTTTAGTTCGTTTTGTGGCTCTATAGTTAACACTTGATTGGGCATTTTGTATTATTTGTAGATTCCGTTGATAAAATTAGCAATATATGTAACTTATGAAAAGACTACAAGACAATATCGGGCAAAGCGAGCGACGAATGATGATTGACGAATTCGACGTGCGCATGCGTACTCATTCGTCTTTTTTTTAATGCCCCTACTATGAAATCTTAGACACCAATTCAGCTAAGTTAAATGTTGTCCATATGATTAAAATACAATGACTCTTTAGTGAAAACACATTATTTTAGATTGATGTAGTAAATAGCAATGTACTTAGATCCACAAACTATGTTAAAATTATGGAAATTATAGTAATAGCATAGAGTATAAATAAAATGGTGGAAAAAGTGTCGGAATAAAATCCGTAAAATAAATATAATAAATGGTCGGGGAAAAAGTTTCTTGGTATTTTATATACAAGTTGAAGAATTTTTTTTAAAAGCTTAATTACATTTAATTATAATATTTATTAATATCTGATTAATAATTTTTTTCATAGTAAATCTAAGATTGTGTTGCTAAAAAGTTACAACATTGAAAGTTATTTACGTCTGTGGTACCTAATTCTATTTATAGTGTGGACATCGTTTCTACAATCTAATTCACAAAAGTAAAATAACCTTAATCCACAGTCTGTGGGTTCATTTCTAAGCAGAAACTATACCTACCGAAATAAAAATTATAATAAACTATATTACTATTACAGACATTCGCAGTTACAAAACATTTGTATTCATTTAATGTTAGCATGCAATCATTAATGATTTTAACATCTATTGTATTGTATCATTTAGAAAGTTGTCTTTGCCATTCTGTAAAAAATGATAATGACGTTTCCATTTTGTCAATAGTGCGGATTGCTAATAAGGATTCTTCTCCTCACTTGTTTATATTTTTTTATTAAATAGATTACTAGTATTTTCTCTTGTAATGGCATTATAATTAATTAAAATAATAACAGCAAAACTTGGATTCGTATATGATACGGACAATTAAAATTCCATACATATCGATTGCATAACATGCCCGGCTAAACCCCTATAAATATGAATTTGAACTTGCTTCTAAATACTTGTCTAAAATTAGACCCTGGTTTTAAACAGAAATTATTAGGCAATTGGTACCATTATTGTTACCAATTTGAATCTCGTAATTGTTATTTTTCTTTATATTCTCGTACATTTCATTCGTCACAAGGATTCAATGCGCAAAAGAATGGTATTACTGTCCTTCCGTCACCTCAAGAAGTAAGTCACTCAATATCATTAATTATTTATATGTATTCACTTCATAATTTCATTTCCTTTATTAAAAATGTAACATGAAAATTGTATTGATATTGTGAACAAAAAGGACTACAAACAAACTGCAAATACAATAATGAAGGTGATAGCTAGTCAAGTTTGAGAGTCGAGGGATTGACTTTTTAAAAAGACGACACATCTACACCGTACGACTGTTCTTTATTGTTTTGCAAATCTTTCCTATGGTATAAGGTCCACTCGCAGGTGGGCAACTTGACTAAACAATAAACGTGTTGCATTAAATATCAATGTTAAATTGCAATTGCATTAAATTGAAATGTTGCAGTAAATATCATTGACATGGATGTCCTTTATACAATGTTGCAATCAGATGTGGATGTTATGACCTAAGTGTAGGGTGCATAACTAGCTACCAGTATTCAGACTATAACCGATACATAAATAATATTGTCCACTGTTGATGAATGAACCATTCGAAGGAGGAGTATAGACCTATAGACCTTTATATGAAATATTAACTAAACAGGAACAGATCTGGATAATGGATTTACCCTTCAAATGTTGAGTTCATTTGATTATATGGTTGTGCAATACTGTAGAGGGACATGACTCCACCAAAGCAAACTTGAATAATATATTACAATATTACAACATATTTGTGTGCAGATATCTGCCATTTCTTTCATATAAACTGGTGAGCAATAAAATTAGGCCATCTATAAAAAATAAGACAGCACAACATCATTAATTTTTCTATTTTAATTTCAATTAAAAATTAAGATCACTAGTTCATAATGTTTATCCAGGTGTAGGGTAACCCCTGGTTAACCTTAAACCATCGTTTCTCAACCGGTGGGTCGCGACCCCTAGGGGGGTCGCGTTTGTTATTAAAGGGGGTCGCAGTCTGTTGAAAAATAATAAGACATCGAAACATACAAACTATACAAAAGATTCGTTTATTAAAGGAATGAATTTTAGTGTCCTGTTATAAAATTAAATATTACAATGTAATGAATAACAACATGAAAAAATAAACTTACAGCTTACTTTATTTAATGAAATGATTAATCATGAACATTAATTAATTAATGCGATGTTTGGCATTGTTTCTCAATTAAAAGTATTTCTATACGTGGCATCATAGAATATTTAATAATATATAATATGTAGAATATTATTATAATTTTATAGTACGGGGTCGGGAGACTTTTTACTTAACTTTTTGGCTTTTTCGTGGGTCGCGACATAAAAAAGGTTGAAAAACGCTGCCTTAAACAATTATGAAGCTGTCAAAGGTAATGTAAACAACAATCTGAAGTACCCTCATTATTATCCTATAGGGTTTAATGTTACATTAAAGAATGTAGATTAATAACATGTAACATGCACACTACTGTACGCTATGCTACATTGTAACATGAATGTTACATGTAGCATAGTAGTAACACTTAAAGAATTTCTTTGTTTTCGTGTCGCTTTGAGTATTGTGGTGCCTTCCATTTAATTTTGGTCATTTAAAATGGAACTTCGAGAAGCACAAGTTGTCTGAATCGTCACTTTGTTAGAAACTGGAGTCAGCAAAATGTAGCATGTGCTCTGAAGTGAGTTGTTCAACTGTCCAATATGTCTATAAAAGATATATACAATCTATATAAGATACAAGTGGCTACACCAGAAGACCAGGATCAGGTCACAGAAGGAAGATATTGGAATGAGGTGATCAATTTATTGCATTAGTGAGTTTAAGAAATCGTCATCGCTCGGCTGTTGAGGTGCAGAATATGCTGCGAAATGTCAGAAACGTTGATGTTAGCAAGTGGACAGTAAGAAGAAGGGTTTAAAGAACATAATTTAAAACCATACAGACCAGCAAGTGGCTCTAAACTCACCCCAGCTCACAGAGATGCAAGACTACAGTTTGCCCATCATCACCAAGAGTGGACTTTGGAACAATGGGGTCAGGTACTCTTTTCTGATGAGTCGCGAATGTGTCTTCATGGAGCTGATGGACATAAAAGAGTATACCGCCGCCCAGGAGAACGGTATGCACAATGTGCCATATCCGAAAGGGTAAGCTTTGGAGGTGGTTCAGTTTTGTTCTGGGGAGGTATAAGTTTGGAAGTACTGAATTGGTCATTATGGATAGAGGTACTGTGACTGCTCCATCATACATCTCTGATATCTTAGAAGAACATCTGGTGTCATATGCTGGATATATTGGCTAAAAGTTCACGTTGATGCACGATAATGCTTGTCCCCACACTGCAATGTGCGTCAGAAATTTCTTACGGGAGACTGGAATGCAGGTTATGGACTGGCCAGCGGGCAGTCCAGACCTTAATCCCATGTAGCATTTATGGGACGAGCTGAAAAGACGTGTCCGACAGCGGGAACCAGCTCCAGAAAATTTGGTAGAGCTAAAGACGGCTCTCGTGGAGGAGTGGGACAATATTCCACAATCAATGATTAGAAAGTTATTATAATCAATGAACAAGAGGATGGTGTGTATAATTAAAGCCAGAGGAGGCAATATCTCTTACTAAGTGAAGTGAAATTGTTTCAAAAAATAAAAAAAATCACACCTTTGTTACCAATGTATGTTTTCAAGATTTTTTTGCTATATTTACTTTTTCTTGTAAATCTAAAAATAATGTTAATTGATTGTATATTAGTTATAGATAATTTTATTTAACCTAGGCTCTATTGAATATTTATTCATAAATCCATACTTTCAAATATAAATATGTATATTTATATTCAAAGGTATAGATTTTATCAGTATTATTATGTACATAATACTTACAAATTGCCAACGGAATTGAAGAAAGTTATCTAATTATAAATTTCAGTTACTATAAAAAATATTTATCATATTTATATCAGTAATAATGAATTTATATATATTAGGTGCTTACCCATGAAATGACCGATTTTATTATTTGCCAATTTGAGTTTCAATATCTTCTGTTATAATTTAAATTTCAAAATAAAACAAAATGCTTCTATTAGCTACAGAGTTCTTATTTCAAAATCAGTATTTCATTTGTTTTTGTACCTAAATTTTGTTCATGTGATTGTCTTAAAAATAAAATGGATAAATTGAAAATTCGGGCTATTCAGTAGGAGTTTTGTCGCAGTACCAACACAAGTCAGACAGCTCATAATATCAATAGTGTGCATGGGCCAAACCGTGTGTCAATGGTTTTAATGCTTCCGTTCTGGAAATTTCAGTCTTAAGGATGACGATGAGCCATGGATGACCTATGACGAAGATTAATAATGATGAATAAGGCTATAGTGGAAGCAGATCCATCTCAAAGTACAGCTGAGTTAGCAACAGGGTTTGATGTTAGTGATAAAACAATGTTGGTTCATCTGCATCAAATCGGCAAAATAAAGAAGCTTGAAAAGTGAGTACATACTGTATGAACTGAATGAACGTCAGTGACAACAATGCGGCAAAGTGCGCACTGTGTTATTAAACCGTCACAAAAATGAAGGAATTTTGAATCGCATTCGTGACTTGTGATGAGAAATGGATCCTGTATGATAACCGCAAACATTCGTATCAGTGGCTGGATCCAGGAGTTGCAGCCCAACAATGTACAAAACGCAAGATAATTAAGAAAAAGCTACTGGTATCAGTTTGGTGCGCCGGTATTGTCTACTACAGTTTCTTGTGAGCCCGTTAAATGATTTATGCAGATGTACACATCGGGTACTGTAAGGAGCTGCAGACCATGATGGAAAAGCTGGCAACAAAACAACTAAGTTTGGTCAATCACTCATCTCCACTTCATGCTCTGACAGATTTCCATTTCTTTCACAATTTGGACAACTTTTTGCAAGGAGAAAAATTTGATTCTTAAGTAGCTGTGATTTGAGTTTTAAAGAATTCATTGATACCCGTCCACGAGACTTACAGAAGTAGCATCAATCAACGGCCCATGAGGTGGCGAAAGTGTGTAGATAATATGGGTCTATATTTTGACTAACAATCAATATTTTTATATCAATAACAAAAAAAATTCAAGTTCCTCATACAAATCGGTCATTTTATAGTCATTTCATAACCCAATGTTAATTAAAATATAGGACATAGAAAATTGTAATGTACCTTCTGACGAGGAGATATTTTTTAATCTTTACTTATTTGTTATTATTACTTCAGGTCACGGTCATTCTGGGGAAAAATGAGTTCAATATGGAATTTACATCAGGTGCTATAAAGTCATATGATTCCAATCAATTGGCTTCTAATAATCCTATAGAGGACACCAGAGCTGAGGGACAATGCAAGCTGACATCAGGTACTTTTAAACAATCTAATAATTCTAGTTAACTACAGATCTATACAACATAGACATAGACAACAATATTTATAGATAGACAATACAAGTTCATGAAATTGTATCAAAACCAACCATGTCATGTCACAAGTAAAGGACATCATTATTTCTCCATACAAGACTGGCATCATTTTTTTTTGGATGCGGCCAGCAATTACGTTTAGAAGATTGAAAGACTATGTAAAACCTATTCGAAAGGTACACAAAATATTTTTTTTATTTTGAGAAATATGGGTATTTATTAGTGTCACAAATGTTTGTTTAAATCCTCAGTAGAAGTGTGCAAAGCAGTTCATAGTAAACACAGGGATTCCGGGTCATATTGGTTTAAACGTCAAAATGATAACGTGGTAATTTCGACAACTTGCTTTGGTGTTAGAATTACCATTTGTTATAATGAATAGGTGACAAAACGTCCAAATGTTATAAACATTAAAAGTCCATGGGAATGTGTTACAATGTTAAAGTGTCTATTAGTCCATTATTTAAAAAGGCAAAAGACACCATAACAATGTACTATCTAGTGGTCCACTCAAAAGAGGTGTTTATCGTATTCACTTACAAAAACAACCTTCTTCAATAGATAATGATAATGGCTAAACATTTATGACGATTAAAAATAAATATGATTTAACGATGTCATCATGAAAAGTCATTCAATAAAATTAATTTAGTGTGACGATTTTATTTTTGATAAATATAAAATGTTAGAAGATTGCAGTGATAATTCCAACTTAATTTTTTCCTATAATCAAAAAGGAAATGAAACTAGAATTATGTGACGCGTATAGATACAATTTAAATGGGAAAAACCAATATGGCTCTACGTTATGGAGGTGTACCTATCGACGGGACTTTTCTGCATCAATTACTATAAATAATGACAAAATAAAAATAATGCGATAAAGTTTCCGCACCTCCAATTCTAAAAATTCTGTTTATTTGGCGTATCAAGATAGTAAAAAAAGTATGTTTATTTTTCTCACCAGTTCAAAAAATTACGATTAAGCTTTTCGTGACTTGAAATGTGATGAATCAGATAATAACGTAGACATACCTTCATTTGTGAGAAAGAAACGATCTGTGTATAGATAAGGACGCAAACTTTTGGATGTTAAATCAACAACATTTAAGAATTGAGAAGAGGTCGAAGTTCCTGATATATTGCGAGACAAATTTCTGATTTGTGAAGATGGTGTTACGGACAAATTTCTAATATTCAATACTGAATTGGCATTGGTATGAAGAATAATAGAAACAAAATGGTTTTATCTGTTTGGATATGGAAATATTGGAAGACAACGTTGAACTCACGAACGTTATTCCAATGATATATGCCCTTCTCCCAAACAAAACTTACCTACAGAACTTACCTACGCCTATTTGAATTACTAAGAGGCAAATTCGACGTCATTACACACTTTAAATGTGTCATTGAAAAGACCCAAATAAGCGCAGTTAGAGCCGTGTTCCCCAACTGTATCGTATCTGGTTGCTTTTACCATTTTAAACGGGCTATTTGGAGACAAGTAAAGAAACAGCTTTTGTAATGCAAAAGAAGGTCGGAAATTTTTCCAGATAACTTCAAATCTGCCATTGTTACCAACAAATGTTACCAACATTTAGAGGGATGGGCATCAATTATCGGCAGCTTTCAAGAAAAAACAACGGAAATGGAACATTTCCTGGAACATCAAGCATATGGGTATAAATAGTGGTTCTCAAAAACATTACAATTTGACATTAGTTGTGCAAACGATCGGCATCGAACGAACAATACTGGGGATGGAACAGCCGGATACAGAAGAGGATGAACGGAACAAAGAATAATTTGTTTAATTTATTGATTTGTTGCGGAAAGCGGAAAGACACAAAATTTGAAAATAAGGAGGAGTATTTTTGAGCATAATAGTAGCAGAAAAAATAATATTTTATTTGACGAGGCTACAAAAAACTACCAAAAAAAACTTACTGAGAAGACGATAACATCACTGGAATTTCTACAAATCTGTACCACTCAGAAAAATATGTAAAAAATATGTAATATGTTGAGATGTCGGAACATATTATTTAAAAAAAGGAAACAGAATTGTTGTTTGTTTGTTAAGAATAACTTTATTTCATAATTTACTACTTAATTCAATTTTAAATTATTCCCTTTAAGACACTATGACATTTAGGCAGTGAAACAGTTACATACATTTAAACAATTACACATTTTATCCATTTAGTATGAAAACTACATTCTTCATTCATGCAAACATAAATAATAGAATGTTTATCAATTTCAATAATTGTCGGCCTTTAATTAAATCACTTAAAACTTATTTATGCTAAAATTTTTCAGGGATGATGATGGGTGTTTTCGATGGTCATGGCGGTCCTGCTTGTGCTCAAGTAATTTCGAAAAGACTATTAAACTATATAGCTGCTGCTATGTTACCTGTGGATGTACTAAATAAATATTTAAAACAAGAGCCACGGGAAAGTTTGCTCAACACATTTAATGACAGAGTGAGTGGTAAACATATTTAAATGCGTAAATTTCCAAAGTTTTGACTAGTCTCATAATTTACTCTGCTGTACTATGCAATTTTATTACTAATTTTCTTTACATCATGAATTATTTGTGCATTCTTTATAAGTAAGTGCACGGCAGTTATGCAATATATTTAAATTATGTGTCTTTCTTTATTCTTAACCTTTATTGTTCTTTTAAATTTGTATAAAGTTTGTTATATATTCTTTTAATATGTATTATTTCTTTGTTTTAGGTAGAACTTGTAGAAGACTTAAAATTAGCATATGAAAACAGTTTTAAACGGTATCTACTTGAATTAGTTGATACCGCAAAAGATGTCACAGATGTGCAATGTGCACTAGAGAAAGCTATATTGCAATTGGATAGTGATTTATCTAAAGAAGTTCTGGAACCTTTTGAAAATACATGCACAGTAAATTCTAAAACATTGTCAGTAGCGTTGTCAGGGGCTGTGGCATGTGTGTCACATGTTGATGGGCCACATTTGCATGTTGCTAATGTTGGTGATTGTAATGCAGTGGTAGGGACTATGACTGATGATAATGAGTGGGTAGCAAAAAAGATCACAAAAGAACACAATGCTGAAAATTTTAATGAATTAAAAAGGATATGGAATGAACATCCAGAAAATGAGAGGAAGACTGTCATCAGAAGGGACAGGCTGCTTGGTGAACTGGCACCACTGCGGAGTCTAGGTGATTACCGGTACAAGTGGTCTACTGAAATCTTATCTACTGTTGCTGTACCTATAGTTGGACATAAGGCAATCCCAGCAAACTACCTCACTCCTCCCTATTTAACAGCTAAGCCAGACATATACTATCATCGACTTACACCAAAAGATAAATTCCTTATTATAGCTTCTGATGGACTGTGGGACACGATGACACCATTACAGTCAGTTAAGTTAGTTGGGGAGCATATGAAGGGCAAGGTTTTTTTTAATCCACTCAAACTGCCTCGGAAGAATATTCAACTGGGAGATATTAATGAATTATTGCTTCATAGAAAAGAAAGTCTGAAAAGTAAACCAAAAGACAGAAATGCTGCCACGCATTTGATAAGACACGCCATTGGTGGCACAGAGTATGGTGTAGATCACTCAAGGCTAGCGCATTTACTGAGCTTATCTCCAGATGTAAGTCGCATGTTTAGAGACGATATGACTGTCACAATTGTTTATTTTGATTCTGAATTTCTAAGGCAATGTCCAGCATAGTTCATTGTGATGTGTTTAAATTTTCTTTGGAACTGCTGTGCCTTCAGTTTGATCGTATTAATTTTATTTCTTTTTAAACTGACATGTGTATATACATTTTAATATTTAATACATATTGCAATTTATTTCAAACCATTTTCAGTTTTAATCCTTATTTATTAAATAATATCATTTTCAATGTTGATGAATTATGTCAATTATAATTGTAATTTACAGATTTGAACTATTTTGTTATAAATAATTATGTCCTATTTCATTTGAGATGTGAATTTTAATTACGATGTATGTAAATTGATACTAGTAGGAAGAAAGTAGAGATGTTGGGGACCTATTTTAAAAACGACGACTATAAAATTTTATGTTTGAAATACAATTTTGTTAAAAAAATATTTGTACTTTTATTGTGTACTTTATTCTTTTAGTCCCTTCGAGATCACGGTTATTTTTTTTTTCGTGGTACCTTTGCACGATTATAATACGATTAAATTTATTCTTTTTTCGGTAATATAGCAATCATAAAATTAATACGCGATATGTAATCATATTTAATTAATAAATAATAATGTAGTTGGTGAGCGTCATCGCAGAAATTAAGAGAAGGATGGCATTCCAAAATAAAATAAAAATTATATTAAACAACTTGACACCACAGCAAAGCTTAAAGTCGATAAAATATATAAATTAAAAAACAGTTATCAGTGAAATGATCTAAAAACACAATTTACATGATGATGTTATAAAGACACGTTTTATTTAGCTTGTGGGCAATGAGATTACATTGGGTGATGCGTTACACAAGTTACTTTCTGACCGGCGCCTAACAGACGAAGAAAGTTGTACTACTGAATAAAAATTCTAGGTAATTAGAGGCCGTAGATTACGAATCTAGAAGATTTTTTGGATTTTCCGACGCCATATTGGAAAAATTATATGTCAACAATTGTATTATACTGGGCTCTACATCTACATACAATTGTGAGTGCCATCATTGTATTCCACTGAGCCCATGCTGACCAACGCATAATTGAGATACTCACAGTTGTATTAAGGCGGGCCCAACCTTTCCATTTCACTTCATTTTGACGTGAAGTAAATAAATACAAATAAACGCAAGAAATTAAAAATATTTATTAGAGAAGTTTGTTTTGGCAGGGGCACAGACACCACTATAACTTTTAAACGGCGAATCGACTAGTTCTGATTTTTTACTACTAATTTAGACTAGTGACTAATTTTGGATGCAATCAGCCTTTAACCGTTTAATCAGAATTCAAATCCATCGCTATGCTCCTACCAGGAATAGGAACTTTATATCCTTCACAATATAATTTTGAATGCATTAAAGCGAAACTTACTTTTCGCATATACGGACATTCAGGGGCGCCGGCTTTTAGAAAACCCCGTGGGTGCTCATGCTCATTTGATGACTCGTTTAACCCCTGAAATATCCAGCGTACACACGTTAAGGAAAGAATGGCCGAAATGTCCTGCGTACACACGTGTATGCGTAAGGAATAGAGTTACTTTTGAGGCCGCCTAACATTAACTAGCGTTGCCAGATGGAAAAAATAATTGACTAAGGGATTGTGTTATTATTTCTTGCAACATTATAAAAAAAAATCTAATATTTTATCGTGAACGAAGGAGAAAAAATATGTTTTGTGATTGACGCGTCAAACAATTTCATTAACAATAAATTACACGTCTTGCCGCGCGGCGGTTGATGTAGTAGAGGTACATAACGCTTAAAGCCGATTCCTGATTAGTTTTGATGTCTATGGTCATGAGGGCTCCGCACTCACTATTTACTTCTCATGGGTGCTGAAGCCCCCGAACACCCACGGAGTCGGCGCCCCTGCGGACATTTATACACAAGCAAAAGTGACGTGCGTTTGTGAATTGTAAAAATTATAATATAAGAAAACTTGAACTATTAAAGCTTATAACTTTACCGACTGCCTTACTCATGAATGCTATTTCAATTTTTCGATTACTTATCTTTTTGAATCCTTTTCTAATAAATACTTAGCACTTCAAACTAGAAGTGACAAAATATTTTGAACAAATGCCATCCAAGCATTAAGTTTGTGTTTGTACAACGTTTCCTTGTGCATTAAAATTTTAATTAATGAATAATGTCGTTTTACGTGACAATTCTCTTTTGATATTAGGAAGGGGCAACTTATTAAACATAAAGATTTAAGATAAAGAAAACAGCGATTGCAATTTCAACTTCGTTTATTATTAATCAATCATTTATATTAAAAGTGAATACAGATTACCATAACTAACTAGTATAGGCGAATAATAACATAATAACATTACTTAGTATTTACATAGACAAAGAAGTGTTTATTGATTCAAAAAAGTAATAAATATAGTCAAATAAATATAGTAAGTAGATACTGTCGTCCATAGACATCCGCGATACATGGCAACAACAGTCCAGAATGACAAACGTTGGCACATCCCCGGATACTGGATGGATGGAAGTGTTGGGAAAATGGGGAGTAATAGTAATAGGATATGGGAATGGGCTCTAGCATATCTCACTCACTATCGAAACACGTACGTGCATTAGTGAAATACTATAAAGTAGGAAATGCGGTATATTTCAAGGTAGTCTTCTGTCTACTTAGACCAAGTTTCGTTAAAATCTGTTCTGTAGTTTTTGCGCGATGCCTGTTTAGACAGACAAATAAATAGACAGTCAGACGACTGACTCCCCTTTTAGATTGCGAACTATTTTTATATGAAGTTTTTAATTAGAAAATAATCTTTGGTAAGTTGTTATCATGGATGATCTATAAAATATTTTTACATTCATATTTTTTGTACCTAGGTAGGTATATCAACACGTGTTGTAAGTGAAATTTTCATCATAAATATCGATCTATAATAAATATTAAATGTGAAATAATTCAGGAGTGGAATAATACACAAAATAGGTGTGTCCAAATAATCAATAAATTTCTCGTATTAATATATGTAACCAAACGTTTTCTGAAGCGGTTTCATGGATTCATCCACGAAACTGCTTATGTTTCAGAGTAAAGAAATAATAATATCATTTTAACAAAATTTGTATTTGTCAAATTAAAAAAAATGGTAAAAAATTGACCGACAGGTCTGCTCTTCCTGCACGTGTCGCAAAAGGCGATTAAGGGAAAACAAAGTCGCTACCACAAGCCTTGAGGAGCTACACCACTTTTAAAAGGGTTGACTTTCTAAACCGCTTGGCTAGCGTGGGGTTTTAAAACCATACATCCCCCATGCAGGACCAACCATCAGACTGTGTCTCTCCACTGCTGGATATAGGCCTCTCCCGAGCACCGTCTCCACACACGGTCTTCAATTCTTCTCATCCACCCACTACCGGCGATTTTCTTTAAGTCGTCAGCTCACGAGACTTTTTCTTCGGAATGGCTAAATTCTTGTGGCTCTAATGGCCTTTCAAGAGTCACCCCTCATGTACGGTTTAGGGCGAGGGCAAAAGGCGCTCAGCCAGGAGCAAAAAGTGTGTGCAGTAACGAGCCTAAGGGCTCTCTCGGCGGTAGACCGGCGGAAGGAACGGACTTCGGCTTAGGGCGTTGCTTTGGGAGGGTACCACAAGAACGCGAATCGGTGAGAAGCGCCCAGGCACGTGAAAGTGAAAGTGAATCTGGTGAAAGTGTTGGCTGAAGGCCAGTAGATATGTGTTCACGGTGTAGCGAGGGGGACGTCCTCGTCAGATATCCTCGTCATTCTACGCGACTGGATGGCGTCCCAAGCTACGTTTCTCGATACACGGTCTCCATTGAAACGGTCCGTCTAACAAATGTTTATTTTTCCAAAAAGTGATCGGTTT
The DNA here is from genome assembly GCA_914767545.1 of Sesia apiformis. Classification (NCBI taxonomy): domain Eukaryota; kingdom Metazoa; phylum Arthropoda; class Insecta; order Lepidoptera; family Sesiidae; genus Sesia; species Sesia apiformis. The sequence continues at coordinate 12,468,429 of OU611947.1, read as the reverse complement.
TTTTTTATGTCAGTGAAGGAAATACATAGTTTCGGGCTTCGGAAACGGTTCGACTACGTCTATTTAGATTTCGGTATGAATGTTGTCTACAAGATAACTGATTTATTAAGACATTAATTACCTACAATTCTACATAACAAACCAATTCAAGGTGATCATGTACAATTAAACCTATATCTAGTCAAAAATACAAATTAATATACTTTTAAGTATAAAAGTTGAAATGTGAGAAAAGTATTAAACAAATTTATATTAGTTATGATAGGTACATTAAATTTAATTTACATCTATGTAAGTACTTACACTATATTGAGTTTTTATGAAAAAAAAAATTGAGTCACTGTACCTATGACTACGTGTGTAGGTACCTCTACTTATACACCTACACACGTAGTTAAATGTCAAAATTTCAGGATGATTCTACGTAGAATGAAAAAATTCTATATATTATTTATGTAAAGGTTTTCACAACAAGAACTTGAAATTCAAATCGCGCGCCATTTCCGATTGTTGATTGTTCTGTCGGCCATATTTCGTACTTTATTAATTGAAACATTTTTGAATATGCCGCGTTACAGTTTGAAACAACGTTTATTAATAATGAAAACCCATTACAAAAATAGAGAACATTTTACAGTAACAATTCGCAAGTTACGTAATCATTTTGGTGTGCATAATCGACCGTCACGGCCCACTATTAACAATTTAGTCTGGAAATTCGAGCCGACGTTTTCATTAAAAGATGAGAGAAACCTTATCCATCATCAACATCTGAAAACATGGCGGCTGTGAATGTCAGTGTTGCAGAACAACCAAACACTTCCATCCGGCATCGCTCCCAGGAAGTAGACCCATCACAGCACTATCCAAAGAATTTTAAGTAAAGATTTGCACCTTCGTGCTCACAAGATCCAGCATACTCAAAACTGACGCCTACAGACCATAGACATCGTATGAACTTTACCAACTGGACCTTGGAACAACTGCAAGTTGACGATACATTTCAGAACAAAATAATTTTTAGTGACGAGCACTTCCACCGGCTTCGTTAACAAGCAGAATTCCTGGATCTGAGGATCAGAAAATCCTCATGCTTTGAATGACCTTCCGATGCATCCCCACAAAGTGACAGTTTAGTGTGCCATGTGGGCAGGAGGAATCATCGGACCATGCATACCAGGAAAGTGCCTCGGTGACTGTCAATGGCGATCGATATCGTGGCATCTTGACAAACATTTTTAGCAAAAATTTGATTAAATGGCCATAAGTGACATGTGATTTCAGCAGGATGATGCCACATGTCACACTGTACGCGAAACAATGACGTTGTAGCAAACCCGGTTGTAGCAGTAGGTACCCAGGTCATGTAATCTCTCGTTTTGGAGATCAAAACTGGCTGTCAAGAACTTTTGATTTAACTTGCTTAGATTTCTTTCTGTGGGCTTTTTTTGAAAAGCAAGGTCTATACAATTGACCCTGAGACGATTGAAGAACTCAAAAACGAAATTGATCGCCAAATTAACGAAATTCCGCTGTGCTTATGCGAAAAAAGTATTCCGAAATTTTGTTGAAAGAGTCCATGCCTGCCAACGAAGTCGCGGTGGTCATTTGACCGGCATTTTATTTCACGTGTAATGTCAATAATTGATCTATTTATGTAAATAAAAATTTCTACGAAATTCATTCAAGAATGATGTTTTTCCATTTATTGAAAATTCAAGTTCTTGTTGAGACAGCTTTTATATGTAAAATTAAAATCGTCAGATTTCTGTCTTATTCAAATTAATACTCGTATGCAAAGCTATATTAATAAGAGTACTTGTAATAAACATTTGAATTTCTTTTCGTTTTATAATTACCATTTCAGTTTTAGCCACTTAATCTATACGAAAAGCACAGCCCGCAACGTTTTTCCTACTCTAGTTTGTTTGAAAAACACTTCTTAACACCTATGAAGACTGTCGCAAGACAAAAATTGACTCTTCATTCAATACGACCATACCTACTATATCTTTCACAGTCCGACATTTTCCGTTCATGCGGACTTTCGCACTGAATAGGTGAAATTTTACAAATAGCAAATACTCAATTTTATATAGAAGTACGTTACAAGTATCATAAGAATATTTACTTTTTAAGGAAAATATAACATTTTAGTGCGTATAAAGCTGTTAGTAGATTCTCGTTAGAACTAAATTTAGGTATACTCGTAACATATGGTGTAAGACGCTTAAGGAAATATCCAAAAAGGCTTCCAAAATATGTTTTCTGTATTCGCTGAAAAGGAATGGTGAATAAATATGTTAAAAGAGTATTTAATAATTCGTACATTAAATTTGGCCAAGACGATAGTATAAGAAATAGTGAATGCTCTTTGAACGAAGTGCAGTTAACGGCCGATATCGGAGATCGGACGCGTGAATCTTGAAAACCACAATTGACAGATAAAAATTACACAATCTACAATTGCACTACATCTAAGACTTGGATAAGTTGCAAATATAAAGTACATATGTAATACATATGTATTTGTCAGTTAGTTGGTTACTAGAAAGCGGATGTCACGTGCACAGTGCACATGTTTGCGACTCCGCTCCTAGCAACAACCAATCGATAATCTCGCTACTTACCGCTATGTATTCATAGTTCAATATAATATTCAATTCGTATATATCTTACGGGCAAAGCCCGGGGAATCAGCATTGTCCAGCACTGCTTGGCAAAGTCTACAATTTGGTTAATTGGAATAAAGCGAACAATGTGCTTAAGGGTGTGGGCAATGTCAGTAGCTAACAATTGCTTCGTCGTAATATTTTCCGTTTGTTAGCACTTAAAGGTCCTAAAGGTGGTATTTTTAATGCTTCAGGACTAGATTTGAAAGTAAAATTTTGCGAACTAACAATAACTAAATTTCTGCATTTAGTTGGTTCGTGGAATAACATTTTTATATAACGTCTCTTTTCGCAACAATCTGAGATTTAAGATTTAAAATCGTCTAACTTCATAAAGACAGTATTACTCATCACCGCTTGTCGACTTTTAACTACTTAAATCGGTCCAAGGATCAAATCAATCGGTCCATAATATCAACCGGATTAACTTTTAATGCAAACTTTGATAAGGATTCTATACTATACTATCCAGCTTGTCTCACCAGTGCTGGATATACTCGTAGGTCTCTTCCAAGGGTCGCCACCACAACATCTTTGGCTCTAGTTACCCAGTCACTACCGACATACATTTTCAAGGGATCAAGCGCTAATCTATCTGGCCGAAGGCTGTCTCACAATGCACTTCTTGCGCTATCTCATTTTTGAAGGTCCTACAACAGATAGGCTGGCCCTTTGTCACTTCGGCTCTTTATTTCTCTGAGTTATGTAGGTGAATTTATTTCTCAGTAAAATGTTGTAGTAATCGTTGTAATTATTTGTCAAAATTCTTCGTTTCATAATGTATATCGTAATTAAACTGAATAGTGTTTACCGTCATTCGTTCAGCACCCGGCTGGAGCTTTACATATCTTTACATTAGGCAATAACACAACGCTGAAAATTGTGCGGCGACAATCCGACTGGCTGGCTTTCCAGGGCGGGCGGCTACCATAAGTCGTGGCGTCTAAATGACTATAGACCATTCCAATCCAATTTGTCCAAAATGTAAACAAACTGCAGCCTGAGATAATTGACACGGTCTTTTAAATTAAATTGTGAGGTGATGATTGTTTGCAATACACCCAGCTTTTTCAGTAACCACTGCTGGAAATGGGCCTCCTCATACACAATGTATGAGGGATGTATGGCCTCAAAACGCCACGCTGGTCAAGCAGGTTGGCGAGTCCACTCTTTTAGAGGTTCCTCAAGGGTTGTGATAGCCGCTCAGTTATCCCTTAGCCGCCTTTTAATGGAAGAGATGGGGTGGTGGTATTCTACAGTCGGCCCACACCGCACCGCACAAGCTGATAATTGTTTATATATCTATAATTTGATTAATTGAAACTATAAGTTTGCCTCTAGATTTAAAGCTAAATGTTGAAATATTTCATGGATTCAGTTTTGTTGTTGGCAAATTGTACTGGAATGGACTATAACAAAATGTGAACTCGCCAAATCGCAATGCCCAGTACGGCATTTTCTGACTCAAAGCACTTTTATGACGTAGCAATAAGCAATGCTGATGAAGCTCGGGCATTTGTGTCTGCCTCCCCTGTGGGCTATGCTCGTAACAATCGAAACCATGTTTTATCACTAACTGATTGCTTCTTTTTAGTCCAAATTTAAGTACATAATTTTGTTTCACTCGACGTTAAACTCTTACTTTTAATATTTAAAGTACATTATTCATAAGTCTATAAACGTTACTTAACGTATTTTATTTTAACAAAATAACAAAACATGCACGAATGCAACATTTTTATTAAAATGGCCTACGTGGCTTTGCCACAGGTGCGGCACGTCATGAGAATATTTTTATTACTATGAGGGCTGTAAAAACCCAAAAGGCATGCTTTGCCTAATTTTTATTATATTGTCACAAAATGCAAATTTAACTTTAATGGGGCTTAACTCTTAAAAACTAAGAAATTTATTAACAATAACAGTAAAGAGATTACGTTGTCATGAGATGTTTTTATGAACAGATATATTTGTGTAAAACAACTAATAAAAGAATATTTTATATGAAACCAACGCATAAGACTTAGGTACTATTCTATTCTACAGGTTACAATAATGGAATTAATATTTTAAGTGACATACATAGATAAATATGTGAGAACATTGATAAAATCTACGAATGTAAACGGAAATATCGGAATGTAAGTGCTCAAGATGTACTTTGTACAAATGTTACTGAATATAACTGATGATCATCTCTCGCGCGGACTGAGCTTGTGATCTGGTAGGTCGTTCAAGGCGTTCACAATCTTTGTCATCAAACATCTTTGTCAATATCTTGTTATTTATTATAATTTTATTTCCTGCAACCATATCCAGTAGCACAAGTAGTCGTGTTTCATTTACTTTAAAAAGAGCATTTAAATTTGCCAACACGAAATTTATAGCGACATTTATCGCTTGCGTTAGTCATCTCTCACAATTACGTTTTCATAACCTACCATTACAATTAATTTAGAAATAACTTAATTACGTCAGCAACCATGAATGTATCAAAATTCAGGGGTGCCACATCTACGTAATGATTTATTATTTGTTATAAGATAAATCGTTACTTTACTAAATAGCAGAGGAGTGTTAGCAAAGTGCGTGTAAATTGATTTCGGTTCTACTAGCTTTTGGCCTTTTGTTTGATTTGAGTGACCAATATCTTGTTTATAAATCGATGTACTGTGTTTATTTGTTTGTCGTAGTGTGTCCTTGATTTGCTCTCATCCCCTTAATGTTCTCGTACCTAAGATACCTATGCGCCCATTTTTCCAAACAATACTAAAACATTTCATGAATTCGCCCCAATAAAATATTAGTCGTGTATCAACAGTAATAGTTTAAGTTCGTATTAATTGCATTTACATTAAATGTTTATTGTAGCTTATATTGGATTACCTATGAAACTGCTAACTCAGGATTTTCTGTTCTGGGATCCTGAAGTTTTCGATTTAAAACCACGTTTTAGTAATCTTGCAAAAAATAACGAATAACGTTTAATTAGTAATTTCAATACGAACATTTTATACTTTATCAAATCTAATCATGCCCTGCCGGACCTTCAAAACTTAGTTCTTTTAAAAATCCCCGGGATGTCCTTGGATGTCTTTTAAACAATCACAACGCCCGAGAGACTCGGGTGAGTGGCTGCCCTTTATACGATCAACCATTAATTAATTAACATAATTAATTAATTACGATACCATTAATTAACCGTACGTTTTGTCAATATTAATTTTATCGAATCGACTATGTTCGCATGTTGCGTTGCAGGTGGGTGTCAAAGAGGTGACTATTAGCGCGGTGTCCACAACTCCACCCCGTGTCATCTACATACTTACTTCAATACTACTTGTATTGACATTCTCATTACCGTAATCTCTATAGATCAATAATAACAATAATTTCACAAACAAGATTATTTATTAATTGTTATTGTAATGAATAAGGTATTAATTAAAACAGTTGAAAAAAGTCGGTATGAAGGTAGATACTTCCTAAACAAACTTTGGACAAGTTAAGAATTATTAGGTCTAAAAAGGGCTGTGCCGAAGACAAAGTGCGAATTTGTCGCTTGTAGAACACTGAATTTTGTTACAGACTGCATAATGTTTCTAATCGGCATGCCAGCAATTAAACTAAACATATAAATACTTCTTAAATTGATAAATAAATATTGACAATTAACATGTAAGTAAGCGATCAAATAACATAAATGAATTTAAGCTGAACATTGATATCAATCGGCTAAATATTAATAACCATTCAAAAATTTAAAAATGGTGACGAAAATATCTCTCTCCTTGCGTATTCATATTGGCAAATATTGAAAATAAATGTAACATCCGCCGCGTGTGTTTAAAAAGCTTTTAGATGGAACAAACATAATCTAAACTGAAGTTGATAAGCGAGTTTTATTTTGCACACGTGGCGGTGTTTAGATAGATAGCTCTCTTAAGTAAATGAGAATTCCGGCGAGAGTATGACTGTCGATTAATCGCCTCCGAGGGAAAGAGCTTGAACGATGCGAGGGTCGGCCTTGCTGCCTTCGCGGAATTCTTCGAGGGTGAGCCTGTCATCGTGATTCTTGTCCATCTGGTCGAAAATCTTGTCAACGCGCTTCTGTGGAGTATTCTCGTCTTCTGGTTGCGGTGTTTGTCCCTGAAAACATCAAAGAAAAAATAAATACCTTGTGGAGAAAAACACTGGTTTTAAAATTTTAATGCAAAATTCTTATTTTTAAATTAACCTTTCCCGTCGGTATTCAGCTAAGTAGGAACATTTCTCTATTTCAAATCTATATACAGTTGATTTTTATAAAAGTAAGTGGATGCACATTTATAAGAGTTGAGAATTGTTAAGAGTTGGAGAGTTTACCCTGTAATATCATCAGAAATGTAAATAGTGACAAAAATTCACATTATAATCGTTAATCAGCAATCCAGTCTTTGATGGGGTTGAAATAGGACAACTGATTCCTATGCAGATGGTGCAGTAATGCATTACGAATTGATTGGTTGTAAATATATTATCACCTATTAAAATATTATCACCTATTAATCTTTGCTGGGTAGGTATTGCTAAGTAAACAATACTTCTTTTGCCTTTTTGCATTGTGAAATAAAAATGGTTATTTGTAACAAGGGTGAAAAAATTAGTATGTAAGTAGGATAGCGCTATATAAACATCTCATAAATTCACATAAAGCCATCTCGCTCTCACGTTAGTATATTATAACCTTATAAACAGTTTATAAGCATTTGTCGCTTAATTCCGATTATTTATTTACCAATTTTAATTATTTGATCATATTCTAAAACAACTTGAATCATGTTAAATTCTGTGATATTTGTAATAAAACCCGTTTTAAACATTAGGCTCTACTAAACAAAAACCGGGCATTGCTTTCATTCTAAATTACTAATAACAGGTGGTGTTGCAGGTGTCCATGGGCGGCGGTAACACTTACCATCACGTGGGACCGCTTGCTCGTCCGCCCACTAATCTATAAAAAAAAAATCAGATACCAAATAGGTTGGTACTGTGAAGGTCTTATATATCACATTCTCGCACACTTCTTTTTTTTTTAAACATAGTCCTTTAAATACGCTGCAGGACGGCGAACTCTTTCCTTATCCCGCGGGTTTTGAGTTCCTGAATGTTCCGGAGCCAATTCAGTCTTTGTCTCATTCACTATTTATTGGCCTTGTCTCTAACGGTAGCTCTCCAATGACTTCGTCTCCAGTTTCTGAGCTTTGAGTATTTGTAACACTTGCTGGAGCTAGATGTCGGTTGGAGACCACTGCTTCTCTGCTATTTCGAAATTGTACTAGAGAGTACTATGGGTTGGCCTCTACCATTTCCACTTCTTCTGCTAACGGATCGTATTTACTGTGTCTGGAAATATTACGTAATAAGACTTTTCCAGGTGTAGCAAGCCACGTAGGCATAGACTGCCCAGTTCCAGACCTACGGGGATGTGTGAACATTCTCACGTGAGGTGCGTAGACAGTAGCAGTAATAAGTATCGCATCGAATGAAGTGCTTGCTTGGGCATATGTCCTCAAGCTAATTGTTATATTGATCGCCATATAATTCCATTGTATCGTTCTGTCTGAACATTTCCTTGAGAATTGTGTGGCGTGGCGTGGGTTAATGGCGATGCCCTTATCATGAAGGAACTGCTTTAAGGGACAAGAATGAAGTTCCTCGATCGGAATAGGAATAAGAGGAATATAGGCCCCCAGATTCCATATAGTAATATGATAAGGAATTTGGGTTTACTTTTAGATAGCACCATGACATGGGGCACACAAATAGAGGACGTTAGCAGGAGGATGTTTGCGGCTGCAGGGTCCTTAAAACGGCATCGTAATTTTCTTCCGTAGATCACCAGGGTAACATTGGCTCAAAGTTTACTCCAACCTATACTTGACTATGGAGACGTGTGCTATCTGGATATGACAGAAGAACAACTTAATAAACTTGAGCCCTTTCAAAACTTTTGTTTACGGTTCATATTTGGATTACGCAAATATGACCATGTATCCCAATTTCGTCAACAGCTCAAGTGGTTTTCGGTTCATCGCAGTCGAAATGCGTACACACTTATATAGGTATGTGTATAGAGGTGGCTCTGCAGTGTAGTTATCAACCGATTGACATCTGGATACTTAAAGCATCGCTTTAACTATCTTTCCTGTCATCTATTTACTCTTCGTTCTTTAGAAAATCTTCCATGTATTCCTATCCACTCTTCTTCTTTTTATTCACAATCTTGCACTGTGAAAGCGGTCCGGTTATGGTATGCGCTACCTCTAACTATAAGACGCGCTCAAACATTAAATAGTTCTAACAGCTAACTCAAGAAGCATTATCTGACTCAGTAATTACTTTCTCTTTTTCAGTAGGTACTTGTTTATCTACTTAATTCGTTAGTTTGTTCTGTACTCACTTTGTTTAAATTCGTTTTGTTTCCATCCCTTTCCCATATTACAGAGTATGCATTTATGTATCATAAGCATCTTAAGTGAGTGTTTATATATAACATATTATTATTATTAAATTATATTATCTTCATTTGATATTATGTAAAATTGCATCATTTACCTGTTTTTGATATTGCTATCTGTTTCTTTCTATCACCCAAAGGTTGGTTGGGAGAGATCGCTTTGGTGATAAGGCCGCCTATTGTACGTTTTACAATAAAGAGTTTATCTATCTATCTACACGTTCTCCGTGCCATTGATTATTATTAACAAGACGTTACGCTTCCAACGGCCGGTTATTACCAGCTTGCATCCACTCTGTCCTCTCCGTGCGGCTGTCCCTATCAGGGCCTATTATATAATTTACTTATTCAGACAATCCACTTGATAGTAAGTGAATACTGTGGCCCAAGGACATCCGCGATACATGCGATATATATATGTCCAGAAGACAACATTGGCACACTCCCGAATCCGTGAAAAAGAGGTTGGGAAGATGGGGGATAAGAATAATAAGGGTTTGAGGAGTTTTCTCCGTTCTATTATATTTAACATTGCCGTTGGAGAGAATAAGGAGTTAATGGAAAAAGGAGTTTCTTTTATTCCATTTACTCTCTATTCCATGGCACAGGAAGCCATAGAATGGGAGATAAGACGGGGAAACATCTTCATACATTACCGCAACACATACGTAGTTTATTTTACAATATTTACTCTTCTGTGAGATGGGGCAAGTCGGTCGCGCTCAGCAGCTGTAGGAATGCAGGGTTCACTATCCCAATCATGTTTATAAATGAGAATAAGTTGCAAATAAGTAATGAGTAATATTTTCTTAGGTTTTTGCGATTACTATACATAGCAATTAAACAACTTTGAACGGTTTAAATCGCGTATATTTAACATTATTTATATCCCGACGTTTCGAACACTTTGCAGTGGACGTGGTCACGGGGTGACTAATTGATTTTATTTGTCACTTGAGTCGGGATATAAATAATGTTAAATATACGCGATTTAAACCGTTCAAAGTTGTTTAATTGCTAAGTAATGAGTAAATCAGAATAAGTAACTAAGACTCATTATGCCAAAATTAGAAAATTAAATTACAATATTGAGAAATAAATGTACCTATCGTTATATGATTATTATATACATATCATACAAATAATGTAACAATAATATATATATTTTTATACACATATATACATTTCTAGGAATTTATGCCAAGCATAACGCCCACTCAATGTTGCAGGATGGGAGAGTCATCCTTGGCAGACAAGGCTGTCAGGATACTGTTGGAGCTGCATCACGTCTTACGCAACAGGGAGGCCACTCACTTCCTTGCGTCTGATCGCTTGAAATCCATCAGCTCTCGATTCGGCAAACATCCCCCATGCACTACAGTAGCAAGGCAGCTCCAACAGCATCCTGAAAGCGTTGTTATATTGGACACGCAGGGCGCTGTAAGCTCATGTACATAATGTAGGTACATTAGAGGGAAATAACTGTACGTACACCAGTTATTGACAAAATGTAGATACATTGATAGTGCTGTTGCGAGGGGGTATACTCCCCCGTAGTGCCATTTACTTTTACTTGCCAATGACATTTGCTATATTACAATCCGTCGTGTCATCCCGATCGATGATAGTGGCGCTGCGACATAATGCTGCACGACTAGTACAACACAGAAACCGTTTCAGATTGACTCTTCACATAATTTGTTTCTTCATCAATATTAAGAAATAGTAAGGTAATAGGGACAAATACTTACCACCATTTGATATATCGCGTCAACTATGTTATACATTTCGTCCCGAGTAATATAGCCGTCGTTGTCCACGTCGTATAGGCGGAAAGCCCCTGTAATTTGTACAAGGTTTATAAAATTGTACTTTTTTAATGAAAATTATGTCTAGGGCTTTCTATTCTGGACTAACAGAACTTCGGCTCATGCCACTGACTTTCTACTTAAGAACGCATTTTTCAATTGTCACTGGCTCAGCGCTGAAGGAAAATATTGTGATAAAACCCTCGTGAATAATATTTTTTTTACACAATATGCCTGAGATTATTTCACTGTGGAGGTGCAGTACAATCCATCAATCCGCTTTGGTGCGCGTGGATTATTAGCCAAAAACTTGAAATTTGTAAGGGGGTCCTGCAATGGAATGTTATTGAGTATGTTGGTATCGAATGCCTTTAAATGTTAACAGCATCCTTCCCTGGTGCTGCAGGTGTCCATGAGTTTTGGTGACTACTTACCATAACGTGGGCCGCCCAACTGTCTGTCACCTATTCTATAAAAAAAATATGGGTCGTTATATACGATACCGAATGAAATATCACTTTTGTAATTTATGTTCTTCATATACTCTTAACACTCCTTAATATTCATAATTCAAATTACAATACTCAGTCCTCTACGGTTCATTCAGTTAAACTATGGTATAAACTGTCACTACATATTAAACATGCTCAGTCGCTAGCTACTTTTAAAAAACTTATCAAAGCCCATTTTTTTTCTTTAATGCAATTTATTTTCATACCACATTTTTTCCTTCTTCTACTGTCTTCACTTTAGTGTATGTATGAATGCATATATACATAGGAACATAGGAAAATTCTAATTTTCCTTGTATATTTATATTGCATTATTATACGAGTATTATTAATAAAAATATTTTGTATTACTTTATTGTACAGCCTACGCCTTCCTCTAAGTTATTTTACTGCCCATTAGTTAACTGGAAGAATCGCTTTAAGCTATAAGGCAGTCTTACTTCTGTATATCTAAGTTAAAGTTAATAGTAGATTATAATCAAAAATGCAATAATTAAGTTTCAGTTATTCAGTCATTCATTCAATATCAGTTTACACTAGTTGATAAACATTGTCGCCGAGATGATTTGTATTGACTTTGTTTCCATTTGTCACTGGTTTTACAATCGCACCACCTAGTACTGGATGTTGTATGAGACAATTTTCGCGACAATGCTTGTCTCTTAGTGGATTCCAATCGTAATGTGTATCGACTATTGGTTAGTTTAGTTCTAACTACAGCTACACTAATTTAACCACAGAAATATCCTTTCTGTGTTATTTAATAGACTTGTTACTAATTGGGTAGTCTTAACAAATTTCGGTAAATTTTTATAACTATTTTAAACTTCGTTTTTTTTTAGGAATAAGTATAGGTTGGTTGACAATGGTTACTCACAGTGTAACTTTTCATCCAGATTTCCCCGTGACGTCACTGATAACGCTCGTATAAACTCCTCGAACTCTATAGAGCCATCCTGCAAGGGAAAAGAAAAGCTTACATACTCGTAATTATTAATCTACAACAATAAATCGTTAAAATAGTAACAGAGCCGTGACTGCAAACGAAATATTTATTGAAAAATAAAAGTATTGCAATGTACTCTGCGAAAGATGCAATGCAACCAGCCCTTTCAGTATCCACTGCTCGACATGGGCCACCTCAAGCCACATTATCTTGTGCATGAGGGATGAATGGCCTTAAAACGTCACACTGGCCAAGCGGATAGGCGAGTCCACTCTTTTAGAGCTGGTTTAATTCAACAGCGCTTGTGATAGCGGCTTTGTCGTCCCTTACCATAGTCGCCAGGACACGACACCCACGGGAACAGATAGGACGGTGCTATTCTATAGTATTACATAACTAGCAGTGCTCGTGACTTCTTTCGCATGAACTTTAGAGTCATTCCCGTGGGAACTCTATAAAGGATTTGGATAAAAAGTACCCTAAATGTTAACCTTATATTAGGGTAAATCCGGGAGAGATGCCCATAAGGGATAGATGCCTACTGAATTACAAAAAAGAAATAAAAGAATTGCGTGAACCGGAAGGCATCCTAATTGCGTCAGTTGAAAGTCACATGTTATAGCGCAAGTTTCTACAAGGGATTAGATTATTTCAAATATATTATTTTGGTGTTTATTCGTAAAATACGTAAGTACAGTTATATAAAATGTCAGAAAACTATTTCAGAGACATTTTGTTCTAGTTTTTTTTCTTCAATTTCATGCAAATGATAATAACATTGTGTTTTATAACCTACAATATGGTTTCGTTTTGTTGACACGAGGCCATTTTTTATTGTCTTGCGTTTTGTTCTGTGTTTAGGAACATTAGGCATCTCTTCCTGACAATCGGGAGAGACGCCCAATGATTTTTCAGGGTGAGATGCCCAATAAATAATTGTTGCTTTTATTATATTCAGATGCCGAATAAGTACACAAGGAAGCCATCGGGCTCTAATAGAGCTACATGGAGTGAAGCTGACTTACAAAAGCAATCACCCTTGTAAAAAACAGAACATTAAATTTTAACCAAGCCAGTAAAGAATTCAATATTCCGTACAGGACCCTTCGCCGACGGTTTTCCTCGGGCAATACTAAAAAAGGACGTCTTGGACCCGATTCTCTGTTTGGAGACAATGAAAAAAAGATTGTCAAACATATTGAGAAATTGCAAAGTCGTGGATTTGCACCAACCATTAATGATTTACGCGTAATGGCCTTTAATTTAGCTGAGAGTATGAATCTTAAACATAATTTTAATAAGGACTCTGGTAAAGCAGGTTACGATTGGGTTAAATCTTTTATGAGAAGAAATCCGGAAATATCTTTAAGAAAATCAGAAGGAGTATCTCTACAAAGAGCTAAAGGAATGACCAAACAAGAAGTTGATGCTTTTTTTGATTCATTGGTGACACTATTTCAGGACAACGACTTCATTAATAATCCAAACAAAGTTTTTAATATGGATGAAACGGGTCTCCATTTAAATAATAAACCCTCACACATTGTCGCAATGCGGGTTACTAAGACAGTTCCACAGTTAACTTTTGCTGAAAAAGGAGAAAATATTTCTTTGATTTGCTGTTGCAGCGCAGAAGGCAATTTTATTCCACCTGTAGCAATTTTTAAAGGAAAAAACAGTAAGCCCGAGTTTGCTGATGGAATGCCTCCGGGTAGTGAAGTTTACGTGAATGAGAAATCAAGTTATGTCAACACTGATCTTTTCTACAAATGGTTGAAAGAACATTTTTTTCCTAGAAAACCTCCCGGGGCAGTGATTCTGTTATTGGATGGACACACTTCACACTGCACTTCCATAGAGATGTTGGAATTTTGCGAGACTAATGAGATCATTCTACTCTGTTTTCCTAGTCACACTACTCATTATTTACAACCCTTAGACAGGGCATTTTTTAAGTCCTTCAAATCTTATTTTAATAATGAAACCAACGTATGGATTCGAAATAACCACAGCAGAAAATTAGGACGACTGCAGTTTGGAGATTTGTTAGGCAAAGCGTGGGGAAAATCAGCAAACCAAAATAATGGTGCATCAGGATTTCGTGCTTCTGGAATATTTCCACCCAACAGAAACGCAATTCCTGAGTACGCGTTTATATCCGACATTTCTCCTGAAGGCCAAGCAGATGATCCCTCAAATAATAATACCTCTGTCAGAAACATAGTTCCCTCAACTAGCGAGGTGAATAAGGAAAATTTGGCGCCTGTAGCCAACCCATCTACTCCTTTACAATCCCACAACCTATCGGAAATCCAATCTGGTAAAGAAGAAACGCCGTCAAAGATCTTGAATAAAGTTCATCCTGTTCCTTCGTATGGTCTTCAGGTTGTATCAAAGAGAAAACAGCATGCTGAGGTTTTGACGTCTCCGGAAAACTTAGAAAAAATCAGGAACAAGACTAATATAAAACAGTTTAAAACACGAAGTAAAAAAGAACCAACAACAACAGAATCAAAGATGAAAGAACCAATGAAAAGATCATTATCGAATAGAAATTATAGAAAGAGAATTAAAATAGAACAAACTACAAGTAACCGAAAACAGGAATCGAACGATTCCTGCGATGAAGAGTCTCATATTTCGCTTCACGATAGTTCTTCGGACGTAGACATAGAACACGAAATTCTCGGGGACATATGCAATGTTTGTGGAGAATATTATCATGCCACTAAAAAAAAATGCGACTGGATACAGTGCATTCAGTGTCAACAATGGTTCCATGAGGATTGTAGTGACGATCCAGCGAAATGCTTGATGTGTGACGACTGATTTTGTTTTAAGTACGCATGGGCATCTATCCCTGGTATCTATAGGCAACTCACCCATAGGCCTGGGAGAGATGCCCATTCTCTATATTTTTTTCTAGCTGTGTTATATCCTAAAATATGCGTTTAATATTGATTAATTTTATGTAAGACAGATTAATAAAGTCTAATTTAAGTAAAATGGCGTTTTTTTCTTCTGTGTCATAAATGTGTAATTAAATATGATGTTTTTTTAAAACTATAGGCATCTCTCCCTGACTTACCCTATATGCGATTTAACTGTCGCATTTGTCGCACGTTTAATGTCGGCGTTTGTCGCGTTCAGACAGACGAAAATTCCAAAAATGGTCGTTTTGGGGTCTGTATCGTTACAGACTGCAATGATTGTCTTCAAATAATATTTCATGAGCAAACACGGTTAGTTAGATGTATATGTTAGACATAGGCTCTGTTTAGATGTATATGTTTAGAGGTCTATTTGAAAAAAAAATAAAGGACAGTAGCCGCTTTTCATCAGGCGGAGGACTGCGTTTTCGTCTGCCACTTTCTTTTTTTAAAAAAAATAAACGATTTATGGCCATTTTCCAGTTTTGTGGTCATAACATAATGCACACAACACCAAACTTATTTGAATCTAGAGCAAGGCATCAAACACGTTTCGGAAGCAAAACACCAAAAGAAAGTGTTATCTAACTCCGGATCTTTGTTTTCAAAGTATTATTTAACAAAGTTTTGCCACCTTATAAGTTGCATGTATAATTTGGTCTTAATAAGCGTATTTACATTAGTTGACACGACACCTGTCCGACACCGCCTCAGATGGATGCTTAAGAAAGAAACAAATTTTTCAAGATTCCATATAACGCTCACGAGCGTTAACCACACTTCGGTTTCATGTCAGTGTCGTGTATACCTGTATGTACGTAGGCGGGATGATAAGTATCTGGCCTAAACCTTTTTAAAAAGAACACATATTTAAAAAAATATCTCTATTTACAAAAGAGATTTCTAGCTATCCGTATTCTAAATTTGAAATCGACGGCTCCAATTCTTTTTAATAATCTGACATTTTAGAAAATCTTGTGTTGAATTTTTCACAAAATGGATAAAATTGAACAAAGAGCAGTGAAAAAGTTTCTTCATATGAAGGGTTTAAAGGGATCAATAATTTTTGACGAGTAAAAAAATGTTTTAGGTGAAAGTGCTCTTTCATATGCCACAGTCAAGAACTGGGTTACCGAATTTAAGCGCGGCCATACAAGCGTCAAGATGAATCCCGATCCGGACGTCCAAAAAGCGACACCACCCCGGAAATTATCTCCAAAGTCCATGAGATGGTCTTGGACGATCGAAGATTGAAATTATCCGAAATAGCTGACAGTGTAAGCATCTCGAAAGAACGGGTACATCACATCCTGAGTGAAGAATTGCATATGAAAAAGCTATCCGCCCGTTGGGTGCCGCTCTTGCTTAATCTCGATCAAAAACGAATTCGTATGCAAGACTACCAACACTGTTTGAATCGTTTTAAGAGTAATAAAGTGGATTTGTAACAACAGATGAAACGTGGATCCACCACTATACACCTGAATCCAAAATTCAATCAAAGCAATGGACAGAAGCTGGGTGTTCGGCTCCAAAGAAAGCCAAAGCTGTGAAATCGGCAGGGAAAGTGATGGCATCTGTATTTTGGGATGCGAAGGGAATTTTGATGACAGATTACCTTGCGAAGGGTTACACTATTACCGGTGACTACTACGCTGATCTGTTACACAAGTTACAGGAATGTATTCAGCAAAAAAGACCAGGTTTGACTCGAAAAAAAAAACAATCTTTCACCGAGACAACGCAAGGGTTCACACATGCGTTAAGGCAATGGCAAAAATCAACGAATTACACTACGAATTGTTGCCCCATCCACCTTATTCGCCTGACCTAGCACCGTCGGACTTCCACCAGTTCCCTAAGCTCAAAACTTGTTTAGGCGGACAGAAATTTGAGACGAATGATGCCGTTATAACTGCTGTAGAGGAGTATTTTGCCGGCCTTGAAGAAACGCATTTTATGGAGGGCATAACTGCTTTGGAGCGAAGATGGACTAAGTGCGTAGAGCTTACAGGAGACTATGTCGAGAAATAAAAACCACTTCGTTACGTTAAACTGAGTATTTCTTTCCTAGGCCAGGTACTTATCATCCCGCTCTCGTATAAACATGTTCTGCATTTAATTTGTAACAGTAGATCGTGCATCTACTAGTATATCCTACATTTACTATTTTATTACTCGCTGGAAAATTACATTGCATAGAAATGCACTATAACACGATTGCATCAACTTGTTCGGTGTGACACATCAGAAATTTAAAAAAAAATCAAAGGAGACAAAATCTATTCATAATATAAATACAAATTATTCATAATTATAAAAACATGAACATAATTATTAATTATGAGCTGTTGGAGGGGGTGAGGGGCTTACTGTCGGTCAAGTTGATGCGGTTGTACTTTATCTTTCCTTCGAATGTTACGAGTATATTAGGTGCATTTTAATACTATCATGCGTTTTTGTAAAGTCTACTGGCGTCGATGTCGAATTAGTGTTATGTCGGCTCAATACTCGTGAAACCATTCATTACAAAAAGACGAAATGAGATAGCTTACGTTGTTTTCGTCGAATACTCTGAAGACCAGTGATGCGAACTTACTGGGGTCACCTTGAGGGAAGAACTGCTTATAGATCTTTATGAAGCCCTGAAAAGGAGACGGTAAAATTGCATATTGAACAAGTTGATGAATAGATCAATACGACAAAACAATACGACCCGCAATTGTTGTATTATTTCGTTGGTATTTTACAAATTCGCGACTAATCTTTGTCAAGTTTACTAAGTAAATATCATTCTATTAATATTGTTTCTATCTAAATACGGTGAACATCGTACGATTCTGACTTGAATGTAACTTCGTCGTATAATATTGAAATCTACAAAATAATAATTGTCTTTATATTTTTATAAAAAAAAAAATTCCCAAAAAAAAGTGCCTATATCATATTACAATATAATTAATTATAACTAACTTGCAAACATTCATTGGAACATAAGATTTAAAAAAGTTGTTCCTTCTAACTGTACGGGTTGATTCGGTATATGAATATAAATACACTTTGTCCTGTACTCCTGTTATTATAGCATGAGCTCTGACACCTGACAGTAGAAAAAATCACAGTGATGAGACTGATGAGATTTAGTTAATCAGTTGGCTTGTTAATCGATTCTTGATAAGGAAGTTAACCTTTTTATTCGACTGCCTTTTCTATTCGATTTATTATTATAATACAACCCAAGTATAAACTGAAACAAGAAAGATAGAAGCCGGGAAATATAAACGTGTAAAATGATTTGCATCATAATATAAATACTCGTATAATAAAACAGGACCAAAGCATGAAAATAAAAACCGGACTTTATTAATTTATTAATACAATATTGCTATATTTGAATAAAAATATACAATCGAAAAAACTCGTTTGTAAATACTAGCACAATTTATATTCCGTAACAAAAGCATGTGAATATACATTGTCAATCGAGAAAAAATAATTTATCCGTAGTGACGAACAAAATTACGTTAAAATAGACATTCAAAAAACAATAAATACTTGACATTTGATTTATTATACGTTTGCGACTAAAAATAAACATTTTTTTTATTATTATAATCGATTAATGCGTTATGGAATAAAAATGTTTTGTATACAACGCCCTTGTATAAAATAGACAACGCCCCAATCTGTCAGAGTTCATGCTATAATAACCGGAGTATGTTAAAATATATAATAATCTTTAATAATAATTATTACAATATGATAATGTCTGTACGTAAATTAAGTAGACTATCAATGGCTTGTAAGTTAGTGTAGGTTATATTTTTTAAAAGTAATATGTTGTATATGAATCATTTTATTGTTTAGGCGCATAATGTGCATCTCGCAAAATGTGCAATTGGAAATGATGCAATAATTGTACACACGTAAAAAAAATTAACACCATCAAATTGCTATGTTCTAAAATACTTTATTCTTATTTATAGTTCACTTAAAAAAAAAAGTTTTTCACATAACGTTAATTAACTAAGGAAAAAATGTTTCTAAAATAAGATAAAAATGTTTATACACTTTTGAATAATATTTTACAAAACTGCTTGTGGTTATACAAAAATGATTGCACATTTTGCGAATTGCACATTATGCGCTTAACCACATTGAATCGTTTTTATAAGAGCATAAAGGCATTAATTTAATAGCCAAATGATTCTAATGAGTTTGTGTTAAATTTGTATAATTAATACTTAATATTTTCTTAGGTTTTCGTGATTACTATACATAGCAATTAAACAACTTTGAACGGTTTAAATCGCGTATATTTAACATTATTTATATCCCTAATAATGTTAAATATTTAATAACATTAAATAATGTTAAATATACGCGATTTAAACAGTTCAAAGTTGTTTAATTAATACTTACTTGTTCAGTGAGTAATCCATTAGGGCAATCTTTTAGGAAGCCTTTGTGCCTAGAAAAATAAATATGTTTTTAATACACATCAGTATAAAAGATTACAATTTAATCATATTTACAATGCCTGGCTTGCGTGTCCTTACCATAGCCGGATCTCCTTTTCGGTAACTGTAACAAAAAGAAAAAAATGTTTTAATGACCCAGTTAATAATTAACACATACCTTATTATTCACTCTATAGTCTATAGACATGTTTTTACAAAATCGAGTAGTATCGAGTAGACAGCTTGAGTAGAGGAAGAGCACGTGGAGACAGAATAACGACTAATTAATTGTCAATTTCAAATTAAAGATTGTGAGAGCGAATATTAATCTTCATTCTGCGAAACACTTCTGCAGACAAGTTGTGACGTCACCATTTTATTTTTTAAACGTTTGTGCAAACCATATGGTGTCATTTAAGTAACAACAAGTAACTTGTTTAAGTAAGTAACCTAACTCAAGGTGTTTGCTTGATTTACCTTTTTTGTTAACATTCCATTTTTTCCTTTCATTTCCTATATATATGTATCTATATATTTAAGTAGTGTATTGATCTCAAGTAAGTGTATATGTATAAAATAATTTATTTCAGTTATATTAGGTTGACATTATGTAACATTGCACCATGTATCTTTATTAGATATTTTTATCTGTTTTGTCCCTATCACCCAAAGGTTGCTTGGAGGAGATTGTCTTAGCGATAAGGCTGGTTTTATTTTTCGTGTTACTTACTTAAATTAATTCAATCTCTTATTTAATTACAATCGCGGAAAGTTTTACAGTAAGCTTTACAATGGTTTTACATAGAATTACGAGAAAAGAGGAAGAAAATGAGTATTACAGGGCAATATTTGTCGGTTTTGCAATATGAACGCACTTCACATGGCCCTTTAAGAATTTTTCATCACAACATGGCAAAGTAATTGCATTTACCAACAGATGTGGCCAGTGATATTAATATTGCTTACTTAGCATTTAATAATGGAGTTGTATTGTACATTTATATTTAAATATTTTTTAATTGAAATAAAAGGATGTTATATATCATGTCTGTGTTTTGGAATACACAAACCAAACACGGCCAACCACACTACCAAATTCGCTACCAAACACAACCTTATGTGCTCAATAAATATGTAATCATCTTCCAATAAATATGAAGAAAATGATGAAAGCAAAAGAATGTTCGCACAATGCATGTTGTTGAACATTTGATACATGACCCAGAGTTTCAGATTGATGGCTATTAGAAAGTAGTCATGAAGAAACGATTGAGGAATTCAAATGAAATGGTAGGATCATCAAATACATTCACCGGCAAGCTACGAACAATGTCTGGCTGTTCAGAAGTTTCAAACGTTTCAGTTCGGGATACCAACATTAGTAATACTTCAATCAGTTTTTACATCTAAAATATTCCAAAAATGCAATTACCCAAAAATATTACTCAATATTACTTTAAGTATTATAATTTTAACTGTAACTTTAAGTTTAACTCATTCATTAATTTACGTAAGTATATTGTTTTAAAAGAAAACAGAAAAAGATAATCAAGTAAGTATTGTAAAATACTGGTAAAAGACGAAGTTATTCCAAAGTGGAATCTCTTCTAAAGAGAGAGAGAAAGAGCTTACCGTGTAAGAGCTGGTAAGTACAGCAATACGAACTATGTTATGAATACCATTAGTGATCAGTTATTTCAGATTAGGCGCAAAAGTTATGTCAATTAATCGATGCCGTGAAATAGAATCGATGCACTGGCCGCTCTTCACTGAAAAAATACGTATAAAACGTTTCTCGCTGTTCGCTGACTTTTCGATTCAATTTAGCTCGTACGGAATAGCATTCTTTTGTAGGCAATGAAGTTTTAAATAAACTAACCTGTGACGACCTCTGTGACGTTTGAATGCTAATGAAGTTTCATAATTACTGTCGCCATTTTTCTTAATGCATAAATACGATACTTTAAGGATGGGAGCGACTTACTCGGGATGGGCATTGTTTGTCGATATGTTTTCTACAGTAAATTGTTTTGATAGAATATATTTCTCGTAATGTGCAGTTTTTTCTCGACTTTGTTACAGAGTGAACTGGATGGTGCGTTTTAAAAACAAAACATGCATTTTAGATATTTAAATTAATAATACTACCTAGATATGTTGTGATACTACATTACTTTAGACGCAAAAATTAAAACGTAGTATGAAATGAAGACGCGCAGTTGACTAACTGCGTGTCTTTATTCTTCGCTTAGGGTGGCCAACTCAAGCGGGGGAAAAAAAGTTAATCTTGTCTTTTATTTTTAACTTTTTAGTTAAGAACATGTAACAATATTAATTTCCTTAAATGCATTCAAATCGGAACAAACTTTCTCTAAGAGAATATGGGCAGTGGGAAAGAGGATTGGGAAGGATGGGGAGTAGGGTATCTTATATTACCTTATCCATCTCGCTTTCCTGATGAGGATGAGAGAAACGACAGAAAAGAAGGGACACGAGCTTTAACAACTTTTACTCACGTCCGAAACATTTGTACAGAGTGATCTCTGTGAGAGTGAGAAATCATGTCCAGTCCGACACGCCTAGTCAGCTGTAGAATATAGCATCTCCTACATATTAGAACTGTTCATTGAACCAAACATCGCCACAAGTTAAACCAAACACAGTTCTACCGTGAAATTTCAAGGAGCTCGCTTGTCCATCTCAGGTTCCAGTATTAGACGCTGGTCTGATGCTGGTCTGATTTGGTATGTAAAATGTACCTCTTTAACTATTAATTGCAGAAATTCGGATTCGAATAAATGCATCATGTAGGCCGCTTGCCCGTTTGCCTCCATTAATGTACAAAAAAAATATTTTAGGAATTACAATTAAGTTGGTACACGCCAGTTTTCTGTGAGAATGAGATAACACGGCCAGTCGGACGCACACAGTCGGCTGTGGGCTACAGCATCTCGTCTATGTATTAAAATTGTTTATTGAACCAAACAACTCTAAAAAAATAGTCCAAACACTATGGTTATACCGTCAAATTTCAATGAGTTCCTTTACTCACCTTAGGCTTCAGCATCAGGTGCTGACGGTTGTGTTAAATATGTGACTCCTTAACTATTCACTACAGAAAGGCGCATTCAAATAAGTAGATCCGTATAGAAATTATAAAGCATTACAACTTTTAACTTGATAGAACAACGCCCCCTGATGAGTTAGAACCACAACACGCATTCTCAATCCAGGTACGATTAAACATTAACAAACCACCGCTTCAAAATCAGTCCAGCCGTTCCAGAGAAAAGTGATATCAAACGGGTACACAATCATGCATTCATTCTCTTACTCCAAATGCATATAACATTTATGCACTATGCATACCATTTCTGTTTCGTTGTAGGTAGGTAAAAAGATCTTGTTGAAGATTGTTGTAAAAATTCTAGTTTGGGAATATGGAGATACTGCAAATTATCAATTTAAATAGACTGTTACAGAATTTTATGACGCTAACTGAATACCGTGAGTTTAAAGAATCCGGTTATTTTATAGTAGGGTGGAGGCTGATTACAAAACGGAGCGGAAAGCGGATACATAACAGGTTAAGTGATTATTGATTAATTAGTGATTAGTAAGTTTGAATGAGAAAGAAAGATAAAAAATAAGGAAAAAGTAAAAAACAAAGTGAAGCAGTAAACAACAATCAATACCTAACCTAACCTAACCGTTGCGTAAAAAACAAGAAATAGGTAGTAATAAATGAACAGAAAATAAAATAAAATATGATAATAATTTATTTATTCATTCGGACAACACAGATCCACCATACAAATGTTAGTAAGTAACTTAAAAACTCTGTTAGTATTTTATAACTAGGGTGGGTGGATTTAAGAATTTTAATTAACTATTCCGCAACAGGACAGTTAAATTTTTCTGAAATCATCTTCAGGATGCTGTTGGAGGTGCCCAACAGCTGTTGGGGCTGTTGCTTAATAGTGAGGCGGTCTTCTTCCACAAAAGAGTCTCAAAGCCATCCGTACGGATTTCGGCGAACATAGAAGACGCGCTGCAGAACCAAGGCAACTCCAACAGCGCCCTGAAGGTGTCATTATACTTATTATACATAGGTCACACTGAAAATTTCCGGAACTGGCCACTTACATAAACAATATTTAAAAAGTAATTCCAATATTTGAAAATGGAATTCCTTGGCTGTAGAATAAAGTTTGTTTCATCTAACAGTCATTTGTTTTATCATTGTGGCGTCATTTTAAAAATTGCGTGTCTGCATTACGATGGATTTAACTCGTGAAAATTTTGGCTGTATGATTTTCTACCATTTTAAGTGTAATTTGACAACTCAGTAGAGCCTCGCTTGGCTTCAAACTGCTTTTGGCGATGAAGCACCAAGCAAGACGACAATTTATAGCTGGTTTGCAGAATTCAAGCGCGGTCGTGTCAATCTCAGTGACAGATTTCGTGACGTTCGCCCGTCCACCGCTGTCAACAACAAAAACATCGATGCTGTGCGCTATATGATCAAAACAGACAGGCATGTGACCTACCATGAAATTTGGGCATTCTTAGGCATAGGCATGAGTCAGGTACAATCAATCTTACATAAACATTTGGCTGTGCGAAAGCTGTGCTCGCGGTGGATCCCACACAATTTGACTAAGATTCAAAAAACGGAACACGTCACTTGGTGCAATACCATGCTTACCAGATTAAACGAAGGGGCATCAAATTTGATGTGGAACATAGTAACAGGTGACGAAATATGGATTTATAGCTACGACCTCGAAAAAAAGCAGCAATCAACCATTTGGGTCTTTCAAGATGAGCCGAACCCCACTAAAGTGACGCGTGTGCAAAGTGCCACGAAGTAGATGATCGCTTCTTTTTAAAAAAAAGCTGAATACGTGGCTACTGTTGCTTTGGAGAATCATCATACCGTGAATGCTGATTGGTGCACGACCATTCGCTTGCAGGAAGTTATTGACGAACTCCGTAAAAACAACCGTAAACATCGCATAATCTTGCACCATGACAATTCCAGCTCTCACACGGTCAAACAAACAAATGACTTTTTGAAAGCGAAAAACGTAGAACTCATGAGTCATCCTCCATACAAATCCCGACTTGGCACCTTGTGAGTTCTTGTTACCAAAAAATAAGAACCAATTACGCGGTCAATGATTTTCATCGCCAGAAGAGGCTGTAGAAGAGTTTGATTTTTGGCCATTCATTGTAAATTTTTCTTATTCATTCCGGAAACTTTCTGTGTGGCCCGCGTATATATGTGAGTATACGATACCTATTTAACGATACATCTGTCTATATAGATTATAAAGGCAGCCAGTATAATTCTATTAAAGGCAATGTAGCGTTTTGCATTGGCATTGTCTTATAGCTGTAATCTATATTATACGAACTCTAACATATTCGCTCGAAGTCGCGGGCACTGCTAGTTTTGTATAATATTAGATTCGCCAAGTTCTTGTCACTGTGGTGACAGTCTTAACAGCAGCGGAAGTATCTTTAATTTGATAACGGATACTTTATGCAAAATCAAATAACATCCAGCCAATAAGTTTCACGGAGAAAGTATTTATATATTCTGATCGCCGGAAGTTTGTGTTTCATTTCCACTGTGACACTACTGTGGCTGACTTACAAAAAATGTTGACGATCTTGGTTAGTCTTTGTTTATAAAATCTTTTTCGCTGTAGCGTTTTTATATTTGCATTGCGTATGACGTTTGTTTATTATTTATATGCTGGCGTTATTTCGAATTTGTACATATTTGTGTATTTATTTTACAACTTTATAAACTAGGTACGTATAAAGATTTTTATTTTATTTCACAGGTTATGATAACTACAGTTGCCGCCGGGAGTGTTCATTGCGGATATGAATATCGTAAACCGATTAATCAGTTCTATCAAACAGAAGTTCATCAATTCAACGCCGGATACGGTTCTTATGTTGGTGATAATATTGTACCTGAGTCACGCGCTATTTCAAGCCTGTCTTATACTGTGTCTCACCCAGATTACAATTATTTGCGACAACACAAAAAGGGCCCTCAAGAATACCACAGCAGTAACGATGCTGGATCAAGCGCAGTGAATGGAATTACAAATTATGCGAGTAATACTCATCAGTCTCTAGATGCACAAAATAATAAGGAATTAAGCAATAATTTCGCTAATTTTAACCAATTACCAAACGTACAGCGTGCTCAGTCAAGTTACAGCTACGATAACAGTAACGCGAATAACCTTCAGAACACACCACAATATATCCAGCATATTAATCATGATGTGGCCAGGAAAAATTCATATCAACTGCAGAACATACAACAGAGTTCACAGAGCAATGTAGGCGAATACAATTATCCAGAAAGTGAAGCACCTGCAATTATAAAACATATTTACTTTCACGTTCCACCACCAGATGTTGAAGAAGCTCCAAAACTAGTCGTCGCTCCTCTTCCACCGAAGAAGCATTACAATATCGTATTTATAAAAGTGCCTTCGCAAGATCCGAGAAAAGTTTATATTCAAAGTCTATTGCAAAATCGACTGGCGGAGGTTGAAGACAAAACTCTAATATATGTATTGGTAAACAAAGAGGAACCTCAACAACAGGTGGTATTGCAGGAGCAGGTCACATCGAAGCCTGAAGTTTTCTATGTAAAGTACAAGGGTGATGTAAATGATGTTGTGACCAAAATAGATGGGCTAATTGAAACAGATTTGCAGGACTCACCGGTTTTGCAACCAGGCCTTGTGAATGGTCATTAAAAATTGTAACGTACTTCACAGCGCGATATGGGTGACTTAAGCGTATGCTTGCGACAGGCAATAAAATTTATTATACTCGTATACTTGCAGTTCCCGAGACTTCGTGCGCGTACACGTGTTTAGTTGGCTTGATTCCCGTGGGAATTTTATATTTGATTTGGATAAAAAATACTCTAAATGTATAATAAAAAGTACTCTCTAAAGCTATGCTAAGTCCTATTAAAATCACGGACAGAAAAACAAATCCAAAAACTGTTGTTTTGGACTCTATATCTTTTACACTGCAAACTCTGTACTCTGTACTACTTGTCTCAGTACTAGTCTTTTACTCTATAGTATTTTACACCGCAACAAATTTATTCAATAAATATTGTTTAAAACATTCGCACAGACACGGCCCTTTTCCGATTTTGTATAGATATTATATATAGATTATTTGTACGATTGTATGATATATATCATTTAAGAATGAACAGAATGAGCTTCGCCATAGGTAAACAATATTTTCTTTCTGAATCAAGGCTTTAATTTCTTAGCATAAGTGTTCTTTTATTTATTAGCGTATTAGATAGATAATTATGAGATATATGTAGATAGTTAATGTACAAAATAAATTAGTTCTAATTTTATTATTTGGTCTCCATTATGTTATTATAAGCGTGGGAATATGTAAACGTTATAAAAAATTTCATATTACATAAGCTACTGTGTTAAATTATGTATTTATGCGGATATGAGAGAAAATCATCTCGACGGAAAGCATGATGTTGAGAATAACAAATGTTTTGATTTGAATCTGTAATTTACATATTATGATAATTGATCATATAAGTAAATTTTGTAATAATAATAGGTAAAAATAAACCGTTACTATATAATTATTTTACTGGCTTGATACTCAGACGCCTCGAATAATACAGTGTGAGATATACTCCCAACCCCAAGGGATCTCCCATCATCTGAGGGTCTACGGGATCCCGCAACAGCTATGCGGTCCTCACAGATCCCGCAAACTTGTAAAAAATGACTCAAAAATGTGTCTACGCAAAGGATAATTATTAAAAAGTTAATCCGGGGCCACTAGGCACTAAGCACGATGGATTTATTGCATATTAAAATGGAAACTCGAGTTGTACGGGCTGAAGTTTGAGCTCACGGCCTCATGAATCGAGAGTCGACTCTCCGGCTATAATCACTCTGTTAATCGGTTTGCTTGAAATTAACTACCCATTTGTTGGACTCGACACTGCTAAATTGTTCGAGTTACGAGAGTGAACTTTCAATATATCTATTACATTTCAGTTGGTCTGTTCGAGTTGGTTGCAAGCCAAGACCGTAAATTTTGTGGGCGTCGTTGCTGCAGTGGACTCAATCATATTGAATATGAGGACAAGACGGTATTAATCTCCTCTTGTCTTTTCAAAAGATGTTCCTCCATTAAAATTGACAATTTCTGTGCCAAAATATTGCTACACAAAGATGCTATCTTCGCACGTCGACGCTAGTGCGAATTTACAAAAGTGTTCTCGTATAATAAAGAAAAAAGTATACGTGTCTTCAAAATAACGCGAAACCTGAAACAGGTCAATTAACTTAAAATATGTATATAAAACCGTTCTAGCGAAAAACAACATTGTTAGGAATAAATAAATGTAAAAATTGTTGTCCTGTTCTGTTGTTGTTATGTAACAAACATGTACCTACTCATAAAACGATCGTAGCGCTTATTATTCAGTTCAGGTAGTAAGCAAAATGACCGCCGGCCAGCCGGGCGAGACGCGTCCGAGCGCGTAGTATAAAATATATACTAGATATATACAAAAAGATATGAAAAAAAAAAAATATCCAATAGAATCGATTGTATCTACTGTCGAAAGGTACTGAGTAATATTTTTTCACCTTTAACGTTATTTCACGTATACACAAGAACGTCATACAAACAAAAATATTTTTTTTATGGACGAAGGCGGCAGACGACCATACAGTCCACTTGATGGTAAGTGGATACTGTCGCCCATAGACATCCACAATACATGTCAACATTAGTTCAAAATGACAAACTTTGGCACGCCCCGGATGCGCTGCCTACCTTTGGAGATATAGATTCGAATTTGGAGAATGGGTTGGGAAAATGGGGAGGGATAGGATGGGAATGGGCTCTGGCACATAAGATTAGGGAAATAAGATAAAGTGGGAAATGCAGTACATTTTAAGGTGTCTGTGAGAGAGGGGTGAGAGAGAGTGCCTATTGCCTAGTGCCCAGCGGCTATTGGATTGCACCGTGCACTCCCCCCCTCCCAAGTTTTTGCAAAACAAATTTTTGTTGCAGTTCGTGCATATCTGTTGTTGTTTCCTTCCTTTCTCGGTTTCGGCTTCCACGAAGCCTCCGTCACGCGGGATTATGATATCCACTAAAACACTATGGTGTTTCTAGCACCATACCGAGCGCAAATACTACCAAACCAAACACTACCAAATAGACTGCGCCCGGTCCATCAACACGATGTCAAGCTTATTCGCTAGAATAGTCATGTCTGTGATGAGGAACCCGTCCCAGTACAGCTTTGCGCGGTCGTTTTTGAGCACCGGCTCCGGTGTATACCTATAGTAAGGCAACCTCCGTTCTAAAAGACCGTATTTCAGAGCGAGCTCTTGGTGAAGAATTCTGGCCGCTTGGTTGTGTCTGTGCAAGTACTCAGTGTTGGTAAGGGCCGAATAACCGGAAGTGACATTATAGTGACTCGCCGTCTTGACCACCTGATTCTGTATTGCAAAGACAAACCCCGCGGTTTGCAAATCTCGCGGTTGTACATGGTCTTTGCACACAAGAGGCCCCGAAAGCTACACTTCCGCGGGATATACAAACTCTGTACCGAAGACCCCGGGTGATGCATCCTGTGGAGAGTCATGGTTGTGCGGACTTTTCTATCCAGGGCATCTAGTTTGCTCTAAGACCATCTGAATATGCCAAAGGTGTACATGAGAGCAGACTTCACCCAGCTGTTATAGGCTCAGATATTATTAGGGGTCGACAAATAGCTGTTTAAAACTTTTGTCACAAGCTTATAAATAAAATACAAATTTGTGACTGTTTCTATGAAGTGTGTGATCGTGAGTTGTTGTGCAGAAGTAGTGACGAAGAGCAATTGACCAACCTTTAGTTATTTGCTCTCGAATTTCTTGTTTTTTATTCTTGTTCTTCTTGTTCTCGAACATTATTGTATGCAGTTCTTCACAATATACATCTGCGTGACCGGACCACAAGAAGCTATGGTGGATTCGCAAGAAGCTTCACGGTACAGGACCACCAGAATGTCAACATGAGCTTCTTTTCATTTTAGATCTTTGTCTCCTTTTCTGATCTTCCGTTGTAAACATTGTTTAGCTGCAACTTCTGGATCCAGTCACTATGACAAACGTTTACTATTATAGAAGAAGATCCATTTGTCGTCGCAAATGACAATCCCGTAATTTTGTCGATTCAGCAAAGTAATGCAAGCGTCAAAACGCCTTTCATTCAGTTCATATGGTACCCACTTATCGAGCTTTTTATAATACAAATGTAATAAAAGCAAAACTCATGATAAGTAGGTACTATACGTCCTTATTCGTTCGGGCCGTCGCTTATAGTTTTATAAAATAATGGTATAGCCACGGATTAAAATATATAGAAACCTATACCACGATAAACGTGGCAAATATTTAACTAAGAGCTAAGAGAAAGTGTTAATAATTCTATAAATAACGTTGTACCTAAATGAAATGATATCATTTGTGAATAAATTTTATTACCTAAGTGTACCTATTTAATTTATTAATTGATGTGCCAGACATTGTATCAATTTTTGTTTTATATTGTTTGAATCATTATTTTAAAAAGGACGCAACTGAAAAGAAGCATTACCTTAGGATGTTTTCTTCACAGAACTGACCACAACGTAGTTAGTAGATCGCCCAAAAGATGGCAGGAGCTTGTTAAAATAAGGTATTTGTAGAATGGTTATGGTTCTCTCAGAAAATATTTCGAAATCAATGCAGATGGCGCTAGTCGATAGAAATTTAAACAGAGTCGATCGGCTACATCGCTGTTCCTGTCCTCCAAACTTTGAACTCGACAAGCCTTTGATTCTGTTTATTGTTCGAGATTATAACTTATAATTTGTTGAAACATTTATTTACGCAGTTATTTATGCTGTTGTTTTATGTAAAATAAAATATAAAAAATTAAAATAAAAATAAAAATAAAAATATAGGTACTGGTATTATTAAGTAAATCAAAAAGTGCAATAGTATTAGCAATAAATTGAGATAATAATAAATGATGTAGTTTATTCTTAATTTGATTTCAACTTAAAGGTTGTTTTATTTTTTGAATTAATATTGCTTTTTATTTACAATAAAAATATTTTCCATTTATATTAGAATAAAATGGTTAATTTGTTTATACTTGTAGATACCATAGGTACTCGTAGTCAAACACAATTTTATTTTTGAACAAATATATGCCTACATTGTTGAATTAAGTTTATACTGGTATTTTATTCTCAAAATCAATACCGATATTATAGTGAAAGTTACAAACTTTCACTATAATATCGGTATATTTCGATTTTGAGAATACATTATTGTATTAAGTGATATTTCTCCCTGATTATACTGATTATATAGTGGTTTCATTGTATTAGTTGCAATACAAAATAGGTATTTTTATACTGAAAGTGTATCCAATTGTGATGTGGCTTCGTGAGAATAAGCCTTTGTTTATTAGAACTGGCCGTGAACTTAAATTTTATCGTAAAAAGTTCAAAGAACCAAGCTTTTAAAGTGATTCGGGAAGGGACATGCAAAAGCCTATGATTTCCAATGTTTTAAAATGTCTACATTTAAGGGGGAGTTCCTGTTAACGGAATAACGTGTAATAGATATATAATATTTGAATTATTGCTCCCCGTTGGTTTATAATATAAATAAACCAATTATTAGTTATAATATAATTATTACGTAATAATTTCAAAACAAAATGATACTACAGAAGGTGCAACTCATGCGAATTTATTATTAATTGGCGATTAATACGACGAAATGAGTCGAAATTCCTGAATAAAGCAATAGGTATATATATTAGTCTGAAAACTAGATGGATAGATAAACGCTTTATTGTAGACCAACACGTGTTGCAAAAAGACAATATAGTAAAAGTACAACAGACAGCCTTATTGCCAAAAGTGATTTCTTCCAGGCACCCTTTCTTCCATGCAGACAGGTGGTAAGAAGAATAGATAACAATATTTAATAAATCTATCAAGTAGTCTATCTAAAAAGAATAAAAGGTCACTACGACAAGTCGATTCTTCAGTCCGGACAGCTAAAAAGTTCATTTGCAGAATGGACGCCTGTCACCGCAAAGCAATAGTGGAATGCGGACATTTTGAGGAATATATTATTAATATAAAAATAAAAAAGAAGACTATAGATTGAAATGGTATTATGCAGTGTCGGATTAAGGTTATTTGGGTTATTTGAGAGCAAAGGCCCTTTTAATGCGAGCAATTTTATAAATTTTAGGTATAAGTTTTGAAATGGTCGACCTTGGGGCCTTCGGGAAGCGGGGCTATCGCCCCCCTATCCCCCCTTAATCCGGCAGTGATGGTAACTATGCAATGTTTGTTGAAGCAGTAACTAGTTAGCGAATCCTGATTACCATTTCAATTAATAATATTTTAATTTCAATAATAATAAAAAACAAATCACCCGGGTGCATTAAATGTTCTCATAGTGGAAGATTAATATATTGTTTTTATGAATATTAAATATAATGTGCATTTTAAAAGGACAAAATAAAAAAGCGGTGATATCGTGTTGGTGTCGGGACTAATCGGTACCTAGCCCTACTGCGTCTTCACCAAGTCTTATCTCTAACTAGCTTGGAAACTTGACAGCGGCGGTATACTAAGTAGATAAGTCCTTCCTATTTCCTACTAAAAGCCCTATCGTCTCTCCAGACAGGTAGACGGCCCAAACAATTTCGTTGTATTATTTCCATATCCTGTTGACTGGGTTGGTTGTATGGCGAGTCACTTATTTTACCTTTTCAGTTTCTTGTTGTCAAATTGCATTTATAATTATATTTCAGTGTTCTTTGGTGACGCAAATTAGACATATAGATGTAATAAACCGTAATCAATACCTTTTTTCCATTGCTGGAAATGGGCCTCCTCGTGCACATGGGGGATGTACAGGTTGGAGAGTTCATTCTGTTAGAGGTCGCGTAATTGCTCAGGTCTTGCGTTAGCCGCTTGGTTATCCTTTAGTCGCCTTTTAGAAACACCCTCAGGAAGAGATAGGGTTCTGTTATTCTAAATCTGGTTGACACCACACGGCCCACGTATGTACAGGTAGACAATGTACATAGATATGCATATTTGTTTTTAAAACGCATAATAATGCTAGTAATAGTTTGCTTAATTTATTTTTGTCATACATACGGTAGGGTCAGTGAGTGATATGTCTTATATAAAATCCGTATACAATGTTATTTGAAATTTTTCTCAACGCTATGCGAATTATTCTTATCTCCTGACAATTTTATGGCCCAAGTTTCATTTAGGATGTCAACGTTATCTCTATGAATTGGAGCCGAAATTCTGAAGAATAGGAATTTAATATCTATCATATAAATGTGGATTTAATTAGTCTTTTATCTTGTTATCATAATACTTGTAGTAGTTATAATATTGGATATATTTCTTTTACTCGGTGCAGCCTTAATATGATGTATCAATAAAAATAAATAAATAGTTACTAGATAACCACTGACCGGACTTTTATTTTCATATATATGTATATATATATATATAATCCACTGACCACACGCAATGACTTTCCAAACTACCCAAACCTTAAGGGTGTAGATCGTGAAAATCACCGAAAAGAGTGTTACGATTTTTCATATTTAACCTATTTACATATGATTGATATCAATGATAATTTGTATATATTACAATCAAAGACCAATAAGTATGTTCATGCTTATATTAAACTCTTAAACCTAATAGTTGTTATATAATAAACGTCAACAAACGCACAAAATTGAGTAAAAATGCAAAAACATGACTTCGTATTTTTCAGATTTAACCCCATAAATCAACACAAATTGATAAAAAGAAACACTTTTTGAACACTGAAGAAACCAATAAGTATAGCTGTATACTTCTTTTTATACCTTTACAAACAAAGACTTCCTCTTTTAAAGCCCTAAAATCTAGATATATTTTAAGGTAAATTTTTCATACACAAATGTATGGGATAAAACGTTCGTTTCATTCGTGCAATCTCGGTGGTCTGCAGCGGCAGTTCCTTTCTGTAAGTGAACGCGACACCACGCTTGTCGGCTGCAGACAGCAGAATTACGTATTGTGAATTTGTGTTTTTTGTAAAAAACTGTAAGTATAACATTTTTATAATTAATTTATTTTCAGTTAGTAGAAAGTATCGATATAATGAATGTCTGAAAGAAAACCATGATGGAACTAGATATAAATCGTAAAAAATACAATATCTACACTAATAGGTATTATAAAGAGGAAAGATTTGGATTTTTGTATGTAACGAATAAACTCAAAAAGTACTGGACTGATTTTAATAATTCTTTTATCATTCGAAAGCTACATTATCACTGAGTAACATAGGCTATTTTTTTCGCAGGACTGATTGAATTTGAGTGGCATGCCAGGGAAAAGAAAGTTTTGTACGCATTATAAAAATATGAAAGCCAAAAGATCTCGGAATAAAATGTAAGTTCCTCCCTACTTATTTATTATCGCATTTGAACAGGGTACATTACAAAGCTAATACAATATGTCATATGATTTAGATCGCCCGATTCAGACATATACCTACAATAACATGTAAATATTGGTTTGTATTATCTATATCTATACTGATAAATAAAATTGAAGTATCTGTATGTAATATCAAAATAATAGGATTTTTAAAAAAAAAAAGGCGATACGGAGTTCGCCGGGTCGGCTAGTATTGTCTAAATATCAAATTGTGGAAGTAGGTAGGCGACAGCGCAACTTTGTCGACATACCTATACCGCCAAACAGACGCGAGGCGCCTAGCGTCTGGCTTAGGGTTGTACAAAATAAATAAAAAGTGGATAATATTGATGAATAATATTTCCAGTATTGAAAATAAAGAAAACCTTGGGGCCGAGACTCTGAGCAACAATGCTACGCGCTGTATAGAGGTAAGTTGTTATACGTAATTCTTGTAGACTTGTTACATAAATAAACAAACTACTTAGTTAGTGATGGGCGAAGACAAAATCTCAATACCTACCTATAGATTTTTCTTGCAATATTTATTATTTTCATCGAGAGACAAACACCTTAGTACCGAAATACTTCTCAATTACTTTCTCAAAAGAAAATTTACGTTCAAATAGGTGACGTCATAAAAAAACAATACCTAATGCGTAAAGAAATTATAATTTCTATTCATCAGGAACCTAATATTGTATTAATTCTTTTGCATTTTTTTAAATTTTTAATTATTTTTTATAAAAAAAATCAAGCCATTATCTTTCTTTACAGGAACTAGTTATTGAAAACGACCAAGAGGGAAAGGTGGATGAAATGGAAGTTGGGCGTAGAGTTGTAGACGTTTCTTTTTTTTTTAAAGCTCTTCAGGCCATAGGGGACCACGGTCCAATGGATTGTAAGTTAAGTTACCTCAGTATAATAGGTGAAGTAAAAGTTGGTCTGGACTCAAAACTCATCATGAAATGTAGTATGTGTAGTATGAAATTTACTGTGTGTTTGATTGAAAAGAAAGAAGATAGAATGGAAGTGAATCATCAAATTGTATCTGGTATCATATCATCTGGTGGGAGCTACTATCAGTTAAAAACATTAACTGCCGCAGTAGCCCTACCAATCATGTCACCTTCATTATACAATGAAATTAATAATACGGTTTGCGATTGGTGGGAAAAGACAGCAGCACATTCCATGGCAGAAGCTGTCAAGGAAGAAGCGGAGTACGCAGTGTCTATAGGTAGTGTTGATAAAAATGGTACACCATTAATATCTGTTGCTGTTGACGGTTGTTGGAGCAAGAGATCTTATGGTAAGAATTTTTCCGCCTTGTCCGGCGCAGCTGCGATAATTGGCATTAAAACTAATAAAGTATTGTTTTTTGGAGTTAAAAATAAATACTGCGTAGTTTGTGCACGAGCCGCAAAGAACGACAGTCAGCCCTCGGAACACCGTTGTTTCAAGAATTATTCGGGATCATCTACCGGTATGGAATCGACCATAATAGTTGAGGGGTTTAAACGTTCCATTGTTGATCACGGTGTAATTTATAATAAATTTGTAGCAGACGGCGATTCCAGTACTTATAAAAAAATATTAGATTCGCGACCGTACGGTAATTTAACAGTAGAGAAAATTGAATGCAAAAATCATCTTTTACGAAACTACTGCAATAGCTTGGAGAAACTGTCGAAAGACACTAAGTATCCTTGCGAATTGCGGAAATTCCTAAAAGAAAGGTATTTGCGTTTAAGAACGGGTGTAAAATGCGCTATTAAATATTGGGGCGATCAAAATCAGTCACTCGAAGAAAAAATAAAAAATCTTAGTGAAGATATCCTAAATGGTCCACAACACGTATTTGGTAATCACCAATATTGCAAGGAGTATTTCTGTAGACCTGATACTCGTCGAATAGAACCTGTTGGGTTGCTTCCAGCAATTGTTGGATGCGGATTAATGGACGCGGTACACATTTTAAGTAAAAGACTGTCATATCATTCTAGAAGTTTAATTCATAATTGTACAAGTAATATAGTTGAAAGTTTTAACGCAGTGATTGCCAAATTAGTAGGGGGTAAGCGTGTAAATTATTCTTCCCGTGGTTCTTATGCGGGCCGATGCGCAGCTGCTGTTGTGTCTTTTAATACAGGATCGATTCATAGTAAAACTCATGAAGTAATATTTAAATCTAGTCCTAATCCTTTGATCGCGAAAGTGGAAAATTGTAATCGTAGAATCCGTTTAATTGCTAAACCTAAATTAAGATTGAAAAAGAGCCACAGCGCTGTATCGAAAGACGCTCACTATGGACCAAACTGCGAAAAACCTGATCTGAGTCCAGAATTATATGAGAAAGCCAAGTCATCTTTTTTAGCCGATTTAAAGTTGTCTTGTGCTGAAAGAGAGGAGCTTGAAAGGTCGACCCATTTGCAAAGAAGTAGTTCTGAGTGGATGAGTACAAGGAGAAAATTACTAACCTCATCATCGTTCGGGGAAGTTTGTAAAAAACGAGAGAGCACAAGTTGTGCTGTTCTTGTTCGTAAAATCGTTTATGGTAGTAATATCTCCAGTTTGCCTGCTGTACGGTACGGTATCGAAAACGAAGAAACCGCAATTAAACAGTTAGAAATTCAAGAGAATATTAGTATACAAGGTTGCGGTTTGTTCGTCGACGATCAATATGAATTTCTTGGTACTACACCAGATGGCATTTATGCAAACGGTTTAATTGAAATTAAGTGCCCACATTCTTTAGCTGGCATGACTCTTGATGAAGCAATGGCCAAACATACCTTTTGGGTTAAGGACAAGGCTTCCAAGGGTTATGTCATAAATAAAAATCATAACTGGTATTTCCAAATTCAGGGACAGGTACATATTACTAAAAGAAACGTTTGCATGCTTGGCATCTGGTTTGGTGCTACTGTACCTATGAAAGTTTATATTATAGAAAAGGACGACAAATTTT
Source organism: Sesia apiformis (assembly GCA_914767545.1). NCBI lineage: Eukaryota > Metazoa > Arthropoda > Insecta > Lepidoptera > Sesiidae > Sesia > Sesia apiformis. The sequence continues at coordinate 12,431,017 of OU611947.1, read as the reverse complement.
GGGAGGAGAAAATGGAGATGAAATTAGTTAGGTTTTATTACGATTGCCTACTTCCAGAATTAGTTGATCCTCGGCAGTCACGAAGCATGCCCATTCGTGACGCGCCCAGTATCATAGAGGCTATGAAAGAGAGGAAAGAAAGAGCTTTACGTGTTATGAAAGAGAAGAACGCCTAATGATTTTGAAAGATACAGGTAACTTAACTACCCAGCCAGTCGATTCACGTAAACACGCCAGTCCAAAAGTCGTTTTAACTTAGGAACTTAGAAATCGCCTTTTGGTTTTCTGTTTTAAACGCACTTACTTATCTAGTCTTGGATTGTCATAAATCTTCCAATAGCTCAATTACTATACAATTTCTGAGTTACCTGGTGTAAAGAATCATAAAAATTGGTTCAAAAATACAGCGAATTGAGAATTCTCCTTTTTTTAAGTCGGTTAAAAGGGCTAAATTTGCAAAAAACGAAGTGACGTCACTGCGCTACGGTTTTTATTACTTACGTGAATCGGGCAGCTGGTAACGTTTTCATTCTGATAGGTTTTGTGATAGCCATTGATTTTATCATCAAATTAGCAGAAATCAGAACTTGATCCGTAATCGAATGAAAAACCATTAGAATTTTGAACTCATATTTCGTTATTGTTTAATTACATACTTTTAATTAGTATATTAATAATTTACAAACTTCTGTTAAAATTAGTAAATAAATGAATTATTTATTAATTTTTGTACAACCCTAGCACGCTTTTGAGATAGCGAGTAATGGCGACTCATATTTGTTATTGTGTAGTAAATAAATCATTTTTATACTTGTGTTTCATTTATTGACATTTTTTTTAAAACCCTAGGATTTTTTTTTAGATATCGACGAGGTGATCGTAAACAAAAAGTAAGTATTTGAGTTTACGCAATAGGCACATTTCCTTGCGTAGAGATAAACACACTTCCTACTGAATTTGCAATTATTTTATTGAATGAATATTTTACGAATTAGAATAAATTTTGGTAGTGAAATTACAAATAAATAAATAGTTGGAATTTTAGGTAAGTAGAATACAAAAATGTCAGATGTCAAATGATAGAAAAACATAAAAATTGTGTCTCAACTACTCTTATTAATCTATTAAAAAGAATCAACAGCTAGTTTCCAAAAATTCAACGTTATTGTTATGCTGTAAATATTCAAGTTCAATAACAATTTCTCAACGTGGAACGTTTGTTGCAAAACATTTTGAAAATCGCGCTCTCTAGGTCATTCATCCGCCCCGTCGGATGTTACATTAAACTTTGGCGCTGCGGTCGCTCGAAATCGAGATCTCAGGCCAACAATCTACACCCTTAAGCAAACAACGCTTTTTAATAAATTCCGACCGGGTGTCCAATCAAATATTTATGTTGAAACTATATATTATATCAACTATTTTTACTAGAAATTTACCGCAAACATGGATGACTTTCGTAATATAAATACATAAAATATTCCCAGAAATACACATATTATTATACAGACTCCCAGAGGGTTTTTTTTCATTATAAGAATGGGCTTCTTTCATAAAATTAAATTTCGTTTGATGTATCACCATTAGTGGTTCAATTGGCACCACAGTTGGTAGGTATCATTACTAGAATATTTAAAGTCAATTGCTGAAATTATATGCATACCATGAACTTTTCCGACTTCAGATAAATAATGATTTTCTGATTTGTGAAAATATCCGTAGTTGGTGCAAAATAATTTTTTATTAAGTATTTGTTAGGTGTGGATGGAATGAACTTCAAAGTTACTTTCCATGACAATATTTCATTGGGTACACACTATAAATCATTCGTGGAGCTCGTAAATAAAACACATTTGAAGGCCGTCGTCTGACCTTTCACAAACGGAAATTATACCTTATCTTGGCTAGATTGTTCCTAGTTCGATTTCAGGGGCTGAAATTTCTTGTTTACTGATTGTGTTTAGAAGCTATCGTGTCTGCCGTTGCCGTTTCCTGTCCGCAGAAAAACATGTTTTTGTCAAAATTGTTTCTTAGTCACTACGTAAATTACAGTTTATATGTATTGCGAATGTAATAAAATATGATTTAATTATAACAGTACATGATTTACATATCATAGTGCGTTTGCAAGTAGAGAACAAGCTAACTTTCAAAACATTATTTACTTAAAACAGAAAATGAAAGTAAAGCTGGCTGCAACAACTAGGTATTGTCTAGATCAGTTGCTGTTGTTATTAAACACCATTAAACACCTGCAAATATTAAACACCTGCAACTGTTGAATTCATTGAAAATGTTAATGACGTATTTGACGAATTTTTAATTCGAGGAAATTTCAAATGTTTGGATTAAAGAAACCCATGAAGAAACATTTTGGACAACATTTTTGAATACTTTAGCAAGCTTACTTTTCAAGATGACAGATATGTTTGCGATTCACCGCGTCGCTTAGGTTTAGCCGGATTTTTAATTAACATCAGGTCATTAAAATGTTACATTGAAAATAACCTACTGCAGTTTTTACCTTCCTACAAATTATCCCAAGATCAAGTTGACAATTTTTTTAATGCTATCCGATTCAGATGAAGATACAATACTAATTCTACCTTAAGGAATTTCATATCAGCCTGCAAAAGGCTATTGTGTCATAGAGAAATTAATTTGATAGAAAGTGGAACTGTCTTGAATTGGAAAACATGAAATCCTATACAACATTAAGATGTGAACAACTGAACAGATAAATTCGTCATTAATGTATAATAAAATTACAAAATGTTCAATTTAGTCGATCTAATTGAAAATGTTATTTATATTTTGAGAGAGATTTTAACTGAAAAAATATTTATAAATTTATAATATCACATGTTAGAACAAGATCCCTTAATTTAGGTGACGAAATCCGAGTGACGGATCAGTTTATTTACATAGAAGCTATTATGTTTGTAATTTTGATTATTAAATTGTACAAGCAATTGCATCTATCAATAATTTAGATTTTAAAAATTTGGAATAAAGAATGATTTTTCTTTCGTTTAGTATTTATTTCATTTAATTTACAATAAAAATCTTTCATAGTTTTCACAATCTGGGTAATATAAAATTAGACGGTCGTACCTCGTACCCACTAGGCTAAAGCTTGTCTGACGTTGTCTGTCATAATTATAATATTTCACATGGCTTTTCAGGCCAAATGGATGTTAGAATCAGCATTTCATTTCAAATACATATCATGATTACTTTCCAAGATGATGACAATGACTGCACACGCATTCTTTTCCCTTACAGACAATAGTTATATTATGTACATATCGATGATAGAAAGGAGAAGTTAGGTAAATGACATACAACTTACTTTAAAACGTAAACCATAATACATAATAATTAGAGTTTAATTTTGAAAATAAAGTGTGTGTCGCTTATTCAATTTTTCAATGTGTGTCGATACCTAAATAAGTTAGAGTACAGAAACAAAGATTTGCTAAAAGAAGTCTTTGTAAAGAACTATAAGCTTTAGGTTGTGATTTTGTAACTAGCGACATTAATCGCTATAACAACGACATAAACTATTTTTCACTCAACATACAGAAACATACACATACGTTTGCGTATTAAGGACAGTCACACGTCAAAGCGATTTTGTTTGTCTATTACGCTAATATTAACAAGTCTTTGGTAGGAACGTCTCTACAGATTAAAGATATGTAGCGGAATGAATAGATAGATAGCGTTTGACGTTAGGAGATAGTTTCAATTTAGCGGCAGTTCTTAGGGATTTAGTAGCAAGAAGTTCGAAAAGACAATACTCGACAAAGTATTGTTACAGTATTATATCTATATCTCTTTTTGAGAAAATATCCTTTACATATTTTAAAAAGTAGCGTGAAATATTACCTTATTTTAGGTAGGTACCTTATCTAAAGCCTAAATTTATTTGGCCATTTTAAGTTATCCAACAAAATAATCTAATCTATTTTAGTAGATAATTAAATAATATGCTTTGGATATATTTTCCACTCTATATTATAAGCTATATAAGTATAGCTTCTGTTACCTATAAGTCTTTTTTGATATATATTCATATATATATGTGTTAGTAGGAATAATAAATATTCTACATATTAAGTAATTAAAAAGGTGTTCCTACAGTAATTGTTACTTCGTTTTCTGTCGTATGTACATTACATACATATGACAGATCTAGTATTTTGATACATGTACATCATGGAGAATGGATTTAAGCATTCCACTTTTCTCAATATCTCGTAATGAAAACAAGTAAATGTAGTTAGATAAATATAAAAAGTTCTGCCTTTAAAATCTTGGATGCAGACCCCATCGTTTATAATAAATTTTCTAAGGGAAGTCGAGTATCGATTGGATTTTATAAATTGGCAGGGACAATATTGTTTTCGTATAATAAATCAGATCACGCCTTGAACGAGTTTCTACCCTTATCTCGATAAAATAAAGTTTGAATTTGGGAGGAAAGAAAAATGTTCTCCCGTCAACCGGAACAGTTTTACTTTGATATCGAATTGGTACGCGCCATTTTTTTTCTTTTTTTACAGGGAACTAATAGTTTTGTAGGCATCTATATATATAAAAATAGATGTTGGTATATCTGTCTGAGATTAATAGACTTCGACACCGTTTGACCGATCACCATGAAAGCTGGCATGTATGTATGTATGTATGTTGGCATATTTATTTTTTTATGGAGAAGGCTTTTATACTATCCACTTTGTAGTAACTCGCCACTAGATGGGGTCGCAGCACATCAACTTCTATGGCAGGACAACATCTACCAGGTTTTGCTAGTAGTATATAAATAAGATTGTCGTATACTTTCGCTTACAGATAAATTATGAGAATATGAGTTGCTGATCCATATTTATAACCGTAACCCAGTTTCAATGACTGCGAGACTTTATGTATGTTGTTACAGTTATATACAGTGTATGAGTGTAAACTTATTCGATGCCAAGGCCTCCTGCCAGAAACCCTGGCAAGTCTTCTCACCTGTTTGCCCACCACTAGAGGTATCTTCGCTGCCCACTACTACGTAACGGGCAGGTCCCTGGGGCCCCCTGTTGAGAGGGGTCTTGACCTCTTCTTTCTGATGCTGCAGGACTTGCAGAGCTTACAAGACACACACACAAACAAACGTTAGGTTTTCTTTCTGTATTTTTATATATTATTACACGCATTTGTTACATTTCCTTTTATTTTGCACTTACGAGTATAAATACGAGTATTACTTTGAGAAATCTGTAATCCACTGTTGTTATTAAATCAAATTGTTACTGTAGATTTCTATGTAAATAAATATAAATAAATGTGTGACGATCTTTGTCATCAACTCTATGAACTTAATTCACGTTAAAAGGGTAATGTTACTTAGCGTTACTTTCATTAAAATAATGCAATTCATAATAGGTAAATAAACACTGTGAATGATGATGATTATTGGTGCTGCACGCCCGGAGTTGATGATGTCCGCGCGGTCACATCGATACGAGGTCTCCCCATTACCCATTTAAAACAATTTAACTTAAATTACAAAACAATTATTACTTATTTAAAATTATCAGTTTAAAATGGTTAATTGACACGCTAATTTTAATTAATAGGAATGGCAAAAGGTTGCATTTAAATATTATAAAAATCGATAATTCACTAATGTTACTACTTGTACATTACTTACTCCTTGAAGAATATTCACAAAATAATTTGTTGTTGTTATGAGGACGACTATTAATATCTACTCGTACTTACTTTTCATCTATGTAACGTCGTCTTTTTTCCCAAGCTTATAAAAAACTTGGAAAATATTGGAATGCAAGAAACATCAATATTTCCTATCCAAAAGTATGTCACTTTTTTACGTCATCACCTTTCCTATGAAATGCAGCAAGTATCAGTTTTGTTCACTCTGGTCTTTAGTGTTGTTAATTTAAAACAGGAAACTTCTAACACTAGACGAACATTTGCTTGCAGTCGCGTGTATTACAGCAAGCATCGCAATGTTTTTATTGACTTTAATAAAGTTTCTTTAATAAATTATATCTTCATTAGGTGAGTGTTGTTTTTATATGACACTCAATAGTTTAATAGTCTTTTATGATTGCGAAGAGTCTTAAATGTTAAATGTATAATTACATTTATTAAATTGTTATACTTATTATAATTTATAATCAAATATTAGGCGTGTAAGATATTGTTCTAAGTTAGCAACTTGTACAATTGTTTAGTTCACCAATTTTGTTTAATACCTAACTTAAACTTATTATACAACGACTCATTAAATTTTGGTTTTTGTTTATTAAAATCTTCAGTGCAATATTTATTTTAGATTATTACGATGACCTATTTCAATGCCCCGATACATATACATATACGGCATGTATACATGCATGTATATATGTATCGGCATTGTATACATATGAATACAGCGCCTATACATATAATTGTTTTGTTTTGGAAACATTAGCAATGGTAAAATTTCCATGAAAGTCAGTCCATTAGATTTACAGTACAATACAATTAGCTTTCAGAGAAGTCATGTGTTGTTGTACGGTGGAATAAATGTGAATTTGCCACACGGAGCTGTTGATAATGAAAAATGTCCTTGCATACTGAAATTTAATTATTTCAAAATGTCTGCCGACCGATTAATTAATTGGTGTCCGTCTCTATCAGTGCTGATTTTACCAGTCACTCAACGGATGAGTAAGTGGTTTTTAATCAATTACATTGAAATTAAATTGATTTAAAATTGGTTACTATAACATAGGTATACCATGCCATAACATACTATCGGTCTTATCATATCATACGTCTTATATGATTCGAAATACTATCATACAAGATAGTACCTAATATGCAGTTAGAAATAAATTATTATATTAATTATGATCTCTGCTTATTATTAAGCAGAAGATAAATTATAAGTGAAGTGGGTAATGGAGATCCAATTTATAAAACGTAGATAGTCAAACTATAAATATTTACTTAACACATTTGTGTTATATACATACCTATATATTATACCTACAAGTAGAGTGATAAAAAATGAAATTAAATATATAAATATTAATAATAATCGGAATAGACGTGGAGCCGTTCAGTCAACGGATTAAGTGTACGCATAGTTACAATTTAATAACAACTATAGGGCGTAAACTGTCTACATTTTTAAAATACATGCATACATATATTATAACTGTTGTTTTTATAAAAAGCCCGTGTGATAATGTGTAGAGTTTTATGATTATAACTAATTAACGTTTATAAATTAGACATAATCTTAAATTTTGTATTGAAAATAGAATGAATCGATAACATTTACAATATTAGTTTATTTAAATGTTACTTATTTATTCGTTTCTCGCTTTTCAGTAAACTTTTATCTCTATATTAATTATAAGAAGAGGAATCGTCGAAGAACTATGAAGGGAAATGCAATTGAAAATCAAACGATCTTACTTGTAAGTGAAATTTGATGGGAACTGAATTCAATTATACAAGTTTATTTCCCTCAGGTTAAGAAAATATCACGTTTATGTAAGAACATTATATTTAAGAGCCTCGCCTAGTGCGGCCTCAGTATTAACATCTCTGCTTGTTATATCCATTCTTTTGTTAACATGGCATGAAAATGTTTGACTATTTGAAAATATTGTATTATCAATTTCTGTTCAAGATGGACAATGACGTTAATCATAATTAATCATAATCATAATCCTAAGAGTACTTATACGCAGTTTTAAAAAGCAGTAGATATTTTCTCTTAAAGATAGATTTGAACCATTGATTGAACGTGTTTAGTGGGAAAACTTAAATAAAATGGACCATAAATTTTTTTATCCGTGAGGATTAAAACTTTTTTTGCGACTAAGATTTATTTGTATGTCATTCCTAGGCTGTATAGACATTATTAGAAACCTGTAAGTGAATAATGTGAAGAAATATTTTGATACGTGACTGGGGCATACGTGAATTCATGATTTGTGTCAGGATGACAAGTGGTGAACATATGTGGGCAAAACAAGGCATATAAAGGCGGCGAAAATTAAAATCTGGTATAGCGAAAGATGAATTTCTTAAATTGGGTTAGGTAGACACTTACGTACCAGTACGTACCTTTAGGGAAGACAGTAATGGTTGAGAAACAAAGAATCTAAATAATTAGGGAAATAAGAAAATACCCAAGATTTACTAAATCACAGATGTGCGATTTCTATTATATTCCATGTGCTATAATCGTCGGATCTAATGGGCCCGTTTTGATACCTGTCATTATGACGAAATTAGGGATGCGAACCAAAGAAATCGGTACGCTGAGTATCTGATTATTACGAAAAATCGACTCTAAATTATGAGATTTTGATCGTCTTTTTTTTGGATTTTTAGTTTTAAGTTCTAGAAAGTGATAGAATGATACAATGAAACACAAGAAAATCTGAGTTCTGTAGCAAAAATCTTTATTCACAAATTATTCTTTATTCACAATTAGAAGAAGAGCCAAAATTGTCAGTTGAGCTATCGTCGCCGGTATAAATAAATATTTCATTTTCAACTAAATTATCAATATTGACGTCTCTGTCAAAATCTTCTTTTATTATTTTTCTTGTTTTTTGCACTACTTTGGCCCAGTCTTCTCTTTGTGATGCTGGCACAAGCTTCCTTCAGTAACGTCATCATTTTCTTAGTAGAGAACGGTGGCTGAGTATTTTTGCGTCCTGCGTAGCCTATAAAAAAATTGTTTTGGTAATATAATTCTTCACTCATATTAATAAAAAAAATGTAGGTATATCTCCTATATCTACACCTCTTTACAAAGTTATAAGACCAGTGGGTATAAAATGATTATACATTCACACGAATAAACTATTAACATAATAGTATTACTGAAATACTAACCTTTAACTTGAGGCCAAATCAACTCAATAGCATTGTATTGATAATGTTACGGCGGTGTTCTTATAATTTTGTGTCCGTGTTCAAGTGGCATTTCATCAAATTCATACCTAAGTTTTACAGGTTTATTTTCTTTTACCAATTTCAATAACTTTATGTCCGCTTCAATACCATTTCTTTGCAACCATGCCACCAAATCAGTCTTTTTATTTGCCTGAGTAGGCACATTATCAAATTGCACTGAATGATAAGATGTATTGTCCATAATGATTGTACATTGTTCGGGGAGGTTCGGAAGTAAACATGTTGTAAACCACTCTTTAAATTTATCAGCGTCCATTTCTTCATTGTATTCCTTCGTACTCTTCGATTCGAATGCAAGTAAAGCATTGTTCACAAAACCTCCCCCGGCTGATCCAGCATGGCAAATTATTAGGCGTCCACCTTTCCATTGGCACTTTAGAGCAGGATGCTTTCGTATCGGCTGTCCAGGACTGCGGCACTGTATGACTGGAGTTCAACCATGTCTCGTCGATAAATATGACGTTATCTTATCCCAATCAATAATTTTATTCATTGCTCTCAAAAATTAAACACTGCAATATTAAATCATATCTTTTCATCATAATATTTCTTTTGTCGGTCTTCTTGCATTTGAAATCAATTTGTTTTATAATTGTGATTAGCGACCAAGAACTGCCAGAAAACAAGTCAACTTCTTGAAGCGATATTAACAGTTTACTCACAGTAGGGTATTCGTTTCTTGTATAATACGCATAAACATGGTTGTATATATAGCATCTGCGTCGAATGTGTCCATACATGTTACAGGCTTGCTTTTTTCCTGTTTTTAGGCGTACGTAATACGCCGTATCGTATGGTCCGTATCGTTTTTTAGCCTATTCCAAGTGCATCTGCGACACAATCCGGTACTTGTGTTACTGGCAATAGAGGTCCACCATTAAATAATTCAGGTTCGAAGTATTCGTGCAACTTCACAATCAATTCGCGCAATTGGCTATTAATGGTACGTCCTCTCTTCAACATGTTGAAAAAAAGTTCATACGACACCACAATAAACTACGAAATTAAGTCCAAATCACTATGCTCAATCAAAGTTCAGAAAATAATAGCCAAGGTCAACGTGATAACAAACACAAACAGTCCAAAAACAAAGCCAAGTCACAAGAAAAATACACCGAATACAATGGAGCGCACAGACAACTTCCAAGATGGCGACAGACTGCGTTGATGCCGACGCCAGGTACCGTTAGTTCGAAATAGTGTTGCCAATTAATTTTTTTCTTTACGGCTTTAAGTGCTAAGCTCACTTAAAGGCTTAATAAAACATTAAAATTGTTTCATTATATTATTTATGTTAATATTTTTATATGGAATCGAATATAGCCGATGAAAGTCAGCCATAAAATTAGTTACAGCATTATTGTTTAAAAAGAAAAGGACTGAGAACGTAACTGTTTTTGAGACGTTTCGTAGCAATTCAAAATTACATTTTTATTTGGAAATTATGTGAAAAATAAATATACCTGCAATATGTTCTTACATTATATTTTTATTATTATGTTGATTTCATCCTAAGTTTTTTTTTTATAGACTAGTGGGTGGACGAGCAAGCGGTCCCACGTGATGGTAAGCGTTACCGCCGCCCATGGACACCTGCAACACCAGGGGGTATGCGGGCGCGCCGCCTCCTTGCAAAATCCTATTCTATTGTCATAACTAGCTGTCAAAACGGGCCTTTTAGATCTCGATAGGCATAAATAGAGAACGTAGGAGTATACTACGGTTTACACAATTGGTTTCATGCCTTCACTACTATCAAACGATATTTTTAAATATACCACTGTGTATTGACTTATTTGAAGAGATCGTATGTAGGTACAGTTAGTAAATATATTTAATAGTATACAAGGTTTCCTGTAAAAACTCCGCAGTCAATATTTAGAGTTGTTTTATCAAACATAATGAACCAAGGTATACGTTATCAGAAAGTCAGTATCAGCTAGATTTAATTGGCAGATAATTTATCTATCAGTTTGTTAACATTTACTTTATCAGGATGACCTTAGAAATGGCTTCGGAAACAGAATTGGGAAGAAAGATAGGATGGGATGGTGACGGGCTCTGCCGTATATCATTCACCATTCAAACACGTTGTGCACTTCAAATGTCATTTCTATAAAAAAAGGGCGATTTTCGCATACGAATATAACTTGTCGATTATATTTGGACCTTTATGCATTTTCTACTTTTTCATACGAAACCGACGCAAAATTGCTCAACATTATCATAATACCTTAAATACATAGATTTGGTGTAATAGGATAAGGGTAAGGTGGGAAATGCAGTAGGTACATTTTACGGTAGTCTGCTATGAGAGGCTAGTCTAGTGCGGCGAGCGGTTGTGGGTTTGTGAGACCTCCCCACACCCCAATTTTATCTTCCCAATACTAATGTAAATGTAAGTAAATAAGTTATAACTTGTTTACTCCTAGTGTAATACCCCATCTCCTCCACTTATCACGCAAAACAGTCAACCTCAAATAACCGTCCAAAATGATAGTAGCAATAAAAGTTTCTTCACGGTAATAGTGTCAAGTTTAAGGTGTTACAGACCTTGTTAAAGTGCTCCCATTTTCGCGGCCGACAGTGTAACTACCGCCTTGGGAAGCGCAAAGGGGGTGCAGATAAGTTCTATAAGTTCGTGTTTGCAAACGTCGAGAATAAATAAATGAAGTTAGTAGGTGTACTGCGAGTGCGAGTTTGAAATTTTCTATGTAGTTTAGATAGAATTAACATTTAATATTCGATTTGAAAACAAAAACGAAAAATTGGGTCCAATTTCATTATGTACAAATGCATGTTTGTATTTTCAAGTCTTAGTTTGTATTTTATAGCTAACCTTGTAGCAGTGCTGCAATGAGTTTTTATTGCAAGACATGAAAATACATTTAACTCAGTAAGCATTCAAAGGAAAACAGAAATAACACGAATTCAATTTGCATTCTGTCTGAAAGCCCAACCGAATATCAAATAATAACATTTAATTAGCTAGAAACGTTAAAAATAAGCTCTTTTGGCGGTAGGTGTTAAATGAGCATACAGTATCTTACTTACCTAATTAAATTTATTGAAAATTATAAACTTTGATATTTTCAACATTATTTACAGTTTATTTATTTTGTGTATATTTTCAAATACTGTGTGAGCAATATTGTTTATGTCCTATTGGACCTACCTGCCGGGAACATAACCTTGCACATTAATTCAATTTTATTACGCCTATACTTCTTTGTCATCAACGTGACCAATATCGCTGACATAGTAGAAAGACAGCAAACAATTAAATCGGCATTGCAGCAGAGGTTGGCTAACTTCGAAGCCCATTTCAAGACCCTCAAGCCTTTAATAGCCTTTCAAGTCACCGGGCATGTATGGTTTAGGGCGAGCGCAGAAGGCGCTCAGGCACGAACAAAAAGTGTGTGCAGCAACGAGCCTGAGGGCTCGCCCGCCAGTAGACCGGCGGATAGAACGGACCTCGGCTTAGGGCGTTGCTTTGGGAGGGTATGGCGCGATCGCGAGTTGGTGAGAAGAGCCTAGACACGTGCCGATACCTGGTAAAAGTGTTCGCTGAAGGTCGGTGTGTGTTCACGGCGTAGCGAGGGTGACGTCCTCGTTTCCGCTTATCCCAAAACGTAGAGAATTAAGAATTCTGTGCGCCCTCTTTTCCATTCTCTACGATTCAAGTTGCCCAATGAAATCTAAATTCAATTTTCTAGGTGATACTCATGACTGTTTTCTTCGCTCTGTTGACAATTCTGTTCTCTTCTTACCATACCTATTAAACTCTGTCGTCGCGCGGGCAGTTAAACTTTGGAACGTGATTCCCACTTACATTAGAAAGGTTTCGAGCAAGATTTAGCGCCTTTGTATAAGTATGCATATTGTATATACGATACAGTATAGTACACTGTATGATATGTGTGTATGTGTACGTATTTATTACGATATATAAGTATGTATGGAATGTATTTATGTATATGTTAGCTATTGTATGATATTGACATTGTATGTATTCATCATGTATACTTATTTATAGTCAAATTATTTATTTATTCTGTTTGTCGTTTAAGTTATATATTTATAGCTCTCATCGCACCTCGCAGTGTATCTCCCTGATCAACCTAAAGGTCAGCTGGTAGAGAATGCCTTAAGTTGGTCTTTTGTACCATTATGTACAATAAAGGTTTTTAAATGAATAAATAAAATGAAAATCAGTACCTAGCCAATGTCATTTACCTACTTAATAATAACATGGAATTTTTTTCACAAATAGTCAGATGTAGTCAGATGTAGTCAGGATGGAGTGTAGTCAGGATTTTATCCAGGGTGGGACAAAAGTAAACAATTTTATCAAGGGTGGGGCAAAGCAAATAATTTTTGTATAATTTAAATAGAGGTAGTGTAATGCAGAAAGTCTGATACATATTCTTCCCTATGCCATACAAGCGCATCAACCTGCCCCACCGTGGCTACGCCCATGAGCCTTGACGATTTGGCTCGATATGAGTGTAGTGTATGCCAAAAATTTCCTATTTGAGACTCGTCGCGGAAACTATTAGGTAAGTAGGTACTTATATAATATTTATTTTAGGAAACATAGTATGTTAGGAATTTTATGCTGCAGTTAATATCGATACTTATTGTATAAGAGAACTAACTCTAAGAAAACAGTGTAGAAATAGGTTAGTCTCAATGTTGATCAATCAGTGTCAATGTAAATGTTGAGTTCGATAAAATTAAGACTGGTTGATGACATCAAGTTTTTGAAATAAGGTCGATGGCACGTGACAGTCGTAAAGATGGAATTGTTTCTGCTCTATTAAGAAAAAAAAATGGATAAAAGGTTTAGAGCTTGATGATCCAATAACATAATATTTTGTATATGCAAAACACAATCAATTAATATATAAAACCGTTGATTTTTTTTGAGATTTTTGAAGTTTATATCGTCGTTACTTTGGAATTAGAGAATCGATTTTGCTCATTATGAACTTTACCGAGATTTAGACGAGGTTTTGCCAAACCGCATGTTAATGTGAAACAAAAACCTAAAGGAAGGAACAAGATAAAACAAGCACTTTACCAGTCCTTTTTTTGTCCGATGCTGGACAGGAGCCTCCTCATGCATATGGTGTTGTGCATGAGAGATGTATAGTCTTAAAACGTGATGCTGTCCACGCGGGTTGGCGGGTTCACTCTTTTAGAGGTCCTATTCGTACTTTTAGGTTCCTTTCCTATTCGTAGGTGGTTTAGAGAGGTTTTAGATTACAGTTCTTCATGGCTTCTGGTATCCGTTTTGTTATCCGATATATTAAAATTTCGCCAGGACCCGTCGTCCTCAATCGTATCTTCCATCCCATCCTTATTCCTTTTCTCATTCCGTTAACCTCATTATTGTTTATTGTTTCCAATACTGATCTTTGAATCTTCGGCATTTTTACCGATATTGTCATTATATCGCAGATATATCCACGGGAAGCCCTAATTTTGTTGTTGTCTGTGACCCTTTCGTATTGTATAAAAAAGTATGGATTCATTAATTAATGATCAGGAAATAAAAGGGGACTATGGTAAAACAAAGCCACAAGCCCTGAGGAAATACACCACCTCTAAAAGAGTGAACTCACCAAGCCGCGTGGACAGCGTTGCGTTTTAAGGCAATACATACATCATGTCCAGCAGGGGCTTGACCAGCAGTACAATGTCCAGCAGTGGACGATGAAAGAGCTGGTGACGCTGACAATTCTGATTACACGATGGTTGCCAGTGAGTCCATAGTAAGTACGAAAACGTATGTTCATATTAAGGTGTGACGAGTTTAATTAGACAATTTGAAACACGAAACCTTTGGTTGACATAAGGTACCAATTAGAATGAATGGCCTTAATTTAATATAAACCACAAAATGTCATTTGGACATCTAATGAAGTAAGAAGAGTAAATCAAATTAATATACTCTAATAATGCTTTTATAATTGACTTACGCCTTTTCAATTTGAATAGAATAGATTTATGTTAGAATCCATATCGTTCGTAATCATCATGAGTGTGCGTGTTCTTGAATAAAGATGAGTCTACAAGTATTTTGGTTTTGTAATCATAGCATTAGTTATTTTAGTGTCACAGTATCTATTGCCCTTCGTCACTTCGTAGGTAATAAATATTCTCATTTATTAATTTTCTTCATACTAATAGACACTGTTATAAGTTATTATTTTTACAGATAAACGATTCGCAAAATGAAGATACTCGATTTCTTTCAAAATCACAGTAGGTACTACTACTCACAGACTCACAGAAGACTCACACTCACACACAGACTACTACTCACAGAAGACTACCTTGAAATGTACTGCATTTTCCACTTTCTCTTATTTCCTTAATGTACGTACGTGTTTCGGTAGTGAGTGAGATGTACCAGAGCTTATTCCTATCCTCATTTTCATTTCCCCTTCTCCAAATACATTCCTATATCTCCAAAGGTAGGCAGCGCATCAGGGGGTCGTGCCAACGTTTGTTATTTTGGACTAATGTTGGCATGTATCGCGGATGTCTATGGGCGACAGTATCTACTTATCATTAGGTGGACTGTATGCTCGTCTGCCGCCTTCGTCCATAAAAAAAAGTCGACATTTAATAGAATAGATTATAGCCATATTATAATCTAAATTTGTAATATCTTTCAATTAATACTAGCGTTGCACACACGTCAGGTACTACCTTAGTCAGCCTCTTGCTCAAGGTTGTCTCGAATAAATTTTTATCAATCGATAATACGGCCTGGTTGTATTCTCTTCTTAACAAATGTTTTATCATTTATAAAATAAAGCTTTTTACCTTGAAGGACAATGATAATTTGTAATGAACTTAAAGAAAATACATTTATTTGTCGCCACAAAACACACAAAGATTTATCAAAGTATTATTGCTTTGATAAATCTTTATGTGCCTTTTTACTTACATATGATAATAATATACTACGTATAATAATAGTAATATAGTACAAAGAGTGTACATGCTAGAGTGTACAAATAAGTCCCCAACTCAGCATGTTGCTTCGCCAACCGAGGAGAAGCGCTGATATTCTGTTGGGGCCTGATGCCCGTTGAGTCAGCTGCATTTTTTATGATAAGAATAATTTGTAACATTATTTACTCTCCATGTTCATACCATGGCTCACATTATAAAGTGTAATTAAGTACGATAAATAGATTTTATTAGAAATACTGTCAATGATTTTATTGATTCTTTTTTCTATCAGAAGTAAATTTATTTTAGTAAATTAACTATAGGCACATACTTATATTTTTGGTAAAATACGAGTGGTTTGAGTGGTGTGAATGTTATTAACGGTTATAATTATATACGACGTGTTACTTAAATAACAGAAAAGCTGATAACAGGTTATTCAGTAGTATCAATTCTACCAGTTTTTACAATGGATATAGTATTTTTCGTAACTAATTGTTTATGTTTATTTTATATTCTACACGGAGTTTAGTTTCGTAAAACAAATTGCAACTACATTAGCGCCGTCTCTGGTGCCGGGTCTGTATTCTGTACTGAATAATGAGCGCTACGAACGTTTTACATAGAACTACAAAATTACAACTTCTGATTTATTCCCTAAAGTAGTCGTATGTTTTGCTAAATCGGCTTTATATATTTTAAATTATTTGACGCGTTTTAGGTTTTGTGTTATTTCGCTGAGAGGTTGTATATCCCCGTGACGTATTTGATATATGTAATTCCAATGGTATGGCGGGATCACCGCGGTCACTGCTAACAGCATTAGTCTTCATCTCATAAGTTAATTAGTCCTTGCAATGACGGACGGGGCAAATGGAATGTGAATTGTACTTACTTCTCATAGGAGCTGTACCTCTCGAAGACTATATAACATATCGATAAAATATTTATTATAAAGACTATACTAACAATTATTTATATAATTATCGTATCACTAAAGCAACATCAGGCTGTTTAATTGGATAAAGTCGAGATTACGAGATGCTGGGATTGGTCTGAAACCAATTAATATTATTTCTTTTAAATTAAAAAGACACGTTTTGGAATTGATTGCGGAAATTTCTTAAATGTTAAATGTTCTTAAATGTTTAATGTTCTATTGAATTAAGCCAAGTAGGTATTATATGTTAGTGTTTCCTTAACTATATACTATTCCAAGTAAGCATTTAATAGACATTTATACACAACTAGCCGTGCCTACCACGACGTTCGTGTGGTTTTAAGGATAATTCCCGTGGGAATTCTATAAAGGATCTGGATAAAGAGTACGCCAAATGTTAATTCGGCACATGAGCTATAACTGTGCCAAAGTTCATTAAATTCCGTCGAGTGATTATTGAGTGATGAGCGTTCAGATATACAAAAATTCCTAGAAATATTGTTTTTACTCAATCAATTTTTAAACATATTAATATTAGACAAAGTACAGATTTTTTTACTTAACAATCTTTATTGCACATTTTCGTACAAATGTCGTAAAGCTACCACAGCTCACCTTTGAATTTATAAACGTTTCTCAACATTTAAAAACTTATGTCAGCAAAACTAAATCACTTGCTCTATTCCAATCGAATTAAACTCCAAATGGTTATAAATTTTTAAAAACGTTTAGAGAAATTAATTGTTTACCTCGTTCATCTTAGTATTAGTTTCAAGTTTTTGTGCCAGTTGTAAATAAAATATTAAGTATTAATTTTGCGACTGCTAATATTATTTCATTAATAACATATCTGAGGTAAAACTAGGCTGTTATGATCTGTGGTCTTCATTGAAACGCATGTACATTTGATTTGACTTTTATTTTTCACTTCTTATCGTATCGTAACCAGCAACGAAGGAAACAAGGAAACAAGGAACAGACAAGACAAGACAAGGAAACCAGCATTATGTTCTAATACCTAGTTCTAATGATGACCAAAGACAATCAAGGAAAAGGGCGGAAACAAAACCCATACATAACAATTTTTTTTTAACGCTCAATGAACTGACAAGTTAATTTACGCACACTCTAATATACAACACAGGCAACCTCCTACACTGATCATTATCATACTATTATTGTCGTCAACTGTATTTTGTTTTAAAAATTTAGATGTATTTCCGATTAGTCGTAAGGGGCCGAGGCCCCAATTGTCAGTGGTCCCATACGATTCCAAAGCCAATTTTACAATAAACGTTTCAGTGTGGTGCCGATTTTTTTTTGTAAAAAACGCTGCTTAAGATTAATGTACAAATATTTATTAAAGTTAAAACATTTTCAGGAGATGGACCTAACAAAACTAACAAAAATTTTGGGGTTTCATATACAGATATGCCTTTTTTACGATCTCTATCTTACAGTCTAAGAAGACACGCATGGTCGCTCCTAGGTTTGACTGGTCAATTCTGACGATTGACAAGGTCCCTTGGCCAAAGGCATCACGCAAAAACCATTGAACGGATTATAATGAACCTGGGTATAGTTATAGCTTACGTGCCGGGTTAACATTTAGGGTACCTCTTATTGAGATCAGTTATATAGTTCCCACGGGAATCAATTATAGGTGTGTATAGATTAATTTGTAAGAATATACAAGGAAAAAGTTCGACGCAGTGTGACGTACAAACAAACTGATTTAAAAACAATTAAGTATCTAAGGGTTCACTGCACCTTCATTAGGAATGTTATGTTGCACCAGCATCTGAGGACGTCGACCCGAACTTACAACATACCTTATTTCATGTATTATCGATACCAGGTGCATCCACTTATAAGGGCAGTGGTACAAATGCGACTTGGAATGATAACGGAATGATGATGTTGCAATGATAACGGATGCGTTGCCTACCTTTGGAGATATAGGAATGGATTTGGAGAAAGGGTTGAGATAATAGGGAGGGTTAGGATAGGATGGGATGGGAATGTACTCAGGCATATCTCACTCATTACCGAAACACGAACGTATATTGGATAAATAGGATAAAGTAGGAAATGCAATAATATTTCAATGTAGTCTTCTGTGAGAAAGGGGTAACGCGGCCAGTCGAGCGAGCCCAGCGGCTACGGGAATGCAGTGTGCACTCTCCCCCTAAAACATTTACTGGCATAAAAGCATATCGACCTTGTAAACGTATTATATGCGTATATACTGGCATATATATTCAGATTTTGCAATTTAGGAACATGCGTTTTAATAGTACGCAAGCTGTTTGATTCTTCATATACATGCTTCCTGAGGGGAGGCGTGAAGGGGAAACTCGCATACCAGCCAGAGTCGAGACGTCTTTGGCAGTAACTGGCGCACCACATAGATTTTTACGATCTTCCATTTTGTGGTCTTCAACTGGCACTCACGAAACGTTTCCAGTAACTGTAATGCACCTTACTAGCATGCGTAATGAGTCATCATGACTTGCTAGTTATTATTAGTTATGCTAGGTACTTGCTCATGACATGGTTTTTTGCGGCTTGTATTTAAACGAGCAACAAAAATTACTAAATGGGCCGCAAATCATAATTAATAGAACAAACAATTTTTGAACAATTGAAATTAATAATTTTAAGTTAGGTGCAAAGAATGTCAATAAATAGAGGACAGGAGTCGAAGGGACTCCTGTCCCTTTGTTGTCAATAGAGAACCTAAACCTAACAAACCTTTAAAGGGGATCGAACTTGCAAACTTTATGGCATAGTCACATGCCGCCATTTTCATTTTGTTTTTCAAAACTGCGTCACACGATTGGTCCTATTTTGGAAACGTGACACTTGAGATGACCAATAAATTAAGAGTTGGCATCGAAATATTTGTTTTATTATTACCAACAGGTATAAAAGTATGCAAAAATAGTAATTTGATAACAATTTATTTAGTAGAAGCTTGTGATTCGTACATTTTGTTTATACTAGTTGAGTAAATGAACCTTTTTGCTTCTTTATCCTCAAAAACAGAACCGATTTTAATAATGTATTTTTTTGTCTTTGTTATTATTAATTATTCAAAATTAGAATCATTGTAACGGGGAGACTTAGTTATTTATATTGTTTAAACAATAATAATAAAATTTGTACAGGGTGGCCAGTAAATAGTGGCCAAGCTTGTCGATAGGCGATTAACTGTCGATAAGCCAGCTCATGACCTATCGGGTTTTTTTTAACAAATATTAAAAAAAGTCATCAACATAGTATCTGTTTTTGGTGATTCAGTAGTTTCGACGATTTTTAAGCTTTATGGACTCGACTATACACTGAGGTAAGATTTGGTAAGGTCATACGAGTATATAGAGATCTTACAATCGTAATATCGCTATAACGTGATACTTTAGAACACAACATTATTTAACATTTTTTGATTCACCTTTTTAACTGACATGTGTATCACGGCCTTAATGTATAATAGCCGCTTGTCGGAGTATAATACATTAGGTTCTATAAACATAAAATTGCTCTATAGTTATGTATTTCCATGTTAATGATCTCTTAATATACGTAGAGTCGCAAGAAATGTGAGTATGAGTTAAGTATTAATAAAAATAATCTTATTGTTTCCTTTTAGTCTATTGTTTGTCTAAGAGTTCTTCAAGGTCTTATTAAAACCGTGTGTCTAATAAAGTTTAATTGGGTTTGTATAGGAGTTTTCATAAAGTACTTCAAGTATGTTACATATTGTTATTTCTTAGATTTACTCGTACAGTTTACACAGTTCATTGTGAGGGTATGTGTGTGGTCGCAACAAATAATTGTTGAGCACCTTTCCCGCAGAAATCAGTATTCTTAATTTTGCCCTGTTATGTTGTACTGTTTGTTTATGTTTGATACATACGATTGTGACTTGATATTATTGAATTATGTATTATGTTGTCGATGTTACTTTCTGAAACTGCAACTGTAACCAGCTCTTTCAGTATCCACTGCTGGTCATGGGCATTGTCTTGTGCATGAGGTATAATATCGCCATAAAACGCTACGCTGGCGAAGCGGGTTGGCGAGTCCATTTTTTTATAGGTGGTGTAGTTCCTCAGGGCTTGTGGGAGCCGTTTTGTTATCCCTTAGTCGCCTTTTACGACATTGAATGGAGTCAAAATGGTCCCGCTGGTGTGAGCAGTACTATATGTGGGGTCTAACTTGAGCTTTATAGACCGACAGGAGTTGCCCCGGAGAGAAGTACTGCTTGTCTCTATTCAGTACATCAACCTTTTTATTAGAAAGTTTTGTTTTACTCTCTAGATGACTCCGAAACTCGACTTTGCTCGAAATAGCAACGCCAAGGATCCCAAAACTCTCAGAGATCTGGAATGTTCTGAAATCGAGGTGCCACGACAAATGGATTTCTTGTCGGTTGTTGTTATATGTATATTTTGTGTAATTATGTGTATGTTCATTGTACTGTCCATTGTCTGTCTATTTGTCGGTATATGCGCGAATGGTTAGAAATGTGTGAGCGATGAGAACCTTTATATCACAGGTTTGACATCCGGCTGGAACCGGATCCTGTGATCTATTTCTGATCATCGAGCTGGATTCATCACTCCGCGCTTAAACACCTACTGGTCATTCGTGTCGGTTCACACATTTCTACGCATAGTCTGACTAAAGCCGTTAGTATTTCGGTGTATAAAGATACGCATAACAAGCAACTAGAAATGCCGTTTAACCGCAGACAATTTGCATGGGTAGACAGACACTAAACTCTGGTAAAGTTCTTCCTTACCCTAAAACTCAATTGAA
The DNA here is from genome assembly GCA_914767545.1 of Sesia apiformis. Lineage (NCBI taxonomy): Eukaryota > Metazoa > Arthropoda > Insecta > Lepidoptera > Sesiidae > Sesia > Sesia apiformis. Next base: position 12,409,281 of record OU611947.1, on the reverse strand, counting down.
AGGAACTTCGAATAGAAAATCTCATTAAAGAGACAGTTCATTAGCCCGGCCTAAGTTTTAGGTTTGCCTTTTAATTATCATTGAAAGTAATTAAAATAGTTGGGAACTGCTGTGTGGATTGTACCTAAATTAGTGATGTAATTTTCGGTACCTATGTATTTATACAACGTGTCACGGAAATAACGCAAAGCGTGAAACTAGTCTACGAATTTAAAATACGTAAAACCGTTCAAGCGAAAAATAAAATTAGTATAAGGAACATGTAAAGGTTCTATCGTTCGTAGCGCTCTTTGCTCAGTACAGGGTAATGACCTGGCGCGTAGGTGGCTCGCCGCGGAAGTCGGCAACGCGTCGCATTGATTGTATAACTGCGCATAAAACAGATATAAAAAGATATTGCTAGAGATGAACAATAAGTTATGAAACAAACTAGTAGAATTTATTCTACTCTCTATACTGAATAACCTATTTTCAGCTTTTGCACGCTGTATAGGAAAGAGCAAATATTTCATTGGAATAATAAAGAATTATTTCTAAAAACAAAAGGTAATTAAACAAGAACAAAAATTAAAATCTCCTCTTGAAATCTCAAAACATTGATCGATATAAAAAGTGGTGAGTATTCAACTCGACACTAACTTAAAAACTATCTGTTAACTTCTTTACAATACACGTGCCAAGAAAACTTGTGACAAACTATTTTTATAACTAAGTTTTTACCCCGCTGCGCTTACAAAATTTTACAGGTATAGTTTACAGATGTACAGATAATATAATAATTTACTGTTAACAGAAAAAGCTCGAGTTCGTTCTGTAAGTAAAAATATTATTTGTTGTGGAGCTTATAATTTTCCATTTCCCTTACAATAATCAAGTACCTAATAACTGTTGAAGTAATACCAATAAAAAGAATAGTAAAAATTACAGCTGCTAAAGATTAAGCTGATAAGCTGAGATTGCAAACATTTGGTACCTTTAGAGAGATAGTTAATAAATACCTACGATTATACGAGCATTTACTTACATGAGTAGATTCCAAATTATTTGCAAGGAAGTACTTACAATCTGTGCTCTAATAATCCATTACTTAGAGCATGGATTCCGCAAGATAGGCAGTGCTTCGACTACTCTGTTAGATACACCTTCTTAGCGACAATTAATTAAAAGCTAGCACGTCGTTTCCGTCCAGAAACCATTTGTCCATGTTAAGAGAACATACGCTAAGTGTTATGAGAAGCTCTTTTCTCTATAAATATATTAGCATTCCTTAAAACATCGTAATGAACCGAATGCTCATTTCTGCAATTGGAATAGAAATGTAGGTAATAAACTAATTAAAATATACAGTTAGAACGTGAAAATATTATAATAGCCATATTTACATGCTACTTATAGTCAACTTAATTAAATTTTCACCTTTAAGAGTAATATAACACTCGTTACAGCAATCACCAGTCGAAAAGTAAACAGAAATATGGTAAAACAGAATAAAAACACAAGGTAACACATAGATTTGTAGTTTGGTTTTATTTTGTAAATGTTTAACGATTTCTCCAACCTTGTATTAATTACATATATCAAAAGTTGCACATTTATAATACCTATATATGTATAATTAACTATTATATAATTTAGAATTATTAAACTTCACTTGTGTGGCTAAAATCAGCTCTTAGCAACTTACTTCTAAATTTAATATATTTTGATACTTCTTTGCTCGTCAATCCCGTAACTGTTCTCTTGCTGTCAACAATTAATATTGGATCTATTTCTTGTTTTTTCTGGTAATCGATTTTATTATTACATTTTCTTAAAAAGTATATTGATGGCATATTTTCAAAACCATCAGTAGTAGATTTATCAGCATCATTTGAAAAAACGACGTAAATTACGAAAGGCTTTTCATCTCCTTTTTTACCCATTTTGAAATTTGGCGGTGCCGTGGCCACTAGAATTTTATATTCATCGTAAGGCTGTTTTATCATTGGTAGATTTATAAAGTTAACATCATTAACGTTGTCCCACAATTCATGTCTGTTTATATCTTTAGAAATATTTCTCAAGGGGAACATTATTTTCGCTATTTGATTTGTGCAGCCCAATCCCAAATCAGTACGATGGGGAAAGTGTGCTTTAGAAAATAATTGCTCTATAGCACCTGGTGATTGTGGAATTTTTGCAAAAAGGGCACCAAATGACTTTGATTTCGTTTCTTCTTTACTGGATATGGGGTAGAATTTCACACTCAATCCTTTATTTATTGGCAAACTTTGTATTACCCACATTCCACTTAAGATTATCACAAATATTATATGAAAAACAAATAATTTCATATTGACTTATTTAATTTTCAGGTATTAAAACGTCAATTCATTCTTTATTCACTTACGTAATCCATGTAAAGTACAAGACCGTAATCAGTAGCTACTGCAAACGAATGTCAAACGCAGACTGATTTGTCAGCAAATAGAACATCGTTGTTCACTTTGTTTTCTAAACATGCCTGTGTATTATTGAAGTTTACATGGACTGCGGAAGACAGGGGAAATGTAAAATTGTTTCATAACACTTTCTTTCTTCTTTTTGTAACACAAAACTATGATATCATATACAAATCGGCACGGCTGTGGGATGAGATGTACTTACAGATACGAGCAGAAAAGGTGCTGTATGTTGATTAATTAAGCATGTTAATTATATTAATTAAAATATTTGTTAACTCAGTTGCTCATATATTACACATTAATTAGTTGTTACCATCAAGTTACAGTTTAGATTTATTTGTATGTTATTCACAATGCGAGATAGTTTGGTATGCATGGACATGTAAGTTAAGGTACCTTTTAATAAATTACCTAATAGTGGCTATAAATATGTCGTCACACCAACGTGTTAGAGTATTCCTAGCTTAACTAAGTTGGAGGTGTTGGCGTCCCATAAATTTGGAAGTTTTAAGGTTGCCGGGGATCAATATAAACTAGCGGCGATTATCAGCGATTGCCTCTCGGCGCGAGCGTGGATAGAGTAAGTTCAAGTCAATAACAATTTAAGTTTATGCGAAAATTGTTAAAAGTTAAAGTAAGTAGGTTTGTTTTTAAGATATATTTATGATGATATTAAGTGGAATGTGGGTAATACAAAGTTTGCCAATAAACAAAGGATTGTGTGTGAAATTCTACTCTACATCGAGTAAACACGAAACTTTTGCAAACATTGTACAAGAACCAGGTGATTTAGTGCATTTTTTTTTCTAAAACTTACTTTTCCCACCATTCTGATTTGAAATTGGGCTGCACAAATCAATAGACATGAATTGTGGGACACATTGTTGGAGCGGCAAATATTTCGGAAGTAGGAATGAGAAAAAAAATGATTGTAGAAAAATTATCGCTATGATTGTACTCGTATTTGACTTTGATCCTGAATGGTTTTGCAGTAGTTTGTTATAATGTTATAATGTCAACATTTAGCTTTAAATCTAGTTAGGGCACATTGGCAGTCTCGATGAATCAAATTATGAATATATCAACAATTAGCACTTCACTATTTAATGTAAGGCCACCATGTTTGTTTACATTTGAAATAAATTGGATTGCAACGAATAATAAATGGTGATGGAGAGTTGTTTTTGCAGGCTCATTACGAGTATTTATTAATTTCGCGCTATGACCACGGCGACACATTAGTAAAGTTCAGCGGTAACATATTGTAAAAAGTAATGTGAAGGTAATTTATGGCTCCTTTCGTTTCAATAAATGCAATGCTTATTTCTATGTACATACATTGCAATGTTCTGTAACGGGCGGTACAGAACAAGCGTTAAAAGCGCGTGGAAAGTTTCGATGCAAATACGCAATAAAACACTTATAAAAATCATTTCATCGTTCGCTGTTTTTCCCACAGAAACTGTTGTCGGTAAATCTACAAAAATGTTGTGACAGAGTATGTAACAGTGACAAAAGTTTTTAATTTTAAATTTTGTCAGTGAACTTGGGCAATGACCTCTCCTCTCGTCCTTCTTCTATCCAATGCCAACTTTGACTTTGCCGTCTCTTTCATGGTGTACTAAAATGTACTAAAAAAAACTTATTTACGGAACGACTTTCCAATTTAAATATTTTGCGACTTCGTGTTGTTCTAAGAGTAGAGGAATCAAAAATAACGAGGGTTTAACTAATTTAATTTAACTAGTTTAATTAAATTATACACGAATTAGTAGGACAATGACGTATTGTTTTTTTATACCTCTAGAAATATGTCAGGCCAGAAACTTTGGGACCTCACTGGTAATTTCAAAAAAATACTTCATTTCTCGTCTACACCATCGGTCCTGTGGTCTGTCCTGTGGCAAATATGACACCCATTGCCACTTTAACATGTTGAAGCTAACTTCATAGCTCATTCATGAGCTATATTATGATTCATGATCTTATCTCGCAGAGAAACGTGAATGGAGGCCATGTACCGGGAAACGCAGAGTGGGGCACCCTTCGGCCAGGTGGACGGACGAATTAAAGGAGTTTACCCGATGGTGGCGGAATGAGAAGAGTCAAAGATAGTGTGTAGTACTAAGCCTTGGGAAAAGCCTGTATTCAGCAGTGGAAAGACATAGGTTGATAGTATAGTAAGGTACTTAAATTCTCATTAGTACAAGATCAACTGATATACATGTAATGTATTGCAATCGCTTCAAGGGAGTGAAAAACCGGTTGAGAAACCGCCACTTAACTGTGAGTATAGATAAACCATTGTTTATTTTTAATATTGGATTATAATATTATTTATGCTTTCGTTAAAATATTTCGAATGCCTTTTCATCTTATAGTTTATACAGGGCAATGTAGTTTATCAAGAAGCTTGCATAAAGAGATCATATTATATTCGTAAGTTCTTCTACGAAATGAGAAAATGATGTGTTTTGCAATTTAGGGATTGTCTGTTTGATTTTAAAACCTATACCTAAATGTTGCCAGGGGATTATGTCGCCTTACGTATAATTGATCATCGAAGTTCTTACCAAGGTCCCTCATATCTTGTACCTAATTTATTGTCAGTCTTCGCAAATGATATCGCTATCAATGATATCGATCGCTTTACGAGAAAATTTTTAATGTAACAGCAATTAACAGTATGTAACAGTTTGCAATTTTAGATGGACTAAATAAACATAAATTCGAGTAAATAATAAACCTCGTAAGGACGTAGATCTTGCTGAAGATCCAGAACGCTCAGTAATTGTTATATATTGATTATGATTTCATAGATTAATTATTGAGTTATTTAAATGGATAATTACATAGGAATAGTTCAACTTTCTATGCCCTGGCATTCTGATTGTATTTACTTACTGGTACTAAAGAAGATATATCAATTAAGCTAGAGCTTAATTATTAGATGATATAGGTCCTTCGTTACCATCTCCACTGAACCGTTACCTATGGTAATGGTACCTATGGTTCCTATGGCATTGAAACGCTTGAGTTCGTAGCCGCTGCGATCTGTAGGTTCTAATAATCTAATAAATACGACATATAAAGGCTCGCGGCTCGCGCATATTACGGCGGACCGCATCGCAGCGCATAAAATTGCAAAAATCCTCCTGAATCATTTTCATACATGTTGCATAAGCCATCGCACACTTGAGGCGGGCCGCATCGCGTCGCAGCACAGCGCACTGCCGCTTCGCTCGCCAGTTATGCGCATAACTCACCTATGTTATGCGCTGCGACGCGGCCCGCCTTAATGTGCGATGAACGGGCGCACTTAACGGATGTAAATCGAGAGCTATTCGCTGTGCGACGACGTTAAGTATTGAATGTCAACATTATTGCGTAACTGACTGACATAAATTATTGCGTTGAGCTGCGACCCACCGCGTTTGTAATATACGTTGTCCACAGTTTTGCAGCGAGACGCGCTGAGTCTTTACACTGTAGAACTAAATATAACAACTATAACGCTGGAGTCTTAAAAATTCATTAGTGTCCACTTAGCGCTTATTCTTACATCACAAAAGTGCACTCATACAGTACAGTACACCAATGTCATATTGTAATTACAAGTAAATATCTGGCATCTCTGATATCTAATTATGTGCGGAAAGTTGAACGAAAAATTCAGAATCTATTTAACCCATCCATTCAATATGAATACGAGATCAAAGGGATTGAAGAAAGAGTTTGGAATTCATTTACATGACAATGTGGACGGATTATGTATGAAGAGAGGCGTTATTAGACTTCCTGCCTTTCACCTAATCTAGATAAAGGCTGTGAGTCGAATAACTTAAATTGTTGAGTACTGTGTGATCATCGCATTGTCATATAATTAAAATGTATTAACGATTAAAAACTTTACAGCTGTAGCTCTAGCTATTTCATTACGATACCATCAGTTCGTCCTCCACTGCTGGATATAGGTTTCTCTCGCGGCTCGCCACCACGCACGATCTTCAGTTCTTCTCATCCACCCACCACCGGAGTGTTTCTTCAAGTGTTGCTAATTCATTAAATGCGAAAATAACCTGATTTACTGTATTTATTTGGTTATTTGGATACATTATGCAATCTCATAATGCGCTGAATTAATTTAAAAATATGTTCTCAAATTTATGAAAATACACTGAGGTTAGCTTCGCTTGTTATTTGGAGAAATTTTTATTCAAAATATCAAGCCTCACATTTTTTGTTACTTGGAATATTAAAAACATTTTGTGCCAAATTCTGGAGTAGTTTTTATCCAGTAGTTTTAATCCAATTTAATCATGTCGAGAGTTTGTAAAAAGCTGTAAGTACTATTAATTGAAAAGAGTTTGTTGCGGCACCCGACACAATATTCGTAGCATTATCTTTTGTAGTCCACTGCTGGACATGGACCTCGTGCACATTGTCTTGTGTATAAGGGATGTATGACCTTAAAACTGGACACTGGTCAAGCGGGTTGGCGAGTCCACTCTTTTAGAGGTGGTGTATTGGTATCCGCTTTGTTATCGCTTTGTTGCCTTCTACGGACACCCACGGAAAGATGCCATTTTAAGGGGTGATGCTATATTAAAGTCGGCTGACACCACGCAGCCAATATTAATGTGTAAATAAGTTTTTAATGAACATCAGATTTGAATATTCCCTAAGAGAAATATTCAATTATTATTGAAGTATAATATGAAGCAAAAATAATTGATCTTTGTCATGGTTTTTGTCAACTCTGTCATGAATTCGAGACGCAATGCGAATCGCACATCCCTGCATAATAACTATGATCCAAATTCCTGCATCTGACCTGTGATTGACATGCTCTGATCCATTCGGCTACATTGTAGGACTCCAATATAGGGACGTAAAACTGTCAGTTATATTTGCCCTGACCTCATTTCAATTCTGGTCAGCAGGGCTCGGTCCCATCCTCGTCTTACAAGACACAATACCTTCATGGTACGTTCGTCTACACATTTAGCCCGAGAAAGCAAGCAAAGCCTTTGTTATTTTATTTTACAATGCATTACTTAATAGTTGGAAAAATATTTTATTTAATCGTTACAAGAACATTGGGTGTAAATGTGATACATTTTTAGTAGATCTATGGGTGTAAAATTTATAATACGAGTAGTAAAGAAACATTTTCCAACCGAGCATTCGCATGATTACAAACTTTTTTGCGTTCCTAAAGGAATTATTACGGTGAATTCAAGGCTCGGGCATATTACGGCGAGCCGCATCGCAGCCCATAACATTACAAAAACCTTCTGAATTATTTTTATACATTTTGTATAAAGCATCGCATATTAGGAGCGGGCAGCATTGCACCGCAGCACGGCGCGCTAGCGGACCGCTTGCCGACCGTATTTATGCGCCAATGTGCGTTGAACGGACGTATTTCAAGAGTTATTAAGAAATAAGAAAATTCACATTAAGAAAAAAGTTACGTCATCTGTCCAATGTACCATAAAATAGCATTAATTGGTCAATCAAGGAACGCTCTCTCTTGTTATTGGTCAATAGATGAAATCCCGTGACTGATAGTGATGACATTGATAGAGGGTTTGCAACTAAAAGATAGACAAATTCATGATATGTATATCGAAGGATACTATACTAAGTAAGGGCATTACAAGCGTGGATATAGATCATGCATAATCACGTTTGCACGGAGACAAAATTAATTCTGTCACATGGACTTGGGGTCTTAAGCGGTCTTACTGGTCAATATTGACATTGGTAGGTAGATGTCGATGTTGAATCTCCTAGATCTATAATGTTCTGTAATTATATAATACACAAAAAATGACTAGGTAATGCAGATGGTTTATATACGATAAATATTTGCTATTACCATGCATTGTTTGGTAGTACATTTATCCTAGCTGGAACAGCATTACAACGTCTGTTTTTCATTTTACAACTTGGACGTCACCCTTTCAAAGTTATATATACGTATATACAAATATAAAATAAAATTGTATGCAAATACAACATGAATAGAATAATGAGTTATTTAGAAAAACTTTTATGAACACTTCGGCTTTGAAGTAAACCTGAAATATTTTCACGAAGCCCTTACGATTTTGTAGTAAAGTTGCGTCAACGCTATAAAAAATGTGCAGTAAAACGAAATTATGATCGGTGTATGAAAAATATTATCATAAATATTCAATAGGCCACAATATTGTAAGGCTGTAAGTATTGCGATACTGAGAGGTCTTAGAAGCCGCGGGAACAAAAATGGTGCATGATTTACCAGGCATTTTTATTATGCTACTCTCGTGTCATGGTCAGTGATATAACTTGTTATGTTAAATCGGAATATGCGTGTTACGGTAATGCGTAAAAAATGTTATAATGAATAATTACATAGAATTGGTAAAAATAAAATATATAATTTATAATACATAAAAATTACCTATCTCAAATATTTTGATGGTGTTATGCAGGGTCCGATGACAGTAACGTTGGGGCCCGTTACTCTGATTCCCAAGTGGGCTCTCTTGTCTCCTGGTCCCTAGTTCTACGACTGGTAGTACATATAGTAGCAAGTAATAATCTACTAAATATAGATCAGCATGATATGTATTTCGGTAGGTACATAATAAAACAATAAAACATTTTATTTAATTATTCCAACCCGCAGCCGAAGCGTTGCGGAGCGGCCGAAGGAAAATGAGATCGATATTTGGTAATAAAAATCTGTTATTAGTAATTTGGGTTACGCAGTCTTATAATAAATGATTACATTAGTATAATTATTTTTTACAAATTGATTATATATGTATTACATGTATTGTATTACATGGGGCCCCTAAAATCCGGTACAGCTGTATCCTTATCTCCGGGCCTGATTTTATGTAGATCGCTATAAATAATAAAATAATCATGAAATTGGTTGCAATTTTTTGCTTCCTAAGTCAAACTTGTGCTAGTATGAGTATATGCATACTTGTCTAATTATAATTATGTATAACTTTTTCTTCTTACATGTTTACATACATGTAGTACTGACATCAAATACTATTTATTTTACTTATAACTTATCGTTAAAGAGGGTTTTAGCATACGTTTTTTTTTTATTTTTTGTAGTTTGTTGGTTATCAATAAAACAGCAGATCGGTAGTTGCGTTGATTTGCGTAGATTATCGCGGACTCATGGTTGCTATCTATCAATCATTGCTGTAATATGATACTAAGATTATGATTGATATGAGAACGCATTATGTAAGTTAAATAATAATTCTAAGAGTTGGAGGGTATAGTCTACTGTTCAGTATATCTCGAATCCTTTAATTTCAATGTATTTATAAACTAAGCTAACCTAACTATTCACATCATGTTGAAACCATAAAAAAGAACAAAGGAGTGTCATTACTCATCACGTGTGGGACAACTTATAAGTACTGTCATAGACATATTATTTTCATATTTTATACATATATACTATTTTGACTACAGTCAATGGATAATTCGAAAAAGATCCTATATATCGCATTTACAAAAGTAACAAGAATATATGTCCTTTCAAATTAAGTTCTTAGGTAAATTATTTACAGCTATACTTCTCTTCAGGCAGGACCTAAGAAAAAATAAAAATAACATAACAAAAAGTTAACCAGGCTGCATGAATGACTGAACAAAAATTGGCTTCTTCATACAAATAACCTGTCATTTTGTAAAACTGAAAGTCCAAGCTTGACATAGCGATGGCTGATTTAACAACTTCCTTGAAGACTATATATGAATATATATATAAACATATATGAATAAATACAATATCGTTTGGATATCGACTAAACAACGCTTATATAAAAATAAGGGACTTGGGTTTTAATACTATTTCTTTAGTGCTAAATTTTGCAACAAAAATACAGAAAAAGGTCAGATATAATAATTGCGTATAATTGTGTTAAACAGCTACATGGGAAATAGGACATAACATATAACTAAAATGTACACAATAGTTGCAACTGCGATATATACTCGTATATCCCGTCAATGTTTATTTGTCCTCGCCAATGACACTCAGTTGTATTGGAAAAAGAAAGATATGGAGCTCTATATAAGAATTTTAAAAATCAATGAGTTTTCATTTACGTAAAACATTGGAATTGACTAAAACATTTTGCTGATTTTACTAATTCTTCCAAGGGAGTTTCAGTTTCAGATTCAACTGTTCAAAGTTTCAGTGCACGCTACACTGACAGCAATGACGGTAACTTGATTAACAGTTTTACTCAGGGTTCGTAAAAATCCGATATTAAATATCAAAATATCCGATATTTAATATATATCATGCATATAAAAAAGACGTGAATTTCATTCTGTAAGTGGTTTTAATGTGTCAAAATTGTTAAATGAAACTTTGAGTTTGATTAGTGTACTTATTTATTATAAAACAAAACAAAAAATAAGAGTAAAATCAGGGTAACAAAAAATTAGAATCTTTGAGATTAATAATCAATCTACTTAATCAACATTCAACTAAATTATAATTATAATCTTTAGTGTTGGATCATTGGCAGGGGCAGTGATCATAATTTTTATTTATGTCAGTATAACATTTTAAAAGTGGTGTCTGCCCAAATTCTAGTTTTGACGATAAATATCAATTGATATATAACGTGATATATATCCGTTAATATATGTCAGCGATCCCTGGTTTTTTCTAGATCAAAATCGTATTGATTAAAGTGATAAGAAAAGTCTACATATATCCAAGAACGAAAATATGTCGAATTGTTAAACTCGAAAGGAGAAATCTCAATATTTCATTCAAGAAATGAGTGCAGTCTAAAAGAAAAAAATAACATAACGGAAGTGCGACTACTTCGCAGTCGGTGTGGTAAAAGCTGTTATGTGTTATAAAAATATCTTAGTTTTACTTCCCGATTTTTAAAACGGAAATAATGGGATTTTGGAATAAACTAATAGTATATTTGATATTGTGGATTCATGAAATCCCCACGGAAATCGTCCAAAAGACCAATTAATAACAGGAGCAAAGATATATTTTTAAATTTTAAATTAATAGGGAAGGTTGAAAATGGAGAAGGTTGGTTTAGTCCGACAAAGAACGAAATGAAAAAAATAATGACTGTAAGCAAAAAGCGTTCAATCTAGGAAATTACTGTATGCTCGTCTGTCGACTTTTTCCATAAAAAAAAATATATATTTCAAAACAATAGTTTAATACGAAATGCATCCTTAAATCCCAGAGAAACCTGGATTATTGTTTTTTTTTTTATATGTGGGTATTTAAAGTAAGTACCTATATTTTTTCTGATATCGAACTAATGGATTAAAACAAAAAAAAAACATCATTAAATCCGAGAAATAACTGATTTTTTAGATTGTCTACCTGTATTTAATTTATTTCTTTCGAATGTCTCAAAAGATAGTTTTAAAATAACAAAAATGAATCTGAGAGAAAATCGATTTTATAGGTATTCTCATACGCATTGAAAGTGTAGTTCATATTATATACGAGGATTTGGTTGAAAGCGAGAATTAAGACAAATAAAGAATAAGTGTATTTTACATAATATTTAAAGTCAAAAGAATTCAGTAAAGTTGAGTTGTAAGATTAGACCACACAAAGGTCAAATGGTATACTGGGAGGTACTTCAAATACCTATCGCAAAACATCTTTAGTAGGTAGTACATTTTAATTGTATTGTTAATTATACCATAGCTTGCATAGTCCTAATGAGCCCTCGTGGTGGTGAATTAATATGGTACACTTTCTACAAAATAATAGAAATATATTTTAATCTCTCAAAGGTAAATTAATAAAAAATGGAAAACAGACAACTTTTAACGAATATGCCATCATCGACAGCTGCGCTGCTGTAGGTATAAATTAAACTTCCGACGTAAGTATTTCCGGTGGGTAAATTGAATCACCCCCGTCGCATAGCAACTTGGTGCGCTCGTTTTGTATACCGCTTTGTTCGCATAAAGACAGGTTCTCAAAAAGATAGATTAACATAAGGACAGATTCTCAAAAGGACACAGTACCGTCATAAACAAAAAAAAAACATCACAGGTACACGTGATGGTAAGTGGCTACCGCCGCCTATGAATACCTGCAACATCCGAGGGGTGGGGGGGGGGGGGGGATTTATGTGGGTGCGCTGCCTTGTTAAATCATATTTATAGGTTCCTTGAAGAACCCCATGTCGTAGAGTAACGGGAAAACAGTTATTTCCACATCTTTCTTTTAAAAGTGTCTCGATGAGACAGAGAGACGTGCACAGAGACTCGACGGTTAGATTTAGGTTATGTTATTTTTAATTCATAATTCATTATAAACTAATATTATATTATTCATAATATTGAGAGCATCAATGACAATACTAAAATTAACTTGACCTGATCAATCTCTTTTTAATTTTCAAATATCCCAACGGGAGAGAAGAACTATTTTTAAGTTAAAATTAGTATTCAGCCGTCAAAATTAGATATCACCTATGTGGCCATTGAACTTAATACCAGTCTACTTAACAGTGTGTCTTAACGTAACAGATGATTAGAAATTTTATTTAAAGACTCATTCAACGTACATGGGTTATCAACGCAAGTAAGATTCATATTGCTGTTAATTAAAGTGAATACTTTTAATAAAAAAGCATTTAAACAATGTGAAAGTCACAGATAACTTACGATCGCAAAACTATCTCAATACCACCCCAAAACCTTTTCAAAATAATCCCAAACTCAACAAGTTGACTGTTCAGATTCTGTCGGTATAAGAATCTGTCTTTATAAGAATCTGTCTTTTTGAGAATCTGTCTTTATAAGAATCTGTCTTTTTGAGAATCTGTCTTTATAAGAATCTGTCTTTATAAGAATCTGTCTTTATTAGAATCTGTCTTTTTGAGAATCTGTCTTTATAAGAATCTGTCTTTATAAGAATCTGTCTTTTTGAGAATCTGTCTTTTTGAGAATCTGTCTTTATAAGAATCTGTCTTTTTGAGAATCTGTCTTTATAAGAATCAGTCTTTATAAGAATCTGTCTTTATAAGAATCTGTCTTTATAAGAATCTGTTTTTATAAGAATCTGTCTTTATAAGATTCTGTCTTTTTGAGAATCTGTCTTTATAAGAATCTGTCTTTTTGAGAATCTGTCTTTATAAGAATCTGTCTTTTTGAGAATCTGTCTTTTTGAGAATCTGTCTTTATAAGAATCTGTCTTTATAAATATCTGTCTTTATAAGAATCAGTCTTTATAAGAATCTGTCTTTATAAGAATCTGTCTTTATAAATATCTGTCTTTATAAGAATCTGTCTTTATAACAATCTGTCTTTTTGAGAATCTGTCCTTATGCGATCAAACCCATAATACGACGATTACGAAGGTACTGTATACGACATATATTTATATATCTAGGTATATGATATATCAAGGGCACATATTTCTTGCAGTAAATAACTGTTCTTTTATTGTTAATATACTACTTAATGGGCTATGTGGTGTAGGTCACTTTCAAAATAGCACCACTACATCTCTTCTGGTGGGTGTCGTAGAAGGCTACTAAAGAACAATAAAGCCGTTAAACACAAGCGCTGAGGAACTATATCGCCTCTAAAAGAGTGGACTCGCCAACTCGCTTGACCAGTGTGACGTCACTCACACACGAGACAACACAAGCGTGAGGAGGCCCACCAGTGGACTAAAGGGATTGGTTATGGTTATACTACTTATTTATAATACTTGGTACTATAATTTTGTTATGGGGAAGACCGTAAATAATATACACGGATGAGAATAGAGAGTAGATAGAATAGGTTATCACCGCTTCAGACCACCTACAAAAAATCTTAGATACGTGTTTTTGACATACTCAACAAATGTAAGCTAAACTAACTAAACTAAAAGAACAAACAAAAAACGAAACTATAAATGATAAATAATGCACTTGAACAGAAAGACACTGGTACGGGCTGAGGATTTATACTCACGACCTCACACATAAGAATCGAGAATAGATACACCAGGTTATCATCGTTCTAGCTAGACCACCTACACACATCCTAGATATGTGTTCTTGACACATTTAACAAAAGTAAAACTAAACTAAAAACAAATGAACAAAGGAAAGTACATAATAAAAGCGTTTCACATTAATCTACTGGTTGTTTGACTTAAATCGATTTAATATTATAAAATCCTTAAGTGGTGTGACAAGAGAGATTTACAATGTCAAGTAGCCGGTTTACAAATAGGTACATTTATTTTTCATTTTGTTTTTTTTACATGTGGGCATTCAAAAAAAAGCAAGTCAGATTTGTAAGTGAAGCTTTTAACCATGTTCAGAAATAAACAAATTCTATTGCGATCTGAAGATTACTTTTACATACACTACTTTCACTTACTGATGTGTGGTTATATTTTATTGTTCTCATTAACATTTGCGTGATATCTAGATGTCCATTTAGAGCATTTCTAATATAATGATTATAGAAACATCTGTAGAAATATTTAGAAATAAAATTAAATATAGTTTTTTTACAAAATATTAATGTTAGTTGGTCAGCTATAGACAAGCAAGATAAGTGAATCCTCGGTTGCGAGGTTTCAGGGATGCGGGGGTGGGGTGACGTTGTAGGGCGACGCACACGATGTAAAGAACACACCTACTTTCCCGCTTCCCGCGCAATCCTCGAGTTGCCCTGTCCCGCACTGCTGTAACAGCGCTGGCTCACTTATTTTGTTTGCCAATAAATTATTTATTATTTTTCTAACGAATCTCACTTGCAATGGATTAAATATTAACCAACTCATGGTTTTGCGGATAGGCAGAGTTAAGCCACTTACTTTCAGGTGAGCTTGTTTGTCTCAACCTAGTCCATGATAAAACTCCATGGAAGTTACTGCGTACGACACTGGCACAATGTGTACAATGTGTTAATTGCGCTATTGCTATCAAAAAAAAGTTTCTGGGTAACTTTATTTACTAGCGCGTCTTAATAAAGACTTTTAGTAAACTGTAAAAGCATTACAGAAAGATCTTTCCAGTTTTCTATCGCATTTTCTGGTCTACTGACCAGCTCAAATACCACTATAGCGTAAGCTTTAAATGGTAATGTAGAACTAAACGATAAGCCACTTATAACTACATATATAGGTACCTACATTTTATTATGAGAAATGAGCATGATATCGCTAATTATTTATCGCCATCGGTTGCCGAATCTCGCAATGATGTTTTGGTAACCATCTAACAAGCATATAAATCTAAGGTGCGGATCCTCCGTCAGACTATGATTGACTGTTCAGCAAAACGGGGCATGGTGTGTCGCGAGTAATAATATAAAAAAAGCACTGCAAACGTACAGCTAAAGCTACTAATTAATAATGGCGACAAAATAATTAGGTGTTCCGAACATCGATATATGTACATATATAACATAGAGTGGTCGCAAATCAATATAATGTTTGTTTGAAATACGAAGATGGCCGATCGGCATTATATTTTATTGTCGCCAATTTTTGAACTGGTGTACCGCTATGTATTTATATAGAGCTCTCTTTAAATGACGAAATATTAATATTATGAAATGTTGTATCACATTAAAATAACTTTATAATATTCAAGGGCGTTTCAAAATAAGATACCAATGTAGGTGGATATTTCGTAATGTCTAATAATACTTTTGAGGACGTATCTATAAATAAAATGCTACAAGTAAGCACAACTACATATTGCTTCATTTAAAGTAAAGATTTATTCTCTATTATTTATGACTGGAATAGTCAAGCTACACTCATAATAGCACTTAGTAAATTAGATATCTTATGGTTACTCGAGCGTTTCAACAAAAAATGAAAAGTTCTGACTCTTGAACCGGCATCTGCTAAAGGTTTTAGTAGGTCAAATCAATTTGAAACTTATCCAGTTTACCTGCATTTGCGATATTTTCAAAGACTTTTTTATGTAGGTTCATTTGATGAAGAGTTTTCGGCTTTGTCCCTAATAATTAGATAATTAAGTTGTTGAGGTTTTAGTTAGATTCACTTATTAATCTGAAGCATTATAGTTTGTTTTTTTGTGTGTGATAATCTTAGAATCCCTGAAAGCCATGGAAAATAGTTTTCCTTTTTTAATTTCTTCTTTGTTCGAGTAGAGTAGAGATGAAGTCTTAAGACACCTAACTAGAAAACAATACAGTAAAGTTTCCCACTGCAAAATTTATTTAAAAAAGAAACTTTATTAAACTTTATTAAAGAGAATAGATATATAAGTACATATTTTGATATTTTTGTTATCCTAATTAAGTATCTAATCATTTAAGACGACATATTAACAAGGATATGAAATAATATAAATGCTTTTAAAATTGTCTTCAACATACTGTAGTAAGCTGTGGTAATATGCTGTAAGTTCTTAGTGCAAACATCTTTTATTACAATGCAAACATAAATTTTCAAATTTATATATTTGTAGAAGTAACTGTTAGTGATAAAACTGGCAACTGCCATTAACTTTGTAAGTTCAATAACTACATATGTCGCTCATTGCATAGAACCCAAATACACAATCAAAATACGTGTGCAATTATCACGGAACACTGGTGGGCCTTTCGTAAACTGTGTAAAATGTACCGTAATTTCACACCGTTTGTAATCAGCATATTGTAATATCCGGACACTGGATATCGTTTACATTAAAATTCGCACATTAGGTACTAGTATCAGCGGGCCGAGCTCAAAACAAAGATCATGTGGCAATATCCGTATTTTATAATTAATCTATACATTCTTTATTTGGAAACCAAGCAACAATTACTATGCAATACGAATTAATTATTAGGGTCTTACATACTGAAACTTAGTTTATTGTGTTTGACTTGGATTTCCAAATTCAAATTAATTCCAATATAAATTTTCAAAATATTCTTTTTCAAAATCAGTTATTCATTTGTTTGTCCGTTAAACAAGTTTTTGCTTATATATGGTTTTGTTTGCGACCATGGAAGAGTTAAAATATCGCGTTATTTTCGAATATGAGTTCCATCGTAGTAGCAACACAGCACAAACGGCACGCAATATGAACGATATGTACGGACCAAACACCGAACACGAGCGCCCGGTGTGTTTTTGGTTTGATCGTTTCCGTTCTGGAAATTTCGACCTCAAGAACAAGCCCGTGGACGAACGACTAAAACTAAAGTACTAAAGTATGAGACTAAAGTCGATAATGACGAATTGAAAGCAATAGAGGAAGCGAATTCATCACAAACCACGACTGAGTTAGTAGCAGCCTTTGGCGTAAGTGACAAACGGATATTGATTCATTTGCGTCAAATAGGGAAAGCGAAGAAGCTCGGAAAGTGGGTACCGTATGAGCTTAATGAAAGTCAGATGATAACACCCGTCGAAGCTTGCCTTACTTTGTCGAGGCACAAAAATGAAGGGATTATGATTTGTATTATCATTTGTGATAAGAAGTGGAATCTTGTGTGATAATCGTAAATGTTCGTCACAATGGTTGAACTCAGGAGACACAATACTTCGATTAATTAAATAATATATATAATTTTCATACAAAAAAATATTTTTTTTTCCATGTACCATAAAATGGCAGTTTCATAGGTAAGGACCTAATACTATTACCATATCATATCGTCAGCCTATGTCGCTCCACTGCTGAACATAGGCGTTTCCTAAAGCTGATCACCATACACGATGGTCGAATTTACTCATCCAACTACAACCGGTGAACTTCTTCAAATCCTCGGTCCACCTGGCCGGAGAGTGTCCCGCACTTCGCTTCCTGGTACGTGACCTCCATTCGAACACTCGTCCACCGCACCTTTATCGATCTTACAGCAAATATGATCTGCCCATGGCTATGGTAAATATGATACTCGCTTCAGCATGCTGATTCTAATAGCATGCAATGCGAATTAAGATTTGAATTTAATGTACTAACGAAGAAACGGTAAAAAGACTGTGATATATTTATCATTACTCATACTCTGAAAGTAGGTCCGAAGTTGCCTGTGGAGCGAAGTGAAAATAGCCCAATACACCCTAGGGTGAGCGTTATTCACCCAAGAATCCCTGGATACTGTGGAAACTCAAGTATCCCAGAAAATATCAAATATGAAAATACCCGGAAAAAACATTTCACTAACTATAAATAATTGCTCTAATGTCACCATAAACTTTAAATAAATATCTCACCAAAGTTGTTGATTTATGAAATAAAATTCATTCATTTTTTTATTTTGCTAATTAGTAGTTTTATTTTTACTTTCCTTGTATTCGTAATGAAAAGCACAGTGTTTACCTAGGGGTTCAGGACTTATTTAGTTTCCGATTAAGTTTAGACGTTTCCGATTAAGTGGACCGAAATGGTTGAAGAAGATACAATGAAAAACGTAGACTATCGAGTAGTGGTGAAATACAAGTCGTTTATTATGATATGAACAGCTCAATAAACACAAAGTCACGCCTCTACATATATGTAAATATATTGTGTGGATATCGTTTATACAATGACGTGTATACATGTGTTGTGTTGGAGAGTGAGTGGATATATTATGCGGAACAAAAAACAGTATTACAAATTTGCAATACATCTTGCCGCTCTGTTAATAACAATGGCTGCCTATTACTGACGAAACAATATCTCAGTTCAAACTCATTAATGGAATTTAACAATTTACAACACTGCATACGGCTTTCGTAAGTTTTTACTACCAATAATCGAGTGTTCAGTTAATGTCGAACGCGACTTATAAATATCACAACGACAGTAAACTCAGAATGCATCTTTGTGGTGTCGTAAGTGAAAGGAGCGATGGTTTTTAATATCTCAAATAAGTGGTGCATCTGGTTTCGTAATAATCAGACATTTCGTTCTAATATAACACAAACAATTCTGTCTAAATGGTTTACGAACGGTCCACGAGAGACGGACTCGAATTATTTATTACCTACATCTTGTATATACCAATTAACTTGGTGCACTTTACGTCTTGCAGGCAGCTTCATTCGTTTCAAGAAATAGGAATAGTTCAAATGCGGTGAATAGTTTTCTTGAACCACATAAATGACCGAGTAATGGATTTCTCTTGATACTTATTTAACTTATCTTGTTTTCAACGAAAATGAAATCCTACTGTGACCCTGAGCGGATTTTTGACTTTTACTATTAGAAGTATGTACATAGTAATAATTGCATCGACTAACTTTGATAAACACTTGAAAATGTATTTGCTTATAATAAGTGTTTATGAGATGATCTAACCTACATCATTAGTGGTCAACTCGTAGCGAGTAAGGTTAAGATTAAGTAGTTAACTGCGAGTAAATAGATGTTTAATATAAATACGATAAATGTGAATCATCAAGCAGACTGATTTCTACACAAGTACCTTGGACTATAAATCAGATAGCATCGAAAATGCAATAACGTAACGACCTTCACTCCTTTGATTTACAACAGTTTTGGTGTGATTGTAACTCTGTAAGAATGTACTTGTATTATTCTACCTAGATCAATAAGTGTGTAATGTTACACATTGTAAAATTTTAAAACTTACTCGTACAGTTGAAGTTCGTAGGGACATATAATTAAAAAAAATATTAATTTGTAAAAATAAATCATTTTGATTACTAGGAAATGGTAAATTTAATCGATTTTAATTTAATTAATTTTAATTTAATTTAAATATGGTTTTATCATCCTTTTTAAAGAAATAATTGATTTCTATACATATTCGTATTTCTTACTTTACCTACTTACTTACTTTACCATCGATTGGCCCATAATAGATAATAAATAAAAACTTGTTTTTGCGTGCATGTGGGAGTTAAAATAGAATTAGTCGTGATATAGATTTTGATCCTTTTGATAATAGAAAATTAGAAGAAAAAGAAGAAAATATTGAAGAAAGAAGAAAATAAAAGAATTAGAAGAAAATATTGTGATGGCTTCTTCTCCACTGTTACATTATTTCCCAGACTGACGACCTTTGCTTATTTTAGAGGATTTATTCACAATCGAACAGTTACTATATGTGAAAACTTGTAACGCCCTCATTGTTCAAGTAATTGAATAAAATTGTAACCAGTGGTAAGTTTTCCAATGGAAATAAAATAGATACAATTACTGACGACTATCTTTTAATATGTGCAAGCCTTATGAATAGTTGGAAATATTACGAATAATTAGTATAAACAGAAATGAATATAAACAGCTCACATTTAAAAATGGTATTCCAAAGTTCTGTAAATACATACACAATATCAAGATGATACATTTCGTAAATCTTCTAAAATCGAAAAAGAGAATTGAATCCAGTTCGTAGAATATGTGGGCACGTAACAATCTTTTGTTACGTGCCCAAATTAATATTGTTTTGGGTAAAGATTCTATTCCGTGGTGTAGTACGGATAGAGACTGTGTCAAGGATAAAAATAGAAGTACATAACACCGATACAAAAGGCGGGATTGCATATTTATAGGATTATTAAGCTGTAGCAGAGTGATAATACGGGGTGGGAAATACAAATCAAATAAAGCTGCTTCACGCAACAATTGTGACACTAAAATCTTGGTACGGTTCTAAACGTGGTCTGATTTGATTTGCCACTTTCCTGTCCTACGCCTCATTTGTGTAATCAAATCTATACGGTTGTATGACACTATCCCGAGGGACCGTAGTAATGGCCAGCGGTCCGCGTAACTTACAGCAATCCTGCGCGTTAAATAAATTATTCAAGGCCGACAGGCTCCTTCGCAGTTTATTTTGTCTCCCCTTTAATCCCTCTCTTGGAGGAGACGCGCATACATTGAGTGACATGCCACAATCGTATAATGATGACGACTACACAATGGACTTCATTTGTCAGCCTACGAAAAGACACTAATTTGCGCTCTGAGTTCTTCAGACGTGTCGTCAGCCACGTTGCGGGTTTTAAGAACTTGTCGTGGGTTTGTTGGAGTTTGTTAAAAACGTTTGTATAGTTAACTCATTAAAACCTGCTCCTCGTTTAGTTAATCACAAATAAATACAGTATGAGCTTAATATACATAAAAAAAATTTTCGTCACTTATCAAATCTTCGTATATCAACCAGATTAAACTTTGAATTAAAAGATGAATAAAAAGGAATTCATTGAATTATTCCTACTTTATTTATTTTGCTTATATTTAGAACGATGATATTTAATTTATTTACTATTTTCTTGACAGTGGTATAGCCTAGGAATTAATTTTATCGACTTACGTTCATGAGATCGTGAGTTTAAACCACGGACTTTTTGCTTAAATCAGATATTTTATATCAATATCGCTGATGGAAAATGGATGAAATGCACTAACACTATTTGTTAGTAGAGATCTTCAATCGTCACATCAGACGTTGCAAGAGTGATAGTATTTCATGTGTGGGATAAATTCTTACAGGCGCTGGATAATTTAATAGCGTGGAACATGTCTTTGAGATGAACAGTCTTAGTTTACATTCATCTAAAGTATGGTTATTTTCAATTCTTTATTCAAAAAAATAAAAAAAAACTTAACAAATTTTACTTTTTATTATTAACTGTTTTTTAGAAAAATGTGGAAGATAAACAGATATTCCACATGGTGGTAAATTACCCATGGACATCCGCGATACAATACCAGAATGACGAACGTTGGTACGTTCCCAGATGCGACGCCTACCTTTGGAGAATTGGATTTGGATAAGGGGTTGGGAGCGATGAGGAATAACGGAGATGAGGAGTTTTTCTCATCCCAATATCAATTATCCATTATATCCATCAATATCCCATTTATCCATTGCTCAATTTCCTCTATTTAACAAACTTTTTTTCATCTAATGACAAAAATGTAATGTTAATGTTAATTTGTATTTACAATACGATGTTTTTTTGTATTTATTTTATGTTTTATTTTTTAATAAATTATTTATTGTAAAACATATTCCTTAGTTTGATAGCTGATGACAAACACTTCAGATGTGTGTATAATTGCAATAAAATTTAGAGGTCAGTCGGGACAGATACGGTGGATACTTTAAGGTTTCCACTTTTTCTCAAATCTTTTTCGAGTCGCAGTCCCATAAATCAACCGCTGTCCCGAGTTATACGACAAACACAATGACTAGAAGAAATATAAAGTTCAGGAATGGCGTCGAAAATGAAAATATATTTTTCGTAATTGAAATATATACGTATCAAGACTACTATGTTTTATTTACGTTCTCTCTGTCTTTCTTTTCAAGTGTAGGTGTTGGCGCGGATGCGGGATGAAAATACTAAATTGGTGTGTCCGGGTAAGATATCTGGGAAGGTGGTTTCGATAGGACCCGGGACGAAGGACCTGCGGGATGTGGGGTGCGGGGGTGCACATTATTCGAGAAAAAATAATTAGCGTGTGGACACCGTCTCACTTCCACCCACGAGGAGCTGTCAGACATATTGTTAATAGGTTAGGTATGTGTTTATATCGTGTTAAAAAGTAATAAAATGTTAGAAGAGATACGGCGGTTTAATTAATAGTGTCCGAGGAAGAGGAATGATAAATACACATACTGAAAACCCAAGTGGCAAACAAAAAAAATGTCATAAGAAGTGATAGAGTTATTACAACTACTTTCTCAAAGCAACTGCAACTTCAAAATTAAATTAACCGGTTTTGAAAGAAATGATCGTAATATAAATGTATGATATAAATGCAAAGCGTTGATGGATTTATGAAAAGTTTCGTTATTTGGGATATTATCAGTTATTAAAACGCATTGTTTAATAATTAATAATATGGTATAAATTTTCCCCACCAATACGTAGCTAAATCGGGTCACGAGGCTTTTATATAAGTATTATTGAATTGTTACTGTGGCAGCTGCAGTCGTAATACTTTAAATTGATCTCATTTGCTTTTTAATGCTTAATCGTGTAGGTAAGAGTTGGGTAAAAGGCATTGAAAGCCAGTAAAGTCAGTAATTGGCAGTTCAACTCTGTACCAGAGTGTTAAAGCAAAATTGGTTGAATTGCTTCGGCATTCATTCATAATTAGGTATTGGTAGATGGTCTATGAATGTCCTTAAATACAGATTTGAACAATAATGAGGGTTACAGGCTATTTGGTTTACACCGCTGAGGTAAACTAATTAGAATTAATTATGGCTTCGCTCGCTTAGAACCCGATTTCGCCCAAGATATAGTCAATTTAGTTAAATAAGTAAAAATATGTAGAAAAACCCTTTAATGCTTTCACTAATTTATAATAAAAAGAATAACGGTGTTTTAGTCAATGAATCCTGTGAGGATAAAGGCCTTCTTCAAGTGTTCTTTCTCTGAATAGTCAAATAACAAGTTTTCTATATTCCTAATAATCCTAGGAAATGCCTGAATAGGCATAGTTGTAGCTTATGTGCAGGGTTAACATTTAGGGTAATTTTTATCCAGATCCAATAGAAAGTTCTCACGGGAATCACAAGTTGGGCACACGGGCACTGCTAGAATTTTATTTACTTTACTATATTTATATATAAAGCTATCAGGCCAGTTTTGATTAACTTTAACCTTTTGAAGTATATATAATATACTCTACACGCTTTTTACCGTGAAATATAGAGTACTGAAGGTTAAAGAGTGTATTGTCGGTGTGAAGTAAATGTAATGTCATAGTCCGGTCAAAATAGATATAAAAAAGTACGAACCCCGGAATAATTCCATTAAAAAACGCGCCCATACTTGTAGTGATTTGAAGGGTGAAGTTTTGAAAAATATAAGAATTACAGTTATTGAGATCGCCGTATGTCACCAGAGATCATTCCTATGAAAAAAAGTATTAAGAACTTTTTGTGGAAAATTATATGAGCTATAAATTTGCTAATAATCATTTTTACCATAAGACTAACAAGTTAAGAGATATTCGAAAAAACCTTTTTTTACTTTTGACAGCCTGTATAAGGAGCGAGCGGTTCGATTGGGAATTTTGACATTTCATTCAGAAGGATAGTGTATGAAAGCTCATACAAAAATTAGCTCCATCGGAATTATTCCTAGGTGTTATATCTATTTTGAAGGGACTATTATTTATTGATTCCTATTTTGTATGTATTATCCAATTAAATTGATCTGCTTTTAGAAGTTTGCTAAACACAACAAACAACTTTATAAGTTTCTTAACTAATTTTGTAAAGAGGTTAATTGTTTATTTGAGGTCATTTACAATGGTAACGATTTTTAGAAGTAGTGGTACAAAATTTAAGGTATGTTAATAAAAACCATTACATTTAAAGCAATTTACCATTTCAACATTTAAATGTCTTTCATATTGTCTTTGATAATGATCTTGCAAAATTATTCTGACACTTTTTAATGCAGAATTTTGACTTGGCTTTTTGCAATACCTTTGTACTAGTACTTGTATCTATAACGTAGTTACGACATGTCTAATCTAATTTGACTTTCAGAAATTATATTCAAGCTGTGATAGATATGGCTAAATACAATAGATATCTGCCAATATGTCTTGGAATGAAGGTATTGCAAATTAAAACTATGATTGACTCGAACATACGATGACATGTTTGAACGAGGCCAAATATTAATTTGGTCTGGAAGCTACCGACTAATGGCTCATTTACAAAGGGAGAGTTTCTTGAACGAGAGTTTCTCGAACATAGATCAAAAGCTAGTATAAACAACTGTTATCATTATCTGATCGCTGTCATCCCTGTTATCATAGAGTTTTTGTGATCATGTGTAGAGTTGGAGGCGAGAATTATATGTAATTTGGTCGCATACGAGAATCGTTTACAATATTCTCGCCCGAACCATTCGAGAAACTCTCCTTGTGTAAATGAGCTCTTAGTCTTAATTTTAAAGTTACATCAAACCATTAGTTGTTCTGCGGGTGTCTATTTCGTTGTTCGATCTTTTATCTGGTTACGAATGAATCTGGTTTCGTTTTGATATTCTGCCTTTGTGTAACTGTAATTATTACAAAAGAAGTAATTCTTTAATGCACACCCTTTTTCCCATCAAGCTAAACTAAATGACTGCCCAAATCATCCTAATAAGGATTTTATCAATATCAAGGTGAGTAATATGCTAACGCCGGATTTTAATATCAATAATCCACGTTATGTAATCTGTGATACGACATCTCAAAAGTGTAATTGCTTGTCACCTTGAAGCGATAAGCATATTACGTTACGATGAGTGAAATGTGGCCAAAATCTGAATAGGGTTAGTGTGCGGTCAGCTGAGAAGACAGTGAAAGTGGATTTGCCACATGTTGGAAAGCAGTTTTGGTCCGCAATGGCGCACCACGATTGTTAGTTGCCGGTTAATGATGACTTCTGTTCGGCTTAGATTATCTCAGAGATAAACTGCGGGCATCCCGAACGCTGTAATGGACTCTCAATGAAAGTAATAACAAAATCGACCCCAGCAGCTCATTGGTTTCGACGACCGATATGTTCTTATTTAATACTTGCAGTCCCCCTAGGTCGCGTACAATGATTACCATACAATGATTCCCGCGTTTATATAAAACGGTTCGGGACTCAGAACATAAATTATGATTCTACTAAATTTCATATAAATCCATCAAGTGGTCTTTACAAGTGGTCTATATATAGTATATATTGTACATACGACCTTGATAATGTTTCCTGTGGGATCTTTGTTGCGAATGATACAATAACATTATTATTCACAAATATTAAATATACAGACATGACTCTGTTACGATTTTATTATACGAGCCTTCTTATGTTATACCCTTCAGCGCTTTGTGACAAGTGTTCGAATAAAACGTGTTCAAAAACATATGACAATTCGACTGAAACGTAAATTTCTAAACAGTCGTGTTACTTCATCAACAAAATTTAATAATTACAATGCATCTCACGATGCTCTCGCAGAGTGCACAGCCATTTTGAAAGGGGTTTAAGTCGGTCGCAGTCAGAGTGTGTGAAATATGTAAATTGGCACTACGTTTATATGAGGATAGGTGGAACAGTAACCGTATAGTCATTGATACTGGCAGATTATTGTGGCAGAAACACGTATGCGCTCTAACATAGTTAAGTACAATTACCATTCTAAAGGCGTATACGGGCTTTAAGAAGCGTTAGGACGATATATTCCATTACATGGTAAACAACACCGAGGTCCATGGATATGATGTTGGTCTGCTGTGGGTAAACCAAGATCAACTGGTCTTGGTTTACTCACAGGTTTTGACATTGGCTTAGGAGCCAAATTCTATTATTGGGATCTCTTTATTTAAGATATAAAGGTAAAAGTCTAAAAATCTGGGTCTCTATAATTCTGTGGAATCATACAGCTTACCTGCTATTTCGATGTGCAGCTACAGCAACAGCAAGTAACCTATCTCTACTTTCGTAAATATACAATGTGTTACTGAAATATCGCAAAAGCGGAAAATAAGTTTAGTATTGAGAGTAAAATCGATTTTACCAGTTTTTACAATAGGTTTTTTTTTCATAACTTGTTGCTCATTTCTAGTATTTTTCATTAATGTCGCGTCGGACGCGTCCGTCGCCGGCGTCTGGCCACTGGTCCTGTACTCGTACTGAGTAATGAGCGCTACGAACCTTTTGATTAAAACAACAAAACTTTACATTTTGATTTATTTAATAAAATAGTTTTATTATTCTCTAGAATGTATATTTAAAATTAATTGACGTGTATCAGGTTTTCCGTTATTTTAGTGGCATGTTGTATATCTCATAATATATTTAACATTGATCGTCTATTTTATAGATTCTAAATACATATATAATAACATTTTAAAATTAACAAATAAGCATAAATAACCACTGCATCAACGGAATAATTATGTTTCATCACAACATATAGGTATCGTATGAGTATTAAATATAGATAACTATCTTACGAAAGTTTCTATGATGGCATCAAGTTCAAAATATTTATTATGCTTGTCTATTTGTATCTACTTGAAGTGATTTCGTATAAAAATCATTAATTTCATGATGGCCATTTGATTTTAGATGTTGTTTATATTTTAGGGACAACGTAACTCGTTGCGTGACTCTTTTTGTAGATTAGGTGCGCTGCGACTTCGTTCACGTGAACTTGTGATTCTCGCGGGAACTCTATAATGGATTTGGATAAAAAGTACCCTAAATGTTAACTCCGCGTATAAGTTATAACATAGGCATAGGTTTAGTTAAATTAAAATTTATGCCGCAGTTTTTACGTGATGCGCGTCACACGGACAGACAAAAAATCAAACAAATATTATTTTGGGCTCTATATCATTCGTGAATTATTTCAAAAAATGTTTTATTTACACGGCTTTGTTACGATTTTATTACATGTATAGAAAATATAGATGTTTTACACAATATACAAAAATAAGGCATTATTAAAGTTCGACAGCTATAATACCCAATTATTATAATAATTTAAATTATGAAATATTGTGTTACATTTTGGACGACAAATCATCAAAGCATAGAAAATGTAAGAATATAAATTGGTTCACTAACTTTAAAGGTAGACCAACCAAACTATGGTCGTTAGTCACACTAAAATCAGCACCCGTTAGTAGGAAGCCGACACTGCACTTCCGGTGATGGCTTCATCAATCATTTTGGCGAGAACAATGAAAAAGTTTTATCTAACTGCGCTTGAGTGAGCATTTTCGCGTATTGTCACTGCACCTCTAAATATACTCGTATAACTATTAAGGTTGTCGGAAAAGTCATGACGCATTTTTCTAACAGATGGCGTTGGTTTTTTTTATCTATATATATACAGATGGCGCGTCTATATTATTGCTATGCCATTTGACAGCTGACAGTTTAAGCGTCATTATATAAAAAAATCAGCGGGATTAATCGTGTTTTGCAGATTTTACAGCAGGTTATAAATGGAAGACCGAAGTGTACATTTTCGCCATATTTTAGTCTTTTACTTCCGAAAAGGGAAGAATGCAAGTGAAGCTTGCGAAAAGTTGCGTAAAGTTTACGGTGACGATGCTCTACAGAAACGCCAGTGTCAACGATGGTTCCATAAATTCAGCACGGGTGATTTTAATCTCGAGGACGCTCCTCAGTCAGGAAGGCCCACCGAGATTGATGACGACAAAATAAAGGTATTGATCGAGTCAAACCCATGTTACATGACACGAGAGATTGCAGAAACATTGAACATCCATCATTCAAGCGTTCATGACCTCCTGAAGAAGCCGGGATACTCAAGCAAGTTCGATGTTTGGGTTCCTCATGAATTCAAGGAGGTTTATTTGATGAACCGTATAAACATCTGTGATATGCTCATTAGACGTGAGGAAAACGATCCTTTTTGGAAGCGACTGATAACTGATGATGAGAAATGGATTGTTTACGACAATGTGGTACGCAAGCGGTCTTGGTCCCGACGTGATAAAACGCCTCAAACGAGATCGAAAGCAGACATCCATCAGAGAAAGGTCATGCTGTCAGTCTTTCTGCTCTTACCAAGGAATACAACAATCAATTCTGAAGTTCACTGTCGGCAGTTGGACAGCCTGAACGAATGCATCATCCAGAAACGTCTAGAACTTGTTAATCGTAAAGGAGTTGTGTTCCATTGACCAACCGCCAAAAGTTATTGCGGTTTGGATGGGATGTGGTTGCCACACCCACCATACTCACCTGACCTTGCGCCATCGGATTTCCACTTGTTTCATTGTCTTCAAGACTCGTTACGTGAAAAAACGTTCAATTCACATGAGGCTGTAAATCAGCATCTTCTTCAGTTTTTCGCCGATAAAGACAGGTCCTTCTACGAACGAGGAATTGTGCAACTTTCTAAAAGATGGCAAAAAGTCATCGAACAAAACGGACAATATATTATTGATTGAGTTTTGTTCTATATATAAATAAATGATGTTTGAAAAACATAGAAAAATGCGTCAAGACTTTTCCGACAACCTTGAAATTCGATGTCTTCTGTTACAATTATAATTTCAAAATACAACAACATGCATCTAATAACTATCATGTTCTTATTTCAAAATCAGTATTTCATTTGTTTTTCTGTATCTAAATTTTGTTCATGTGATTGTCTTGAAAACAAAATGTATAAATTGAAAATTCGTACTATGTTTGAATATGAGTTTCGTCGCGACACCAACGCAAGTCGGACAGTTCACAATATTAATAGTGTGTATGGGCTAAACACCACAAATGATCGCACCGTGTGTCGAGGGTTTAAACGCCTCCGTTCTGGAAATTTCGATCTTAAGGATGAGACCCACGGACGACCTACGACCAAGATTAATAACGATGAATTAAAGGCTATAGTGGAAGCAGATCAATGTAAGTACAGCTCAGTTAGCAGCAGGGTTTGATGTTAGTGATAAAACAATCTTGGTTCATCTGCGTCAAATCGGCAAAATAAAGAAGCTCGAAAAGTGGGTACCGTATGAACAGAACGAACGTCAGAGACAACAACGCGTCGAAGTATGCACTGTGTTATTGAACCGTCACAAAAACGAAAAAATTTTGAATCGCATTGTCACTTGTGATGAGAAATGGATCCTGTACGATAACTGTTAACGTTGTATGTTGAAACAATGTCCAAAACGAAAGATAATTAAGAAAAAGCTACTGATATCAGTTTGGTGGTCCTGTGCCGGTATTGCCCACTACAGTTTCTTGCGAGCCGGTCAAACGATTGATGCAGATGTGTATTGCAAGGAGCGGCAGACGACGATGGAAAAGCCTGCAACAAAGCAACCAAGTTTGATCAATCGCTCATCGTCACTTCTTCTTCGTGACAATGCCCGCCTTCACACTTCTTATACGACAATTTTAAAACTTCAAGAGCTAGACCTGGAGTCTCTCCCTCACCCACCATACTCACCGGACCCTGCCCCAACAGATTTCCATTTCTCACGATAGGACAGTTTTTTGCTAGGAAAAAATATTGATTCTGAAGTAGTTGTGATTAGGGCTTTTGAAGAATTCATTGATACCAGTCCACGAGACTTTTACAGGAGTGGCAGCAATCAACTGCCCGTGAGTGTGTAGATAATATGGGTCAATATTGCCACTCACAAGAAATTTTCACAATAAATTCTCACAAGAAAAAAAAAAGAAGTTTTCAGTTTCTCATACAAATCGGTAATTTCTTAGGTACCGTAAACTGGGGTTACTTTGTGACTGCAGCCTAACTTTGTGACAAGCCCACTTTTTGACATTCAATTTGACATATCTTTAAATCTTAATGTTTTGAACGCACCCAATCATACTTAAAAAAAAAAACAAATGTCATTGAGTATTGTTGCAGCTTGCATGTTTTCATTGTCTATAAAAATTTTTAGTCTGTAGCATATTTTACGTGAAGCAATATTTTACGTGAAATTGTTTTACGTGCAAACTTTCTTTCGGTGACAAAAAACAAACATTTATTCAGAGTTGCAGGTATGTGTTTCTTATGGTAAATTTTATGCTGAAAACGATGAAATATAGTGTTTGTGAATAAGGACGCATTAAACACCGTTATTGACATCTATGTAAAAAATTAGAACATCGTGGTGTAACTTTGTGACAGTGTGACATGTACCGGTAGGGTTGCCAGATAAGTCCGACAATTCTAAAATGGTAGAAATCTTACATTTTGTACTTAATTTATTTAAAGAAAATGTAGATTGAACAAAAAATAGTAATTTGATAATCAGAACTCATGTCAGTTTGTCACAAAGTAACCCCCTTACTTGTTATTACTATATGACAATAGCTACAGTATGGTTGTCACAAACTTACACTTACGATCTTTATTTCTTTGCAGAAGTACTCTGAACATGCCTCGAACATACAAAAAAAAGATTGGTGGGCGTACGTACCAGAATTATACACCTGAAACGTTGCAGTGCGCTGTAGAAGAGATTCGAAATAAGCAATTAACTTTCCGTGCAGCATCCGAAAAGTACAACATACATCGTAACACTCTATTTAACAAAGTTAAAGAGAAGAACTCACTTACTTCAGGACGCCCAACGGTTTTTAGTGAAGCTGAGGAGAATGATTTTGTCAGTCATGTCATTGCTATGTCCAGTTTTGGTTTTCCAATTACTCCACTAGATTTGAGATGCATTACACGCTCATACCTGAACAAGATGGGAAGACGAGTTCCGCGGTTCAAAGATAATTTGCCGGGTCCTGATTGGGTATGAAGTTTTATTGACCGACACAAATCAGTTTTATCACACAGATTTGCTAAGAATATAAAGAACGCTCGTGCCGCTATAAATGAAAAGGTTCTTAACAATTTTTTTGACCATGTACACAGAGAATTAGAAGGCGTGCCTCCAAGCAATATTTGGAACTATGACGAGACAAATCTTGTTGATGATCCCGGGTTAAAAAAAGTGTGGGTTAAAAGGGGCACTAAATACCCGGAGATCATCAGAAATTCCACCAAAGCGTGTACATCTATCATGGTATGTGGCAATGCTGATGGTGAGACTGCGCCAGTTTATGTGAACTACAAGTCACAAAAATTGTGGCAGACTTGGATTGAGGGAGGCCCTGAAGGGGCAAGGTATAATTGTAGCAAATCTGGATGGTTTGACAGCCAAAGTTTTGAAGATTGGTTTGTGTACACGATGCTGCCAATTTTAAAAAAGCAAGAAGGCAAAAAAGGTCTAATCGGAGACAATCTAAGTTCACATTTAAACAAGGAGGTTGTCAAGAATTGTGTAGAAAACAACATTGCATTCATTTGCCTACCGCCCAATGCTACACATCTCTTGCAACCCCTTGACGTGGCTTATTTCCGGCCTATGAAAGTCCATTGGAGAAAAATATTGTCTCAATGGAAAGAAACTGCATATGGAAGCCGATGTGCTACAATACCAAAGGACTGTTTTCCAGGACTTATCAACAAACTTTTTGAGGCATTAAAGCCCGTACAGAAAGAAAATTTAAAAGGAGGCTTTCGTAAATGTGGAATGTCACCTATCAACAGAGATATCGTTTTGGCTCGTCTTCCGAAAAATGTTTTGGAAACAGATCTACGGCAGGTAGAAGCTGTCAGTGAAACATTTATAGATTTTTTGAAAAAAAACACGAGACAGTCAAACAACGGTCAACCCAAGAAGAAAACGTACAGCTGTTAACATTGTTCCTGGAAAAAGCGTTTCTATGACAGACATAGCTGACGTGTCCCCTTCAACATCGTCGGGCGTGGCGTTGCAGAAAAAGAGAACAAAAAAGAATGCTTTAAAATCAGCGGGAAAACGTAAAAAACAGACGAATGTTCGCAATAGCGTCTCATCTTCTGAAGGAAGTGACGATAATTATTCTTTGAGAGAAAGCAGCTGCAGCCCTTATAATGTAGATGAAGATGAAAATTTAGAAGAGACAGTGACACCTTCAACGTCGACAGGCTTGAGTTTGCAGAAAAAGACAACGAAAAATAATGAACCTTCCGAAAGAAACACAAAAGCAGGAAGAAAAATTTATACACAGGCGAATGATGGAAACAGCGTCTCATCTTCTGAAGAAAGTGACAAAAGTTACTCCATATTAGATCACCACAACTACTTCGAAACATACATCAACATGATGTACAATGAAGAAGAAAGTGAGAAAGAGAACGAAGAGATCGAAGATATGCCACCAAACCAGCTTAAATCGCACATAGCGCAGCAGTCGCAAATAAATTTGAGCACTAGTAAAGAAATAGTCCGAATATACAAACAAGGAGATTATGTGATTGTTAATTACGATGACAAATATTATCCCGGAATAATAACAAGTGTCGACGAAGACACGTTTTTTATCAGCACCATGGCCAAAGGGAACAAGTTTTGGAAATGGCCAGAAAAAAGAGATGAGATTTGGTACACAAGGGAAATGTTAAAAGAAAAAATAAAAGAACCCAAAATAGTTACAAAAAGAGGCCATTACGACGTCCCGGAAATAAAGCGTTATCTTTAAATTTTATATAATGTTCTTTTTGCCATAAAAATTACACTTTTATACCCTAATTAAAAATATCTTGTAAAAAAATGAGTTTTTTTCCCCCCATCTGTATTTAGTAATTTTTTTAAAGTCCAACAGGTAATTTTTTAATTTTATATGTTAGTCTAGCATGTATATTAACGGTTTATAGGGTTACTTTAGAACAGCATCCGTTTTCTAGAGAACTGCTGAGCATTATTTGGAGTGTCACAAAGTAACCCCATGCCTTGGCAAACTTTGTGACAGACTTTGGAAGGGTGTAAATACTAAAAGATAGCAATTTTTTATAAATATTTTTCTGTGAATATATAGCCTAATAGATCAATATTTTAAAATAATGTTCCAATTTCATGTAATTAGAAAAACAGTAAATATATGAACAAAAAACCTTAAAACTTGTCACAAAGTAACCCCAGTTTACGGTATCTAATAGTAGGGGTGGCTGACAGGCAATCCACCAGATAGTAATGGCCGCCCACGGACATTTACAACGTCAGGGGGTTGCGAATTTTGTAGACATTTTAGATAGAAATGATTAAATAATAAATATTAATATTAATAATTGAAAATAATATTTAATAATTAATAATAATAGTTATTAATACAATTATTAAATTTTAATAAATAATAATGGCACACTCAATGGCCCACACAGGATTCCCTGTGTAGTGGGTACAGACATACAAGTTTCTCAAAAAAAAAACCACTGATTTTTTATCTGGACTTTAATCTGGATAAATATTTTTTTATAAATCACATGACTTGTGTGGGACAAGAAACGCTCGTCGCTATAATATTTTTGAATACTTTTCCAGTATTTGTGTTGTAGTGTGGATGTGTGTAAGGGGCAAACTCCTAAATACGGTCCCGAGAATGCAATGAACCCAAGCAATTGTTGTAACATTTATGGCATTAAGAAATATTGAATTAAGGGTCCCGGTCTTCATAATTGCTTTGTGTATTTCGACTACGTTTTCCGTGTATGTTTCTGTAAGAAATTTTTGTGTCAGGAGTTTCTAATAATTTTTCGTACATTTACTTTTTAGAATTTTTGAGGTTTGATTTTTTTGGTAGGTACGTAATCACGTAATCAACATTTGATCACCCAGACCTAGGCATGACTTCCTTTTCATTCTACCACTCTTCCCGGTCCTGCGCTGTTCTCATCTACGTCATTTTTGTCGTTGTAGAAAAGTAGATCTGAATATGAAAGTAGTAGATCTGAAATTAGGTAGTACCAGGTAGTACCATACATGCAACCAGTCTTAAAAATATGTATAGAGTAATTACATTCTCTTAAGATTTACAACGTGGATGGAGTACGGTGGAAAATTGGTATTATCTCTGTATAGGAGCAACAAGGTAGTGTATACTCATTGGCACCTTAATGCGCTTGTGTTAAGGACTAGAATCGAACGGCGACACTCTAATGTACCCAACATTAGCGTGTTGCTGACTGTACATTAGTTTTATATTACATTATTATTATTTCATAGTACATTATTATTTTATGTAGAGATAAAATATATATTATAATAAACCTATAAATTATTTTGTAATTAACTAGAATGGGTTATTCTGAATTATTTTGTCCAATCTAATTACAGTTACAGAATAAACAGCTCCTATGAGATTGGATTGGATTTGTATCCTATGAGATTTGGAATATTGTATAAAACACTCTTAAATTTGTAGAAACGGTAATACATGTGTATACACATAGGTATTATAGATATATACAAGTAACCAGTTACAATATTTGTAACTGGTTATTGTGTCTTGATTTCTGGACCTACGTAAAATACTGTATAATATCTCTATAATTCGTAAAATCTCTATATATTTGTTGTATATATTCTAGATAAAGAAAAAGTACCTATATTACTAGGGTTATTAAGTTGTAAGCTTATAATTTAATTTCAGTTTAGTGTAATATCGTTAAAATCCCGGAGCCTCTTGGAGCCACGGACTTGTAGTGGGTATACAGCTTACACCTAATACTTAATCGTTGTTCGAATAGCCACTTCACTTTTTAAAGCATCACTATTTGGATATGTTGTGAAATTAATTCCTTTTAAAACAAACGTAAGCACAAATTGACAGAACTGGTTTACCGTCTCTTAATTGCTATCATTTTGGCATAATAGGTAGGTATATTGATTAGACGTTGGCAAATTTTTGGTTACAACAACAAAATAATAAATCTAATTCTGTGTCGTTGCTCCTCATGAAGAATATGGCGCGTTTTGTAAAGTACAAAATATGTTACTAAAATTCTTATTTCACTTACAGCTAATATCTGGAGTTGACACCTAATACGGTTCCGGATAATATTTTATAACAAATAAAATATAATAAGAAATATTTGTATAATATTTTATTCTTGGTACTTTATTCTGGAAATTCTAGTTATAATTAAAGCTGTAAAATTGCGATAGAGTTGCACTCAATTTTACTATAGAAGCACTCTTCATATTTTTTTTTAATTTGGCCGTGTGCTGACGGTCGCCTTTAAAATGGCACAACCCCATCTCTTACTGTGGATAAGAGACTAACCGTGGTAAGGCTGTTAAGGGGTAACAAAGCCAAGTCACAAGCCCTAAGAAACTATACCACCTCTAGCAGAGTGGTCTCGTCACAACCCGATTGGCCAGCGTGTCATTTTACGATTATGTAGAAGACAATGAGACAATTAAAAGGGCTGAATCCGGTACTCTTCAGATGAAAGACTTGTTACTTGTTACTTGTCATTTATTCAGTATATAATTACCGCGATATAACAGATTAGAAGCAATCGCGGTAACTGTGAACAGAGGTTATAGTGAACATTTAAAAAAGAAACACATATTTATAAGGCAATATAAATTATATTTTCAATTAATTGCTCTTCATTTACCTTCAGTTGTTTAATAAGGTACTCTGTTTAGATATGCATAACCAAGGATCATCCACCTTTGTTATGCAAATCTAAATAAAATCCATCAGTTATTTATGCACTATGTAGTTAACTAGATATAGCGACTAACTAGCGACGGACTTGGACTACGGTTATGCATTCAAACGCTCAATTGAATAGCAGAGTAGCAAGAATGACGGGCAGTTTTACTTTTAGAAAAAGAGAAGTAAATCGATGAAGGGCATAAGCTCGTTGCGATATAACAAGTACCTATTTAAATATAGAGAAGTGATCGTTAATGGAAAAATTATATACATTGCACAATCATTATTTATTAAGCAGTTTTATTATACATATACTAACGTATTTTTCCTCTCATTTAAATCTGCAAGGGAGTAGATTACAAATTCACATAAATAATTACTTGGAATTACTTATCCCTTTATTCAATTTTGTTACGGTCCTAAATAGCAGATAAAGGAATGATTAATGTGAATGGAAACCGCATATTAACGGAAGTGTGGGGTTAATTAAAAATTTACGAATAAAGGTGTGTGAAAAATCGTACGTTGTTATTTATATTTATCGCTTTTAAAATATGAGCATACGAAATTTATACATTCTGTTTTTGTGTTATTTATGCATGTATATATATTTTTACGGTTATACATTAAGTCAGTATACTCCGTGTCAAAAGATCGATTATATTTCATTTCATAGCTGAAGATCATGTGAGCGTTGGCGATATAGGCTTATGCCCAGCAGTGAATCCCATCCATGAAGTCTATGTCCTTCCATAGACTTCATGGATGGGATTGGAGTGAATATTAAGATATTGGTCACGTATCCGATATCTGCATACTGGATGTTTGCATACATCTTACATACAGACGACACTATCCTCTTAGCTTCCACATTTGCTGATCTCCTACTCGTGCTTCAATGTGTAGAAAATACTAGTGCAAAACATGGTGCAAGCATTAACATGAAAAAGCAATGAGAAATATCACCTTCGATTGATCCAACAAAAAATCCAAGTAAATCGAAGACTTGGCACAAAACGGATTTAAAATGATCTAAAATGAAGATTGCCACAGAGTGATAGCCAATTTCCGATAGAAGACGACACCCAAAGAATAAGAATTCCTTACTATGTGAAATTAAAATATCGCTAATCTTTCCAATGACACTATGTATATGGTGTTGTTGTATTTACTAAACGCGCAGCGTTGAAGCGAAGATGCGAAAACGAGATTACGAGTTAGAAATATAATTTCACAGAAAAAACCCAATGTTAGTTGAGTAGTGGGTGAATGTATTGGAAAGGTCGCACCAAGGTTCGTGGCTTAGTAGCCGTAGCCGATACGCGGACAATCTCGGTTAGGCAACGGCGACCTCCAAGCGATAATGACAAGCTTGCGGGGGGAAAATTATTCTATTAATTCAGTTACGTTGGTATCTAAATCACAGGTGATTACCATTACTCGTGACCCTAAATATTATAGTTCAAGGTGTCACTAGTTTTGCTAATCGTTCGATTTTAAATACATGTGTTAATGATTCTATCAATAAATTACTTATTTCAATAAATGTTGAGTGCAATATAGTTACTATATTCTGTTATGAGGAAGCTACTGACTTTTAACTTTAGGAATTTAAGGGAAGTTAACACTCAAATCTTTGCGGTAACCATCGAATGTTCTTTAGAAGACTTCTTTTTAATTTTTCAATATTTTCCTCTCTCGATTCAATAGCGGTTTACCCTCGACCACAGGACGTTGAAATATTCTTTTATTAGTTTATTGAATAAGATTTTCAACGAGTGATATTTGATTTTGTAAATATAGGTATACAATATTTTAAATCGTCTGGTGTTGTTTTTTCTAGATAAGTTTTTCAAACTATTACTGAAGCCGGATAATGACCACGTTGCATGCACCCTATTGACCAATTAAGCAGCTTCTCTAGAGTTATATGCATAAACTCGATCATTATGCTTGTTAAAACGTTCCTCAATGGTGAACATTTTCTTGTCCGTAAATAAGATTTGTCTGTGAGCTTCCTTTGCGTACCGCCTAAAAAGTTGTTTTGATTTGTCAACCCTATTTTTTTTTAGTTATCAGTTAAGAAATGACCAGTACGACTTTTGTAAGCAGCAAGTACTAAATCATCTTTTAAAATACGTGGCATGGTTCTGGGTGCTATTTTCATCTTTCTGGATAAAACCTATATTACCTATATAAACCTTCCGGACGGGATTTCTTCGGATTCTCTCTTTCACAAATTTAATTGTCTGATTAGTACGAGTAGTGCGTGAACACAGACAGACCTTTCCAGACCCTTATCTGTCACTAACAGAGGACGTTTCAATGTTCCTACCAATAGCCCGGTACACAAGCATTCAGCTAACACCAAGCGGATGGAGAGTTTTAAAAACTGCATTTGGCTTCATGCCTACTTTGTGTAATGCAATCACAGCAATTCGGTACTACCAATTTTGTTGTATACAAATAAATACTGTAATATTAAAAATATGTAACCTAGGTAACGAAATGAATTTAATGAATCGGGTCGTGTACGAGTATTGTACCTGATTCATTAAATTTGATACAGTGAACTTTCAATAATATTATTTTAATTGCTAATATTTCTTATGATATTGTTTGGGACATGCCAGCATATACAGATAAGAGCAAAGGTAATTATAATGAATAAATAAAAAATCTATTTTGTTCACGGGGATAACATGGCGGGAATACGTTAATCAGTCAAAATCAATTATTTTTCAAGGACATTGTTATAAAATTTTAATGTTTGCGTTGTCGCTTTGACTATCACTTTAATGCTGAAATCAATATCTCTGAAGCTATAGAAAGATTTACTTTTTTAATGTAAATTCAAACTGACAATGTGTTAGAACTTATTATTTAAAGTTTTATATATCTAGAGTTATCAACTTATTCTTATCGTGCACCGGTAGTTAATTAATAAATATTCGATCTTTATTTGTCCAGAACGTAGAAATAAATAACATTTGCCGTCTTGGTTATAATTTATAGTGTTTGTTTCATCTTAAGTGAACGTATGGAATTTATGGAAACTCTTATTGAGATGGTGAGCTGGCAAATCCTCTGTAGTGGCAGTAGTCCACAGATCGATACACTTGTTATGACATCACCACTGTCTGATGCAAAGTGGAAATAGTCAGGCGATTGTAGTTAAGTTGACACCTTGCCAGGCGAGATTAGGCTTCTAAATCCATAAATGCAAGTGACAGAAGTATACTTCACTAGCGACTCATTGGTCATTATAGAGTCAGCATATCTATGCATATAATAAAATGGTAATAGAGTCGTGTCTGTACATAAATATTTTGTCTGTGTGTGGAACACATCATCTGGCACGATTCGTGACAATTCTATTATTGTCTTTCTCTATTCTAATATTGTGTTATGTTATATTGTTATAATAGCGGTTAAAGTATGAAATTGCCGTTTTATAGTAATAGATACTTTGAATTGACATAAAACCTTCATGGTGTGAGATTTTCGAGTGAAACTTTTTTCACATGATACCTATGAGGTTCTTGTTTTAAAAAATGTGCAACATTAAATTTTCGACTTTCAATTGTTTTTTTTATTCAGCTTAGACGGGAAAGATGGATACTTCGAAAATCCGAGTAATCTTTGAATACGAGTTCCGACGCGGAACTAATGCGGCAGAAACGGCTCGCAATATCAATGCTGCGTTTTGAGAGGAGACTGCTAATGAACGAACCGTGCGTTTTTGGTTTAAACGCTTTCGTAATGGAAACTTCGACTTGAAGAACGAACCACGTGGAAGACCGCCCACACAGGTGAATAACGCTGAATTGAAGGAATGCTGAATGGTGGAAGCCGATCCGAGTCAAACTACCCAGGAATTAGCGGCATGGTTTAACGTTACCTTACCGACAATATTGATTCATTTGCATCAAATCAATAAGATAAAAAAATATGAAAAATGGGTGCCTCATGATTTGACTGATCTGCAGAAAGAAACGCTTGTTGAAATTTGCGTTGCCTTGTTGAATCGGTACAGAAATGAAGGAATATTGGATCGAATTGTGACATGTGACGAAAAGTGGATTCTTTACGATAACCGAAAGCGAAAAATGCAATGGCTGACCCCAGGCCAAACGCCGCAACAGTGCCCTAAGGCAAAGCTTAACAATAAAAAGGTAATGGTAACTGTTTGGTGGTCTATTCATGGTGTTATTCACTATAGCTTTCTCAGGTCTGGTCAAGCAATAACAGCAGATGTTTACTGTGCCGAACTTCGAACAATGATGGCGAAACTAGCAGTGAAACAGCCCCGACTCGTGAATCGATCTTCACCATTATTGCTCCATGATAACGCAAGACCTCAAACTGCACGAAAAACCGTTGTAACTCTACAGGAGCTGCAGTTAGAAACCATACGTCATCCTCCGTACTCGCCAGACCTTGCTCCAACGGACTACCATTTTTTTCGTGATTTGGACAATTTTCTACGTGGTAAAAAATTTTCTTTCCAAGAGGCAGTACAAAATGCTTTCACACAGTTTGTCGAATCTACATCCCCAGAGTTCTATCACAAAGGCATAAATGAACTTCCGATTAGATGGCAACAATGTGTAGATAATGAGGGTAAATATTTTGATTAAATAAATATGTTACATTTTAGAAAAAAAACAAGTTTTAATTTTTCAGTACAAATCGTCAATTTCATACTTTAACCCCTATATTATATGTAAGCGATTAGCTCGCCTGTTGTACATCATTTTATTAATCCCCATTTATGTACGATAAGTATATATTATACTACATATACTACATATTATACTCGGACAACGTGCCACCGAAGTAACTCAAAACCTAAAACATGTCAACCAATTTAAAATACATAAATCCGTTCTAGAGTAAAATCAAATTATTTTAAGGAATAAATCAAGAGTTGCCGTGTCTGAAACGTTCGTGGTGCTCATTACTAAAACCGGACGTCTAGGCGGCGCGCGCTAGCAGGTCGGGCGACGTGCGTTACGCGCGTACATTAACACACATAGGTACTAGAATTGTATTATAAACCATGTTCAAAAAACTCTAGAGTAGTAGAGTAATACTGAAAAAGCTTCTTTTTTTTTCAGAATGACTAAAGTCTTGTGGCCCTAATGGCCTCTTAAGAGTCACCGGACATGTATAGTTTAGGGCGAGCGCAGAAGGCGCTCCGCCAGGAGCAAAGAGTGTGTGCAGCAACGAGCCTAAGGGCTCCTCCGTCGGTAGACCGGCGAAAGAACGGATCTCGGTCCTTAGGGCGTTGCTTTGGGAGGGTACCGAGGGATCGCGAGTCGGTGAGAAGAAGCTATAAAGTTTCAGTGTTACTTCAGTGACACGTTGTATATGTACAAGTAAAATCAAAAATCTTGTAGAATCTGCGTTTGATTTTATGAAATAAAATATGAGACATTCACTTTAAGCGCAAAAGTGTTCGAGAGAGTCGATGAGCAGCATTACCAGAATCATGATATAATCTATTATGTCGACGATTTTACGTCTAAATAAGAGCTGATTTTAAATGGACACTGTTTTGTAGAGCACATCTTTAGGAAATCTAGTGGATACTATTGTTTCGACATCTGTGAAATGGAGAGGAAGACATCTGGCATTTAAATCTGGCAGTTAGAACAAACGAATAAACAAAATATTAAAATACTAGTACATGGGGTTAGCGTGTACAAAAAGTTACTTTATGTTTATATATATATATATATATATATATATATATATATATATATATATTAGAAAAAGTAGGTAAACTAGCCTGCAGTCTACCTGATGGTAAGTGGATACTGTCGTAACTGAACATCTGCGATACATGCCAATATCAGTTCAGAATGACAAACGTTGGCATTCCTTCAGATGGGGTGCCTACCTTTGCAGATTAAGGAATGGATTGGGAGAAAGGGTTAGGAAAATGGTGGGGGATAGGATAGGATGTGACGGCAATGGGCTCTGGCATATCTCACTCACTACCGAAACACTTACGTACGATAGGGGAAATACGATAAAGTAGTAAATGTAGTACAATTTAAGGCAGTTTTCTGTGAGAGAGGGGTAACATATATATTTCTTATGTTACATAAAAAAAACTTATTAACGGTACTTATTATGTAATTACTATGTAGTAGTGAAACCGAATATGCGCGAAGTTGAAAAGATGTTTGTATACTTACTTAAAAAGTAACCATATATGTTTTTAAATTATTACATATGTTGTGCAACTGGTAACACGTTTATTACTGGCACATATAATCAATAGATGTATATGTTAGGCGACTACATGCGACATTTATGAAACAGGCCTAATTAAATATAAACTTCCATTCATAACCGGATATGACTTCTTAAAACGGGTTTTAACAAATATATCGAGTTTAAGACAATCACTTTGCTGTGCCGTTTCCTTTCCCAGCGACTCTGAATTTCGGTTAAATAAAATTGTTTAATGATCCACAAAGAAATAAAGAAATTCGTCGGTGGTAGTTGGATGAGAAGGGACTTGGATGCAGTGGAAAGACAGGATGATGGTATGGTATGGTAATGATACACGAATGCGATAAAAATTTTAATCTCACTCTGAAATTTGAAAACAAACAAATCTCATCAGAATGTCGAGAGTCTGAAAGCTAAAATAATTTAGAGTTTAAATACTAAAATCGGTCTCTGGGTTTTAACGTTTCCCTTGTTGCTCTTTATTCTGTATTTATAATAATCAATTGTTGGACAACACATTGCAATATTACCGTAAATTCAAAAGTGAACTTATTCCTAGAAAGAATCTCTTCCAGTCAACCTTTGTCAAGTGAAGCTAAAATAAGTATAAACGAA
Organism: Sesia apiformis; assembly: GCA_914767545.1. NCBI lineage: Eukaryota > Metazoa > Arthropoda > Insecta > Lepidoptera > Sesiidae > Sesia > Sesia apiformis. The sequence goes on along the minus strand of OU611947.1, from coordinate 12,366,016 downwards.
CCGCTCTACTAACAAAAAATTTAAAATTACAAATCATATTTAAATTAGCAGCATCATTTTTCAAATTTATTCAAACTTCATTAATTCTGTTTATAATCGACATAACCTTAACATCATTTTATATAAAGCAACGTAAGTCTGTGGGGTCAAACGAATTATAATGGGCGTTCTGAGACTTGACCTTGTCGACGCTGACCCAACGCCTGTCATCTATCACCAGTGAACAATGCTGGCTACACTCCGAAAATTGTTTAGGCGATCCAATTAATAAATTAAACAATGCAAATTAAGGGAAATTTATTGCAGTATACGACATTAATTAACGCTTTCAAATAATGTAATAATGTACAAACAAACCCTTTCCCTCCCTTAGATAGCTACCTACATATTAGACCTAATAGTCTAATAGTCGTATCTAATGTTAGCATTTTCCGAAAATAAAGTTTTATTTTGATTCAATTATTTATAACCGGTAATTGTAACTAACCCTTTTCTCGACCATTACTGGAAATGAGCTCCCTCATACCTAGTGTATGAGGGAATCGACGAATTCTCTGAAGGCGTTTTTCACCGACTCATCGGAGTTTAATTTTTTCCCCTGTAAAAATTTATCCAAATTCCGAAAAAAATGTAAATCAGTAGGAGCGAGGTCTGGCGAGTTCGGTGGGTGATGGAGGGTTTCCAGTCGAAGCTACTGTTACTTTCAGACTGCGTGTCGTGCAGTGTACGGGCGAGCGTTATCATGGAGAAGCAGAGGACTAGAGCGATTGACTAGACTCGGTTGTTTGATAGCGAGTTTGTGGATCATCGTTTACAGTTCTTCACAGTACATATCTGCATTAATTGTTGTGCTAGATCTCAAGAAGCTGTAGCAGATAATGGTGGCAGATAGTGTTAGATAATGGTGGTTACCATACAATCACCACGAGCTTCTTATGACTCAGTTTACATTTGGGAGATTGTTTAGCTATGTCTCCTGGGTTTAACCATTGTGACGAATGTTTACGATTACCATACAGGATCCACTTCTCATCACAAGTGACAATACGATTCAGAATCCGTTCATTTTTGTGTCGGTTCAGGAAAGTAAGGCAAGACTCCACGCGTGTTTGCAGCTGACTTTCATTAAGCTCGTAAGGTACTCACTTTCAAAACTTCTTTACGTTCTCAATTTGACGGAAATGAATCAATATCGTTTTGTCATTTACACCGAAGGCTGCTGCTAACTCAGACGTGGTTTGAGATGAATCCGCTTCCACTATTTCTTTCAATTCATCATTATCGAGTTAATCTCCGGTCGTCTACGGGGCTTGTTCAAACTAACGATTAACTAAAACGATCAAACTAAAAACACACCGTGCGTTCGTTTGCGATGATTGATCCGTACACATCGTTGATATTGCGTGCCGTCTGTGCTGCGTTGCTGCCACGACGGAACTCATATTAAAATATAACCCAATTTTTTAACTTTTCCATTGTCTTAAACACAACGTCTAAACACAATATCTAAGCAAATAGTCGTTTGATGGAAAATGAAATGAATAACTGATTTTGAAAAAGAATCTTAAATTGTTTTAAATTACAATTAATTTTAATTTGGAAGATAAGTAAGTTCAAAGTGGCCACTATGAACAAACAGCAATTTCATAGGTAAGGTCCTAATATAAAAGTGTTGGGTATCAAACAGCAATTTCATAGGTAAGGTCCTCATATAAGAGAACACTTTTATATACCCTTTACCCTTATTTACCTACCTGTACCCTTTATATACCCTTATTTTATATATAAGAACACTTTACCCAACAGGGTATAGTTAGACTTAAGGCAGTTTGATATTTATCTACTCAAATAAACATTCCACTATAGTAGATTCTACAAATAAAAAGAAATAAACTCACACTCTACAGATGGTGGGTTCAGAGACACATACAAAGATGGACACACCACCCAGACCAGAGTAAATCTTTGTCTTCAAACTAAAGTCTTCCTTTTACAAAGCAGACATGGTCACTACCACCTGGGCAAATCGATTGTCATAAATTTCACAGATATCTATCTAGGATGTCAAAATTCCTTTGGGTTCTGCTTTTTATGCCCTGTCCCGCATTTCAATTGTCAAGTTCCCTTAAATCAGTGTTTGGAATTTGGCAACTCTATTCACAACCTTCTGAGGTAGGAGTACAATCCTAGAGAATTGCGAATATCTTGTCGACCCTAAAAGCCCTTGTTGACGGTTGCAGATGCATAGCCGTTTTTCACACCGGACCGTTGACCGTTCGCCAGTGTTCAATGTTTGTTCATGCACCGTACAATCAACATAATTTAAACTTAACAATTTAAGTTTACTGCGTATAAGGAAATCTGCATGAAAATTTTGAACTGATGAACTGCACTTGTTCACCTTTCACCTCACCTTTTCATTGGTTTTCATCAGTCCGTTACCTGATAAAAAACGGTGGATAAAAAACTCTTGTTGACCACCGTTTTTTATCAGGTTACTAAGGGCTCTTGCCCTTAGTAGGCCGATCACAATTACAGGTGCCATATTATGTTATACGTATATGTATGTAATGTTTTAATTAGGTATATTTAAAGAAATTATATATACTGTAGTCAATTAAGTTGTATACTTATACTTCTCATCACACTTCTCGATGTGTCCTTTGTTTAACCCAAAAGTTAGCGGTAGAGAATGCGCTAGAGTATTAAGCTCGCCTGTTGTACGATAATGTGCAATAAAGTTTGTTAAACCAAAATAATTAGATAAGCAATTCTTATCAATAAATTTGACTGGAAAACTTTTCAAACACACAACCGAAAACGCACTCAATAATATGAGTAACGAGTAAATACGTAACATGTGAGTGGTTTTGCTACCAAGCAATCTAATTGGGCCAACTGAGGGATTCTTCGTTGTCTGTAATGTCTAATTCCACATTTTCAATCAATGAACCATTTTTTTAATCGACCAATTTAATAACTATTCTTGTGTGTCGACTTTTTATTTAATATATGTGTACTATTTTTCAACTATTTTTAACTATTTTCAACTATTTTTCATGAGAGTAGTGTATGTTTCAATGATTACTAAACTGGGTGATACTCTATTAGAGATATATAAATCGTTTTCTAACGAATAATTTTTTCGAATCGATCGATAAGAAAAACCAGAATACTCCTACAATTTATAGATAGATCTAGCTTGCTTTCCTATCTCATAGCATAAAATACGTAATAAAGTAATATTCAATAATCATTTTTTTTACTGTGCACGTTTTATATGTTACGTAATTACGTATCGAATTAAGACTATGAACCATTCTTCTTTATCCAATATGGTTATTAATTAAATATTTACGCTAAAGCGACTTTTCTCGTAATTTATGGACAAGGCTTGTCATGTAATATTTAGACCCTCTCAGAGGAATGGATAGTTAAAACTATACGGTGTTGTATTTATACTAATATGATGTATAATTTTCACGTATATTTTACTTAAGGTTGTTGTAATTGTCATAGCAATGTTAATACGTAGAGTGAAATGGGAGGACAACCAATTACGTAGAATTTCGGAAAAATATATGAAAGATGATATATTTTCATTCAAATAACAAAAGCTATATGCATTTTTAAGTATATCATAAGAAAATAGTGGAACTAAAGTACCAGATATTGTCGCAAATTGTGTGAGATATGTCACTTTGTAGGAGGAAGTACGAGCAGATAAATCGAATTAGACTCGCCTTTTCCTAGATGTTTATTGACTGAATCATTGTTACGGAAAAATACGTTATTTCTATTTCATGCTTTCGTAATTTTGGTTACAGTCAGATCCATAGGCAGACAATATGATAGAATGTTTTGCTCTTAGTTACGTGACATGAAAACGATAGAAGAGGCATTGTACCTCTACATGTAAAGTCAATAAAAACCAAACGAAATCAACATGAATAACCGAAACCGAAGAAATCTAACTATTGGAAACTGTAAAAAGGCAACAATTCTTCTAAGGTAATATTAGAGACATACTCGTAAAGGAATACAGCTTCTTAATATGTCCCGTGCAGAGAGCTAGGGCGAGAGAGTAGCAGCGCGGCATGCTATACGAGTATAGCATATACACGCTCTTACTCGTTAATGTATAAGTTCTAATTTAGCTGAAGCTAAACGTATGTGTGAGTACTCACACATACGCTTGCGACCTTGTGCGCACTGAACTATCATTAACTTTATAAACCACTGCATTTGTGTGTTATTTATAATAATGTATCAGTGTGGAAAATTAAAAAAATATTTATTTATATAAATATTTTACAGAATTGGCCTTAAAGGTTGAAGTTTTTATATTAAAATTCACAAATGACTGAAAATACTTAGCATTGATGATTAAATTGTTAGTAATGTAACTAATGAATGCCACAGAATTAAGGGAATTACTAAAAAGAAAATAATGAAAAATTGTAGCCGAAATAAAATTAACTAGGTCCTAGATGGACTCTTACATAAAATGATATGTTTTCGCGTCGCTTAATTATTTTGGCCACGGTTTGGAAGGCGGCCTTTTATTTAGCCATGACAAAAGACGACTGACGCTGTCACCGGGAGAAATTTCGCATATATTATTATAACCTCTCTTCATTGCGTGTGCGCGTTCGTTTTGGTTGCCATCGTTGGCACCATAAAAGGTAAAGTGCATATCGTTATTAAAACATTAACAATCGGGTCGCGACCTCAGTGAAGTGGTTACAGAACTGAGTGAGAACGTCTTCGCCGGCTGCTGGATGTGCTGCCCCTGGAATCTCCGGGGTAAGTTTGACATTTTCAATAATTATCATTTTCGTTTATTTCTCCCAATTATTTCACACCCCGCATCCCGCTGATCCTTCATGGATCAAATTGTACATCTAGTGGCGTTATAGTTTTACCCACTGGTTCCGCGCCAACAATAAGGATTTTTCAAAATAGTAACGGCCATTGCAAATTACTGACAAGTATTGAAACTAAATCAACTCTAAGTACCATCAAAGAGAAAAACATTTACATCTCAGATTTCCCTTAATTGGGTTACTTAGTGAGCTTTGTACGTGGAACGTAGAAGTGAAAATACTTCAGGACGGAGATATTCTCATTAGTCAACGTTTCATATGCTTATGTAAATAAATATGTGAATGTCAATTCATATCGATGTCAATGAAATCACGAAATTAAATGGGAAAGTGTAAACACAATAGACGGATTATTTATATGTAAGTTTAAAGGGTTCAACCTTTTGCTTTGTAATTAGGGAGGGCTTATACATATTTAAACGGGCAGCAAGAAAATACAAAACGGGCAGCAAATCTTAATCATGAAAACAACTTATTTTTGAATAACTGAAATAAATAATTATAAATTACTAAGAATATCATGACCAAACCGACGGAGTCCCGCTTTGGGGGACTCCTGTTTCTTTATTGTCACCAGAAAAAAAACCTAACCCATATTTACTGAAATTGCTGCCATATTTACTGACTCACTTTGCTGCCCAGTTAGTATTTTTTTGCTGCTCATAGAATGATTACTCTTTAGGAAGCATTATTAACTTCTAAGTACACCTTATGCCTATTATACATACCTTTATACATATTAGTCTAGAGAGCCTGATACGTATAATATTATATATATATAATCCTAATATCAGAGGATCGCCGTTAAGATATTCCATAATTATATGTACCAGGTATTGTTAATGAGCTTCGGGTAAAATAGATCCCTACGAAATATGTACGGAATCAGACTTTAGTAAATTAAAAATGAATGCGTTATCTAGGTAACTGATGGACTAGTAATTTACGTTATATGTAAACGTTTTACATATCAATTTTAGTAAACGGTAACTACGAAAAGGATCCTAAAATGTTTTAACAGTTATATAATATTGTAAAAGCATCAAAACTCCCTTCTAAAACACATTATAATACATATAAAAGGCTCTAATTTTATAAGAGCATATCATTGCCCAGTAATATTACGTAATATACGATACATACATGCTTGGTGTGTTATCTAACAATATGGGTGCACCAATTCGACACTTAATTCACATTCTTGCAGAAGCAGTTTTCTCTAGTGGGTTGTTCAACGCAATTCCTTTTTGCGAACACTGTAGAACGCGACAATAGACGGTGATTAGTGCCAGCTGCTGCAAGCCTGGCTAGTAATTTGTCTGCGTAACTTAGTAGAGATACGAAAGTACTAGTGAACCACTGTTCTTGATATTACTTACGTCTGAAGTGATCATCAGTTGTCATTTGTTCCATAATTATAAATACAAGTCGACGCTAGAAAGCAATCTTGTTGTATCTCGAATAAAGGAACTTTACAGGGAAGTCAAAAAATGATTTAATATTTTAATAATACTTAAACTAAAAGAAGTAGAACCGTAATACGAACATGCCAAACGTATTTGACGGACGTATTAGTACGAGCATTACTGCTGATAAATAGGCAGTACAGTTGTTTCCCCTATGAATTATTAAGCAATACATAAATGGTTATTTTCGTACTTTTAAATGGATTTGAATAAGAGGACCAAAGTTGAAGTTTATAAATAGAAGAACTAAACAATAAATGGTGTACCAAGGGAGTTATTGATTTTCTAGATAGACCGCAGCAAAGTTGGCGGAATGACTTTAATACTCTGGCAGGGGATCATGTCAGGGTTGCAACGCACGGTAATGACCTTTTCTGCTCGGGGATCCGGCGAAATGGAAAATGTAGTGCAGTAATAAAATAAGACTGCAATAACGTCTTTCGTGAAAATGAGATAGATATTGGTCTAAATTGTAAATGATAATGTTTTTTAATGCTGTTGGTTTTGGTGGCATTCAATTAAATTGTATTGATTGTACGCCGCGCCGCCAGAATTTCTCGTATGTTGTACTAAATTTCGCGTTGACTGATTAATAGTGACAATTTGTATTTTCGGTCAACTGCGAGAGCGGTTAAACAACCCAGATAATACATATAGATAGAAAACTATGTCTATTATCGTGAAAATAATATAATTTTGTAGTGAACAATTTTAAACATACGTTTATAAATAATTAAATTTATGAAAACAGTTTGCAGAAAATAATAAATAGGTATAATGCATAGGTTACTCAAATGCAATTTGTATTTGTATGACGTGTCATAATAAATAGTTACATCAAAATGTCATATAAGAAATAAACAGACTTGAGAAAGATGTGACAAAGTAGTCTTATTAAACTAACGTGTGAATGCGGCTTTGCCTCCGTGGAATTAGTACCTATATGTAAAAATGTTGAGATTGGTATGAATTGGGCACCACGTTGGTAAATCCACAGGGTATTTATCCACCGGGACAAAGGAGAATGGGCATTTTGGTCCCACTCACCAATGGTAATAATTTATATACCAACGAATAGATCTCATTAAGTAGAACATTTATTAGGTTCCGTTCTCCTAAATGTGGATATTTACATGTTAGCCCAATGTTGGCATACTTGTAGACACACAAACTTCACGTGTGAAAATTAGATAGCAATTCGTTGATTTGTTGAAAATTAGATAGCAGCGGTAGCGCGGTAACGTATGAACATGCAAAGTAATTTTCACATTGATATTATTGTTTAGGAGTATTTGCAACAACAATGTACGATTTGATTTCGTTAAATACTTGCCGAGTGACAGTAAAAGCTTTTCAATAACGAGGTCACTTTGTGGAGGATAATCAAGTTGAACACGCAACGAATAGAGTTCGGTCGGCGAGCACATCTAGATATCCTTCTGACCAAGTTCACAATGGTACCATTTAAAGTGAACTTTATTACCACGTTCGACATTAGAAAGAACTTTTATGCAAAGGAATTGGCAAAGGAGATTATTGATGGATGTTCTATTATAAATGTATATTTTAAAGTCCTCGAATGGAGGCCACGTATCAGGAAGTGCAAAGTGGGACGCCCTGCGACCAGGTGAACCGGCGACATATAAAAGTTCATCGGTGGTAATTGGATGAGAAGAGCCGAGGATTATATGTAGTTGGCGAGTCTTGGGTGAGACCCATATCTAGCAGTGGAGAGACATAGGCTGATGGTATGGTACGGTATTATAAATAATTGGTGAGATACTACAAATAAAAATAGAATAAAACACTAATGCCTTGCACTACGTGGGTTTTGTGTCACTTTTGAATCGTTAGTCCTGTGGCGAGAGCCCTTTGAAGTTAAGTAAATAAGATCGGACAAATAATTCTGCAACCCCTTTCAAGCCTTGCAAATGGTCAAAAGGCTTAGTAAATATTTACTAACTGTTGGTACGCTAAGGTATCTCGTGTGTTCGTGTAATGTGCGGTTCGATTAACTTGATCGTCTAACAGATACGCGTTATTAATTATTTACTTTTTGTCTGTAGAATATAGAATTAATATAATTTAATTTATTCACAAAACACTCAGCCATTATCAAATATTACACAGTTCAAAAATAGGGTGAAAATAGACCTTAGATTTCCTTCGATAGAAAATAAAACGATTGGGGGTTAAAATACTAACTTTAAAAAAATATTGCACATCACAATATGGCGAACAATGAACAGACAAATAATAAGAGACAAGACAATTCTTCTGTATCATTTGTGGAGAAGTATTAAAGTTTTAAAATAAAATTCGAAGGGAATGTACCTGCTCTTGTTTTAAAACCAGACGCCACGTATGTCTGCACACTTTCATTTGTTTCTTTGTTTTAGGACTTTTGTATGTCACCTGCGCAGTTTCATACAAACGAAGGAAATCCCTTCAATAAAAACTACCCCTAACATTTTTATAGGATTAAATTTACGAGTTAGTTTTAGTTTAGAACTCCAGTTATATTGTGCGCACTTGCAATTGAAAGTTTTGCAGATGCGACGGTCTGGGATCAACTATCACAAAGTCTCTTAGTTTGTGGTCAAAGTAAGTAATTGGCTTCGGGCGTTGCGTTCACGTTGGAAACTTTAGGAGTAAAATGAGATTTAAAACCATAAAAAGTACGTTTTACGATTTACGTATTAAAATACTTTTCTCAATTAGGTATTACATTGGTGATGTAAACACTATTTAGTTGTGTATGATCAATGTATTTTACTGATTGCAGTTGCTTTAAGTTTTGAAATGTTGATATTGGATTATATGTATACTAGACAACGTCAAAACCTGTAAATGTGTTCATTACTAATTACATTTGATGGTTACAAATATATATATATTACTTTTCCGTAACCGGATGCATCCTGTGCATTCTCCACGATTAAGAAAGAGAAAGAATATCGTTACCAAAAAATGTAATTTTGACAGAGTTGTAAAATAGTAAATATGTCCGAGCTAATGTGGACCGTAGTGTGTGGAATTCGGTAAAGCCAAATGATGAACGCGGGCGGTGGTCGCTAAGGCTGCGTATCGAATGTGCACCGCGAGCGCCACGGACCTCGTCGAAAAGAAAGGACCGAATAGTTGTTAAATAATGACGATAGTTGCACGTTACCGAGTGAAATGCTCGGAGGGATGGAGTATTCTGACGAGATGAGCACCTTGGTATTTAAGAGCGGGTCGGCATGGCGAATGTCATCAGTTAACACAAGCTCACAGCGATAGGAACATCTCCAACAAGTGGAGCTGTTCTAGTTAGTTGAAACAACCCTCGAAGCACTAAGGTCTACCGACATCGCACCCGTCTTCCCCACGCACAATATGCGCGCATTCATTGTAAGTATGCTCGCGAATTTAATTAGTGTAATTAAATCAATATTTTTCTATTTGGCACATGCGATCTTTTAGTACATAATAATTATATAAATAATATGTTACACATTAAAGTTTTTCAGGCAACTCAAGGAACTAAAAGTGAAGTGTTCTGTGATAATTTTTCAAATATCTGTGGATTGTCGCAGTGTGCCAAGTAGTGACAGAAAAATGTGACTTGTGACTGTTTGTTTGTGTTATTCTTTCATGGGATGCAAATGTCGGTATTATGTCACAAAGTGTTGATTATAATAATCATAACCTTTTACGTAACTGTCATGTGACTAAATTTTTATTTGCGGATATATCTTCGGTTGCTCTAGAAACCTCGTGACTTAATTTGGACAGGACTGACAAAATAACGTTTCTGTGCATAAATTTGTGTTAAAAACAAAGTGAATCTCGATCGCGATTCTTTCTTAAAGTCGCCAAAGGGAGCAAGCACTCCATTCGTTATTCACCGTGAGTGCGATCTCCATTTCACCGAATCCATTTTCACACAGGGCGACTGTTTAAATTTACTATAAAAGTAACGCGTCGATCTGTATTCCATGTAACAGTGCAAATGAGCTACGACCGAAATTCAAAATATTCGCCCCTATTGCATAATACGGATCGTTACAAATAACTTACGATCGCCGCATACAGGCCAACCTGTCTTACGTCACTCTCCTCCGATTGTGCTGATACCATCACTCATTATTTTGGCAGAGTCACTTTCATCTTTTGTTACACTTATTACAAAATCATATTATAGGGCCATCAATTTCTATAGGTGATTCTATGTTGATATTGCATAGCGAATTGAAATGATACTGCTGTGCCTATTATAATTATTGTTTGATAACTGTACTCATTTGATTTAAATGTTGATCACGTCACACTTACAAATCTTTCCCACTATTATATATTATATTATTTGATAGGAATAAGGCAGTTTAATAAAGTTGTAACGGCTATTTTACGAGTTTTATACGTGTAGGTAGGTAGAACAAAATAATGCGTAACAAAATAAACTATTAAATATAGTTGGATTAAGCAAATGACAGCGCTATGTTGTCACACGCAAATAGGCTATTACTATCCGTTGCCGTTCAATTATCGTGGTGTATAAAATGTATGCAAATGGTTTTGATAGTTTTCATATAGGGACATGAATTAAAAAAATCCTTTTTCTTTTCAGGTACTCGCCTGTGTGGCGTTGGCCTACGGCCGCCCCGAGCCGCCAGTTGGCTACAGCTATTCCGCCCCTAGTTCAAGATACTCCGCTCCCTCCGGTAGCTATGGAGCACCTTCTCTTGGCGGACACTCTGGTGGAGGTATCTCCCTCGGTGAACTTTCCGGCGGAGGTATTTCTCTCGGTGGACATTCTGGCGGACTTTCCCTGGGTGGCGGACACTCTGGCGGTGGAATCTCTCTCGGCGGCGCAGGTGGTCAATCTGCTGGTGGATTCGGCGGTTTCGGCGGTGGTAGTGGATTGAGCTTCGGCGGAGCTGACGCCGGATTTGGAGGTGGATACGCTGGGGGCTACTCTGGTGTTCCTCTGGTGCAGAAACACATCTACGTGCACGTACCACCTCCAGAACCCCTTGAACAGAGGGCTCCTCGTATATCTGAGGTCGCTCCTCCCCAGAAGCACTACAAGATTATCTTCATCAAGGCCCCGACTCCTCCCACTCCCGTTGCACCCATCATCCCCGTCCAGCCCCAGAATGAAGAGAAGACCCTCGTCTACGTATTGGTCAAGAGACCCGAGGATCAGCCCGACATCATTATCCCCACCCCGGCTCCCACTCAACCTTCCAAACCCGAAGTTTACTTCATCAAGTACCAGACCCAGAGGGAGGGAGGTGCGATCGGCGGCGGTGGTATTGGTGGTGGTGCTATTGGCGGCGGTGTTCTCGGCGGTGGTGCTATCGGCGGTGGAGCTATCGGCGGAGGTGACCTCGGCATCGGTGGCGGCGCTGGAATCGGTGGCGGTGCGGGAATTGGCGGCGGTGCGGGAATTGGCGGCGGTGCGGGAATTGGTGGCGGTGCTGACATCGGGGGTGGACACGGTGGAGTTGAAATCAACTCTAACTTCGGTGCCACCGGTGGTGACGACAGCGGTGCCGATGCTGGACAAGGTGGCGCTACTAGCTCTCAGTATGGACCTCCCGGACATGTTGCGGGCCCTCTTCACTAAAGGAACATTTTGCCGATAAGCTTAGGTGGTAGGATCTAACTTCCGAGTTATTTATTGCTAAGTGAACAAAGCCTTACGCGTTGCCTTACTCCTTACTAGGCGCGCGGAGTAATCCTAGTGACCTGAAACAGAATATTCCTGCCACCGGTAGCCCGCGGACAAATCCCTTGTACATAGTCATCTCTTTGTGTTAGCCCGCGAGCTGGCACCAAGCGACACAACACGATTCATTGTTTCGTCTCATCATCGCCACTCATCTCTACTTGTTATTAGTGCACAGTGTTAATGTTGTTCGAATGGAGGTATTTTACTGCGACTGTTATGTTATGTATTATAAATAGCTTTTTATTTTTATAATAAAATAAGAATTTAACGCATATTTGTTTATTTGTTCCTAATGGGGAATGTGCGGTTTGAACGGATAATTGCGTCACTACCGAAAGTAGTCGTGAAAGGTTGCCCAGCCGTAACTGAGGGCGGTGGCGCTCGAGAGGTTCCTTTCTCGTACTCAACCGGTACGATTAGCTTTAACTTGAAATCGAAATTGTTAACAATCATTTGGAGTGGTAATATGTTGCGCAACAGTATGTAACGAGGGGAATTGACTCGCGCTCGCGGCAGTGGCGGGCGGTCCGGCTATCACATGTGGCCGTTGTCCGCGCCAGCTCTCGGCCTCAACGCTCTGGTTAATGGCCACCTTAATGGATCATACGTGTAATTACACTTTCATATATAATTTAATGAACGTCGGGACGGTTACATAAAAACGACCGCGTCTTAACACTTATGATTCGTTAATTATACGGATTAGGGTATCCCACAGCGACGTATGTTTCACGTATTTAAAATTTAAATCGTCTCATTAGATGTTTTGGTAATCGTTTATTACTTTTTATAGCTTTTATTGGATAGTGTTTCGACTTTCACTAAATTTGGACTGGATTCAATAGATGAGTACAGAAACGAGTATTCGTGTAGGGAGTTTTTCCGTGTGTATGATGAGTTCACTAAAAGGACATCTAGTGTCATCAATCATTCTCTGAGCACAAGTCGACTGGCAACAGGTAGGCTGCTAACACGGGTGAGGCTGATACCCACTTACATATTGACAAGTACTTTTAAACGATTTACTCTTAACTATAAAAAACGGCCGACGACAATAATCAGGTATTATTGCAATATAATAGTTATTATTTTATAGCGTTATCTTTAATGTAAATGTTTAATTAAGCGAAACTGCAGTTATAACTATATAAGTATAACTTAAAAAAATATAATGCAGGCTTAAAACATTTTTTCGCAACGTTTAAGCACATACATATTTAAATTGCTTTCATTTGGAGTTAAGCGCTTAATTATAATTAAGATTCCAACTTAATAAGAATTGCTTAGAACTCTTACAGCAATCTATCATTTTACTCGTATTTAAGGAGTCGATAGTAAGGATTTTTTTATAAGTTGAACCCGATTTATTTGTCCATTATTAGACACTGTCAAAACTGGCGACCCTAAAGCCTCATTTATATAAGGAGAGTTTCTATAATGTGAATAGCAGAGAAAATTGATCAAAGGCTGGTTGGTATAAACAACTGATATCCCATAGTGATTACAATTATTATCCAGTTTTTATCATCGTGTGAACAATTGCAGGTGAGCGCACCATTCTGCGGGACCGTGTCATGTGACTCCTTTGGAGACGCGTCACCTCGACTAGGCAATACAGTGTGTTCGACGTCATCCTATACACAATATAATTACTTTTATTTACTTACCTTGCAGAAGTGTCGAACTCTTTAGCAAAGGGCTCCTTTCTTTTATGCCAGACCGCCCTATTAAATGTTGTGCTGTGGGTGATATGCACGATATGCATAGATATGCATGTAATGTCTCCTCTGCGGTCTGCCTCTACATCGGTATACATCCTATGGCATTCACTCGGTAATTATTTTGGCCCATCCCGATGCTTCCCCTACCCGGATATTATCATTATTATTATTTATTATAGACATTTTATATTTTCAGTTTTAAATACCTACTAGATTTAAAATTTAATGTTTCCTTTTAATTTAATGGTAAGTAATAACTGGGATTTCCTTATGTTCCGTGGTAAGGTACAATCATTAGTTCGACACTGTGATGCAACCGTCGCATCAAATGGTTACTTTAAATTGAAAGTTAACCGAATAGCAAAGTTCGCAGGTGAACATGATGCTTTAAAATACTCCAATTCCAGTTCTTTTTTAATTTATAGAAAACTACTTTCGCGAATAGGCTTGAGGCAAATTTATGTACTATAGATTGGCTATATTTTTGCGTAGAACAGGCAGCTAACATTTACGAGGGTACATTGATCTGGCTACCTTTTCGTAACAGACAAGAAATGGCATTTGATATTGGCATGGTGCCTATAAAACTTATTCTTTGTCATGTAGCTAGCTGTTGTTAGCCAATTTCCTTGATACACGTAATTTTGTGACTACTATTTGTTTACGCAAAGTTGGACATAGGTACTTTGGTACGTAGTGAGAATAAGAAATAAAAAATTAAATAAAAGAAAATAAGAAGAATAAGATAAATAAAAAATAACAAATAAAAGATAAAAAAGAAAAAAAAATGTTAAATGAGAAAATCATTGTGTAATGTAACACTGACTCGTAACTTACAAGTAATGAGAGTATAGGTATGATTTGCTGACATTTCTACGAAGTGGTAGATAAGTAGAGTACATTTGCACTTCTTAGAGACTCTTCAAGCCAGTTTATATTGAGAACCCGCTACTTGTGACACAAATTACTTCTAACTGAAGATTTTGCACACTTCAAGACTAAATAGAGTAAATAGAATTATACGAGGTTAGTAGCGCCTGGATATTCATGGAGGTATGAGAGGTATCCATGGATACTCTGTGTAGCAGCGTCCATGGCGAGCGACGACCATTATAATTTATTTCATAAAACATTAATCATAATTATAAACGTTAATCAAAACAAATTCACCAATAAGAATTAGATTAATAATAACTTTATTATAATATTCTTCGGTTAATTACTCATTTAAAAGCTTAATCTGCTTTGTTTATGATAATGGTCTATGGTCTTACTCAAATAGTAGCTTTTAGTATATTATATTGCAGGGTCTTAATGCAATACCCTAACATCACAAGTATTATCATAGTGTAGCCGGACTATGATACTACTTCTGATGTTATTTCACCAGCGTGTGAGTTGTACAAATTCTAATTTATTATAATTCTTTATCAATTTACGAACAGTAACAAGATTGTATTGTCGACAAGGTCTGAAATTAATCAAATATGTATGTGCTTGTGTTAATACCTATTAGCTATCTGTCACTTAGTTCTGTTGTCGAAAAATCTGAATGCCAGCAACCACTATCAAAAACACATTTCGGGCATTCATCACAAGTAATAAGAATTCATTCAAGAAAGTTATAAAATAAAACTTTAACATTGTTTCATTAGCTAATTCTATTTCGTGTATGTGTAAAAATAAAAGAAAATATTTTTCTAAAAAGAGTTTTAAACAAGATCGTTCTCTAGGAAGGCATTCATACAGCGCAGTGCTTCAATTTTAAAAGCGAGCTCATAAACCGTGAAGGGATTGTTGAACGTCATAAACACAGCTATGTTCTTGCACACACTCGTTCAGGTGACCAACACATTGAGAATGGTAATTTACAATTTTGTTTACGAAATTGCCAGTGTTGCTAAATATTTCGAAATAAACATACAAATTAAAAGAGCTAGATAGAAGAGCTTTACATATCCCAATTGGATTCTTATCGCCCACTTTGTCTATGACTATGATTACTCATCAAATTTAATGTTGTACTGTAATACGAGTGGCAAAGGTAATTAATGTCAAAATAAACTACTCCCTATTTAGCGACGTTCTACCTGTGTGCTACCTGTCAGATAGTCCCGACAAACCATGAAAACAAAATGTAACGGTAAGAAAAATTATATAAGGCAAAATTATGGGAATTTATATTTTTTGGAAGGTGGAAAATGAAATGAACGACTGTTGATATTGTGGCAATAAGCTGAAACATTAGTAGGCAGAAAAAAGTTTGTTAAATGAGGCAACAATAAAAAATATGAGATGGATTCGCAACACAAAGGTAGTTCCCATATTTAACTAATTTTGTTTATAAACTGCCTGCCTTTGTGAAGTTATTTTGTGAGAATTATAAGAGACAAAAATGAAAGAGGGCGTGGCGTAGTTACGAACGTAAGAGAGATAATATAAATGACTTTTTATTTGTATCGAATTTTTATACCATTAACTGTAGTCGTTCTGAGCATTTGTGTAGTGGTGTACTCTAAAACGTCCTGAAGAACCAAACTACAAAATTACCGTTTGAAACTACTAGAATTCTTATTTTAATTGATTATAAGCATAAATCAGCTATTAAACAGAAAACATGTAACTAAAATGGCAATATTACATAGGGTGACTAGGTAAATTTTGAGATACTCAAATTTCAGAAATAGAACTCATTTGAGCTGTACCGTTTTTAAAACATCATTTATTTGAAATTCGAATTCCTTTTATCCGAATTGTTTTAACCCATATATTTTTTTGTATCTCACAATTTACCTAGTCACCCACGTAATGCATAGAAGTAATTTTCATTTTATGAACAAAATATTTTGGGCTTTCAACCATAGTACTGAGTTATATGTTTGAGTATTGTGCCGTTTACTTTCGAGTATAGTCTCATTAAAATTCATGTATAGTTTTATTAAAATACTTATTATACCTATTGAGGTAATAGTCCAAGTAGGTACATAAAAATGTCGCTAGTGTGATGTGGCATGTGATTTATCAATTTCTTATGTATAATTTATATTTGTATTCAAAAATTTTACATACAATTCTACTATTGAGGTAAAGTATTTACAATTCTGTTAATTATTATTAAAGAATTCGAAGAGTGATATTCCGAACTCATTGTGGAGAAACGGTCGAAGGAATTTACGCAATCAAAAGTTTTATTTTGACATTGGATTAAAGGTAATATAATTATAATACATCCTCATAAATTGAAAAAAAATTATGAAAAATAGCGAAACATGTAAATGTAAACTGAAAAATGCAGACATGAATCAATAGAGAAAAGAAGTAGGATTGTTAGCACAAAAAAACTTCTACATTAAAACGACTGTTTACAGAACATTTTGAGACTTTTACTTCATATGAAGGTCAAACCCCCTATTTGAATATTTGTTATTAGCATAATGAGTACAAATGTGGACGACGAGTTTTAGATGAATATAATCACCCCAAAAGACGAAGTAAGATCAAAAGACAAGTCGCTTCTAAAATTTTCATTAAACATTTTTTCTTATTAAGGCAATAATTGGTGTCAGAACGAACCTAGAATATTAGAGCGGCAGCCATCTTGTCTTTAAAAAAGGAGAACGTGATCGCAGGCGCAAGAGCTCGATGGAAAGTTAGTAGTTAAATGTTAACAGGTTTAGATTATTATCATTATATGGATTATTACAATCATCATTATAATTTAATAATCTTAATTAAAAGCACTTGAGCAATTAATTATCACCTAAAATTATAGATAACCACTGTAAATTTCCGGGCCATTTACAAAAGTATTTGCATTGGATCATCACGTTTATGGAATGGAGGATTTCCCTAATGAGGAACCCGAACCCTTTATATTCTTATTATTATCTATCGTTATTTTGTATTTTTACCATTTATTATGTATATGTCCCTGCTGGAAATTGCAGTAGATTTCCACCGCGACTTAACAAATTATACTCGTAAGGAAAGAATTATACATTGGGAAAGATTACAAATAATGAAACAAGTCTCAAAATTGTAAAATATTGAAAAATAAAATTAGTTCAAGAAAAATCTTTATTGTAAATATACATATATAATGAATAAAGAAGCATTCTAAAAATAAAAATTTAATGGTATGATTTTTTTTTAATGGTATGAGAGCCCGGTGATAGTCCAGGGGAATCTATACTCGAATCTATACTTCTTGTGATCGTGAGTTCAGATCTTCGGCCCATACCACTGAGTTTCTACTTTAATACGGATTTTCTTTTTAAATGTCACTTGCTCGGCGGTGAGGGAAAACATCGTGAGGAAACGCGAATGTATCAGAAATAATATAAAAAATCTGGAGTATGTCATTCAAGAATCCGCATCGAGTGCGCGTGGTGGAATAAGGCCCAAAACCCACGAATGAGTTACTAGGGGAGGACTGTGTCCTGTAGTGGGACCCTATAGGCTGATACAATGGTATGACTCTCTAAATATACAGCGGTATTTGTAAGTACCTGTAAGGTTACATTTTCATGAATAGGACGAATTGGTAATAATTTACCTGATAGTAAATGGTTTACCACCACCTGTCTGCAACCGAGACTAGAAATCCACTTCTTAGTATTAGCCTACACAGAACCGCCAAAGAAGCACAGTTTCAAGGAATTGTGTACATATTTTATAGTAAAGGAAGCAGACGGACAAGCGGCAAGAAGTATGCACGGAGAAGTAAGTGGGCCGAATAATGTGCCAAACCCCAGAGAGCATACTTACTTACAGAGAGTTACTCACTCTAAGATCTCGTTAAAGTCATAGGGATAATATTAGCAATATCTAGCAGTGTACGAAAAAAGAAGTTACAATAATGGTAACGGTTACAATAATGTTCTAAATCTTCTAATCACGAAAGTTTTCTGTTTTTGAAGCTAAAAAGAAAGTCTATGCCCGCTTGTCTACTCTGGAGAATAATGAAATTAAGCATATAAAAAGTTACATATAGTTTGGTCGGATTTCTCCTCACTCTTGTTTGGATAAAAACTTACTTGTATGTTTGCTGCTTACAAATATACTTTTATAAATATCGACTCGTATAAATACATTTTTTGTCAAGGCAATAAAATATTGTTAATATAAATAAATCCCTAGCTGACATTGTAAACCTCCGATCCAGTCCATCTCCTTTCCCTTTATCTGTTTCGTCGTTCTGTAATATTTATCTTCAATTATTATTTTTTTCACACAAATATTTATTAAAATTTTACTTTCAGAAATTTCACTTAATAAATAGCGTCAACAGGAAAATACAAAAGACAAACAAAATAATATAAAATCTAAATGTAAATTTTTATTTTTACTTCAGATTTGTAACTTAGAATTTTCTCTGCAATGTCAATTATAATTTACTTTATGTTATTTACTACCTCCGTTACACTATTTAGTTGTTCTCTGTTTATTACGATCTTTATTAATTCTATTTCGTTAGAATTTTTAATGTGTAGGCCATATAATCGATATAAATTATTTTATATCGCGAACCCGTAGGCTGTGGAACGAACTGCCTCAAGAGGTCTTCCCATTAAACTACGACATGGGGTTCTTCAAGAAAGCTGTGAATAGGATTTTGCAAGGTCGGCGGCGCGCCCGTATACCCCCTAGTGTTGCAGGTGTCCATGGGCAGCGGTAACACTTACCATCACGTGAGACCGCTTGCTCGTCCGCCCTCTTCTCTATAAAAAAAAAAAACCTCATCAACCGAGATCATGTGTCGGGAAACACAGTTTGTGGACACCCTGTGTCTAGGTGGACTGACAACTGGCTGGATGACAAAAGCAGAACTCGTGTATGGTGGCGAGCCTTGGGGAAGGCTTATAGAGGCAGTAAATATATATAGGTTGATGACCAGTCAAACGCGGTTTAGCTCAACAGAGCCACGAATATAACACACTAATTAAGGTCAAAAATTATATAGATGTATCCTGCCAGGTCAAGATTATTTTTATTCAGTCTATAAGATTTTATTAATGCTGTACAATATGTTGTCCCATTATATACTTTGAGTATTTTTATGGTAACACTGCTTTTAGTAAGAAGT
Source organism: Sesia apiformis (assembly GCA_914767545.1). Taxonomy (NCBI): domain Eukaryota; kingdom Metazoa; phylum Arthropoda; class Insecta; order Lepidoptera; family Sesiidae; genus Sesia; species Sesia apiformis. Next base: position 12,346,139 of record OU611947.1, on the reverse strand, counting down.
AACATTCGTGCAACTATATAATTATTCTGTTCAGTGTTTAGCCCTCAACAATGACATTAGGTAAGTCAGATACATTTTAAAAGTGAATTTCAAGACGACGCGCGGTATCAATTTTTAATAGAAAATAGTATTTGTTTTTCCAAAAATGTTCGTATTTGGTCAAACTGATTGGATTGGCTATGCTCGGGGTTTCCCTACGTGATCGAATCAGGAATGAGGAGATCCGTAGACGAACTAAAGTCACCGACATAGCCTCTCGGGTTAGCAAGCTGAAGTGGCAGTGGGCAGGGCACATAGCTCGAAGAACCGATGGCCGATGGGGCAGAAGGGTTCTCGAATGGAGACCACGTACCGGCGGACGAAGCCGAGGACGTCCATCTGCTAGATGGACAGACGACCTCATAAAGGTGGCGGGCACCCGCTGGATGCAGGTCGCTGCCGATAGGTCTAAATGGCGGACAATGGGGGAGGCCTATGTCCAGCAGTGGACGTCTAAAGGCTGAGATGATGATGATGATGATTGGATTGAACAAGCATGCGTGGAGAACTAAGTAATTTTAACTGAACATGAGTAACGAGCCAGCAAAATAATAAAAATTCCAAAAGGTTGTCTGTGAAGAAGACTAAAATTGCGTGAAATATGTCAGCACCCTCTTAAATTTTCTCAATATAAACTGATAATCCTAGTATTAGAAGCCAGCCATTTACCTGCCTCTCCTCTGCTAGATATAGACTATTCCAATGACTCGTGTAGTGTCTTCAACTCCGGCCAGATGACCCTGGAATCCTGACTGCGACTCAGAATATTTTAGATTAGAATCCTTGCAGGGTTGCCATGTAAGGATTATTAAATGACAAGATCGATGTATTATTATCGATTATGCTACAAAAGTAGGACAATATAAATTTACAATGATGAAAGGTCATGCGTGATGGTGAGCCGAAATATTGTAATAAATTTATCTTAAATAATACATACATTTGACTATAATATACGGAGCAGAAACCTGGATCCAGATGAGGAAAACTGCGCACACACAGACGCATGTAGTACAAAGAGCGATGGAGAGAGCGATGTTGGATAATTCTCTGAGAGATCATGCGCCTAACAGTCAAATCAGGAGGCAAATGGGAATGACTGATATTGCTCGGAAGATCGCTACGCTTAAATGGAAATGGGTAGATCATGCATGTTGTAGCGATTCTACCAGTTATTGCAATACGTCTTTTTGAAATAACTTATTGTTTATTACTAGTGTATCTTTTATTCAATGCGTGGTTGTATTCAATGAGTCAGATACGTTTATTTTCTACAAACTTTTTAGATAAAACAACAAAACTTTACATGTTTGTAACTTTTGATTTATTTCTTAAAATTATTTTATTTTTCACTAGAACGGTTTTATATATTATACATATATATATAAAAATAGTGAAAAATCTTATCTACTGTTATATTTTCGTTACAATATGTCTTAATTCTTACATAAATACTTATTATTATTGTTTTTCGAATAGACTTACATTTACTCAGTTGTCGGCATTGATAAAGCACCAAGAAACTGTGTTAAACACGTATTGTCCGCAGTCATTGCACCTCTACCTTTTGTTCTCTTAACAATAAAAGCTTCAAATTTTCTGGACTGGAACTGAAGCTAGAATAACGATCAGTGTCACGACGTAAATATTTGCTCTCAGTTTGTGGAAATCTAAACAAAGCATCGTCGGTCGCACACCATACTTATTATCTTTCATACTCTTCTTTCCTTAAAATAAATCATTTTCCTCTATAAATTTACTTTCATTACTGTTTGCCGTTTGCCTATCAAACAACAGTTATCACGTCTTATGTTAATTAATTTCCAAATCACGTGCTTTGTTAGTTAACGAAATTAGGTCAAATGGTTGTCTGCTTCTTAGTATATAGGTGCACATGTATATTGGTTTATATCTACATATATTTAGTTTACTTGTATTATTGTTTGCTTATATATATTTAGTACATTCACTATATGTGGGAGCGTCAGGAGGGTAGGCCAGAGGGCTATTCTTATGAATGGAGTGAAAGATAACCGTAATAATATTGTTATCTTTGTTCACATAATTAGTTACAGTAATTTTTTAACGATTTAATTTAATTGTTTAATCGACGGTTGATGTTGTGTAGCAGACAAATAGAAAGAAAGTAAAGAAAAATAGAGAATAAATCGGGACGACAGTTATTATAAAAAACTTAATAGGAAGGCAGTTATTAAGTTTTAAACCTCTTAAGATTCAAGATTATAAAAAAACTGTTAAATTTAATTATACCTCTCTATTCACTTCTACTCTCAGGTTTTCAATTTCGTATATGTTATAGTTATATAGATATAAAAGAGAGCGAACACGAATGTAAACGAATTATACTCGTCCATATATTTCTATGCTGAATGCTAGTTAAAAAGAAGATTTATATTCATTGTTGAGTAATCAAAGGTCCCAGAGAAATAAACCTCTGTAATTTAATCATGAAAAGTGACTCAAGAGCATAACCAATAGACACGGTATTTTTGTCACGCAACGCGCCCGCGAACGCAACAGAGCTACGCGTATGTCAATTTGTTTTCTCCTAATTCGAGGAATACATTTGAGCATGTAAATAGAAGATTATTTAGATGTGGAGTGCAATAACGCGTGACAACAATGGCGATGACAGCCGTGACACGAACACAAATCGTGGATGGAAATCGAAAGTGGATGGGACGCAACATCGGAAAATGACGCACTGTGCGCAGTTTTGCATATTTTGCAAAAGGGCAGACGCTTTGTTAAACAATCGGCGATTGCTAATGTTTCTTTAATAAGTCCCATATGAATAATTAATGCATTATTCATTATAGCAAGCAAGTGAGGGTGTCGTAGGTGTCTTGTCATTAAAATTTAATTCACAACGAGTCAATAAAATTTCGTATCACTACGATCATTATCGAACTATAAGCACAGTCATTTTAACTCTAAGTTAATTGCAAAGGTTTACGGTCTATTCTATAGTGACGTTTCCTGTAAATACAGGTACCCTGAAACGATGCGTAGGTACGCCTTGCACTATGATGGTATCCAGTTAGATAATAATACGTTGAAGATAACTGATCTTTTTTGCCTATACCTGTATTCTCCCTTACCTTTGCTTGGTCTATCTGGTATTACTTATACTTGGTTGTAAATCAGTGATCTTATCATACAGGGACGCAACTAAATATATTTGTTGATTTAGTGTTTGACCCACAGTCGTGTTGAAGACTATGAATATAAAAATCTATAGTCTTCAAAACGATATTTCTTTTTTATAGATAAGAGGCCGGACGAGCAAGCGGTCCTACGTGATGGTAAGTGTTAACGCCGCCCATGGACACTTGCAACACCAGGGGGTATGCGGGCGCGCCGCCGATCTTGCAAAATCCTATTCATAGCTTTCTTGAAGAACCCCATGTTGTAGCTTAATGGGATGACCTCTTGAGGCAGTTCGTTCCACAGCCTACGGGTTCGCGATATAAAATATTTTTTGGACCGAGCAGTGCGCGACACCTCCGTATCGAGGAAATGCGGATGGACCGCACTTCTGTGACGAGAGGTGCGGTTGTAGAAACCCGAGATGGGAATTATATTGAACAATTCTTCAGAGCATTCCCCACTCAGGCGGTAGAACACACAGAGAGATGCAACGTCTCTCCGAATGCTGAGGGATTTTTTAACCGCCCGTGAGAGTGGGATCGTCGATATTGGATTTAATTACATTATTAACGTAATAAAATCCACTATTGTGTTAATGACATGATAATTTTATCCATATTATTATGAAGATTTTATGGGCTATTCTATCTATTCCTACCTGCTTAACTCCACTGGTAGGGAAGAAAATATTTTTTAAAATCTTGTCCCTACTAGTAGGGATACATAATATGTATTTCCACTTATCTCTAATATCTTGCTAATGGTAGGAATATGTATGACTTCGTTGAAAATGTTTATGTATAATAAATACATCTTTCATCGAAAAGTTAATCAGTTCGAAGAGAAATATCTATCACCAAGATACCAATTGAAATTCTATTCGTATTCATCATAAGTTATGCCTTTTTATAACAAAAAAAAATCTATAAAAAATCTGGAAAACAAGTGTAACTAAAGCTTAGTGAGTGTATGCCCCTTCATATTAAAAATGTATTCTTGTTTGTTGACGAACACTAAAAAATGTATCTCCCTTGAAAAAGTATCGTCCCTATCTGTCCCTCACTCAGAAATTATTCAAGACATCGCTTTGCCATTTCATGTTCCAAAAAAGAATAAATTTAATTTGTGTAAGTAATACAGACTAGGTACCGAAGAAATATAATAGAAGTACCGAACAATAATTCCAAGAATAAAGAGTAATTAAATAAGATATGCTTCTTTTTAATAGCAACATAAACCAATAGCAGCATATTTAGAAGTATAATGAGGGAGGATCTACGCTGTAATTCCACAGCCGCTGAGCGCACTCGAGTTATCCTCACAGAAGACTAAAATATACTATATTTTATATTTAATGCAATTGCCCAATATACGTATGTAATGGTCTTCGATAGTGTGTGAGATATGCCACAGTCTATTCCTATCCCATCCTATCTCCCCATCTTCTCAATCTCTTCTCTGAATTCATTACCAAATCTCTAAAAGTAGGCAACATATCTAGGGCCGTGCCAACGTTGGTTATTAAGGACTGATGTTCGCATGTATCCACTTACCACAAGGTGAACTATCTGATCATCTGCAACGTTCTTTCTATAAAAAAACTATATGTAGCTATTGAAAAGAGGCTCTTGCTGCGACAAGCAGGTATATATACACTTGTATAGGATAACACCACTAGCACGCGGATAGCACGTGCGGCCACTCGATGGCAAGGCATACGCTGATCGGTCACTGGGCGTTCCACAAGTGGAATCCCCCCGGTAGACTAGTACCGCAAGGGCGGCGAGAAGAATTCTGAGGCGGTGCCACGGCCCAAACGGGCCACTCCAGGGACCTGTCTGTATTGGCGTACAGCGGTGCATCTGCAGGAAGGGATCCAATCCCGGAACTATTTCCTTCGGGGGGGGGGGGGGGGGGCGGTATGATCTCGGTATGGTACATAACATCATAAAAGGACCACGAGACTATCACCTGAGTTTTTTCTAACTATCTGTTTCAGATCATTTTGTGTTGTTTTTACAATACTATCTAGTGTTTCAGGCTGTAATAGTTCGTGTGATATACATTTTCGAGTTTTTCTATTTTTGTGATTTAATAGGTACAAATGAGAACTTTTTCACTAAGCTTAGAAAAATTACCGTAAACGGTAACCAGCCCTTTTATCGACCACTATTGAACATGGGCCTTTTCGTGTACACTGTTTTGTGCATGAGGGGTGTATGACCTTAAAACGACACGGTGTCCAAGCAGGTTTATTCAATAAGTTTTGTAGTTGCGATACTTCAATAACGCATCAACACAGGTTGTGGTAATTGTGTTGTCATAATTGTGTGTTTATGATATTGACACTACTGAAAGAAATAGCACCAAGTCGGCAAGGAAAGGAGATTTATATATTTTTATTATTTTTAAAGAATATTGATAGATTTCCTTGGTAAAACTTATAAACCATGTGAAGAGCTCGACATCGAAGTTTACAAAAAATAAAAATATTTAAGTACTAAAAAAAATAAAGATCTCGTGTGACGAATCTCGCCGCTTCACGAAGAAATATTTTATACGGGTTCACCACTAAGACCTCACACTTGACCCGTTTGTAGACTGAGTCTATGCGGCAAAGACTTCAATAGTTAAAATATTCATGTTACTTTTCGAGTAGCTTGTAGGAGATCTTTTACTGTGGTTTAGGGCGCAATTTACCTTTAAGTCAGACCCCAATGAATAAAAGTGAACCACAAACCTACCATATGTTGCGATTGCGACTCTGACCCCAATGACTATAACGTTTTTCTAAATAAAACTTAAATTATAAGAAATATTTCATGGTAATAAGACAATATTATATCTCTATAATGGGTAATTGAAAAAATATTAAATGATTATCAAGTACAAGGTCGGCAGAGCGCCTGCGTGTTGAAGTGTTGAACCTCTCGTGTCGAAGGTGTCACTGATGAAAGTCTAACCCTTTTCTTATAAAAGAGTTAAAGTAAAGGATAATTCCTGAACCACCACAAAATTTGAAGGGTCGGGTGGATAACTACATGGTATCAAGGGTTCCATACCATACCATCAGACCGTGTCTCTTCACTGCTGGATATAAGCCTCTCCCAATGAGCGCCACCACACATGGTTTTTGCTCTTTTTGCTATTTTTGCCACCATTATCGGCGACTTTCTTCAAGTTCTCAGACCACCTCTAATCATCACGCTACGTTTCCCGGCACCCACTGTAACTGATTCACAACTTCAAAATCGCTCAGCGATGGAAAGCTCGAAGTCTCTTTGCTGGAGAATACATAACGAAGAAATTCGACCAAGAAGTTAAGTTACGCCTCTCTGAGTCTCTGAGTTACGCCGGAAACTATAGTTTAAACAGCTAAAGTGGCAGTGGTCAGATCATATAAGCCGCAGGACCAATGACCGACGAGGAAGACGAGTCCTCGTATGGAGACCAGGTATCGGAAAACAAGGGTTCATAGAGTCGTAAATTCTCACTGTTGACCTGAGGCTTATGGAACAGTTAGCAAAGACATAGGCAACCAACCCATCTGAAGCTAAGTGTCTTACCGCTGCCCATACTAGTCACATCTTTCAGACGTGCGGTTTCTGAGGCGAATAAACTAATGTCAAAGGTTCGAAGTATATTAAATTGAAGGTTCTTTAGATATAGATATATTAAGGGTCCTATCAACTTTTGGTATGTTCGATATAATGTCAATATGTATATATCGTCATGATTCATTTATATTGTTACGACTTTCTCTGTGTAGAATAGTATTTTCTTTAGAAAACAAAATCATTATTATTATTAGCCATTTTGTTTACAATTTTGCGAGGATCAATATAAAAGTTATAAAAACAGGATTCAACTACAGTCATACGAAAGTTTTATGTTGAATAATAAGAAGTGTCCATGGTTTATGTCGGAATAATATCGTAAACTTTGTTTCGGCCATACAGCCTATATAGGGAGAGACCTTCGGAATGTACCTATCATTTTATTACTTGTTTTCATATTTATACTTCTTTGGGTGTATTCATTGAAAAATTCTCTGTGGGCGTAGTGGACATACATATCTGTTTATAGAAGCCCGCTGTTAGTTAAGAATTCAATCCAAAATTAAATTAATAAGTATAAAGCTATTCAGATACCTTTATAACAAATGAATTATTTATAAGTAGACATTTACCAGGATAAAGCAAAAAAATTGTGTAGGTATGTACGAGTATGTATCCATTATTTCCAACAACGGTAAAACATAAAATAAACTCTTATACTAGTTACACTCTTATACACAAACATTTGCCTTAAAACAAATGAATGTCGGACTGGGAATCGAACCGGGAAGTTTTCACTCAGCAGGCAGGGCCAATACCAACTGGGCTAATTAATCGTATGCATATTATTGTGTATTAATACATAAAACATACAGTAAATTGAGAACGCTTTCAATTTCAAACTTTTTGCCTAGAAATTAGTGAGTTATTATATCTATCAGGCTGTTATGATTTTTGAACTTTGATTATTCCCTTTTGTACCCTATTGGGCTACGCTGTGTTTGACTGGTCAAAATTTCATCGTAATGAAAATTTTAGCATGACGTATTTTGAACAACCTTGAAAGTAACTAAATATGCGAGTACTACTGACATATTTTGAAGCCAGTATTTTACTTTGTTGCGAATTTTAAAAAAAAACATGTATTTTAATTATAAAGAATTTTGATCTTGTCTGTTCTTTGACTATTTGAAGGTTCCGTTTACTATTTAAAACACCTTTTAACGAATAGTGTTTATCGTTGTAGGAATTGGAATCCGCAAGAGGGCTACAACCATAACCGATATTAAGATGAAGCATGAACACTTGTGCGTCCTAGCTACCGTGTAGAAAACTGAATAACTGGCTGATGAGAGATATTTATTTATTTTAGATATTTTTTTATACGATGAACTTTTAGAATGTACTCTATGTTTTGCCATAGATGGCGTATAAATATCTCTACATGGCATAAGTTTGCCAGACGTATACTTGTACACAGCAAATTTTTGTTTCAAGATGAAACATTCATTTATATTTTAGCATGCATATCTTTATTGATATGATGCACTAATATGAATTTATAGTAACATAATAATAATATATAGGTATAGGTACAGTATTTTCACTATGGTATAGGCACATATTATACAATTATAATATGTAATAAGTACCGCAGAAGTGAGTATCTAGACAGCTTTGAACTACAATTCAACAGTTCTAACAACCAGTTTAATTACAATTTATGACATAGTCTGGTACCTAAGCGTATAAAAAATTCTATTTCCTTTGTATTGGTACGAAAAACTAGGTCGAGATTCTTTAAGTCTTCGTAAGGCCTTCAAGCGATCGTTGTTTACTTTTATGGTTTGCGATCGAAGTAACAATAGGTTTTAATAAAATTGTTACGTGCCACCGACTCTCATGTAAGGGGAGTTTCGATTTGAAAAGGTAATACAAACCATACGTTCGTTCATTTATGGGGCAGACATTGTGGCGTCTTATCGTGTGCCTAAGTATATATGGAAATCAATGTAGCGTAGCATTGGGGGAGCTGCTTAATCTTTATGATGGAAACCGTTCTGTTTGCTGGAGCCGTAGTGAAGCTTTGCGCGGACCATGCCTGTTAAATGTAGCACTAAATATCCTTTTAGAATAGTTTAGATAGGTAGATATATAAACTCATTATTGCACACCAAAACAAATTAAAACAATAACAGACATTATAAATACATGAATGCACAAAAGGCAGTCTTATTGCTAAAAGCGATCTCAGCCAGACAACTTTTGGGTGGAGAGAAAACAAATATTTTAATCGCAGGTAGGTGGTGTACAGTATATATAGTTACATAAATATATATACCTACAGTACACATAAAGCAGTTAAATATAGTAAAAGCAATAAGATATATAAGAGGAAATATATAGATATATATAGGGTTAAAGTATGAAATTGCCGATTTGTACTGAAAAATTAAAACTCGTTTTTCTCTTAAATGTAACATATTTATTTAATCAAAATATTTACCCTCATTATTTATACATTGGGAATACAAGCGAACATTTAATTATTGTAAATAATGAGTAAGTGTTGTGCCCGCTTATTTAAAATAAATGATATTATAAGTAATTATAATGTATTATTACGAGTAATTATGGTTGCCCACAGGAAACAAATAAAATAAAAAATATATATTGATAATGCATGATAATGAATGAATATAAATTAACTTGACATACAGATATGAATATTACCTACTTATATGACATTTAAAATATACAAAAAAAGTCAATGCATGAAAATGTTGGGAATGAAATGCTAATAAAAAATAAAATATATTATATATAATATCCGATTTTGGTGTAGGTTATTAAATTAATATTGTCTATTATATAATTATAACTTATACTTATTTTTATATATTGTTCTTGAATTTTGACACTTTGACGTTACCCGCTCTAGTTAGTATTTTGACACTTTGATGCTACCCTCTCTAATTAGAATTTTTTAGACACTTTGATGCTACCCGCTCTAGTTAGTATTTTGACACTTTGATGCTACCCGCTCTAGTTAGTATTTTGACACTTTGATGCTACCCGCTCTAGTTAGTATTTTGACACTTTGATGTTACCCGCTCTAGTTAGTATTTTGACACTTTGATGCTACCCGCTATAATTAGTATTTTGACACTTTGATGCTACCCGCTCTAGTTAGTATTTTGACACTTTGATGCTACCCGCTATAATTAGTATTTTGACACTTTGATGCTACCCGCTCTAGTTAGTATTTTGACACTTTGATGCTACCCGCTCTAGTTAGTATTTTTTTATGAAACTATTTAGTTTATTTTATTGGGCACAGTTACAATGAAAAAATTAAATTTTACACAAATTTTACATATTGATGACTACTATGCACAGCATTTGTGTAATACAGTTAAATGGCTAAATTGATCAAAGTATGAAACTATCTATTCTATTCTATCTAACTATCTACTAACTATCTATACTATTCTATCTACTAACTATTCTATCTTTTGAAACTATGACTTTTAAATAAGTTTAATTGTTGATGACAAATATCTAAATTGGGACAAATTATTCAGATCGTTGCAATCCTTATATTAAAACCGTAAAACTTTTTACTATTTACAAACATAATTTATTTTGCTGTAAAGTTCTAGCCAGCACTAGCTGGAACTATACAGCAAATAAAATATAAATAATTACGTTTATTCCATATTTCATAATTCCAACCTGTGTCCCGACATGATAAAAAGCAAACTAACATCCTGACGTACTCAATAAAATAATTCATTAAACAAATCATATATCAAAAACACAATCATGTTTTATTAGTTGATGATAAAGATTATCGGTGTCGATGGCCACGTGGTGTCCACCACACGCGACACCTTGTCTCTTCCCGTGGGTGTCGTAAAAGGCGACTAAGGTATAACAGGAACTACACCACCTCTAAGGCCATACATCTCATGTGCATGAAAGAGGCCCATGTCCAGCAGTGCACTAAAGGCCTGGTGTGACATTTACGGTGTGGATTATCGAAAAAATCTATGTACATATATATTATGATTGTGGCTCATAATTATAATGTATATACATATATATCGAGGTTACATCTAGTATTATACTAAAAATTTTTATATGTATATGGATGTTGCGATACGACTCGCGTCAGGCTTTATTCTGTGACAGTGCCTGTCATCCCAAGACGTCGTGTCGCTTATGTGTTATTAGTGACATTATAGTGTGAACATCGGGGAATTATGAAATACTAAAATGCGCGTGCATAACTATTCCCTGGAAAAAATATGTATTTAGGAGTAGTAATGTGGAAAGAGTCATAGTCTTATTGCTGGAAAAATCGTATCGCAGACATTCGACGAAGAAATAAAAGTTGTTGACATAGCTAGAAGAATCAACAAGTTGAAGTAGCAGTGGGCAAACAATATATGCCGCAGGACCAATAACCGATGGGAGTGACAAGTCCTCGAGGCCACGTACCGGGAAACGTAGCGTGAGACGCACTCCGGCCAAGTGGACCACTTGAAGAATGTCGCCGGCAGTGGCTGGATGAGAAGAGCCGAAGGCCGTGTGTGGTGGCGAGCTTTGGGAAAGCCCTATATCCAGCTATGGAGAGGTAGGCTGCTGGTATGGTATGGTAATGTAGCAAGTTATTTATGTTCTTATATATAATTAAGTAACGAAGTAATACTAAGTAATGAAAAGTTCTAAAACTTGTGAACTTGCCGTGATTGATTTCATTCCCATAAACCTACATATAATAAAATCGTAATAGAGCCGTGTCTGTGATAAAATATTTTTTTACAAAAATCGTTATAGTGTACACCACGAACGATACAGAATCCAAAACAACCTGTTTTAGAATTTTTGTTTATCTGTTTGTTTGTCTGTCTGAACCGCGCATTATGCAAAAACAGGTCAGAAATTAATTAAACTTAGCATAATTATAAATAGCTTATGGCTTGGATTAACATTTATGGTACATTTTTAAGCCGATCCGTTACAGAGTTCCCCCGGTAATCACTAAAGTTCACGCGAACCAAGTTGCTGGCACAGCTAGAATAAAATGTTTTAAACTAAAGTTTGTGTATTATTATATTCTTTATTTCCTCTTTCAAAATTAGTTATTCGTTTGTTTTTGTCTTTTGTCTCTGTTGTGAAGTTTTGTTATTTGTCATCATCGTAACAGAGCCGTGTCGCTGTACGTGAGATATTTTTTAAAAAAGTGATTGCATTATCACCTTTTCATATATAAGCGATACAGAGTCCAAAACAACAATCGTTAGATTTTTGTCTGTCTGAACGCGCATCACGCCAAAACTACTGGACGGATTTTGATGAAACTTGGTATAATTATAGCTCATGTGCCGATTTAACATTTAGGGTACTTTTTATTCAGATCGATTAAAAAGTTTTCATATGAATCACATGTACACGCGAACAAAAGTCGCAGGGACGGCTAGTCAAGAATAAATTTACAACAGTACAATACAATACGGTATTGTAAGTACGCAATATCAATGAACGTAACAACATGTCAAACAACAATTTGACAACAACGTTAGATCTAACCCAACAAACGAAGCCACTGTTTTTAAAATGTTGTAAACTGAGGTTATCAGCAGTGGATATTGAAAATAAGATGAATTTGTTCTCAATAAATCTTTAGCAGTAACGATAGTAATGTCATAGTAATTAATTTAGGAAGGTATTTCCCGATATCTGCTAGAGTACACATTTCAATGCAAAGATTAATTAATGGCACTACAATGGTATGCGAGTTCCGTGTGTTCTGTCGTGGATTGTGATGATGGACGTCTGAATCGCCAATGAAACAAAAGGTGTGTTACGTAGCAGGTACTGAATGAGACTTATTTGGGGCAAAGTAGTTGCTACGATTTTTTAATTGGAAAAATCTTGATTTAACTCCACTTTAATCGCTTTAATTTAATTAATCCATTTAATCCCTGATTTAACTGAACAAACAATAGCACGTAACAAATTATATTAAATTTTCTGAAGGCTAAATTATATTAATCTTTTAAAATAAGTATAATTAAAATAAAGATTATTCTGTTTATCACGGCTTTATATATGTGACGCATAAAATTCCTTGAAACTTTACTACAATATTGAACTCCAAAAGAAATACTTTTTAAATTTTATCAACTTATTAACTTCCAGAAATTTCCCAGAATAAGTACGTAAATCTATGTAAATTGAATCGAATTACGCCAATAACGACTATGAATATCATTTTTGACAATCAGTTGCTGAGATAAGGTTTTCCTAAATGTATGTACTCTTTTTGCACTATAGGTATTTACTGTACAGAATAGGACTTAATACCTAATCAGTAGCGGATTTACATAAGATTTACCTTGGGCGCGTGCCTCGGGGCCCCCACAAATTAAATATCCCATTTTTTTGTCTCCTACATTTTCGAAAAATCAAAGAACGTGGAACATACACATTGATCATTCAAATAATAAAACTTCTTTGAGAAAATATAATATTTAATAACCGATATTTTTTTTAAATATTATATATAATTAGATAATGAAAAACTAAAAGAGTAGAGTTTTCCACTACATAGATTCACAGTTAAGTATAGAATTGTCAGTACCACTTGCTCACTCGATCGATATTTGAAGCGAGCTATCATTGTCCTCGAATTGCTGAACGAGCGCCTGACCGTTTCGCTCGCTCTGACGTTCGGCTTTTGATTTCCTTACAAGGGGGCCCCCACAGCCTTCGTACCCAAGGGCCAGTTAAGTATAAACCCGGCGTTGTACCTAATAAGGTATTCTCTAACAGTCGACTGTTGTTTAAATAGAGATAAATTGAAGAAATTAATTAGTGAGCTTAATTCATGTGTATATATAATAGTAATAATAATCTGCTTATATAACAAAATATATTAACATACAAACAAAATAAAATCAGCCAACACTTGTACCAGGTATCGGCACGTGCCTGGGCGCTTCTCACCGACTCGCGATCCCGCGGTACCCTCCCAAAGCAAGGTCCTAAGCTGTTCTAAGGTCTGTTCCGTCCGCCGGTCTACCGGCGGGGGAGCCGCTCGGCTCGTTGCTTTGCTTTGCTTCTCTTTACTCCTGGCTGAGCACCTTCTGCACTCGCCTTAAACCATACATGTCCGGAATCTCTTGAAAGACCATTGGCCCCACAAGAATTTAGTCATTCCGAAAAAAAAAGAAAATGTTTAATCAGTCTGTGTAAATTTTCTCACTCCAAGGGTGTCACTGCCTCATTACCAGTAACAAATACGTAGATATAAGCACTATAAGCAGTCTTTTATAGTCTAGCAGGTAAACGCTCAGACATGAAAACCCACTTAAGCAATCCTTGAAACTTCTCTCTACCTATTTACAGAATTTGTTTGAAAGCAATAAAACCGATTCAGAAATAATTGGAGATAGAGAATATTCTCCGTTATATCTGAATTTCATTTCCCCTCGAATATTGAACGGTTGTTAATTTATGACTCCTGAACGAGAGCAACCGGATACTTCGAGCCACTACAATGGTAATAATAACTGGTCAATCGCTGTTAAAATTATTTTAATTTAAACACGATATTTTGGTTTCATTTGCTTTGTTAGCCGGCTCGTAAGCGTTTGTTTTGCCCATGTGTAGATAAAATTACGGGAATATAAAAAACGGTAAATTTTGTCTATATTAATCATAAATGTAATACGTTAACTAAGTTATTGTAACAAAATAAATAACCCTTTAGTTAAAAAAAGTAAAGAGCTTGTTTCATAACAACTTAATTAATTGAAAAGCGTAAGCTTAAAATATGTACATACTTTAAGAGTAAATAGCGAGTTCTTTGACATCTTAAAAAAATACATTTGGACTCTGAAATGAAACGAAAAAAATGTCTTGAAATGTTTTTCTCTTATCCTTAGCATTGCTTCTAACTTTTTGACATATTCATGATAAAATTCTCGACAAAATCCTAGGGTATTATGTCTCACTCCACCATTAATGTAGTTCGCGAAAATTTGTTCCAGTTAAATTTCACTGTTTGATTTGTTTACCAAGGCATTCTATCGGAGACATATCCGAAGAACTAGCTGTGCACAGTTTTAAGTGTTTGAAGTACACAGTTACGCTGCACAGTGCGTTTGTGCACTGTCATGAATTAAATAAATATTGACGCCTATGCATGCAGCAAAAACTGGTACAATGTTTTGCAAAATATCTTAAATTAGACATTGTCGCTTAGTTTGTTTAAGATGGAACTAATCAACCAATATGAATTGGAAATTAAACAAGCCTGAGAAAGAAGTATCGTGACAACGTTATAAAGTAATTTTACTAACACTAGATTACGAACACTACAGGTATATCAAGTGAAACATAGACTTAAACGATTAATTAGAATCGAGTGACGGTTAATAACTAATTACGAAAATATTTTAATGATATCAAAAAAATATCAATACCCTTTAAGAGTTTCGAAGAAATTCATCTACTTGTTGCAGATATTATGATGTTCCAATTTGGAAAAAAATCCACATTTCTAAACTGAAGGTATATTCTTTAAAGAAGTTTTATTCAATATCTTAGTTAAGTTCGTTGATATACCCAATCGGTACAGTAGTTACAAAATAGGGGAATATACCTTCCCGCATAACGCGAGCCATCGCTTGGTATTGCGTTTCCTTAATTTTGTCCATCAGTGTACATTATTAGTGTAGTATTATTACTATTAGCAATAAAATAAAAGTCATTAAAATAGATTTGGAATGTTTGGACATTCACAGTGTTCGTAGTAGAGACTGATATATAACAAAGCGAGCGGCGCGGTTAAAGCTCTTAAAAACGATCGACATTTATGAATGCGGATACATACGGATATTTCACAATATTGCTTTATAATTGACACTAATGGAGAACATAAAATGGTCTCTACCATTCTCTGTCAAATCTGTCAAAAGGACTCTATCAAAACTCTTTGAAAACATGAATCCATTGGTATTTTCAAATGGAAAACTAAAAAAATAGTTTCAATAGAGTTTCTGTTTTAGCTGTCGTCCCTAATTAATGGCTGTCAAAAATAATAAAATTCTACTGAAAAATAACACAGGTCTGCAAAAAAAATTTTCAAAAGTTATTTGTACTTTGACAACTGATTTCTATGTATTCTTCAGTGCTGATTTCAAAAAAGAAATAATTTTTTTCTATCACGTCAGGTTATCTCACAAAAGGGGTGTGTATTTTGGATGAAAAACTCAATTTAACACAATTTTGTATTCTTTTTCTAAAGGTTTTAAATTTTAATAAACAGATAACAGATGCCATTGTGTACATTTACACAACAGAATATTGAAAAAGGTACACAACTATATAGTCAAAAGTCCTTGTAGAAGCGCTTTCGCTTCACATCAAAACTTCTTTTAGTGCTCTTCCTGCTGTGGGCAGCTTGAGGATCCTCCCTCTTTAATATCCAGCAGTTATCCGCTATCATGTTAACGTTCCATCTTCCTTGGTACCTTTTTCCATTTCCTTGATGTCTTGATGGAACCCTTCGCCCTGCTCTTCACTGACATCACCAAGATTTGCAGAGAAGAAGTCAAGTGTGAGTGGAGAAAATGAACTTCTATGTTCATATTAGGGGTTAAAGTATGAAATTGCCGATTTGTACTGAAAAATTAAAACTCGTTTTTTTCTAAAACATAACATATTTATTTAATCAAAATATTTACCCTCATTATCTATACATTGTTGCCATCTAATCGGAAGTTCATTTATGCCTTTGCGATAGAACTCTGGGGATGTAGATTCGACAAACTGTGTGAAAGCATTTTGTACTGCCTATTGGGAAGAAAATTTTTTACCACGTAGAAAATTGTCCAAATCACGAAAAAAATGGTAGTCCGTTGGAGCAAGGTCTGGCGAGTACGGAGGATGACGTATGGTTTTTAACTACAGCTCCTGTAGAGTTACAACGGTTTCTCGTGCAGTGTGAGGTCTTGCGTTATCATGGAGCAATAATGGTGAAGATCGATTCACGAGTCGGGGCTGTTTCACTGCTAGTTTCGCCATCATTGTTCGAAGTTCGGCACAGTAAACATCTGCTGTTATTGCTTGACCAGACCTGAGAAAGCTATAGTGAATAACACCATGAATTGACCACCAAACAGTTACCATTAACTTTTTATTGGTAAGCTTTGCCTTAGGGCACTGTTGCGGCATTTGACCTGGGGTCAGCCATTGCATTTTTCGCTTTCGGTTATCGTAAAGAATCCACTTTTCGTCACATGTCACAATTTGATCCAATATTCCTTCATTTCTGTACCGATTCAACAAGGCAACGCAAGTTTCAACACGCGTTTCTTTCTGCAGATCAGTCAAATCATGAGGTACCCATTTTTCATATTTTTTTATCTTATTGATTTGATGCAAATGAGTCAATATTGTAGGTGAAGTAACGTTAAACCATGCCGCTAATTCCTGGGTAGTTTGACTCGGATCGGCTTCCACCATCTCCTTCAATTCAGCGTTATTCACCTGTGTGGGCGGTCTTCTACATGGTTCGTTCTTCAAGTCGAAGTTTCCATTACGTAAGCGTTTAAACCAAAAACACACGGTTCGTTCATTAGCAGTCTCCTCTCCAAACGCAGCATTGATATTGCGAGCCGTTTCTGCCGCGTTAGTTCCGCGTCGGAACTCGTATTCAAAAATTACTCGGATTTTCGAAGTATCCATCTTTCCCGTCTAAGCTGAATAAAAAAAACAATTGAAAGTCGAAAATCGAATGTTGCACATTTTTTAAAACAAAAACCTCATAGGTATCATGTGAAAAAAGTTTCACTCGAAAATCTCACACCGTGAAGGTTTTATATCAATTCAAAGTATCTATTACTATAAAACGGCAATTTCATACTTTAACCCCTATTATTATAACCCAGCTTCATGAAGTTGTCTAGCATGTCAGCGACGATTGACTTGTAGTTTGAGTCCTTTTTGTTTCCCAGAAAACTGGTTTCAGCTAGTTTAAAAGATACAAATGCTGCTTTTTCTTTTGTTTCCATTTTTTTCTTAAAGCTGGCATCCTTCATTAGTTTAATATAAATGATTATAAATGATGGTCGTTGTTTTGTATGAGTTATACTTTTAGTTTTATCCACTTCATTCAACAAAAGACATCATACAAAATCATACAAATTAAAGCATTCGCTACCAATCAACATTTGCATTGATCAGAGAGATTCAATTAAGAGGTGCGTGAAAGACTCAAATTAGGTGACTTTTACAATATGTTATTGTATTTTATATAAGTCACTATACAGCGAAAAATATATAGGTACTTTTCGAAACTTACACTACGGTATTTATAGATTTCTATAATGGTAATGTACAGTTTTAGTACTTATTTTTAAAACTGAAGTGGTATTGACTCTGACATTACCGATGAAACTGTAGAGGCTATTGATTGTTATATCAGACAATTGTTTAATTTAACAATGAAATGTCCTGTAACTTGTTAAATTGTTTACACGTGATACCTAATATTGTGCACTGAACTGCTTAGTGCTTAGTGCACTGGCTCGTAGAAGTCGACTAGAAACGACGCAGGACTCATACAAAAAACTCTATGCAGAAAAACTCTACTGTGAAAAACTCACATAAATTAAGCAGCGTGTCGTCGTGTGCCGAAAGCATTGTCGCTACAAAACTATCTCTATATACCTTCTAATAGTGGCGATAATAACAAGCGTGGTGAGAAACAAAAGGAACGTAACAACTAAGAAAGAGATTAATACGTATGACAATGAAACCGACGAATATATTTCAGACGATACCCAACAATGTTAAAGAGAAAGATAGTTGTGGTGAAAAGAAACATTAGCTCAGTGGTGAAAGAATACATTTTGAGGAACCATAGCTTTAAAACAAAATCTGGAACACGTGAAATATCCACCAGTCCGCCCACTTGTTGACCAAAATCGTCTCATAATTAAGAGAAGACCTCCGCCCTGCAGTGGGACGCTATTCGCTTGTTATCGACAAGATGAGTAATAGAAAAAGAGAATATCCTCCTCAAATATTTTCAAACCTCGCCTGTTCCATCTATCCCTACCGGCCAATCCTCACTTGTAGGGAAGTAAAGGATTATTTCTTTTTTTTAAATAGATTTTTTTTCTTCTATAATTGTCGCATAAGCTAAAAGCGTATCAATTTCAGGTTCAATATCAATTTAGTACTCAATTAAGTTCAGAAACAATTAAGAATATGTAAGTAATTAAGTGCTTAATACAGCTTATTATGTGTAAATCTAGTTTTTTAATTTAGTTTTTTGCCCTGGAAAATAACTAACAAAGAAATAGTAAGTAAAGCACAATGGACGAAAGTAAATTCATATTAGAATACAATTCTATATCATATACATAGATATGTAAAAAGGTCACGCGTACATGAACTGAAATGTGGTAGATGACGTAGCTACCATTCACAATATCGGATCTCGTTCACACCCTTTGAAAAGACTTTCAAGGAGTGCAGCATGCAATATGACGTTCGCAGTACAAAAGCTTTAATCCACGAACAGAAGTTTCATTCTGAAAGTATTCTCATACTAAAATGTATTAAAGGAATAGGCCTCTAGGATTATTCATTCAGAATATTTCGCCTTTGTGTTGTTTTTTGTTTGATTCAGAGGTGAAATTAATTAAGAAAAATGGAAGGAAAGGAAATACTACGGGAGATATTTCAAAGCACAAAAGACCCGGAAAATAGAGTTTTGCCACAAAAATATGTACAAGACGAGTATTTTTGGGCTAGTAGGTCAGTACACAAAATTTGTATTTTTTTTTGGTTGGATCTTGATTCAAATACCTACTAACTAAAAATAAATAATTAACATAACATACTAAAATTGAAATAAACTACAAATTAAGATTAGATTAAAGGTTATATAACTCCAAACTAGGGAGGTTCCATATCTTGCGGACCATCATATGTAAAACTGTGTTTTCTAATGGTTACTTTAACAAGTTAGATACCAATTTATTTTACCCCTTGGGTTGGTACAATAACAGTTGTTTTTGTGAATAAAACATATTAAAAAAGAAAAGTATTTATTTTATTTATTACTTGCTTTCTTTCATGTTCTTCGCAGTTTTCAGATCTTGTAAACGTTTTGCAAATTTCTCTCTATCAAGATAAAAATAATTGTGTTTCTTTTTCTCCACCAACTCGTCTTCCATTAATAAATCTATTTTACTACTCATTTTGGTTAAAAATATACTCAGCCAGATTAAAAACAATTATTATAAAACCTAATTACAGTATCTAAACCATAAACAAACATATTAAATCTGTGACCTAAACTTACAGCAACTTTGTTAGTTTAAATCCGTTTAGTTTATTTGTTTATTTATTATTTGACAACAGTAAATTAAGTTATATAAGGATGTTAATTATTTTGTACAACCAAATGAGATGTAAAATATTTAATTATTTATTTAGTATAGATGAAATATATAGTTTAGAAAATTATTTAATAACCTAACTTTTATTATAGTTTATTTACGAGTATATTTAAAGATAACTGGCGAAATTTGTCCAAAAAAATTAGGATTTCTATATTGCCATTTATAAGCTGCATCTGAAAGATCCTGATAAACTTATCATTCCCAACTTGATTTCTAACATACTCACAAAAGAATTTGACCAGTAACGAATTTGGTAAATAAAGAATTTGGCACACCAGCCGAACCGTCAGAAAGCTAGCCTATTCACATAAATTTCTATTATTTCTTTTATCTTCAAGTATTTGTGATTTTTAAAGTGATCCTAAT
Source organism: Sesia apiformis (assembly GCA_914767545.1). Taxonomy (NCBI): domain Eukaryota; kingdom Metazoa; phylum Arthropoda; class Insecta; order Lepidoptera; family Sesiidae; genus Sesia; species Sesia apiformis. Next base: position 12,325,516 of record OU611947.1, on the reverse strand, counting down.
CAAGTGTGTGAAGTTGCAAGACATTTGTATTTGTATTATAATTTTAAAGGAAAGTAAGTTTTTATTATTAAGTATTTTCATAAACAATTATTATTATTTGTGGAACACTCAAGAGAATGAGTGGTCATTTGCCTTACAAACAATTTGAATATGTGTTAAACATTTTTTTGTAATTAACCTGAGTAATAAAGAGCACGTTTCTAGAGAATATTCACTCATTAAGCGTTTAAGATGCATATCCTAAAATGATGTTCATACTTCATAACTAAATTAACAATGTTTCTTTAAGGGCGTATAAGGAATCCTTGTGTACGTATCCTTGTGTTTAGAAAAATCTCTTCTCTTTTGACAAAATTTCAGCATTTGTAGCTATAGTTGCAACACTAAATAAACTGTCTAGACAGATTTCACAATGAATATTGTTCGCTACTTTATGACAATAAATCCAGATATAAATACATGAAATCATAATTGTTTAAAAAGTGACGTAGTTTTAGTGAAAGCTTCATGTTTCCAACTTGAATCTCTGAATATTTCATTTATAAATATAATGGCCATGGTGTTGTTAATTCTCTCTAAAGTACATAGTTGTGCCTGAGAAAAATTAATTATCAAACAATACGAAAGAAAAGAAAAAAACATAAAGAAATCACGAATATAATACAAAATACATGATGAAATAAATAAAATTAAAAAAAATATATATATTTCACCCTATCCAGCAGAACCCTCACTCAATGCTGCAAGATGTTTTGTAGCCATTACCTTCAGAATGTATATTGGTGTTCTATGCAGGAGAGGAGTAACTTTTTTGCATGTAATCGCATGGAAGGCAAGCCCATCAGAATCCTTAAAAGGCCTTAAAAAAGGGTCACCTTTATTTACAGATACTCTTATGTGCACACATTTACAAACATGTCTATGAAGTCTTGAGTAAGGATATGTCAAGGGTACTTATGTTCCCAGTCTATGATACATTTTTTAAGGTATGTTCTAATTCAACTGTTTTGAGCACTGTATCACTCTGCAATTATTGTATATACAATAACCCAAAGATGTTAGCATAGGACACACAAGTTAGCAACAGGACGTGTCCGTATCTCCTAGTTCAATCTGTACTCCACAGACAGAGTGTTCATTCACCTCAATACATCTACTTGGTATTCATACCAATAATCTGAAAGGATTCAGCAATTCTCGTGACAAGTTCAATTTCGTATTCTTTTTTCAGAGATGCATAAGAAACGAGCTTGCCATAAAAATTGATCTGTGGTTATTTTTATATGGTATATTATTTAAACATATCGGTAATCGTGTTATGATTATGCGCACCATCTACTCTCATAGGCCGGCCCAACCTAGCTTCAACTTGTTGGTGGTTAGTTGATAGCAATTATAATATATTCATTTTCAGTTGTACTTGACACTATTTAAACTTATATTTGAATATCTTTCCGCTACTACACACACTAGTATAATCATCAATCGTTCCTGCAGGAAGAACAATCCTGTATCTTTCATTCTTTGCTTCAGCAAATCTAAAAATATTTTTTTCAAATATGTGCCTCTTCTGGTGCAGTAAAACAGTTTGATGAATAATAACCAGTAAGTAGGGTTACTTACTGGTTACCATCATGGACATAATAAAATCCTTTCATAATGTAGCCTTATCATTATTCAATTAATTACCAAAATTTAAAAATTATAAATGTTTTTCCCTTCAAACTCAAAGACCACTTATTTCAATTTCATCAAATGACGACAAACTAGTGTTTTTTCGTTTTATAATTTCGGCAAATGTTGTAACTTACTTCAGTAAATCATGGCTCCCTATTTAACAGCAAATGTCAATTTCGAAGTGTATTTGGGTGTGGTAGGTGTATATCAAACTTTTCTCGTATGTACTGCATTTCCTATTTTATCGTATTTCCCACATCCCGGCCGAAAGTAACACACATCGACTATGATCGGCTAGCTCGGTTTTGTAGAGCGTCGACTTTTTCATAACACACGACAGAGACGACAGCTCTACAAAACCAAAGCTAGCCGATAGTCTCTTTCTAAAGGCTGTGTGTATTACTTTTGGCCGGTAAGTGTACGTGTTTCGGTAGTCAATGAGATATTATTATGCCAATTATGCCAGAGCCCACTCCCATCTCATTCTATCCTATCCCTCCCCATTTTCCCAACCCTTTCTCTCAATCCATTCCTTAATCTGCAAAGGTAGACAGCTCATCCGGAGATATGCCAACGTTTGTGAATTTGGACTGATGTTGGCATGTATCGCGGATGTCTATGGACGACAGTATACACTTACCATCATGTGGACTATATGTTCGTCTGCTGACCTTTTTTCTATATAAAAAGGTAAAATGTGATCAGGGAAAATAAAATACACATTTAAAGCAATCTTTCCAACACAGTTATTGTCATCATCGTTATAACGAATAATCAATTAAATAACTGTTATAAGTTATTGTTGCATGCTATTTATATTTTATTTCGATGATCTGTAAGATCCATTGTATTATTATATAAATATAACTAAATTAACATAATAATTAAATTAACATTCTTATATTATTTTCATTTTATCTTAATATTGTTTTTATTGGCTTCGACTAATTTTTAAACGTTTCACTTTCTGTGGACTTGATGGCGGTATATTATCTCGATAGACGTATATCTAATGTCTATACCATGTACCTTTTTTTTTTAAACGGTAGCAAAATTTTTGCATATAAGTCATGTTGTAGTGTACGTTAAATGAAATGTTAAAATTTTTAATTAATTGTTTAATTTATTTATTGCTAGAAAATAAAATAGCAATTTGCCTGATGTATATCTATATACGTTTTTAATACGTGTCATCATCAGTAAAAAATGACTCAGCGTGACATATTAGTAAGTCCAATTATGGAGAAAAGTTCTTGACATTAACGGTTGAAAAGTGGGCAATAGATGAAATTTATTTAAGGGGAGATTTATTGAAACGACATTGATATAATATTGATTGATTGATATTGATTGACTGATTTTCGAACAATGTACATGCTCAAGTTCGCCGAGATGTATGTTCATTTTTTCTGGTAGATCGAAGTAATCCGCACTTTAAACTTTATATGCGACGTTTGAGCCACAAAATAAACGAAATCGTGGGGGTAAGCCTTATGACGTCACGAAAGGCAAATCTCTCCTGAACTCGAAGGACACTGAGGCATTACATCAGTTCTGAATACGCAAATTGTTATTAATGATGGCTGCCCTTAAAAGCTGTGACAAATGGTTTCTATTCACTTCAAGGTGTGAAAGACTGAGGTTTGCTTGTGTCACTATACACAAGACATGTATTTGTGTGTATTTTGAATGTTTGGACTACTGTGATTGTTTACTTACTTACTCCGCTGGCTCAGCGACCCGAAGTCGATCTTGGCCTGCGACACCAATAGACGCTATCATGTTCGGTCTCGCGCAGCTTCGTGTCAGCAAGCTATCTGAAACTGCCGCGGGTCCCTCTCCGCTTCGTCTCTCCAGCGGTACTTGTAGCGTCCGACCGGTCGTCGACTACTTGGTTGTCTTACACAAACTCGCTTTACGACATGTACTTCCCGATGACATTCGGCTCTTCCATCTCCTTGTTGTTCTCCACGTATTGTCTTCTCTTCTTAAGAAAGAACGAAAAGATGACTTTCTTAAGAAGAGAAGACAGCTAAATGTTTACATTCCTCAAATGCTTTGGTAAATGCCTGAAATTGTTTTGTTTTAGATACTGATGATGAAGAAGTTATTATTAAATCGATCAGTTATTAATTGCATCTACAAATTGATCGAATATAATTTAGAGATTTTTTGTGTAACATAATATACTACTTATTCCAAAGTAAAACGCATGTATTTTATTATTCATCTTTAATGAAATGACCGATTTGTATGAGAAACTGAATTTGTTTTTTGTATAAAAATATTATTTTAGTCGAAATATTGACTCATATTATCTACTCACTTGCAAGGGTCTACTACTCACCTCACGGGCAGTTGATGGATGCCACTCCTGTAAAAGTCTCGTGGACGGGTGGGTATCAATTAATTTTTCAAAAGCCTTATTATACACAGCTACTTCAGAATCAAATTTTTTTCCCTGCAAAAAGTTTCGGAAGAAATGGAAATCTGTCGGAGCAAGGTCCAGTGAGTATGGTGGGTAAGGGAGAGTCTCCAGGTGCAGCTCTTAAAGTTTTAAAACTGTTGTATGAGATGTTTGAAGGCGGCATTGTCATGAAGACACGAGAGATTGACCAAAGTTGGTAGCTTTATTGCCAGCTTTTCCATCATCGTCTGCAGCTCCTTACAATGCACATCTGCATCAATCGTTTGACCGGCTCACAAGACACTGTAGTAGATAATACCGCCACAGAACCACCAAACTGAAACCCGTAGCTTTTTCTTAGTTATCTTGTGTTTTGGACATTGTTGGGCTGCAACTCCTGGATCCAACCACTGATACGAACGTTTACCGTTATCGTACAGGATCTATTTCGCATCACAATCTCTCATAACGATTCAATACTACAGTGCACACTTCGACGCGTTGTTGTCGCTGACTTTCTTTCCTTTCATACGGTACCCACTTTTCGAGCTTTTTTTATATTGCCGATTTAACGCAGATGAACCAACATTGTTTTATCACTAACATCGAACCCTGTTGCTAACTCAGCTGTACTTTGAGATGGATCTGCTTCCACTATAGCCTTTAATTCATCGTTATTAATCTTGGCTCATCCTTTCCCTCATCATGGTGCCTATATACACTATTGATATTTTGAGCTGTCTATGGCTTGCATTGGTGCAAAAATAGTAGGAATTTTCAATTTATCCATTTTATTTTTAAGACAATCAGATGAACAAAATTTAGATACTGAAAAACAAATGAAATACTGATTTTGAAATATGAACATCGTAGCTATTAGATGCATTTTGTTTTATTGTGAAATTCGAATTAGAACAGAAGATATCGAAACTTAAAGTGGCCGGTAATAAAATCGGTAGTAAAATAACAATGTTACGGTATATGACTACATCAGTTGGTATGTTACAATTGGTTTGAATGTCAGAATACAGTGCCGTCGAATGTCGCACGGTGCTCGAAAAGAATTATCCTTTTGCTCGAAAGTGTGCCTGATACCCAAGTCGAAAATAAAAATACACTGAAAGATCCCCGTTAGGTGCAAAAGTGTTGCAATAAAAATAAATAACAATGTTAGAGATATAAGGGAAATTGCGAAGAAAACTAAAATAATTCTGTAAAATTTTATACATATTCTGACATTCAAACCATATAATTATGGGGTTGCTTCACACGGCATCGCATAGTCGCGCGATTAGGCGCCGGGCGCGTTATTGGCAAATCCCCATAGGTGTTTTTTCATTACATATTTACACTATTACCGAAACCAGCCCTTTAATTGTCCAATTCTGGACATGGGCCTTGTCACGCATATTGTCAATGCTTCTATATGTGTCAGCTGTGGGTTAACTGCACTATAGAAGTACGTAGCAGTATTAGAGTGCAGTATAATGATTAATGAGGGATGCCATATTCTAACGAAACTGCCAAGGTATTGCAGCGCGACGGGCATGTTTGTCGATGCCGGAGTCCATAACTAGTTCGCGATAGTTAAATCCCCAGTCGCGGCGTTCTGGTCATAATATCTGATAATGAGATTCTCCGTAACCTTTCCGCGTGCCTGGACAGTTCCATTCTCAGGTACGCCACGCTAGCCAAGCGGATCGGCCATTCCACTCTTTTAGACGTGGTGTATTTCCTCAGGATTTTTGGCAGTGACCTTGTTATCCCACGCACGGAAAGAGAAAGGGTGGTACTTTTCAAAATCCGGCCGGCTCCACACGACACATTTTTTATATATGTATTGAATTTTTTTGGAGAGGTCCAGAGGGCATCTACGTGTTGGACCTAAGACGCGATAGAAGAACTGAGTTTCGCAGAGCCCTGAAATTTTAGGAGATACAAATAAGTAGTAAAAATAATTTGAAAATACCGACTGGTGAAGATAGTAAGGAGTATTACCTAATAATCGCAATACCTATAAACTAATCACAGTAAAAAAAACTGGAATATTTCAAATATTTTTTTCATTTATTTTTATTTGTATCCAGCAGCCACAGGTACGCCCACTTGACTTCCCACACTTGACGCCCACTTCCCACAGAAGACTACCTTCAAATGTACTGAATTTCTCACTTTATCTCATTCCTCAATGTACGTACGTGTTTCGGTAGTGAGTGAAATATGCCAGAGCCGATTCCTATTCCATTCTATTCTATTCCTCTCCATTTTCCCAATCCCTCCTCTAAATCCATTCCTACATATTCAAAGGCAGGCGCGCGCATATAGGGGCGTGAAAACGTTTATCATTGTATCGTCATTGTCATTGTTCGCATGTACCGTGGATGTCCATACGCAACAGAATCCACTTACCACCAGGTGGATTGTATGCTCGTCTGCCGCCTTCTGCGTAAAAATAGAATTTATATTTTTATTTGAAATAAAACATTAGCATAAACACAATAGGTATAAAAAATTTAATTATAAATATCTCTGGATGTTTGGAACTTAACGTTAATAACGATAAGTAATTGATTTTATTATACTACACTTTTCATAACCTATCTAAAAAAACTGGTTCTAGGGTTATCTATCATGTTTATCATGCGATTATTTAGAATCGTGCATTAAATTATAATTTTTCAATGCAATCTTTATAACTAGAAACGGATTATTACGTAGAAACGAAATTGATTTACCAGTCAATGTTGTTTAAAGCTATTCGATTTATCCCAGTCGGGACGGTATTATCGGTATTTGATTGTCAGCTCTATTGATGTGCCGCTTGGCAAGGCGGGCTCATCGACACGTCGACAGCACACTAGAAATTAATTCTAAACCAGTGCATACCGGTGAATATACTTTAAGAATTCTAGAACTGATTGTAAACAGTACCCGCTAAATTTTATATCGTTTAGTAAAATCAAAACAAAACTTTCCTTTTTTTCCTTTGCTGAAAAGATAATCTCATTGTGGATAAAAAAGTTGATAATACGTGCCCTCAGTTGGTGAGTACAGCGCGTACCTCCCAACGATTCGGTCCCTAGAACCGCAGGATTGGACCATGGGAAGGACGTGTTGATAAAAAAGTATTGTTGATGTTTTTGTTGGGACTCTATTTTTATCAAAATAAATGCTTAAGACTGAAATCTCTAATTGAATTATAATAAATATATCTAGCTTTAAATTAAATTTAATGAGTTGGTGGAAGACACAACTTTACTTTTGTATAAAATAAAATAATTAATGAAACCCTTTCAAAACTCACCTCGTTGTTGAAAAGTCCGTAATCATCGTCGAATAACGACAGTTTTTGATCCTCAATAAAATTGTGTGGCGTAACTAATTATTTATTTTTACATTTTTATTTTTCATTTATTTTCTGCTGTTGCCGCAGATGTAACCGATAAGTATAATGGAAAAAAATTAAATAATATATATTTACGTAAATAAAATAAGCTTAATATTACTAAGTATACTTACTTAATTACGTAATTTTGAATATCATAATTTGTATTATTCAAAGTTTTGTTTCATTTTGTACCTATGTTTTAAATATATTAATTGGTCGTTTTCATCACCTTACTATTAAGTAAAATCTTTACATTTTCGAGTGTTTTTAAACTTTCACTAAAACTTTAATGTCAATGAATAGTACTCGTAGTTTCACCTACTATACCAATTTTAGCAATTTCGGTTAATGTAGATGTAAACCTAGTAGATTTGGGAAGGGGAGGGTGCACGCTGCAATCTGACAGCCGCTGTGCGCACTCGACGTTACCCCATTCCCATCCTATCCTACCCCTTCCCATTTCCCCAACCCTTTCTCCAAATCCATTCTTACATCAACAAAGGTAGACAAGGCATCCGAGTACGTTTGTCGTTCTGGACTGATGTTGGCATGTACCGCGAATGTCTATGGACGACAGTATCCATTTACCACCAGGTGGACTGTATGCTCGTTAATCACCTATCTATAAATCTATAAAAATCCGTTTAACAGTTCTATAAAAAAATAGTATGAATATAGTTGGATACTGTGGATGGACGCCACGCCACCGGGAAGCGCAGTGTGAGCCGCCCTCCGGCCATCCTCCAGGTGGACCGACCACTCACAGAAATTCGCCGGTGGTGGTTGTATGAGAAGAGCCGAGGGTCATGTGTGGTGGCGCGCCTTGGGAGAGGCCTATATCCAGAAGTGGCTGATGGTAAGGTATACTACTGTCTCAATACAGGTCTGTAATGTACCAATACACTACTGTCGACACGCTAAGTCGTTACAGTGTAGATGTTATATACTGAATTTATATCATTATATTGAAAAGACAGGTCAAACTCTCTAAGGGGGTTTTCGCCGAAATCTCTGCGGATTTCAAGTTTTTCCTGTCATTGTAGACAAAGGAATTTCACGCACTATTGAACGTAAATAACGTAGATATATTTTTGGCCGTAACTTAAAATATTCTTTGTTAAGTTGCCGTGAACAGGAAACGTTACTCCATCAGCGATTTCTGGATAGATCACTATATACAAAATGTTTTTTTGTATATAGTGTTTATTGTATATTATATACAAAAAATAGGTCATTTACGATTAACTCACTAATTCTGCAGCGAAATATTAAATACTTAAATAATATTCCGAAATCAAATTCCGATGTCGGGTATGATTTGACCTCCGAAACAACTACAAATACGAGTTGAATACTGCAGTTCCATACAGAAATCCTTCTTTGGATTACATACGAGTACATTATTTTGTAAATCATGGCAGTAAGAAGTAAAATTGACATTGAGAAAATCGCGAGCGATAGACATATACTTATATGGGTCAAACGCTTCTTCTTTAAGTCTTAAAAATACTTAAAAGTTAAAAGAAACTTCTTCTTTTAAGTCGGACGATAAAATACCATTTCATTGTTTAGTAATTCCAATAATAGCTGTTGCATCAACTCGAGATAGCTTCGATATGCAAGTGGTGCGTTTAATTGCACCGGCAGATGTTGAGTCCCGCATTGAGCTGTATAGTTAGTTATTAAGCGGGCTATATGATGCCGTCATAGATGATGCCGCAGTGTATTTGCATTAACATTACAAAGTTGATATCTATATTAAACGCCACAGAACTAAATCAAGTAGTTTGTTTGTAAAACATAATGCAAATGCAAATATTGGAACTCTTCTCACTAAGTTTACAAAAGTAAATAAAAACATCACTAGTTTTTTTACGTAAATGCCTTATTCAATCAAAAGACATAGATTATTGTTTTTTTATATAGAATAGATGACAGACGAACGGGCGGGCCACATGATGGTAAGTGATCACGGCCATCCATGGACACATGCAACATCAGGGGCTACCGACCTTGCACAATGAAGTTACAAATGTTTGTTTAACCTAATCAATGTATAACTTGACATTGTCTTCTACGTTTACCCTAAAATATAGCAGATGTATTTAACTTGGCATGGGTTGCCAAGTTAAATACATCTAATATATTTTAGTCGATTGTCACGACTTCCTTTACGTTCATTAAAATCTTGGTTGGACTATATGAGGTTTGCAAATACCGTAGATTTAGAGGGATAGATCACGCAAGCTGTACGTCGCTGTGTGCCCGAACTTGGTACTGAACTTCTATATCTCGCGCTGCTCGTCGTTGTTACAAAATAAAAAATGACTATTTGCGCTTCACTCAATTGTAAAAAATCATCAAAATTGGTGAACCGAATCCAGGGAGATATTTCGTTACATTTGCGAATGGTTTCTGGTAACTAAAATTTACCTGTGACTTAGTCGCAGGTACAAAATAAGTGAGACGCTTGGTTTCCATTCAATTTAACGAACTTGCGTTGTCTATAATCTATTATAAATAGCGGCACGTAAAATACTAACACTCGACCATTGTCCGTTTTACCTACATGTGTTATATCTACAGTCTACATCTGAGACTGTCCTTGATACGAAAACGTGAACGTAAGTTTCTGTATGTGTGAGTGAAAAATAGTGTTAAGTTCTTTTTATGACGAGTAACGTCGATAGTTACAAAATCACAAAATGAAGCTCATACATAGTTCTATACAAAGACTTCTTTTAAGAAATCTTTGGTTCTGTACTATACCCAACTAATATATCGACGGTGGAATGGAGAAATGGAATAAGCGACACACACTTAACTATCAAAATTAAACCTTAATTATTATACTATGGTTTACGTTTTATAGTAAGTTGTAAGTCGCTTATCCCATTTCTCCTTTCTACCGTCGATATATGTGTATACACTCATCGGCACAGAATCTTGGCCAAGCGCTTATCTCGCCATAAAGTTTTAAGTATTTCTAATGAATGCTTGTTATGACGGCATGTTGAAAAAAATGTTTATCTTTAGTAGTTTAGTAGTACATTTCTTTTAACTTTTAGTTGAAATTGGTAATTTGAGCGACGTAGTTGAAGTCTTAAATTTGGTATTGTGAAAAGTGTACCGTTAGATTACTGCATTTTCGTGATTTTGTAATTTAAATTCAATATTCAGAGGTACCTTAAAATCAAACAAAATGGCCATAACACCAGCTCAGGTTGCACAAGCCGTAGCATTAATCGATCAGGGCCTGACACATAAGTACCGCAAGTTGATGTCAGAAACATCATTCAAAGCATGCCAGATCGAATGCAGGCGGTTATCGAGCCAGAGGAGGAAACAATCGATACTAAAACGTATAGACGATAAAGAAAATTAGCAAACTTTTCATTTTCTAGTGTTTAAAATTCTTTTTTCCGTAAAAGTGCGTGATCTTAAATAAACTTTGAATTTGTGTTTCTTTCAAAAAAGTTATAAAAAAATAAAAGCGACACATATCGTGCTTACCTACACTTAATTTATTGAAGAAAATTTATTTAAATGCAAGCTACAGCAAAAATCACACGTGGCCAACTTTCCGTGTCGGTGAGTGTATATATTATAACTCCTATCTGTAAGGAAAAGGGATGCGTGTGTACTCATTGTCATCATCCTGGAAACTAATTACGAGTATGATATATGTATGTTAGTTACGGAATCACGACCGGTGACTCTTGAAAGGCCACTAGGGCCACAAGAATTTAGAGATTCCGAAAAATAAAAAGTTGCGGTGTCCCATGATATAAGGGGGCATTTTTTTTTCGCAAAATCAGATACGCATACCCTCTATTTCTTCTATTAAATCTTAATTACTCGTTATAATAACGAGAATCTGTGACGATTTGATGTCAAACTTACAATATGAAAATTTGTACTGAGATACTATGGATTGACTTAAGAATTTATGTAGTTTTGGTAAATAAAACACCAATCGGTCCAAATCGTACGTTTATTACTATTATATAAATATTTAAAAGAACAATTAATGAGCATATTTTTTTTCAGTTTCTTTTATACAGTCAGGTTAGATCTTTCTGTTCTTGTACACAACGTAACAAAAAAATTTTTTATTCCTCTTAAACTGTAATTAAATCATGAATGTCTAGCATCAACTTTACAGCCCTTTCGGCTGTATCGTTTACTACTGCAGGGGTTGACACAGTATTTTAGCTTCTAGAAATGAGGCGTTAGTCTCCCATAAATATCAAAATGTAAATGTGCAAAAGAAGCATATTTGCGTAATTATTTACCAAAAATAAACACTGGGAATTCACTATGTCAAAATTCATATTTATCTGTGAAATTTGTGTTCGTCGGGATTATTTCGATTTGTAACACTCAATGTAACATCAATGTAACACATTTGTAACATCAATCGCTGTACATGGTACCATTGTCAATAAATACCCAAATTAAATGAAAATATCTACAAATAAATTCGATATTTGAATAAAACTCAAAAAGAGCACTTGACAGACCGGAAGATTATGGGATCATGTTGTTCGACAAACAGGTTTTAGGTGTCAGTCAACACGTCGTGATCTCTATCGCACTCGTTGTTAATCCATAAATGTTTGTATATGTTTGTATATCGCACCCTATGTTTGTATATTACGCTAGTATTAAGAAGTCTTTGGTCTATATAAGCGAACGTGACGTCACGCCATAGCGGCCACATTGATAAAAACACATATAACTGTATTCGTGGTATTCACGACTGTGATTGCTATGTGACACGTTCATTCACGCTCAGCTATCGACCGTAGCGATAACTTCAGCTATGTATTATTTTTAACGTGTGACAGCACTGACAGCTCGTTTAAACATATAATAAAATAGTAGGTAACGAAATCCTGTCTGTGTAAGGGTTAATTCCCATCTAATCACGGTATCAGTTTCTTGTTGCATCTGATCGCGGCATAAGTTTCCCATAGGACCGCGCGATCAGATGCTTAACAAAATAAAAAATAAAATTTCAACTAACGCGCGATTCGAATCAGCCGACAAAATAAATAAAATATTTTCCTATTCGATCACATTCAAGTTTTTAACACGCCTAGTGTTCCAGAAATACCTGTCTAATCGTATTTTTTTAAAGGTTTCGTTACGGTGTATACGAGTATTACGAATGATATACAGCCCGAATTCACAATTTTTTGTATTTTTTTGAACTTAAAACAGCTCAATCATACTCGTATACTGTTGAAGTATCTTATTACTTTGTATTACCTCAATTTATTGAATAATATTTAAGTTCCACCCTACCATAATATCTAGACATTCAGATTTGTTCGACCGCAGAATAATTTGGTAGACCCTGAAATTTCGGTTCAGGAGGCAAAAATTACGGTTTTTAGAAACTATTAGTAAAATTAATTAAAAAAAAAATCCGTGGAAGTTAACATAGTTATAGTCCATGAATTTTATTAGAACGTATTCTGGATTAACTTTGAGAATAATTTTTATTCACCTACTTTGCAAATTTACCTTAGAAATCATCATTAAGTCCACATTAGCGAGATAACATAACATTGAATTTTAAAGATATTATACTTAATACCTACAGTGATAGTTTATGATACCGATCAACATAGAGGAAGGACAGTTTTTATCCCGATCCATGTTCTGACCCCATTACATGTCCTCACGGGAATAAATTTCACGCCAGTCGAGCGGCGTCATAGGGAATATAGAATACTTATACTCGTAATTCCATATTCTTTGCCTCATTTTTCCTCACTCGTGTTTAGTTGTTGTATTCAGGAGTGTTATTCTCAAAAAATCATTTATTTTTGCTGATTTTTAGTAGAATTTCACAGTCACCCAGTGAGGATTTTTAAATTGTATCTTATAAAAACGGATTATTATAAGGTAGAATAAAATTCCATTTTAACCGCAAATCTAGGTAGGTACAAATCTATAAGGCCAAGAAAGGCAAGAACGGAATATATGTATATTTATATGAAAAGGAAATCCCAGTGTGGAAGCAAGTAATAAAGGAAATGCGTCAAGATCAGATTAATAAAATACACCTTGCGCAAAATTAATGGTTATTCAACGCTTTGTCTTCCGCAGCGCTGACACTGTAATTAAACGTAAAGTAATCATTTTCTCTTTGACTATAATCCGATAGCACGACGAAAGTCGTGTTATTGACCTTTTGAATATTTTATAGCGTTTTTGTACTGAAACAAAAGCTGGTACTGAAAATTGTAATGAAGTGTGTATGTACATTGTGGGTTGTTGCTACTTTTTTGGTCTTCCACAATGTTTCTAATACGGGCAAGAATAAAATATTAGATAAGTAAAAAGCTAATTAGACTACTAGTAATCGGTAACTCCAGACTCTTAAAAATTCAAACTAATTCAACTAAAATCTTACTGATTTCGGTGAAAATAATTAAAAACAGAAAAAATCCTCAAAAGCGAAAACAACAATAAAATCGAACCCGTGGGAACGTGGGTTTTGAAATAAAGGCTATATATACAACACATAGCAGTCGCTTAATTAATAACATTACACTTAAAAATGATAGTTAATATTTCCCTTGATATTTCCTGCAACATAAATATTGATTGTAACTAAAATATTCTGAGGTCAACATTATATCTTCAATATCAATATCATCAGACGACTATTCATTCTGAAGGCACCCTAAACATTTAAGAATATACAAACTGCGGTTGGTGAAACTCATAAACGAGAACATCTTAAAATTAATTTTGTTTATACTCGTAACTTAGATATTTACTCGTAAGTTTTGCAAGATGAATCATGTTGAGGAGTCGACTTAATTTCACTTGGTATTAATAACATATCCAAAACTTATCTAAGTTCAAATTACTCGCGGGCGACATATCATGGTTTTCATAACTAATTCGGGTAATTCAAACTTAAACTTTAAACTCAGTTACCTGCAAGTAAATATTTTCAAGCAACACAAATTTCGTGTTTTTAGTTCTTAGTTTACTTTACTTTCTTAGTAGAGCTTTCAGAATTTTAGTATTAGAGTTCTTTAGAAGAGACCTTTGTAAAGGAGTGGACAGACACAGGCTGATAAAGAAGAAGAGTTCTTAGAGCATGTTTAATTTCTTGTAGTCTGTGGTATTTTACGAAAACATTGAGGTGAGTCAAACCATTTGCGGCCTTATAGAAGGTCAACTGTTTAAGTAATCTATGATCGTATGTCATAAAAAGATGTTTGTTTATAAGTAAACCAGTTATGTAGTAAACTTAAAGCCATAATGAAATAGAAGAAACTTATGTTCCTACTTATGTAAGGGGAGAAAGAAAACGTGGATAAAATAAAACAATAGAAAAGATTTCAACGAACCCTAACTGGATAAAGAAATAGATGGAATATACGTAGTACAGGAACAATTCAGATTATCGTTACTAAATGTGGAAATTTAATGGTAGCCATTTATTACCACGACTCCACTAGCGACATAAAGTTCAGCTTAATCACACCCGCATGAATTGGATGAAATTGTGCCAAAATTTACTCGTAAGAACTCAATTTTAAACCTGTCACTTTAAATTAGAACGATAAGATATTATGATAATTAGAGAAAGAAATTCGGGCGCGGTCCCAACATAAATATATCAAATCAAATTCATGTTTAAATCAAATGTAACGATGGAGATAATTGGAAAAAAAAATTCGGGCGCGATACCAGCACAATTGATTATTTTTATAGAAAGAGAGTGCCCTTGTACCCATAACGCATTGAAGATATATTTTTCTAAGGTTTCATTCTTCCTCGCTCTTCACCGTCCCGAACAAATCGATGAGTACTACTATTTATATAGACAATATTTATAGTCTACTAGCTGCACCCGGCAGACGTTGTCCTGCCTGTGTATATTTATTTACCTCTGTATATAAAATCACAAATTATTATGTTTTGGCGTCGATATGTATTTTGCGATCGATTGAACGGTATAGAAGTTATGTGCTGCAGCGCCATCTCGTGGCGAGTTACAACAAAGTCGATAGCTCGAAAATATTCTCCGTGCTCAAATACTTATGTATCTATAGTAAATTTACCATACCAATTTAGTATACCAATTTTCATGGCGATCGGTTGAACGGTATAGAAGTTGATTTGTTGTAGCGCCGTCTAGTGGCAAGTTACAACAAAGTGGATAGCATAGAAACCTTCTTCATGAAAAAATACATATATGTGCCAACTTTCATGGTGATCGGTCAAGCAATGTCGAAGTCTATTAATCTCAGATATACGAACATCCATTTTTTTATATATATATAGATTAAACTAATGTGGTGTCGATTGACTTTGAAATTACACCACCCCATTTCTAAGACTATTAAGAGATAACAAAGCTGCTATCACAATCCCTGAGATACTACACCACTTCTAAAAGACTGAACTCCCCAACCCATTTGGTTAGCGTGACGTTTAAAGGGCATACATCCTTCATGCAAAATACAATATCCACGAGGAGGCCACTGTCCAGCAGTGGATGTTAAAAGGGCTAGTTATGGAATCATTTAATTATTATTATTTTTAATTTAAGTTACGTAAATTTCTCTAGTGAAAGCAATACAAAAAAAATGCTCTCAAAAGTATCTATATCCGCAAAATGTGGTTGTTTACAGATGAATACTTTTTTGAGACGAAACATATTTGTGGATGAGCATAGGTCAAACAAACAAAACATGTCATGAATAAACGAGAACTCTCCAACGAAATTATAACTGTAGCTCTTACTTAGCAATCATTAATTACGGAAACAAAAGAATATAAGTTATATAACTGAAGGACACCACTTTTGTTAATTTATGTAACAAAGGTCACGGTAGCAGGTGTGATACAATGCACGAGCTGGCGGTAAATTTGTTTTGGTGTGGAAAATGACACAACAGAAAATGAGGTTTGTTTTTTCGGCATAAATGTTCGCAAGTTGAAGCCGTATTTTTACAGGCCCGTGAGACAAGAATTATTTGAAATTAAATAGCTCGGCTTTTGAAAGCTATACTTAAGTCTTCCTTTTTATGCTCCTTGAGAAGGTTTTTATGCTATCGACTTTGTTATAACTCGCCACTAGATGGTGCTGCAGTACATCGACTTCTATACCGTTCAACGGATCGCAAAAATCATGTCGACGGTAAAACAGAATAATTTGTGATTATATATACAGAGGTAAATAAATATACACAGGCAGGATAACGTCTGCCGGGTGCAGCTAGTATACTATAAAATGAATAGGTTACGAGTTAACCTTATAATGAGTACTAATTCGAATGTGAATGTTGAGAACAGATTAGGGATATTAAGGAGATATACTCGTAAGGGATGTTGAATAATGTAATTACACTGACAACGTAACAATATAGTGAGTGCACACGGAACAAACAAGTTACTTAGATAAATTGAGGTATTATATACTTCGGATGTGTATACAAATAGTGCAATGAAGTTTAAATAAATAATATCCAATATTATGTATAATATCAATAAAATAAGCTAGCACAGGTGACCAATGTATTGACGACCAATTGGCTCAGATCGATTCCCGGTCATACATTCATTTGTTTAAAGACAAATGTTTATTTGGGTCTGAATGTGTGTTTGTCTTTGTATGTGCCTCTGGACCTACGACATAGAAAATCCTAGTGTGGACCATTGAATGTGCCGTTATTTATTTATTTATCATATATCTTTTACCAAAAGGTAAATAACAAACACCTACTATATACGACGAGTAAAAATAAATCATCAGAGTTCAGTTACATTTACACGAGATTTTTGATATGTCATTAACTTTTCGAAATTCATATTTGTAACAATCTCAGTTTAAAAAACTGGATTACTTTTTACCTCTCATCTACAGATAATTTTTTTTTTTTTTGTAATTTCTATTAAGTCAGTTTGAGAAAATGTGACTACAATATACTATTCTACTTATTATTCACATTGAAATTAAATGACTTGATTCGATATGAATCCCAGAAAGTTATTTAGTGATCCACATGCAAGTTTCCACATACCCGCTAAATTCTATGACCAAGAGGAGAGCAGTAGAGAGAAAATCAAAATGAGTCATTACATAAATATAATTTTAGGCAAAAATATAATTCAAAGAAATCTAAATTGAAATTCAATAATAGGTAGAACTGTGAGTAAGAAACATATTTAAATATGACTAGTCTGTAATATTACGAGTATATATGGTATACATATTATGTCGAATTGGACATAATAATTACGTACAAATCTCTGAAATAACTCTCCAATGATGCAACCATAAACTATCTAAAGGAGATAACTCCAATTATTCTCCTCCATCTGAGCCAAAATATTAGAATCTATATAAGCCACAATGACATAACTGCTCGTTACTTTCTTCAAGTATTTTCTTTTACAAGTTCTGAATCGAAACAATGATAATAATATTATTGGAACAACATACATTAATGGTTGATGTTTGAAATGATAATGATTTATTGTTGATAGATTGATGAAAATTGATTTACTACAATGTAGAGATTTATCTATCCTCAACCCATAGAATTGAATGTATCCTAATCTAGTTTCGAGCAGTTTAGAGTTTGTCCTTACACAGTTTTCCGTCTACAAATGATTTTCCCTCACGTATACCTAACGAGACATCCTGCATATAATATAACAAAGTTTGAATATGACCTGAATAGATAACAAAATAATAGCTTGTTTAACGTTTGTACAAAATACGTACGCAGTAACAGAGAATGTAATGGATTCCAGGCAGAAAGTCATTAAAAAGCGATTCGTGCATTGTTATGTTGCAACAAACTTCGGGTATTTGTTTAATAAATTTAAACATTGAGTTCGTGTACGGAGTGTCATAAAGGATGATGGATGTTATGACGTTGGGAGACCATTGAACCCTTGTCAAAACATCCACTCAAGTCCGTTGCAAGTCTTACCAGTATTCAGACAAATCGAGGCTATAGTAATGCGCAGCAAATTAATATAATTATATTTTTCTTTGCTACAATATCTACTAAAACAATAAACTCTGTAAGTCTTCAAAGTGATTTTCAGAGTAACTTCCTAAAAGTCATTAGTTTGGTTGTTGTGCATATTAAATCAATAAGTACGAAGGCACCCTCCCATAGGACTACCCTAAGACTATACAAGTTCTAAATACACTGCTCTAAAATCTTTGTACAACTTATTCCGTAGTCTTTTGTGGACTTAGGTATTGTGATATGGCTTAAAAGTTAAAGAAAGGTTAAAAGGATAAGTTAAGAAGTTCTTTAAGATAACTGGGTGTCAATGGGTTGAAGAGTATACTGTAGAAGAGGAAGAGTATATGAGCATCTCGACGACGACAAATGGGAAGCCTCTTGAGTTGTTGGCGAATTTGAAAACTCCAGTTGTTTAGTACAGCGTGCAAACTTGTGGACTAACTTATTGCATCGGATAGTCAGCGACTTTCGTTATTGCTCCATATTAATATTTTATTATAACGGATCCTCGATGATTCAGTGGCTCAAGTACTTAAATTCTTTTCAGAAGATCCTTTTATACTCTTTTCAGAGAATTATTAAGATAACTACACTCTGTGAGCCTGGCATTTGGTACCGTGAGTAATCTTCAAAACTCCGATCGACGCGCTCAGTAGCACAATGTCATCTGCATAACTTAATTCACATCAGTCTTCCAGTTAGTAGAGCAGATAAGAATATTCTCGGCATAGGCGAAAGTAAGCCACTTACCATTCTCACCTGTCACCTGTCTTATTTATAATATGATTTATGGTTCTGTAAACAATGTCTACTTTTATAAAGTTCCGATAACCAGGATGAACTGTTCAACTGTGTCTGTCTGTGGATTAATTGTGAAGTTTTAAGTTATATGGGTGTTATTTATTTATTCTTTATTGCACAAAGTGACAAAAGGTGGACTTAATGCATTATCTCCCAGTCAAAGTTTGGCAGAGTATGCAGAGATGGCGCGGTAGCTACAATGATAGGTAAGATTAAGTAAGACTACTGTAGATTAAGTAAAATAGGGCGCTGTAAGCCCTCTGGGTATAGTGAATCCACAGGGTGTTCGCCCACAAAGATTGACAGTACGCCTTGAAGAGGGGTTATTTTTACTTTCCTTGTACAGCGAGCGAACCTGAGGACCAACATATCACTCCTGACTGACAACGCCCTGCGTTCCCTTTCAATGGGTTCATCGTCTCTGAAATCGTCAGTGACTATGTGCTCAAGGTACTTAAATCTGCTTACACGTTTTAACGCTACACGACACATTTTGACGCGTCAGTCTACCTACCTTGAAAATTAACATCTCACTCTTTCTAGAGTTACACATAAATCCATGGCTGTTAGCATTTGTCTCACACACACCTAACAACTCTCTGCGCGTGCGCTGACCGACGAGCTCAGCTGCACCATATCGTCTTCATAACTAATATTGTTCACACAAACATTATTAATGTAACATTCTCCATGGATACTGCTGAGCTCGATGATAATTCGATTGGTGTACAAATTAAATAGCTTAGGTGAGGGTATCCCACTGTGCCTAACACCACAATGTACACCACATTAAAGGTTACAATAACTGGATTGGATATATACTTATAAACGTTCCACCGCAGGGCACAAACTTCTCTTTATAATCGCATGCTAGTATCTGTCCCTAAAAATCATGTGGGTTATGTTGATTGTTGACGATTGTTAGCACGTTGGTTTTCTCGTGATGTTTTTCTTCACCACCGGTGACACTATTGATCTACCATATTTAAAAACATAAATACACTCGGTGATACGAGCCGGGATTCGATTTCATAAAAGTGTACTGAGAATAGATTTTCACTGCTATGAAAACCTAATTAAAATCTGTTAAATAATTTTTAAAGTACCCCTTGTTTGATATCTGTACTAAGTGTTTTTAAGTTATATAATTATCGACATAAGATTCACAGTATTTACGGCTATGACTCCTTCAAAAGTACTGAATAAAGTAGATCTCTTGTACTATACTAAAATATTGCATCTAAATCGATCTAGTACTTTCAAGAAAATTGCAAACGTACATATAATATTACATACAAATTGTATAGAGAACCAACCTCCTTTTATTTGAAGGCGGTTAAAAAAGAAATAAAGGCACGTTGAATCTCAATGAAACAATTAGAATGTACGAGTAAAAAAGGGGACACGCGGACCGTTCCGAAAGGCGGCTGCGTGTCTGGAATGGGAAATGCCAACACCTAGAGGGTAGCGCAAGTAGCTCCCGGCACGCGAACCACTGGCGACCCTACCCCCAAACTTGAATGGACACTACAAGCGAAGCTACAGAAGAGCGATGTGGAAATAACAGCATTGTAGTAAATAAGATTTGTTTTTAACTGCATTATGTTATACAACCTTCTATACCAAAATGTTATAATTTTGTATACAAACTCGTATTAACAAAGATAAAATTATTAAGTATGTAATCAATAATAATGCCACAGCCTAGCTTGTAATGGACAGTTGGACTGAGGATCCCAAAATAGTTTAGGAATTTCTTGTCCTTAAACTGTGAACACTACCAACATACCATTTGTTGATGTAGTTGTGTTGTGTTGTGATAAGCGAATCTGTGGATGAAAATTAATAAATTCGTAACTTGTGTTTTCACAAATATTTTTGTAAAATTCAATTCAACTTTTGTGTTTCAGAGGATTGACAATAAATTCATTGATTAAATATGTAGAAAGATTTCTAGAATACATAGAATACTTACCCCTATAACATTATGTTCTCGTTACGGTATTCTCATTATTTACAAAGATTTTTGGTAAACATAATAACACTTTTTGCAGGAAAAATTCGCAAAATCCCTAGCAATTTGTTCATAAGTACGAGTATAGTAGTCTGACCTTTATTCAACATCAAAGACAAATCTCGTGATATTCATATGTCTGTTAGAAAGTCCTTACGTCTTTGTTTTAGAAAATGCTTTCATTCTTCTAGTGACTAGTGACTACTTGCTATCTATTGCTATCTACTTTTGTGGGACTAGTGACTAGTGGGCTATGACACATTGATGTTATTAACTTTCTGTCGGTAGTAGTACAGCACAGTAAATTAAAGACAAGGAAGTGTTGTTTTAGAATTCTGTATTTGTAATAACACGTTAAAAAGAATTCCTTTGTCTAGATACCGTCTAATACGTAATAAAGGGCTTATATTTAAATGAGCAATAAAAATAGTAAATGGGCAGCAAATCGTGATCAACGATGCAACCTAATTTTAAATAACTTAAGTTCGACTTCTGTATCATTAATTTATTATTGTCATCAAAAAACCTAAACGTAGCCTACCATAAATAATAATGGGTACTTTTGTATGACACCTGTTCTGACTGCCAATACAATTGTAATGTATATCAACTTATTAATTACAACATATAGTTACCATAAATAAATATTTTATTTTTCGGATTAATGGGGTATCTACATCGATTTGAGAATATATACCTACTATGGTAGATATATTATACATAGGTCACACTGAAAATTTCCGGAACTGGCCACTTACATGAACAAAACTTTGAAAGGAATTACAATATTTGAAAATGGAAATCTTTGGCTGTACAATAAATTTTGTTTCATCTAACAGTCATTTGTTTTTTCGTGGTGGCGTCATTTTAAAAATTGCGTGTCTGCATTACGATGGATTTAACTCGTGAAAATTATCGCTGTATGATTTTAAGTGTAATTTGACAGCTCAGCAGAGCCTCGCTCGGCTTGAAACTGCTTTTGGTGATGAAGCACTAAGCAAGACGACAATTTATAGCTGGTTTGCAGAATTCAAGCACGGTCGTGTCACCGCTGTCAACAACAAAAACATCGATGCTGTGCGCCATATGATCGAAACAGACAGACTTGTGACCTACCATGAGATTCGGGCATTCTTAAGCATAGGCATGAGTCAGATACAATCAATCTTACACAAACATTTGGCTGTGTTCGCGGTGGATCCCACACAATTTGACTAAGGCTCAAATACAAAAAACGGAACGCGTCACTTGGTTCAATGCCATGTTTACCAGATTTAAAGAAGGAGCGCCAAATTTACTGTGGACCATAGTAACAGGTGTCGAAACATGGATTTACAGCTACGACCCCAAAACAAAGCAGTAATCGACCATTTGGGTCTTTCAAGATTCAAGCCGAACCCCACCAAAGTGGCGCGTGTTCAAAGTGCCGCGAAGCAGATGATCGCTTCTTTTTTTTAGAAAAACTGGACACGTGGCTACTGTTACTTTGGAGAATCGTCATACTGTGAATGCTGATTGGTACACGATCATTTGCTTGACGGTAGTTATTGATGAACTCCGTAAAAACAACCGTAAACGTCGCATAATCTTGCACCATGACAATGTCAGCTCTCACGCGGCCAAACAGACAGAGGACTTTTTGAAGGCGAAAAACGTAGAACTCATGAGCCATCCTCCATACAGCCCCGTCTTGGCACCTTGTGACTTCTTCTTGTTTCCAAAAATTAAGAACCAATTACGCGGAAGAGTCTAATAGTGTTCTATGTTCAGTAGCTCTCGAATTCTTTAATTCATGTGTTTTGAAAATAGAACATTCTTACTACGTAGTACTGAAGTTTCAAATTTGACATTTTAATGAACCCCTCCTCATCAGCATCATTTCCCTTAGAAGTTGCCAACCGGGTTTCTTTGGTAATAACCTATGATGTATATCTATAAAAATGGTGCTTGGTAAATAAAAATTTAATGGTATGAATCGGGCTCATAATTATAAGATCCGCGCCTATAACGACTCGGTCATGCCCATTCTCGTGTACACCTTTGACGTGCTCAGATGGTCTTAGACCCAATTAGACACTCTGGATTGAAAAGTCCGCTCAACTATTTCTCTCCACAGGATGAACCACCCGAAGTCTTCGGTACAGAGATCTTGCGGAATAGTGAAAGCTAAGACCATGCATAACCGTGAGATAAGCAATCTTCGTAACTACTTTCTATCGACTTCGACTTCGTATGATGGAATTCATAGTGAAGTCGTGACGAATATCAAATGACTCACCCCCTTTTCCTTAGGCTTCAAGCAATGGCAAGACCCGGCGGTGATTGAAAGGCCGTTTCACAGACGGTTTTTAGAAGTTCTTCATGAGCCCCATATGGACCACTATTAGAAGACCATATGTTTTCTTGCACCGGCTGCACTTTGGAAAATCCTAGGGCTTCTGCAATACAGGATCAGATCATGAAGATGTGGAACTATCGGAAGTATATACTGAAGGATGGCTCCGTGGACGTAAGTGCATCTCGGGGAGTCAACCAGTCACTTTCGGTTATTTGGTTCTTTCCAACACTGAGTATTTGCACGGACAAACAAAGGACCAGAATTCTCCACCAAGACCTCGCCCTTAAATACAGTCTCTTGGAACAGAGATTACCTTATTACAGGTACACACCGGAGCCGATGCTCGAAAACAACCGTGCAAAGTTTTATTGGGCAGAGCTAGTCATCACGGATAGGACTATTATTCTAGCAAATAAGCTTGATATCGTGTTAATGGATAAAGAAAGTGTCTTAACCTGGTGTACGAGATCACCGACATGTTGGCCGTGACGTCGACTAAAATCATTCCAGTCACGTCGTCCTTAAGTCAGTTAATCGCGACCGGCCTGGTAAGCAACCTGAAGCGGTTGGGTTTGGAAAATGGTGAAGGCGGTGCTGCTGGGTAACGTGCGTATCATCCGCAGGTTTCTATCTCTAATGCCCTAAACCTCAGCCGACTGTGCATCTGCCGGGGGTTGTACCGTCTCTCCTTTATAATATTTTGGAAGTATTTATAAGTTAAATATTTCACTTCCTCGGTACTTTAGGGCCTCGTTGACATAATAAAAATTAAATCTTATGTTAAAAGCAAATTACATGTATATTGCCTATTTATTTTAAATGTTTCTAAATAAAAGCTCTAATAATAATGAAAATCAACGAAGAGGCGAAACGTGAACAGGATTTCAATGATTTCAAATGAAGTTAGACGACAAGGTTTCTTCACTTTTAAATCACATCTTTGTATTCAATTAATTGGACCGAAATCATTCGCAGTTCCCAGTTCTGTGATGGATATTGGCAATAACCTGTCAGCCACTTACCCCAAAACAATTAAATCAACATGCCGGAAATGATAAATAAAGGACATTACGAAATTTGATGTCCGATAAAAAAAATAAAAATCTTAAGAGACAGTAAATGGTTTACTTGGGCCAGTAAGGGTAACCCTGTAACCCTTACGTGAAATCCCAAATGAACCTCTTATAAGATAAAGTTTACGTGAACCTATTAAAAATTTGCCGGCTCCAGAAGTTCCTTTTCTAGAAAAATTTTGTCTACATAGGGCAATTAAAGTGAAAATCTAAATTACAATCTTCGTCATCATCATTTACAGTTGTTTTTATTCAGCCCACTTCAGAGAATAAAACCTCCTGTCTTTCGCGTCTGTCATGTGCTAGTCTTGTTTGTGACTCTATTTAAGTCACCGACCAACTGCTGGACGGCCTTGCACGCTCTGCGCCTCCACGTAGTTAGTGTTTTACTCCATTTGCTGTCACCATATCTGGCTATATATTTCAAGGGTTGAACGGGGTATATACTTATAGATATAGTTCAATGGTTCTCAACTCTTTTAGAGCACTAACAGCCTATTTAGGATTTACTACATATTACCATAATGAGAACCATTAGTAATGAGAAGGAAAGGTATAGTTTCATTTGAGGTTTTGGGCGTATAAGTGAGCGTTCTTCACTCTCCACAGAGATATGTATGTTACAGAAGGTGATGGCATTTGTTACATGTCAGCATGAGTACAATTGTTAGGGGACAATGCTCTAAAGAGAGTTAAAGTCGAAACTGTAATGCAATCCTATCGTATAGAGCAGCTATACTCTAAGTGTGTTCCGCGGAACCCTAGGGTTCCGTGATACCTCTGTCGGGGTTCCGCAAGAATTTAGAAATAAAAAAATCAAAACACCTCTCTCTGGTCGCTCCGCGGCTGTGCGGACTCCGCGGCCGCGCGGAGACAAAACGCTATGAATGTTATTTATTTATTTATTTGTATTTGTATAAGCTTGTGTTACATTAGCTGGTACAATATCTCATAAGTTTGGTCTCAACAATTTTATACTTGTACAACGCGTTCGCTCTAAGTTTGCCGGTCTGTGGAATGCGCGTACCCTCCCCCACGTGACAACAAAACTTATAATGTGTCATAGTTTTACCCAAATATCTAACGTACACAATTTTTATTGTTACAATTAAATAAAAAATTTCGAACGTCATACACTCATACCTATCGCCAGCGGCAAACTTAAAACGAGCGGGTAGTATACTTGTAAGCGCTCAGTCTCTTTGATAAAAGCCGCCTCTGAATTAGACGCTATAGTTGTCAACTAGCGACTTTCGTCTCTAACTTCAAAGGATAAAGTCGATATTGTTTACAACGCTATTTTTAAATTTCTGTTTTTATTTTTGCTTTTTGTTTATCAAAGGTGCCGACTCGAGTATTTTCGAGAATATTTGAGATCGAGTCTAGGACTAAGTATAAAAGCGGCGATCGCGCGTTGGCGTCGTCAGTTGATGATTAGCGTTCGGAGCGATAAGTTACTACCTACTTACAAGCTCGCAAGCGAGAAACTAGTGTTCATTGTTTTACTGCCTGCTGTATTCTGTTGTCTCAGTTTTATACATTTCTTCCCTGTAGGTTCTAAATTTAGTCTCTTATACGCAGTAACGATTGTGCATTATTTAAACCCCACTATCCTGACTTGTAACATTATAAATAAAGAAGAATGGAACGTTGGCTTAAAGGTGTTAAACGTGTTCCAACAACATCTTCTAATGACGCTGAATGTTCAAAAGCAATGCGCGCGGAGAATTTAGCAATCACCGATCCAGAAGATGATGCCACGAGTGCCACGACGTCAAGCTCGACGGTTTCAAAGACGAAAAAAAGGAAGTATGATGAATCTTATATCAGTTTCGGATTTGTTGATTCCAACGGCTCACCTCTCTGCATGCTCTGTAGTAAACTGCTTCCTAATAGTTCCATGGCACCTGCCAAATTGCGTCGACATTTAGAAACCGTACACCCCGAGACTAAAGACAAGAATAAAGAATTTTTTGTTCGCAAAAAAGATCAGTTATTAGAAAGTCAAAAAAATATGATGCATGTAACACAAACTACCAACGAAAAGGCCACGGAGGCATCATACTTAGTTAGCTATCGCATTGCACAAGCAGGTGAAGCGCACACTATCGCTGAGAAATTAATAAAACCATGTGTATTAGACATAACAAAATGTATGCTTGATGAAAAATCTGCAAAGCATCTTTCTACTGTTCCGCTATCAAACGATACTGTTTCACGACGAATCCATGATCTGGCAAGCTACGTCAAACAAGAACTAGTTACACGTCTACAAAATACACGATTCGCTTTGCAAATGGACGAGTCGACTGATGTCGCTGGTTTGGCTATCCTGCTGGTTATTGTGAGATATCCATATAAAAGTTCTTTTGAAGAAGACATGCTTATGTGTTCATCGCTGCTTACAAACACTACCGGGGAAGAAATTTTTAATAAAATAAATATATTTTTTGAAGAACATAATCTCAGTTGGAACAATTGCATTGACATTTGTACAGATGGGGCCAAGGCGATGACAGGTAAAACAGCAGGAGCAGTGTCACGAATGAAAAATAAAGCGCCTAATTGTAGTTCCAGTCATTGTATTCTGCATAGACAAGCACTTGCGATGAAGCAAATGCCGTCTAATCTAAAATTAGTTATGGATGAAGCGGTAAAAATAATTAATTTTATCAAATCACGACCACTACAATCCCGATTGTTCTCATTATTGTGTGAAGATTATGGCAGCAAACATAAAACACTGCTGCTCCATACAGAAGTGCGATGGCTGTCTCGGGGAAAAACTTTAACAAGGCTATTTGAACTTAGAGCCGAGTTACAAATGTTTCTTTCAGCAGATACTTCTTTTAATTTGAAGGACCGTTTGTATGATAAAACTTGGTTGTTCCGATTGTCTTTTATGGCGGATATCTTTCAAAAACTTAACGAATTAAATTTATCGTTGCAAGGTAAACAGACAACAGTGTTTCAGGCCTATAATAAAATAACTGCTTTTAAAAGAAAATTAGATTTTTGGATCATTTGCATTGGTAAGAAAGAAATAGAAAGTTTTACGTTACTC
This sequence comes from Sesia apiformis, assembly GCA_914767545.1. Classification (NCBI taxonomy): domain Eukaryota; kingdom Metazoa; phylum Arthropoda; class Insecta; order Lepidoptera; family Sesiidae; genus Sesia; species Sesia apiformis. Next base: position 12,297,730 of record OU611947.1, on the reverse strand, counting down.
AGTGAGTTTGTTAGCGAAAACGACTCAGAAATGTTTGAAGATAATGTGTTTGAAGAATTGGTCCAATATCTCAGTTCGATGCGCGCATCTTTTGAAAAGTATTTTCCCGAAGAACACAATACAAAAATTAAAGTGAACTCCTGGATTCATAATCCTTTTTTACCCAACTTGGAAAAACCTGAAAACATGTCAAATGAGATATATGAATCTCTTTTAGAAATGTCATCAGACACAAGTATGGAGTCATTGTTCAAAACGACGCCTCTTAATGATTTTTGGTGCAGAATCCAAGATGAATATGCAATGCTTGGCCAAATGGCTCTGGATATTCTTCTCCCGTTCCCAACTACATATTTGTGCGAAACAGGATTCTCTACCTACGCAGCCACGAAAACAAAATATCGCAATAGACTGGACGCCGAAGCTGATATGAGACTCCAACTTTCTTCCATCAAACCTGATATCAAGCAATTGATGAAAAATAAAAAACAGTTTCATACCTCCCACTAGTTAGATTTTTTCTTTTTTAATGTTTTCTATTATTGTCCTTACCAAGTGGTGAAGTAAATAATAATTAGTAACTGATACATTGTACTTTTATTATGCTGATTAATATAGAATACACTTATAAAAATAATTGTTTTATTGTAGGGTTCCATCAAGTATTTTGCTTCCCAAAAGGGTTCCGTCATTTAAAAAGTTTGAGAACCACTGGTATAGAGAGTATAAGAGAAATTTCTCATTCCATTTTATTCCCTACTACCCATCCCATTCATTAAGTGACAGCCAAGCTCTTCTCTATTGGATATAGGACTTTCCTAAAGCTCACAACCAGTTCTTTTAATTCGTTCACTTTCGGCGAACTTCAAGTCGTCGGTCCACTTGGCCGGGTCGTTCCACATTGTGCGCAAATATCAAATCTCAGATAAGAGGTTTCCTTTATCCCTCTTTATACCCCATTACACTTTTTATCCCACTACACTATGGGATATCATGATATTCTACGATCTCATCCTTTTTTTTCAAAACAACTTCGCATTTCTGTTTAACCAAAGGTTGGCTGGCAGAGAATGCCACTAGGCTTCAACTTTGCCTTTTGTTCGTTTCTTTGTCCTTTGAAGTATAAATAAATAAAACTCAGTTAGGTCACCTTCTCTCTGTCTATCTATTGATTTCACTGATTGAATGATACGTAGTAAGGTTCCGTTGTTAGACGTAAATGGTCATTTAATCTTTTTTTTAGCTCGAGTCGTCTCTACTATGAACTGAATGAGTACTTAGAGGTTTATGGACCGTGCTCACGGTAAATCGCGAAACGATAAATACTGTAGAAGGGCATAAAGAGAAATTTAAAAGCCACGATCATCGTATAATCAAAAGCTTATAGAGTAGAATCGTAGAAAAAATAACTTCTCCTAACATTTAATTCTCAGATCATATTAGTATGGGAAAATTCGTGAACAAAATGCATACGGATCTTTTCAACATTCGGGTTTCAATTACACCAAAAATATGTTTAACGTTAAAACTGACATATCTATTTAATTATTTGAACTGGCATCTACATACACTGCAGTCTAGTGCCTAGAGCCTAGTCTACTGCCCAGAGACTGCAGCCAGTTCCAGTGAAGACTCTGTGAGTAACGTAAAAATGAAATTAGATGCTATTTAGTTCAAGTATATTTCAAGGTAAATATATATACGATTAAGTTCTATACCCCCCCCCCCCCCCTTACCTTACGATTACCCCTAGAGATGGCCATCAAGTCTGATGTTAATATTCGGTATCATTTCTATATTTTATTTTTATCCCATTTATGAGGTGAACCTCGCGGACTTGTGGCCAAACTAGAGCGAGTGATAGTGAGTGAGTAATGCGATCTTAAAGTGATTATGGAAGTGTGTTTGAGTGTCGTGAATGTCAAAAACTGAACGAAATATTATGTCGTTTTATGAGAGGAATTTGAGAAGGATTCTGTTTTCAGAAAAAGTGCCCTTTAAGGAATGTGAGCATATATGGTATATGTATAATAGTTTAAGTCCTGTATGTAGTTATTTTGGAAGGACGTCTGTAGTCTGTAATAAGATGATAGGAATTGTTTATAGTTTCCATTGAGTTTTAAGTTTTATCTACAGATCTGTATATTTTGTTTTTCTATGTGAGTAAACCTATGTTATGGCAGAAGCTATAAACATATAAGCTATAAGTTTCATAGTTTTGTATTTTGTCATGTATTATACATATTATAGTCTATTATAGTGAATGGTTTTATCAGTTATTTTATTTTAGTTCTGTCCCAGGAGAGTTGTAATCTGTCGAGTGAAAATCTGTTTAGTCAGTGTATTTTTAAAGTATGCGATGTTTTATTGGATTAGTTCATTTTATTAATAAAGTCCAGTGATTTAATTCCTGAAGATATAGTTATTACACAGTCCACTACATTAAAAGGATAATGTTTTAACTCAGTAATTTTACCGCTAGGTTATAGAACCGATATTATGAGAATCATCCACTGACGTTTATGAGAAAGTTTTAAAAGCTGAATGTAGTCGTGCAGAATGTTTAATAAAGAAGTGAATTTTTCCCGCATAATGGCTGTTATTTAATAACTTGTTACAAAAAATTATTTTGGTAGGACAGAGCAAACGTTAAATTATTTTTTGCTATTTATGTTGTTACTGTCGTTATAACTAAAAGGTATTTGTACGATAATTCACTGATTATAAATACGGTCGGAGGCGCGATAGAAGGCGTGGCGAACATTTCATGGCACTTCGGCACGCACGCTTCTGTTATTGTGGTATTTTATAACGTAAATGACAAATTACATGCAAATTACGTAATCGCACTAATTTTTTTTATGGAAGCTTCGTAAGAAGAAATTTATTTTTCTGCGGGAGGTTAAAATATTTTATGTGAAGGTGTAAAAGTAATTTCATTATAAGAAACATCCCGCCATAAAATATTCATATAAGAGACAGCGAAGTTTTTTTAAAATTAAAAGCGGTAAATTAAAAGACGTATCTTTACGATTTTATTAATATTCATAGAGATTGAAATATTATGGAGATTGCACTTTTAAAATTATGTAATTTAGGGTACGATGGAACTGACATGTGCCAAGGCATAAAAGTTCCAAAAAAATTAAGGTGGAATAAATTTAATTACGTCTATTAAATCTACCAATAAATTTTTCATTAAGAGGCGATGCAGTAAAGCTGATTTTCCGTTCCATTCACGATCATTTAGTTTTAGTTTTAATTACAATCCACTGAGCGTCTGTGGAGTGTTCTTGAATCGATTTTCACTTATGATGCCACTTGGCAAGGACGACGGGACCGCATTCAGTTCACGATGAATGCTCAACTTGCCAAACGTCCCCGTTCCTGACCAGCAAATTTGGGACGCACTAACTCAACCTGTCTCGTTAATCATCAAGCGGTCAATCTCTTTGTTAATTAACAAACAAACCAACAATGTCACAATGTTCCTCGGGCAACGACGATATCGTTGGAGAATTGATTAATCTGTAAATGTTAGTTGAAAGCGAAATTTTCCGCTTTAACCTAAAGTATATTGTATCAAATATATAAATATTTGTAAAAAGGAATATCATTATGATCACAAGTAAGGCAATAATAATATCTTCTGATCGAATGAGGTTAATCGAAATTTATTTGTGTAATAATAAAATGTTCAGCGAGGCCCCCTGAGCCTTTGGGACGATCCTTTGAATAAGATTTAGGACAAGAATAGATACTCACAGTAAGTGGCGCTTGTCAGCCTGTCAATCGTGTCTTGCTTCAATTTCGAGTTCTTCTTACCCATCTTGCTTGTTGTCTGTCTCACTTACACCAATAGTATATTTGTCTATTGGTCGCCACTTGCGGTGACGTATTACATATTATTCACACGTTCACAACCTGTAAACAGAAAAATCCATTTAGTACCATCATCAAAAAGGCAAAAGTATTTGTCATTATTCTAACACGGCACGCTAACAAGATAAGAAGCTTATTTTATATCAAATTAGATACATCATAGCCTTCCCATCTAAAGACATGTTGGTGACTACTTTCAGCGGCGTCGCGTCGTCTGAAAATAGTCTTCGTACCTACCGGATTAAAGAGATAACACACTAGAACATAAGGTTCGAGATCGAATTTTGTTCCAACCACAAAAGGTCACAAGAGGGTTATTAACCCCCTAAGTGATTAGTTATTTAAGTCACCTTGACTCGTGTCATGAGCTCTCGGACAATTTTTTACAAAAAATTATATACTCAATTATCTGAAATAGTATTGTCAAATGGGCCAGTCACGTACTCTCTGTTAAAGAATATCACATAATTTGTACAAAGCTGCGTCAACCTAAGTCCCCTGCGTTCTACACCTTTCTCTCCTTCACCAACAAGTCGGCTATCTCCGTCTCATCCTACATGAATTATAGCTGTTTTCCTTCTTCTGAATATTGTAGGGCGAGCGAACGGTGGCGCGACGTAAACGAAATACTTATTTTGGCGCATCTTCGGCGAAAACAAGCCATTTATAAGATAGTGATAAATCAAGAGTTCTTTCGCATCTATATTATTTTATGTCTGATGTTAATGAAAGCCTTGATGCTAACAAAGAAAAAGAAAATATCAAATAATGAAAGTAATTAGAAAAATAAATGTGTAGTACTGGGGCGATAATGTACGTAGATATACTTTTGTCCATATTATACGTTATCAAGATTTAAGATATACAATTATACATAGATATCGTAAGCAAGCTTGTCAATAGTTAACTTTTGAAACAACTACAATGACGAAAAATAAAATAAATCTATTCACGGGAATAACATATTTGTATGTACAATTAGCTGCAGAGAAACATGACCCCATACGTATTTAGAACGTTAATATGTCATTCTATAGGGTCTATAGAAGTATGACGTTAATATAGGGTCATACTTCTTTGCTGACTGTGCCTAATAGTAGAAATCTTAAACAATAAAATCGAACTCTAGTACAGGAAATGTAACAAATAATGATGAGACTAAAGACGTAATGTATTAGGTCCATTTTTATGAAATTACCGTTTTATATGGAAAAATTCAAATAATTTTTTTGTATGAAAATTATATATTTAATTAATCGAAATATTGTCCATTATTATCAATGCACTATTGTCATTTTAATGGAGGTTGTTTGATGACTGTGCTATAGAACTCCTGGGGACGGGAATCGATGAATTCTCTGAAGGCGTTTATCACTGCCTCATCGGAGTTGAATTTTTCCAGTATAGAAAGTTATTATCCAAATTCCGAATAAAAATACAGGAAAACAATACAGTCACCATGAGCTTTTTTTGATTTATATGTGATACATATGTTAATTCATATAATTCACATATGTGACATTCTATGGCTGTGTCTTCTGGGTTCAATCATTGTGACGAACGTTTACGATTATCATACAGGATCCACTTTTCATCACAAGTAACAATACGATTCAGAATCCCTTCTGGTTCAGCAAAGTAAGGCAAGATTCGACGCGTGTTTGCAGCTGGCTTTCACTCAGTTCATATAGTACCCACTTTCCAAGCTTCTTCATATTCCTGATTTGACGCAAATGAATCAGTATCGTTTTGTCAGTTTCACCGAAAGCTGCTGCTAACTCAGACGTGGTTAGAGATGAATCCACTTCCTCCACTATTGCTTTCAATTCGTCATTATCGACTTTAGTCCTGGTCGTCCACGGGGCTTGTACTTGAGGTCGAAATTTCCAGAACGGATACTATCAAACCAAAAACATCGATGTTTGATCCGTACACATCGTTGATATTGCGTGCCGTCTGAACTGTGTCGCTGCCACGAAGGAACTCATATTCGAAAATAACGTGAAATATCAAATGGATAACTAATTTTGAAAAATTATGTGCTCTAGATTTAGGCCCTAACAACCATTTTATATTATCTGTCTATATCAGAGATATAGCTATTGATATACACAGCTAGATAAAGGTCCGTCCCAAGGTTCGCCACCCCAAACGATCTTCGGCTTTTCTCGTCCAGCTACCACTGTCGAACCGTTCACGGCTGTTCCTGGCTTACCAGGGTGGCTGCCACAAGCCTCAAGGTAACAATATAGGAGTCTCACCATCTCGCAACTGCGTTTTATGGCTTTTAATTCTCCGATGATACGACACTGTACCCTACGACCCCTAGTCCCCGACGGCCCTATAATTTGAAGCTACGGTAGCGGCTACGGACATGGTAGGGCGGGGAGAGCTAAGAGTTTTAGAACATACTAATGGAAGAAGAAAGTATTTAATGGCACGTTTTTGTTCGAGTAAGTAATAAATTGTAGCTTAATTTATAAATCAATTCGTCAGTGTTACAAACGGTTACTATATTGATATGCATCGAAGATTTAAATAACCTATATATTCTAAAACACTTAAAATTCAATTAATATTAATGTTTACCTTTTATTGTATCTGTTTATTTATCTGCTTGTAGAAAAATTCACACTCACACTGCATTCCACTACAGGTTTAAACCACAATTCGTTTTCACTCTTATTATTACACGGTATTCTTAATTCCTTTCACGCTTTTCGTTTTCTGAAACGAACAAAAATCTTCCTGTGACTGACTGTATTGTTTAAAGAGTAACTTCGCAAAGCGTTCTTGTGGTTTCGCTCGCCTTACAACAAATTAGTATTTCGCGCTGGTAACACTGTTTTTGCATTTTCTATTTCAATATTGATTAAATATATTTACATAGCATTCATTATGCCCTATTTTATCCTGTATTTGTTGAATAAATAACAATAAAATATGCTTGCACTAGAGAGGATGAAGTCATTATAAACTGTAAATCGTAAATAAATTATTTGTTTTCCTTAACAGTCGCAGTTTACATACATAAAAAAATATTTATCATAACCTACAAAATGATCATGCATATGACGAAAATAACTTGTGTAATAATATTTAGTTCGCGTTGCAAAACACAGAAGCAATGAGAAATTAATTAATAACAAAATTAATAACATATCCACTTATTTATTTAAACTCCATTGTACAAGTACCTACTTGTACAAATGGCGCACTTAATGCCATATGGCATTAATAATGTATAATGTTTATATAGATCGATCCCATCGTACAAATCAAAAGTTATGGCTACAATCGCAAGCAATAAATGTCCGCCTCAGGGCAGTTGCAAAATCTTCTAATAATATATCAGTGAGGTCCAAAAGTTTCTGGCCTGTCATATTCTTAGATGTCTACAAAAAACAAATTATATGTCACTGTAATTGTTATTTCTCCTGCTAATTCGTGCATATTTTTTAGAGTTCAACCCCAGTTAGTTTAAAGTACAGTAGTTGACTCTTAGAACAACAGGAAGTCGCAAAAGACAATTATATCTGGCCTCATTTTTTTTTTGCGGCCTACAATGATATTTGGACGATCGAAAGACTATGTGAAACCTAATGTAATAGTACACAAATGTTATTTTTTATTTTAGGTAAGAGTTACATACACTTCTTTAGGCATTCGTTGTTTAGATAACACAAGTGTTATATCGATTGTTATAAACAAGTAAAGGAACAGTTCAATCTACAGAGATTGGAGTATGATTTTAGAATAATTACATAACCGGCCAAGAGTGTGTCGGAGACGCATTAATAGGGTTCCGTAGCCTTTTATGAAATTTATTGGGACCTAATTACCAGTTACAAATTGGTAGCCGATATCGCCTTATTTTATTGCAAGAAGTCAGTGAAAATTATTATCATCCACGAAACGCCCACTCTTGGACGTTATACAACCTATCAATCTATACTAATGTTAGCACTAAAAATGTACTACACACTAGTTACGGCAGTATGCAACCAGTAAAAATAGCTGTTCAACGAACGAAAGAGAACGAGATAGCTGCATGACAACAAAATAACAAACGGTAGTGATTTACCAATTATGCGACATACTCGTACAGTGCGAGGACGCAGATACTCGTAGTAGATAGCCGGCCGGCCGGCAGCCCTCCCCTAACCTTTTACACCCACTACAGTTAGTCATCCATCTGCATTCGTAAAATACTCGTAGGACGGCCTTACTTTTTCAAAATATGTGAAATAATTGATATCTTTTATACTATTCATGCGCCTGCAATAAAAAATGTAAAACTATTATGTAACTACTTTAAAATAATAAAAAAATAACAAAACTAAAACTAATTGGTTTCTAATCAATGAAGTTCTTATTTTACCTAAAATAAAAGTCATAACTTTTATATAAACAAAAGCCATAATATAAACATAATAAGTTATAAGTAATAGTCATAATAAGTTTTATATAAACTTTTATATAATAATATTTATATATTTTATATAAATAAAAGTCATAACTTTTATTTAACCTAAAATAAAAGAACGTTTGTGTATCATTCGAATAAGTTTTAGATAGTCTTCATAATCCTCCAAATATAAATATAAGTAAATATAATCCTCCAAATATAATAGCTGGCCGCATCCAAAAAAAAAATATGCTAGTCTTGTATGGAGAAATAATGATGTCCTTCATAATGTTTAAACTGGAATGTCGTTTGGTAATTTAGTTCCTTACAAAGGAAAGTCGACCGATATCAAACAAAGGTTAGATAATGGGTACCGTAATTCTTCCCCATCATTTTCCACCATCAAAGATTGGTGAGGCAATTTCGTTTAGGACGAGTTCATCGACGACGAACCTTGCTCCTGTGGACCTGGTGAGGCACTCATTCCAAACAACATCGAATTAGTGGAAGAAGAAATTCTGAGCGACCGACGGCTAAAGGCGAAAGAAATGGCAGATAAGATAGGGCCTTTAAAAACTAGTCTTTAGGATTATTCATGAATATCTTCATATGAATAAAGTTAGTGCGAGGTGGAGCGAAGTGAACGAGTAGCGTGCTTTAAGGAACTATTGGACGCCATTCAGAGAAACGGAATCGATTTTTTGAAGTCAATTGCTACTGGGAATGAACTATAGTTATTTACTATGATCCTCTTTCTAAAAGGGAGTCGATGGAGTGGCGTCGTTTTGGTGGAGCAGTGCCTAGAAAAACAAAGGTGATTCAGGCCACCGAAAAGATTATGTTTTCAATATTCTAGGATTGTCAAGGAATATTGCTTATAGACATAAAATAACGCAATACTATGGTGACTAGAAGTTATAACGTACCATATCATCAGCCTATGTCTCCACTGCTGGATACAGGCCTCTCACGCGGCTCGCCACCACACACGATCCTCGGCTCTTCTCATCCAACAACCAGCGTCGAATTTCTTTAAGTCGTCGATCCACCTGGTCGGAGGGCGTTCCACACTGCGCTTCCCAGTACTTGGCCTCCATTCGGGGACTCGTCTACCCCATCGATTATCGGTCCTGCGGTAAATATGACCTGTCCATTGCCACTTCAACATGCCGATTCTACGAGCTGTGCTGGTGACTTTGGTTCTATGGTGGATGTCTTCGTTTCGGATCTTATCCCGCAGAGAAAGTATTTCTAGAAAGGGCTATCCTCCATAGCTCACTGAGTAACCTTGAACTTATGGATCAGGCCTACCGTTAGAGGCCCCGTTTAGGCACCATCCGTCATAACCGGCAAGATGCACTGATCGTTTATGACTTTCGTTTTCAAGCTTTGTGGAATAGGCGACCAGAAACATCGTGAAAAACTAAGAAAAGGTGTGCGGCTTCTCCGTGAAAATGCACCAGCCACCAGAGTTGCGAAAGCTGCTGTTTCAAAGAGTGGCTTCACGAAAAATTCGCCACCCACCTTATAGTCCTGACTTGGCTACCATTGAATAGGCTCCCAGGCTATTTGTTCTCAAAACTTAAAGGGTAGAAGATTTTCCACTGATGACGAAGTGACCGCTGCGATTTTAGCCCATTTTGGAGACAAAACTAACGTAAATATATTTATGTACGTATTTTTATACCAGGAAGAAATGCCATTAAATGAAATAATAAAAGTGCGTTCAAATATGTAGACGGTGAATATATTGAAATTTGAAAATTGAAATAGTGCCATGAACTTGAGTGTCATTTTTCTTTTGTCAGGCCGGAAACTTTTAGACCTCCCCTCGTATAGACTGATATAGACGTATAGACTTGTATAAGCTTGAACTTCGCAGACATAGACATAGTGTTACCTACTTAAGTTCTGTAGAAAAAAGATTTCATTTCACTTTTAACAAAAATTTACTGCATAATCCTACAAAAATAAATAACCTTCTATATGATTACATACCGCCTGTTATAAATTGGTGTTAATTATTGTTTCCGATTTTTCTTTTCAGTTTTGTAATATTTATAATAAGTGATAGCAACTGATGCTGGCCATCATATTTTTACCTCTGTGGAAACAATGTTCTTTTATACATTTTGTTTTTCTATTGTATTTGTTACATTCTGTCATTGCTAGTTATTATACTGATTTCTTTTTAAAAAAGCTGCATTTTCCTTTAAAACTATAAAAACCAGCATATTCTCATACAGTCCACCATAATAAGAGACTCAGGATTTTTATTGTACCCACTTGTGTATCAAACACTTCGACGGAACTATTAAGAGTTCGCTAAAGGAAGTATCTTAAAAATGTATGCGGGGGATTTTCCGGATGCAGGGATACACACCATTCGGGAATCGGAATAGGATTGTGGCGTTACTACGTCAGAGGGTTCTGTACACACTACAGTTTTATTTACATTTCGGTAAATCGCCGGAGTGACGAATATCTTCTCTTTTCTATAAACATTTTCTTGAATGGTTATCCATATGGATGTCTCTTGTTTGAATTGAGATGTTTTCCAATTGAACGCAAAATAAAGAGCTTTTCTAAACATATTTTATAATTTATTTTCTGTTTTATTTTTTCCTAAATATAATAAATAGGTAATAAAAACTTGCGAAATGACATTGCGAAAATAATAATACGACCAAAGGGAATCAAAAAGGTACATCTTAAAAATCATAAAATACCAATATTCTGTAAACATAAAACCAGTACCTATATAAGTTTTTTTAAAGCGTAGGTATGATTTAACTGATGTTTTGATCAGCGATAATTAAAAATTGATATAAGTGTAAATTATTGATTGATCGGCGATAAAGCGTAAAGGACCAGCTGTTATTTTTATTACTATCTGCTCTAAAATAAAACGATTAATAAAATATACAAACTCAGAGCTTAAAATATTTTTGATAGGTATTTTGATCAGCTCAAAGAGTAATTAACTAATTATGCGATACAAAAAGAAAAATATTTTTGACAACGTAAGTAATGTTGATTATTAAGGAAATAGTCTGAATTTATTAAAACTCACTTTTATTTACTATATATATTTCATATGTTTTTTTTAGTATGCAAAGGTGAAATAAAAATGTAATTGTATATAATTGAAAATGAAATGTAATCAAGTGACAATAATAGATAAAATATAATTCTTAACGCAATAGATTAACACACTAATTAGCTTGTCGCGGCCTAACCTCCACCCACGTCAATCTAAATTCACTAATTTTTGCAATAAATCAACTTATCCTGAATTTTTTGACATAGTTGAATTGTCAAATAACCAGTCAAACCAATCAAATCATTAACTGCCGCCGGGCGTACTCGAATGGCCTCATTATCCCTCTCTCACAGAAGATTACCTGTACTGCATTTCCCACTTTATCCTATTCCTCAATGTACGTAGGTACGTGTTTGGTTAGAGAGTGAGATATGCCAGAGTCTATTCCCATCCCCATCGTATCCCTTCCCATTTTCCCAACCCTTTCTTCAAATTCATTCCTACATCTCTAAAGTGCATCCGGGAGCGTGCCAACGTTTGTCACTCTGGACTGAAGTTGGCACGTACCGTGGATGTCCATGGGCTCACATACCACCAGGTGGACTGTATGCTCGTATCCCGCCTTCTTTCTATAAAAAAAGAATACGTACAAAAATATTTTACACATTTACATTTTATACTGTCTCTGGTCGTAGAAATGTCCGGTTATATCGCTTGTTAATCGTTAATTTATTGTTAATGGCCGTTTACGAAGTTAACAAAGTGCAGAACTTGAGCATTATAATTTTAAATAGCTTCATTCTTACTTAGGACTTCAAGGACATCAAAACAATTATATTTTCATAAAGGTCTATTGTAATATAATGTTTCACATTCAAAGTGTTTTTCATAAATTTTACCGCGTCGTCAGTCACTTCACCCAAGGGGGTACGTCGTTCTAAAAACAAAAACGGGGTCGCATGCCCTTTTATTTCTCGTTATCTTGACAACAAAGTAGACCTTTTCGGCTCATACATTTATGGCATATTAAGACCTTTAATAAATGAGCACCATTTTATTTAAGAATGATTTTACAACCTTCGAGAAAAAAATGTATATATTAGGTGCTTACCTATGAAATGACCAATTTTGACCATAAAACAAAATGCATCTAATAGCTACGATGTTCTTATTTCAAACTTCGTATTTCATTTGTTTTTCTGTACCTAAATTTTGTTCATGTGATTGTCTTGAAAATAAAAGGGATAAATTGAAAATTCGTGCTATTTTTGAATATGAGTTTCGTTGCGGCACCAACGCAAGTCAGACAGCTCACAATATCAATAGTGTGTATGGGCCAAACACCACAAACGTTCACATCGTGCGTGGATGATTTGTACGCTTCCGTTCTGTAAATTTCGATCTTAAAGATGAGCCCCACGGACGACCTACGAATAAGGTTAATAACGATGAATTAAAGGAGAGTGGAAGCACATCTGGATGTGCTTCCACTTTCCTTTAATTCATCGTTTTGGACGTTGGGACGTTTTTGCGTTTTGGACATTGTTGGGCTGCAACTCCTGGGAGTTGCAGCCCAACAATGTCCAAAACGCAAGATAACAAGAAAAAGCTACTGGTATCAGTTTGGTGGTCCTGTGGCGGTATTGTCCACTACAGTTTCTTGTGAGCCGGTCAAACGATTGATGTAGATGTGTACTGTAAGGAGCTGCACACGATGATGGAACTGGCAAGCTGGCAACAAAGCCACCAAGTTTGTTCAATCGCTCATCTGCACTTCTTCTTCATGACAATGCCCGCCCTCACACTTCTCATACCACAGTTTTAAAACTTCAAGAGCTGGACCTGGAGACACTCCCTCACCCACCATACTCATTGGACCTCGCCCCGACAGAATTCCATTTCTTTCGAACTTTGGACAACTTTTTGCAAGGAAAAATATTTAATTCCGAAGTAGCTGTCATTAGGACTTGAAGAATTAATTGATACCCGCCCACGAGACTTTTACATGAGTGGCATCAATCAACTGCCTAGGTGGCGAAAGTTTGTAGAAAATATGGGTCAATATTTCGACTAACATAATAAATAACAAAAAAAAAACAGTTTCTCGTACAAATCGGTAATTTCATACATAAGCACCTAATATATAGGTATATCGCCTGTTTAAAACTGTCTCGAAACAAGTACTAGAAATTTTAGTAAGTAAGCAGTGGTTCAAATCTAGCATCAAGGGATTACGAGCCTCTTGTTAAACCTTCCGAATACGAGCATATTTACTACAATTACACAAAGCAATGCTTGACGACAAAGACTACTCGTGTACTTGATGAGTCCTTCCAACTGAACATACAATCTAACATGTATATATGTATTATATAACGGCGTTATAGTCAGTACGCTCACTGTCGTTTTACCTCTGGCTAAGTGGCAAGATTGGGAAGAAAAATTTCATTAGAAAGAATGAGCCAAAATTGGTTTAAGCGTCTCGACTGCAACGATAGAATAATTTATACAGTCGTCTAGTCGTCTTTATGTCCTTCACTTGGAATTTCACTCTAATTTGGAATTCACGCTGCCCGGCGAGACAGTTTTACATTTCATTTTATTTTAGTAATTAAAGAGTCGTTGAAATTAGATGAAATTTTGCGATGTACTTGTATCTTAATTAATTTTAAACAAATATTGAGTATAAACATCTAACTAAACAATCGGGAACAGAAGATTCCCACGTTAATCTTCAGCTCTTACTTATTTAAAGTTCAAAGCCCTCTCTATATCCAATATGAAGAGCGAAACGAAAGTATGTACAATTATATTACATATACATATAACGAAAAAATATGTGTTAAATATTTTGCTATAAAACATTTGTGTGAAGATACGCTTTGCATCATAATTAATTACACTGGTCAACAAAATGCAACTTTTTTTTGGCTCTGTTTATTTTCACTAATTTGGGGCCGCTTAATACGAATCGACTCGTACATAAAAATTTTAAAGTTAGCTCTTGTATTTAAGATATGCCTAGGAATCTTAAAATAAGATTATTGTGAAAAAACGCAGCAATATTTTTAGATCATTTTTAATTCTATTATACAATTTTTTCATCAAATTTACAATCGATAGGGAATATTCCAACAATAATTTTGTTTTTCTTTCCTTTTTGGCTTATTGCTTTTTGTTCTCTCTACAAACTCCGACAGTTTTTCTATAATTCGAATATGATAATGATGCTGCTTTTTCGCGTAGAATGTAAATATCTATTTACTTATGTATTTATATAAAAGTTTTACAACACCTGCACGAGTATTTTGAGATACGTCCGCACTATTGCTAATTTGAAACGTTACTGTTCTATGTGTACGCCACTCTGCTTGCTATCTTCAATATGCGCATCGCTTTTATAATCATTCTAGTACTAGTACTTGTTGAAACCGACCGCCTATTAGCCATACCTACCTTAGTAGCCATACCCTTGGTCTTCTCATCCAGCCACTATTTTAGGTAGTCGGCCAATTTGCTAGAAAGAGTAGCCTCTAATCTAGGACTCGGTCCGCTATGCCCACTGCCAAGTAGCTTTAGCTCTACGTCGATCACTTTAGAGCTCTACGTCGAATTTTCACGTTTCGGATTTTGTCCAGAGACTCCAAGCATAACTCTTTCTATCTCTCGCCGAACTTCGTCTGTAGAGCCTGTCGTCAGGGACCACGTTTCGGTACCAAACATCATTATTATCAACCAATAACAGTGAGAAAATATTAAAATAAATACGATCGAGTATATGCCACTGCTAGTAACTGTGGAAATAGAATGATTGATGAGAATAAAGTTCAACAGGTTTCAACATTTCTCGTTAATTTTAGAAAAAAAAAGTTCAAATAATAACTGAAACTTCATGAGTTCTTTCCAATAACATGCTTATCATCCGAATAAATGTAGAGTTTAATTTTTTAATGTAGTTTTGAAATGTTTGAATTTTCATAATTTTGGAGCTACTAAACAATTTCCATTACGAAACATCTACGAATCTACGAATTTCAGCAAAATATGGATCTAAACTAATATTGTGACGAATTTTATTTCCATCCGGTAAGAAATTTCACAAACGTTTTATACTTTACGTTAACAAGCGTTCGACTTCCGGTAGGAGACCCATTTGTTTAAAGACAAACGCTTGTTTGTGGTGTTATTTATTTGTTTTTTTGTTTATTCTTAACCTGCTTCAAATCAAATTCGTGCAGGAAAAAAATAATTTCTAGTTTTTACTAGATTCGATTGAGATAAGTCATAATTCGGGGACTCAGAATAGGATGAGGAGAACACAAGAGATCCCATTGGGTCGAAGTGATTGGGAATCTAAAATGGGAATGGGGAAATAAATAAATAAAGTGGTAAGTGTTCAACTCAATTGAAACTTGAGTGGAAGCCGACTACATCAAGGGGTTGAGTTGACGATGCTGCCGTTACTTGATTTCACTTGAATTGAAGTCGCAATTAAGGATCGTTAGTTCTTAATTTCCATACCGGAATCGGTTCAGTGACACTACCGTGATCTATCGGATTCGGGTCGGATTGCTTTTAAAATGGCGTAAACACAAGGCCTGACAATATTACAAAACGGTATTTTTAAAGACAGCTTCTTAAATGATTTATAATAAGCTCTTAAAAATAGGAAATTTGAGAAGCCTCTCGGCCCCTCTAATTTAGGTAGCCAACAAAATAAAAGCCATTGCAGTTTTATCTCAATTGTAAGAGGGTTTTATAATAAAGGCGATTTATTAAGGTTTCTCCCACTGGAGTAATTATCATGTTGCTAACCGGTAAAATTTCAGTGTGATGGAGGTAGAACGATCATTATTATTGCCTTCGCCTGATACGTGAGCTGTCAATAATTTAGTTTTTCTATCGTTACTTTCACATAATACAATAGGTATAATTATAATTTATAGAATTTGTCATTATAACTTATGCATATAATTAAATATAGGTTATATAAATTAAAATTATAAGGTAGATTTAGTTACTATGTATTAATTCTAATAAAAATTAAGCCTTAGGGTTTCTTTACTAAGTTCACGCTGTCTGTCTGTCTGTCCATCATCTTCTTTGTCTCCCGTATCACTAGTACTAGTTATATATATCATTGTCAGCTTTTTATTATATTAACACGATCTTATGATTAGCTATATCCCTATACAGGCAGAGACAGACATCAAAGAGCTCCTCTTTCAGATAAGATAAGGACAAAAAGTGGTAACTGTGCACTATTAGTGTAGAGTTATTACGACACTTCCCGGTAAACAACCCTTTTCACCTTTTTACACTATAATTACTCTAAAGGAAAATAAAGGATGAGAAGAGCTGAAGACCGTGTGTGTTACATTAATATTGAAAATTTCTTTTTTATGCGATGTAGTTTTGTTTCTAGCCTGGGCAAGCAGTTCAATAATCTGGGTAATTCATTGTACGCGTGTATTATCCCCAAGGGTAAGGATCCAAGGCATAAAACATTGCAAGTTCTAAATAATCCCCAATCTAAGTTATGGCTCGAGTCTTTTCCTACCGGCTTACGTGTATTGTTTGTTTTATTTATAGAATTTATACTTGAAAGATAGACAGCTATTGCATTAAAAGCCATGACCTAAATTAGTAGCAAACCTTTTAACTTCTGTCTTGGAAATATCGGATTTTCCATAAACAATATGAGTTGAACTAACGGAACTACATATATTACTAATCACAATATTACGGACTTACTACTCCTACAAATATCTCATACTTAGGAATTACGAGACAGAAAAGTCGAAATTATAAAATTCGTAGTAGTCTTTAACTAAATTCGTCTTTAACTAATTCTACTTTCTAAATTCGGCAGTTCTAATATATTTAAGTTAACGAAATTAATCAATTTGGAAAATGTATACCATACATACATGTAGGAAATAGGGAATATTGTCGCTGTGTTTGTTTATCCGTGCAAGTTCACCAGTTAACTTTGACCTATCTTATCTTGACTATACTTATCTATGTATCTATGTGATTTATTGTAGCTTAAGGCTATTAATGGTGTTACGAGTATATATTGAGATTTCCAAAGTACCTACTCTCCTGCATTTCACATAAAGCCACCTATAAATTTTAACGTATTTACGAGTACATAGAGGTATTTTTAACATATTTAAACATAGCACAGAATGTAAATTCAGAGTTCGTTTACTTTTAAATTCAACATTAAAACAATCCGACAACGTTATAAATTTATATGATAACATCTCTTTTCATAACTATTAACCTACTTAATATAAATACATTAAAATAATATAAATACACGTTCTAGCAATAACTTATTTTAGGTATAATTAACTATTTGTAAGGCAGGTGCAGATTTCAAATAAATATGTATTAAATTATACATACAATTGCCATTTAAGTTAATTCGAGTTATTTTCGAATATGAGTTCCATCGTGGCAGCAACGCAGCGCGGACGGCGCAATATCAACGATGTGTACGTACGTACCAAGCATCGCAAACGACCGCACAGTGCGTTTTTGGTTTGTTTATTTCCGTTCTGGAAATTTCGACCTCAAGAACAAGCCCCGTGTACGACCGAAGACTAAAGTCGATAATGATGAATTGAAAGCAATACTGGAAGCGGATTCATTTCAAACCACGTCTGAGTTAGCAGCAGCCTTCGGCGTAAGTGAGATAAACCATATTGATTCATTTCCGTCAAATCGAGACAGCGAAGAAGCTCGGAAAGTGGATACCATATGAGCTTAATGAAAGCCAGCTGCAAATACGCGTCGAAGCTTGCCTTACTTTGCTGAACCGGCACTAAAATGAAGAGTTTCTGAATGGTATTGTCACTTGTGATGAGAAGTAGATCCTATATGATAATCGTAAGAGTTCGTCACAATGGTACCCAGGAGATCCAGCCAAACAGTGTTCCAAACGTAAACTGAGTCAAAAGAAGCTCATGGTGTGTGAATAGTGGTCCTCTGCCGGTATTATCCATTACAGCTTCTTGAGATCTGGCACACAAATGCAGATGTGTATTGTGAAGAACTGCAAACTATGATGGACCAGCTCGCTATCAAACATCCGAGTCTGATCAATCGAAAACTGCTTAGTAGCTCTAGCTCTGCTAGCTCTAGTCCACTGCTTCTTCATGATAACGCTCGCCCGCACACTGCACGACACGCAGTCTCAAAGTTACGGGAGCTTCGACTGGAAACTCTCCTTCACCCACCGAACTCGCCACACCTCGCCTCTACTGATTTACATTTTTTCGGAATTTGGATAATTTTTACAGGTGAAAAAAATTCAATTCCGATGAGGCAGTGATAAACGCCTTCAGAGAATTCATCGATTCCCGTCCTCAGAAGTTCTATAGCAGAGGCATCAATCAACTTCCATAAAAATGGCAAAAGTGCATTGATAAATAATAGACAATACTTCGATTAATTAAATATATAATATTAAAAAGTATTCGAATTTTCCATATAAAACGGAAATTTCATAGCTATGGACCTTATATATCTATGTAGGTAGGTATTATTAGGTGCTTGTTTTTGCACCTTAATATACAAATACGAGCCATTACTTAGGCAATTTTCCAACTTGCGGACGTATTTAAATTTATACTAACTGTTATATTTGAGCACACGATTGTAGATTTTAGTGGGGCGATGTAAAGGCCAAATTAGTGTGAAAACTCTTACAAATGACGGTACTTAAGTGTCGTCGTGTGTACTCGTAGTGGTGTTCTTTAATTAATGTCGAAACTTCTCGGGGAATTGAAATTGCAAGTGTAAATATATTACAAGAAACACTGTTGTGTTTTATATTTATGCGAACGCTAATGTTATTTCAATCACTTAAACTTTTATATGTGCGTATTTGATATATATTATGATTGATTGTAGTATTATTTATAATACAATATATCTGGACGTGATCTGTATCGGTTACAGCTTGTATTACAAAGTAACTCATTTACTGTGTCGATAAAAATGTACAAATATGAGAATAATATGAGTATTTGACATTAAATGTGTGATTTACTTATACAAATTAAGTTCTATATAAAAACTATATCATTCTTGAACAATTCATACACAACTTTCTGAAAATTAGAACAAAGCTTTTGTGATAAAATCTATACATATAATAATCCCGAATACAATGACAACAATTTGGAAAAATGAAATAATTATTTTAAAAAACCCATAATTAATCTTTAATAATGAGTTTAAATACAATAACTAAGAAGAAAACGATCTATTGCCAATGCTAAATATAGAGTAGGTACCCGGCTACATACAATGACGCTATATTATTAGGTAAGTACATTATAAACTCGAAACAGGCCGGGTCCAAACACAATATTTCATTGAAACCGACGTGATCCGCTACGTACACGTTAGTGACAGAAAAGGTATTCTACGACCGTCTATATGTATCGTTCGGGTACACATTTATTTATTTCAAAAATGTCACGCCATAACGCAAATTAAATTAATTCGAATCGATTTTGATTATTTGAATTCGAATTTCATTAAGCTGTTGATCCTACTATTGTTTAAGTATCATTATAATAATATATAGGTAGGTGCTATAGCGTAAGCTATCGCCGCAAGGAACCGTATACATTACGTATGCCTAGTATGAATTAAAATATATTGTCAATTAGCAGTGCTCGCGACTTCGTGCGCGTAGTCGATAGAGTATGTTTGGTTTGCTTGATTCCCGTGGGAATTTTATATTATCATATTAGATCTAGATAAAAAGTACACTAAATGTTGATCTGGCACGTGATGCGTGACGCTGACAGACAACAAAAAATTCCAACAATTGTTGTGCTCTGTCACTCGTACTGCAAATGTTTTTTTTTCAATACTGCAAAGATTTTTTCAAAAACTATTAAATATACATGTTTATGTTTATGTTTATGTTTATACTTATGTATACTAGAAGATACTAGTTACACACCCTTCGAAGTTATCGGGCTTCGGGCTGTTCTCACATGTTTTTGTTCGCGCTACTGTTAAGTTAGATAAATCTGTACGTAAGTTCCGAAGAACTTTGTGTATGTTTGCCAATTCAACCTAATAAATATAAAGATTAGATATAAAATACATGTAGGTGGCCATATAGTTAGAATTTCTTGCTAATAGATTAACGAAGCGCGCGAGCGAGCATTCAAACCATAACACGTTCACCGTAAAGGAGAAAGAGTCAGAACTGTCAAATAGCACCAGCTTTTAACTAGTCAGAGAGTCTCTACTTTATAAATGTATATCATGTGGCTTATGGGGTTTTAATAAGATTTATAACGAGAATTATGGTGTTGTATGGGCCGGCTTTTGAACAGCACCACCTCATCTCTTGCCTCCGTCGGTGTGGTAAAAAGCGACTAAATGATAACAAACTCGCTACCACAGTAGTCGGAACTATACTATCTCTAAAAGAGTAAACTCGCAAACCTGCTTGGACAGCATGGCGTTTTAAGGCCATATATATATCGCTCGTGTGCAAGAAAATGTGCATGCAAGTAAGAGACATTTAATGTACTGAAGTTGAAAATTTTATGTCTGCAGCAGATGGTTCAAATAATCTCGAGTTATATTTACAAACAATTTTTAATGTACTTACTGAATTTCGAGCTACATTCGACATTTGGAACGACAATTAGAATAATAACTTCAAAGAACAACCTAACAAACCCGGGTGCGCTAAAAATTACAGTATGTTCAAACCGAGTATAAATTTCCCTTGTGTGACGGCAACCAGTAAATTGCGTTTGTGAATTGGCTTACATTTATTTTCAAACCAAGAGCCATTGCTGCTTCTCCGGCCCAATTAACCATGACCTTGTAACAAATATGCAAATTAAATTTTGAAATTATGCTTTCCTTTTTTATTTCAAATTCAGTTATTGGCATCTCGTTGTATTTTTGAAAACAATGAATCAAATTATCCTATTGTTACATAATTTTAAGTTTTACTGTCATTCTTGAACAATATACACCATGGACAGGGAACACGTAAACTTGTGAAATTGTATGGAAACGACAATTCGGGACAGACTGAAGAGCAGCGCGAGAAGTAGGAGTTTAGCGCCAACTTCGGGGACGCAATGATGAATAGCTTGCGTTATCTATCTCTTTCTATCTGTTATGTATAGGTACCTAAATTCTCAAAAGTGTGCCTATTTGTTGTGTATTTCTTTTCGTGCGCGTAGATGTTAGATTATGTATGGTTAGCTTGATTCCCGTGGGAATATAATAATAGGTCTGGATAAAAAGTTTCCTATATGTTAACTCGGCACATAAGCTATTACAATGCCATGTTTCTTTAAAATGCGTCCCGTAGTTTTGGTGTGATATAAAATATAAAGACAGATAAACAGAAATCCGTAAAATTGATGTTTCGGCTCTGTATCATTCATAGAGTACACGTTTGTAGAATAGAGTACATAGCTATGAGGTTTTTTTCAAAAATATTATATTACAGACGCGGTATTGTTACGATTTTATTATCCGTTTGTAGAAATGATGCCCTTTACTCATTATCCCGCTTCTTGGCTTCCAAGGAGCAATGAGAGGTGTGAAATGATGAGGAAAACTCCATGTTCTATTATACTTCCTAATCTCTATGTTCTCAAATCCATTCCCAAATCTATAAAACTTGGCAACATATCCTGGGACGTGTCAGTATTTACTTACTGCCATGTCGTCTGTCTGTCCGTATGCCACCTTCTTTCTTTTAATAAGGTGCACGTTTATTATTAAAAAAAAACCTTGAAAAATATATTTTTTACAGCATCGTCAATATATCAGGGGATCTGCTCTGAAAAAACGAAGTTCGGCCAATATTTTGGTAGATTCCTACCGCGAAAACGTTCACTACGATATATCGACCCCACTGAAATTCATTTGACATTTGAAACTATTCCGATCACACGAGATAACGAACGAAATTTAGATTTTAATAAAAGATACTTGGAGATCAAACGTAAAATTTTACGACAAATAATCGGAGATACTTGATATATAGAGCTTCGAATGAAGGAAAGTTAGAGTAGGGTTATATCACTTCGTTTTGTTTTATCTCAGACTTGTAAGTAATAGGGCTTACAACCCCTAAAAATCTGTTGAGATGGATTTCAGTATAGAATGACGACCAAAATGAAGTTCAATTTAGGCTCGACGTCCTAAATTTTCTAAATTATTAAAC
Source organism: Sesia apiformis (assembly GCA_914767545.1). Lineage (NCBI taxonomy): Eukaryota > Metazoa > Arthropoda > Insecta > Lepidoptera > Sesiidae > Sesia > Sesia apiformis. Next base: position 12,275,161 of record OU611947.1, on the reverse strand, counting down.
TGTATTTTATTAAATAAAAAGAGGGTGTAAAATATACAATTCTTTTTTTAAAAAAAGACAACCATAAGCCCCGCTGTAATAGTTCTTTCAAAATTCGGTCGCGTCCGAAACTTCGGAAGCGTAAAATCAGAATGCTTATATCTTTCCTTATATTCCTTATATTGGAAAGATACTTTCCAATACCTCAATGCAATTATATAGTAACATGAAGTAAACCCCTATAAACGATGTTTAAATTTAACCATTGCTTAAATAGTTTGTCACCTTCTAATGAGTTATAAATTTTAATTATTAGACAATCGATTTTTATTAATTTAAGTAACATTTAAGAGACAAAGTTTATAAATTCCTATTAATTTTAAATGCATATTAAACCTGTAATTGATATGTCCTAAATACTCCCAATGAAGATTGTAGCGATAATTGTTAAAATTCCCTAAATAGTACGATATCATAAAGGTAATTGACATTTATCGTATATGGAATGTGAAATTAGGTAGGTATCGGTATATGCAATAAAATAAAAGAGAAAGCGGATACAAAAGGCCAACGCAGAAAGGGATCTCTGACCTTATCTCTAAACTGCTTGATATTTTGTAAAATATTTATAACAACAATTATTTGTATTGAGATTATTGTATTGACTGTACAGTCAGTAAGGGGTAAACATATACCTATCGGTACCTTAATGCGTTACTAATAAGAACTAGAATCGAATAGTTTTTGGTACATTCGCGTGTTGCTGACTTTACGTCATTATTTACATTATGCACGTTTTTATTTACTTCTTCACTCCAATGAAAAAACCACATTACCGATACATATTTCAAATAGGATACAGCAAGTCATTTAAGTAAGTTTCCAAGAAAATCTACATGGATGATTTTTGTAATTTACCTTAGTGCCCCAGGCGCAAATTCCAATCACGTGATACTCGAGGAAACAAGAAGTTTCAATGTGAGTGCAAAATCACAAATAAATAATACTATAATCTATAATCCTATTGGGATAAAAATAGTCCAAAAATTATAGATTGCAAACAGTTAGAAAGTTCATCAGATAATTAATTAGTAAGTGGTTAGTGTCAGATTGCTTGTATTTATAGTAACACACTGGGGAAAACAACGTCAAAGTTGTTTATTCACATAAGTGCATAAGTTATGGGTTGCATTTGGCGAGCATGCCGTATTCACACGCACAATTACACAAAATTGTTTTTAAGTGTGCTGCGTCGCTTTGTAAAAGTGTACGACAAGCACACAAGCAAAGCCGTGACCTATATATTCTTATGAAGATAACTTTCTTATCTTTTGTATATGATGTACTATGACAGTATCTGAAGGCATCTGATTGAACTGTAACATACGCATTTTATAGTGACATTATGACGCACATATGTTGACTTAGTACCTATTTAAGATTATAAATATGATGCAAGTAAGTATTAAGTGGATTACAAAAAGGAATATACGTTTGTTACTAAGATGAAATCCTTGATTCTATGGTCTCCTCCTCTACAACACAAACTGCACAGGTGCACCATTGACACCCCTATTTAGCTGAATACGCTATCGTATTCCTACTGCATATGTTTCAGAACAGTAAATTGTTTAATTGGAACCCGCAACTAGCCCTTTCTTTAGCTCGTCCACTGCTGGACATGGGCCTCATCATGAATATTGTCTCGTGCATGAGGGATCAATGGCCTTAAAACGTCACGCTGGACAAGCGGGTTGGTGAATCCACTCGTATAGAGCTCTTATAGCTCTTATAGGGGAGCTTACATGTGTAGTCCCTCGAGGCTTGTGGTAGCGGCTTTGTTATTCCTTTTACGGCACCCATGGGAAGAGATAGGGTCTAAAGTCTATTCTAAAGTAGATTGTCACCGCATGACGGAGCCGGCCGGCACCATATGATCGAACTTAATTACAACACAAAAAGCTAATTAGTGGCTTAAGTACCTATTTATTAAATAACGTTTTTACAAAGCTTTACATTACTACGATTGGTTTTATTATTATTTCAATAGGATCTCGCTCAATTCTTATGTACTATGATATAGGTGGACGAAAGTGAAGCGACAGACGAGCGGCCGGAGATATCTGTACTGAATGTCTACCGAGATAAAAGAAGGCTTAGTCAGATGAAACGAGTTTCTTTACCCGACACAAATATTAGAAGAGCCCTTTTATGACCACTCAATGTTGCCTTGTGTTAAAATAAATTAATTTTGGGCTGAATTTTATTTTAAAAGAATTTAGTAAAAGAATTATTTAAATAAAGATTAAAGATAATGTATTTAAAATTACTTGTGCGTTATCATTGAAATTTGCTACCTCTCCTCTTCATCCGATCGAATTATTCGACTAATCGGATTACGCATATTTTCTTGAAAAATTGAATTGAAGACTTGAAAAAAAAGGATTGGTGCAAACAATAATGTTTAAATAAATGAAAAAATAACGCGTAGTCCAAGTAGTCATACAATCTTGTCGAATAAAGTGGAATGACGCGGAATTTGAATTTTAAGATATTAAGGTATTTAAGGTAGCTACTATTTTAGCTGGCTTCACTAAAATGTCATAAACAAACATCAATATTTATAAAGGACAAAAGAGCCGACGGGAATGAAATGAAGTCTGAAAGATGAGTCGACCTGCATGTATTGTGCGTCGACACGAGTTGCGTCGACACCACAGGTATAAAGGGATTGGATAACGCAAACTGTCCGTTGCTGCGTGCCCGAAGTGCACACATTTCTCACGACGCTCGTTCGGTTTGTTCTGACCTGCGTCGCTAGCAAGTCGTTGTTACAAAACAAAAAACTTTTTATAAACAATTTTTATTAAATTGCACTAAAATGAAATAAAATAAACATTTAAATAATTACTATTATTTGATATAATTTAAGCATTATGTTAAAGTTTTTAAGTAATTTAAAATCTTGTCACGATATACAGTCATTTCAAACTACAATACACCCGTATAATATCGGTCAATCGAGCGTTTGTATAAGTACAAACTCCCTTGCAGCCCATCAACTTATTCAATAAGCAGTCAGGTAGCAGAAACTGCAAATATACCTAACGTTTTAAAACAAACCTATTCATTAAGTTAGAGCAACGAGTTCTAACTTTAAAGCCACCACAATAACTCAATAACTCGTTTACAAACGCAATAAATACAACGTAATGGTGCGAATGCTCGGTTGGCCTATACTTTACATGCTTTGTTGAACATTCAATACTCTTATATTAATGTTATATCATTACTTATTACCATTAATACCATTAATTGTACAGGCTGATTTTATGGTTTAATATCAGTCTGTATCTCTCCACTGTTGGATATAGGCGTTCCAGCGAACGCTACTACACTCTGTCTTCAACTCTTCTTATTCAGATGTTACCGGTAGTGGCATGTACACGATCTCCACTCAGGGACTCATTTACCCTATCAATTGTCGCACCTGCGACAAATGCGATCTGCCCATTGTTAATTCAGCTTGATACTCATCAAGTTTCGACATACTAACACATACACGTGTATTGACTATCTATTGACATTTGCTTTTTACGAATTTCTTGGTTTTAAATACTGTCCCTTAAAGAACATATTTAAATATTTAAAGTACACATAAAGATATATGTAATATAAGAATATAAGATAGTATTATGTATTATGGTTTTGTGTTGAGCAGGTAGGAGCGACTGCAGCTTGCTGCCACCTCAATATGTTTAGTAATATATATGTTTAATAACTATTTAGTGTAATCTTGTATTGGCCTTGGTTTCTTAACTTTATTTTTTCTTCATTATATCGCTGATGGGTAACATAAAATTTAAAAAAATACTAACAAAATACTGCTTACTTTTGAGCTATAACCATACTTTAACGTAATTAACTCCTTTAGCGTCCACTGCAGGACATGAGCCTCATCACGCACATTGTCTTGTGCGTGAGGAATGTATGGCCTTAAAATACCACGTTGGCCAAGCGGGTTGGCAAGTCCATTCTTTTAGAGACGGCGTAGTTCCTCAACGATTGTGGTAGCGGCTTTATTATCCCTTAAACACCTTTTACAACACCCACGGGGAGAGATATTCTAGAGGCGGCCGACGCCAAACGGCCTGAACTATATAATACTTTGTAATTCTAAATACATACTTCAGAAAAACAGTTTCGTTGCATTAAATAAATAAAAAAGAACGACATGTTCGGATAGTTCAATGTCAGCGATACTGCTATCGCCACAAATTATCTGCTGAAGCAGACGATTCAAGTGAAATTGAATACTGACCTTACAATGACCGCAACCAACACTTCAATTTTATCCAGTCTATTAAGGGCCTAACTGCGATTACACTAATACGTATATATCAAAGTTGTAATTATATAAGGACGTTATTTAGAACTGAATATCTCATTTCGTTTTATCTCACTAGACAAACGGAATGTTATCTACAGAGAGAAGCCTTACTTCCTTCAATAGATTGTAGATTCTATTATGTAATGTTTTATTTTGGCAATAAAAATTATTAAAGTAATAATGGGCGTATTAAGACATTTAATACGACGCAAACAGATAATGGGTACGGTATCTATTTGCGATTGTTCAGTGCTGATTTCGAGGGGCCTCTCATTTTTTAAATATTAGAGTGAGGCAACAAAACTCTGTCAATAATATAGAAGCGTTTTGTCGTCTCAAATAGAAAGAAGCACTTAGACTTAGCGGCTAGAAGCATTTTGACGCAATGTGGAAACGTCTTGAATCATGCATGACTCACGGTGTATAATGCATTTTCATTGCGCTTAGTATCTAATGCTGACTTCGAAAGTGTCTATTAAGAGTAAATCTATTTTCACGTGTTTGTAGCATACATATAGGGCATTACTAATTAATACAAACGTATGGGAGATAGGTATAATAGGGATATTCGAATATACAGATACGCAGAAATAGTGTTGACACTGAAGGCTTTACCAGAGTACAGTAAAAAAAAGTCCTTATTGATAAAACTAAGGTAACAAATAAGTCAAGGTACAGGCATTTGATGTTGAGAGCAAATTTGAAACTCGTAGAATGTATAGAATGTATCGTAGAATCCTTTTTCGAAGGTATACTTAAGAACATAGTATTGCAGACTCTCTGGATAGGCTAGATCGAAACCAAATTGACCATCCTTCAGAGATCTATGTTTACTTACATGTTTATCGGGCACACCGTTCAGCACCTTTGGTAAAATTGTAGCCGGGGACATTGGCCTATAGTTACTCTATCTTACGCATCATCTGTCTTATTTTTTATAGGATGGGAACTACGATGGTGTTCGTGAATTCATTAGGTAGATACAAATATCTGATGCAAAAGATAAATAATATTACCAATACTCTGGGTGCACCCGTATGCTAAAGATGCTCGATGCTGAGACGTGCTCCGGGAACTTACATCGAGTCATCTGTTTAATTATTTTGGTTACTTCAGAGGCAGTAACTTTAACAGGCGTCTCCACGGCGTCATGACTCCCAGCACAGGGTACCCCCGAAACGGCTCTCTGGCCCAGCGGAAAAATAAATTTAAAAGTACCCACTACTGAACATATTGGCGATCTCTTTGGGTTCACTAATGCCATCAACACTAACCGACAGGCTCGTCCTTGACTTCAATTTATTTGTTAATTCTAAAACTTTTGTTAATTTTGGTTGTTTTGACAGTATTTAAGCTGGATTTAAATTCTTTACGAACCATGTACATGTGGCAGAGTGTGAATTTACGATAAAGGACCCATAGTTAAAATCTTAGACGAGCCTCCCGATGCGCATCTCTTACATGTTTATTTCATCCCATTATGTAATTATGCTGTGATATTTATTTTAAATTAGGACTACTTACAGATGCTTCTTTCAACGCATTTACGATACGATGTTACATTTATAATAATTTTATGTTCTTGTATTTAACTTGACACATATTACCGCCACATTGTCCCAACTCTATGGAGAAACCAATTCCCCTATGTTTAAAATTACAAACGTAATAATGTATTTTTTTAATTTGAATTTGGTCCCGTTTTACAGTGTTAAATATGAGGATATTACACTGCTAAAAGGATTACTACTAATATTATTACAATACATTTTTTTTTGCATGATAAGATTTCGATTACACGATGGAATGATGATGATTTGCATGATTGAAAATGGTCCGACTAAAAAGTATAATAAGTTTATTTATTTTAGACATTTACATATTTTCTATACGGTAATTGTCACTTAAAATGTAGCTTACAAAACATCTCATACGCTTATTTATGAATTTCATACGCTTAGATTTTCATAATCACTCTATCTAACAGAATAACATTCTCATCGACTAATAAAGGCAGTTGTTTTAAAATTGCAGGTATGTGGTTATATGATATAAACCGGCAGTTATAACTAATTTATTATCGCTGCTATTATACTGGAAACACAGACCACTCTGTGCCTACAAATGAGGCATAATTGCGCATGCGCTGAATATTTTAATAGACGGGAGGTTTATTGTTGTGGCATATTCGACGGCATATCAATCTATTTAAGTGTATATGTCTGAGTAGGTTCGCAAGTAGCTAGTTGTTACTTGAGGTTGGCTATTAGCCAATAAATATTGTCTTATCGATGCTACATTCAAGACCGTCGTTTCAAAATTCTTTACTGTATCTCAGTGGGATGTCGGTAAATAAATTGCTTTCTTTATAGAATTGTGGTTTAATACTAAAAACTCAGATTGTGGACTTGAATATCTTAAAATTAACGTCAGATAAGATAGTGAGACAAGGGTGTAATCTTACAACTATATCTATGCAAGTGAACACAAATATTATATGATTATGGTCGATGAAGGATATAATTAATTAGATTTATTAGCGAACACTTTATTGTATATTCGTCTTCAATAATATTCTTTGTAACGTAAATAGTAACACATCTTGGTAATAAACTTAAGTTACCTTTCCTCATGGCTTCGTCCACGTGACGGCTAGCTGATCCTGATAACGTACTCACTCCGAAATGATTACAGCGAATACAGTAATAAATGATTCAGCGAAAAATAATACAGTTTGTGTGTTTGCCTGCTAATGTATAATTAAAAAAGATTTTATTTATTTAGTTTTATAACTTAGTAACTTTTAGTAACTTCTATATAATATTGATTATATACATACTTCTTACTTACTCATTTCTTTTCAAATAATATTCGATGTACAAAACTACAAATAGATAAATCATTACAATTTTCATTATTAAATAAAACAAGGTGATGTTTGTATCAAAATCTTCTCAAAATCTGTCGTTTATGAGAAGTGGTGACTCACAACAGCCCAAGGATTGTTTCTAGTATTGACCCTTTTACAATTTAACCAAACATATTTATATGAAGAAGATTTTAATTAAAATATAGTGCTTTTATTTTTTTAGTATTTCATATTAGTGCTTAGTAAGAACATTTTTTATGATTTTTAAAAGGGGATAAAAACGGTGCGTTCAATTTTATGCAATATGTAGTCTGTACACTAAATGTTAACCAGGCACATAAGCTATAACTATGCCAAGTTTCATTAAAATTCGATTAGTAGTTCTGGCGTGATGCGCGTACAGTCCGACAAACGGAGAGGCGGCCTGACAGTCAGATAAAAATTCCAAAAATGTTGGTTTGGGCTCTGTACCATTCATAGTGTACACTGCAATGATTCTTTTCAAAAAACATTTAATGTAAAGTCACGGTTATGTTACGATTTTATACATTAAAAATGTCAAGGTTAATCCTAAATAATATATAAAAATGAAACGATATCCGTTTCTTTGAAATGCTTTCACGTATCATACCGTTGGTCGAATCCAGTTGAAATTTTGGGTGGTCCTTCTTGAGGACCAAGGAAAAATCATATGATACAATATCAAAGCTCTCATGCGATAGTTCTAGTGGGATAGCGGGCATGCAGATGAAGCCGCAGGCAAAAGATAAATATGTAAAAACAGCTTAACTGCTTTAACTTTGCGACTATAAATACGGCTATATATTTCAAGTACTTGGTTTAATTAAATCTCTTCAGAAATTAAACAAACCCGAAGTTTCATATTTCATATTCGTTTAGTGAAATATGTTTTCGTTAACTAAAATGCTTGGTCATCAATAAATACTGACGAAGGAAATTGCTGGTCAGCCATAGCTCGATTTATGTTGCCAATAAATATTTATTGATAAAGTTTAAAAGCACGTACTTAGTGTGTTTTTATATTTTTCCATAGCTTATCGGGCGTGGAGATCCACTTGGATTCTCAATCACTTCAACCCAATGGGACCTGTTATGTTCCCCTAACCATATCTCCTACTCTTGCTCGCCAAATATTATATTCATATACGTCAGAATATGCGGCAGTCGTAGAAGCCTGTAGCCTTCTGACTCCGGTAAATTGTTGCCTGGCTAGAAGACTCATCCTGCATCTTGCTAGACCGTCACTTCACACAAAAGATGCGTCATGGACTCTCCCTCCAGATGGCAGGCTCAGCAGATGTTATCATCTGCTAACTTCATTTTATAGAGGTGGCTTTTTGTACTGAAGTGGCCCGTGAATACTCCTTCAGTCAGTAGCTGTTTTTTGCTGAATGACAAGATTTTCCTTGTCTAGACTGGATTATCTTTGAGGAACTTTTCTGCGTGCTTTAAGACATTTAAAGCCTTCCATTGCTGTTGGGCTTTTTGTTAGGCTTGCTCTCTAAATGCCTTATTTATTGTTCCCAATGCAAGACCTACAAAGGGTCCTGATCTAATGAATTTGGTCTCTGATCCCTTTCTTGCCAGTTCATCTGCCTTTTCCAACTTCTACTTTGAAACTTTTAGGTCCCGGGACCCAAATAAGGTTCACCCTGTTGCATTTACCTAAATTGTTATGGTTCTTAACGCTATTGAGCACCAACCTGGAATCGATTTTATATAACATGAGCGTCTGTAGAGTAGCTTGACTGTCACTGTGAATATAAATATTCTTATTGTTGGGAAGTCTACTCATTATCTCCCTAACGCAAGTAATTAATGCACATGTCTCTGTTTGAAGACCGTTGCATATTATCCCATACTTTGATTGCTTTTAATGTGGTCATTTTTGTGTGCTCCTGCACCGGACTTCATTTACGATCTATACGTGTACCATATTTGACTCTCAGTTGTTGGTAGTTCTAGAACTATCTTCCATTCTTCTCTGGATGGAATCCGCAATTTAAAGTTTCTTTTGAAGAGGTATGAAGGAAGTGTTTCTTGATTCCCATCTGTATCATCCTATCGAGTTCCTTATTGAAATCCATTTTAATGTTGATTAGTCATCGGCATGTTCGGTTTCCATAGACCAGATAGTTCGAGTCTATGTAAGACTTCTCTCCCTTCAAATTCTACCACAATATCACAATAGGTGTAAGGTCTAATAAAACTTACATAGCTGCCGAAGGCGTAGTTTTGAACGCTCCTATAATTGCCATGCAAGCTGTTCGGTGTATCTTTGATAAATTTTGTTTGTATGTTTTCATTTTGGTTCTGGGCCACCAGCCAATGATTCCGCAGGTTAACATCAGTCGCATTATTACGGTATATATCTATCATGACCTTGTGGGAAAGCCTGTTTTGCCATAAGCTCTTCTACATATACAAAAGACTCTCATTGCCTTTGATGTAATGTACTCTACATATGATCCCCACTTTAACTGATTGTCAAGTATAACACCTAGATACTTGATTTCATTGGAGATCTCAAGCTTTTTCCATAGACTGCTAGTTCCTCTAACCCTCTATGAATCGTTTTCTTAATGAATGGAACCACTTTCGCTTTGTTCGGGTGTATGGTTTGTTCATTATTATTAAACCATCTTTCTACCCTACTTAATGCTATTTGCATAATTTCCGATACTGTTATTGGAAATTTTCCATTAATTAGCACCACGTGTTCATCTGCATATCCAACTGTATATGGTAGAGTGGTTCCCTATTCAGGTCCTTCAAGATTGAGTCCAATACCAGACATCACAGGAGAGGTAAGTACTTCCTCCGCGTGGACAGCCTCTTGTGGTTAACGCTGTGATTGTACTCATATCTCCTAGCAGCGTAGACTGAATCATTCTACTTTTAAGCATGTTGTCCACAATACATATTGTTTGTACGTATGTGTATATATTGTCGGGTCAATACGATGATCTCTAGCTGATGAATGTATCGCCTGAAAGGTTATGCGATCAAAAGCTCCTTATACATCGAAAAAGGCTCTTAAACAGATTTCTTAGTGTTCCAGTCCCAATCAGTCTTCGAAGTTCGTATTTGCTGTTCTTCGTTGCTGATTGGTTCCATAAAGTTTTATTCATCTATTATCCTAGGAAGTGAGTGTTGAACATCACCTTGAGTGTGTCATGCCATGTCTCCGTTTTGTGACCTCTGTCATCTTTTATTGATGAAAAAGAATTTACATTTGCTTTTGAAAGTCTCATTGCTTTTGATATGTTTATAATTTGTCCGTCGTGGTCTCTCCATGCTTTAGCCTTCCGCACACCCTTGTTGAATTTCGTCAGTTTACTCTCATACTGGACTCATATATTATATCCTATACTCATGTTTTACTGTAAGTGTAACTCTTAATAATTCATATACGTATAATATTCATGTTCTTCATACTGTTATTTTGTTGCATGAAAAATAATATTGCGGAGTTTGTTTGCTAGCGTTTATTATGCAGATATATGTACAGACGTGAGATATTTTGTTGACAAGAACAAAGAAATGGCATTATTTTGTATATACCTAATAAAAAATACAAAGAAGTTAAATGGCCTGGAACATCATGATGTTCAATTATATTAAAACCAAAACCGTAAAGGTTTAACATATAAGATTGTACAAATTTCGTTTTGCCTCGAGTAAAAGATACAAGGACGTAGCTTACCCTTTTTACATTATTTTCGTCTTGCACCATTTAATTTATTTTCTGTTTTATGTTTACAAAATGAAGAAAAAATTCAAATTTGTCGGCAACAAGTGAGGACTCCGGTTGCTAATTTAAGCCTACGAATATTGAAAAATTAACGTATTTATGTAGTATTCAAATATATTATTTGATGTAGAGAACTGTAGCGTGATTTCTTTTTCAAGTTCAAGGGAATCGTTCACCTCTCTTTGAACCCACACATTAAATGAGTACCTACGTATATAGAAAAGGCCAGACTTCACTGTTAAACAAAGAGAGATCAATGAATAGTCTTAAGATTGGAGAAAATTCTTTATATATATATAACATTAAATAAATTAATTTCGTCTTTTATCAATCAATTTGAATATTTGCAATGTGCGTTACAGAGGCGGTAAATATGAGAACGAAGCGTAAATACATAGTCAGATCGACACATTTGTCAATAATGGCGTGCAAAATTACATATATCTAACCTAATAAACACAAAAATGCTTACAAATAACACAAATAAACACAACACCCAACACCATACTTAATACAAATCATCAAAGTAGCCCTTTTTCTTCTTTCCCTAACTTGTGCCCAAAAAATCACTGAATGTACAAAGTAATTAGCTTGTAAGCCATTTTATTAAACAATCATTATTAAAAATGTTGCATCCACTATAATTCCCATTAATAAATTCATTAATCTTGTAAAAACACAAACTAAAGCCATGTTCAACAATCGTTTTTAATTTTGTTAAAACGATAAACAATAAATAAATAAGTTATCCATAAATTTGAATCAGGTCTTGTTTGACATATTATATGCAGAAAATTATATTACAAGCCCAATGTTTCATTATATATGTTGTAATAGCGAGGAAGTTGGCTTAAATGGATTATTTTAAAAGTGTCAGTATTTATTTTCACATGAAAATGCAATAACAAATATATCGCACAGCTCAATGATTGCGTATAATTATATGGATTTCGATTATACTAAACCAAAAAGTAAAAACGGCGTTGCTATGAATACTTAAGCGGCCCGTGTTTTTTCATTGTATTATATATATTATTATAGTTTAACTTATTTTTAATATTTTTAGATTGTTTTGAATAATAATTGGATTTATTATTCATTGCAACATTTTTATTTCCTGATAAAAACTTCATTGTATTACTACAAGTAACAATAGATGTTCGCTTATAATTTGGATTAAGGCAGTTGTATTAAGAGCATAAAGCTCCCTTTGTAGATAGGGATTCGTTTTGAACAAAACGAACAAATCCTTCAAGTTACCACCGTCATGTCACTCGTCATCTGCTCCACACTAAAGGTTGAATGGTGGTTAGAAACAGTCAGTTCTTTGATTCTAAAGTGAGTTGTGTAAGTGCCGTTAGTGTTCTCCAGTTAGCGTGGCACTTTATCGACAATAGTCAACTAAATTAAGGGTTGTTCTACTCGATAACGTAGCACGCGACGTTTTCTCACGCACCTTTTTTGCTTCTTTTATAAAACAACCGTACGTAAGTAATGTTTTCTACCGAATGAACTCAACTGAATGATAACAGTAATGACACGTTACATTGTACTTGTATCAGTCTATTTGTTTATTTACTCTTTAAGCACTATATTGTAGAGAAGCGGACTTAATGCCCCAAGCATTCCCCACCAGTCGGCCGTTGATTAAATGTGAAAAAATTAGCGGGCGCAGAAGAACTCAAATAGTAAAACTTAATTCATCTCTATAAATAACAATAGTAATATAATAATACATTAATAATATACTTATACGATAAAATATATAAATATACATACGCAAAATATGAGTACTAAAAATAGATATTATATATATGAATAAGTAAATATAAATATAATAATTGTAATACATACATGAAATAATATAAATATAGAGAAAAAAGAAGAAAAATACTATTAGCTCTGTGAATTACGGAGGTCCTACTGCAGGACACAGGCCTATTAAATTACAGGGGGAGGGTTCGACCCATAATCCACCACGCGGCTCAGTGCATATTGTTTTTATTTTATTTCTCAAGCATGAGGGTTTCCTTGCGATGTCTTCCATCACCGCCGAGCTAGAGACATTTTTTTTCAAATTTCGTATTTAAGTAGAAACTCAGTGTGTATAGTACTCCTAGGCTATCACAGCTCATAAAGCACGTTATATTAAACCTATTTAATACCTAACATTTCAATTCGTCTCATAAGTTTGGGTAACTATCCCAGGGTAACTGTAGGTTTTAAATGCAAATTGACTATCTTTCTGAATTCAGGTCAGCTGCTTAAGAAATATGGCGACAGTATTAAAGGGAACAGATTGATTAAATTATCTTTTGAACTGAATACAATATTTAAGGAAGCCTAGCTTAATAAAGCTTTGGCGAATTAGTAAAGTTCATAACGAGGTATTTTTCTTGCAATGGGTGGATTATTTACAATAAAAGGTTCGTTTGAAGTAATGTGGTACATTATAATGTCTTTAACAGAAATGACTAAATGAGCAGTGAAATAATTGGCAACTTTAATGGTTTAGGTTTTCTGGTGATAACAATAGGAGTCCCGCGAAGCCGGACTCCGTCGACTTGGTAGTGACAGTCTAGTTAATTTAAAATTATTTACTTCAGTTATTCAAAACTGACTTGTTTTGTTGATCGTGATTTGCTGCTAATTTAGTTTTTTTTTTGTGGTCGTTAAATACAAATCTTTGTTTAAAGACCTAAACAAAGTTAAAAGTTCTTAAAGTGACATCATTGTCTTATAGTACCACTAAATTTACCAATATAAGTATCTTCATGATACTTTCGTTCCTTTGATTACTCCCTATACTCGTAGCTGGAGCAGCTATCATGTAGAATGGTTAATAGCTCGGTCGGATCTTATCGCGTTCTCCATAATTGAAGGCTGAAATTATATGTATAACTACCAATTTTACTTGACTTGGTTGAAATTTCTGAAGGGAATTAGGCATTGAAGGGGAATTATTAAATTGTATTTTAGTATAGAAGTTGTACTGTTGTATTAATTCACAACTATAATAATAATTAGTGCTGAACTGCTTATACACAATTACGTAGAAATAAACTATAAAACCGTCTAATAAAGTATTAGAATTTGTAAAAAGGGTATGACTTAACTGAGCAGTGTTTTATTTGAGTTTCCATCAGTGAAAATTATAGATTGATAAGAGAAAATAACTAGTTATTCAGCGATTTGTGATTAGCGGCTAAAGCGAAAACGATCAGCTCTTATTTCTATTATGCATTGCTCTGAAATAAAACGATTAATGAAAACTACATTCTTAGGTCTTAAAATGATTTTGATACATATATTTTGAACTGTACATAAAACTTTTTTGATTACCTCTAAAATAATTATGCAAGAAAAAAGTATAAATATGTTAGACAACGATTGATCGGTGTTTTTATGATTAAATATTTAACTTAAAAATATCTGAAAACTTTGTTAAGTCTCCCTTTTATATGCTTAATTTATTTTATTTCCATTTATGTCGCTATCAGACTCTATGAACACGCCAAATAAATCAAACATGAATAGAAAAATGAAATAACGCAACTACGTTTATGCTACGGCCACACACACTGTCGGGCTTCGGTGAAGGTTCGCGCTATTTCGATAGGTACGGCCAAAACTGCTAAAGATCACCGATAACTTTAACAGTTCCATTAGAATGGATCTGGGCATTGATAAGTCCTGCATGTGGAGAGGGCGTCCCCTCCACGTTACGGAACGTTCGTTCCGGCGAAATCGAGGTCGGCTCCAATCGGCTAAAACTCTCTCCGAAACAGAAACATGCCGTTATCTGGGCATGTCCGAATCGATAGGTGTTCGATAATACATGAAACAGTCAGCTTGTGAGCTATTTTATGAACGTGTGACAAAAGTTTCAAATAGCTATTTGTCGGGCCCTAATAGATCTGAGCCTCTATAGTAGCTGGGTCATGCACGCTGTCACGTACATCTTTGGCGTACTCAGATGGTCTCAGACCTAATTATATGCCTTGGATAGAAAAATCCGCACAACCATGACTATTCACAGGATGCATCACCCGAAGTCTTCGGTACAGAGATGCGGAAATTCGGCGGTCGAGGCCTCTTAAACGCTAAGAACATGCATAACCGTGAGATATGCAATCTTCGAAGCTACTTTTAATCGACTTCGGGTGATCGAATTCGTGGCTAAGTTGTGGCAAGTGACAAATGACTCACTCCCTTATCCATAGCCGCTGAGCAATGGCAAGATCCGGTGGTGACAAGCACCTCTTATCGAGAGGACGTATGGAAGGAGTAAGAACTGCACGGAAGGTTCTTTAAGGCTATTTTCGAGCCCCATGTGGAACAAAAGTCTCCGTGTACTGGCTGCGCTTCGGAGATCTTTTCGGAGAAACCGAGGGGTTTGCCAACGCAATACAGGATCATGTGAAGAAGACGTGGAACTACCGCAAGTACATACTGAGGGACAGCACCGTGGACGTATGTCGAGCGTGTGGCCATCCCAGAGAGTCGCTCAAGCACGTCACCTGAGATTGTTGGAGAGATCCAATACTGAGCATTTGCACACTACATAAGCAAGTAGCCAGAATTCTTTACCAAGAGCTTTCCTTGAAATACGATATCTTAGAACAGAGCAAGTCGTCATCGCCGACCAGATTATTCTATCGAATAAGCCTGACATCGTGTTGACGGATCGGTCAGTCTCGAGTGTTCTTAGTGGACATCACCGTCCCGCATTATTAGGGCCTCGTGAAAGCCGAAATCGAAAAAAGAAGAAAGTATCACGACGTGGTGCACGAGATCACCGATATGTGTGGCGTAACGTCCACTGAAATTATTCCAGTCGTCTTGTCCGTAAACGGGATAATCCTCATCAGCTTTGAGGCCAAACTGAGGCGGTTGGGTTTCCATGGCAGCTGGCTCTTAGCGAGACCCAGAAGGCTGTGCTGCTCGGTAGCGCGCGAATCGTCCGCCGGTGCGTCCGTCCGTCCCTAGGGTCCTGAACCCCGACCGATTGTGCTTCCGCCGGAGGTTATACCGTCT
Source organism: Sesia apiformis (assembly GCA_914767545.1). Classification (NCBI taxonomy): domain Eukaryota; kingdom Metazoa; phylum Arthropoda; class Insecta; order Lepidoptera; family Sesiidae; genus Sesia; species Sesia apiformis. The sequence goes on along the minus strand of OU611947.1, from coordinate 12,259,111 downwards.
CTTCCTCATTTTGGCATATCGAGGGAGAGGCGAGAAGGTTTAAGACTATTTAAAAAATATATAATCATAGACAACTATAATCATAGGTAGGAGGTACATATACAACTATTTTATGTTAATATTATAGAATCAATTCCACTATGATTTAACCAAAGGGTAAATCACACAGTATTAATACAATGCAATTTTATTAAATAAATCAAATTGCTGTTAATTGCTATTAAAATATTCTGAGTGAACTAAAATGAAACAGACAGAACAAAAATTCATTATGTTTTTTATCAAAGAAATATTTTTTTGTATTTTATCGAAAGAAACTTATTTTTCCAAGAATTTTGTATAAAGTATTCACTACAAATTTCTAAAGTATTTTTATAATGCAGCACAGGAAATTGTAGCAAATAATATGCCATCGCTGTAGTATTTCATTTATTATTTACTTTGGATATACGCTTGTCTTCTAATAGGTTGATTTTCTATCTGCCTATTAAAAGACAATAGTATTTACTTCAAATTATATAAGTTTTGAATATATGCCTTAATAATTTGCTATCATTATGTTGTTTTAAGGTACAATTTCAAATTCTTTCACTAAATACAAAACGTGCGATACACAATTAGAACCAACTGTCAAGTAGCACACGTGTTTACTTAGTCCGAGAGGTCGAACGTCCTGTGGTACATTTGTTTCAGGCGGCCCGGCCCGTAGACCTACGATAAAATTGTTCAATAATGTCATTGCATAACATTATTGAAACGTGACTTGCACCAAAACGAGTTTCAATACAAACGATCAATAACATTGCGCAATCTGTAAAACTATGTAAAACAATATAACTGACTATTTGGACGCGTTCTACGGGGGTTCATTTTAGTAGGCGTTGTCACGTACATTATGACAAATCCGTAACCAGCCCTTATAACATCCACCACCTGGACTTGGGCCTGCACATGCACATTGTCTTGAATATGAGGGATGTATAAGTTTAAAACGCCACGCTGGCCAAGCGGATTGGCGACTCTTTAGAGTCCACTCTTTTAGAGGTGATGTAGTTCCTCAGAACTTGAGGTAGCGGCTTTGTTATTCCTCTTACGCCTTTTACGACACCCAAGAGAAGTTATGGGTGATGATATTCTAAAGCCAGGGGACAAAACACGACCAATCACGTACACATATATGACACATCACGTACACTCGACTAAAACTTTTTGTGTCATGTTAAATTTGCATTTAGTAGTCATGCCTTTATAAATTAATGAGTTAAGGCAACGGATAAACAACAATACTTCGAAATAGCAAACTGTAGTGTGTTGTTGAACATTACGGTTGATATTACGTCGACTCGGGCACTGAATATGATAGGGAAACGGCGGGTGTCTGCCCCCCTGACACCCGCCGTTTATATGTTAATTCCAAACGTTTATTGTTTCTCGGCGTCAATGCGGAAAATAAAGAAATGCCGACTGAGCTTCGTGATTTCCGCGATACTTGAAATTGGATAAAATAACGGAGGCACTCTTAATCCATGGTATTTATGGCGACAGGTAATGGACGGGGACTCAATGGTAATTGGAGGGTAATGGTTCAGTTCTCACAACGTATGACTGAGTGTAAAATGTAGCGTATTGCCTTTCTAATAGTTTAGAAATAAAGACTTCGATATGGTGTCCCATGTGACTAATCGGAAAAAATATATAATTTTCTGTGTGTCTTTTAGGCACATTAAATTTATAAAAGAAAATACAGTTGATGATAATAATGATAAATGTTAATGATACAAATAACTAACAATCACCAAATCGCATATTAGCATTAAAAAAGTTACTATCGTTTAAAAATTATAGAAATATTAGATTAAATCTTAAATTTCTTAAATTTCCTCGACCCTGGGGAAATTATTGAGTATTTGTGAGCGAATGCCCGGGGCTCATGGCTCAGATACGATACGAATAAGAGTGAGTGGCTAGTGTTTAGTAGTCTTGCCTTTATAAATTAATGAGTTAAGGCAACGGATAAACAACAATACTTCGAAATAGCAAACTGGCAGTAAAAGTTGTGACAATATCCCGCCAGTCATATTATGTGGCATCCTCTCAAAAGAATATCGGAGTTTAAGTACCTGGGCTACTGGGTCGCGGAGACGCTTAGTGATGACATGGATATAGATAGGGAACGCAGGGCGCTGATGGTTAGGTGTGATATACTGGCTCGTAGGTTCACATGTTGTACTAGGTGTGTCAAAATGACCACTATTCAGGACTTCATTATACACTTCAATATAAACAGAAGGCTCTCAGGGCTCTGCGTGTCCAATACATTAATGCGTTTAGGGTGTTGATCGGGCTGCCCCGCTTCTGCAGCGCATCCCAGTTGCTGAACATATTCCTAAGGCACGCGTGGATGGATTCCAATTCCAATCCATCCTACGTGCTGGAATAGCCTCGATGATGCGTCGCGTGCGAGACACCACCAACGGTATCCTGGCGATATTGGAGAGTGTAGACTGCCCTATACTGAGGCACTGGACAGGGGCACATATCAGTGCCGTTGTGTAGTGGCCTCTTTATATGAATTTCATTTTTATATTTTATTAATTTTGTATTGTTTGTACAAGTATATGAGTCAATAGGTAGTGCAAAGCCGCCATATACTCGTATATGTAGAGAGTAAGGGAATAACACAATAATTTTCGAGACCCTGATTAAGTGTTATTTACGCTAGTTGCATATTTAGTTTAAAGATATTAGCTTGAAATTTTAATTATTTTGCTTAAAAAGCTTAACTGAATTTACATCACTAAAAATAGACCATAATTAACACATGGTTATTTTCGTCTATGCATGTTTATTCTTGCCTAAGAGAATCATTGTTTAGTGTTACCAATGTAGATGTAAAACATTTTATTGGAGCGTAAGTAACGAAAAAAAAACGAAGGAATTCATTAATGTAAAAGCAAGCATACTTAATGAATAATAAAAAGGACTTACCAATAACGAAAAAAAAAACACACCGAGCAGAGAATGGGTTTAAACTAAAACAGTTATTTTGTATTTCATAACTACTACAGTTTTAAAATAAACCTTTTTACAACGAACATCGCATGTTTGGCGGCTTTAATATAGAATGCAGGTATTTGTGCTGACAGACACCCAACGACTTTTTCAAAGCAATTGCGATGCATCCAGCGACTATCGCCGAAAGAAACACTGTATGATGTTTTTAGACAAACTCTGTGGCGTTGACATATTCGTACATACTTTTAAACTGTTTCATGGATGTTTCACGCTGCAATATGAAATCTGTGATATTTGTTACATCTGATTAACTTTTATGCTGAGGCCATCTCCAGGGAGAATTTCCATTCTAAACAAGCAGCTAACCGTCGCTCCATGGAGGATGCCGAAACAGCTTATTTCAAATCTTTAGCTAATTCTGGAAACATTGACCTTTGGGGGTTGGCCTACAGGACAGTCAGTGGTAAATCGCGACCTCCTTCAAATGTAATCAGCGGTACGCGATTGATCGGCCGCTTCGCAAATAGCACAACAGTGGCAATGCGCCTGTTTATCATCGTCAAGTTAAAATCGCAGCGGCATTCATTCTATCTGGGAGAGACTCAGATATTCCATGCTGTAAGTAACATTGAGCGGAACATCAAATCAGTTCCAAAGGCATTCGGGGTAGATGGTATAACGGCTTGATTAATCAGGAATGTCGGGAAATCTTGTGGAGCCGAAACGACCGCGATATTTTCAGCCTGTGTGCGAGAAGCTGTTTTCCCCGACGTGTGGAAAAGGGGCCGACTAATTGTTCTTCCTAAGGGTAATGACAGGACTCTCACGGACCAATAACCTTGCTTCCAGTTCTGGGCATGATACTAGAGTGTAGTGTCTCGGACTGTCAGCATGGGTTTTCTGGTGGAGCATGGTGGAGTTCAACTATCACGGCTCTCAAGTCAATAATTAGTACTGTGGATAATTGTTACGAGAAGTACATACGTGCAGCTGATATTCCTATATATATCCTATATATTAAATTAAATAAAATTTTGCTTTCTTCGTCGGTCAAAACCTCAATGTTGTTCGACTGCAGACGGCTATACTGTCTTTTCGCGGTGGTGCCGTCTGCCGCGACGCGTCTCAACAAAATACGACTTGCTGCGCGGCACTTGCAATCCTGTGTCCGAAACCAACGCCCAATGCAACGCCCTAAAACGAGGTCCGTTCCTTCCGCCGGTCTACCGGCGGGGGAGCCCTTAGGCTCGTTTCTGCACACACTTCTTGCTCCTGACTGAGTGCCTTCTGCGCTCCCCCTAAACCATACATGTCCGGTGACTCTTGAAAGGCGATTGGGGCGACAGGAATTTAGTCATTCCGAAAAGAGGTAGTGCGGTCTGCCATTGCGTCAAGTGCAGTCGCCATCTGCCGCTACCGTCTACTGTCTGCTGCGTACCTCATAATGACACCTAAGAATTCAAGTATTAACGTCTTAACATTTATACTTACATATCATACGTTGTTAAATAAAAAATATGTTAATATTGCCTGTGCCCGGGACTTAGTACACGTGGACCTTATAATTATTCCCCCTAGATCTTTGTCAGGGGTCGTAAAAGCAGCCTATACATGGCCTAATATACTCACATCCAAAATTTACTTCGAAGCCATTATTTCTATGAGGCTTTACTGAGTTACAAACAAATAGACTTTCGATTTGTATAGTAGAAATACCAATATCATACCATACTATACCATCAGCCTATGTCGCTGCTGGATACGGGTCTCTCCCACAACTCGCCACCATACACGGTCTTCGGCTCTTTTCATCCAGCTATCACCGGCGAACTTCTTAAAGCCGTCGGTCGTTTTATAATTAATAAGAATTAATTACTGATTACAGCACTTTCACTAGATAAATACATTCATCAGATGTATTTTGTAGTGGAGTCCTCCGCTCTGTAAACAATCCGTTCAACTCAAAAGTTTTCTCAGACGGTAAGTAAGCAAAATTTTAATTTTATTTAACATTTCATCAAATTAGTTTCATGTGAGAAGTTTGTTGTCTTTCGTTCATTTATTTTATAGCCAAATGATTTCAAAGATAATTCAATTGTACCTATCAATGTAAACAATTTGATATACACAATGGGCTATTCAAAAGGAGATAAGATATTCTAAGCTCATCATAAAATAATTTTCCAACTTTATATGAAAATTTTGTTCAAAACACTTGTAATAAAACTATACAAAAGTACGGCTTCAAATGCGCCATATTTCGTGCGTAATCAAGTAATAAAAAATAAAATAAATTAATGAAAAGGCGAATTGTTTCGCTTGAACTCTCTACTCGTATCCATTGTAATGTGATATCACACTCAACAATCCACAAAAGGATTTTATAAAAGGTGGGTATAGAAACATGCATAAAAACAAATACTCAAAGCAAATATATGTGTAATAACAAAATTTGATTGTTATTAAATGAATATTTTGTCGTTCGATACTTGAATCCGGAAGCCTCCACAGAGTGGTCAGGTGAATTGTCGACAGAGATAAACGGGTCATCAACTTATAAACGTAATAATTAAACTTGAATTTAATTGAATTTATTTGAAATATGTATTTGAATAAACAAAGGAAGCCAAGTGGTAATTTATTAAACAAAACAGCCCCTGTTTGTGACACCAGAGACGCCATTTTGTTTCCAGATGTCTGTTTCACTTAAATTCCATGACACAATATTTCACTTTTATTATTTCTGTTTAATTTTCATTTCATATAACTAATTGATTTTTGAGTAAATCTTGTTCAAATAAACTATAACAATAACGCAAAATAGTGAACAAAAATGAAACATTGAAATAATCTTTCATTTACTATTTTAGTGAAAAATCTCGCAAACGTATCTGGAGAATTGCAAAGAACGTATCTGTTGCATATCTCTGAACTTTGCAGACGAAATTTCTTCTTCTAAAAAGAAATATTGTGTTCATTTTGTCACGTTAATTGTCTTTTTCAGCTCAAAACTTATTCTTAAGCAATTGTAAGCCGAACATCTGCTATGACTTTACATTATCGATTTGAACTTAATCTTGCCACGAAATGTGATTTAAAAAGGGTAATTTATTTATCATAATTTAATTATATAGTCTTACCTAATATAGTCCAAACAATTGAATTATTTAAATTAATACAAGCGACATGATTTTTTTTCTAAAAAGAAGGAAAGTATATTTTGTTCGATACTACAATGTACATACACGAATTTTCGACGGGACAAGAACAGAAAATAAAACAAATAATGAGTCCGCGTGTCACAGCTTCGCGTCGCATTGAAAGGGTGATCAGCTCAACATTATATCGGTAACCATTAAATGATTTCCGCCGTTGATTTCATAGGGACGTTCGGACGAAAGTGACGGATAAAAATACATACGAGTAGAATTTATTTATACAAATACGATACAGTCCACCTGATGGTAAGTGGTCACCACCGCCCATGGACACCGCTAACACTAGAGGAGATGTGAGTGTACTGCTAAACCTTACTGAATCCTCTTTATATCTCTCTTGAAGAACCTCATCTTGTAACTTGACAGCTTGATATGTAGGTTGATCTGTTGCCGATCGTACGAGTACATTTTATCTATGTACACAATTTTTCATTTACCTAATCATATCAATTTATGCATTGTTTTCATGGGTACAATTGTCTTATTATTAGTTCCTAACAAGGAACCCTGTGGGGCACTGAAATGTACATCATAAAATTTTTAATTATTATGTCGCTTCCTTTGAATTGTAATTGTCCTTCCTTGTAATTTAATAATTTATGTGACTCATTTCTATTTATGTATTGACTTCTTTCAGACAAACCACATCTTATACATATCACATCTTTCTCCGATGTAAAATTTTCTAAAGTGGCCTCACAACTCATTTGAATGCGTGTACTAACAACATACTTGAATTTGTAATATAAAGCAGAATCGGGTGCCAGTACGAGATTGCATACTGTTCCTTATTTATTTCGTGATTACGGTGAGTGGGATATTTTAAACGTCACCAGCGGGTAAAGCAATACATAAAGTGACATAGTATAAGAGTATCTAATGGACATAACAACTTTCGCACACATCCTTTTTCAGTGAACGTTTCTGCAATATTTTAACAACTCGCTTTTCTGGGTCTCTAATAAAGGGCTTTGCATCCGTCCGTGTATTATTATTTCTATTATTATTTGTTTTCGACAGTTATGCTGGTAGCTTTCGATTCCAGAGATATATGAATGAAATTACCTGTTTTATTAGTTATTACTACAAAATTAACTGTTTAAAGGTGAAATATAGCACTATATGAATTGAGAATTGGACGACAATGCCATGTTAGACTATATTATGCGTTATTTGATCATATTTGTTGCAATAAAACCATTCTTGTAACATCTACAATTACAAGAAATCAACACACACGGTTATACAGAAAGAAGTTACTTTAAGGGTAACAGAACCACTTCAAGAAAAAATTGTGTATAGTCGACATTTACATATGACATTTATTTTTTATAAAGTGGTTTTATTCTTATGTAAAAGTGGTATATCAAAATATTTCTGCAACATCATCCTAATTGAATATACAAATATGTCAATTAGATCTCTTACAAATATGTTCCTTAGCACTCTTACAAACATGTCACTTAGCTCTCTTACAAATATGTCACTTTTCTCTCTTGAATACATTTTTATTTATTCATTTTATATAAATTATTAATTTAATATTTAAAATTGTTTACGTTGCTATTTGTATTGAGTCCCGAAATACATATATTAACAATATACATTCAATACAAATAATTATGACAATAGAATATAAAACTTATATTTATAACATATGGGCACTAAGAGACAAAATTCTTGTAATTTCGGCCAACATCACAATGACAGAGAAACGAGGATGCCTAATCTTCTTATCTTGTTCGGAACAGCGTTTTCGGCGGAGACACGCACACGTCGTTTCTGTCCGTCACATCGTCCCATCTATATCACTGTCTCACGATAATAATTCTAAGGATCTCCAAGTTGAATAGTTGGTACCAACGTGGACTTTCGACGACCGTTTTCGTCGCAGTCTACGATAGGTATACGGAAATGTGAACATTATTTTTTATTAATCGGTTAGTTATTTTCAATTTTTCATTATTGTTTTATTAGTATTATTTTTTATTACTCTATTGCACGGTCTACCTCCTCCTCCAAGTTGTTGCACGGCCCGTCGGCAGCTTAGAAGAGATCGCTTTTAGCGATATTGCTTCTATATATATTATTATGTATTTAATGTACATAAATTTAGATATAACAGGAATGCAATAAAGAATATCTTCTCACTCGTATTCGTACGTTTGTGTGTGAGATCCCATCCTACACCACACCCATACCTCAGTTTTTCCATAAATACATTTATTTTCAATTATTAATAGCACAGAAGTCATAAGGATCCATTTATGATACATTAAAAGAAAAATCCAAGGCATAAATAATATCTACCAATTCGCACTGGTGGATTATATCCGAAATCTCTTACGATTGCGTGTGACTTGCAATGATACGTTCGTCTTCTGTACGTCTATCTCATTCCACCTTGCACCGTAGCAGCTACATATATAACGGGTCACCGAAATATCGCAAAAACCTGATAAACGTCAACTAATTTAAAATATATAAAACCGTTCCAACGAAAAATAAAATTATTTTAACGAATGAATCAAAAATTATAAACATTTAAAATTTGTTATTCTATCTGAAACGTTCGTAGCACTTATTACTCACTATCCTGTAGTGGCCGCGTGTCTAGGCAGCGCGCTGTGCCCGATATCGGTTATTGCATTGAGTTTTGCGTTGTTTGTTTGCGTAACTGCGCATAAAATAAAAGATATACTAAAAGAAAAAACTGGTAGAATCGATTCTACTCTCGATATCACAGAGCAGCCTATTTTGAACTTTTACGTTATTTCATTAACACGCTGTACGTTTAAATATTTGATAAAAATGTGGTTTCACTGACGAATGTTTAATAAACAAGATGGTAGGTACTTACTCATCGTCAGTCATCGAATCTGATAAAAACAGTTTAAAATATAGTAAAAATATTAATATTTTGTTTGAATTTATCATATTTGCGTCGTTTAGTCAAGAGAATCATTTACATACAAACTGAAAAAGTATACCATGTCTTTCAGATTAAAAATTTATATAGAATAAAATATTTCCAGAAAAGTGAATGAGTAAGTAAATGTTTTGTCCAACACTTAAGTCGAGTAGACGTCAACTTAGCAACCGCAAAGTAAGTTAAGTGGACCAATTGAGCGCTACTTAAACTGTTAAAACCTTCCACGCAATTAACGTCTCGCTTCCGTTTAGAAAATACTCGCGAGTGTCACGCGCACTAAGTTCATCTTTACAATAAGCTGCATATCAATAAGCTTTTTATTCATATTCTACATAGCCCAAAGGTTGGCGGAGAGGTACAGCTGTAAGGCATTAAATCCGCCTTTTCCAATAATTTACAAATGAGAGTGGTTATGTATATAAAATTAAATATGTATATAAAATATATAAATTCATTGGAAATGTCGAACTAAGATTTATGCCAAGGAAATCATGTGTGTATCCTTTATGCTCGCATATTACTCGCTATATCTATATCTCGCTAATGCTATATCTATAATATATATAGATATAGCATTACTACTCGTATTCATGGATGTCAGTTAAAACGACTCAAAGGTTTTATTATTTATAAATAAATAAAGTCACAAGATGCTCAATAATTACTAAATTACTAATTACGAATAGGATTGGATGCATCCCATACCTTCCTACCCAGCCTTTCCATCCAGTAGCAATGTTTAATTTTTACCCCAAGCGCGTTACAAACCTAATGCACGAGTGTGACCCATCAGTGAATATTATGTTCATGGATATACTCGTATTTGTTTAGACATTTTAAGTTTGGTAGTTGTACTTGTATCAGCTTATAAACATTGCCTATGGTGCTGGTCACAGGCCTCCCCTAGTAAACCACTAGGGAGGTTTCAGGCGGTAAGCAATCACGCTGGCCAAGTGCGTTTTTAAGTAAATCTGCAAGATATTGTAACAATTATTTTTGTGTGGATTTAGATTAAAAATTAAGTGTACACAGTTACAGTTATATTTCTTTAAATTTGCTATGGTTTATAAAAATAAATAATATATTAAGTTTCTATTTCCAAGAATGTTACAAATATTGAAAATTAGGAACGTGGATAAACATCATCTTCATACCTCAGTTAGCAACAAAATATTTACGACTACAAAGTACGAAGTAGAGAATAATCTAAAATAAAATAGGCAACTTACTTGGAAACGGATTATTTCAGGATTTGTGTATCAATCCTTTAGAAGCATATATCGCAATAAATACTATGTATATATAAGTATGATAGATTTTAAACATAAACCCAGTACATATTTAAAAATCTATTTCAACGTAGCTCATTAACTGAACTCAGTTCTAACACTAATAGACACAATATAGCAGATAGGTTTTTAGTCATTAGTAACTACAGCTTGAACTAATTGTCCAATCAGATAGAAGTTCCGTTCGTTGTCTTCTTAGTAACCTCATCTACTATTCTGACTAACCTAAAATATTGAGTCGATGCTAGGGTTTCGGATGTTATAGCTGGCGCTAAACATCTAACCTAGCCCTTTCTATCAGGCGATCTATCAACAATTCTGGCTGTACACGAATGTACTCAGATATCCAAAAAAAAATAAGTGTGAGTGTATATCCATTTATTGCTCTCTAACAATCCAAAAAAAACAATAAACAAAAAACAATCGCCGATAATCGCGATGGTCGCGGCTAATCGCGATGACCACGATGCCGCGGCAATATGTAGAAAATAATTTTAATGACTTAAACACTGCCATTTATTCATCTATTCTAAGCAGTGCCATTAGCAACTTGAGATAAGGCAGGTACGTAACAGGACTTTGATGATTATGATGCAGAATGTTTTGGTAAATATTAGCAGTCGATTTTTATGTTACGCTTGTAAGTTGTAAGTCGTTTCTTTAGTGAAATTAATATATCCCTTTTTTCTAGAAAGGACTGATTACGACAGTGCGATCAAATGGCAGCGGCATCGCAAATCCTGGGTCTAAAATAGAAGGTTATGGATTATTTTAATGGCTCATCAGTAAAGGAAAGTGATCCGCGTGGGTGTAGTAATTGGAGAAGGGTACGGATCCCCCATCCATTCTCGCATCTTAAGCCTTGGGAAGAAAACTGCCTAGACCTTCGTTCAACGGATCAGAGCGAAAGCGATGCAATTTCAATTCTACATTATTTTCTGCTGCGGCATTAACGTTGTTCGGAACGAAAGCTTTAGTGATTACTGTGATAAGTATTTCATGTAGGTAAATGAAACACATTTATTCCATGTAATAAAATGGGAGAACCACTTTAGTAACCAGGTAGTAGTAGGCTAAGTATTGATCTATAAAAATATAAACAAGTATGTACATAGCTAGGGATAGGTATAATTGTATTTATATAAATTTCAAAAAAAAGGCTTATTCTTTTACAACATGAATTCATATTACATTTAAGATTTCCGCGTTTTTCATATATATTTATCTATTTAAACGGGTATCAAAGCATTAACGTCATTACAATAAATGATAAAAGACAGCATTAGTAAGTGTCAGATTGTTCTTGCAAGCGAAAATAGACCTTATCGTTCTGTGACGAGCAATGGACTATCAACCTTAGGGTGGTAAACCAGTTTCTTTGCCGAGGGCACCTAGTAGTAAATAGAAACTTGGTCCGAAATCCCTTTAATGATTCACTAGGGGAGCCCTGTGCCTTTGGACCTTGTAGGTTGATATCGCAAATAGAAGACTATTACTGTTGCAGTAGAAGACGTAACAGAATTAAGATCTTACACTTTAGAGTTATAAGTTTTAATTATCTGAGTAAGTGGAATTATCTGAGAAGAATAAAGTGGATGAATAGTATGAATAGTTGTTCTTGAAATGACGCGGCTTAAACTGCAGTTTGACATCTAAATGAGCTGTTTTAACCCAAAAATATTTAACATATTAACCGCATAGCGTCAACAATCACAAAAACGGCAGTAATAAAATAACAAGGAACAGTGATAATCGTGGGAAGGTTGTATTATTAGCCATGAAAAAAGACTTATAACTCGGAGTACGCTACTAAATTGAGTAGCTCCATAACTTACTATAACTAAACATTAACTTAGTGGTCGAGCCCTAAGTCAGCGCTAATGAATCTCAAGAACCTCAACTTTAACTATTTTAGACTCGAGTTTTAAACCTGTTTTTAAAACTTCAACTAAAACGGTCACGAGCGTCTCACGCTAGAATCTTAATAGTTCATCAGGGTTCAGTGCCTGAGTGTCAAGCGCACTAAGCTCATCTTTACAATACTAGCTGTATATCAATAAACTTTTTATTCTACATAGCCCAAAGGTTGACGGAGAGATAATATTGACAGGCATTAAATCCGCCTGTTGTAATAATTTACAAAAATAGAATGATTGTTAAATATATAAAAGAGATAATTTTATTCGTCTTTCAAAAACCACGAGAGTTTTTTACTATAATATAGTAAAAACTTCCATGTATGCCAATCACGAATATTTTGCCTGGTAAGTGGCTACTTATAGCAGGTGGACCAAACAGACAAATGAAGTAAATCAACATTTGGACAATTCATTAAGAAGGTAAGAAAAAGCCGCATCGATCGTTATAAGGTTCGACAATTCATTTGACGCTATAAACTACATTGTCAAATACTGTATATGCAAAAGTTTGGAAACAAAATATTTTATTCTAATATGCAATTGTTATCTGTCACATAAAATAAAACACTAACTGCCATAATGTTTCAGATGTGACATAATTCTTATATCAAACAAGGGTTTCTTTCACCGTGGCTATGTACATGTGTTTATTTTCTTTTATTAATTTCTCAACACAATTATTCTGCTGACTAAGGTTGCCTTAGTCCGGGCACTGACTCTTTGTGTCTGCACCATGCACAACTTAGAAGACAGTCTATTATTATTTCACTAACATATTGTATTTTTGCATGCATCCTACGGCTATTATGGTTGCAGCCGTATATAGTCATATTGCTTCATAATATATTTGATGCAATCGAATGCATTCAGTAAATACCTATAAATCTGTAAAACAATTTCCTTTCGGAAACGCTCAGTTCATTTCGTTTGGAAGGCAAACACGACGAAAATATAAAAATCGCTGTGAAATATCTCCACGGAAATCTCTGGGTGGCAAATTGACCGTTTGTTAAATTGAGTGAAATTGGCGTCTGACGACTGTCTACGAACGAGCTACGAATATACAAACTACTGAAAGAAGTCGATTCTTATCATCGTTAGTCACGAAATAGTTAAAAGACGTTAGCTTGGCGTAGGCGATACGTCTCGTGCATACAGGCAGGCTATTTAAGTGACGACGTTCGCGGGGTATTGTTAGGGACTTCTTTACAAAGACGCATTGTGGAGCAGTACGACTACGAATACAAACAGTAACTTAATACAAACTATTCAGTTTACCTATCACTAACTTGGGGGTGAAGCAATAGATTCTGAACAAACGTCTGTGAAATGAAAATATAGGAGAATGCGTAAATATTTAATAGTATCAAATCGAATAACAGTTCTGCGGCCATACATTGCCAAAGTATAGTACATTGTTACACAGTTATGCAAGGTCGACATTTCGTCTAAAAATACTTCTAATTTATTAAATCAAACAATCACTATGTACTGCATAGTGTGCTAAAAGTCCTAAAGTTGGACATAGTCTTTTTTTTTCATTAGTTTAAAGGCAAAACTAAACTGTTAGTACAACTACAACTAACTAACTACAACTAAAGTACATTCACAGCTTATACAGTGCAGTTGCCAATTTTCCCATGGTAAGGATGAGTATTTCAATCCAAAACTGTCCACAACGTTTGAAAGATTGTATTAACGCAAACGATGACCATTTCGAATATGTATCATGTGTGCGTTATCTGACCCCGATCGCGTCAGTTGCCTTCCAGTAGTTATGGTATAAACATATCCGATACGCTAGCAGATTGCACCAAGGAGGAAAAACGAGCAGTGATCAGATTTCTCTGGTCAGATGGTGTGAAAGGGGCTGAAATTTGTCGTAGACTTTTATCACAATACGTTGTCACATAAAAGTGTGACAGTGCCTTGTCACATAAAAGTGTTTTTGCGTGGATCGAGAAGTTTAAATGTGGCCGAACGAGTGTAATATACGAATAGGGAGCAGGACACCCATCAACCTCCACCACGGACGACAAGATTCAGCAAACTTGAGAGGTGGTTCTGGCTGATAGGCGAGTTACCGTCGATGAGGTAGCGTTTGAACATCAGTCATGGTTCTGTCCATCAAATTATCAAAGACGAGCTCGGCTTCCATAAAGTCTCTGTGCGATGGGTGCCAGGAGCTGTCTTGGTAACAATCGCACTGAGGTGCTGGAACCCCCTCCCTACAGCCCAGATCTTGCTCCCTCCGACTTTCATTTGTTTGGGCCGCTCAAGGATGCTTTGCGAGGTCATAGATTTTCCACAACCGTAGACATTCAGGAAGCGGTACAAAAGTGACTTCGCGACTAAGAGAAAACCTTCTTCTTGGAAGGAATACGTAAGCTTGTGGACCGCTGGACAAAGGAGGAGACTATGTTGAAAAATTATGTACATATTGAACCCCTATTGTTGCGTAAATAAATTGTACAACGAAAAGTGTACATAATTCTTGTCTCACCCTCCTATTTAAAGTATGTCAAAGAAAAAAAAAGAGAATATTCCGTTGAAAGATTTTTTTAAGTCAAGATTTTTTAAATATTTTGTTTCTTTTATGCTGTTTGTTTGTTTTATTTGTACTATTGCGATGATTGCGGGGGTGACCGCAATATAGCAGATTCCGGCATCTGAGGGTAGCTACGGCGTAGACCGCATACATTAAAGGCTAAAAGAGCCTACGAGCGTAGCACGTAGGCGTTAAATTTTTGATGCTGCCTACGCCGACATTGAATGTCGTTGCCGTATGGTCGTTCCATATGTAGGTATCCATATTAGGTGAGCGGGAAACTAGGCGCAAAGTCGCTTCGAAACAGCAAAATGTGACTACATCGTTCTAATCTTTAATTTGATGTTTTTCTTATGTTTTTGTTGTCGTTGCATACGAATCTGAAGATGTTTTTTAATATAAAATGGGAAATATTGAACAAAATAGGGTTTATGTGAAATATACGAATTCAAAAAATTATTACTTTCATGTTCAACTAGCTGTATCTCTGATAATTATATAGATATATATCCTTTTATAATTTTAACTGAATATTCTTCAAACTAAAGAAAACGAGAGCTATCCAGACTTTCTAAAGCCTTATTTGTCAGAGCGGTGAATTTATGAAAATTTCCCACACGATATCATGAGTTTTTACATACAATCACAAAAGTTGAGTGACGAAGTTTCGAATTTTGTGTTATCACCTATAAAAAAATAAAATAAAAAAGTTATTTTAAAAGTTTCAGATCTTAATATGCAACAGAAAAAAAGATAATCGATTTTAAACATTAGTGTTGACACCGAGCGCGCGCTA
This sequence comes from Sesia apiformis, assembly GCA_914767545.1. NCBI lineage: Eukaryota > Metazoa > Arthropoda > Insecta > Lepidoptera > Sesiidae > Sesia > Sesia apiformis. The sequence goes on along the minus strand of OU611947.1, from coordinate 12,243,394 downwards.
TGTACGAGTGCGGTACACCATAATGGACGGATCGGATAGCGTGTACTTCAATAGAATCTTTTTTTTTCAAAGAAGCTAAGTCCATTGACTACATGTTTTCAGTGGTAGGTTAAAACTATGTACTGTAAAAATATTGTATTAAAATATTAAATTAAATGGCTTGAAAATCATTGTTTGATATTACTTAATATGTTAAAGTGTTTCAAACTGTTACATCTCGCGAGAGTCACGGCAAAATATTATACATTGAACAGTGTAATGTATGAGAAAATTGAAACATAAATTATATAAAATCATAAGTTACATTGTATATTTAATAGATGCAGTCAATATCTGTATCAGAATCACTTTCTATATCTACATCATTTTGCCACTGCGATACTCTTATAAAAGTTCTTATGTTCGTGAGGAGTGTGACATTGTACTTTCTCCAACTCCTGAATCTTTTTTTCGTCTGTGGAGCATTTTCCACTTGAATAAGCTATTGGAATATCAGTGTCGTGACGGTTATTACAACGTTTTTCATCCGACATTAGTCTTTGCTTTCATAAAAATTATTTTCTGATGACAAGGATAACAAAACATGAAAAAAGTACATTTTAGAATAATTGGTCATTAGCCCCTTTGAACAATAAACGATTCTAATGAATAGCAACTTTCGTTTTAATATCTTTTTTGACAGACCTGTTGGTTAAAAAAATACTTTCGTAGATGTATGTTAATGCTCAGCGGATAAGGTGCAGATGTGACTTAAACCTTGAACTTTTTATGACGACGCTATTCTGGTTAAAATTCGCTTTCATAATATATTAATATCGTACATATTGCGCGGTCCGCCGCCGGCAGTTAACAATTTATGACCTATATGTATGTTAATCTGGTATATAAAGCATTGGCATAGATAATTCAATGTAAGCTGATATGCAGCTTCAACGCCTTTTAGTGCTTTTCCTTATAACTTTTTAGATTTTCACATTTTGTACATACGGCAAAATTGTAGTAAGTTTGCACGCAATAGACTTTGTTTACAGACTAGACGCTCAACCAACGGAGCTACGGAACTATGAGAACCGTTGGCAATTTTTTGTACCTATTCAATGAATTAGTTAACATCGTATCGTGTGCATAGGTATATGTGTGCGTGTGTTGTTCAATTTTACACGTTTAGATCCGATTGGACTCGGGTATATTAAAACGACAATGCATTGTAGTCAATAGAAATTGTCCATAAACATAATCAACGAACCAAATTTTTGTCTAATAAATAGCATATAGAATAGCTATAAGCTATAGAATAGAGCCACCTCGTCTGTTCCCATGGGTGTCGTGACACAGCGAGTAAGGAATAACAAAGCGGCTACCACGAGCCCTGAAGAACTACATCACCTCAAAAAGAGTGGACTCGCCACCTTATTAGACAAGCGTAGCGTTACATTGTCTCGTGCATGACGAGGCCCACGTCCAGCAGTGAATACTGAAAGGGCTGGTGGCATTGCATTGAAGCGAGTAGCAGCAATTAGCTAGTATAGTTTGATTTTACCAATTTAGGTATCTGATGATAGGTAGCACAATGCTTCGTATCGATACACATACCCACACACATTTGCAATTTTAGAAAAAAAAATGCAATTCTATTCGGTCAAACGCTTCTACGACTCGCCAACTACTTTTCCTTGCTATTCTCCATATCTCTGCGGTGGTGTCATTCTGAATCCAAGTCTGAATCCATATACGGCCAATAATACGACTATAAGTAATTCTAAGTGCCGTTGATTTCACATATTCCTGATTTAATATCTACTGTTTAAACACGATATGATTTCAGAGTCAACATCGGTTAAGTCCTATTTATGTGAAGTTCAATAATACAGATGCCATACGCTCCGAAAAACGATTCAATTATAGAATTCATTAGGGGAGTCGACTTAACCTTCGGGCAAAACCAGTTTATACATAAGTACTTTATATGGAATTCAAGTACAACCTTCAACGGTATCACTGTATGCTAATAAATAATTTTGGCGAATATTTAAAGCAAACTGTTTGTTTTTTACAGTAATTAATGGTAAAAGAAAAGCTGCATCTATATAAAGCAAAGGGCCGAGGTTTCACCTAAAACGAACTTTGATAATATCTATAATTTTCTTTAGTAGGAATTTTCCTTAGAAATTTTCCTTAGTAGGAATTTTCCTTAGTAGGAATTTTCCTTAGTAGGATTTTCCTTAGTATGATCCTTCGACACCGCGGTCGTAGGATGCCCTTCTCTAACTAACATCGTCACTGAGGTGAGTACGACCACGTTTAAATTCAGTGCACCAGTTATAAACAGTAGCACTGGATGGGGCTTCATCACTAAATGCTAACTGATATAACTAATGCTAACTAATGCTGTCTTTCATAATTCTTTTTCTGATTTAGACCGCAATGAAAGTCATTGAAAAAATCATTGATCGAAAATGTTATCTTGTTAAATTCATTATTCCGCAATCATTTACTTTTCAAATTGCCGCCAGTAATAAAAACAAATGACAGCTTTGAATTTTAATAGCGTTTGACAAGCAAAGAGTTCCATTTTCCAAATTCGAACTTGTTTTTTTTTTCTATCGTATTGTACAGTAGCCAGTCCGAAGAATATTTTTAGTACCTGTAGGTATTAAAGATATATATAGCGGATATTTTTATTGATTCTTGGCAGCTTGTAGACTCCTAGGGATTCTTAGCACCCCTGAATCCAGCAAGATCCATGCTGCCACCATAGCTGGATGGGCGGTTCACTGGGAACTTGGTTCCGTTGTTTATCGTGTCTTGTCATTGTTGAAGGGAACAAAAACTGCATGGTTGGAGTGGTAAGAGACAAAAAGACTAATACTTGACTTCGAGGACACAGCAAAGTGTCAAATGTCGAATAAAGGATGGCGAGGCTTAAATGGGAATGGGCAGGAAATACGGGACATACCGGAAGACTGACTTATAGTGCAGAAGAGTGCTAGACTGGAGACTATGGGAAAAGAAAAGACATAGAGGGAGATCGCAAATGAGGTGGAAGAACGATATTAAGAGAATACCGGTCAGCAACTATGTAAAACTGGACCCTAACTGCCTAAAATAGGAATATGTGAATAAAGTTGAAGGAGGCCTACACCAGGCAATTGGTTGAAGAAAGCTAAAGAAGAATATAGCGAACAAGAGCACGGAATTAATCGTAAGCCAGATTTACCGAAAGAGTCATTTAGTACTTTTTTAAATATTGACAAAATAAATATGCCGATGTTTTGTGCATCTAACTATAATAATATATTCCAGACAAATAATAGGACAAAGGGCTCGTTTATTTTTAGCTTCCCAAAATGTAAATCCACTTACGTAAAGGTGGCTGCAGCCATCGATCACGCTCCAAGGCTCATAACTCACGGGCCACAAAAGAAGAGAATATCATCGGTTCTCACAAACAATAAAATGAATAAGAATTAATAGGTACGTTATTTTTGTTTTTGGCGTCGGTTGTTTTTATGTTTCACACTAAGGTAATAGAGTAGGGGCAACGCTGTCCTCGGATTTATACTTAAATGAAATGTTGCAGGTTCGCGTGTCCGTCATTTATGACCATTTGTCTGGTTTCCAAGCAACTTTTTATGACTAATAACTAGCCACTTGGGAATAAAGTTTAGTCTATGCATACATATTTTATACATATCAACATACATATCATACATGTCAGCGTACATATCAAAGACATTTTGTTTTAATTTATTATTTTTTCTATAACAATTTTATTACAACTATAAACTGGGGTTAATAATATAATCATAGACCTAATAGTGTGAGATGGAACTCATTCTTGAAATGAAATACAGGTTTCTCTATTTATGTCAATAAAGATATGAATTCAAATTTGAAATATTATCTATCCATCGATCCTAAGTATCTTTCATCGTCTACGATGAAACATACTAGCTCTAGTAAACATACTAAAAAGCTCTAGCTTTTTAGTATAATTGTTCTTCATGTCTGAAAAAGAACCTTTTCGAGCCTGAATTACACGTCTCCACCTTCGTTATAAAACGGTACAAACAGACTTCGATTATGCAAATATATGATATCTGCGTAAAAGAGTATTAAATATTAATTTATCGCTAACACAGTTATCGTATGGTTCACGATATGAGGGTGTGCTTTGACAAATTCGGTACACCGGGTAGTAAAATTACAGGTGGAGAACAGTTTCGCTTCGAAACTAGGCAAGCCGGTTATTAGGCTAGAGGGCAACCCTCTAGCCTAATAACCTCTAGCCTAATTCAGCCCTGTCACTTCCATTTATAACCTTTTGAGGTTGTACTTTCGTTAGTTGGCGAAAATGAAACAGTTTATTTTCTACGAGGAACTACTTACATTACCTATTGAACAAAACTAATCATAAAACAGCAAATAGCTGGTATTATGGCAAGATAATCGAAGTTATTATGTTAAGTTTTGTAGCCATACATCTCTCATGCACATGTCCAACAGTGGACGATAAAAGAGCTGGTGACGGTAACAGTGATGATAAGATAGCTGTTAAGATATACAATATATTAAGCACAAAATCCAAACGTACTTATATAACATCTACCTATTATCAAACCGATTAAAGGATTGAAATTTGATGCGGTTGCTATAAAAGCGTGTTTTGTAAACAGAGCAACAATTTCAGGTGATTTCATTGTTTATAAAATATTTACGATAGACAGGGCGACAAGCGCGCTAAAAAATAGCTTCGTGACAGGATGTCAGTCACGCATAGAGGGTCGCGGGCGGGCGCTTTGTAGGCAATCACAAATTGGGACTCAACCGCACCCTCAGGACAGCAAGTCTTTTGTAAACCTACCCTGATATAGGGTAATGGCTTCCGAACTAATAACATTTTATGAATACCTACCCATTTTATCAAAACTTTTGCTTTGAAGAAGTCTTTCCTGTGTCATTTGAAAATGTTTTTGTGATATTTCGAACGAAAGCGTGTTTATGGGCGATTTTTGTTATATTTACCTAGTTAGTTAGTTCTCACTTTGTGGTTGCATAATAAACACATTACCTATCTAACCAATGTGTTTTTTATCTCTTATGACATCACACTGCGAGTACTTTTAATTATGTCTCTCAAGCCACGCGGAAGTGCAAACTCTTGTTACCACAGCAGGTTTTTTTTTGTGACGATTCTTCCACATTTTCAGTTTCATTTTACTTTATAAATTTTGAACGTAAAAGGTTATTTCAAGCAGTGGTCGACTGAGCTCTGTGGTGGACCTAATCTTTGTTTACCTTACGTACGGTCGGCCTTTAAATAGAATTCGGTTATTTAAAAGCAATTAATCTTAATGAATGAAAGGTTAAGCCCAATGAAATTTCAGCTTATGAAAGTGTAAAAATAAAAGTGATCGAAGCGAGCTTTAAGAGTGTGATAAAATTATATTTTCCTAGTAATGGTTGAGTTATTTTCGCCGTAGGTTGGAGACCTTATCGCTAATTTTACGTTGCATGTTATGTAATAGAGCATGATTAAGTATTCTCTGGTGTGCGTACAGGTGGTGCTCGAGCCGCTTGGCTCGTTACCCATGTGACCCTGCCCCGCCGCGATGAGCCTCTACCTCACCCCTCTGGAATTATCGACCACTAATTTGTTGGGCATGAGTTCTGTCTTACTTAAATACTTGTACTTTTTAACTTAGCTTAATTAATTTCCACAAGAACAACATCCGGAATGAAGATACAAATACAGTTTTCAATTTGTCTCTTTTTTTGTGAATGAAATATATCATATCGAGTAGATACTTAAGATATCCGTTTATACCTTTCCGTTTATACATAAAATGTTATTTATAACATACACCAACATAAATCTATGTTTATCAAGCAAAGAGATGTATAATTGTTTCAAAATTACACACCTCTTCCAAATATTCAAAAAAAGACCCACATCCGTATCGGGTGAACTCTATGCGGGAGTAGATATATTTTGATATATTGATATTTTGCTGTGTTAGTTATCTCGATATATGTTCGTACTAACTGTAAATAATCAACTGACGCAGATCTGCTACTTGAGGGAGATTAGATATACTTAGTTCTTGTTTATTCCATTTATTATCGTTCAATAAAATATTCATAACTGAACGCCTAATATACCATAAAAAATAATAAAATTTTCACACAGAGCGAAACCAAAGCGATAAAAGCCGCGGCCGCGATGAAATGGAAACACATCCAAACAGCTTTGCGCATACTAATCGGTATTGTCGCCAATACATTCTACATAGTATATAAGACGGCGTTGTACAGCGAGAAAAACAACTTTATTTTTACAGTGAAGTACCCGGAGTGAAATATTGTAGCACCTAGGCTGTTCCGCAAAATGTTAGTGAAACCAAAAATAATGTATATAAAAAACTGTAAACATTTTTTCAAATTAATTTTAAATAATTTTTTTTAAAAACATTTACAGTTTTTCAAAATGCTCCCCTTCAGCCTATAGGCACTTGTTCATTTGACTGAACCAGCTTTCGAAACATTTTGAAAAAGATCCTTGCGGAAGGTCGAAAAAGAGTCGCCTAAATTCATCGACAGCCTCATCCGAAGTCTTAAATTTTCGTCCACGTAGAATTTTTTTAGGTGTAAATTCGCACCTAAAAGTCGCAAAAGTCGCCAAATTTGGGCCATAGGGTGAATGGGGTAACAATTAAACGCCCGTAGTGGCTAAAAAGTCAATTGTTCTAGCGGCCATGTAAGCAGGAGTATTGTCTTGGTGAGAAAGAATGCCACGAGCACCGCTCCTAGGGCGGACGTCATTCAACTCCTTTAAGGCTTGGGGCATAAACTTCGCAATACCATTCACCATTTTAGTGGACGTATCGCTACTGGACCACTACGTCGGAAAAAAACAGCAATATTTCTTTTATTTATACATCGCCCGCGAACAAGTTTGGTGGGTAAATCGTCCTCTTCGAACACCCATTGTGTGGATTGTTGTTTTGTAAACGGGTCGTAGCTGTACATTCAAGATTCATCAGTAGTTAACTTGTTGCGAACTCCCTCCATCGAACTTTCCAGCATAAAGTCGCATCAATCTACACGTCGGAATTTTTGTTCTTCTGCGAGAGAATGAGGTATCCATCGCGAGGCAACCTTTCTAGCGTTAAGATGTTCATACAGGATAGTGGAAACCACTCATGAACCAATCTTCAGTTAACCCTGAATCTCTCGATGTGTAATGTTCCGATGATCCTTTATTAACCACTACACCCTGACGACGTTTTCGCGGGTGACCCGCAGTCGGCGGTCGTCCCGGCCTAGGATCATCTTCGAGGCTTTCCCGGCCATGTTTAAAATTACGTTACCAATAGGTCACGGTTAGGAATATTCACCAAAAGCAGTATGGAAATTTTGGTGAGATTCCTTAAACGTTAAACCTCGTTTGTGGAAAATCATTGCACGAAATGCTTCACGCGACACGTTCATTGTTGCAATTAATTATTGATTAACATATTGTCGTAAAAAAAAATAAAAAATACTAAATGATGGTGGCCAGGGATTTTTAGCATAGAGGTTTACATTGAAGTTGCCCTCCAATCTGTTATAAATATAGGACAAATTAATTGATAGTAACAAATTAGCTAAAAACTTTCGGAGCAGCTCACGTATGTTATTCAGTGGGTTACAGTGATAATATGTATATATAAATTAGAAAAAAATACATTAATTTAACAGTCCAAAGCATGTAAAAGTGTGATGGAAAATTACGAGTACAATCAAAATCAAACTATAAACTGATGATTAAAAGTTGAATTTACTAGTACTAGTACGCGTAAGTAGCTATGAACTACGGAAACAAAAACCAAGTGAGTGAGTGTCTATTTTGTGATGCGTATAAATTAATCACTAATTATTTATTTATATAAATAAAAATGTAAACGTTCGTTTGTTCAAAATCTTAAATCTCCGAAAGTTGCTCTGATTGCACCGATTGCTTTGAAATTTTGATACAAAGTTGCATTCGAATGCGCGCGTGTTTTTATATACCTATCACAGGTTATATAAAAATATAATGCTTTTTACCCAAAAACGGATAAAAACAGGGTTAGCGCCATCTGTTAGACAGCCACAGCAACGCATAGCCGGGCACAGCTAGTTTATAATATAATAACAACTAAGAAATACATGTTAATTTAGTTAGGAATAATAGTTACAATCTACTGATGACATTTTTAACTATTTTTGTAGGACCTTATATATAAGGTCGGGAAAAAAGTTTCTACTCATTTTATATATAAATTCAAGACATTTTTTTTAAAAGTTTAATTACATTTAATTATAATATATATGTGCCGTTTTGTTCTATAACTTGTTGCCATCTTGTAGGTAGTGACATGAACCCGTTGCTGTAGAAATTTTGGGATTTTTGGTCAAAAGATTGCGTCAAGTAGTTTTGACAGTCCTCTCTTGATGTTAACCTTATACTACCTAAAGAATTCTGAAGAGACCGAAACAAGTGGAAATCTGAGGGCGCAAGGTCAGGGCTATATAGCCCTGACCTTGCGCCTTGGTGGGACCTTGGTGGGTGCATCAACACTTCCCAACCAAGCTCTCTCAATTTTTGCTGAGTGGTCAAAGATGTGTGTGGTCTGGCGTTATCATGATGAAAGACTACACCCTTTCTGTTGATCAATTCCGGGCGTTTTTTCTTAATTTCTTCCTTTAGTCTCATCAGCTGTTGGCAGTAGAGATCCGAACCGATGGTTTTGCCCGGCGGTAAAAGCTCATAATGAACGATGCTTTTCCAATCCCTCCATACACACAACATCACCTCATTGCGCGTTAATCCGGGTTCGCCACAGTCTGTGGAGCTTGGCCGCACTTAGACCATGATCTTATCCACACGTTCTTGTCGTAAGTGATCCACTTCTCATCACCAGTGATCAATCTTTTCAAAAATGGTTCGGTTTCATTGCGTTTTAATAGAGAATCGCAAACGAGTACACGGTTCATTACATTTCTTACAGTGAGCTTGTGTGGTACCCAAATATCGAGCTTTTTTCTGAATCCAGACTTTTTAAATGAGTCAAAACTGTTTTTTGGTCAATGCCCAGTTCATCAGCAATGTCGTAACTACTTATATGCCGATGTTGCTGCACTTTTTCACAAATGGCATCAATTTTGTCGGTAACATGGCGACCGGAGCGAACTGCATCTTTAACATTAAGATTTCCTGACTGAAAACGCTTAAACCAACTCTATGCTACTCTTACTGACACTGCATTTGGTCCATAAATGGCACAAATTTATTTCCCGGCTGTTGTCGCACTTTTCCCTTTTTTGTAATAAAACTTTAAAATGTATCGAATTTCTTCGTTAGATTCACTCATTTTCTTGGACAGAAAAACAATTGAAAAATGGCGGGAAACAGTTTTTTATTTCTTTTTTTTAAAGTTACCTTTTTAATGGTATCATAACCAGCCAAGTACCAACAATTCAATCAAAGATATTGGATCACAACTTCATAATACGAAAAGACTTTTATATATTATTGCGACACGAGCTTTTGCAAAAGATGCGTGCCCCTCCGGTGCTCCAATACGCCATCCAACAAGTGAGACTTCACAGAAGCCTTCACTTCCGTCTTTGAGCAATCTAAACGCAGAAGGCAACGCAAGTCGTTTGACCAATCGATAAATATTTTTTGGATTTTATACTGTGTCTTAAAGCGAACGTCTTAAGAGCGTTGAAATGTGAACAGTTCATTGAAACAATCCAGTAGTCAATGAAATATTGTTAACGCCAATTTCTAGCCTTTTATTGGTTTACTAACACTTGGAAATTAAGTATATTATATATAATTTATTTTACGGTCGCATTTATTACTTTTTGTACCGAACTACACTTACTCGTTCACACGCTATGGGTTTTTTATCGTTACGTTGTTAAAATAATTTTCCGAAACGATATTACATGCAATGCAACATATATTTAACATTAAAATGCTATACGTGTTGATTTTTATGCGTGTTAAATGCAATTATAAACTACATATTGGCAAATGCATTACACCATCTTTCCAGCTATTGTAATAATATATTAAAATTAGTAATAATACCATACCGCCCCCACTGGGCTCACATAATAAATAAGGTCAGAAATCCTCATGATTATAAAGACAAGCCTGTGAACAGCAATGACCAAGGGGCTTTCGGGCCACGATATACCACCCGGGCCCAGTGGCAGTAGACATATTTTTTATTCAATAATTTAATATACATATAACATGAAGTAATTAAATAAGGAAAAAGAAAATATAAGCTTAGCTTATTCTCCTGCAGAGATTTCTTCCAGCAGACCTAGCAAAATGAAACCCTATGTTTCACTTTCCCAGAAGAGGCAGGCATAGTGTGTACAGAAAATATGAATGAATGAAAATTCTTTATTTCATTCCTGTTTAACTACTTACTAATTACATTAAACATAACATATGTATGCAGAAGCAACAGTCGGCTTTATCGATAAAAGCAATGGCTTCTAGGTAACCAACGGACAGTGATAGCTAAAGGCTATGCAATAAAGTAATACAAAATAATACTAATAAAACATTAACAATATTGGCTGTACTTGTTCTAACCGACTGTGACCAGTCCTAGCCGGTTGAACCAAGGTGTAATCACACTTGGCTTTTAGAAGCCAAGTGTGATTACACCAAGTGTACGGATAGCCGTAAACATATTTATACAATAGTTAGTTTTTCACATACGAGAATTGGATCTTCCAACCTAATGAATCTAAATAAATAATAGGTATCCCTGTGCTATCACCGCTTTTGCTTTTAGCCTAAGCTAAATTACTAATAACAATAGTGTTTAAGTTACAATAATAAACGAAAATGTGCGTTTCTGTGGGGGCATAGTATCGACAGACAATACGTAGAACAGCACAGCGTTTTGTGTGGCCAGCTACTTTATTGTAAAGCGTCACCGAAGTCACGCTACATCCTGCGCTCGCCACCAGTCGTCTCTCGCGCACCCACCTAACGGCCATGTCTCTGTTGTGAGCAAATCTTGGTGACGGCCTACTTTAGAATAGCACTACCCTATCCCTTCCCACGGGTGTCGTAAAAGACGACTAAGGGATAACAAAGCTGCCACCACAAGCCCTGAGGAACTACATCACTTCTAAAAGAATAAACTCGCCAACCCGCTTAGCGAGCGTAGAGTTTTAATGGCACACATTCCCCATGCACAAGGCAACGTACAGGAAGAGGACGGTAAAAGAGCTGGTAAAGGACGACGGCGGTGGAGACCTTATACTCAAAAACCCTAGTTATACAGAACATTATGCGCGTATCTTGCGATTAAAGAAATAATAAAGATCCAGGCATTTTTCGAGAGTTTACATTTATTTACCCAAAAATATACACAGCAGTTCTATAAAAAGAAGTGTTATTCTTTAAATAGACTGATGTGGTCGTTTTAAAATCCCGTTAAAATACGATTAATTATAAGAAGAAATGATCCGGTTAGAGAAGATTCGATTCTTCGACTCCACGTCTTATCTATCTCTTTTAATAGTACGGAATACACAGGATGTAAGCTCTTTAAATTGCGATTAAAATCACGGAGGGATTGTCTAAAGACCGCTGAGAAATCTAATTAGAACTGAATTTCACATTGACAGACAAAGGTTAAAAACAAAAGCAAGTATGAAACTATAGCTAGTATTTCGTGCGACTCTAATGCTGGTATGATCATTACAGTTCTGTCGCTCCGCTCCGCCAGCCACGTGGCTGCCGACAAAACCTGTCATTTATCAAAGTCGTGCTGTACGTAGTTCGCCTATTTAGACTCAATTTGCTTGTTCTAAACTTCGTACATTTTTGTCGATATTAAATAAAATAGGACAAATATTTTCCGCGAATTAAAAGTATATTTCATTTAAGCGATATATTTAGATATCTAAAATGTCAGTTAAATATAGCAACTAATGTTAATATTACGTGTCACAGTATTATTAACAGAAAGCTTTTTACCTGATAAGAATGATATATTTAATGCTCCAAACTAGGTAGAATAATATCTTGCTGAAAAAACGACTGGATTTAATTGTACATTTGCATGTTACGCACCTTTGAATAAAAATGAGAACTAAATTAATGGTCATTTAAGAGCCGGTGACGTTTTTCTTCGAAATCGCTCGTTTCCCTTGAAATGGGTGGATTCGAAGAAATGTGTCAAATCAAATCAAATCTATTTATTTGCATAAATGTGGGTGAGATTTTACAAATGTGGTTTGTGCCAACACATTTGCCATTTCTGGCGTGCAAGATATTTCGAAACAAGAAAACAATAATCATTAGAGAAAAAAAAGTGCAATAATAATAATTAGAAAAATAAAAATAATGTCATAGGTAATTAGAATGTCGAATTAAGAGGCCTCCGGAGGATGAGTTGCCCATACTAACGCAATACCAAAATAATTTATAATTAGTACATATTTCCACCATATTATGATATTATTCGGATTCGGATAGCATTTATCTAGGTTCCTGCTTCTTTTTTGATTCAAAATACTTACCTAAAACGAAATGTAGGGGAGAGTGGGGGAATTGGAGCCATGTAAGGAAAAGTTAAAAAAAATACGAGTTTATGTTGTAATCATTCATTTTTTTAGACACTAATTAGTCTTTTATTTATCTGTCTTTCAGTAATTGCTAAAAAAAATTTAAAAACTAACTCTTAGTTAGTGAAAATGACTTTTTTTATAAATATTAGTTTCGCTCGCATTACCCCACACATCGGGTAACGAGAGCCAAAAAACCTCCATGTGTGTAATGAGAGCCATCACTTAATACTAAACAAAATGAAACTTACTTTGGTTCACGTAATAGGAACTTAAACAAATCACAGTTATAAAGTAATCAACAGAACATAATAATCAACAAAAATAAAGCTTTTCTAAAAGTTAAATATACAACATAGGGTATTCTAGGGATCTAAACAAAAATTGCAAATATAATCTATGGGGTCATCGCAACCCGAACACTCGGAATGGGCCCATTTTCCACAGGCTCTGCAACGGTACCATAGCTCTTTATTTTTACCAACATCGTTACATATGATGCATTCATTTTCCTCCTCTGAGTATTCAGAATCATCATCACACATATTATTTTCATCAACAGATGATTCCTCAGTTGTGTTGTCTTGGAACAAACTTCTGGTTGCCTTCTTTATGTTTTTTTTAAATGATTTATTCTTAGTCTTTAATTTAATATTCTTAGATTTCTTTTTTTGGATTTTCTTCGGTCTATTTTCCTTTTTGTTCTTTTTTTCTCTCTTCTCCTCGAAAATTTTCTTCATGGAGGTACCAGTCAAAACTTCGGAATGCTGCTTGTTTCTATTAGTCTTTGCAGAGTTTTTTAATATTTGTGGATGAGGACTTACAACATTTAAGATATCAGCAAAGCTTGTAGATGGCTGTGGAGAATATTGTGATGGTTGGTTGCTGGTATTTTGTGACGTGGTAGTAGGCATTTGCAGGGGCTTTTGAGAGGATGTCAATGATTGTGAAGTAACTGTAGCTATTGTTTCTGAAGGTAGAACAGAGTTACGATCTATTAATGCTAGTCGCTTCTGGCTTTCTAATACTGAGCTCAGGGTGTCGGCTCATGAACCCAAACAACCAATCTTGTCCAGCAATTTTTTTTTCAGTGTTAAATATTTTTTCAACACCAATATTCACAGCCATATTATAGCATATTTTACGCAGTTGAGTGCCGGTTAAACCATAAAACATATTAGACATATCAATGATATGGTTAACAATGGTATGTTCCTGTTCACTAGTGATCACAGGTTTTCTCCCAAGCAGCGGAGAACGACTGTAAGTAATAACATCACTATTTGCTAACCTGAACCGTTTCTTGAGCATGCTATAGGGTATTTTAAATTACTGTGCCGCTTTATTAACTGATATTCCTTCTTTTCGTAATAGTTTCTATTGCACGCTCTAACGAAGCCGAGGTCCAACTGGCCTTTGATGTCGTTCGCTGTCTAGTTCTTCATCATCATCATCATCATCTCAGCCCTTGGACGTCCACTGCTGGACATAGGCCTCCCCCATTGTCCGCCATTTAGACCTATCGGCAGCGACCTGCATCCAGCGGGTGCCCGCAACCTTTATGAGATCGTCTGGTCTAGTTCTTGGCATCTAAAAAATAAAATAAAGCATGTTTCATTAGATTAGAATTACGTTTTTCGAAAGGGGTAATATTAGCCATGGCGGGGTAATGGGAGCGCTTCTAGCTCCCATTACCCGAATGTTAAACATCTCGAATTAATAAAACTAACATAAACAAACTTTGCTAAATCATCTATCTTCCACTTATATTGTAAAATTTATGAAATAAGGCATTTAATAAACACAAAACACAACAGAATGATAAAAGTTCAGGTACTTACTTTGGTTACGAGATTTGATATTTTTTTACAAGGATGACTCACAAAACTAACTTCTTCTCGTCACCGCTATACGCGTGCTACTGAGCTGGCCAGCGGCGATCACGTTGCATAATGGAAGGTTCCCGAAGCCGTTCGTGTCATTTCGGCGCGACTTGTACGTTCCTGTGTGTGTAAATTGTAGTAGCTCCCATTACCCGCTAGCTCTGTTTACCCCGTTCTCCCCTAAGCGAATTGCATTTTGCATGTTTTTACGGCGTAAATGACATGTTTTCTTCTTATTTGTTTCATATTAAAAACATTAATATTTATAAAATGGTTCAAGCTATAACATAGCATACATTGTCAAATTACGGATTACCAAATAAAAATTTAAATAACATTAAATTTTCATTCATCATTCTTGGTATTACGGAACACGTCTAAATTTATAACAAATTCTGAACGACTGTAGTGCTATCGCGTCAAGCACGGGGCCTGAACGGTCAGTCAAACAGAGATAGCAATTCTATGCCGATTTTTGCACTCGCTTCCAATTGTAGTTGGGCCTCTTAATAATTACTATAGAATATTATTTTGATTAAGTCAAAAGGTATCAAATTTTAATATACGATATTTATGGTCACTATATACACTAGCTACATATGCTTAATATTTAAAGTATTCTTGAATTGAATAAATTAAATTCTTGGGTTAGTGCATGCTGCATTCCTACAGCCGCTGGGCGTACTGGACTGGCCACGTTACCCCTCTCTCACAGAAGACTACCTTGAAATGTACTACATTTCCTACTTTATCGTATTTCCCTAATGTATGTACTTGTTTCGGTAGTGAGTGAGATATGCCAAAGCCCATTCCCATTCTCCTTATTTTCCCAATCTATGCCCTAGTCTGCAAAGGTAGACAGCGCATCCGGGGGAGTGCCAACGTTTGACATTTTGGACTGCAGTTGGGATGTATCGCAGATATCCATGGACGACAGTATCCACTTACCATCAGGTGGACTAAATGCTCGTCTGCAGCCTTTTTGCTATTAAAAAAACATTTGTCAACTAACTACTTACGCAAATTGTATTTAAATTTATTACCGAATAGGCAAAGTTTCAACTCCTTTAGGTAAATGGTTATAAACATTAATTTCCTTTAAACTTTAACTTAACGTCCTCGTGACAGATGAAATAAATTTTCTAGTTTAATGAATTTTTTTTAGCATATTATTTTTTTACTTAACTAAGGTTTAATTAACAATTTTTTCCACTTTGTAGGATTTTTTATCAAGTGTTAATTTGATTGTATGATCTACTCCCACAGTTCAGTCGAGGAAATATGAAGTGTATGTGTTATTTATAACCTCATACTAAATAGAACCTCATACCCCAATTACTAAATTGTATGATGATAAAAATAACAAAATGCAAATTGTCTGAGGTCACGTGTCGTCAAATTCATTCACGAGTGGTCTGTGCAAGGGAATTAAGTTAAAAACATGAAGTATACTGGACAATTTGCTTGAATGTATACGTATGTTAAAAACGAGAAGTAATACATATTTAGCTGATTTGCAAATAAAACTCAAATTAAAAAAAAATATCTAGTTTTTCATGGAATAGTAGTGTTTTAAAAGTTTTTTCTACATAATGACTTTTATTTATTTATTTATATTACTATTAAAGTACAACATATGAAATGTTATAGAAAAACATAAGAATGAATCCTGTAAGTTGAAATGGTAAGCAATTCGCTTGCTAGCTGCTACTTCAAAACGCTTTGCATACTTATCATTTCGACCTGTCTTTCTTATGTATTTGTATATTAATAACTAATTCCCAACAATGTCAACTTTCCACTTTTACTTTGCGGTGACAGCCTGTAAATAAGGCAACATTTTATAGGCGACAGTATATTTATATTTTATACAGTATATTTTATAGGCGTTGTAGTTAACCTAGTATTTATTCTTGTTTTATTTCTTGTCTTGTTGACTATTATTGAATGTTGACATGTCACATTATTATTTTGTCATACTAGTACTTAAAATAAAGTAAGTATATATATAGAATATACAGAATTGTTCATTGTCCTTATATATAGAAACTCTCGTCATTCAATATAGCGTCAAATCTCTTAATTTCAATCTCTTGATATGTATTTTAATATTATTGGAAATTATAATTCGAAAAAATCAAAGATAAACAAACCCAAAGATCTATAATATGAATTTAAAGTATTAGCTATGCGAAATATTTTATTATTAATATTATTTAAACCGAAGCCTTGAGCGTAGTATTTTATTCAGAGTATTTGTTATCGTGAATTATCGGTAAATTATTCGAACGTGACTTACTAGAACGTAAAATAAAATAACAATAACAGTATCGGAAACTATCTCATTGTTAGCTGAGATTCAGCACATTCGTGACTCTATTGGAAAATAACAACGTAGTTGACATTGGGAATGGGAATTTTGCATAACGTATGTACTCTTTTAGTCTCTACTTACAGACACAACTTATTAAACTATTTAAGACATGCTGACACTCGTGTCTTCGTCCGTTTCATCTTTTCAGCACATGACAATCTCATATGTCTGCTTGCTGATCAAAAATGTTATTTTTATGTACTTGCCACTTGATAGCAAGTGCTGGTACTTGACAAAATATAAGAGCATGACACGCATTCCGATTTCTAATTCAACCCAATCGTCTATCGATTGATGCTGGACCAGTTCAATCACATTGATGATAAATTACTAATCAAATCCGATTAAGAGTTTCCCCTACTACTTTTACAGGTATAACAATACTCTTCCGAGTCCTTTACCGAAAATCCTATTACTAAATCCCTAAGAACATCCATTGGCCGCTAATGCAAACCTAAGTTCAAATTCGATCCAAACGTCAAATGACAAAGCTATGACTTATTCTCTTATTTTTTTATCCCTAAGGATATGGCTATGGCCCCCCAGTAAACCCTTCAATATCAGCAACTTATGTTTGTGAATATCTCATAGATCTCTTATTTGCGAATCGAACTCAATTAATTCCATAAAATCATAAATATGTAAAAAAACAAGTATAAGTAGTTTCTTGATTAGACAGTTTTTTTATGGAAAGAAGACGGCAAACGAGCATACAGACCATCTGATGGTAAGTGGATATACTGTCGTCTATGGCCATACGCGATACATGCCAACATCAGTTCAAAATGACAAACGTTGGCGCGCCCCCGTATGCATTGTCTACCTTCATAACGGAGGAATGGATATGGAGAAATAGTTGAGAAAATACGAAGGGATAGGATAGGAGTGGGCTCTGGCATATCTCACTAACTATAGTTAATTCCATGAGTGTATTTAAATTACATTACATATTACATTTAAATAAATTGCTAGAGTGACAACTGGCTGGTATTCTTTCTTAGGAGCTCCCCTATCACGTTACATCCTATACGCGCAAACCTTACACTACCTGTTATATTATAGACAACGTCTTGAAATATTTTCCATTATAATTAAAATAAGTAAATTGAAAAAAGAAATAAGCAACTATATTCATCCGTCAGATATTCGTACTAACAATGTTTGTCGGTTGACGCGAATTGTACATCAGCAGAGACGACCATAATCTGATGAGATTCGGCTTGATCCGCAGATAAAAGATATTCGTCGAATGAGCCAGCCAAGATCGTCAATATCTTTTGTTCTTATACTATGGAAGAAAAACAAGCTCGAAATGAGACCAATGACCCCCAAAGAAAATAAAACCGCAATACCTAACCCATGAATAGATATGTATTATTCCAGTTGACGACAGCCCGTCATTTGACATTGTAATTGACGATAATAGTGGCCCTTTCTATTGTGCAAAAAAATCCTTTACTTTAGGACTTTTCTTATAAGTATACTTATAAGAAAAGTGAGATAGCGAAAGGATTGTCTGATGTTTTTATTGTTCGATATCATTGATATCTATAGAAATGTAAAATTTAATTATTTGTAAATTACCGTTGTAAAATGTCTTTGTGTGGCTATATGAGATTTCCTGAAGCACATGCTTCCTGAAATACATTGTACATGTTTATTTTATGAATTGAGAGATTAATTCACACCTAGCTACTATTCTGATACCATTAGGCCCAAAATGTTCATTTATGTTTCCAATGTTTCCACAACACTGCACAAACCTCTCTGTCGCTCTCTGCATAGGTACTTACTTCGGAAATGGTAACTGTTCATTCATGGAAATGGCATTTGATTTTTTTCTATGAGGAACATCTCCATAATATTTGAGAATTACGGTATTCAGAGAGGCTATTTTCGAGCAACAAGCGACCGTGGCCGCGCTTATATTAAATTCACTCATTAAGAATACATAACCCTTTTAAATACGTGATTATTTCCTCTCTATTTGCTATGTGATGTACATGAATTACGTGACGCTATTATCGTAAGATAATTCATAGAAGAATTATATCTCTGTGAAAGTGGCCAGGTACTTGACAATTGATAGCAAACTGTATAGAGATGAAGTACTTGTGAATAGTGTAATGTATGAACAGAAGTACTGGGAGTTTTTCCCCCATTAGATCAGTTGACAGAACTAGTGGTAAAAAAATCCCACTAGTTCTGTCAACAGAACTACTTAATAGAACAGGTTAGAATACTCCAACGTAGCACCCTCGTGCCGCGTCTCGCGGGTCTACCGTCAGAGATATGACGTCGTTGGTTAACATCTCTACAATACGTACCTATTCAGTGGAAATAGATTGTTCCGTATCGAGAGTAGAATCGTTACAATTGGTTTTTTTCATAATTTATAGTTCAGCCTTAGGATATCTTTTATTCTAGAAGGAGTTACGTAATTAATGCCGTCGACCGCACTGCGCCGCCTAGGCCTCCAGTCCTTACCCTATACTGAGTAATGAGTGCTACGAACGTTTTAGATAGAACAACAAAACCTTACATGCTTTTAATTTTTAATTTATCCCCAAAATAATTTTACTTTTCGCTAAAACGGTTTATATGTATATTAAAAATTAATTAACGTGTGTGGTTTTGCGTTATTTCAGTAAAATGTTATATGTTTAGGAATATTTTAAAAAGTGTAGGTCTAAATAGAGATTTGTATTAAAATTGTAGATAATATTATAAATGCACAGTTTTATTAAACCAACCAAGTCGATGCTTGATCTTCTAATTCTATAAATATTTTAATCAAATGGGTACAGTAATATTGTGCTCGCATCTCAAACAATCCTATGGGTCTAGTTGTTTTTGGCTACGGACCGAAAACAAAAACGTCGATAATATTGTGAAAGATTACGATTAAAATGTTTGTGAAGACTTCAGATGTAAAAGTTTGCTCGTTTCAAATTATCAGCTATTAAGATACCAACATTATTTTTTTATTTACTTTGCACAAATTCACACTCAAGTACAAACAAACAACAACAAAGTTACCAAGTAACAAAGTTAAATAAGAAAGAAGGTAAACATATTTACTCGTATGTGGAAAGAATTATCGCTATAATATAGCGATATCGCTATATCGCTATAATTATCGCTATAATATAACATTTATCAACATTTATAACAGCCATCAAAATGATACGGCTACCTGCTAACCTTTTTATATTTTAACCTTTGCTTAACCTTTAACATTCATTTCGAGCCCGAACAAACGAAACTTTTTATTCGTCGCTTCAAAAAGTTATTCGCTAAGCATTGCACCGGAACTTCAGTATAGGTACTCATATAAATAGCTCTACTCAGTAGTTAGATACGAGTACACATTTAACTACCGTTTTTCATGCAACTTTGCAATCTTCATATTTTCTTATTATTTTGAGTGTTTATATTCGCCTCCACCGCGTATTCATTAAATCGATTGCGTTTCATCGAAAAGAGGTAATCTGAAAATTGTACCTATGCCTAACGGATAACATTAATATAGGTATTCCCAATCATTCGTATGTCGATTTTTTTTTCATACTTTAAAAGTATTTAACACTTCAATCACTTCAAATAGATTTAAGAAGAAAATATATTTGAATAATGATAATATAATGAATTTAATATAATGAATAATGGCCATATTTAAATAATGATAAAAAGTAATTCCTACACTAAAGTCGGAATATCATGAACCGCCTAGAAAAATCCTGTATTAGTCTAGGCAACATACCGCGAAATCAGGATGGTCAGTAGGGATAAAATAGTAATATTTAACGTACAAAAGGAAGTCTCAATCTTTCGTATCAACCGGTTAACGCAACGCTTCAAGCTCTCGACACTGACTAATATTATTGATGAAGGTCCAACCGAATTATGTAGGTACATTTTCGTACCTAAAGTGCAGAGTGAACGAAACCAAACTTGGTAGTTTCGTTCTGTTTCATCAAGTAGATTGGCAAGAGCGATGGCACATAAACACTCTTAATCGGCGTTCTTTGTACAAGATAGGGCTGAAGTTACACTACCTATGTTTTAGGTAGTGTAAGTGTACCTATGTCAGGTAGGTAACCTAGCTCTCGCGCGTTGTTGCTCCGCATGTTCCGAGCATTTATTTAACTCTTGATAACAAAGTCCTTCTAAATAGCCTGTACAACTATCTTATCCCTTTTTTTGTCTACTGTTGGACACGGGCTTCCTCATGTACATTGTCTTGAACATGAGGAGGGATGTATGGTCTGAAAACGCTGGCCAAGCAAGTTGACGTATCCACTCTTTTAGAGGTGATGTTCCTCAGGATTTGTGGTAACGGCTTTATTATACCTTAGTCTTCTTTTACCGACACTCATTGGAAGAGAGGGTGTTATGCTATTCTCAAATCGTCCGACACCACACAGTTATTTGACCACATAAAGGATTATATCACCAAGCCCTAGTGTAGTTAGGAAACTACACCAGGGCTAGCTGATATTTTCTATTCGTAAAATTTTAATACAATTTTTGAATGTACCGCATACTGTGATATCCACAGTATGCGGTACATTCAAGAATTTGTGTTTATAAACTTGTATAAGAATTGCCTAGTACTGCGATCCGCAGTGGTAAGATACTGCAATAGGTATCTTAGGGTAATTAATACCTACATGCCTCTGAAGTTAACGTCTCAAAGATTCCTAAGGTTAAGCTAGAACAGTACTGTTGTTGTGTACTCACGTTGTTTAACGTTAATTAAATGCAACTTGTATGAGTTGGAAGAGATTTGGCTTGTGTACTTCGCCGGGAAGCTTCTGCCTTGTTGACAGTTCCACAGTTCAATATTAACTACTCGACATTGTCTACTAATTTAAACATTTGCCTTGATACCCATTATTTGTGACATAGCTGAGTAAAGGTCTTTTATTGCGATTCTAGTCAAATCTTAAGATTTTTAATGTAAACTTAAAAAACAAAGTTTTTGCTTTATCTTAAAAATCAGATGAGAGCATGTTTCTGTTTAAACATATCTTGAAACAACGGATCTTTAAGTTAGAAATCTTTACGGTTTATGGTTTAAGAATCTTTATTCTCAAAAGAAAATGTTCACTAAAAATGAAGAAAAGTAAATAATGTCAATCTTTAACTAAAATCATACCGACAATATGGTCCGTTGGTTCAGATAACATTACATTCATTTTATAGTGTACTGTAACGTACCTTGTGTTCTGTTTAAGTAAATATTTTAAATGACGCAAGAGTATAAAAAATCAGTCAAAGTTCCGTTGGAATTACACCAAATAATTTAATTTAATAACATAACTCAAAGTGAATTGACTTCTTTGTAATGACGGCAAATTGATATTACAAGTTAAATGTTTTATCTTTTCATATATTTTAACAATTTTAAATTAGATTAGAATGTTTTACATTTTTTAGATATGTTTTACATTTTTTTTCGCCCATGATAGTATTGCTTCTAGTGCTCGAAAAAAGATGTGTGGTGTTTATAGAGAAGACGCTTTATCTAAAACTACTGCAAAAAAATGGTTCCGTCGATTCAGGTCTGGTAATTGTGATGTGAATGATGTTCCTCAATCTGTTCGCCCTATTTAGGTATAAGTTGATGTTATCATTGAAAAAATTGAAGCAGATAGACACATAAGCAGTCATAAAATTGCGGAAGAGCTTAGCATTCACCTTTACTGTCAGCAGTTAGTAAAATTGAAACAAGCACTTGAAAAAAAACGCCGAGAATTAATGAATAGAAAAGGTGGTTTTCCATCACAACAATGCTCGCCCTAAACAAAACATTAATGGACCTTACCTGGGAAGTTTTAATGCATCCTCCATAGAATCCAGACATAGCGCCTTCGGATTATCATTTATTTCGCTCTTTACAAATTTCTCTAAATGCAGTAAAATTACATTCAACAGAAGCATGTTTAGACCATTTAAATCAGTTTTTCGCTCAGAAACCCTAAAAATTTTATAGCTGGGATAATGGCTTTGCCAGAAAAATGGCGAAATGTAGTCGAATTAAATGGACAATATTCCGTTCAATAAATATTTATGTAATACCAAAAGTATTTATTATTTTCCGTATAAAAAGGCCGCGAATTTATCCGACTACCTAATATTCTAATATTATACATATTCGTATGTTAACAAATTCCATCTTATACCTCACTTGCTATAAAATCGAAATGGCAAGGTTGACTCTCCCCGAGTTAAATTTTAAACAGATTCTATCTCCCGTGCCCGAAAACATATACATAATATGAAAGACACTATGACTCTCTTTCACACTCAAATAGCTCTGTTCACACTCTTCATCTGTCAGATGAGTCAACGACCTAAATCCTGAAAACGGATTATTTTTTAGCATTAAATATTTATGCCCGTATTTATGCAGTATTTAAGCCTAACTGCAAATAAAATTAATGGAAGTATCGATTTTGATTTTATATTATGAAAATTATGACCCACAAAAACTTTTACGTACTTGTCATCTTAATAATATATTTTTTCTTTCTTTTCCCACCTTTCAACGTGGATTACCCTACCCGCCTTTCTAGACAGATCGTGACCACCGTTGGTTGCAACTGAACCGAAACACACAATAAGTTAAATACTTAAACAATAAGTTAACAAACAATAAAATATCACATACGTTTTAACAAATCTTAAGTGAACCTGTTATGTTCTGCAATTTTTGCAATTCAGGTTAGGTAAATTCATTTTCTTAATACAATACCCAGTTTTGTTTATTTTAAGAAACCTACAGAAGTGTAAGTCAGAAGTGAAGTAAACAAGCCATGATGTATGTTTTATTTCGTGCAAAACATATCGATTCGTTCTATAGTGTTCTATAACTTCATTTCTGTGAGCCACGAGTGTAGAACGTCGCGTAGATTGTATTGCCATATAAAATAATGTTATGGCTACTGTTCCTACATTTTTATTCATTGTTATTATCTGGCCTAAGAAAATATGATATGTAAATGGCGTCGATAAAAAGCAAGTATTTGAAACGCAAAAAAGTAACCAAATTGAGCATGAGAAATTGAGCATACTGGTGCCCAATTTAGTCACTTTTGTATTAATAACTACAATAAACTTTAATATATGGCAAACAATTTGCGGAAGCTTTTAAGTCCTAACAAACATGTAGCTGACGAGTGACGTTTATTGAGTTATCGCTGTTATCCATTGCGATTTAAAATTGACACTCGCTGAAAGTATTAGAACATAAAACACATATATTTTGTTCTTATTTGAAACCAATAGAAGCTTATGCAGGAAGTGGTTGCTCTGAATTCTACGGAGGTATGTGCCATCGATTTCTCTGGCATAGAAAAATGTTTCACAAGGTCATCTTTAACTGTAAACGCTCTACTGTTGGACGATTGATAACTTCAACCAATATCAACTGACAAACGAACGATTTGGCTAGATATTACAGTGGAACGCGCAAGTCGTACAAATAAATCAAGAAATATGGGTATCGCATGACTTCACGTCTCACACATCCGCTTATTATTTAGTTGAGAGAGTTCTTACTTAAGAGTATTTAGTTCTCGTATAAAAGAATCATATAGAAATGAAACATATAAAGAATCACAAATAAACACACTTCAAGGCTGTGGTACCCACTGTATGTATACACCTATCTCGCCTGGATGAGAATACAGCGGCGGAAGATATCAAGCGGCACATCCAGGAGAGACTCCAGAGTAGGACGAGAGACGCACTGCTGAAGATGAAGCTGCGGCAGCCGGACACCAACTTCAACATATTATTATCTATAAGCTTCTGGTTCCAGCAGTACGTCAATGGCTGTTCTTGAGTCCCGAGTTTAGACCAGAGGGGGTAATGTTCCGAAGCTTTAGGATAGCGAGGCCGAATAAAAATAAAATCCCTATTAGCAGTTAAGTTATGTTGTTAAGTTATATTATATGTATTTCGGGTTAAGGTAGATATATTGTATGGGCTTTAATTACCTGAAATTAATAAATCAGTGAAAATATCACATTTCTTTTATACGAGAATCAGGATACCACAAAAGGTCATTAATGTAGAAAATGCTTTTCGTAGTTTCCGGACAAATAGACGGACAAATGCGCTGAAAATTTGACATTTTCCTTCAATTTGAATTAAAAAGAAAAATATTCTCGTCAAATATTCCTATTAATAAGGGTGAATACCGTGTATACCGTGTATAAAAAGTGAATACCGTACAAATATACGGGTGTATTGATCAAGGTTTCGCGCCTATTTTCTGCCTCATATCTGTAAGTGGTTTTCTTATTAGTTCCGAGAGTATTTTAGAGGATCGTTAAATTTATGGTATTTATTTACATTTACCGGAATTTTCTTTCTAGTTAATAATTAATAATAGTATTACGGTATTCGTTTTGTAATAGGTGATTGATTTATCGACTTATTAAGTGTGTACTATCATAATCGATTACATTATAGATCTACCGCAACATAGTAAATTATAAGACACATGTTGTTTATGTTAGTTTATTAATAAAGACATGTCTCTGGCGGAGTGCGGAGCAGGCAGCAATAATAAAAACTGTTATGTAATCAATCGCTTATTTCCTTCAACTCTTAGAGCGGAAAGACATTCAGTTTACGTGATTATGCGCACTTCACGTGACGACGATCCAAACGCATTGTCGTGTTAACATCTAGGTACACACAAAACTACTGTAGAACGCAGAAATCCAGTGATACACAACTCCGCTTTTAACTTCGTATATTATAGCTTCTAATACAAATTAGCGACAAATGGTCTGGCACAAGAATCACATATAATTTCTTATTTTTATATAATCTTATTTGAACAATGCTCTGTCCACACTCTTATCTTACTGACATCTCTTAGCTTTTTTTTTTAATAGCCCATCATTTAAAATACAATACACTACACTGAAATGGTGGGATGACTACCCCATGATCTAATCTAAATAATCTAGCAACATCCCCAAGCATTGGAGTTTTAGCGTGACTATTATTTTTATTTGCATTTTACGGTCCCGTTCCACACGTATTCGATAATACCGTTGCCGGATATCCGAGACTTTTATCAGTACAATGGATATCGGGCGAAAAATTGAAATGGGTACATATAAAGGACAATCTACTAACCAACACTTATATACTATTTTATATGTATTTTTATAGCACGGTCGTCGATAAGTCAGTGCTTTATATTGAAGTAACTATATATATATTCGGATTGAATATTCGGCAATTGAAAATAAACAAAGATAATAAACAATCATTATCCTTTTTTGTTTTATCTAAAACTCCAAATTTCTAGCTAAATTTTAAATTAATGTAAAATTTTCCTAGGCTATTATTTTTGCATTTCTTTCGAGTGTCATCAAAATGCATCTGTGACATTTTTAAGGAGGCGGTATTAAGATTTTTGGAAGTAAAACGGCAGTTTTAATTCGTCACACTCGAACCGCTACCAATCAAACTAATAACATCAGCAGCCATCACGACACTTCACACACTTACAAGAACTTACAAGTCTTACGGGACATATAAAAACTAAAATCATTAGGATAAAAACGACACTGCTTCACCGACGGAAAAGACTCGACGACGCACATACGATTTGTTTGTTTATGAAGCAGGGCAGGTGAATCTACGTAAATAAGTATCTATATTTTGTATGCCGTCGCGCCCTGTATTCTGTAGGTTGTGTTTAAAATTCGGGGGTCACCGAGCCAACCGGTCATTGACTTTAATACCAAATATTAGGTTTGGATCGTTTCTCATAGATTAAACACATGGAATGTTTTTACAGAACTGGGATATTCATATATTCCGTAAAAGTTTTGGTGGTCACAATAAATGCCACATCGAACGATTCAGGGTTATTTGTGCGTAGCCAGTATAGACAATGAAATTAATTTAATCCGTCTGTTAATATAAAAATTCTTAAGGCTTCTGATATAGTGAAATACTCGTATGTATTAGGATTTAGCTTCTAAAGTGGTTAGGCGAGTTGCTAAGAAGGAAGTACTCTTACGTCTTACCCGCCCACGTCCCCTCTAACTCTTTATGACAAAAAATATCAGACATAATAATTAGTAGGAAGTAGACAACCTACTTTATGTATTACTTTTCTACGTTATCAAAATATGCATATGTCTAATAATATAAAATCTTAAAAAGATTCCCGTGATTGTAAAATTAAAATTTAGTGTCTTAATGGTGTTCTTAATTCTTAAACGTACGTTTTTTCAATTGAGGATCTTTGACGCAGGCATTATGTATGCTGACCACTGAACAAAATTGGTCTTCAATATTCTATCTCTCGAAAATATCCTTAATTACAAATTAATTATGGCCTTTTACATTCTTCTTTAGTAGTACAATAAGCCAAGAAACATATTATTAAATTAATCATACATATTTCAATGCGGAATTTAACATATTCTAATGCGAACTGGATGATGGTGTTACACGTAATTGTACGACAGGTTTATTTATATAGTTAATTATTTTAATAAAATGCCGAGAGATGCGACTGAGTTCTCTTCAATAGAAGGCTATGCGAAGTGGTCAACCAGTTTACAATACACAATGCCGCTGACACGATGGACCGTCATTCGCCGTAACAGAGCTACAAATTACAATACATTGCTATTAAAATTTACTCTTGTACGTTTAAATTGCTCGCATGTAACAAAGGGAAACTTGGCGTGAAATTTCCCGTGTTTGAATAAATTAAAGCTAGGTAAATTTGTGTTGTGTTCGGCTATTTGTGAATATAAAAACATGTGTTTGAGTACGGTATATACGTCTAAATTGTGTACGTTTTATACTTAGTACTGGAGATGTAATTATATCTAATCAGATACTTTAACAAATATCTACTTCTCAACACAAAATATATTGTTTTTGTGTACACAAATGTATATATGAAAGAGTCTCAAGAAGCAAATGGGATATTGATACGGAATTGCCAATAAATTTTCATACAATAATAAGTTACAGGACGACGGCTACGAGAACCAATCTTCTTCATCATAACATAATTTTAAAATACATTTGTATTATTATAACTATCCGTAAGATAACGGGCGAGCGATTGCAAGCATTGATGTTAAACAAATATTTATTGTATTCTTTATATTTGTAATTATTATTTACATAAATCAAACCATTCACATCCCCATTCCCATACCCCACGTCATTCCCCAGTAAATGACTGGGGGTTTCGGGCCATACTTCACCACTCGAGCCCAGTGCGGATTGGTGGATACACGTACTCCAGATAAATGTTTTTCTTTATTTCTCTAAGATGCGGGTTTCCTCGCGAATATTTCCCTCACCGCCGACTAGAGACATTTTTTTAAAAATCCATACCTAAATAGGAATCAGTGGTACGGACCGAGGATTTAAATTCACGATCACACGAATATGATTCGGATATACCCCTAGGCTATCATAGCTCCATATACTTGGAATACAAATATGAATTAAACTTAATTAAAGGAGCCATAAATAATAAATTTGTTTTATTAAAAAATAAATAGACGAATATTGAACATTTATCACGTTTATAAGAAAGAAAGAAAGGAAAAATACATTTATTGCCACTCTATAGTTATACAATACAACTTTAATTCCTAATGAAACATTGAAAAAAACTTAATTAGTGTCAACAGTAAGGCCTCATCTGATGCTAGTCGAGTTATACCAGCGCTGATTTATAGACCTTCTGATAAAGTAACTATTAACAATATGATAGATAAATTATCTGCCATTTTTTATAGGCAATAGGCGGCATACGGGCATAGAGTCCATCTGATATGAAGTGGATACTGTCGTCCATAGACATCCGCAATACATGCCAGCATCAGTCCAGAATGACAAACGTCAGCACGCCTCCGGATTAGCACGCCTACCTTTGCAGATTAAGGAATGGATTAGAAGAAAGTGTTGGGAAAATGGGTAGGGACAGGATTAAATCTAACTGATACTGACTTTCTGATACCTTCTGATAAAATATCAGGAGGTGGTGAGAAAGGCCCTTAATCATCAGGTCATATCAATGACTTTTATGTATTCTACTAGACAAACAATGCATTACTAAAAAATTGCTCAATTTTTTAGTACTTAGTCAATTGTCCGCAACTCCTGTAGTCGATCGCGCGCAAGCGAGAGAAGAAGTCTTAGTGCTTTGTTTTGTACTACATCAAACGTTGCAATGGACAAAATACTACATGTTTAGTTTAATGTGAGAGATGTAACGTAGTTATTATTTACATGTGCACTGGTATTTAAGTGATTTGTACTCATTTATTTTGTATTTTTGTATAAAATCATCAGCCATCTTAGTATGTCTTTTTCGCTTACTCTTACTTTAATTATGTTTAAAAACATTGACATAGAATATAAGAAACACTCATACAGGTGAGACAATTTCCTAACAATGGAAGTAGGTAGAAAATAAATGTTTACAGGGAGTTGATTATATTTTTTTGTTTAGATATTAGTTAATGGAAACAGTATATTTGTAAAAATGCCGAATTACATACTTCGATATTTTGTTAAAAATATTCTTAGAGAACAAATAAGTCTTCCGAGGACAAAATTGTTTCGTGTTGTATGTGCGTGAGCGTTCCTTTAATCACTGCATTAAATTCTCCCCTCCTGTTCCCCGCACTTCAGCCGTTATAACCTGTCTTTCTTTACCGGTTTTTCTTTAGAATTGCTTGTTTAGTAGAATACATAGAAGTCATTAGGTCATATACTTAGTTATATATATGTGTATATATAGATATTTATCCTCTATCTATGATCGGCAGTAGAGAAGTCAAACATTTTCTCAATGGATATGAATATGAATTATATTTATTTTCAGATTTGAAATTTTGAATAAAAGAAAACATAGAAAGAAAATGGATGTTTATTTGATTAACGATAAAAAGTACATGCCTTTATTTTTTTTAAATAAAGAATGATAAAATATAGAATAATTAGCGGCCAGTGCCGTGCCGTACAGTGCATGAAGAGTTCTCATTTGTATATAAACATCTATATGCGTCCGGGCCATGGCAATATATCGAGTTTTCAATATTGCCAATAGGCTTTGGATGAGAATATTATGAAGATCGGTAGAACATGAGCGATGACAGACCCTGGAACGGTAATAATAAATACCTACTCTTTATTGCTTGCAAATGGTTAGTACTTGTGGACATATCTTTAAATGAGAGAATACAATAGGTATTTTATCGCTAAGGCGATCTCTTCCAGACAACCTTGGGACAGGGGAAAACAACAGTGATATAGGTAGTGTCAAATAATTGAATTAAAGACAGAATTATGTTCAATTTAATATACCAACTATATCAGTAATACATGTTTATAATAATAGATAACCTAATAATATATAATATAAATAAATAAACATACATATCTAAATCTGCATTAAATATTGATTTGTGATTAAGATTCCATATTGACAAGGAATGAAAAAAGGAGACAATGAAATAAAGCAGATTTTACAAAGGTTTTTATTTCAAAAAGAAAAATAGTTAATAGAAAATTAAGGAAGGTTAAGGTATTGATTTCTAAATTGCCTTTTAAAACCAGACAACGATTACATATAACCATACAGCAGCGGAGACAAAACAGATCGTACGATAGATTTAAGAAATCAATAAAACTCACACGTAAACGTTATTCGTAAGTATAACATTTTATACGTAACCACAATAACGTAGTCTATAAATATTTTCAAAAGAGCCGTGAGAAAAACGTTAGAAACTAAGCCTCGTATCAACAATTTACCTGACGCAAAGCATGTTTATAGACTCCTGTAATAAGTACTCGTAAGTCCCTTTATCACATTTCATATATAGTTATATGAGGCTCACAATATCTTGACTTTTATAAATACAAAGCCACGAAGTCCGTTCTCTAGTGCACAAAGGAAACAAGTGGTATTAAGGACGATTGTGTGTAACACCTGCTCTTACCTACCTGTTATTGCGATTAATAACAATCGCAGGACAAAGGCAAGATTTTAGCAGAGACAGGATTTTTGTTCAGCTCTAAAAACAACCTTTAAACCCTTTAAGTTAATTTCAGCTTAAATTGTTTAAACAAAAATGTAATTCTGTAAGCTAAATAAAAGTATATTTTACGAGACCATGATATATTTAGATATACTCGTATAGTATTAGGTGCTTACCTATGAAATTACCGATTTTATTACTGGCCACTTTGAGTTTCTATATCTTCTGTTCTAATTCAAATTTCAAATTAAATCAATATGCATCTACTAGCTACGATGTTCTTATTTCAAAATCTGTATTGCATTTGTTTTTCTGGACCAAAATATCTGTACCTAACAGCTGATTAGCTCTGTCACTTTCTTCTTATTCTCATCTTTCTTATTTAGGTATTCTTATTTTTTATATAGAAGAGTTGGCGAACGAGTGGGCGGGCGTCATGGCGGTAAGTAGTCACCGCCGCCCATGGACACCTGCATCATCAGAGGGGTTGCAAGTGCGACTCCGACCTTGTAGGATGTAGTAGCTATGTATTTTATATTTATTATGTTCTATTTTCAGGGAATCCTAGTGTGGGTCCAGGGTACTCACTAAATTATATCATATATTTATATTAATAAATGTTTAATTATATTTCTAATGTAATTTTAACATATGATTCAAGTTGTATCAAACAATTAAGAGGTTGATATGTTTCATAGTAGCACTGTAAAACTGGTCGTAGTTCATAAACGGGCATCATCTTGGGCGTGGAAAAATCCGGTTGAAAAATGTTTAGTGTCTTTTCGGGTTTTAATCACATACAATGTTTGATATCAGCCTATAATGTCCCACTGTAGAGCACAAGCCTTCTCTAATATATCACGAGGGGGTTTCGGGCCATAATCCACCACTCTGGCCCAGTGCGAATTGGTGGATACACATACTCCAGTTTTTTTTTATTTTTCGAGCATTCGGATTTCCTCATGATGTTATCCTTCACCGCCGAGCTAGTGACATTTTTTTTTAAATTCGTACTCGGAAACCCAGTGTTACGAGCCGAACATTTGAACTTGCAAGCACAGCTATTAAATATGAGTCGAAGGGTATCTATATCACCTAGGCTAGTCTATCACCGCTTACGGTTTATATCAATTAATATTTTTAAGTTTATTCTCACTTTATAAATATTCTATTCACCATTTCATAGCTACATATCAAAATTAATGATTATTTGTGTTTAACAATGTTATCGCAAACGCGTTAATGTTTCGCATTGTTTCCCAAATAACGGGCAGCCTTGTGAAAGTAGTTTATGAGACTCGCAAATAGTGCTTAATTGAGTTAATTTTGTTTTCTCTTTACATTACTATTCGTTTTCTTTAGAATAGTGAATAAAAGTTTTTGTTGCAGGATTTATTTGTTTGCAGTAGTCTCTGGCTGATTCTATTGAATGAGATTACTTAGTCTTAGGAAATCTTTCTTACTGGTTGAAATTAGGCATGGAGTTCGTCAAGAAAGCTGTAGAATATATTTTTTTCGTTTATTTATTAGTTAAGACACTTACATATTTTCTATACGGTAATTGTCACTTATAATGTAGTTTACAAAACATAAAATTTACAAGTACGTAGACAATGTGTGCTGACATCTGTACTAGAATAATCTGTTTTACAGCTGTCGGCGCCTTCCCTTAGATCTATTCAAGTTCTAAGTTTCAGCTTTTTAAGAAACAGTTTAATCAGGTGGTAATTATTGTGTATAATATGAATGTTATGTGTGTTTTATATAAGTATCTCTATATGGGAATATGTGGGAGTGTGGTTTTAGATATCCGATTTTAGTAAATTTCATCCATTCCCAGAAGTCCGGTTAGCATAGATTAAATGATGTTTGTAATTGAGTGTGAGTTGATATATAGTAGATGTGTGTGTGAAAAAGAGTTAAAATTCTAAAAACGTTAAGTATAAGTTATTAAGAATTATTCAGCGCATTGGTATGAGTAAGGTAAGTAATACCAACAGGCACTTTCAAATCACGAATCCTGACGAAAACTGCACGTGCCATCATAGTTCAGAGGATGTCTGATAAAATCCTCCTAAAGTCAATAGCGTTCAATTTCAGCAGCAGTTCAGAAGGTGGCTTAAAATGCTGCAGTCTCATAAAGTTACACTACTTTGGCATACTGCGAAACCACAGTATATAGAACAGAACAGTATATAGTATAATAGCAACAATTGCAGGACGAGAAGTGTATAGGAGCGTGTATAACCTATACAAAGTAAAAGTGGCTTTAGAACTGGGACAGACCAACGTAACAATTGTTGTCGTAATTGGTGTCAGTCTTTAACTACGACTCCGTATTTTAACGAGACCTCTCGCCCCTGTGCTACTTTTTTGCCATCCCCATTCATCTCACAAAGAAAGGAACAATGTAAAAATTTTGCTTATTTTACTTATCTTTTGAAGATATGTGGAGCAACGGCGTTTACGATATTCCAAACTAGTCTATGGCCCTGGCCCAGTCTTTACTAATATTTTTTATAAGTCCAAGACACTGCAAGATATTTAGACGTACTAAACTTGAGTCTAAATTATCTCTCTACAAAAATTCTGTAGAATGTTTTTATATTTATATTGTATAGTTAAAATAATATTATACTTTATTAACCTCTTTCATATTAACACTGCACAACTTGATCGATCCTTTACCATTAAGCATTCTTGACTAAATTACACCTATAAATTACTCATAATCCAACATTCATGTGATAATAGAAATACTTTGAGATTCATGAATTTTCATGAAAAAGTCAATATTAGGTACGACAAGAAACAAATTAGGTATGCATATTAACTTAGTGTCGTTATTCAAACGACTATTTTCTAATAACCAATTAGCTTTGATTATGACAATTATAGTTAGTTTTGATTAATGTATAAAAAGCTATTAAGATAACGAAGTAGATTTCGCTTGCCTTGAAGCATTTACTTCGCAATATAACGATTCATAATTACAGTCTATGATTAAAGCTAATTTAATAAAGACTTAAAAAAAGCAAACAGTATTTTGTTCAAAAAACTAATGAAATGTAATTAGCGGCTGTGTACAGTGCAAAACACGTACATTTGCTTTGTAAGCATTTTGCATTACCGTGGCCCTTTTGAGTCAGTGAGTACGCAAACAATCATGCCCACATCGAGTCCATTCCGCGTTATTCTTAAGTGACGTAATTAATAAACTCTATCATGCTTGTTTACGTCTTTATTTTCTTCAAGATTATCATACTGTGTACTGTGCCGCACGGTACAGGCTGAATCCATTTGTGTTCATTTTGCATGAACACGAATTTATAGAGAAAATGCAGTTATCATCGATTTGAAGAGTTTTCCGTTAGCACTAATTTTAAATTAGGTATTTACTTATGAACTTAGGTTATGAAAACTTATGAAAACTAGCGAAAAATCAACAGAATAACTAGAGAATTTGTAAGCCTATTTTATTTTCAGATTTGAAAGTAATCAAACAAGATAAACTCTCCTTAACTGAGTTATTAATTAATTTTGCAGCTTGTACTGCTGTATAAAAATATTTTCCAGTTTCTCGTACGTATAAGAATAAGAATAGGGTTTGTTACCAATAGTCAAGTTCTAAATCTTTCCGTTCATCAAATTGTAGAATCACGCATAGACTAAATAAGAACATTTTATTGTAAGTATTCACTAAAAAAATCTTTTATTCACTAACCTAATTAACCTATCGACCTATATGACCTTTGACCTTCAATTCAATTCCAATTAAATAAATAAATAAATTTTATGACCTTCTCTTTTATATATTTCGCCCTATTGGACCAAATCGCGCTTAACTAGCCATGAATTACTATGTAAATTTATAGAGTTAATTATTTGAAAGTTAATATATGTATGTATGTTGGCCACACGCTCAAATATAAATTATTTTAATTTTGAAATTGTTATTCTGACGTAGTTCATACAATAAATGAGGAGGTGGGGAACAAAACCTAACATTTCCAGTTTAGAAAACTTTCCAGAATTCAGTTAAAACTGTATAGTATCTTAACAAAATTTTATGGATATTTTTTAAATATATACATGAAATCTCTTCATAAGATTAAACATGACTTTAAGTACACTGGACGACGTAATTTAATCTCACCTACGAGAAACAAAACAAGAAACATGAAAGGTCAAAAGTGGAAATGTTAGGTTTTGTTCCCCACCTCCTCAAATTTCCACCGTCCACAACATGAATAGGTCTGATTAATTCGAACTGATGATATACAATGATATGTCAATACAATAAGTAATAAATTCTTGAATACAATAATAATAATCACTAATATAATAGATCACTTGCTTTATATTAGAGGCAACGTCACTGTGGCTGAATCAGCTGAAGGACCGGTGTTGTGGATGATATAGGTATGGTGGCGCAAGAAAGATTTAAATTTTGTTTAGTAGACTGTCCGAAGGTGCATGCATACGCACGTAATGTGGTTTGGTGATTACAGTTGAGTGGGTGGAAGCCGAGGCGGCGCGCGGCGCGATCATTGCCGCGCCACGTCGCGCCGGCGGGCTTCAATACATGTTGCTCTTACACCCTCCAACAATCGTTATTTATTTGAATGTAGAAATAATATAACAAGACTATTGGTGTTGAGGTAAGTACATAATACACATATTCAAATGTAAATACGTACTAAAATATCCTTTTTTACAGATTTCGGGTTGCAACAGGTACGTATACAGGTATGTGTTACATATCTTGTAATATATGTATGTGCTAATTTTAATCTAATAATCCATTTAATCTATGTATCTAACAATCGATGAACCAGACGAACCAATCATGTGTACAGTCGTTTATTGAGCTAAACGATAAAATCAATAGTAAATTCGATTGTCATTTGAAAGTTCGGATTAATTCAAAATTTTAAAGGTTAAATGAGAGAAATAACGTCAATTTCAACTTCAATCGTCCGATAAGATACTAAAATTTCGAAATTGAACTGATACCAACAGGATCGCAAACTATCTGATCGATTATACTCCCAGTAACAGACCTTTTGATTAATGTCGCTGTGTAAATTTATCTTCCAAGTCCCTGGTCGTAAATATCGCAGTCTATTTTTAGTTTTAGGGGTAGTAATAAAATGTGGTTTTGAAATCCGCGCGGGATGGGATAAAGAGGGGACCAGCAAAGGGAAAACTGGTTGGTGGATCGCCTTTATTTATTATTAAGCTATAACTTTAGTTACAATTTTTACACTTTGGATTATTTATTTATTATATGTTTTATTTCGCGTTAGAGTAAAAGGCTAGGGATTTTTTTAAATAATGATGGGAAAATTATGTCGTGTCTCATGAGGGAGGTAATTCCATAGGTACGAGTATAAGCGTGCTGCTTGAACTGAAAATGAATCACTGCAACTACGGGAACATCGAGAAAAATTCTTTAACAGAGAGCAAGTTGGAGTTCTATGAATTTTAGATCTTGGAAAAACACACGAGAAATGGTTACGAAAGTTTGAAGGAGAGTATCTTGACTTATATAAACTTTTATTTATTTAGTTTACCTTAAGTCATGAAGAAATTACGGATCAAAGTGTAAATTACGGAACAAAGTGTAAATTAGCGTGATATAAGAATGAATGTCTAAGTTACTGTTCTAACTAACTCTTATGTCTCCAATCCTTATGTTGAAAGGATTATAATATCAACTATATTAAAGATCAATACAATATTGAAAATAATGAGAGTTTTTGTTTCAGTAAATTATAAACCTCAACTTAGCTCACTTCTGTTGTTGGGTGCATCTCAGTTCCTCAGTGAACAGTGCTTCGTTTACTCACAAAATTTTATCGTTTAAAGCTATTATATTCGGCCAAAAAGCTTCAACAGCGTACGCTTTGTTGTCTCTATGTACGCCAATCGGATCGGAAATCGCCAATCCCCCACGAAACTCCCTAAGCAAACAATATTATATATGTATTTATGTATTATGTCTATTATGTAAGTATACCTACGTATAAATATATTGATTACATAAATGTATTAATAAAATACGATATTCTGATGTACGATACAAAACATAATATACTCGCATAAAAAGATTTAAAATTATGCTAATTTATAACAGCCTAACGATTTAATTTATGAATAAATGAATGCAAATTCTTTATTGCATTCCTGTTGTAACTAATTAATTACATTGAACATATTATTATTATATAGTGACATAGTGATAAAGTTTGTTATTTTGTTAATACTACATAAAAGAACTGCCAAAAAACTAGTTATCGACCGCCGCTTGTTGTATTATTACAACAACAAGTACATATATACGATATTTAACTAGCATACTTACATACGTATATTTAATAAAATATACGTAAATATAATAATATATACGTAATATTTTTTTTATACCGCGAACCCGTAGGCTGTGGAACGAACTGCCTGAAGAGGTCTTTCCATTAAGCTACGATATGGGGTTCTTCAAGAGAGCTGTGAATAGAATTTTGCAAGGTCGGCGGCGCGCCCGCATCCCCCCTGGTGTTACAGGTGTCCATGGGCGGCGGTAACACTTACATCACGTGGGACCGCTTGCTCGTCCGCCCACTAATCGATAAAAAAAAAAGAACTGAGTACAGAAGTTAGAATAAGAGAAAAAATAAATTACTGATTTAATTTAATATTTCGAGACATATAATTAAGACACACACACACGGACCAACACAGCCTAAGACTAAGCCTTTAAAAATATTTCAATTGTTGAGCCTTTTAAAAGTTTGTTAATTTTAATTCTACATTTTATATCTTTCTATAAGAGTAAACTTCTAAAGTAGTTTCCCGAAGAATCAATCTCGTGTTCAGGAGAATCGTGTTTAGAAAGCAAAATATAGTATTTATTCAGGCGAAACACAAGAGTGTTATTTCATAAACGTTTCGTCTAGGGACAGGAAGCGCTAACTCGCCTCATTTCCTGACAATCTCCGCTACACACTTGCTTACATCTTCATATTATCAACGAAAAACTAGCCTTAGTTTCGCATGAAGACTTAAATTTCAATAAAAAAAATAAAGTTCTGTAAAATCGCCGAATCACTATCAGAGAGGTTGCTGATGATGTCGGTATATCATTTGGCTCTAGCCAAGAATTTTATTCGAATGTATTGGACATGACGCGAAGTTTGTTCCGAAATTTCTGAATTTCGACCAAAAACGATATCGCGTCGATGTCAATGCAAAAAACAAAACCTTTATTTTCCCTCAGCCACCGTATTCGCCGGACTTGGCTCCCTGTGACTTTTTTCTATTCCCGAGGCTGAAGAGAACCATGAAATGACTACGTTTACCATTGATGAGATAAAAACAGAATCGCTGAAGGAGCTGAACGCCATACCAAAAAGTGAGTTCCAGAAGTGCTTCCAAGATTGGAAAAAGCGCTGGAACAAGTGTATATATTTGAGGGGTATTACTTAGAAGGGGACAAAATTGATGTTGATTAATAAATAAAGATACTTTAAGAAAAACAAAAATTCCCGTTAGTTTTTGAACACACCTCGTAGATATTTTAAAACAGTTTTTTTTTCACATGGTCTGTTCAGTTTTCTGTTACGATATGATAACATACCACAGATTTCAACTACGTAGGTGGAGAAAAGATTTAGAAATTGAAGAAAAGATTCCACATTCATAGTTTCCACAACTTGAGTCATAACATAAAACATAAGAGCATCAAGTAAATCTATACATAAATATAATACAACTGTAACAAAGCCGCGTCTGTACATTTAATATTTAATACAAAATTTGTTTATGAGCGATACAGAGCTCAAAAAAATATTTTTCGAATTTATATCTGTCTATCTATCCGTCTGTCTGTTTAAATCAGTCTCAAGATTATACAACGAAAGTTCAACCCACAGTTGTACGAATGTGCGACACACAGTCAAACAGTTACAGTTACAACGATTACTCGAAACCAATGAAGCCGAAGACTATTAAATCGACAAAACGTCTGACCGACACGACAATAGAACGACATAACGTTGGTACGAAGAATGATTTTCCGACTGAAGGCCAGACGTTCTGTCTTTCTACTGTCGTGCCGGTCAAATGTTACGTCGATCAAATAGCCTTCGTACTGTGTTTCGGACTTTCGTTGTGCAATCCTGTCTAAACGCGCATCATGGGTCGGCGGCGCACCCGCATATCCCCTGGTGTTGCAGGTGCCCATGGGCGGCGGTAACACTTACAATCACGTGGGACCGCTTGCTCGTCCGCCCACTAATCTATAAAAAAAAAAAAAAAAAAATATATGCAAAAATCACTGGATGCAGATTTTAATGACACTTGTCATAGTTACAACTAATATACCGGGCCAGCAGTTAAGGTACTTTTTATCCAGATCAATTATAGAATTCATACGGCAATCCAGCTGACCAAACATATTCTAACATGTACGCGCACATAGTCGAGGGCATCAGCTAGTTTAATATAAGACGTATGTGATACGAAGCTGGCACGTCTACTTTTCAGACTACCAAATATGGTAAATTAAATCAATGGATGCGTCAAGTACGTAGACTACGAGTAGATTCTTGAACAAATATCGAACTTAAGGCGCCCTCTTAAGTTACCTCTCGCTCGCACTACCGCTACCATTGTTCAATTACTCTAATATGATTTCACTATACTGTGGTTAATCAATAGTTGAAAGGTCAAACGTGGACTATTTCATCTATTGCCTTAACGCGTTCGAATCTATTTTCATGTACAAGCAAATCCGTTTTCATCTGTGGACATTTCGACTGAACCTTGAAAATTTAGTTATAAATATCGAGCTAATTAAAAAAATTGCTTATTAACAGTCTACCTGTGGTTTTAAACTAATTTAAGTCAGCATGGACAACAGCTTAAGATTGAAATTTTCTATCAAATTTCAATATACCTAATCCTACAATCGATTCAAATAAAAAAATTAAGATTTATTTACTTTGTAATTTTTAAGGGCCGCGTTTACTGGATTTTTTATGTACGTTTAATTACTTTTAAATGGAATGTTTTTTGCTTAATAAACGAACTGGAAAACTTCTAATAAAAGCTTCAAGATTATAATTTATCGTTTATCGATAAAAACCTCAGATTGAGCATGTGCTCAATCCGTGGGCTTGGACAAAGTGGGTGGGTGTCGAATGTGAAGGACGCCTCCCCTCAGCGTTTACCGCGGCCCCTGATTAGCATCTCGACCTGTAGACTATTATACGCATCTTTTAAATTACAAACATCCATCAGTTACTAGCGGTGGGCGCGACTTCGTTTACGCGAACTTTAGAATGATTCGCGATTGTTTTTTTTAGGGGTTTTGATGTACATGCCTCATGTCGGCCCCATCGTAACTGAAACTATACAAACTCAAAAGAAAATTGATTACGGTCAAAAGTAACCTAACTCGGTGCATAAGCTATAATTTTATATCAACTTTTATTCCAGTTCAATCCGTCCAGTTGATTTTGTGTGCGTGTACAGACAGACAGACTGACCGACAGACAGACAAAAATTCACAAATAATATTATTTTGGGCTCTGTATCTCTCGTAATTTGCACTGCAATGACTTTTAGAATATTTCAGGTATAGACAGGGCTTTGTTACAATTTTATTACATTTATAGGTAATGATATTGTAATGGTAATAGATAGGTAATAATAGGTAGGTAATTGTAATAGGTAATGGTAATGATATGATTTATAGGTAATAATAATATTATCGATATTTTTTACAACTTATTCGCTGGATACCATGCGAAGTCCCACTCCACTCGCTTGTAACATTTTATTTTGCGCTAAATTAGTTATCGATCTACTTAAAAGAGACTTAATTATGATTATGTGATCAATGTAAGGAAGATGTCATACGGTACTAACTATTATCGACAAAGTCGGACGGGTTAATGTTAGTAAATAGTAAATAGTGTGGAAATAAGGATGTATAACTACTAAGAATAAATAATATTAATAATTAACTCTCTATTCCAACTCGCTGATGGAGACTATATTCTACTAAAATTTATTACATGTCCATGTTAAATTAATATATATTTAGAAGTAAAATAAACATAATTTGTGTACAATTAATGTAAATCGATACACACGGCAAAACAGATAAGTTTACAGGCAATTAGCCTTGCTCACTATGTACAACAACACACAACACACGCACGACTTTAACGAAATCACTAAATATCTGACAAAATTTTACTGACTGGTCTCATTGGTTCCGTAGCTCATCTATTTTACTGTGTGTACAATTAAAAGCTTTTATTTGTCTTTTATTTGTACTGGACTTTTCAGCACAAGTTACACGGGCATTGATCATAAGCTAACTAAGACGGAAATTTGGTCTTCGTACCTATTTGGAAAATCTGCGACACACTACAGTGACACAGTACGAGTATGTCCGCAACTCTATACCACGATAAACCACGAGATTAGATTTCCAATTAGATCAGGTTTAGATTTACGAATCATCGATTGAAGTTTTATATTTTTTAATTTCAATCGTTTCACGCACATTCCTGCGATAATAGTAGCGTGGCATTCAATAAAATTTTGGACTACGGAGTTGCGAATAATACGTCTGGCGAATTTTTAAAGCTCTAATGTGATATACGATTTTAGCTTTCTGCTACAATACACTTTCTGCTAGGGTGCGCTTTCTGCTATGCAACTTTATCCGTCACTACCTATTTTTACGTAAAAATAAAAATATCGATGGTTTCATTGTAACAGTATTTATGGCTAGACTAGGTATTATAAGAATATTATAAGGAATTATAAAACATATAAATTCATCTTCTTAATACAGCCAATACATACTTTAATGTGATTACAAGCACTCTTTTTGCATTTCACGCATGTCGGAGTTGCTCGATAAAATATTACAATAAGTACGAGGGAATCGAATTTCTACAAAAAGGAAGGGGAATTTTCCGGGAAAACAGAGGGTTGGGTCACTGCGGAACGTCTACCGATAAGGGGACGTTTTTAGTTGCGTAACTTATTTATTGTAGGTATCGATTTGAATGCAGTATACATGAATGTTACTCTCGCACAAAACACTTTCTTCTTTTTCAAAGGACTTTAGTAGTTGATGTGAATAGCTGAGTGGGATATATGCTAAGTCAGTGCAAATCAGTGAGTCATCAGTCAGTGAGCCGGTACTGTATTTTTCATAGTCACAGCTATGTTATTTATTGCTACAGGCGGTTACAAAGGTCTTATGCTATAATTAGTCCGCAACATGAGCACTGTATAGGCACCGCAATATTAACAAACTTTATGACATTTCATAAATCTAGAAATTAACATGGTTTCTGTTACTTTTGTTTCTTTTAGTATCTCTCGCCAGTGCTTAGTTATTATTGAATTATTTATATATATAGACATTAGTTTATCATCTCAGTTTATTTAGATATTACATAAATATCAATGAAAAAACGTTTAAAACAACCACTCATAATAATATCAACAACCACGTTACCCAATAATTTTTAACAAAATTGTTCCTCGTGTACCCCGTCTTGGTTCGCAGGTGTTCCTGATCACTGATAATAAAGTAGGGTAGACATTCACAAGAGTCAAGGGGGTAAAAATCACATGTGCTTTCGGAGTCATTGCACATCGTTACAATGGAAAGGTACGTATTTACAAGTAAATACATATATACCTATATTATTGTAAATAGTAAATTATATGCCTATATATTTATATGCATATTTGTACAAAATATAAGTACTTATACATATTATGCAAGTATCTTTGCTAACATTAATTTTATTGTTAAAAAAATTTATTGTTAAAGTGATTCCAGCGCAAACTCTGTAACGGATCGGGATAAAATGTACCATAAATATTAACCCAACTCATAAGATATAACTGTGCTAAGTTTAATTAAATTCTGTCTAGCATTTCTTACGTAACACGCCTTCAGACAGATTGGTAAACAAAATTTCTAAAAATGGCTCTGTATAACGATACGGAATATATATTTTTTCAAAAAATATTTCATTTATGGCCACGGCTCTGTTACAATTTTATTATATGTATAGGTGAGATATCTATATTTGTTAAGGACTTTATGCAATAAAAAGTAAAATTGTCGAGTGGAGCCCAGACAATGTTTATGAATCGAAAATGATTGCAAAAATACTTATTGATGGGACACCGTTTATTATCATTGGTCTAATTATACA
Source organism: Sesia apiformis (assembly GCA_914767545.1). Lineage (NCBI taxonomy): Eukaryota > Metazoa > Arthropoda > Insecta > Lepidoptera > Sesiidae > Sesia > Sesia apiformis. The sequence goes on along the minus strand of OU611947.1, from coordinate 12,200,187 downwards.
CTTTACAAATAAAAAGAAAAATTAGTGTATAACTTTTCAACCCAAAACTAACATTAACAAGACTTTCATCATCATTGACGTGATTGTTGTTTTAAAACAAAAGACAATCGAGATGTGTTCGAAGCGCGCGCTTCTCTATGGATATGGAGGGAGAGCGGCGCCCACGGACCGTATAATTAGCCGAGTGACTAGGTCGACCTTTAACCCATCTGTCGGACCGCCGTATTCCCTTTAAAAGCTTTTCGTTTCATAACTTTTTTCATATTTAATACCTCAACCGCCATAAAGCTTATTACGGTTTCTATATTGAACAATATTTTAAGCCAATTCCGGGAGACGATTGTCAGAAAGTGTCGCTCGCTTTTTTTTCTTTTTTTTTTTGATTACATTTTATTGAGGGTTCAAAATTTTTAATGAAATTGTATTTCATCAAGGTTTTCATTACACTGCGTTATCAGGGGTGACTACAGAACCACAGTGTAAGTTTAAAAGTATTTTTCCTCTTACAGGAAGATTTTAATATATCCAATATATTTAAGTTCTTTAAGTTATCCAACATTCACAAACGAGAAAACTTACACCAAGGATCTATCCACGTAACAAATTTACGAATACCCCACGCTAAGTCGTAGCACTTGCCACTTAACGCGATAGTCGAATCGACCGTATGAATACCTAATAATGTTCGACAATAAAAGTTGATTCCATATTCAGTAAATAATGGAATTAACATCATGCAATATGAGACATTATCTCAGAAAATGGAACTTTTGTCGGCTGTATTTCCACAGACATAAGTGAATACTTATATACCCCAGACATCCGAGGTACATGTCAACATCAGTTTAGAATGACTAACGTAGGCACGCCCCCGAATGCACTGCTTATCTTTGGAGATACAGGTATGGATTTGGAGAAAGGGTTGGGAAAATGGGGAGAGATAGGATAGGATGGGATGGAAATGGGCTCTTGCATATCTCACTCACTACCGAAATACGTACGTACATTGGGGAATAGGATGAAGTTGGAAATGCAATACATTTCAAGGAAATGAATACATTTTTATGACAGTATGGTCACTTTGCTCAGATAAGGGCACTGTACATATCTATGTATTGAAGGAATCGTCAATAAAAACAGATTACACCAACAGGATTGTAAATATGAACGCTCGATCTTTTCGTGGGAGATGCATCAAGATAAATGGAAAAGTCAAACGAAAGTTGTTTTTATTCGGCTGTTAATATGTTCTTGAAATCAATACATTCTATTGACGAAGTCATCGAGATCATGAATTTGTTGTGGTACATCTATTATAGTTATGCCTATAGGGTAATCTGTTATACAAGGCTAATCTGTGATGCGTATAGAACCCATCAGCAACCCATTAGCGATTTCCTTGTAATTCAAATATTCCGTGCTACCCATGCATTTCGTTTGTTGTCTTTTAATAATGACGTCTATCTATAATTCTTATTGTTATATTTATGATATAAATACAACAATAAGACAACAAACGAAATGCAATTATGCATTTTCATAACAAATGAAATAGAAGAAACCCGTTACAAAAATGCATGCCACGAATCTGATAAGTTTGAAACCATCTTTCATAAAAATCGGGACAGCGTAATTCAATTTTACTTCTAGATATTGTTTACTGTAGAATTTTAAAACAAGTTCTGAATAATATACGTCGTCTGAGTTACCGTTAACAAGTTTGGTATGACTATAACAAAAGGGAAATCCCTTTCATGCATTTTGACTGTAAATGGTTTGGGCACGCGATCTTTGACGTATTAGACGCATTAGATGTTCATGTGGGAAACATATCTAAAGATAACCAGTAGCGATAGGGGTAATCAATGTCTACCTTGTTGTAATATTGCTTGTAAGAATATTGAACGAAAATGTTTGTTTTGTATAAACACAAGGCCTTGCATGTACGCGATCCATATATACTCGTAATATCGGGCGAAAGTATTGGATTTTAAGTTTATATCATCTTTTTTTTTCATTTTGAATGTTATTGACTGGGTTTTGTGTGGTTAAAGAAATATATCTTCACATATTATTGTAAGTTAGTTCCCTGGTCATCTTTACAATGTAAAATGGTAACGTGGCATGTAAAGGGTTAAAGCTATACTGCTTTCATTGGAAAAAGAGTCACATCGACGCTAGCTGGGAAAATAGATAGTCCCATATGAAAGCAGTGCATGATAATAAATTGGTTTCGTTACTATAGAATTACTAACAATACTTATATAGATTGATAAATGACTATACTTGTGTTTGTAACAAAGTTACAATTATTTTCCCCTTAATAGAGACAATAAGTAAAGTGTTATTGGACACGTTCTTAGTTTTACTCTACTTAGCAACTTAGCTCAAATTTAAATTACTCATTAGTCTTAGTATTATGACTAGATTGGAATTTTAAATGTAATACCTCTTTATTAGGTATGTCATTGTTAAAAAAAAGTTACAATTATGGACATAAAATGTGAGGATCCGACATAAAGATTATAATAGTAATAATTAAGCCTTTACGTAACAGTTGCCAGCTGACACCAATGAAGCTCGTTAGTTAGCTCGTTTACGATAAATTCGTCTAAGCAATAATCTGAAACATGTCCATAAAAACAAAATAAAAAATATATCAGCATTGGTGCATTATTTAGTAACTCTCTGTATAGAACACTAACGACTATTAAAGAAGTACTAACATTTCCCCGCAGGTCCCAAGACGTGATTGGCGACGAACGACCAGTGTTTATATAATGTGGCTATTCGTATGCAACACTGTTTGTTTCCAGGCGTCCCTGATGGGCACCCCTTCCCTCGAGAACCCCGAATCTAGTCAGCTTAGGCTCACTTCCTTGCTTATAAGAAAATAACACAATTATCACTTTAAAGGCGCCTGCCCACTTATCTATCTATGCCCGAATCGAATTTGGATATCAGTTATAACTCGAGGCAACATATTTTTCCATATTTTTATAGTTAGTCTTAATAATAAAAAATAAGAATACCTATACTAAATGAACTTGTTGTTGTCTTTTAATAATGACAATTGACAATTGATTGACAATTAACTAGTTGTTTTTAAATTTCCCTATATCATACCGTATCTTAGTAGATAGTTATTAATTTATTAAGGTTAGAAGGTGTGGATAAAATATATACTCGTTTATATCAAACCCAATAGCGTGTATCTATATCTAACACCAATATGTAAGGGTTATGTTTGCTCATATACAACAAAGTGTGTAGATGAGTACATACTTCTCGTACAAGAAACGACATGAATACGGTAATAATTTCTATATTCTAATCCTAACCAGTATGGATATGGTAAAAAGCTTCTAGCCATAATTATAGACAAGAGACACAGCTCCTCCAATTTCACAGTATGTATGTAGCTTAATAGCTTTTATGTAGTACGTCGTACGTGTAGTGCGTACATAGTTTTCACAAAAATGGGTATCTATTTCTATAATGATCTGATCAAGCTAAAGGCGATAGAGATCAAGGTAAAGACTGCGGCCGATATAATCCTTTTACTTTAATGAAGTACATAGTTAGTCACAATTTAATTGGTAGTTTACAAATGAAATCAAAATGGCGAAACGGTTAAAACAAAAACCAAAAAAGATAATAAGTATAATATAAAGATACAAATCGATAACTGATCATGAAATCACTGATGACCTCCGTGAGTTATTAGGAAATGGCTCTTTACGTAAAAAATTTACTCACTCAGTTTCACGCTTAGTGGGTACCGAAAATGAGACGCACGAACGCCACCATTGCTAATTTCATTCCCAGTTCGATACTTATCATCTTTCTCCGTCTTCAGAGATAGATTACTCTGCCGGTAATGATAAGCGGCATATTTTGTTCATTATATTGAAATTTCTTTTACAATTTCACGGAGATATAAGATGAATCTGGATTCTCAATACTCAATTTTCATATTTCTGAACGCCAATATTCTTTAAGTGAATGAATCATTTATAGATGTAAAGATTTATTTAGAACAGAAATGTTTTACAATTTCAGGTGACTAAATAATGAAATATGGAAACGAATATTCCGTTAAAAATTATTGTTAGGTTGGAGCTCTATGTCCGATTTTGACATGACTATGTTGATGCGAAAAACTGTTTTCTAGTAAAATATAATATAATTATTATAGATAAGTTGGACTAAATATATTTAAGAAATCAAGAAAATTTGATATTATTAAAATTCAGTTGTGTTCCGGCGCAAAACGCATAAAAAAAATTCTAGCAATATTCACTTCATTGGCTGTTAATTGTATCTAAATATAAATAGGAATCTCAGTTTGTTATCCTTTTCTAACTTACTTTATATTTATATATGTATGTATCCTTGTCTTTCATTATCGCTATGCAATTTATTGTTCCAACACATATTTTTAGTTAAAATGATTTATAACCAAAATTATATATAAGGTCGGGGAAAAAGTTTCTTCGTATTTTATATACAATTTCAAGACAATTTTTTTAAAAGTTTAATTACATTTAATTATAATATATGTGCCGTTTTGTTCTATAACTTGTTGCCATCTTGTAGGTAGTGACATACATGATCCCGTTGCTGTAGAAATATTGGGATTTTTGGTCAAAAAATTGCGACAAGTAGTTTTGACAGTCCTCTCTTGATGTTAACCTTACACTACCTAAAGAATTCTGAAGAGACCGAAACAAGTGGAAATCTGAGGGCGCAAGGTCAGGGCTATATGGTGGGTGCATCCCAACACTTCCCAACCAAGCTCTCTCAATTTTTGCTGAGTGGCCAAAGATGTGTGTGGTCTGGCGTTATCATGATGAAAGACTACACCCTTTCTGTTGATCAATTCCGAGCGTTTTTTCTCAATTTCTTGCTTTAGTCTCATCAGCTGTTGGCAGTAGAGATCCATATCGATGGTTTTTCCCGGCGGTAAAAGCTCATAATGAACGATGCTCTTCCAATCCCACCACACACACAACATCACCTTATTGCGCGCTAATCCGGGTTTCGCCACAGTCTGTGGAGCTTCCCCGCACTTAGACCATGATCTTTTCCACACGTTCTTGTCGTAAGTGATTCACTTCTCATCACCAGTTATTAATCTTTTCAAAAATGGTTCGATTTCATTGCGTTTTAATAGCATTAATCGCAAACGAGTACACGGTTTATTAGGTTTCTTTCAGTGAGCTCATGTGGTACCCAAATATCGATCTTTTTTGTGAATCCAGACTTTTTCAAATGAGTCAAAACTGTTTTGTGGTCAATGCCCAGTTCATCAGCAATGTCGTAACTACTTATATGCCGATCTTGCTGCACTTTTTCACAAATGGCATCAACTTTATCGGTAACAGGGCGACCGGAGCAAACTGCATCTTTAACATTAATATTTTCTAACTGAAAACGCTTAAACCAACTTTGTGCTACTCTTACTGACACTGCATTAGGTCCATAAACTAAAATGTATTGAATTTCTTCGTTAGATTCACTCATTTTCTTGGACAGAAAAAGAATTGAAAAATGGCGGGAAACAGTTTTTTATTTTTTATTTCTTTTTTTTAAATGTTACCTTTTTAATGGTATCATAACCAGCCAGGTACAAACAGTTCAATCAAAGATATTGGATTACAACTTCATACATACAAAATATGAAAAGACTCTCCCCGACCTATTGTTTAAACCCTACTGGGTTTCCTTGAACCCACATTATCTCAGAGAAGACATAAACTAGTGGGTGACCCATGAAGGGAACAACAAGAAGTTAAGAAGATTTGGAGAAACAAAATTCTAACTACGCGACGTCGGCAAGCATATGGCGATAGCCAAGGAATCTACGAGCTAAACCTGGATCACTGGATTGGATGAACTTTTAGCCAAACTCTTGAGGTCCAATAAGTTTGGAACACGTTCTTCACCAGCAGTAAAGCAACTAAATCTTCACATAAATGCCGCATATCTACATCTAAATTTATCCAAGATAACAACTATTTCCAATTTAACTTAACGCTTAATTAAACGCTTTGTCTTGCATTCAGTTTGTTTCGTGTTCTTACTCCCCGCCTATTATTTCGCCGACCATTCCAGGAACGCAGGCGCTCGTCTTCGCCAGTCAAATACCTATCGTTATCAATTGGGAGCGCGTTATCAATGCGGCCAGCCGGCGCGCGCGCAACCGGTTTCCTTGCGCGTCAGCTGCTACAAAACGAGGAGCGTGAGCTAATTAAATTATTTATCTACTTACCTATTTGCATTAGTTTTTTTTCTTATTCAATTTAGTTTCCCTTTTTATAAAATTCCTAACGAAAACGGGAGGAAACAGGGAGGCATCCCTGCTTCTAAAATGAATGTAAAGGAATTAATTATGAGACGTAGTTCTATAAAGGGGCAGATTACCAAGTTTAAGAATTATTTAAATAATATAAGCGAGTTACTCGAGCGATCGAATATTGAACTAGCAGAATTAACTCTTAAACTTGGGAAGTTTGAGGGACTATCAGTTTTAAACGCAGAAAACATTTCTATAGAATTTGACGAGCGGGAGAACTTTGGGCGCGATATTATTGTTAGCATTCTGACAGCCAAAACCATATTCGAAAAATATAATAAAATTGAGATTGGGCAGCGGGCAAGGCAATGGGCAATTTAGCGGTTCATATTTTCAATGGTTGAAATTTCGCGATACATTCAAAAGCTTAATACTTAATACATAATAATAAGCGGCTCACATCCATTAATAAATTTCACAATGATAATGTCTGGCAGATACTGTTTGAGCGTTATGATAACAATAAGTCTTTAATTAAGCGTCTTTATTTGACATACAATCGCTTATACGGGAGTCTGAGAAGTCTCTGCGGTTTTTAGTCGACCACATTCCTAAAAACCTACGTGCCTTGTTCAACCGGGGCAACCCACAGACAAGTTTCGTTTTTATAGGGAAGTAGGCGGTCGAGCAAGCGGTTCCACGTGATGGTAAGTGTTACCGCCGCCCATGGACACCTGCAACACCAGGAGGTATGCGGGTACGCTGCCGACCTTTTGCAAAATCCTATTCACAGTTTTCTTGAAGAACCCCATATTGTAGCGTAATGGAAAGATCTCTTCAGGCAGTTCGTTCCACAGCCCACGGGTTCGCGCTATAAAATGGTTTTTGGACCGAACATTACGCGACACCTCCGTATCGAGGAAATGTGGATGCATCGCACTTCTGTGATGGGAGGTGTGGTTGTAGAAACCGGAGGTGGAATATTATATTGAACAATTCTTCAGAGTATAGAATTGTTACCATTGTGTTGTATAGAGTATACCATTCTACAGGCGATAGAACACACAGAGAGACGTAACGTCTCTCCGAAAGCTGAGATGTTCTAAACCGCCCGTGATTTTAGTACGACACGACAATTATTTTTATGGTGTGTCAGAAATTGATAGCCGTACGCTTACAAAGTGGGAGGAGATATATAACGGAATTACTTTAGATCAATTTCGTAAATTCTTATTCGGTCGTGCTACTGTTCTCGAATCTATAAATCGAAATAAGACTGACAACAATTCATCAAAATCCCTAATTAACGTATCACGGAACTATTCGGCAATTAATAACGAAAGGGAACGAAGTTCATTCACAAAATCATTTCCTAGCACCACTCGGGCGAAATCAATCGTTCATTATTGGATCATTTGTGGTAGCAGCAATCATAAAATATGTGATCGTTCTGTTTTTAAAGCTAAATCCTTAAAGGAGAGTATGTCGGATTTTGGAAAATTCAAATTATGTGCTAATTATCTTATGGGCCCTTGTCGTCAATGCAAAAAGAAACATAAACTATGCTACACAATCCAAATAATAATTCTGCAGCATCCATCAACAATTCTGTCGTTAATGATCAACCTGAGACTATCGTTAATTTCTCTGAACAAAATTGCAAACAGGTACTTTTGTCCACTGCTGTGATTGAAGTATCCAATTCACTATCCAAAAAAAAAGAAGAGGGCTCGTGTTCATTGGATTGTGGAAGCCAAACCTCTTTTGTTACAAAATCATTAAAAAATTAAATTGGCGCTAAATTTAAATCCCATTGACTGTCTAAAGGTCGTGGGAATTGGCAATAATTCTTTTAATCAAATTACCGAGAATTGTACTACTCAACTAAATTCGCCAAATACTCAATTTAATGTTATCCTATCCTGCCTTGTGATAGACGAAATTACAAGTGAACTCCCAATGCCTTCTATAAATTTGCAAATGTTTGATTTGCTTAAAAACTTGCCATTGGCTGACCCTAATTTTCACCAATCTGCTTCAGTTGATGTTTTAATTGGAGCCGACCTGTATTGGAACGTACTAGGATGGGAGCAACGCTCATTAGGTCCCCGTAATCCTACACTGCATAATTCTAAGTTTGGTTGGTTGATTTTCGGTCATATCCATTCACAAATACACAAATGTTACGTTCAATGTAATCACAGCGTAATTTCAAATTCAAAAATAGATAGTGTTGAGAACATGCTTACTTATTTCTGGAATCTGGAAGACTATCCTAAAAAAAACAGTTTTTAGCAAAACAGAAAACGCTTGCGAGAAGCACTTTTATCTTACTATACCCTTACTTCACGCCTAAATACTGGTAGGTTTTGCGTCAAACTACCGCTCATAGGTACTCTCGACTGTTTGGGAGATTCTTATAATTTAGCCCAAAAACGTATGCTTAATTTGGAAAAAAAAAGTCGGTCGAAATTCATTACTAAAATTAGCATACGGGTACACTAAAGTAATTAAAGAATATGCTGAATTAGGCCATGAGTTAGCTATAATTAATCCAAATCAGTCTTATGTGTTATGTCATCACGTTGTCTTCAAATGAAGACAGCGAATCCACCAATCTTACGAGTAATGTTCAATACTTTCATCCACTTCCGGCTACTCCCTAAATGACATTTTGATTGTTGCTACAAACGTTCAGAATTCTCTTTTTTTCATATTAATAAGGGTACAGCAATACAAATACCTTTTGATGAGAAAATCAGAGAATAGAGAGTGTAATGGTCAGGAAGGAATGCCGTCACCTTCAATTAATGTTACGGAGGGAAGAGTCTCAGTCCATCAAAACATACCGACTAAATACTCTAACTTACGATATTGCAAGTGCGAATTGTTAAAGCACGCGTTGTTTGTGGCAGTTAGGCGACGAGCAAAATGACGGCTTTTATGTAGACGACTTAATAACGGGTTAAAATGATGATAACCAATTACGATACATACAAAATTCAGTTGCACATGCCCTACATTAAGGTTCTTTTAATTTACAAAAATATAAAAGTAATATACCTACACTTTTCGACTCATATTTGCTAACTAAGCAAGTTAACTTAACTATAAGCGAGTCATCGAGCACTCTCGGACTTGGCTGGAACCCAAACAGCGATAACTTACATTTTCCGGTAAAGTCTTTGACCAAAGAGGATATAGTTACCGCAAGGTCAATAATGTCCAATTCTTTCAAAATATTTGAGCACTTAGGTCTTTTAAGTCCGTGCATAATACGCCCCAAAAAATATTGCGAAACTGTGGGAACATAAGGTTGGTTGAGATCAACCCGTCCCACAGGATATTAACAGGGATTGGGATAAGTTTTCACATAATTTACCATTTTTACTTAATTTACAAATACCTAAATCTTTGCTTTGCGATTCGACAAATTAATAGAAATGCATTCGTTCAGTGTTGCCTCGCAAGCTGCATACGGTGTGCAAAAGGTCGTGGAATGGCCAGAATGACGTCACTGTTAAACTAATATGCGCCAAATCAAAAGTCGCATCATTAAATCCTACGACGGTACCGCGACTGGAGCTGTGTGCGTCATTGCTCGCATTACTATACGCAAAACCTCGCTGCAGGCAGGGCCATAAAATGTGTGAGCAGAGCGGGGCATATTGCGCGCTCATTCGCACTTACAGCTCTTATGGCAACGCGTAGGGAAGCGTAACCAACACTCGTGCCGTAATGTTATCGACAACTAGACACTTGTCACCTACTCGCGATCCCGCGGTATCCTTCCAAAGCAGCGCCCTAAGCCGAGGTCCGTTCTTTCGGCGGGGGAGCCCTTAGTTTCGTTGTTGCACACACTTTCTGCTGAGCTGGCTGAGCACCTTCTGCGCTCGCCCTAAACCATACACATCCGGTGACTCTTGAACGGCCATTGGGACCGCAAGAATTTAGCCATATCGTACGCCTGTTTCCGGGACCCGATGGCATTTCGAGAGTGGTCGACGTTAAGACCGTATGAGGTTGTGTGACCTTATGACCCTTCCGACGGCAGAAGAACTATAAGAATAACTATAACTATAACTATAGGAACTAACGTTGAAAGTATCTATACTTTCAACGTCAACGGACTGGAGGATTTTCCGCCTTATAATTTATTTCAGCAATCTTCACTGCATTGACTGTTAATTGTACTCGTATCTAAATGTAAATGGGAATCTCAGCTTTCTATCCTTGTCTAACCTACTTTATATTGAAATATGTATCCTTGTCTTCCATTAATTTATCACTGTAGTGCGCTGCGCCAACACATAATTTTTATCGAAGTTATTAATAACCAAAATTATATATTTAAACCATAAACTACTGGATTTCATTGAAGCCACATTGTGTCAGAGAAGACAAGATGACTTAGAATTTAAAGAATTTAATACCACCGATGGTAAACGCTATCACCGATCATTGACTCAGTACTTAAAATACAGAAGCATAAATTTTGTCGCCTAAAATAAAATCTCAACTGTTCTGATGGTGAAAAGTTAGGGAAATAAAATCCTGATGCAAATTCTGTTTACGCTGTGGCCGTATTTGATAGAATTGTGTGCATTTAACGAATGAATGAATTGAACTGGTATCGATATGAAGCGACTACCGGTAAAATATAAAACAAAAGCTGTAAATTGTTTACGGCGATATTTGTCAACTAATTCAGATGTTATTTTTTTACAGAAAAATGGATAAATAAACAATAGCCGATTTGTGTTGTAAAAGGCGAATAAGAGACAACAAAGCCGCCGCCACCACAAACCATGAAGAAAACTGCCTCTAAAAGGGTGAATTCGCCAACCCAGCGTGGCGTTTTAAGGTCATAAACCGCTCATGCACAAGATAATGTGCATAAGGAGGCCCATGCCCAGCAGTGGACGATAGGGCTGGTAAATGAGGTATATAAAAGATAATAATAAAGATAAAAGTGTATAAAAGATATATCAATTGTATTTGGTACCTAATAATAATGTTATAATGATTTTTTATGCTATATACGCTTTTATAAAGTTATATGAAGTATACTAGCCAATAAATAAACAAGCTTCTTCATAACATTTTATACGATTTTTGTACGATTCGTAAGTAAAATCTTGATTTCCGTAAAAAATCGTTATGTATTACTTTTCAAAGATCCTTGTTTATTGTCTTGACATTCGAAATAAAACTTTTGATGTGGGTCCCGAGTCCATTTCTCATCATCAAATATTACCTATATACATAGCATATACATACCTACCACAAATACCTACATATCTACTGGTACATACCCTATTATGTACGACATCACTGATCTTACGATACCAGGCTACACAAAAAGTTTTGCGGCAAAGAGTTTTTTTCTAAGGAGCACTGGCTGGTTTTGATGTCAATTAAAGCTATGACTATCCAAAACATAAAAACAAAATATTCCAGATTCAAATTTCCCTCCATATTTTTTATGAGCCTAATCAAAATATCGTGTCTCAATAAAAAATGGTTATTCAACGGGATCATTTTGTATCATTTTAAATGGTCTTTAGTTTTTAAGCTTTTTCAAAGTCTGTGTAGATCACATCAAATCACTGCTCGTCATAATCCATATCTCGAACGATACTTGTAAAGGCAGCAAGATTTATGGCAGTTAAGCGTTTTTAGGAACCCGTTTTGCTGAAGTGAAACTGCACATGCAATTAAGTCGTATGTGTTTAAATGAACTACTTTTTCAATTACTTTACTTAAGACATTTAATATGGAAATGGGCCTATGGCTTTTGATATGGAGATTAGTGATTTCGGATTTCAGTCCCTTTTTGTAAATTTTCGTTTTTTTCCATAAAGTAGAAAAGATACCCTCGTTGAACGATCTATTAAATAAAAGAGTAACGGGTTCAGTGAAGATCTTGGCACATTAAACGAAGAAAATCGGAGGGATCCCGTCACTTACAGCACCTTTTGTTGTGTCAAGGGCGTATAGCAATCGAAAACTGTTTCTATAGACACTTTTATGTTACTGAGTACATGAGTACATTAAGGGCCTTCTTCGCAGAATTGGTAAAAACAGTGTCTAGTGTTTTCCCTTTTTTATGTAGTAAATCAAGTTATTTCATAAAATAAAAAATATAATTTCTAGTTATGAAGTTTATCTACACCTGTAGAAAATTTCACTGCTGTATATGTAATGGTTTGTTGGTAATTTAATGACGAAGTACCCCTTTGCGCGCAAAAAGGGCTTGCTCAATTGTCAATATTGAGCGTTTCATATATATTTTAATGAAAAAACGATTAATCAGTTATAATTTTAATAGACCAAAGAATGTATGTTCAGAATTTACTCATAAACAAAGTCACCGTTTTTGAGTAATGAACACTCAAACTTTCGGATTTTTTTCTCATAGATTTCTCATACTAATTAGTATGAAGCGAAAACACCCGGTAACAATTACATATTTAGTCAGTTCGAGAGCCTGTGACCGACCTTCGCTAAGGCGCAATCAAAGAGAGAGCACGTCGCTCTGAATGATTTTTGCGCCGATAAAATATAAAAATTATACGTACGTATACAAAAATTTGTGCACAGTGGGCTGTTGACTATTTTGGATCGGGTCTGTATCTGTACCTACATTTTAGTGTTTTTACTCGATATATTGTTTGTGCCTTAGGTGGTGTCCAGGGTCTGATGATGGAGCCGGAAGGTGGCCATAGGAACTCCTCAACTACACAACATAAACCCGTCGCGTTTGGGCTCGTTGCATTTGTCTTGACACGTACTATAACCCTAGGTGGTCTCCAGGGTCTGATGATGGAGCCGGAAGGTGGCCATAGGAACTCCTCAACTACACAACATAAACCCGTCGCGTTTGGGCTCGTTGCATTTGTCTTGACAAGTACTATAACCCTAGATGGTCTCCAGGGTCTGATGATAGAGCTGGAAGGTGGCCATAGGAACTCCTCAACTACACAACATAAACCCGTCGCGTTTGGGCTCGTTGCATTTGTCTTGACAAGTACTATAACCCTAGGTGGTCTCCAGGGTCTGATGATGGAGCCGGAAGGTGGCCATAGGAACTCCTCAACTACACAACATAAACCCGTCGCGTTTGGGCTCGTTGCATTTGTCTTGACAAGTACTATAACCCTAGGTGGTCTCCAGGGTCTGATGATAGAGCCGGAAGGTGGCCATAGGAACTCCTTAACTATACAACATAAACTCGTCACGTTTGGGCTCGTTGAATTTGTCTTCAATTATTTATTGTCTGATTGATTTTATTGCAGGTAATTATGGGTAAAAGAAAAAGCAATGAAGAATATAATGCCCGGAGAAAAGGCGTCCAAAGTAAAAGAAAGAAGAAAAGGTATGAATGAAAACCTACCATAATTACATTTCAATTAATATGTTGAAAATGAAAACTTAAGCATAGTAATTTATTTACAGAGTTGCCTTGTCTGAAATTCAAAATTGCCAAAACGAGACCCAAAGTGATGTGGAACCGGAACCTGAAAATTTAGGCAACGTGAGTACTTATTGAGTTTGTGTTAAAGGTTTAATTGGTACCTATTTTCTCTCGAAAGATATGTAGACGCGTATTATTTTGCAGAATGACATACGTTCTGCCAATTCTTCGCCTCTTCACCTTTCTTCAGAGCACACAGAAGACGAACGCGAACCAGTGATCGGCCGTCGATTGGTAGATGTAGATCATTTTTGGGCTCAGATGAAAGATATCAGCAATCACGGGGTGCGGTTTGGCTGTAATCTCAGCTGTTTGAAGATTATATCTGAATGTCGAAAGGGACTGGACTCAAAACTTTCATTTAAATGGAGAATGTGTGCTGAGGAATTTGATGTGTGTTTGATTGAAAAAAAAAGAGAACTGTATGGATGTAAATCAGGAAATGGTATCAGGTCTTATGTCATCCGGTGGTGGGTATTCTCATTTACAATCTATTTCTGCTTGTATTCAATTACCTTCTATTTCTTCCCCGTTTTATTCCAAGCTGCATGAACAAGTTTGCGATTGGTGGGAAACAACGGCAGCGCATTCCATGGCTGAAGCAGTCAAGGAAGAAGCAGAATATGCAGTATCTATTGGTAGCGTTGATAAAAATGGGATTCCTTTGATAGAAGTTGCTGTTGATGGCTGCTGGTGCAAACGATCCTTTGGTAAAAATTTTAGTGCTGCATCAGGAGCAGCTGCTATAATTGGACTCAAAACCAAAAAGGTTTTATAACTTGGGGTGAAAAATAAATACTGCATGGTCTGCGCACGAGCTGGAAATAACAGCGAGCCCCCGAAACATGAGTGTTTCAAGAATTACTCAGGATCGTCTACCGGGATGGAATCGACCATTTTAGTTGAGGGATTTAAAAGGTCGCTTCCGGATCATGGGGTCATTTTTCATAAATTTGTAGCTGATGGCGATGCCAGTACATATAAAAAAATTTTGGACGCTCGACCATACGGTGATTTAGTAGTTGAAAAGATCGAATGCAAAAACCATCCAGCAAATAAGAGATCCGCCTAATGTTATTAGAGCAATGGAAGAGAAGAAAAAAAGAATGAAAAGTGCTTCAAATGAACCAATGGCGAGAAAGTAAAGATTTGTTAGGATAAAACTGTCATGAGGATTAAAAAAAGTGTTTTAAAAAAATATCTATCTGTTAAAGAAAATTAAAATAGGTATTATAATTTTGTTTAGATTTTAAACTATTCAACTATGTATAGAACGGTATCGTTTTGTTCTTTTGAACTACGATACGAACTGTTTATAACTTTCATCACGTGCAAAAATGTACCTACAGCAGGTAGACTGTCGGTCGGCGGACTGTGTGCGTTTATCGACAAACGAAACATGTGTTGCGCATCCTTGTTGAAATAGTGGTTTATGATTTATGACCGAAACTTTACGTTTTCTAACGGCGCGGCTATAATAATGTAAGTCGATTGTTTAAAATTAGAAACATAATATTGTGAATCTCAACGTAAAATCTATATATATTATATTTTTATCAAAATTAATGTATCTTTTTTTCTTTGTTTGTTTGTTTTTTTATGTACATATTATTTAGCAAAACAATTTTTTATGTAGGTATTTGCTAAATGTACCTCTGTAAAATAATTATCACAAACCTATATGAAAATAAGATTTTTTAATAAAAAATACATTTGGAAATATTAAGATTTGTATTATTTTATTTTATTGATTAATTTGTTTAAACTACAATTACAAAATACTAATCACTGTATTTCAGTATCAAACATGTATTTAGACTCACAATTGGTGTCGTGGAACCACTGGGCAACCTAAAGATGTGTGTGTGAGCGCGCAGACGCTGTGTGCGTAGCGTTAAAAACCTAAAGTCGACACTGTCCGTTCGCTTATACGACCCTTAAGTATCGGAACATTCTACTAAAGAGAGCTGCAAATAGGATCCTGCAAGGTCGGCAACACCCTGTTGTTGCAGGTGTCCATGAGCGGCGTGACCACTTACCGCCACGTGGCCCGCCCGCCCGATTTCCAACTATTCTGTAGAAGAAGGTCAACATCATCGCAATGTATTATTTAAGTGTTGCGGACAATTTCAATTAAATAGTCAATATTGCACAGTTTATCCCCGTGCATGTACTATATAGTCTTATTTCATGGTAGAAATATAGTTGACTCCTTTAATTAATGACTCTTTTTACTTCCGTCTTCTAATTATTTGTGGTGATAGACATTTATTTTCTTATTTGATTTTTATTTTCTTATATTCTAATAGCAGTGTGACCACAACTGCGGTACGCGTAGATATTAGAGTATGTGCTATAAGCTTGATTCCCGTGGGAACTTATAATGGAATCAATTATAATATCCTATAATTATTATATGTATGATACTAACAAAACCCGACATACGTTGTTCTGCCTGTGTATATTTATGAACCTCTGTATATAAAATCATATATTATTCTGTTTTGCCGTCGATATCATTTTTGCGAACGGTTGAACTATATAGAACTTGATGTGCTGCAGCGCCATCTAGTGGTGAGTTACCACTAACTGGATAGCATACATATATGTGGCAACTTTCGTGGTGATCGGTCAAACGGTGTCGAATTCTATTAATTTCCATATATATAAAAATACCAACATCCATTTTTATATATATAGATAGATAGATACTTATATAATAATAATAATTGATCTATATAAAAAGAACCCTAAATGTTAATCCGGCAAATAAATTATAACTGTTCCAAATTTCATTAAAATCTGTTCAATGGTTTCTGCATGATGCTCGTAGATAGATAGATAAACAGAAATTACAAAAATCGTCGTTTTGGACTCTGTGTCATTCGTATTTTACACTTCAACGAGATTTTTAAATATTAAACGTATAGAGACAGTTTTTATGATATTATTGTATGGATAATATTCCATATTCTCCACTAGAAGGTCTCCACTATGGAATATCCACAGGGATCGGTGTTGGGACCTACGCTCTGGAACCTTCTAATGGATGACCTGCTTCGGTTACCGCTCCCGCCGGGAGTTCAGCTCGTGGCTTATGCGGACGATGTTACGGTCCTCATCGAGGCACAATCGAGAGCAAACATAGAGAAAATGGCGGTAAGTGCATTGCAGCGCATCAGCGAGTGGGGGGTCCGCAATAGACTGGAGTTTTCCCCTACAAAGTCACAAACAATGACCATTAGGGGGAAATTCCAGAGACGACCCACTATCAGGTTCGGTGGTGCTTCGGTGGGGGCTGTCTCATCGGCCAAAATTCTGGGGGTGGTGATAGACGCAGGCCTATCGTTCGTGGAGCATGCGAAATACATAGGTGAAAGCATCAGTAAATCGTTCGGGAAGATATCCCGGGTGTCGGCCTCATCGTGGGGAATTCGATTCCGGGGCCTCAGGATCTTGTACCGTGGTACGTATGTGGCGACACTCACCTATGCCGCGGCGTGCTGGTTTGAGCGTGCGTCCTTGCATGTAGTTCGGAGCGTCCTTCTGCGCACTCAGCGGCCTTCGTTGATCCTATTGACGAAGGCATATAGATCTGTCAGCACGCTCGCCCTACCGGTATTGGCGGGCGTGCTTCCAGCGGACCTTGAGGTGATCCTCGCTGGCAGGATGGATCTGGCGCGTTTACTTGCGACCAGGGAGGAGGCGCGTGCTGGGAAACAGGCCATTTGGAACGAGACAGTGGCTAGCTGGCAGGAAAGGTGGGTTGGCGAGAGCAAGGGCAGAGAGCTGTTCAGGTTCTTCCCGGACGTGGCGGTTCGACTCAAGTCGCGTTGGGTAGAACCGGACTATGAAACTTCCCAGATACTCACTGGGCATGGCTGCTTTCGAAAGCGACTGCATGATATGAAGCTGTGTGAGAGTAGTCAGTGTGAGTGTGGCATGGCAGAGGAGGACTTGCACCATGTTCTATGGTCCTGTCCTCTATACGAGGAAGATCGACGGAGCATGCTAGAGAGGATTATACGGCGGGAAGAGGGACGGGCCAAAGGGTGGAGGGTCGCAGTAGTATTACTGCGACCTCGTCTCCTCTGAAGCTAACTTCCGCGGGCTCAGAGAGTTTGCACACCGATGGCACAGGAAAAGGAGCCCGAAAGAGCTGTTCGGCACTGAAGTACATCGTCTAGTGGAATAGAACAGCCCCAGAAAGGGGAGAGTGCTTATGGGACACAGGCAAAAGAGAATACTTGTAGGGAGGCAGAGCAGATACGCGCCGCAACATAGCCATAGCAGGCGAACGGCGCGTACCTCCCGACGATTTGGTCCGTATAACCAAAAGGTCCTACCAAAAGGTAGGACCATGGGTGGAGGTGGGTCCTCTTGCGGCGCGCTGCTGCCACGGTGTATTTTCTTTTGCGGCATAAGTCGACAAATTGCAGTGCGCGTGCGGTGGCCCGGATTAGGCGCTCCCATTTTGAAAAGCGCATGATATCGGGCAAGTGTGCGTGCCCCTTTATGATTTCCATTGTTGCGCAGCATCTCTCTCTTTCTTCCCCGGTGCGTTCCACTGTTGTGCTTGTCTCGACCGGCCATTGTTCCTCGGGTGATAGTAGGAAAGGCGGGCCGATGAACCATCGGTGGTTTTCGTTGAAATCCGCGGGCGTCGCTCGTGTCGCGTCGTCGGCTACATTGAGTTGCGACGGTAGCCATCTCCAATCCTTTTTCTTTGTAGTCTCCTCTATTTTAGCGACGCGATGTGCGACGAACGTCTTGAACGCCCGTGGTTCGGCTCGAATCCACGCGAGAGCGGTGCGTGAATCGCTCCAGTAGATCCGCCTTGTTGCCTCAAAGTCGTGCTCTTTCGTGACGTTCTTTGCTAGTCGTGCGCCGAGTACTACCGCCTGAAGCTCAAGCCGCGGGATTGATACGGGCTTGAGCGGTGTGACGCGGCTCTTTGCGGCGGCCAGTGCGATCTTTACGGTGCCGTCGGCTCTTTCAAGTCTCCAGTACACGGCGGCGGCGTAAGCTTCTTCATTTGCGTCTACGAAAGCGTGCAATTCTCTTCTGGCGGCCAGTTCTATGTCGTAGCAGCGGGGAATACGTAGTTTTTCTAGAACGCGCAGTGTTTTCAACCACGCGTGCCATCTTGGTTGCAGCTCTTCTGGTAGGGGTTCGTCCCAGCTCGTTCCATATTTCCAAGTATCTTGCATGAGTCGTTTCGCCGGCGTGGTTATTGGTGATACGAGTCCGAGCGGATGTGGAAATCAAGACTTGAAACTGAATGATGTGGAAATATCAAGACGTGAAACTGAATGACGTGGAAATATCAAGACGTGAAAATCAAGACTTGTTTGCACGCACGAGTACGACGCGCCGGGCCGCTCTCCGTAGAGTCGCCGTTGTACGAAGATTCTTCTTCACTAATCCCACTACGCGGCGGTGTCGTCTCTTCCCGCTATTTCTTCTTTAAATAACGCCGTGCAATTCTTTTTTTTTGGCGACTTGATGGATCATAGATGTGCGTGATTCTTCTATCCGGCTGCTCGAAGGACCATTTGATGGTGAGGATGGTTTCACCAATCAACATGGATCTCCGGGGGGTGTGGACTGTATATAGGTTTATCTTGATTAAAACGCCTTTGTTGTGCTTCACATAGAGCCGGGGTAGCGCAGAGGTACTTTTCTTCTTGTTGTGTTCTGATTGAAGCCACTGGATGGAATGCCGAGAAGCCCAAAATGGTCCGTCTTTTATTCCATTTGGGCTTCCCCCATCACTTGTTTACCCCTCCCGCTACCCGCGGGGGATCATTTATTTTCCATATTTTCTTAGTAGAATATTATACATTATTTTCCTTAATCTAATTAGAATCTACTTAAATACTTAACTATAGGTAGATCCAATAAGATCTTGACACTATGACGTTCGGTTGCGAGTGAACGGGGCGCGCGGTTTGCGCGACATATTTATGGTACGTAACCATGTCCCCCGCTTCAGGAGTATAAATATTATATTCGCCCGCCAGGTGGCGGACCATTTAGTTGTTCTCCGGACGTCATAGCGTACTACTTACTCTATACACCAACAATTATCCTAATCTGGAATTAAAAGACACGCTAGGGAATATTTTAATAGCAAATTACATAATAAACATTCATAGATTTTATACAAAAACAAAACATGAAACAACTTAATACTAAATGCGAAACTACATACACAAGTACCCTAGCCCTATTTACAACATTATATGTCGTCGTTAACACTACCTCATGAGAAGACCTAACCAATTCAGTATCATATAGGGGGCTACATAACTCGATTAAACGCTCCTTCCGCACGAATTAGCTTGGAATGAAAAGCTGCCCATTTTTCACCAACAAAATACAAAGACAATACCGATACCAGTTTAATTAAAATTTATGGACTTTTATGGACTAAGGCGTCAGACTAGCATACAGTCCAGCTGATGGATACTATTATAGCCCATGGACATCAGTGATACATGCCAACATTAGTCCGAAATGATAAACGTTGGCACGCCCACGAACGCGCTGCTTACCTTTCCATTTAATTTCACCTATATGGTTCTAATTCTGTAAAAAAATATTATCAAATAATGAAAAAAGGTATAAAACTGTAATTTAAAAATACTGGTCGTTACTACCTAGAAAAACATTAGTAAATTGACCTATTTGCGAGACAAATTATTTGTCCAAACTTTTATCCAATGAAGAAAGGGTTAAGGGCAAAAGAATAATAAATAATATTGACTATTCTTATAGTAAGGGTTTGAATGGTGATCGACCATTGACAGCTGGGTCCTCAAGGAGATTGAGAGCACGCTGCTATAATTTTATAGATCTTTTCACAGCTTCAGCTTTCTTAGACTATTCAAAGACTACTATAGGTACAATGAATATACTCTTTATGTTTATATTTATATAATGTTTTATATTTATACTTATGGGTCTTAGTGGAAAACATCTTCGGAAATAGTTTTATTTATATTATGTAAAATAATACTTTTATTATCTATTATCATTTCTTGTGTGTCTGTCTAGACTCTGTTTCCGCTGTTTTTCTTTTAAAAAAATGTTGTATCTCATGACAGTTTTTATCAATTCTCACGAAAAAATATCTTAACTACTTTTTGTCTCCAAACGCATAAAAAGAACATAATATGGGAACCTTGTAGATAGCATTATTGCCCTTTATACTCGTATGCATATTTAGCAGTCATCCTGCAGATGACGTATGCGGATACGGATTCTGCGGATATGGTTTGAAAATTCTGAATAACTTTGTTTTGTAATGTACCTGTCAGCAAGAATGCAATTTAGTGGTCTCGGTGGAAACGCGAAACTTATTACATACTCGTATATTCATTACGGTGAAAGTTTCCCAACGGGTATTATTCACACTTATGACGTAGGTCTCCACAACGCTGTTTATCACTTTTCTTTAATTTTCATTTATTTATTATCTTTCTCGCATCGTCCACAAAACTTTGTGTCTATAATTTTTAATTATACTTGAATACCTCTTGACAAAAAGCCTCCAAACAGGAAACTGTTAAGAAAATTCCTGGTATGCGTGAGACGTTTTTTACCATTTTGTGGGAGCGGTAAACGTTTCCGTTCCACTTGCAAATGATTCATAATTTATTTGCTATTTACCAAAAATATATCTCCCAAAATTTTAATAAAATATTTTAACTGTCTTTGAATATATACATATGTATATATTCAAAGAAATGTATGGTCCGTGTAGTGTCGGCCGGCTTTGGAATAACACTACCCCATCTCCCTGGTCGTAAAAGACGAGTAAAGCCACAACCCCTGAGGATCTACACCACCTCTAGAAGAGTGAGCTCGCCAACTCGCTTGGTCAGCATGGTGTTATAAGGGCATGGTTGCAACTCATCCCTTATGCAAAGGACAATGTGCGTGACCGTTAAAAGAGCTAATGAGAGATACATATTTTTAAATAACCTTCTGAAAATACTAAGAGTTTTTCACTTTGCTGTTTAACCTTTATTTAAAAATAATCTACGCAGTAGATTGAAATCTGGGAATACTTCAACCGGTAATAATACTGTTGAAAATGATATGATAACTCGCTAAAAGCATGTTTATCGCAAGCTTTAGATCAGGCATCAGTGTTTCATTGAACAGAATATTCCGTTATACAATAGAGCACTTTCCAGTCGTCGACACGATTGCTTACAATAGGTACCGTCACTTATGTAGGGCGCACAAATTGATGGATTGGTTCCGTGACATAAACATAACTGAACCTTGTCTTAATCCTTTCCATTAAACTTCAGGGTCGTGTTCTTGAAGGTAGTACATAGGAAACACGACGTAACTAACATACTCAATGCAAGTACTTAATAAAATTACAATCGCTCATACATCGCTGATAACTATGTATGTATAAAAAAAAAAATTTAAAATGAGAAAAGAAAAGGTTTTACTAAATGAGCAGAAAATCAAGATCAACAAAGCAAACAATTTTTCAAAAATTGAAATAAATAAATTTAAATTACTAAGAATGTCGTCGGAGTCACGCGAATAAAATTTGCTGCCCATTCAGTATTTCCTGCTGCTCATTTAAGGCCTATGGTATGGTGAAAAATTAAAACTCAAGTATTCTTTCTGCAAAATAACAAATGAAGTTGTGTGCAGGAAACGAAATAGAAAAAAAAGCGTTATTAAAGTGACGTGAAACTTGGATTTGTTCGTGATCTCAACGCGCCTGATTGCACATCTGTGCACAAAATTAAAATTCCCCGCTTATTTCTCATAAAACACGGTACAGTTGAAATATTTAAAAGTTTCACAATCAACTTTTTTATTTAAAGGGGGGAATCAAGGCGTGCACCTTAACAGAAAATATTAAATTAAAATAAAAAATTAAGCATTTTTATACGTTGGAATGAAAGGTATCGCAAGAGTATGTGTATTTCATTTTTTATTCGTTATTTTATTAGAATAAGTTTATAAACTGTTTTATAAACAGTTTATAAAATATAGATTTATTCATTCTTTATTCGTTATTTTATTAGAATAAGTTTATAAACAGTTTTATAGACAGTTTTATAACTGTCTAGATTTATAAACTTACTTTATAAACTAGAATTTGTTTACTAATCTTTATTTCCTGTTACGAGTTCAAACATTTGCGTCTAAACCAATTTTAGCAGATTTTTTATTTTAATATTTAAATGTTATCAGTATGTAGGTAATTACCTACTACATATAAAAACAGGGACATTAAAAAAATTACAAATATAAAAAATATTTTTTATGCCTTTTATTAAATGAAAAACAGTAATGATGATGTTATTCGTAAGTAACCTTATTTTAGCAAACAATATTTTTTTATAGGGAAAGTAGGCGGGTGAGCAAGCGGGTGGGACCCCACGTGGTGGTAAGTGTTACCGCCGCCCATGGGCACCTGCAACACCTCCTGGTGTTGCAGGTGCCCATGGGCGGTGGTACGCTATGCGAGTACGCCGCCGACCTTGCAAAAACTAAATCGCACCTGGAAATGCGATCGTCGACAATTCGAACAGCACGTCCTTGGATGTCCTTGCATCGTTGGATATGGAGTCAAAGGGGTCCAATAAATATTTTGTTGGGCCGGCCCAGAGATGTGAGCAGTAAGTACTCCATATGGGGTCTAACCTGAGCTTTGTAGAGCGTTAGGAGTAGCCCAGGGGTGAAGTACCGCTTCGTTTTGTTCACCACATCGAGTTTATTGGAGGCTATTTTGGCTGTATTTTCAAGATGACCCATTGCTGGAAATGTCGACACCAAGAATCCCGATACTCTCCGAGATGTTAAGAGGTATGTGCTGAAAGCGAGGTGCTACGACAAAAGGGGCTTTTTAGCGGTGAATGCACAGACTTGCGTCTTACTGGGGTTGAAATCCACTAAGTTTAGAGAACCTTAAATCGAGACTTAATCTAAAGCGTCTTTCGACACAAGCCTGACGCGACTCTCTTCCACTTCGACCCGAGGGATATTGGCGCGGCCCCTGTACATTGCTGTCTTCCCAGTGCTGTCATCTGCATAGCAACGTATGTCACCAGTTTGCAACTGGTGGCTGATATGCAGAAGGAACAGAGTTGGGGACAGCACTGAGCCTTGAGGGACGCCAGCATTAATAGACATGGACATAGAAATTAATAGATGCTCCGTCCAGTCAAGAAGCAGGCAACCCATTCGCATAACCCCTCGGGTATCTCGAAAGATAGTTGCTTGGGAAACAGCGTCAAAAGCTACTGTAATGTCTAGGCCAACAGCTACAGCCTCGCGTCCACTCTCAATGGCGTCAGCCTAGCGGTGTGCTAAATACGCTAAAAAATCACCAACCGAGCGACTATGACGAAATCCATATTGACGGTCGGTTATCCTCTAGGTACCCAAGGAGCTGTGTGTTTATAACAAGCTCCTTCACATTGAAGAGAAGGGAGGTGATCGCTATTGGTCTGTAGTTGGCCGGGTCGGTGCACTCACCCTTTTTAGGCAAAGGGTGAACATGAACCTTCCATGCTAACGGGAAGCTTTTTATGGAGTTAAAGAGTACGCGTCGCGTAAGCACCGGAAATAACTCAAGAGCTTTTAATATTAAATTTTTAATAAAAAATATTTTTATATTAATATTAATACATATAATATTAAATTATTATTAAAATCAAAACATGTGCATGATACCGTTTATTAAAACCTATTTTATAAAGACTTATAGTTATAGTATATTATTGTATATAATTATTGTTTTGATTATTAGTTAATGTTAAATAATTTATTCAATTTAAATTACTTTGTATGTATTAACGCCCAGTAAGGCGACCAACAACTTAGCAATGGTTACGAGGCCATCTGCGATTTCAGAAATAATGAAGACCGCTCTTTTTAGGAGATATTCTTCGTAATATAGCACGGAATATTAGCTGACGTCTCAGTAGACATTAATCACGAGCCCGGCCTCGTTGCGCAAAAATAATTCTTTGTTATACTCCTAGTTCTACGGCCTACGAGTAAGCCTACGTGCTACGGGAGATCGTAGCGCTGTAGTCTTTTGCTGTTTAGCTACAGATATTTTCTGCGGAGATTTAAAACTTGCCAACGGAAAAAAAACAGGTACATAGGCTTCCAAGTACGTCTGCGTTTTGTAATAAATTGCACTTACACATTGGCAGCTATGACTATATCTAACATTGGTTATTGCTCTTTAATTTGACTACAACATACAGCAGTATATCTAGAATTGCTGTACAGTCTGACTGAACTGTATGAATTCGCTCAATGCACATCTTACGGTGTTAAGTATAAGGAAATTAAAAACAACTTTCCATCGTATTCTACTACCTACATATGCTAAGTACCGACTGCTCTTTAGCTTTAGCGACTTTGAATATACCCAGAATATGGTAAAACATAATTCATTAAATCTACGCCTATTATCATTTAACTGTAACAACGGAGTATTTGATTACAGTTGACACGGAACAAATAGAGTTGAAATTGAGATAATTCCTACATATTTTATTGTAATAGAATATTTTAACAGGCGCTAATAAATCTCAGGACCCAAATAAGTATGTATACAATGTTATGTTTGCATGTTTTTAGACCATAATGATTGAAGGCATTCGGTTGTTCCGAGAGGTATG
The DNA here is from genome assembly GCA_914767545.1 of Sesia apiformis. NCBI lineage: Eukaryota > Metazoa > Arthropoda > Insecta > Lepidoptera > Sesiidae > Sesia > Sesia apiformis. The sequence continues at coordinate 12,174,731 of OU611947.1, read as the reverse complement.
ACACGAAGCGACGATGTTAATGTTTTCTTCAAGCAATTCACTTTTCCGTTATAATGACACTTTTAAGTCTTCAAAATCCATTTTTTTTAAATGAAAGACTAATAATAATTTTATGACTTTAAGTAAGCATTTGTAATTATAGGAATATTTATAAGTACACAACACAGAGAAACGCGCACAAGTTATGTATATCTCACGCCGCCGTTGTCGTCGGAACGTTCCGATTACTTTATGAATTTTCAAACTTGTAGTCTATTAACCCAAAGTTCTCAACTTTCACACATAAAATTTATAATGTTACATTGTTTTTTAGGAACGCACAGCTTCTAATGAATATGGTGAGTACAAATAAGATAGTGACAAATGTTATATAACTTGCGGAGCGGACGGTAACAAAAATTAGTAGCAAATTATCGTAAACAAAGAACTTACCGTTTGCACCGGAAGTAGGATCAACAACCAAGTGGCAAAGTTTAGACCGTCGTTGGCAGTTTGGAACAACAGTTGAATAGAAATAATCTCGACGAGCCGTAAAGAATCGGCGCGATTCGCGACAGGAGTCAAGTGGGAGCCGCGCGGAGTCGGGGAGTGAACCCACAACTCGGGTCCGAACTCAAGTTGCGAATGCGGGAGGGAGCGAGTTCGTAGGCGCGCGTACGGGACGATACGACAGGTCCGCTCGCGAGGGCGGCTTCAGTTGAAATCGGCGTCACCCTCCACCAGGGTTATGTAACACGCGCGGAGTAGCGCAGCGCGGTTCAGCCCCCGCACCCCGCTTTTAGGGAAAAGATGAATGAGTAAAGTTTCCTAACGGACGTTAGTCCATGGATCGCGCTGAGTTTCGGATCGGCCCGCGGTTACATAAAGCCGACATGCGCAGTGCGGCCGCCGCACCACGACGCTCATCCTACAACGCCCGCGCCGATAACGGATCCCCTACTTTTGACTGATTACACTAAGTGTACCTACATACATTAAATAATTTATTCCTGTAGTATCAGTAATGCTCTGGTAGGCATTAAGCACGTTATTCTTACAACGATGTTATTGGCCCCTGTTTGGATGTTTTACAAAGAAAAAAATTTGTTCCGTGATTTATTTCTATGTTTATAAGTGTTTGTTCGATTAATGAAAGCGACTGGACAATAATAAATACTAAAGACAAAAATATTATCATATTTTACACCATTACAAACAAATCACAAACCCTTTTATAGCTGTATTAATAAAAGCTATTACAAATATTACGGCCACATATTAATCAATGTGACTATTGATTGTTTTGGTAATAACAGACTTAAAATGTACAAACAACAACAATTGGATCAACGACCAAAAATCGTGGTCTGCAATAAAGTAAACCTTAATATAGAGTTACCTCAGATTAACGTTATTTTATTAAATTAAATAAAATTGTAGTCGCAGACCCGCTATAATGGTGATGCAAACAAAGAATGATAATAAAGGATTTTATTTAAACATTACATAAGACAGTTTTACAAAAAACGAGGTTAACCCTAGCCCTCACACTAGGATTCCCCGTGTCGCGAGGACTCGTTCATTCCAGTCTAACATATTTGACATTATGTAGGTAACTTATATTTATAAAATGAAAATTAAATAATATTAAATCGAACTTTCCACTCAAAAATGCATTTATGATTTATGTAAGAGAATTATAGCGTACCTATATGTATATGTGGGTGTATGAGAGACTGAGAGTGTATGTGTGGGCATGAGAGTCTGTATGTTGTGTATGTTTGCGTGTGTGTGCATATATGTAGGTTTGTATGAGCATATTTTGTTTACTCTTTATGTGTTTAAGCTTTGTTTATGTGTATTCATAATGTTTTCAGAGTAATTATAGTTTAGTTTTTTAGAAATACACACATCAACTGTTTTTTACATGCATTATGTAATAGATAACAAAAAAAAATTTTTTTTGTACAATGTAGTTTATCTGAAAAATAAAAATGATTTTTTAGCTGCTGCATTAAGTCCTCTCCATTGTACTTATCTTTTTACTTTGGAAGATGTATCAACCTTGTATAGTATTTTCTAATGTAGGACTTTGGCAGCTCAGATTATTGAGGTCGTCACAAAAATGAAACTTCATGCCTAGGCTCTGTTTTGGTGTGGACTGTACAGACATCCCAGAGCTGATGTATATTATTTCGTCTTGCTGGCATTTAGTGTCAAAAGCTTGTTTCGAAGCCAATGCGTGAGCAGGCGTAGACCGTTTTCGGTAACATTTTTAGCTTCAGTCCATGTGTCTGCTGAAAAGATTATTATTGAAAAGCAAAAATCTTTGCGTTTAGCAGTTTTAGTTTAGATAAGTCAGTAATGTAAATTATAAAAAGCGTAGGACCTAAAACGCTCCCTTGGGAGACGCCAAAACTAATGGGTAAGTATTCACTAACAAGTTCATCAATTCTAACACGTTTGCGATTTTCGAGATATGACCGAAGCCATGTAAGAGGAATACCTCGGATTCCCAACAATTCCAATTTTCGTAGCAAGATGGGCCTGGAACGGCGTCAAAGGCCGTTTCCATGAAGGCTAATTGTACGACCGCATCCTCTGTTAACATGTTTCTGCAAAAACTAAATTGATTAGGTGCCAGAAAGTCTTCTTTTTCTAGGTAATTTAATATTTTTTCATTTCAAATTTTTGGAGAACGATGATAACAGTGAGATGGGTCTGTAATTAGAAACCTCAATAGTGCCTTAATCAGGATCAGTACCAGTTGTCAGACTGAGATTACATATACGCGCAATGGGAGATGCAAGTCAACATACAAAATCATATGATCATACAAAATCAACAACAACATCCTTAAACAACTTATGGTTTAAGGATGTTGTTGTTGATATTGTCGTGGTCATGGTCAGAGTTTGTTTTCATCTGTGGAGGTCATGAAGAAAAAGTTAGAATTTAAGGGTTTGGAACAGTTACCGAAATACAAATTTTCTACAAGATTCTCCATTGTCATTTCCCTTGTTTTTAATAATAGGGGTTAAAGTATGAAATTGCCGTTTTATAGTAATACATACTTTGAATTGACATAAAACCTTCATGGTGTGAGATTTTCGAATGAAACTTTTTTCACATGATACCTATGAGGTTCTTATTTTAAAAAATGTGCAATATTCGATTTTCGACTTTCAATTGTTTTTTTTATTCAGCTTAGACGGGAAAGATGGATACTTCGAAAATCCGAGTAATCTTTGAATACGAGTTCCGACGCGGAACTAACGCGGCAGAAACGGCTCGCAATATCAATGCTGCGTTTGGAGAGGAGACTGCTAATGAACGAACCGTGCGGTTTTGGTTTAAACGCTTTCGTAATGGAAACTTCGATTTGAAGAACGAACCACGTGGAAAACCGCCCACACAGGTGAATAACGCTGAATTGAAGGAGATGGTGGAAGCCGATCCGAGTCAAACTACCCAGGAATTAGCGGCATGGTTTAACGTTACCTTACCTACAATATTGACTCATTTGCATCAAATCAATAAGATAAAAAAATATGAAAAATGGGTGCCTCATGATTTGACTGATCTGCAGAAAGAAACGCGTGTTGAAACTTGCGTTGCCTTGTTGAATCGGTACAGAAATGAAGGACTATTGGACCGAATTGTGACATGTGACGAAAAGATTCTTTACGATAACCGAAAGCAAAAAATGCAATGGCTGACCCCAGGTCAAACGCCGCAACAGTGCCCTAAGGCAAAGCTTACCAATAAAAAGGTAATGGTAACTGTTTGGTGGTCTATTCATGGTGTTATTCACTGTAGCTTTCTCAGGTCTGGTCAAGCAATAACAGCAGATGTTTACTGTGCCGAACTTCGAACAATGATGGCGAAACTACTCATAGCAGTGAAACAGCCCCGACTCGTGAATCGATCTTCACCATTATTGCTCCATCATAACGCAAGACCTCACACTGCACGAGAAACCGTTGTAACTCTACAGGAGCTGCAGTTAGAAACCATACGTCATCCTCGCTACTCGCCAGACCTTGCTCCAACGGACTACCATTTTTTTCGTGATTTGGACAATTTTCTACGTGGTAAAAAATTTTCTTCCCAAGAAGCAGTACAAAATGCTTTCACATAGTTTGTCGAATCTACATCCCCAGAGTTCTATCGCAAAGGCATAAATGAACTTCCGATTAGATGGCAACAATGTATAGATAATGAGGGTAAATATTTTGATTAAATAAATGTTACATTTTAGAAGAAAACGAGTTTTAATTTTTCAGTACAAATCGGCAACTTCATACTTTAACCCCTAATACTTCTGCCCTACTGTTGTGAAATATTTATTTACAGTATTTAGTGACTTCATTAATTAATTTTAAGCAGATCTGAGTTCGACTTTTCATTTAAACCACAAATATCGCCAATAACTTCCATATTTATCGACTTATTCCCTTTGCATCCAGTTCGTCGTTTACTCTTATAGTCGTCCCTATTAGTTGCATACCCTATTTATACCTATATCCTATTTAGTTGTTGTTGTTTTTTTTTTCATTTATTTAATTATACCAAACACAATAGATTTATGCAGATTTAGAAGATTATAGATTTTATAAATTTAGAAGGTTTGTGTAGGCACTTCACATTCGTGTATAAACTGATTATTAAAATATAAATTGTTATTGGACCTTATTTCTAAACCTATAGTGTTACAGAGTTATATATTTTTTATTGTTGTGGTATATTTTCATTATGCGTCAATAACGAATTCAATTCATGCAACACATCAGTCACAATAATGAAGCCACCAATCGTACAGAGAAACCGCTTCCTCAAGGTCGTCAATACAGGCTGTTCCAACGTTACATTATAATTTATTATTTACTTAGAGTATGATTTTATTATTTTTGTTTGGTTATTGTAAACAATGTGTATTGTCTGTGGGATTTGTGGTTTAATAGTGATAGTTTATTAAATTTCAAAGTGCGTAGTGTTTGTGATAATTAAATTTGTTTAGGTGAGACTGCATTTTTCGAGTTCCCCCAAGGACTCCAACTCTGTCCTTAGTAAACCTACTATCACTTTTCCGAGTGACTCCTACCTACGTCGACAGGACTGGCCTATTGACGGTGAAGGTCAACGAGGGTTGTAAGGGTGAAAATTCGCCAATTTACTACTGATACACACAAACTGCAAAGTACAGGGGGAGCGGCAATCGGCAATGCACTCACTGTTCTGAGCATAGATTTGATTTACTAAACTATTCTACACTAATCAACTAATTAATCTACAACTAATCTACTAAACTAACTACCTGTAACTAATCTACACTATCATACTGGCCTATTGCAGTTTATAGTCGATTTCCTTCGGCACATTGTTCTATTTACACATAAACAGACCCTTTCACTTGCTTACGCACTCATTATTCTGTGGTGCACATTTCTTCCGCCGTCGCAACACTGCGATCTAACTGGTAGCACGACGACCTTCTTTGTAGCACGGTGCCGTTGCCCATGGTGATATAGATGACTGGAACCTCCTTGTCCTTTCCCGGGTAGACATTGGTAACTCACACTCGTAGATAGGTGTTCCGGGGCTGATTCGGGTCGCACACGATGACTAACCAATGTTTGGTACTGGAGTGAAGGCATGTACTCCTGTACCCAGCGTTGCCAGAAGATGTCTGCGAGCCTCTGGGCGCGCCTCCAGTGATGGCATGCGTTCAGGTCGTCCTCGGTGAAGTCTCCAGGAACCGGCATGTGACAGTTTGAGCCGAGCAATATAATATTCGGTGTTAGTGCTGCTGGCCCAGTTCGTCCTGTTCATCTGATCACGAGTCCGCTTGCAATCTTTCTAATTTTACCCTTTAAAGGTCGGCGGAGTTCTGAATTTCCTTGATTTTTTTCGGCTAGCTGCTCTGTCGCCTCCAACTCCGCGAGAAGTCTCTTGCTACGGAGCGGCGTGACCGAGTACGGCACGAGGGCGGGCGCACTGTACGGCCGGAGTCCTCTGGCGTAGGTGACGGTGGCTTGGAGCGGACGGCTAGGGCGACACTATCTTCAGCAGGCTTCTTTATAGTCGAGGACTTATTTTTTGTGGTATTTCATTCTTTTCTTTTGTTCATCTTAATATGATAGATAAATAATGTCCTGAATATTAGCACATAAATAACGGTCACCCAAGCAGTACCTTTTTAAATTGGAATTATTTTGTTATATGCAAGGCCTATAGACAAGGAACCCTGCCTGTACCAATGTACATGTAAATAAGTTAATTCATCACCTTCACGTAGAATATAACATAATTAATATTTAAAAAATATAAGCGACTAAAAGCGACGAAAACCTTTAGATGCCTTACATTTCTATATCAAAGATGTACATTGAAAATGAATGCGGTACATATGCTTCTCAAGAGGAGTACATTAGATTAAGGCACATCTCAATAACTTTAGGCGAAATACAGGACCAGCCTGAGGCACATAAGTTTTTTCAGCCCGGCTTCTATCCATATCAATATCTTGCGTGATGTTAAGTTTCAGCATTAATAAAAGCGGTACATGTGCCGGATTTATGGAGTACATTGGTTCTGAAAGTCTGTACTAGCATGGTCTGAGCACATTGGCGACGCGCTCAATTGTAATTATTTAAATCTTGAAAATTGTGTTTTGACATCTGTTACATGTACTCAATATGGACATTACGTTTAAGGAAGGGAGAGATTTACTAAAAATCACCAGTCAGTCGAGCCTATACCTGCGCGCGCGACACCACACCACCGTGATCCGTCGACATTATTTAAAAATTACGTTTAATTCTTGTCACGCATTCAAATAAATGCAAAAATTCCTTTTTCTATCCATTTACCGTTTTTAGTTTGTGCAATTGTTATGTATCCGTCTCTATTAATAATCTGTATTGTCTATGTCACACTCGCCCGCCCGTCATGGCCGAATACACGTACTTCAACAAGCCTCGTTGTGTTATTTAAATATCTAAGACTTGCACAGCAACTAGGACCATGCAAGCACACCCCAACACCGTAAGATGGTGTCAGAAGTGTGAAGTCAAGTACCTAGGACACATCTTTTCTAAAGAAGGTGTGAGAGTCGATGAAAATAAAGTCAAAGCTATTTGTAGCATGCCAGCTCCTACTAATGTCACAAAATTACAAAGATTCTTAGGTATGGTAACCTACTTAGGCTCATACATAGAAAATCTGTCAGAAAAAACTTCAAATTTGAGAACACTTCTGTCTAAAGATAATGATTGGTCTTGGCAAGATAGACATAATGTAGAATTTAATGTTTTAAAAGAATGTATAACTAAAGCCCCTGTCTTGACATATTATGATCAAAATAAACCTATTACATTGTCAGTCGATTCGTCTAAAGATGCCATGGGTGCAGTGATTAGCCATGATAAACAACCCATCGCATATGCTTCAGCGTCATTAAGCTCATGTCAACAGTCATACTCTCAGATAGAGAAAGAGCTATTAGCTATCTTATTTGGTTGTACAAAGTTTCACCAATATATATACGGTCGCCACACTTTGGTTGAAACTGATCACAAACCAATAGTGTCACTTCATAATAAACCTATTTATAATATTCCACCTCGTCTTCAAAGAATAATGTTAAGACTACAACCATATGACCTGAATGTAACTTATAAACCAGGTAAATATCTTTATGTCGCTGATACGCTGTCCAGAGCAGCTTTACCAGAACAATCATTAAATGATCTTGATTCTGATCTAGATTTGCATGTCAATTTAGTCATTAAGTCACTGTCAGTTAGTCCAAATAAACTTAAAATTATTCAAGAACAAACCTCTCAAGACAAAGAATTGTCACTTTTGAGTAAATATTGCTTAACAGGTTGGCCTGAACATAAAAGATTACTTCCAGACAACCTTAAGCCATATTTTCCTTTAAAAACTGATATACACATTATCAATGGTATTGTCTTTAAAAACAACAGTGTAATTATACCTGTAGCTATGAGGAATGACATATTAAAACAGATCCATGAAGGTCACCAGGGTATTCACAGTTGTCAAAGAATAGCTAGAAATCTAGTATACTGGCCCAATATGTACTCTGATATAGAAAAGTATGTTAATAATTGTCATATCTGTCTTACTAACAGACGCAGTAATTCCAAAGAGCCACTGCAGCCTCATGAGATAAAACCAATCCCTTGGAATAAAGTTGGTGTTGATCTATTCGATCTTAATTCAGACAAGTATGTCATAGTCGTTGATTATTTTTCAAAATATATAGAGCTTGTTAAACTAGTAGGTGGTTCCACTAGTAATATTGTCATTAGTCACCTAAAGTCTATTTTCTCCAGGCATGGAATTCCTAATATTTTAATTTCAGACAATGGTCCTCCATTTAACTCAAAAGAGTTTAATAATTTTACTTTAGATTGGCAAATACAGCATATCACATCAAGTCCTTACTTTCCACAGTCTAATGGTCTTGTCGAAAGAACCATAGGCACTATTAAGAATATGTTAAAAAAATGTCTTGCTGATCGTACAGATCCTCATTTAGCATTATTGCAGTATAGAAATACACCTAAAGAAAACATGTATTCACCTGCCCAATTGCTAATGTCCAGATCACTTAGAACAAAACTTCCAGTCTTAGAACAGTCTCTGAAACCTAAAATACCTAACTACAAGTCTTTGTCAAATAAAACACAAACAAACAATAACAAATCACAGATTTATTATAATCAACATACAAAGCCTTTGTCTTCACTAAACATTGGTGATAAAATCTACTTTAAGAAACAGCCAGATAGTATATGGACACCAGGTACTGTCTCAGACATAGGTCCACAGCCCAGATCATATACTATTACCTCCCCAGATGGTATTCTCCGTCGAAATCGCCAACACATACTAAAACCAAAACAGTCTCCTACTTTGTCTACTCCGTCTAGTAGCAAACCACTGTCACCGTCAGTTCCAAAAGATACTGAGCTTCGGCAGTCTTCCAATTCATTGCCGTCGTCTCCTTCTTCGAACTATCAGTCCCCTTGTCCAGCTAGTCCTGTCAAAAAACGTGAAACAGAAACAAACACATTACATACACCAAATAGTCATACAAACCGCCCAACAACTACGTATTCTTCATTCGGCAGAGCTATTATAAAGCCCCAAAGATTTAATTTTACGAAATTTTAATCTAAGTAACTTTATGTTTTACTGTTTTCCAAGATGTGTTTACATAACCTCAAATTTTGTCATGTTAATCGTCACTGTCACAGAACTGTCAAAATTGTAAATGTCAGTCAAGTCAATTTGACAGAAGATGTCGTTGTCATAGAGATGTTCCGTTTTATTCTCTAGAATTAAAAGAAAAAATGTTCATTGTAAAAAATAAGGAAGCAATGTATACTTACGCATTTTTAATAAGGGAGATGTTATGTATCCGTCTCTATTAATAATCTGTATTGTCTATGTCACACTCGCCCGCCCGTCATGGCCGAATACACGTACTTCAACAAGCCTCGTTGTGTTATTTAAATATCTAAGACTTGCACAGCAACTAGGACCATGCAAGCACACCCCAACACCGTAAGTTTCCAAGTGCTTTAAATTTCTATACCGAAGAAGTACTATATTAAATTTCTATACCGGAAAAGTTTGTTGAGGGGGAGAGTGCACGCTGCAATCCAACAGCCGCTGTGCGCGCTCGACTGGCCACGTTACCCCTCTCTCACAGAAGACTATTTTCAAATATACTGCAATTCCCACTTTTATCTTATTTCCCTAATGTACGTAGGTACGTGTTTCGGTAGTGAATGAGTTGTGCCAGAGCCCATTCCCATCCTATCTCTCTCCGTTTTATCAACCCTTTCTCCAAATTCATCCCTATATCTCCAAAGGTAGACAGCGCATCCGGGGGCGTGCCAACGTTTGTCATTTTATACTAATGTTGTCATGTATCGCGCATATATATGGGTAACAGTATCCACTTACCATCAGGTGAACTGTATGCTCGTCTGCCGCCTTCGTCCATAAATAAAAAATAAAAAAGTACATTGTAAATGAAAGAGGTACATATGCTCCTCAAGAAAAGTACATTCGATTCAGGATTGAGCTGTCAATAGCTCTAGTCGTGGGACCGGGCCAGCCTGACGCACGTCCATCCTGACCCACACAATTACGAATGTAACATCGACATTTCATTAAGGAACTGTTCTTCTTACATATAAACACACGAAGAAGTTTGACGACGCAAATAAGTGTGAAAGCTGGGTCAAAGGATGCTCAAAGGTTTATAGAACCCTTTCTTCAATTTATAATCGACATGAATACGTAACAATAGTCTGTTCTTTTTCTTCACATGTTTTTAGATACTACTTCCTAAATCAGACAGCGTGGCTGATTTCAAATCGCGCTAACATGTTGTTGCGTAACACCAACGTAGGTGCACGATTATGTAACACGAAATTTTGGACAACTTGGAACCGATTTAAAAATATATCGATTAAGATAGAAATCATTTAGCAAACATTTACAAGTCTAAATTACCCGATTTATCCCAGTCGGCGCGGCGGCGTATTGTCATTGCACTGCCCGTATCTAATCTAATTTATGAACTGATCGTTAGCAGAAGCACTTAAATATCGATGCTTTTAACGAAACCAACACAAAATATTCTTACGGACTTGCCAGAAACCAGTTTAAAAATTTAACTGGTATCGGTACTCACCATCAAGTGACCCACTTCAGTCTGCCATCACTTCTGTAAGTAAGTAGTTATAGCTCGCAATCGCTGATGGAACTAGGTTGTCCGTAAATACTTAAATCGTTTTATGTTGATAATAGTGTTTTTATTTTTGTTAAAAGTTATGTAGATTTGGAGAGCAGACGATTGAAGTCACCAATGTCAAGCGGAACGATTCCGCTAATGTCAAGACATCATTAATATTAAAAAGCAGTCCGCGAATACACAACTTACCTGATGGTGTTACTGTCGCTCAATACTACTCGATGGCCTCTGTATTGCATTTCCCACTATATAGCAGAGCCCATTAACATCCCATCCTATTCTACCCCTCCCTATTTTTCCAAACCTTTTCTCCAAATCTATTTTTAAATTTCCAAAGATAGGTAACTTATCCGAAATCGTACCAGCATTTGTCATTCTGGACTGATGCTGACATGTATGACGGATATTCATGGGCGACAGTATTAATTTGCCATCAAGTGAACTGTACATCCGTCTGACGCCTTATTTCAATAAAAAAAGTATCTTATAATATTCAGTTCTGACACAAGGATTAGGTAGCTATTAGGTACATATTTATTAACTACATTTTCTGAAAATTAATTAATTTAGGTTATAATTTAGATGAAAGTCGCGGGAGCGTCATTAGAAGTTTTACACGAATATGTCTCTTTTGGATAGTCAATCCAGTTAGACAAGTCCAACTTCACTCGAGGGACCGATAGAAGCATTCAGCTCGGCAGCAATCGGAAAAATGCGTCATCTCTTCTCGTTGTTTAATATACCACAAGACTTCAATAAATGCGTCCTGCCCGTAATGACGTCTAGTTCCGGAACATGGTCTCTGATGGTAGGCCTGGTTCACAAGTTCAAAGTCGCTCAGCGAACGATGGAAAGAGCAAAGCTGGGAGTTTATATGCTGATCAAAATCAGTAACGAAGAAATTCGACGAAGAACTAAAGTTGCCGGCATAACTCAAAGAGTCGACAAGATGAAGTGGCAGTGGGCAGGCCGTATATGCCGCAGGACCGATACGGTACTGTCGGGGGAAACAAATCCTCGAATGGAGACCACGTACCGGCAAACGCAGCGTGGGACGCTGGTAGTGACTGGATGAGAAGAGCGGAAGACCGGAAGAGGCGGTGTGTAGTGGCGGTCCTTGAGAAAGGCCTATATCCATCAGTGATGGTATGAGGCTGATGGTATGATATGGTAGCTTTTAATGGCCGCTCGACACCCACCACGTTGATATTCGTCTCATCAGTAATTCACGCCATGAGCAATTCTATAATTTTATTATACTTGTATGACACATTATCTTAAGAAAAGGACCTGTTATCTATAGTAGTTTCCCACATATTGAGAATTTAGTTAAATATTTTTAAAAAGATGTATCGTGTCAGGCTAGCTCACACGAAATTTTAGTAGGAATTATTAAATTAGACAAAAATAATGAGTCGAATGCTCTCTATTGACAATTAACACTTTTGACAAGATTACAAAATTATAGGTACAAGTCACTAAGTTCGGAAAGCTCATATTATTCTCATGGCTCATTTACATGTTCGGGCGAGCGTCTCGGCGAAACTTGGGCGAGAAATTTGATTACACGAGCGCCTGTCCTTACACGTTCCGCGAGACCTCAGTCGGTACTTAATCGCTGAATATACATGATGTAGAAGTTGTTGCTGCATTAGCGTTATATTTGATGAATTTATACAACTATTATTTATATTACGTCAGAAAAAAAGATCTAGAAAAAGGGGATGGTGGATGGTGACCGAAACAGAACCCTCGACAGACACTGTATAGTAACGAGCATGTAAACTGACGTTCATTTTTCGTCCGAACTCCCTTCGACGCGGGTACAAAAACCGACATCGATAGGAGCATCCGAGACAAAAGCCGAGCCGAGTGTCTGTTTATACGTTCTTACGCATTTCGTCTCGTCATAAGACGATCTCGTCTGGTTTCAGCGAATGTGTACACTAGCCATCAACGGCATTGTGTAAAAAAGTACTGCCAACATCTTATAACAAACTTTAGGCAACTTAACGAAAATGCAGGGGCAAAATAAAAAAAATACAGAACTTTGACGTACTGAACTTCAAGATACAGGAGTTTTAATCTAATTTGCAAGTCAAATTTGTACAAATTGTACAAATTTTATTTATAAAAATTGAGAGAAATAAAGACAATTATAATTTCTAGAAATTGTACTTACATAATAATAATACTTATTATTTACTTACATACATAATAATGTACTTAGACAAATTAAATTACAAGTGGTTATATTTAATTTATTAGAGCTATTTTGAAACAGAACTTCTACGGAGCTTCTACGGAGGAAACAGAGTTGTCTTGCGAATTGTTGCTGGTTAATCAGTCTGACTAGAGACATCTATCTGTTGTCACCAAAGACTTCTTAATATTAGCGTAATATACAAACAAAGATGGCTTTGACATGTGTGCGTGAAAAAAAAATGAAAAGTGAAAAATAGTTAGAAGTCGGTAGTTACAAAATCACAACCTAAAGCTCATAGTTCTATACAAAGACTTCTTTTAAGAAATCTGTACTACACCTAACTAATATATCGACGGTGGAAAGAAAAAATGGAATAAGCGACACACACTTTACTTTCAAAATTGAACCTTGTTATAGCCAACTTTACGTGCGTTGTTTGTTAGTTGGTAGGTACATGAATTTGTTAGTAGTGATAATTACCATCCATATTTAGAGATCAGTGTAAATAATTGTAACCTGCATGCTTTACAACCTCTAAGTTACCAATTTTTCAGGTGGCTGATTATACAGCCATTAATAACGCTCTGTCTAATGTTGATTGGGAGGATCGCTTGGGACAATGCGATATGGACGATGCAGCAAGTTCCTTGTACAATACCATTAACGAAATAATAATGTCACATGTGCCAATTCAAACTGTTTATGATGATGGTAGATATGGCTTAGTAAACCTTTGATAATGGTAATTAGAGAAAAAGTAAAGTTTAATAGGAAATGGAAAATCTATGGACGGTTAGACGATTACGACAGTCTTACTCTGTTACGACGACAAAAAGTTATTCAGAACAAATGTTATAAAATTCCTTCTTGAGCTTAGCTGAATCTAAAATTCATAATAATAGTAAATATTACTAATGATTTATTAAGTCAAAGAATTATCTATTCATATTAAAGGACACAGTAAAAAATAGATATTAATGAAGGAACAGGATCAATGTTCAAATGGAATCTCACCATACTTTCTGTGTCAATGCTGTGACTAACTGTCGAAACCTTTATCTCTCTTAATTTATCTCTTAGCTCTGGTACTATGCCTCAAATATGGATAAAGTCTTATGTGTACCTGTGCATAAATCTGGTGATAAACATAATATTAAAAATTATCGCCCATATCCAAATTGTTCACTATTGAAAAACTCTTTGAGAAAATTATTTACGACTCACTTTTTCCTATTATTTAGACCTCTCATCTCTTCGGCAACAGCATGGTTTCGTGAACAAAAAACGGAAACAAATTTATGTAAATTGTAATTTATAAATTTGTAAACGAAGTTACTAGAAACCATGGAAAATGGTTACTAGGTGAACTGATTATTCCAAGACATTTGACAAAAATTCACACGGTATGTTAGAAAAACTGGAGTGTACTTATCGGTGTACATGGCGACCTCCTTAGATGGGTTGAATCCTATGTACGTGAACGTCGCCAACCTATCTGATTTAAGGGTTACTGTTCATCGTTTGTGCCTATCCCATCAGGTGTGCCTCGGGGATCGCATTTCGGACCTCTTTTTTAATATTTACGTCAATGATGTTGTCTCCATATTTCAAGATTGTAATTGCATTTTGTACGCTGCCGATATGAAAATGTTCAAAGTTATAAAAAGTTACTCAGATTTAGATAAACTCCAGAATGATTTAGACCGTCTCTGTAATTATTGTAATGACAATCTTTTGCATTTGAATGTAAACAAGTGCTCAGAAAGTAATTATTTACGCAAAAAAAGTTATTAATAAATAATTAATTATTATCTAAATAATAAAGTTGCTCAACGCGTGTCCGTGATGCGAGACTGGGGTGTTTTCCTTGACAGTAAGTTGTCATATAATTTTCACATTGAACAAATGTTGAATAAAGCATTTCGGTCTTTAGGTTTTATTTTGAGAGTTGGTAAGGAATTCAAACTCAACAGTACTTACTATCATAATACTATATAAAACATTAGTAAGACCCACTCTTAGAATACGTATTATTTAGTATTATACGCCAGTACACTGTAATATATCTATGTGAAAGTGTACAGCTCATTTTCTATCGCATGTGGCCACGCCGTGACTGAGTATATAGTATTAGCTTCGTTCGCGGTAAGGATTCAGAACTGATTCGGAACTATACGCATGCGCAGTTCAAATAATGCCGTTCGCGGAACACACAATTCAGAATTTCTAGTTACAGTTCTGTGTTCGCGGAACCGTCGAACTCAATTCAGGATCGGTTCAGAATCGGTTCTATCAGTTCTATAACTTTGGCAAGAATCCGTAGTTCCAGACATGCGCAGTTTTTACCTAACGACATTTGACATATATGCTGCGGCTATATTCAGTTGGTTAGAAACTAATAAACTGGTTAAATAGTTAAATAAAATATAAATTTCATTAATTTATTAAGGGTTAAATAAAATATGGTTAGTTTTGTTTGTTGTTTATATAAATAAGTTTATATAATACTCTAATAAGAGTAATGTGTTTTGGTGGGTCCACTTAAATACTTGCCAACTTAGGGGTTTTCCCCCCAAATTTAGGGGGTAAATAAGTGGAATAGGTTTTTTTAGGGGTTTTATATTTTTAGGGATTTTTTGACTCTTCATATATTTTTTTGAATATATATTTTTCATATATTATGTGAAAGTATAGGCCCTGGGACAATCCAAACTATAATAGCTAATCATATTTATTTGTTGACCTAGCGACTTAACGACATCTAGTACAAATATATTACAACTACTCTGTGGTGACTGGTGGTTATTGTGCCTATGCTTACTGGAAATACATATGTACGTTGATTATTGTTTACTTGTTTAATTCGATTTTGTTGTTGTACTGCTGTGCCGACAAGCAATTTGTTAATGATGCCTAAAGAAACTAAAAATAAAAAAATGTACAGTCAGAAGTACACGTAGATTTGGGAAACAGATCCAGATTTAAAAGGTAAAGAAATTTCATTGCATTTTTGTAATTTATATTTTTTCTTTTATTATATATTTTTTAGGGAGATTTCTAAGTAATTTGAGCGATTTTGGGGGTTTTTGACTTAAGCTTTAGGGATAAATATTTTTGAGAGTTGGTAACACTGCCGATGACAGTAGATCGTACGCAGTTTGGTTCCGAAATCGTTCGCGGAAATAAAAATCACGAATCGGTCTATAACCGAGCATGCGCTCTACTACGATTCCAAATTAGTTCAGTACTAGTTCCGAATTAGTTCTGAATCCTTACCGCGAACAAAGCTATTATTCGTCTGTGCATAGCTACTTTCCGCCATTTTGAATAATTCTCGATTTTGTGGCTACCAACTAAACCACAGAACTGAACTCGGAACTGAAATAATCAAGGTCACAGTTATAACTTTCAATGTTTTATCGGTTTCGATATGTTACCGTCCGCTGTTCTCACTGACAATTACGACTGGTTGAAAAGTTCCAAGAAAACGTACATTTAATGATTTTCCCATTTTTACACTTGCACTTCCTTATTTTATTTTTATACTAGACGGTGCGCTAATATAGTCATGCACAATGTGTTCTAATAAATAAAAGACTTAATTCAATTCATTCGTTTAATTTATAAAATAATAATTAACATACTTTACATATTTGCAATAAATTTTGTCATAAAAAGCAAATTTATTCCTACTTATAAGTGTTTTCTATATGACACTTTGTAATACAAAATGCTATTGATGTATTGCAAAATCATCAAAATAATGAACCTTATAATAAGCATGCAAAAGTATCTTTTGCATGTTTGCTTCAATACATATTATGTATGTAGGTCGGTTAACTGGTCAATAGATCGGTTGAAGTTCAATGGAAACATCATCATAAATACTCTACGAGTAACCCAAGTTCGTAGAACTCATTAGATATTGATTACAACTACATGCATTTCGTTATTCAAAGCTCCATACACACACAAACCTGTCGCTGATATATTTGGTATTTCTTAGCATGTTTTAGGTGTTTTATTGTATTCGAGTCATACTTGCTAAATGTGAAAAGAACACATTTTAAGTCAAAAATTAATAGTATCAGATGGCGTTTATTTGCCGATTTTATTATAATATATATATATATATATATAATATATTTATATATATAATATATATAATATATTTATATATAATTTATATATAATATATAATATATATTATATATATTATATATATATATATATAATATAATATATATATATTATATATATATTATATATATATATATATATATATATATATATATATATATATATAGTAAATTTTGCCGGAATGAGTTTTGAAATAGATATTAAACGCATACCCTAATTCTAAATAGGCGATAAAAAGCCAGACGTAGAATACCATGCAAGTGTATATCTTATTAAAACATAATAATGGCATCTTATAACCTAAAATATTGTGAACATACTATTACCTATTACTTTTTAAGCAAGCATACATTGATTCCAGTAATTCATTGAATATCAGAAAAAGAATAAAAGTGTATAATAGAATAAACTGTATCATGAAATATTTAACTTTAAACAAAACAAATTGTACATTTAACTGTTAAGATAAATATCAAATTTAGTAATGTTTTTAAAGTAAAAGGGCACGTGACCTAAGTGACATATCTACATTCCGCCATTTACAAAAAAAAATCAAATTTTCAGCCGCCACCAAACCTTAATAAATTGATAAAGACATCCAAACAAACAAATAATGTACTCAGGTGAAAACCCTAAAGCATCTCTGAACTAAGATAATCAAAATCAAAGTTATAACTTTTGATATTAAATATCTCGGTATTTAGTGATTTTAGAAATTGTTACCTAATACCATTTTTATTTATGCCTAGAGAAACGTCTAAAAATCTAAGAAGAAACCGAGAGATCACATAATATTGGCCTTAAATTATTTCAGTTCCGAGAAGTTTTAGATTTTACCTAAGGGCATTTTATTTGTTTAGACATGTTCTATAAATTTATTCAGGATTGATAGGTGGCCGCAAAAAAGTGAATTTTTCAAAATGTCTAATAGTAGGTATACCAGGCTGCTCCATACAAAAATGTCAGAACCCCTTTACTATTTTCCTCCTTCAAATTTTCTACAGAATAACATACAAGTATATGCACTAAGTGTAGATAATTTTTGAAACAGTATTCTCAGTAGCCGTCAAAAGTATATATTATTATTTAAGCAATATACTTCTTAAATTATTATGTAGATACTTTTGAGAACAAGTGCAATGGATTAAAAGTACATAATCACACACTTAAAAAGTACAATAAACCATATAAAAGCTGAATTACATTGTATAGTACGATTTCTAAACATTTGGAACTGTTGTACCTTTTCAAAATAACATCTTAACAATCAAAATTCAAAATAATATACCTACTTAATTCCAAAATAACATCCTAACATTCTAGTCAGCACATTCTCAAAAAATACAATACTTTACTTTAGGAAACGTAAAGTACAAAATAGTATTGCTGCTGATGAAATGATAAAAATTGTCTTTTTATTGCATATAGGAACATTCAACAGCAATACATGAAATGTCATGGCAGTACTTCTCTATATAATTCGCGCGCGATCAGAATAGTCTAACAACCATTTGGAATTGAGACGCACTCGTATTGCAATGTTGGTCCTGGAAGATCGGTAGCAATCGCAATATGACGGCTGCACATTATTGTTGTGGTTTCTATAATTAAAACGACTTTTGTTTTATGACTTTCTCTGAACTTGATATAAGTTAAATATCTTTTATTTTATAGAAAGTTTAAGAGAAGTCTTTTTTATAGGGCGAACGAGCATGCGGAAGCAATTCGTTCGTTCCACAGCCTACTTTAAAAAGTACTGCTGAATTTTAATAAGTCGTAAAACAAGAGTTAGTAGTTTTTACGAAAGCAATTCAGGCTTAAGATGGTGCAAGTATTATTTATTCAACCCTGTATGTATATAGTTTGGACTCAATTCATAATAGGATTGTTTTATATAAGCAAGAAATATGAGATTGGCTCATTTTATATTTTTGTGACCCATTCCCTTTTTTCCATGCCACACGTTACAGAAAGTGCACAGATTTAGCTATTTTTTCATAAATGGCCTTTCTTATTTTTGTAGCACCCTTATATTGACATAACTCCATAGCGTTGTATTGAAGAGCTGGAAGGGTTTACTGTGGTGTAAAATAATTAATCTTTTGTGAGACAAACAAGAATTCTAGTCACCGACGATTCCACTTCATTTGACAAAGTACCGTACCAATCTAATCGTGCGCGCATTAACCCTTCTTATTACACTGAATACACAATAATACGTATACAACATAATAATAATAAGAATGTTAAGAACAAGAGATTAAAAAAAATATTAATAATGGACTT
Source organism: Sesia apiformis (assembly GCA_914767545.1). NCBI lineage: Eukaryota > Metazoa > Arthropoda > Insecta > Lepidoptera > Sesiidae > Sesia > Sesia apiformis. The sequence goes on along the minus strand of OU611947.1, from coordinate 12,155,319 downwards.
AAAGAAATTTGCGACCGTAAAAAGTCATATGGTCATCGCTTAGTTCCTTAATTTTATTTTAGCAATAAGCACAAACAATAAGATAAATATATTATTATCATAAGTATTGAGAGTTCTTATATGTATCAGTTAAGTTTAAGACATTGATGATATTTATCAACAAAACGTGGTGTTCAGTAAAGGTATACACATATACTCGTATATGATCTTCTTGTGGTGCCTGTCCCAACTAGTGGAGGCTGGGAATCAGCTTCGAATATTTTGCCGTCTCCCGCGAGGTAAAACAGTTGGGCGGCACTCGCAACGCCACTCCACTCCCGTATGTTACGCAGTCATGACTTTTCCCTGCGACCAACATACCTCTTTCCGGCAATCTTGCCCATCATAATTAGTTGCAAAAGTTCATATCTTTCAAGCACGTGACCCAAATACGCAACTTTTCTGATGGTCTGTAAGAGTTACGGAAGGAAGTACGGAACACTGAAGGAGACGGGTGCGCAAGATCTTGAAATTTCGGTTGCAAATAACTTTCAAAATTCAATACGAGTTTTTATTTCCCTAACACTATCCATAAGGACTGTGTCGTCCGCATATCTAAGGTTGTTAATGATACTCTCATTTACCGTAACGCTGCAGTCTAGGTGTTGCAGTGCTTCCGCTATATTGGCCTCTGAATACGGATTAAAGATTGTAGATGATAGAATGCAACCCTGTCGAAAACCTCTCTACTGTTCTTCACCCCGTTCGTTTCATCCCCATCAACACGAACGGTTGTCCGCTGCTCGCAATACAGGTTTCGGATAATTCGAATGTCATCTAATCTGATGTCGTAAAAGAGTGCAATAAGGCGATCGTGCATTACTCGATCGAAAACCTTCTCATAGTCAATGAAGTAAAGGAAGGAATACATCTTGTTGCATTTCTCTATATTTTTGCACTAAAACCGTTATTGCAACCAGCGCCTTCAGAGTGCCTACGCCGGTTCGGAATCCAAATTGCCTCTCGCTTACCTGTTCGTCACATTTTACCCCGATTCGCTCATGGATTATAGTGAGGAACAAATTCAGCACTTGAACCATGAGGCTTATTGGTATTGTATTTATTGTATTCCTCACATTTTTTAGCGGCCTTCTTTTTGGGTAAGGTGACAAAAACTGATTTCAAGCGATCCTTGAGTATGTGGCCTGTCTCGTACACGATGTTCATAAATTCAACAAGGGTTGGTTGAATTTATTTATTTGAATTTTTGAACATCGACTGTTGTTCGTCGTGTATGAGTTTCAATATCTCTATGGGAATATTGTCGGGCCCGACACATTGTCCAGTTTTGGCCCTTTGTACGGCGAACATCGTACTGACATATCGTTCCCACAAATCCTTTTTCTTTGACGTACATAGTATTGGACAGCCATGCTCATCCACCAGATATTGTGGCTGTGGCCGACCATGGCCTTTATCTCTTTGTGCAGGTTGAAAGCATCTTGCTTCTTATGAAGCCTCTCGACATATTCACATTTACGCTTGTACCATGTATTCCGAGCTAGCCGGACCTCCCCTGTGAATTTCCTCGCCTAAGGCATACATGGTTCTGTTTTTGTGTCTATGGAGTTTCCACTCTTCCATCAGTTGGTATATCTTTCCGTTCATTCAATCTTGTTTTGATGCCCACCCCACCCCACGCAGATGGTCTAGGAGGTTTATGTTTATTATCGAAACTTTTTCCTTCAGCCGAAGCTAGAAGTCGAATTCCTCTACTGAATTCGTCAAATAGAATTGGTCTATTTGACACATATATATATATATATATATGTGTCAAATAGACCAATATATATATATATATAGTTCAAATATATTCAAATAGTCTGTAGCTAATTTGTTTGTATGTTGGTTTGAACATTATTTAATGTTTCGTTATGTACATACTGAAAAGTTCATTGTACGTATTGGTACTTCAAAGTCTTTGATAGACTTGAGCCCCATGAATCCTATTTTGTATGGCTCGGTTCAGTTCTTTGGACCAGCAGAATTCAATTGTCAATTTGTAAATAAAACTCAACTTGTGCGTATTAATTTGGCGTAATCCTACTAGTAAATTACGTATAACAATTTAAATTTCCATACTATAAAAACAATTAGTTTTTAAACAATTTACGGTGCACTCCAACAAAGGACATCCATTCAGTTTGTACGAAAAACTAAACGTGGCGGTCAAACAAAAGTAATGCTATAGTCTGTTAGAACTTATTATTCCAAGCATTTATTACCATAGGTGCAGGTAATTCTCTGTGTTGTTATTTGAGTTAGAAATCTGCATTTGCATACATTTTCGATGAATATAGATGTGTGAACTTGTCGTGTAACAAACACAAAACTAATTCTGTAACAGCTAACTATAAAAGAAAAGGAGTAAAGTTGTTTCAATAGTCATATATTTTAAAGAGAATAGCCTAAAATCTAGCAGGATTGTTTTGATCCTAAGAATACGGCTCACACAAGGTTTTTTATTCTTCATATATGGCAATTGTGCAATTAGTACATTCTGCCAGTGTCAACTGTTCTTTGTAATAAACAATTTCAATGTCTAGTCTAGTCTAAAACGTATCCTATTAATGTCTAGTCCCGTCGAAATAAATCAAGAGTCGCAGTTCTGGTGTCATAGTAATAAATGTTTAGACTAACAAGTTCTAAGAGAATATAGCATTATTTTTGTTTGACCAGCACTTTTGAATGTATGCAAAATGATTATGTCCCATATTAAACAGTTTTAAGCCCTTTACATTTTTTATTAATATCGGGAATACAAAAAGCTTCGGTAGGCTAAAAATATTTTAGTAATTACTAGCCATGAGATTTCCCATCGGCAACATCTCAGGAACCATCAGACTTTTCTCCCATACAAACTTTCGTCCCTTATTTTACACACTTAGGGGTTTGAATTTTCAAAAGTCCTTTCTTAGTACTTACCTACGTTATATAAAGAACTCCTGTGCAAAATTTCGTGCTTCTGTGCTTTCATTCTTCATGCCACCGGTTTAGGCTGTGCGTTGTCTGTCACTTAGTCAGTGTTAGATTTTTATTAAGTAGATATAATATTATTGATGTCCAATAAAGACTGCCATTTATAAAGCACACGAGGTTGCTAAAATTAAAGTAACAAAATAGTTGCACGACAACGATAATAATTAAATTGTACTCGGAAATATTATTATTTCCCTAATACCTTAGATAAAGCTCTCAAGTGCCTATATACAAGTGTAAAATATGTGAGATAATGAGTTAACAAGTGCTTTCATCTTCATTCTCGAGGTAGTATTTCATTGAAACCCTTTAATGCCTTTTTGAAATACGTTATATAAAGAATAATATTAGGTTATATAAAGCAAATTGGTACGAGTATATTACACCTGTAATAAACTTTCGTATCAGACGCAATAGTTTTTTTATTAATATAATACTCGTAGATGTTTCAATTTAATAAATACATAAGTATTCTACATGCGGATTGAAGGAATGATAGGACGATTTTCATATATTTTGGATTCGTAAGTGGAAAATGCAAGAAAATATAAATACGTTGCAACTTTATAGTGCTGAGTGGTAGAAGTAAAAGTATGGTAGCAACAAATAAATGTTGTGTGAAAGTAGTCTCCCTACTTTTATATTGGGTGCGGTGCCATAGGCTGTATTTCGTTCAGTATTTTTATTTAAAGTTGTAGTTTAAAAAATAAAAGATCCGACAGAGCATCTGCAAAGTGCAGTGATTCTTGAGGTTTAGTTTTCTTAGAACTCGTAATATTAGGTAGAAATTATAACAGAAAACTGGAAGACAAAATGCACGTACATAATTATACTATTAGGTCCTTGTCGTAAAATAGTGCCTAGCACCTACAATAGAATAAATTGCATTTCAACTTTTTATAACGAGTTAGAATATAGATTTCAAAAATCAATAGCGTTAAAAAAATTTAAAATTATACAATATTAATAGGCACTGGGTAATATAATGTTACATAATATATTGTGCGTTGCACATTATTATATACAATACAAGTGTTGTCACACAAAAAGGCCAGTTATACAATGTAAATGACCACAGTACTGGCCCTCCTAAAAAAGGCATTAGTAACATTTTTAACGAAAGCATAACATTATATTCGGAATTAAAAATAAACAATAAGGATTAACAATGATTATTTTTCTTGTTTTATCTAAAACTAGGAAGATTTTTTAGACATTAAATTTTAAAAAAAGTTAGTTGTTCACAAACGTCATCAAAATACACTTGTGCATTTTTTTCTAAGGAGGGCAGAGTAATATCATGGAAGTCATGGTTTCTTAATTAATTTTGTACATTTTCACGAGGCCGGCATTAAATACAGCTGTCATCGTGTCGCATTTTAATCTTTTAATGACGGCAGCGACGCGATGTTAAAATATGCTTAATCATTTCTGTGATAGATTTAAAACTATATTCTGTTCTTTTTTATATTCTAATTCGGGTCCGAATTGTTTACTAAATTGGGTCTGACCCGATTTAGAATATAAAATGTGTACAAAACACCAAAGTAAGTTATATATTCTATTCTGTTTTTGTGGTATATTTAAAGGTATACAGAATACAAATTTAAAAAATGGTAACATCGTACAATGTACTACTAATTAAAGACTAGTATTTAAACGAGCAACAAATAAATATTAAATGAGCAACAAAATTAACCCGTTTTTCAAGTAAATCATTTTAAATAACTAAGTCTGTAACCACTAAGTCGACACGAGACTTACTTTATATATTAAATTGCTTTTTATATTAACTTTATATAAAGACTTAAATTTGTTGCCATCTATTTGCTGCCCATTCAGTATTTTTTTCCTGTTCATTTAACTATTTCTCCTAATTAATTGCCGGTGGGCCACCTGCGTATTTCTAACAAACACGAAGAAATGGTGAACATCCAAACACACTTTCAGATATCATTTGGACGCCTGCGATACAGATATATCCTAGTGCTGGGTTCAACAGAAATCTTAAGTAATTAAAGTAATTAATCTTAAGTTGTATCGATCTTATGTTAATTTTGGTCAATAAAGAATTTTGAAATGTTGTAGTCACTATTTTATATAACAACCCTCAGAGATCGATCCGAGATCGATCACGATCGGTAATACGAACATGGCCGACCGGCATTATTTAGTTAACCCTTAAAACCTACCCATACCAGGAGAAACACTATTACTACCCTGGGGTCTGACGAACCCCAAAACAGCAATATCTCGATCTACACTGTATTGGCGCTAGCGCACGACTGGTAACAAGATGGCAGGATTAGCCGTAATTAAGGATTAGATTAGTTTGGTGGACCCCGGGTAGGGTTTAAGAGTTAATATATAAACCCTCTGAACACTGAATTCCATGAAAATTAACAACTTAATTTCTACTTTTTAAAATTCAGCAATTCTATTCATAGCAACCACTCGATCACTCGTAGCGCGTACGTGCGCGAGTAACCAATTAAATAGATAAAAGTATTTAATAGTAGCGATTCGATTAGCTTAGGAATGCAGTGTGTGCGGCGATGCCACCAGCAGCGTGCAGTATTTTTTTTTTCGACACGGAGCAATTAAACCATATCAAATAGCCAAGCAAATAATGAATTATCAAAAAAACAAATTGTCAAGAAAGCAACCCTACATTTTTATCATTTTTCCGTTCACTATGCCTTCCAACAAAAAATATAATTAAATTTCCTTGAGTTATAGATGGATTGCTAAATTATAAATTTAGCAAAAACGGCAAAAACGCACGTGCTATATTATTTGCATTTTGCTTATTAACTTGATAAAATAATTTTTATACAAAATGTTTACAAACTGTATATAATAGAAAAAGACCCATACAAAAAAGGTCTAAGATAATTGCAATGTGATAAATGACAAATGTCAGAATTCCATGCAATTAAAACGTTTATTGATTGTCATTTTGTGATTTTCACCAATTGCATTTTACTCAGAATTTATTTCTTGACGAACTGCTTTCTCGACAAATTTTAACATTATGTTCCGTATCGATTTTTAATGAAGTGTAGAGGGCATAGTGCGCCGCTGGGCGCAACTCGACTGGCCAAGTTACCCCTCTCTCACGGAAGACTACCTTGAAATGTACTGCATTTTCTACTTTATAGTATTCCCCAATGTATGTGCGTGTTTCAGTAGTGAGATGTGCCAGAGCCCATTCCCATTTCATCCTATATCGAAACCTTTTCCCCACCCCTTCCCAACCCTTTTTCCCAATCCATTCCTTAATCTGCAAAGGTGGGCGGATCCGGGGGCGTGCCAACGTTTGTCATTCTGGACTGATGTTGGCATGTATCGCGGATGTCTATGGACGACAGTATCCACTTACCATCAGGTGGACTGTATGTCTGCCGCCTTTTTTTCTATATAAAAAAATAGATTTAATTTAAAAAAATATTGGGGAAAATATCAAAATATCAAGTCGTAGAATAAAAGTTGTTAGTTTTAATGACAGAAATTCGGTTTACCTAGTTTCAATGGTAGAAAATGGAAATATTAAGGTGCAGGTATATTCAATTTAACTCTTATTGTAAAAAGATAATTTTTAACAGACTGGAATATGTCAAAAACAATAAAGACACATTAATCTAGGTCTAGCGTGGATAATAGTAGTTAAATATTTAAGCTCTGGTTGTGTGAGGCACACACCACTTGCGAACGAATGTAGCCCATAATATAGACCATAAATGACTGACTTTTAATGAGAATGGATTCAATCGAAGAAACAAATTTTTTTATTAATAAAGAATTTTGTGACAAAAAACTAAAATATAGTGCATATTTTTTCAATCAAAACGCTTTTAAAACTTAAATTGACACATTGGAATTCATATATTGTACTTTATAACAATTTTTGTTTTTATATTTTGCAAAATGCTCCAGCATCTTAAAACTACATCGAATGTGGGTGGTTGGATCCGTTCTGATAAAAGCCGGTCAAATCATTTGAACTCCTTTCGGAGCATACTATCCAAAAAGTAAATAGTCTATTGGCAAGGCAAATTGTCCAAAAATGAAATTGTCCAATTCGTTTTTGATGTTAAAACCTACATCTGTCAAAGTCATATTACAATATAATTTTAGTTTTCCTATGTGTCACAAGTCACAACCAAAGTGATTGCGATAACATTTTTTTTAAATCTGCAAATTACGTATATATAGTCATTTATTTAATGTTGTTTAACTAACTTTCAGATACAATAAAATAGGTACTCCGCATTCTAAGTGGACAATAAATGGAAACAGTTAAGATAGGTAAGTAATGCAATATCCGCTCCGTAGCATATAATAATGAAAGTAAATCCACTGAATTTCATGGAAAAAATAAATAAAATGTATTTCGGACGATTTGACTTTTTGGACGATATGCTCCGAAAGGTTTGAACTCAATAAGAGGAATCCAGGAATCTACTGTGACATTGCACAAAAATTACTTTAATTTCAATGAAATATTTTAAGTATTACTAAGTTGAACATCAATTAAATAAATTATTGTGCAATAGGAATTGCTACGGTCTGCTTTACGTTTTAATACACATAATTTAATTATTAAGTAACTTGAGTAAAAAATATAAACTAGTCTGATTTTCTATTCAAGTCAGGGATCATGTACAACTGTCAACCGCACATGTCCAATCCCTGACTCGAATAAAAAATTCGACTACAGTGTTATATTATGTAGTATTCAATATAAAATACCATATTGAATACATATTAAAAGCAGTGTCATTGTTGAATACAAAATGAAAATTATAAAATTGAATACAATATTCATCATTTTAAGTACCATACTACGATAGTACTATAAATAATATAACTCATTACAGATAGTTTCTTATGTATGACTGATAAGTGTATTAATTAATTACATAGTGTAATCCAGTCAATCATAATAATTTAATTAAGTCATTAATTGTAGAAATCGTTATGAATTTGTTTAAATATAAAACTATTAGGTACATAATAAACATGCAATCTTATAAAGAAAATATATACAGATTATGTTTGTAAAACAATTGCCATTTTTTTCCTTGCATATAAAAGTGTTCATGTGCATAACGTAAAAACCATTTGCATTTCACTGCTGGTTGCTTCTAGAAGCTTCGGCGTCTTGCCTTGTAATATTGAAAGCCTCTGTTTTCAAAAAATCCACCGTTTTATATGCTGAATCAGCATCGATAGCGGAATACGACTTTCCGTGTGCTATCTCCATTTTCTTTCGGACCAACTCTTGAGGCTAAAATATTTCATCCAATTTAATTATTTATTTACTCGTAGTTACCAAGATTGCCCTTCTAACAAGAAAAAGTATTAGTGACATTTTTAACGCACGCATTAGTAACATTATGCTTATTAGAAAATTTAAAATACACGTATTTGTTTTATCCAAAAGTCCAAAAGTTGATTAATTAATAAAAGTTTTACCATTATTTTTTTTGCATTTCTCTAATTTCTCATTTTTCAAAATGCACCTGTGCCTTTTCTTCTAAAAAGGGCTGAATATACAACCAAATAAAGCAATATTATACCAAATAAAATAAAATTGACATATGTCTTCGTTACCTTAGAAATGGAACCAAATATTGGAAATATTTGGTGTATACTTAAAAAAATAATTGAGGTTAGGATCAAAAGGTGATATTTACAATTTTGGGTTCAACAGTTATTTTCGCGTTCGTACTCTGATCCTTCAATATAAACCCAGTCGGAAGTTATTTGCATCAAAAGGAGTCTTATGTACAAAGAGAGTGATCGATATCACGAGTTTGTGTCAAAAGTTAACATTTTGAACCAATATAATTTTGTTGATATTATAATTTTGTTGATAAAAATACAAAAAGTGTATTAGCTTTTGATCCTAAGCACCTCAATTAACGTATTATTTCGTTAAAAATCAAATGTTTGTATTTAAAGAGAAACATGAAACAACAAAATTTTTAATACTATCTTAACCAAAATAAGATAGTAACCAACCAACTAACAATAAAGGCTAATTTACACAAGGAGTCTCTCGAGCGCGTGCGGAATAGAAAATCAGCCATGAATATGCTTGTCTAGTAAAAATAACTGTTATCATCATATGCGCAATGTTTTTGTTTCATATGAACAGTTGCAGGAGAAGTTTGGTATGAAGTTTAGTCGCAAGTTTGGTACGTGGGTATAAAATATTTTCACCCGAACCGTTCGAGAAACTCTCCATGTGTAAATGAGCCGTAAGGTCCTTATGATCAGATAACGTCGCAGTTAGGGAACCCCCCCCCCCCCCTCCTTACTACTTTCATTCAAAATCTAATAGTTGAAATCTTATATTGTTGTCAAATTTGTACAAGAATAAATTCAGTATATATTTGTAACTGATTAAATTATATTTGACATTAACCTATTAAAGCGCAGCGCAATTATCATTAACAAACAACAATTAACTTTGTCGACATTGGAATAAAATCAAAAATTCACCAATGCATATACCACCTACGTCCGCTTTAACGCGCTCGAAGACTGGTTGACAAAATTGATTGTTGTTTGTTAATGATAACGGCTATGCACTGTGCAGCGCCTGATCTGCGCCAGCCCTTACGCTATTTAGCAAGCTCAATAAATGAAAATGTTATAGAAATAAATGGATTATTACTAGGACATAAAAAAAATACAATACTTTTCAAAAAACGACATACGTTACAATTATAATGGTAGTCAGGCCAGGTTTCATACAAAAGTGCCCATCATTATTTGTGGTGATATTTTTAATTAGTTTTCACGAGGACACTTACCTTTGAAGGCGGGGGAGGTTTAGACATATGTAGATCGAGATCTAAATACTGAAGGACATCCGGTTTCATCTCATCATTGATGCCATGTAAAGTGTTCTGCAAAACGAAATTTAACTGAAGTGAAGTATGGAACAAGGCAACTATAGAACTATACAAGTTCCATTTCTTTATTTTCTCGATGACAGCAGACACACAGTGGTCGATATAACTTTGTTCTAGCGTCAACGCCTAAAACTCCGAACAAAAATTAGGCACCAAGACGTCATATTTCATTAACAAGGTCACGTCAGACAGAAAGCAATTTTAGGGATGTAGTTATCGATAAACGTAACACGATAACAGATCCGATATTTTTTTACAAAATGTAAGAAACTAAACTACTGCCGGATACTTTTGTACAAATTTATTAACTAATATTATATTTCATTACAAGATGTTACACGTGTTAATTCTTGATTGATAATGCCAACTTCTTTAAAATTTTCGAAGCTGTTGTAAAATAAGTAGGTATAGGTAGGTACTCGACAATGAAACGAAATAATTATAATGACAGGTAATCTTTATTTATTTATTTTAATCAAAATCTGATGAATCGTCACTGTCACTCGATGAGTTCTCCCCAACATTTATTATAAGTTCCTGTACTTCTATATTATCGAATGCCACATGAATTGCACTGAACTAGTGGAAGCGACGGTGTCGTCAGTCCAGTTCTTAGATACTGTGTGGTTTGCATTTAACCAAGTCTCGTCAGTGAAAATAACATTTGACCAATCTGATATCTTTTTGGCTTCGCTCAAAAATTCGCAGCGAGCCATAGCAACGTCGTGACGCTCCATCAATATTTTACGTTTGTCCGATTTTTTATAACAAAATCCAATTTCTTTCAAAACCAAGCTTAATGACGATTTTTGGCCATGGAATAAACCACATTCACGTAAAGAAACAACAAGTTTTTTAAGTGTTGGAATTTCTTTGCGCAAGTAATAGTCATATATATGACGGCGAATAGCGTCAGCGTCGAAGTTGTCAACCGATGTCACACGACGTGGTTGGCGTTTTTTCTTCGGCGTACGAAGCTTATTTTCCTGCATGCCGCTTGTACCGTAAGCTTCGGTAGTAATTTTTGAAACAGTAGGTCCACTAATTCCTAATGCGGCCGCAACACGCTCTCACACTTGCGACAGTGGTAATAGCGGGCCACCATTTTGATACTCTGCTTCAAAGTAATTACGAACCTTGATCACCAGTTCTCTCGCCTGCCTTTTCAGAACAGATCCTTTCGGCATTTTGATATTTGACAGCTGGGCAGCAATCAACACGGAGGAACACAAAATACACAACGTAACGTATGGATAATGTGAAAAAACTCAGCGAACAGAAATGTAGTGACTAGTACGACCGTCTTGTTGCGAGTGACAGATTAAAACAAACACAAAATGGCGGTGGGCCATTGAGTGTTCCCACCTTGAAAAAATATATTTGAATGTTTTTGTTGTATTTGTCTTTGTTCAAAATATAATAAATATATGCGATCGATATCATTACTTATTTGGTCACAACACTCCAACTATCAAATTAGAACTGTCATCGAGAAAATAAAGAAATGGAAATACCTTAACAGCATCCATTTTGTAATGTCAGGTTACTGACATTACAAAAGTTCTACTATATTGAAATACTAACAGTGCCCGCAACTTCGTGCGCACGGTCGTTTTACATGTGTGGTTAGCTTGATTCCCGCGGGAACTCTATAATGGATCTGGATGAAAAGTACCCTAAATGTTAATCCGGCACATAGGCTACAATTATGCCAAATTTCATTAAAATCCATCCAGTGGGTTATTGCATGATGCGCGTTCAGGGCAGACAAAAATTCCGAAAGTTGTTGTTCTGAGCTCTGTATCATTCATAGCGTAACAGCATTATTTTTGTCAAAAATATTTTATCCCAGCCAGCTTCGTTTCATTTTATTATATATATAGATAACGAAATCTAAAGGTTCCTGTTATGGCACCAAAATAAGGATCTGTTTCTATACAGGTGTGTCTTTACCTTCCCGATCGTTTTTTGAAAGTTATATGAATATTTTTTTAAAAAGCATTTTTTATACTTTTTACCAAATATTTCATACAAATTTGCTAAATACAAAGCCCAAAGTGATGGTAAGCCTATATGTAGTGATGGTAATGCTTCAGCGCTCAAGCGTTGGGGTGCTAAGTTGTTGCGCTATTGAAGCTTAACCGTTTTAAACTCTAGTTTTTTAAGCCATCAAATATTAAAAATTTGGACTACTCGTATAACCCTTAAACGCCTTTAACGCTAGTCTCAAAAGATCATTAACGCTCTCAGCGCTCAAGCGTCAAACGATTAACGCTCGTTTTTACAGCATTAATTATATGTCAATTACCTCAGAATCATAAGTGGAATTCATGGTTAGAAGCTTCAGGACAGAATATATACAGTATATCAGGGGATCAATTACCAATATTTTAACGGACTGTCATTATTATATACTTATTTTTATCGACAAAAACAAGGTGACTACCTACTCCTACCCCACCCGTTCAATATCAGTCATCTTTATTTTTTTTCAATAGGCTGGATATGATATGCAGTACTAATAAAAAGAAAATAAAACATAAAAATGGTCCCATTCGAGAGGTTATAGTTCGAAAATATTGCAATAGCCCGATTTGATCAGTCAAAGGCGCGTATGGCTCCTCAGGGAGTCAAATCAGTTGAAGTTCAAAAGTAATATAGATTTTTGGAGATACTAGTTTTAGGGTGTATTGAACAGCTTCAAAAGGTGCGATAAATAACTTTTATTGTCCTCAATAATATTTTATTATATAATCACAAGAATTAAATAAAAGTACACGTGAGGCGTGCAGAAGACGACTGGAGAGCACGCAGTGTGGACAGTGATGTAAAACACCGAGCGCGTTCTGCGTGCACTGTGTCCCTATTAAAAGACATTTTACCTGTCCACTAAAGCTGTGAAACTGTCCTATGCTGTGGCTAGAGTGGCGTGGCTTCAATGCCCGGTCCACGGCCGGTGGCAAATTATATTGACGGAGGTTGTAGTACTGCATCGACTGAAATAAAAAGTATTTTAGATTACATGCAAGAGCTGAATACTAGAATACACAATTCACTTCATAAGTATATGAGTGAGTAGTTTATTTATTTAAACTTTATTGCAAAGACAACATGTACAAAAGACGAACTTATAGTCTACGGGTAGTCTATGGTTACAGGTTCAAGAATTAAATAAAAACAATTCGTTTTCTTATTTAATTCCGTAACTTTTTGAAGAAACCTTTTTATTAAACTTTGAACTTTAAACATTTTTATTTATTATCTATATTTCCGCGTCAGCGTGAAATTTGGTATAGAAATCCAAATAGCGATATATGCAAGTGGATTATTCATATAAGGGAACTTTTATTGAGACAGGTCAGTATGGATAAGTCAACTATCAGAAATAGAGAAATTTATTCAAAGGAACCATGGCATCGATTTTAGAGTTATGAAAAACTGCATTAAATGTTTTCAAAAAATTGTACACTAGGGATTCGAACCCGTTTAGTTTCCTTGAAAATATCCTAAGGTATTTTTTTGCTCTAATTCATAGTGTAGGTTGTAAGGAATAAATCTTGCCAATGAACCTTGTGTCTAGAATAAAAAGGAAAATGTAACGAAATTAATGTAATGAAATATAAAATGTACACTCACAGGCAACGTGGGTGAATATTGCTCTTCGTCATCAGTGGTGCGAGTACAAGGGGTGAGAAACGTACGAGTCGGGGCGACCTGCCCTCGCGATGCCGTCAGCCACGCCGCGCTTTGACGCTGGCTCTGTAAATAAACTTAATAATTAATCACAAAATAAAGAAAATCCCACTACAAAATAAAAGAGAAAAAAAAAAACAAATTTACTTTTCTATTAGTCTTGGTAACGAAAACGAGTCCAATTAAAATATCCATTAAAATTAATAATATGTTTAACAACTTCGTAAGGCGTAAAGGCGATCAACTACAAGCCGATAGCAATACTCTGTCTCCACAGCTACTCGAGTACCTAGGTTGATAAGCGATCGTCGCTACAAATTCCGTCACAATAGGGTATTTGACTCGTTTTAAATAAATATACTCGTACCTATAATTAAACATTTAACCATAATAGATTAGATCCATCTTAGAAATAATAGTTAAAAAAAATAGGAAGCTGCATTTATAACAAACAGAGTGACTAACATAATAGTGTCATTGTATCCATGCGTGAGTGTTAAAAATAGCGAATAGCTCCCCACCTCGAATCACAAGAGAATTAATTAAATGAACAACAAATTGATGGTCGGAAATTTACGACTCGGTGCGATTGCTAGAATTTAAACTGATTTACTTCTGTAAGTCATTATATGATGTTGATTATGATCGTGATTTCGTTTTTTTTTGCTCCTCATTTAAATACCAGCCTCAAATACATCTCATTCACAAGCTCATATCTATCTAATTTTCTAAAGGATTTGAAGATTGTTTTCAATATGGAGGGTTTATTTTCTTCTCTAGATGACGAGTGACCCAAAATACACCAATTTCGTGTACAGTTAACTATCATATCGCTCAGCTGATGGTCTTTTACTTAATTTTACACACCAATGGCTGTGAGCCTCCATATCATAAAAGCTTTTGCGCAGAAATACCTTTCACCAAGAACCAGATATGAATAAAACAATTTCACGAATGAAAGAGCACAGATTTATAATAAATTGCATGCATATATCAAAAAAGCAAAATCCCTAAGTAGCGACTATGATCTGTAACGTGTTTTGCTGCTAAATTGTTACTTATTTTACAATAACCAACTTATTATACATTGTTTATCAATACACATAACGCCTAAAAGAACTTGTTCATTTTTTTGTCATTTTGTCATGTAAGTAAATGCTTAAACCACAAAAGCTTTTGACCGAATCGAACAGAAAGCACTACTTTCTAAGCTTCCACCACCTTTTGGATTAGCCGACTTTCAATGTTTTTGTTAACGTCCACTAGTTGGAGAGCCACAATAAGGAGAAGAAAGTTCTTTTAAAGAAAGAAAGAAACTGAGTACTAGAATGGTCTGCGGGTAACTGGCAGTAAGTCTTCCTTTGTACGACAGTAAAGTGCGCCAATAAATGATTACTCTTTATATACTCACGTAATTATCATTTGTTTCCACCGGCTCTTGTATTTTAGGACCATGGAAAGCTTCTTTTTGTTCTCTACTCAATGCAAAGGTCTTAGGCGGCCGAGGAGGCGGAGGGGGTCCCAAAACATATTTTTTATGTATATTATCTGTAACATTATGTAGTTTATAGATTTGCTTTTGGATCATATATAGGTAATAGCTATCTATATACAATAAAATTATAAAAAAAATGTTTACAGATTAAACTTTTTTTTAAATTATTCCTACTAGGAATGATATAGCTTACGAAATAACAATTTTTGTATGTCTGTCTGAACGCGTATCACGCAAAAACCACTGGACGGGTTTTAATGAAACTTCGTCATAGTTATAGATAGCCTATGCGCCGGATTATTCAGATCTATTAAGTTCCCACAGGGATCTTTATCAAGGCCGCATGTACAATAATGTAATATCGGAGCTCACATAAAAAGCACTCAATGTATTTTTATGAAATTTAGTTCAATTGTTAGTTTACGTCCTAAGTCAACTCTTATAGAGGATTATTTTTAGACAATAATTACAAATATTGTTATTTTGGCTTCTATAGCATTCTTAGTGTATGTACACTGCAATTTTTTTTTTCAATATTTATTATTTGTGCAGACATACATGCCTTTGATAGGATTTTATTACATGTTTGGATAAATAAATATGATTTTATTAGTATTTGGCAACGTCCAGGTACATTTTTAAGTTATACTTGAAGTTTATTATTTGCTGATACAATTTCTATGATTTTTTTTTTATTTGATTTAACTTCTTTTAGACTACTATAAATGGTCAAAAAAAATTAAATCACCTTCTTCAGAAACACCATTCTTCTTGGAGCTTATTGATAATTTTGTAAATGACTTAGCGGCAGACCAGTCTTCTGAAATACAAATAAAATTCACTTGATATTTGAAGCAATAGCTTGTAACTGCTTATAATCAGGCACATTGTTAGCACTGTTGCCAGCTTCATATGAACTCATCTCATCTTCATATGATCTGATACACAAAGCCACATTTGTGACCCCTGTGGATGACATAAGGGATAACAAAGCGGCTACCTTAAGCCACATAGCCCCATATTCCCATGCCCAGCAGTGGATACTAAATGGCTGGTCACGGTTGTGGTGGATGACTTATGTCATCCACGTATGTGTTTATCCATGGCATGTAAGAGCTTTTTCGCGTAAGCGGCTATAAATCGCTGTTTTCTCTTGTGCGATAATCAACAGGATCTCTTGATGCAATAAACGGACATTGTATTTACTTCATGTACAATGTAAACAAATCGTTTACAGCTTTGAATGCAAAGACAATCGTGACGTGACACATCTCTATCAACGCACGGTAAATTATAGCACTGTAATCAACACAATTTCCATCGGTTGTTTTCATCGCATTGTTTATTATCGACCGTGTGCTGTGGGCCGGAATTAAAATAGCACCACCCCATATCTTCCGGTGGGTGTCGTAAAAGGCGGCTAGGGGATAACAAAGCCGCCACCACCACAAGCCCAGAGGAACTACACTACTTTTAAAAGAGTCGACTTGCCAACCCGCTTGGCCCTCACACACGAGACAATCGGCATGAGGTCAATATCCAGTAGTGAATGTTAAAAAGTCTGGTTACGGTTACTGCGTTAAACGCATTGCGTTCGTCACATCCGATGATATTGCTACGAGGGAGCAAAAAACAGAACTACGTTGTGCGACGGCGGAGCGTCGAAGATGCCGTTTTCTTTAACCGCTCGATATAGAGCTGGCGATAAGTCGCAACCAAAAACTCGTAATAAACGCAAACGAAACAGACTGAAGTCATGTCGTCAGGAATTGCGATTAAACGTCTGTCTTGGGCGTACACCGTAGTATGACATTGCTATGGACGTAGTATGAGGAACAATAACATGGTTGTGTGGAAGAAATTGCTAAAAAGGCAAAGACGGCCTGGTTGTACTCTCTTATAACATTGTTCCTTAATTATACTATAAACAGTATTATCTGTCTATGTATAACAGTTTACAGTAAACAGTTACTGGTGTTTATATATTTTACAAGTCATCCGTGGTTCACCACTGACGCTCGGGTGAAAGAGCTCTTACATGTAATGAAAATCATAGGCAATAAATAAGGTATTTGTTATTTATTTTGGAATGAAATATTCAGGAACAAAGAACACATACGTATATTAGACTGACTGCCTGTTAGAGACCTGCTCTCTTCCTCACTCAAATTGGACTCGTTTTCAGAGTACTCAGCGTTGTTTAGCTTAATATGAGGCTGACTTCTGTACATTTGCTGAGTTCGGTTGTTTGGAGTCCTGTCGAAGGGCGTCCTATTACCACTTTTCACTAAGTCTTTTGGATCAAAAGAAAAATTGTGTGAATTCTGAAAATTTGAGGAAAAAACATTATAAATGTGCTTAACTTAAAAAAATGTTTTGCATTTTAAAACTAACCTATTTATTTTTATATTAAATTAACTTAAATTAACCGCAAAATGCGAAATTAATTAGAAAACTAATTAATTGAGTATTTTTGACTTGACTCAAAAATTGACTATTATCGAGTCATTGAAAAACAAATCTGAATTAATAGGACGAATATCAATGTATTGAAAGTAAAATTCTTCTAATGTGCAATATATATATATACATACAAAACATGTACAACATGTATATATATATATATATATATATATATATACTATAGATAATGGACGAACAAATGGACATATATGTTATGCTAAGCAAGTCTTCTTCCCGAGGGAACACTTATTACATTGACAATTAATTTTCAGAAAAGAAAAATAATTTATTCTGATATTTGCAAGTAAAATGAAGTATTTAAAAATATTACCTGAGCACGTACACCAGTAACACATTCTGATATCGGTATATATGGACCCGTACCATCAGCTAACTCTATGTGATCACTCACAGCGTCTAAATTATTCTGGTATGTACCTGCAAACATCAAAGTAAATTATATAACATTTATTTTAATATCACATAAAAAATTTATTATGATTTATATGATTATCTATATATGATTTAAACATATATTAGTTTAATTAACATATTACAGGACAGCCATTTCGTAAACTTAACAAGTTTATTCCTCCACTAGTTTGGCCACCAGTGGAGTATATGGGTTATTTTTTTTGGATCTAATAACCCTGTTGTCCCAAATTGATGTAAAGAACCTTCATTTACCATATATCTAAAATATAAATGTAATTTATAAAATAATAAATATAGTAAATAGAAAAATCTTTACTGTCACTCTTCTGGTAGACAATGATACATACTGTATTTACTTTTAGTATAACTGACTTTTTGATGGAGTCGCAGATAATAAAATGTTAATTATTGTCTGCACCCATACACATTGCAATTGTGTTGAAAAATTAATACTACATACATATATGCAATTCAATAGGGGATACATTAGGTGCTTACCTATGAAATGACCGATTTTATTACCGGCCAATTTGACTTTCGATATCTTCTATTCTAATTAGAATTTCAAAATATAACAAAATGCATCTAATAGCTACGACATTCTTATTTCAAAATCAGTATTTCATTTGTTTTTCTGTAACTAAATTTTGTTCATGTGATTGTCTTGAAAATAAAATGGATAAATTTAAAATTCGTGCTATTTTTTAATACGAGTTTCATTGCAGCACCAATGCAAGTCAGACAGTTCACAATATCAATATTATTGTGTATGGGCACCATGATGAGGCAAAGGATGAGTCCCACGGACGACCTATGACCAAGGTTAATAACGATGAATTAAAGACTATAGTGGAAGCAGATCCATCTCAAAGTATACGTGAGTTGGCAGCAGGGTTTGATGTTAGTGATAAAACAATGTTGGTTCATCTGCGTCATATCGGCAAAATAAAGAAGCTCGAAAAGTGGGTACCATATGAACTGAACGAACGTCGGCGACAACACATCGAAGTGTGCACTATGTTATGGAACCGTTACAAAAGCGAAGGAATTTTGAATAGCATCGTGACTTGTGATGAGAAATGGATCCTGCACGATAACCGCAAACGTTTGTACCAGTGACTGGATCCAGGAGTTGTAGCTTAACAATGTCCAAAACGCAAGAGAACAAGAAAAAACTACTGGAATCAGTTTGGTGGTCCTGTGCTGGTATTGTCCAGTACAGTTTCTTGCGAGCCGGTCAAACGATTGATGCAGATGTATACTGTAAGGAGTTGCAGATGATGGAAAAGCTGGCAATTAAGCAACCAAGTTTGGCCAATCGCTCATCTCCATTTCTTCTTCATGACTATGCGAGCCCTCACACTATACGACAGTTTTAAACTTCAAGAGCTAGACCTGGAGACCCACACCCACCACCATTACTCATCGCATCTTGCACTGACATATTTCCATTTCTTTCGAAATTTGGAATTTTTGCAAGGAAAAAAAATTGATTCTGAAGTAACTGTGATTTGGGCTTTTGAAGCACTCATTGATTCCGTCCACAAGACTTTTACAAGGGTGACATCAATCAACGGCCCGTGAGGTGGCGAAAGTGTGTAGATAATATGGGTCAATATTTCGACTAACATAATAAATATTATTGCAACAAAAAAACAAATTCACTTTCTCATACAAATCGATCATTTCATAGGTAAGCCCTAATATTATATATGCAAAATGATCATATAATTCACCCACGTTTTTATTAAATATTGTTACAGATTGTTTGCTCAAAATGTTCACATCGGGGAAAACAATACATTGTTTAATACCTTATGATTGCTTGGCGAAATAATTTCATTATGGTAGCAACATATTTGATGTAAAAATATGACACATATGTTACAATAGTCTTATTAACAATTTTGTTCATACTTCGCTGAGCATTTTAAACCTTAGAGGAAAGAGGAAAGGATTGTTGCAGATAACAAAATTTAAGAGACCAATAAATTGGCAATTGTAACTACAATAGAGAAGACGATTATTTAATTTTAGAATTAGTAGTACCTACATGTTTAACACTGCTCCTTTTATGAAGCAATGAGTGAAAACAGTGCCGCATCCCTGTACTAAATTTGACTGCATTGTAATCACATTAGAAGGGTACAAATCTACATGTCGATTGAGTAACAAGGTTCGCTTGCAGATGAGATATATTGAACATCGGTCGCGAATAAGGCAGGCAACTGACTATATAGGTACTGGACGCAGACAACAAATACAACAGCTAAATTTAAGTACATACAACATACTTTCGCTACAATATTCAGCTTAAAGCATAAGTCTATGTAACGAAATTCTAAACCAATGCAACACAGTAGTCAGACGCAATATAATACATTTGCTATGCATCAGTGATATATATATATATGTGTGTGTGTGTGTGTGTGTATATGTATATATATACATATCCATATCGTTTTAAGGAAATTTACACTTGCTGTAAATTTTAACACAGTTTCATAAATACAAAATTTTAGGAAAAAGGGTGCACACTGCAATCCCACAGCTGCTGGATGTACTCGATCTGCCAGGTTACTCTGACCTCGATGTAAAATGTTCTGCATTTCCCACTCCCAGAGCACATTCCCATCCCATCCTATACCTCCCTATTTTCCCAACCCATTGTACAAATATATTCCTAAATTTCTAAATGCAACCTGGGGTGTGCCAATATTTGTAAATTTGAATTGATTTTTGCATGTGGTGGACCGTCGCAGGTCGAAAATATCCACTTATCGTGGATGTCGCAGGGTGGCAGTATTCAGTTACCACAAGTGGAATGTCTGATCTTCTGCAACCATTTTTCAAATATATTTTAACACAATTTCATGTATATAAAAATATATTGATGTATGTTTTACGTCACTAAATGATTCTTTGGTTACATTGAATATATCTTCATGTAAAGTCTACAGGTATTTCATTAACATTACGCATCGATATTCATAAATACGAATTATCGTTTAGTTTTCGCTGATGACGTGCATGCGGCATTTACAGCTATTAATGTCTAAGTTGCAAGTATTCATTTATTTTGCATATCTTTTAAGATTACCTAAAGAATAATAACAGTAACAAATAATCAGATTGATAAATAATTCGAAACAAATTAAAATATTTCCTGTTTAATATTTATTCAAAGCATGACAATATCCTTAAATTAAATTTATAAATGTTATAGATAGAATAGTGGCTCTTCATGAATCAATCAATACTGCCAAAATGTTGTATTCTTACATACATAACATAATACATGTATATAAGACACATAACATACTGGACGTGACTAAAATGAAAACATAAGATAAAAATGTTGTTGTTAAACCTATAGAAAAATCACAGGTCATCTGTGTCATCTATTTTCTGTGAACTGTTTATATCGACGGTGGAAAGGAGAAATGGGATAAGTGACATATAAATTACTTTAAAATGTAGACCACAATATGTAAGAATTAAGGTTTAGTTTTGAAAGTAAAGTGTTTGTCGCTTATCCTACTTCACCTTTCCACCGTAGATATGTGTTTGTTTAGTCTATACACTTAATAACACACCCTGAATGCTTCACAGGAAATGTGAGGTCATTAATATGAATGAATTCATCCTTTAAATAGACATTATTAACATGGTAACATTTTCTTTCCTTGGTTCTTAAATGACATTTAAAAAGATAAAAAAATATTAATGGTCTACATAAATAAACTCCCATATCTGATTATTTGTTCAGACTCAGGAATTGCAGGCCTAATTTTGTTGTGATTTTTATTGCAATTTGTGCACTTATTTCTAGATTTTAGTAAATCTTAAACAAAGCCCGTAACAGACACTATTATTCTTTGAGTCAAAATTGAACAAGTATGAACCGCTGATAATATTCCAAAGAAGAAAATAGTAGTAAATGTCTACTTACTAATGCCTCATAAATCCATTATAAGCACATAATAAACATTGAGGATGGTAGAAAATAAATAATACCATACCTATAACATTAGAAGAATCTTCTGTAGCTCGCAATCCGCATACACGACAGATAGCATCTACCCACTTTTCCATGTCAGCCTCGCAGTCAGCTTCTAGATGATATGTCCTTGATTGTGTCTGAATTGTGAACACTGATCCTCGTATTTTAGAGTCCAGTGTTCCATTACCTCGTTCCATATGAAGACCTGCATCCACCTTTAATATAAGAGATCAACTGTTATGTGGCAGGAAATAAAGCATAATACTATTCGTCAAACAGGAAAATTAATATACAAACCAACTTAACACATTCCAAAGATTGTAATTTAAAACGAAGTAACAACTACCTAAAAAATTTGCTTAGAATGAAATTTAAACAAAAGCTGCACAACAAACTGTTTAATGAGTAACAATGTAGCATTATATGCATGTTTACTAATTACATACAATTATCTAAAGAAGTCTCATCGGCATATCTCGGTTTTAGTCGACAAAGCTCGTTTTTCCCCGTAGAGTTATTAAAACTACTAGACTTCACTTATATGAAGATGCAATTTTACATATTGTGTAACGTAAGTGGTCAAATTTCAAGTGTTGAATATAGCAGCAAAAATAGAAAATAAATAGAAATAAAAAATTCTTAAAAATAGAACAATGTTTGTTGACATATCTTGTCTTGTTGACTGTTTGTTGTTATCGGTTATCAATTTTGTATTAATAAAATGTATTTAATAATAGATATTTAATAGATTTCCTTATCGACCTCATGCCAACTACTTCCTTTATCTTTTATACTTTGTTTCCCTGTTATAATATAATAAAATTGATGGAGAATATTTCTCAATAAAGACGAATAATAGGAGACTTATATCGTTCTGTTGTATAATAAATAAAAATAATAACAATAGCTACATTATGATGGTTTCAACTAAAACCAATATAAAAAGCGGTAAACCGCTTGTTGCACAGTCTCGCAAATTGTAATTAACGTGTATAAATACTTTTGTAAAGAAGCTCCTTTATTTTAAAAAACTGAAAATAATTATTCTCAGAAGGTAACACAAAGAGTTGCTGAAGCGACGGGGATTTCAAGAAAAGGTATAATGAGAATTTTAAAAGAAAATGACGAAAAGTGCATTGACGAGCCGGCAAAAACAAGAACCCAAGGAACACCGAGCAAGAAATGTCGTTTGAAACTAAATTATTTTGATTACAGTGTAATCAAAATAATTTAGCGAATGATATATAAGTTCCATTTGAGATTTAAAGAACTCACTACTCTGAACACCAAAAAGTTAATAGATGACATCGATTTCAAAGGATCGATTTCGACTCTTCGAAATATCATTCGAGATATGGGGTTCAGATTTAGAAAAACAGAAAATAATAGAAAAATTTTGATAAATAAAATAAGACATTCGGTTAGAAATAATGAAATACCTCAGAGAAATTAGGACATTAAGAGCTGCTGGTAAAAACATTGTTTATACAGATGAGTTGTATATTCACACCACACATACTAACTAAAGGAAAGAGTTGGACAGATTTATACAATAAACGTTTGAAACAACCCATTTCCAAAGATTTATAATTGTTCACGCCGGTAACTAAAGGGGTTTTGTATCTGGTGCTCTTTTATTAGACCAATCGGCAGACCCTGAGGGTGATTAACACAAGCAAATGAATTCGGAGAAATATGAGATGTGATTACGAAAGCAATTGATACCTAACTTGCCGCAAGATAGTGTCGCTGTGATTGATAACGCGTCTTACCATAATAAACTTGTAGCGAAACCACCTAATTGTAATACCATAAAAGGCGATATGATGGCGTGGCTACAAAGGCATCATATTCCTTTTACTACAGATGCCAAGAAGCTTTTATTAACACAAAGTAAAATTAACTTTCTGACATAATAAAATGTCACAAAGGAAACTGTTCCGAATTTAATGTTGATAAAGCTCTTCAAGAATATGGACACACCGCAATTCGTTTGTCACCCTATTTTCTGGATTTTAATACAATTGAAAACATCTGAACCCAATTAAAGGGATATGTTGCCTCTAAAAATATAGAAATGAATAAAACCACTGTGAAGAAGCTCTTAATAGAAAAAATTATATAATGGAATCTAAAGAATGGACGAAAGTCTGTAATCACGCCATTAAATGAGAAGAAGAATTACTGACACAAGAAGAAAATCTCGACCTATTTAGTGACAGCTTTATAATTCATGTTTCCGATTCAGACAGCGAAAGAATAGTTGATTCTGAAGATTAATATATATATCTTTCCAAAGGTGACTGGATTCGTAAATGTAAGTAAATATTCTGTATATTCATAAGTCTACTGTTAACAAACTACTATCGGGGTGTAGAGGTGTCATCACATTATATGACTTACACTACTTCTTCCAAACTATCATGTGATGCTTGATATTCTATTAAAAGGCAGCAATGTAGTTCATATAATTTGTTATATAACGACACTTCCGAACTGCTCCGATAAAATTGGAGATATGCCGGTGAGCCTTCTTTAGATAAATTGTATTTGTATATTAATATTTACTGAGTATCAAATATAAGCACTAAAAATTGGTTGTTATGTGTTTCAGCACTCTAGTTTTGGGGTTCATGACTCCAAATGACTAAAAACTGTTTTTTTATTAAATAGCTTTGGATTGTTACACACCAAAAATTGTGTGTGGACAGAAAAATTGACAACTCAAAATAATAATATAATAAAATAATCAACAATGCCATCCAACTAGCCGAAATACTCCACTCTCAGAGATAATGTTTCAGTAGTAAGTGTTGCCAGAGTGTGTCCCATATATCCTATTTTTCGTTCCTTCATAACTAACTGCTATTTAAAGAAAAGTATGCCACATTCTTTGATCTGTTGGGTTTGGTGAATTATTACAAAAGTTTAAATAAATAAAATAAAATTATTTTAATAAATTTATTTATTTAAACTTCATTACACACATATTAGACATGTACAAAAGGCGGACTTAATGCCTAATGGCATTCTATACCAGACAACCACCAGATCAAACAGACAACAGACCGTGGGAGCAGTACATTATTTCAACTAATAATATCATACACTACCATCACCTTGTCTCTCCACTGCTGGTTATAGGCCTCTGTCAAACCTCTCTACCACACACCATCT
The DNA here is from genome assembly GCA_914767545.1 of Sesia apiformis. Taxonomy (NCBI): domain Eukaryota; kingdom Metazoa; phylum Arthropoda; class Insecta; order Lepidoptera; family Sesiidae; genus Sesia; species Sesia apiformis. The sequence goes on along the minus strand of OU611947.1, from coordinate 12,130,109 downwards.
TCGCCTCTTCTCATCCAACCACCACCGGCAATCTTCTTTAAGCGTCAATATGTCACACATAAATCGTTTTTCAGGAGGTTATCACATAATCAATCTTTTATAATCTATTAATTTTTGTACGTAATTGTAAACACTACAATTTTTAACATTGAGTTCAATTGATTGTTTTTGTAGAAGTGATGGCAAACAAGCATGTATGCATTTAACATCATGTATTCTGAAGGATACATGACAGTAAATGGTCATCGCCAGCCGTGTACACCTGCAACACATGTGCATGTATGTTTGCTGCAGACTACACAGAATACTGTTCACAGCTCTCTTGACGAGCTCCATCTTATAACATAGCACAAAAAGTATTTGATATTATATTTTGTTATAAAACTTTTATTTATCAAAAATATTTAACACATACAGTTTGCTCTTTCCTGGGTGCCACGCCACTTTCTTACAAGAAATATTGTAATGTCGACAATGATATATTTCAATTTATAAGGAACAGATGTAAAATTGACAACAATTACTGTAAATCATAGTTTAAACTTTTTCATTTGGCCTAAACACTGAATCCATTACATTATATAAATGAATAAAATGTAAGGTACACAGAGATGTTCAAATTTAACCCAAAAAGTACTGGAGTGCTGTTTAAAGGAATTTTAGTAAAACCAATTATTACACTTTCAAAATAATATCTGGAAAAAATATATTATATCAAGTAATGAAATTTATGCCTTATAAGTTTATGGTATGTACTTTCTTTGTAATCTGTTTTTGTTCAAACCATCAAAGAATTATTTCACAATAAAACAAAAATTCCAAGGCTTTGCTACGGGAAGTCTGTGCCTACAAAACTATATTCTCCCATTTTAAATTTTAAGAATAATAATTCACCGTTTATAATAAATTTGTTTATTAAAATAGTACAATTTTTACATCAAAAAGTTATAAAGTTTCTGTACTTGTTCGGCATTTTTATTTAAATGTAAACATAAAATCTATTTCACAACTCCTTAAATATTTCCTCGGAAAATATTTCAAAAATGTATATATTTTTTCCATTTTGACATGCCTTTTTAATTGGAATTATTAAAATAAAATTTGTTGAATTTTAAAATAAATTTTGACTACTAAAGTAATAAAAATGTGCATCAAACTAAATAGTTTTATTAACACTGCTACTTGTAATAATACAACCGGACACCGGAATCGAGCCACCCTGCATTTTCAGTTTTAATGGCCTGAAGCTTAGAAAAAAATGTTTACTTGATCAAAAAGTTTTCATGCAGTTTGGAAGCTGGCATACTAATCATCCAAATTTCCAAGTTAGAATTCAAGAGCAGTGAAAAAATTGATTTTTACTCTTAAACTTAAAAGAGTTACAGTGCAATAAGTTGTGTCCGCCCTTCCCTTCTCATTGTATTGCAATTTGAAGAAAACAATGTTTCACCTAAAAATGGTTTATTCAATAACTTGTATTGCTTCTAAGACGTTTACGGCGGCCGTCATGCAGTTTGACACGGAATCAATCAACGTCACGTATTGTAGAATGTTTTCCCATTCTTCCTCGATAGCAGTTTTCAGCTCCTGCTAGTTCTGCAGAACTGGGTGGTTCAAACACGCCTCTTTAGCTCATCCCATAAATGTTCAATGGGATTCATATCTGGGCTTCTTGCTGGCCATTACATGACTGTGATACCGAGGTTATGAAGGTATTCCCTGACAATTCTTGGAGTGTGCGCTCTTGCATTATCATGTATAAAATGAAATCTTGGCCAACAAATCCAGCATATGGTCTTGAGTCTCTAGGTATTGACGAATGTAACGGTCGCCATTTAGTGGTGGCAGCCATGCTCACATCACAACCTGAAGTACAGCTCTGCCTTCCGCGGAAATTCCTCCCCAGACTGTCCATGACTGTCCCACCATAACTCACTTTCTCTTCAATACAGCACTGCACAAAATGCTCTCCCTGTCTTTGGTACACCTTCCTCCTTCCATCATTACTGTACAGCATAATCTTGGATTCATCATACCTGGCTCCATTGACATTGAGTCCCATGCAAATGTTCGCAAACTGACGGCGCGCCATTCGGTGAGGTTATGTCAGTTTGAGCCCATTGGCTGGCTTATGTGGTTTTATATAACATTCTTTGAGTCTCCTTCTAACAGTCCGAGCACTAACAACCACTCCAAGAAATTCTCAAAGCTGTTCTTTGGTCTGTACTGAGGTCAAGTGACGATTTCGTAAGCTGGTCATGTAGATAAACCAATCTTGTCTTTCCATCATCACTCAGAATTGTGGTCCTCCTAGATGGCGAATAAAGCCGCCAGTCTCTAGGTATGGATGGTACACTCGTTGAACAGCAGAATGGGTTAAATAAAGTTGTGCACTCACATTTCACTGACTAAGCCTAGACTAAAGAAGTGCCCACAGCTTGCGTGGCTGCTTCGGAGGCAGTATCCATAATTTTAAGGTCAAAATTGGATCAAATCTCAGGAAAAACAATTTAATGAGACTTTTATTGAAAAACAACACCATTAAATCAAAAAACTGCTCGAATTCCAACTTTCTGTTTCCTTTTTTTTTCTAAACAATGAACTGACTTAACTTTTCTTCTGTGGTTCAAATTTGTGAATTCAAATTTGGAACAATAGCTCACCAAAATGATGGTGAATATGCCTCAAAACTGCATAAAATCTTTTTCTTTGACCTAACATTATTTTTATGTTTCAGGCCTTTAAACACAAAAATGTAGGGTGGCTTGATTCAAGGTGTCCCAGAGTGTACTATAATAATAATATCATTTCAGAACCAATGTGTATATACATTTTTTTTATTTGTTAAATCTTAGTACAATAGAGCATAATTGTATCATTACTTACCTTACCCTACAACCGCTTTATACTGAGTGAGTTGCAAAACATATTTTGATCTGAGATCACATTTAAAAGTTAAATTAATTTATTGTCAAAAACACATACCTAAAAGTTTTAAGATATTAGATATCTTGAAAAACGTATTCCCATTTTGTTTACATTTGATGCTGTATAAAGAGAGTATAACAAACAATATGTAAATATTAAAAAAAGCTCATACTGTTTGTAAATAACTAAGAATATACATTTATTTATTTATTTAAAATGATTAGATTTATAAGTTACAATACTATAACAAAAAACAAGACAACTCAAATACCTGTTCACACAAATCCAAGTTGATAGTGCCCTTGAGTCGCCTGCAATTCCGGTCCGCGTAGTAGTCTAGCAAATACTGCCCAGGAAGTTCGCCCGATTGTCGCAGAGCGAACCACCTCCTCCGCCATTTCTGATTGAGCAACCAAATATCAATAATGTCACCATTTCACTCACGATTAGTTAAAAATACATATATGTTAAACAGTTTATAACAACTAAAAGCTACGAAAAATTCTAGAGCATATTTTATTCACTTTTTGTACAGTAACAATCTGTCAACAAAGGTAATAACAAATATCAAGCATTAAAAGTTATACTTACAGTCCTCCAAATACGTTTGGATGGCGGTGATTTAGTTAACCATCCCTCGAAAACAATATTTTTAGACATAATTTATTATTTTAAAGCATAACATTTAAATATGAGTCACAAAAGTTTAGGAAATCACTCCATAAACGAGTGGCTTTCTTTATTTTTTATTGTCATACAAAGGCATAGACAACATTGGACACATGGCAATAGAGCATAAATAAATAATTTATTAAATTATTTCCTATTATATATTGTTACCGCTTACCGACGTAAAGATTACATTTTTAAATGTAATAAATGTAAAAATCAATATACAATATAAGATCTTTTTATATCAGATATTTTTAAATTGTAAAAATATTCTAGCATTGTACTTGATAAATAACTTCTTTAATCAATAGTTACGTACACCCAACCTTATAAATATTTGATACCCTCAAACATCGATCAAATTTGTTTGCTCAGAACCCACAAAAAGATATTTTCTGTAAAAATATGTGCTACAAGGCAATTTGATATTAAATGTTTATTTATAATATTTTGAAAAACTCGCCTATTCTAATTTATTTTGTTTTTACTTTATTGTTTATTAGAATGTACCTTTTTTTTTTAAGTTTTTAAAATGACCACAATTTAAATTCTTTAAAATAGCAACATTTAATAACAATAATACATTTTAAAAAAAAATTACAGTTAAAAACATTAAATCGTTCAAGTTGAATTTCATAGTGAATAGCTTAAAATATAATCAACATAATATAAAATAAATTATCCCTGTATGTATAAAATAATATAATATGTAAAATTATATATATAAAATAATATAGTATGTATAAAATTTTATATCTGTGTAATATAAAATAAAATATAAATTATGTACAAAGTTTGCATGTTTAAGAACCTAATATTGTTTGGCGGGAAACTAAAAAAGAAATTATACATCTCTAAGGTTTGCCACGTAAATTGTTAAGAACAAATTAAAGATTTTTGTTAATATAACGTGGTAAGTAAAATGGAAAAGAACAATCTATCAACAGAAAAAACTTTTGAGCATGCTGAAGGAGCTCATCAACCGCTGGTACGTCCCCTAATGACATATTCTTTTCAATTATTAGAGGTTCCGTTCTAAGATCTGAAAAGGGCGGAAAAATCATTACATCGTAACAGATTATACTCTTCACCTGCAACGTGTGAGGCTGTAAATGCACTACTAACGAGATGGCACTCCTGAGTCCAGGCCTTCATTTAACACGAACTAAGACTCTTATATAATTTACATTTTTAAACATTACCCCCCCCCCCCCCCCCCTCCGCCCCCATTCTCTCCAAATATTTTTTTTGTATCAATGAAATACTGTACAAAAAACAATCAAAACTCATCTCGACAAGTGTCACCGAGTCAGATTAAACATTACCCCATGAAGCTATATGAACTTTGACCTTATATCTTCTTTTCTGTGTACAATTAGGGACCCTGTCGATTCAAAAATCTCTTGAATGTAACCTTGCATATCAGAACCTTTGTTTTTGCTTGCTTGCCACCAACCAAAATAACCAACTTGCATTTCTCCAGGTTAAACAAAGCAAAATTAAACATGCCATTACTTTTGCTGAAACCACAGCCGATAATGACAAATCAGATTCTCTGCAGACACCGATAAGCAGGTAAGACGGGGACAAATATAAACAAGATCACTTGTTGCTTCTTTTTATTATTATTTATTACCCAATATGTACTTTATTGCCGAGGTTTTGAAACCGATCAAATTTTCAAGCCGATTTTGATTTAAGTACCAACTTACCGATTTTGAGGTACATTTTGAGCTACATAAGAGGAACATTTTGTTTTGATTTCATTCGTATTAAATCGATTATTAAAATATTTTGTCAAAAACTGTTTTAATACGAATTAAAACTTGTGTCACCTATAATCACCAATTTGAATTCGTACCAATGCATGAGATTAAATCGGTTAATTGATGTTTATTAAACTTCTTCAATTTGGGTTCATTCCGATTGTCATCTTTAATATTAACTTAACAGTATTTAAAATTGGTTCTAAACCTTGGTTTAATCTTTCACTGTAAACCGTGTCTCTGTTGAGTTTTCCATATTGTTATATACATAGTATAATCTTAGAGTTTTCTACTAATCAGATAACAGATTTATAGACGAGTATCTTAACAACTGGGCCAACTTTATAATTTATTTGTACCTATAATAATTTAAATCGCTATAACTGAAATGCTCGTTAAATTTTGTTATACTTACTAAAATAGTAAACAATAACACCAAAACCGTAATACACTTTATTTATTTGTATTTCAAACGACGTGCATTAAATATATCATGTTGATTACGAATGTCAATTTCTTATAGGTAGGTACCACTATACTACAACCCAGTTAAATTATTCCCTATAGAGCCTTTTCGCGCCGTATAACCTCGAAACTGAGATCTGTAATAAAATTATTAGTAGGTACCATTTTCGAGGCAACATAAAAATATATTTTTAACTTTTTTTTATCGTGGTTGAATAGGGATGTTGACTGTATTCAAATAAAAATATAATTTTACCGCGAAACGGTAGTTTCTAAATAGAAATCCTAAAAACACAATATTTTTCTTTATTTTTAAGGAATTTATTTTTTTATTTAATAATCAAAATGTAATTAAATCATTCTCAAGTCACGTGACAACGAACACCAATCAAAGTGCATGACGTCACTTGTTCGCAAACATTGGCTACGTTGTTTGGTTAACATTATTTTATAGTGATTTCCGTGCAATTTCTTCGAAATTTGCTTACTACTCCCTTTGAAAATGATTCCATGAAGTTTTCCCATGATGGATAGTGAATTTATTAAGGCAAATAGTTCGAATTTGCCGAGAATTGATTGTTTTACGGTGGCCAATTTCTTCGCAACAAACAGTAACTTCTGCTCTGCTGAATTTAGAAATGTGAAGACCTCCATGTAAGTAATATACAAGAATTGTTATTTCTGCAACCGATAAATAATTAACTGAATAATTAAAAAAAATATCATTTTGAGGTTATGTTTTGTCTTTTATTAAACAAATTGTTTTATTTCTTTTTAGGTCCTCGAGGCAGTCATACGGAGACGATGCTGTGGGCTATGTTCAACTTCGTTGAAATGCAAATTAGTGCACAGTTACGTGCAAAATTTGCCCAGAACATAAAGTTCGTAATAAACCATATTCTGCCACTATGGTTGTGGATGAAGAAAATGGTGCAATAGTGAGTGTCGAGTGTCATGACTGTGCTGCTTCTCAAGGAGGTTGCAAACACGCTGTGGCATTCATCATGTAGGTGCATCGCAGGAATGAAGAACCTTCATGCACTTCTGTTGAGTGCTACTGGAAAAAGTCGCATCTAGCTACGGTAGGCACAACTTTAAAATTTGTGGTTTAATCATATCCGAAGAGTATTTGATGATAGCTGGTTCACCAGATGGTATATGTGCAGTTTGTCATCGAAATTAAGTGCCCAACAAGTGCAGATAGGTACATACAAAAACTATGTGAAAAAAAATCCTACAAAATAATATTATGCACAAGTGCAATTACAAATGTTTTTGTCTGGCAAGAAAAAGTGTTATTTTGTGTAGCGGACAGTAACTTTGGAACTAAAGAAAGTGTCGATATAATTTGTGTTAACTTGGACACTGAATATGTTTGTAATTTACTGGTTAGCCTTTCAGGATTATGGAAAGAGTATGTTTACCCATTGCTATATAAAAGGGTAAAATAATTAAAAATAAAACATTTTTTCCATTAACTATTTGTTTTATTTTAAAACAGCCTTATATATATATATATATATATATATGAATATATTTGAAATAATATATTATAATATATATAATAATATTAACTTATATATTTGAAATGGTAGTTACAGTTATCAGATACACTAAATATATACACCAAAAGAATTACATAGCAAAACTTAAATCTGGTATCTAACCTATGATGGATATTATCAAATCAAGTAAAATTAAACTAGGTCTTATTTAATAACAGAATCCTGTAAATTAATCAAAGCACATGCTATTATAATGACTTCATCAAGTACCCTAATTAGATTATTATTAATGCAAGCATGAGGTTTTAACATAGCAAATTCTCTTAAGTGGTGTATCACCCACTCAATATGAATTCTCAAACTGGAAATTTGCTTAGTCTGGCGAGCTTCTTGCTTTGGTAATTTTGATCCAGTACTAACACTTGGAGGTTGAACTAACTGAAGGCCTGCCTTGAGTACCATCTGCTCTATATGCTTGAAACCCCTATCCCCCAGGACACATGAACCTTTCTCTAAAGTATTTAAGTAGTTACAATTATCTACTACATACACATCACTGGTTCTTCCTCCATATCCTGGTGAGATATAGTTTACCAAACCATCTGTTGTACTAGATATTAGGTATTTTAAAGTATTTGCCTTTTTGTAATCCAACCACGTTAAAGCTTGATGTACAGCATTTGAGGGCTTTTGGATTTCGATTTCCAAACAATCAATAATACAACTGACATTGTGGTATTTGTGTATGACTGCCATAGGCAAAGACCGTTTAATTGCATTTTTTTTTCAAATTTACAATAAAAGGATGCATGGCACTACAAATTATTGGTATATGTTTTTACTTGCATAAGACATACTAACTTACTTGCATAAGACACTGACATTCCAAAATCATCTACAAGTTCTGAAAATTTTGTCTAATCTAATTTTTTTTAAACATAATAATTTTTTTCTGGAATATTTGTGTGCATGCTTATGATATTGATTAAATAATAACAATTTTCTGGTACCCCAATGTAGAACCTGGGCCCATTCTTAATTTTTCTAATAGTAATTTGAACGATTTCCTCCACTTCTTGTTTAATTACTTGTTCATTTAGACTACTATTTTCTGAAGAAGCCTTCATTTGTTGAGATGATATTAAAGATGATGAGGAGTTTGAGCGAATCACAGATGGTATAAATAATGATACATCACTATCAGACTGTTCTTCTTTATTACTGAAGTATAGCTTTCTAGATGGCTTGATAACAACAGATTGACTTAACTGTATTGACTTTCTACTAACTTCCAATTAGAACGGAGAGGTTGAATAAATAGATGTAGTAAGGTTTTTCATTGGTGATACTGCCATGTTCCTAAACTTTGTTTTAGTCTGTGTGCTTTTACTTCTAAATATATGACATATGGACACTTGTATTGTAATTATCTGTTATTATTGGTTTACACACTACTGGTTGAAGTAGATCTGAAAAGAAAAGTTTGCTTTATGAATATTTCACAGTTTATTGTAAATGTAAGTTCTAACTTAAATCACCAATTTAATACAATATTTCTACTATTATTTGTACACTGTTTTTTTACTTTTGCAGCAAATAAATAAAATACTGTATTTATAATCAACTGGTATAAGTATATTGTTTACCTGAGCTTGGACCTGGTTGAACCACAACCATGGAAATACTTTGTGTAGAGTAAGCTTATTCTATTTCTCTTTCACATTCCGCTATTGTTTCCAATTTTGACTGCTAATGGTCGAGTTGTTACGTTTTCTGTTCGTCTTTTTCGTTGGCAAACAACCTGCTCTCATTCGGACCTGTGATACCGAGCCCATCAAATGATATTCTGTATAGTTCTCCATATCATTCGGCAACTAAAATAAAACAAATACAAATCATTATTACCCAACTTTGTTTACTTTATTTGAAAACTTGAAAAATAATGACTTTTAATATAAGAAAAATAAACAAATATGTATTATCAAAACTTACATCAAAATGATCTTCACAAAAATACATTTTATATTGTGTAAATTTTCAAAAAAAAAAAATAAGTACACAAAAATAAATTTTCAGGTGTTTTAATTGTAGTACTTGCACACTGAGGCACCGCACAACACTTATAAAACTTGGAACTCATCTTTTATTACAAAAATTACGAAAAAACTTTATATCACCATCAAGTTTACCAGTGTTTGCGAGCAAGGGACGTCACAGAGGTCACGTGACAAGTATTGGCGTTTTGGAGCGAAATTTGAAACGGAATTTATAAGAACATGATTTTTAAAGTATTAGTTGTATTAAAAAAATAATTTTAAATATTTTGGGCTATATTAGGTACTTATGCATGGTTTTAAACACTTTCCCAAAAATAGTCAACATCCCTATTGTTATGTAAACGGATTCCTACGCATATATTTTTTTTATAGAAAGAAGGAGCAAAGCGAGCATACAGTCCTCCTAATGGTACGTGGATACTGTCGCCCATAGACATGCGCGATACATGCCAACATTAATCCAAAATGACAAACTTTGGCACGTATATTAAATTAAAATTAGTTATTTGCATAACTACGTGTTTTACAAGCCAACAGCCAAGCCAGTTAAGCCAGCCTGACCCCGGTCTTACGCATCGTAATAAAATGCTGTGGATACAGAAGCGTCGGCGCCCTGGCCTCTGGGTGCAGTGTGACGATTGCGACAAGTGGAGGTTCATGCCTAACACACTCGACCGGCATGAGCTGCCCAATAAGTGGTATTGTAGAATGAATTCAGGTAAGTATGGTAGATTAGTCACAGTAAAATGTTGCTGTCATGTTTCAGCCTATTTAACGTGTTACAGACCTGCTTTAGTAAATCACTATAAGGTTTCGGGTCATAATCTACTGCACGCGCCCAGCGCGGATGCGTGAACCGAATACACATGCTCCAGATTTTTTTTAATGGAACATGGATGTTTAATAATATTTTTTATATTTTTCTTTAATTTTTCAAGCAACAATCATTTTTAATAAACGTATCTGCAGATTTAACATCCTATCAAGATAGCCGTTAAAAGTGAGCTAGTAGCTGGTGACACCGTAAGCAATTATTGACTCCGCTAATAATTGGTACATGTATATCAGAGTTTTGATAGGTATTTTATTTCTAACTAAATAAAATTTGGCAATGTGTTTACTCCACTTAAGCCTGTCATTATTAAAACATAATAAAAATGTCCAGCTACTTGAGCCTTTTATCGGTATTTGGTATACTCACATAAGTATGTATTATTATAGGACTTATTTCTGGATTTTTTAATATGTTTTCGGTATCAGCCAATAACATCTCACAGAATGAATGATCCGTCATTTTGGCCGGCCATTATGGCAACAAGGCCCTAAACTACCGGGAAAATGAGATATCTGACTTACAAGTATCTCAAGAATGACAAGGGAGAGCCGACATAAGCACCGGCAGAAGTATAGGGCCCCAGGTTGTGTATCCTGCAGAGAGTTATGGTTGAGTGGACTTTTCTATCCAGGGTGTCTAATTTGTTCTGAGACCATCTGACCACACCATAGGCTCCGATCTTATTAGGGCCCGATTTTATAGATAGATACCTACCCCATTAATCTGGGAAACAAAATGTTTATTTCTAGTAACTGTAGGATGTAAGTTGACATACATTGTAATTATATTGGTGGTCGGGCCGGGTTTCATACAAAAGTGTCCGTCATTCTTTGGGACTATAATTCAGGCGTACAGATTAGTGGAGGTTTTATATGTGCCCGAGGCATAAATTGTATATTTTGTTACTAGCTTGTTCCACGTCGTCATATTCGCGTGGAACTAATATTGGAAATCATACCGCCCCAGGAACTGCATTAGGTCATTAGGTTACAGAACTACCTATATAACTAACTGTCGCCATTCATAATATTAATAAGAATTAGCGTAGTAAGGAAGTAAGGATTCTCGAGTACAAAGGTTTCTTCGCGATGTTTTTTTCATCGTCGCGACCTAGTTATAATAATTGAAAATTCCAGACCAGGGCCCAACTCGTGAACTTAATATTGTCCCTCAATTTCGTTGGTTATACTTATAGGCATAAAGATTAAATGCAACGCTGAAGTTTTGTGCTACATATCTTCAAAGATGTTTTCTTCAAACGCATCGTTTTCCCCCATTCGGGGCAAATGGATGAGTACCACCAGCAAAATTGACGAACTATGATATGAGTTGATAACAGCTACAAAGCTATTACCGCTCATGAAGCTTATAAATTGTCTAATAAAACCTCGGAATTCCTTCAGACACCAGCATGGCAAACTGTTCCGTGCCCGAATCGCCCCTCAATGTTCGCAAAGAAGAAGACCTCATTTATAACGAGTATACAGCTGGGTCAGTGGTCTGGGCTCGATTGAAGGGTTGGCCTTGGTGGCCAGCTATGGTTGACGATTGTCCTGACGTGGAGCAGTTCTATTGGATTGATGGGGTTTCCAATATACTCGTACCTGTATGTTATTCATAGATTTATTTCTTTGTGTACTATTTATCGTAGCAAACGGTTTTTCCGATTTCATATTCTAAATTTAGCTATTCATTGTTGTCAATCTATTGTAATTTTAGTATAGTCGGATTTTTTGTTCGAGTCAGTGATATGACATGTGGAACTGTCAATTAAGTGTTATCTCCGTACAAATTGCACTCTGTTTAACAGTTCTACATGCCATATCCCCGACTCGAATAAAAAATCCAACTATTGGTAATTTAATTTTACAGTTTTAGTAAGTAATTATTTACTGTCGATCGGTCATCTTCCTATTCCATTATTATTTCAGCATGATTGACTAACAAAAGAAACAAACCTCCAAACACACTTTCAGAGTTCATTACGTTACGATGTAACCGTTCTATGTTATATACAACGTGTCAGTGAAATAACACAAAACCTGAAACTTGTCAACTAATTTAAAATATACAAACCCGTTTAAGCGATAATAAATATTTTAGGGAATAAATAAAAAATTACAAACATATAAAGTTTTGTTATTGTTCTAATACGTTTGTAGCGCTCATTACTCACTACAGGGTAATGAACTAAAATGACGGAACGACGGTGGCGATAGAACAAAAAAGAAATGTACAATAAGTTATGAAAAAAACTTGTAAAAACTGGTAGAAGCAATTCTACTCTCGATACTGAACAACCTATTTTCAACTTTTGCGTTATTTCAGTGATACGTTGTATAGTTTCTTAGTGTTCCACCTTGGTCGGATATGCGAATATGGCCGACCGGCATTATTTAATTAATGGAACTGTATCTATTGTCGTATTAGTCGTTTAAGCTGCTGTGTAAGTTGTGTTATTACTAAAACCAAATTTTTCAGACTCATTACCACGTAGTATTTTTTGACGCGCTCAATGTTACACGAGCATGGGTCAGTACAGAAAATTTAATGCCCTATGATTCAACCAAAAAACTCAACAATTCAAAAGATAAAAAGTACAGGAAGCGCTTAGAAGTTTCCATACAACAGGCCAATGATGCTGAAACACTAACGTTGGCTAACCGTTTGGCAAAGAACAGTTTTATAGCAAGGTACAAAGGAAATATCGTTCCTCCAAGGAAAGTGAATAGAACTGAATTAAATAAATATCAAAACTATCTCAAGAAAAAATTTAATATTGAATTTCCTTTTGAAACTTCAAGTGAGTCTGAAGGTGATGACGCGAATGCACCAACCAACAAACATAATAAAAGGAAGAATGCTACAAAGCTTTCCAATAAAACCAATGCAAAAAATAACCATATTCTGAAGAAAGTCGGAAGTACAGATAAGAACATTAACGAAAAGATTATCTCTACAAGAAACTCAACTAATGACGAGTTAGCCAACGAAAAGTGTAAGCAGCAACATTCTATTCTAGAACAAATAGGAAGTTCTGTATATGGATTTACGAATGATTTTACTGATGATGGTACGTTGAGAACATAAAATTTTGAATTAATAGAATCCACCTATGAAAGATGAAACAATTTTTGCAGTAACCTACCTAATACATTTTTCTAATTTTCTGAATCCTCATTATATAAATAATCAATAAGTATGACAGAATGAAGTAAAAATTCTTTCCCACTGAATATTCGGAATCTTAAGGACAGTTTTACTACTCTGCTTTATAAAGAAGACTAATAAAACTGCTTTTGGGTTATATCTCAGACGAAGCCGGAGCTAATTATTACCTAGATATTATATTCTTTTTTAATTTTCAGATTCATCCAAAAGTGATTTGCCAGAAAGTAATACTCAGTCAAAAGATAACACACAATCTGAGTTTCAAAGTTTGAACAATGAAACAGGACCGCCAAACATGTGTGAAATTTAATTCAATTTCATTTCATTTTCAATTTCAATTTCGCTTCATGTGAATTTTTTAAACATTTGATTGACAATAATATTTCCTGTTATTGATTATTTTTAAACTAATTATAATACTGGTTTGTCTGTATCTTTAATAATTTCAATAAATACGTATGATACCTACTTGTACCTTTTTTCTTTGATAATTATTTATGAGAAAAATAAGAATACATAGACCTGGTAAGTAAGCTCTCTGGGGGTGACAGACTAAAATAGACTCTACTTTTCTATGCATTAGTGTCGTTGAAGTCATGGTATAGAAATTTTGAATACATATTGAATTATACTTCTGTCGAGAACAGCTTCCATAATCGTGTTCCATAGCTTAATCCTCTCATATAATTTTTTGATTGTTATGAAAAAACAAATTAATGAAATATGTATATCAGCTGAAATCCTTGTGGAAATTTATAACGGTGGATTCTTCTTTATCTTCGAAAATAATAAAAATGTATATCAGCGTGGAAAAGATCGTTACTACCAAGTTCATCCCCACCTCGTTTAATGTTTTAAATACCGTTATAAGTAAATAGAAATACATTCAAAAACATAGCCGTTATAAATTCAGTTATATAAACATAGCACATTCTGCATGTTTAAAGATTTTTTTTTTTCATGGACGACGGCAGACGAGTATACAGTTCACCTGATGGTAAGTGGATGCTGTAGCCCATAGACATCCGTGATACATGCCAACATTAATCCAAAATGACAAACGTTGGCACGCCCCCGGATGCGCTGCCTACCTTTGGAGATATAGGAATGGATTCGGGGAAATGGGGGGGATAGGATGGGAATGGGCTCTGGCACATCTCACTCACTACCGAAACACATACGTATATTAGGGAAATAAGATAAAGTAGGAAATACAGTACATTTCAAGGTAGTCTTCTGTGAGCGAGGGGTAACGTGGCCAGTCGAGTGCGCCCAGTGGCTGTTGGATTTCAGCGTGCACTCCCACTTAAAGGTGCGCAATTTGCAGACACACACGAATGGACCTAAATCCTAAACTAAACTAACCTAGTGTCATTTAATTAATGTCATTTAGCTCCACAGATTACCCAATTCGTTTGAAATTCCCGCCAGTTAGGGGTATTCCCCACAAATTGGCATTATGGCTGGTGACTTACTTTGATGGGACTGGACATTAATATGATACCTTTAAGACTGAAATTGTTTCCTAAAAATTTAGAAAAATCACAAATAAATTGTATCTAAAATATCACAACAGCTAGTGCTCACCAAGCGGACACAAAATCTAGAATCGCTAATATGTTCAGACAGCGTTGAAAGTATGCACATTTTCGTCTTCGACCACCGATTTTTTATTTTTAAGAAATCAAAATTTATTTGCCTTAAATCATGTAATCTCTTTTCATATATATATTAATATTTATCAAATACCCTATCGATTCACATAGGACGTACCTATTTATTTTAGCTTTGTAGTTAAGGAGAAATCTAGCGTATTTTTTTTTAAATCATGGGAATTAATTTCTTGCGAGGAGAATGATAAAAACAAAGAAGGAGAATGTAAGAACAACGTAGGGAACGAATAAAGGTGTATCCAAATTGTCAGGTATCGTTTATATTATAAAGTAAATGTAGCATGGCACTCTAAACATACAAGGTCTGCTTTGATGAAGGCCAATCTTAGTCCAATACCACCACAAACAGTGATGGGCTCCGCCGAGTTTGGAACGCATTGGAAATCACAACTGATGTTGACGAGATAACCAACAATTTGGCTAAAGTAATCCGAGAAGTGGGCTGTAAACATTTTAAAATTTCGCCGCAAAGGCAAGGAGTCCAATCTCTCAAGCGAAACTATGGATCTCATGGAGCAAAGGCGATAGAGAGCTACGCTGATCACATCGCCAGATCGACAAATCAATAATAAAAAGTCCGAAGACTGATACGCCGTGACCTTCATCGCTTTAATACAAAAGGAATTGAAGCGTCGATAGAAAATAATAAAGCGTCCAAGGTGCTCGCTCAGTTTGGACGCAGTCATCTGACGATGTTTAAAAATAATAGTGGCCAGATATCCTCTACGCCGCACCTGTACCTACAGCCCACGAGGTGAACGATCGCCGTGCGCCATTATACCGACGATATCCCGGACTTCAATCTGGATCAATCTGGGTGAGATTAGTATTGTCTTCGGACAGCTTAAGAACGTTATAGCCGCTAGTGAAAACGGTATGACATCAGGGCTTTTGAAAGCCGGAGGAGCTCCCGTTTTACGAGAACTACAACACCTCTGCAATGCCGTCTTACACGGTGGCATAACACCGGAGGCGTAGAGTAGAAGTGTGGTAGTTTTGTTTTTCAAGCTGGAAGACAAGGCCTTATTGAAGAATTATAGACTATAGACCTTAGTCACGTTCATAAGCTGTTCTCAAGGGTAATTACGAATCGTCTGGGCCAGAGGTTAGAGGAGATCCAGCCGCCGGAGCAGATTGAGTTTCGAAAAAGCTTGAGCATCGTGGACTATATTGACACACTGCGGCAGGTTATACAGAAGACCGATGAGTATAATCAGCCGTTCTGTCCTGCATTTGTAGACTACGAGAAAACCTTCGACTCTATTGAGACCTGGGCTGTTCCGGAATATTTACAGCGGTGCCAAGTCGACTGGCGATAGATATATCGAGGTGCTGAGGTGTCTGTATAACACTGAGAGCATGACAGTCCAAATTCAAGACCATTCAAGATCAATTCAATTCAGCTGCGTCGAGGGGCGAGTCAGTGAGATGTAATATCTCCAAAACTTCATAAACGCACTGGAATATGTTATTAGGATCCCGCATTGGAGAGGACATGGAATCAATGTGAACGGTGAGTACATCTCGCATCTTCGTTTCGCCGATGATATAATTATCATGGCAGAATTATTAGAAGATTTGAGCAGGATGTTAAGCGGCCTTAAAGCAAAACATCACGATTTCACGACGCGACGGTTTTGGAATGAACTTAGTTCAACAAGATAAAACTCTTGAGTGACAAGACAAGACGACTTAAAAATGTTGGTAGGTACGCACTATATGTACACTCTTTAGATATCTGTGGTAGTAAAGGTATTTTCTATGATACAGACATACTGATCATATTTTATTAATATATTTTCATATAAATCAATCCTCTTTGGACCAATCCACTGAGCAAATAATCACCTACGGCTTTAGACCAATCAAAAATAAATGTCAAACAATTAACGTGAAATATTTTATTAGAATTCCCGTTATAAATTTCGTTTTATAAACATGCTTATTTAAACAGCAATTATTATGGAGCCAAAAAAACATCCGAGTGATCCACGTAGCAATATAAGAAAATGTGGTTCATATGATCCTGATAAGTAAGTAATTGTCTGTTCTATTTAGGTTTTTTCTAACGTTGATAAAACTGTTTTGATGCACCTAGGCACCCCTCGAGAGCGCCAATATTAAAATATCTCACTACTATTTCTTGACACAAAAAAATTAAAATATGTTCATTCAGTGGTCTTCAATTGTGTAATAGTGATTTCTATGCTTTGTAATACTTTACCAAACAATAATAACAATTAACCTCTCTGACGATCTCCGGATACGGTTGATTAAAACACTTGTATTGTCCAAATTAAATTATGCCGATGTTGTGTATGGTCCCTGTCACATATTTGCTAGATATGTGCAGGGCTGCTGGGTTAATTGTTTAAATAAAAACTCGGTGTTACATTGCACGTGAGACATTTATTGGGAGAACCCATAGACTAAAAAAACAACCATAGACAATCCTAAAGCACAGACTATAATTTATGCAACACTCCTCTCTTCTAATTTTTATTAAATTACTACAAATCAAGTCTCTGAACAGGCTTATGAGTACGTGCACTTCTACGCACTTCTGGCTGCACTAGAATAGGAGAATTAGCAATGTTACTTGGTATTTCTTTGTTAATTAACGGCTTATTTACTTCTAATTTCTCCGATTCTTTTTCTTGCTCCAATACACTTTCATTAGGTACACTATAGTTAGGCAAACACTGAGTAACATTCCTGGTGAGTATGCCTTTGTCAGTGTGCACATCATACATAACATTTCCTACTGGTTTTTCAATAACACCCTCTAACCATTTTTGAGAGTTATCATATGATGCGATCAGTACTTTATCACCTGGCAAATATTGCTTTACAGGTTTCTTACAAATCAACTGCCGAGGAATAATTACATTCTTTTTTATTAAAGATAAACGTGTACGGAGTTTTCTACCTAACATTAACTCACATGGTGCCTTGCCTGTTGTGGCATGTGGTGCTGTACGATAAGCTAATAGCCAATTCTGTATACTATGATCTAAACAATTTTTATCAAACTTATATGCTAACATGGCCCTTTTGAAGGTTTGAACCCCCCTTTCTGCTAAGCCATTGCTGGCTGGGTGATAAGGTGCAGTACATATGTGTCTAATATTATTATTCTTACAAAAAGTATTAAACTCTTCAGATGTCCATTGTGGACCATTATCAGTCACCATTTGTTCCGGTAGACCAAATCTAGCAAAAATACTACGTAGACATTTAATTGTACTGCTGGAGGTAATATTGTTCATTTTAACTACTTCTGGCCATTTTGAGTGTGCATCTACAATGATTAACCACATATGCCCTAAAAATGGACCAGCAAAATCAGCATGAATACGTTTCCATGGCTCCTCTGGCCACTCCCATCTATGTATAGGTTTGATAGGTGGTAAGTTCCTATTTTGGATACAACCTGCACAATTATTAGTTAATGTTTTTATATCATTTGTGATGTTTGGCCACCAAAAACAACTATTAGCTAAAGATAACATTTTATTAATACCCAAATGACCAGAATGCAGTTCAGTTAAAACTTTATCCTTTAAACTGTCAGGTATAACTACTCTATCCCTCCATAATATGCAATCTTTAATTATATATAACTCAGTTTCTTTGCCTTTAAATTTACATAACTCTCTATTAATCAACTTTGGCCAGCCCTCTCTTAGGTAAGTACAAACCTTGCTTAAATTAGGGTCTTTCTGAGTATGTTTGGCAATTTCAGATAAAGTTACAGGTGGATTATCCAACACAATGCTGTTAATGTTGCCTTCCAGATTAATTTTATCCTCCTCATTACTATTTTTAATTGGTAACCTAGATGGAAAATCTGCTGCAGCATTATGTTGTGAAGTCCTGTACTTTATATCATAATTATAATTACATAAAATTAATGCCCACCTAGTCATTCTATCTGCATATATACTACCAGCTGTTTTATTTGGATTAAATATAGATATCAGTGGTTTATGGTCAGTAACTAATGTAAATGTTCTACCTTTTAAATACAAATCAAATTTCTTAACTGCCCATATAATGGCTAAGGCTTCTTTATCTATTTGTGAATATTTTACTTCTGCTTCATTGAGTGTTCTGCTTGCAAAAGCAATAGGGCGTTCAACAATATTATTACCTAACCTAATTTCATGAGCTAAACAAGCTCCTAACCCATACTTGGAAGCGTCACAGCTCAATACCACTGGTAGCTTTGGATTATAATGTATTAATACTTGCTCTGATACAATAGCTTTCTTGGCCCATTCATATGCTAGTTCTTGTTGCTTAGACCATACCCATTTTTCTGAATTCTTTAGTAATGTATATAAAGGTTTTAAATTTTCAGCAGCATTCTTTAGAAATTTATGATAAAAATTAATAGTGCCAAGGAAACTACGTAATTCTTTAATATTTTCAGGTTGTGGTGCTTCCAATATGGCCTTGATGTGCCCTGGTGTCTTGTGAATGCCTTCCTTATCAATCACATGCCCGCAATACTCTAATTGTGGGGACATCAACACAGTTTTCTCTTTATTTACTTTAATATTTAAATTTTTAAGTTTTTGAAATATACACTCTAAAGTTTTTAAATGGCACTCCACATCACTACTTGCAACCAAAATATCGTCAATGAAACAATATACATTTGGCATATTAAAGTGTTCATCCATAAAATCTTGCCATTCCTGTGGAGCAGGTGACATACCGAACATCATGAACGTTGGTCTATACAACCCCCATGGTGTGGTAATTGTCATAAGCTTTTGTGCCTCCTCATCCATTCGCCTGTTCATATATGCCTTTCTTAAGTCAATTTTACTAAATACTGTTTTAACATTTTGATCATCTTTATTTAATTTTGCAAAAATGTCTTCAATGACAGGGATTGGATGATTTGGCACCTCCAAAAATGGATTTATTGTTACCTTGTAATCCCCACAAATTCTTATATTATGAGGTCCTTTAATGATGGTCACTATGGGTGTAGCCCATGTGCCTGTTTCTTTATTTGTCACTCTATACATTTTACCTTCGGTACATAACTTGTCAAGCTCCTTTTTAACTAAATTTTCTACAGCATAAGCTATTCTTCTTGGTTTAAATGCAATGGGTTTAATATTAGCTTCTTTTAATTTTAAAGTGCCTACAGTACCTTTAATTTCGCCTGGAACCCCTGAAAATATATCCCTATATTTTTCTACTAAATTGTTAAGTTTAATTTGTGAATCTTGGTGAATAATTAAATTGCACCGTTTCATACAAGTTTGCCAATCAATTTTCATAGCACTCAGCCAATCCCTACCTAACAATGGCTTTTTACCATCTTTGACAATAATCAATGTTGCTAAGTATTTTTCATTTATAATTTTAATATTTACATTTGTCTTACCCAATACAGTGATATTGTTACCACCATATCCTGATAGCTTTAGGTTACATGGAAATAATTTTAAATTAGGAAAGGATGCTATGAACATAGATTCAGGCATTAACGTGACATCTGATCCACAATCAATTTCAAATGATATATTTACATTATTAATTTTTAAAGTTATATACCAAGGACTTGGACGCTTCTCATCTATTGATACCACTTTGTTAATATTTAATTGATTCTCTGTTTTCTGAAATAAACTAGACAAATCATAACTATCACCCACAGATTCACTATTCAATTGTACTTCACTAACTTGCATAACAGAAAATTCTTCATCATTTGTAATTTCATGGACCCTCTTGGGTTTGAAAGTTTTGTTACTGTTTGCTTTGCAAACACTTGCCATATGCCCCTTCTTGTGGCATTTAAAACATTCTTCCTCTTTAAATTTGCATTGGGGTTTTACATGCCCCATCTTCCCGCAGCAATGACATTTAATGTTCACCTGTTTTTTACTTATTTTGTGTATGTCTGAGCTTTCTTGCCCAGAACTGCCAGCAGTTATTAATTTTGCTCCCTTCTCCGCCAGCTCCATGCTCATTGCTATCTTCACGGCTTTTGCAAACGTTAAATTTTCTTCACCAAATAATCTTTTAACTATGCTTTCACTCTTTAATCCATGAACGAATTTATCTCTTAGACATCTTTCTAAATGTGTGGTAAAGTTGCACGTCTGTGCCATTTTCTTTAATGCCGCCACAAACTCAGAGATTGACTCGTTTGCCAACTGTTCACGTTTCATAAACTTATATGTTTCCGCGATTTCTGATTGCTGTGGCTCCAAGTGTTTTTCAACAAGTTCCACTAATTCAGTATACGTTTTATCCTGTGGTGTTTCCGGGAAACAGAGTTCTGATAGCAACGTGACCATGTCAAAACCTATAAACGAGATTAAATATTGTGACCACTTCGTTTCATCCACCTCGTGGATCTTCATTTTATTTTCAAACACCTGTTTGTACACCTTAAATGTGCATTTTGCAGCTGAAAACTCAGGCAGTGAGAGCCCAGCAGCCGCCATTTTGTGAAATTTCGTCCGACGTAACAAGACGAAATTATTCTACTATCTTTCTTGTAGTTTACGGACGTAACACGTAAAACTTTCACTGATTTCTTTTTATCCTCGTCGCCACTGTCACATATTTGCTAGATATGTGCAGGGCTGCTGGGTTAATTGTTTAAATAAAAACTCGGTGTTACATTGCACGTGAGACATTTATTGGGAGAACCCATAGACTAAAAAAACAACCATAGACAATCCTAAAGCACAGACTATAATTTATGCAACAGTCCCCGACTCCTATTCAGGACTCAAAAGCTGATTCAACACGTACAGAACGTATGCACAAGGTTTTGTTTCTCGATCCCGCCACGACATCATGTCACACCTTATTTAAATAAGTCTAATTCCCTGAATATGAGGTCGAGAAGAAAGTTGCATCTGGCTTGTCTCCTATTTGGGGTCGTTAAATATAAACAGCCTAGTTATTTCTTTAACAAGTTGACGTGGTTAGGGGAACATGCCGGACGAGCCATTCGTCTCTGTACACCACCACTTTGTGTTCCGCGAAACAGTTCAGCTGCATTCAGAGGAAGCTTCAAATACACCGCGACCAAGTGTTGGAACAATATTCCCCCATCTATTAGACAGTCCATTAGTTTAAATTGTTTCAGAGTTAAATTCAAAGCTTTTTTCACTGACGTTCAAAAAAAACTTGAAAACTATAAAACTAGTAAGTATTCCATTAAAGCTTGATGTTGCTGAACCACTGCTATAACGGTTATTTGTACTACAACTAATATTTGACTATTATATTGCAGCATGAAAGTAAATATATTTGTCTATATTTATATATTATGTATATCTATATATATAGATATATAGGTGTTTGTCTTCTCTATTTTAAATATTGTAATGTAATATGTACATTTTGACCACTCACTCTCATAATTACAATTTACATTTACCTACACACCTTATAAGCCCAAGAATTATGTTCAACGGCGCACACCACTGTTACACCCGTTCCCGCGTCTTGGTTCCGTCTGAAAATCAGCGCTGTATGCTGTTTGTACGGTATACAGCTTGTGCTGAGACGGATACCCTTTCGACACACATGGGACCGCGCAGTTTTATCGCCTTTTTTAATTTCATTTTTTTGTTTGTTTGCATAAGTATGTTTAATTTTTTTTTTTTTTAGTATAAGTCATTGTCATGTTATTGCGATCACTTGTGTGTGTGAAATAAATTATCTATCTATCTAATGGCGTAGGGAATTGACAACCCCAGCACCCGTGTTGAGATAGCCGCATTGTGTTATCACTCAATCAGTCCCCTCTTTCTTCCAATAGAGTCAGGGAGTATTCACCCTACATCGAGCTGCTGCTATCGAGCAGCAATGTACCACAAGTTTCTACTGCTGGAGCCAAATTTAACCATCACGAAACAAAACCTAGCGGACTGAGTTCGGTACACACAGCGCAAAGAAATTTTCAGCGCAACCGAACTCGAACAACTGAAATGTTAAGACGCCCCACTTGTGGATGAGATCTCCTCGCAGGGAGACGGCGATGAGGAGACCCTATTTAACAGAACAGGTGGAACGCAAGGATGCTCAGCGGGAACAGTCACCCAGGAACTGGAATAAAATAATGAGGAGTGCTCTGGAAGGGGCGAGTCTGGAGTATCGCTACATGCCTCTAGAAGCGAGGCCACGATTTGGCTTCCCCTAGTAGGTACTCGTAGTAGGTACAAACTGAAGAGCCTTGGCGATGTTAATCCTCCCTAACTGACTCCGCACTCCAACCTATACGGCTCCGACAGCCCGCTTGCCCACTTCCCCTGGTATCAATACTTAAATATTCCAATAAGGTTAGCGGATAATCCTATCTCCTCGAGCTTGGACCAGAGAATGTCATAAGAGGCCAGGTCAAAGGCCTTCGACAAATCTAGGAAACAAGCTTACACCAGCGTCTGTCTGTCTATGTAATACCCCACAGTAGTATGCTTAATGTTCAGAATACCATTCTCTGCAGACAGCCCCGATCTGAATCTAAACTGAGTGTCGTGTAATCGAATATAAATATTTATCCAAGCAAACGTTAAACACACTGTCAAGAATTTTAGTCACTATTATCGCTAACGAGATAGACATGTAATTTGACCTGTCTGATAGATAAGTTACCTGTTCTATTTTTAACAATAGGTATTACAACTGTTCTCGACATATGTGGCCTAAAATCACCTCAGCCTAAAAGGTGAATTGATTTTAATGGTTTACCTGGTAAAATCAATTCCACAACGGGGGAATTCGCGAGGAGAGATTTATTTATTTTGGTTAATTCTCTAAATGACATGGAGCCATTATGGAGCATTAAATCCAAATTATCCGATTAAAATACCTATTATTAAACGTTCAGCAGAAATAGAATTCCTTGATTTAGTGTTGTACTTACCTCAGGACCTCAAACTTTCCGAAGCCCGTTATCAGACTTGGCTCCTGATTTAATTTGGAAAGAGGACATTTCTCAATATATTATTGTCATTATTCCAACCCATAAAATGGGGGGTTTACTAGTGCTAGCTTATAAGGACGCGATGTCTCTATAAGCAAGAGGCCCCGAATGACGTCTGTGCTTCAGGACTAGTGGATTTCAATTGCCCTAGACTTCAGATCTGTTATCCTTATTCTTTACAGATACACATTAGATAACGTTTCCTCTACTGTTAAAGTTGATGAAAGTCTGATACCTGGCCGTTCGCCATGTTTGACTCAACAAACTGTTGGCATGTTCCTTCAACCACTTACAAGAGAACTTGTGGAAGTACCTCCAAGGTAGGTAGTAATTTCATTTACTTCCACGTAGCTGTCACTGCGGGACAAAAACCTTCTCTAACGGGATTTGTATCATAATATGGTAGTTTACATGGTAGTTCCTACTTTGGCACGCCTCCGGATGCGCTGCCTACCTTTGCAGATATAGGAATGGATTTGGACGAAGGGTTGGGAAAATGGGGAGGCATAGGATGGGAATGGGCTCTGATACATCTCACTCACTACCGAACACGTACTTACATTAGGGAAATAAGATAAAGTGGGAATGCAGTACATTTCAAGGTAGTCTTCTGTAGTGAGGGATCACGTGGCCAGTCGAGCGCTCCCAGCGGCTGTTGGATTGCAACGTGCACTCTCCCCCTCAAAACTGTTGTGTCTAAAACTGTAATATAGTTAGTTAATTGAGTAAATACTTCTGGTAAATTATAAGCGGACACGTACGTCGTACACGTTAACTGGGACTTTATTACTGTGCAAATACAACGTTCAACCGAGTGTAGTTGTGGTTGGTGGCCTTTATTGCTGTGAAATATTTTATTTCAAAGGATTGAACTGAACAATTGAAACTGACATAATGAGTTTATGTGAAGGGTGTCGAAAATCCATATCACCATATGAAATTATATTTATGTCATATATTTGTTACTATATTTATGTCACTATATTTATGTCAATATGACTAAGGACAACTTTAAAAAACTGTCAAAAGAGGCTAAATCGAGCTGAAAGTGTCCTCTGTGCAATACTGACCCCCGTGCGGGCTGGTAAATCTGATCAAATGAAATTTCCAATGCAGCATTTGGGATCACGTAGCTGTAATTTGATCGATTTAATTAGGTAGGAAATACGATCTGCACTCAAATCGGAGCTTCCAGTTGTTCGCCGTGTAGCCTGGAACTTAGAACTGAAACCATTCCATGAAGAAATAGCGACTTTGATGGCTTTTAATAAGTTTATTAGTAAAAAGAATGAGGAGTTGAAACTCTCCGTTGAAAGACGAAATGATAAAATCAAAGTTCTTTCCGAAGCTAACAGTAGGCTTGAATTAATGGTTAATTAACAGAAATACATGGGCTGCCAGAACATAAGAATGACAGTTTAGTTCAACATATACTGCAACTGGGTAAGGTTATTTCGTACCCACTTATCGATGGTGATATATTGTCCTGCTTCAGAGTGGCTAAGATAAATCTTGCTAGTGATTGCCAGTTAGAATTTTTGTCTGTTTGTCTGTGCGTTTGTGCGCGCTAATCTTAGAAACGGCTTAACTGATTTGGGTGCGGTTTTCATTAATGTATTGTGGTAAGCTTCACATAAAATTTAGTGTTTGTTTTATTTTAATCAGTTCATAAATAAAAAAGTTATATCAATTTAAAGAATCACGTCCAACATATGTTCGATAAAAATACTATAAAATAACTGTTCAGTTGAATTGGCTGAAACTTTAGTTAACTATATACTATTATGGTCTGTAAAATGATGATGATTGAAAGTTGAAATTGAAATGATTAAATGGACAGTTTCGGAGATTTTGACTTTTCCAATGTAAGTTGACCTCAGATCTATATGATCATTCATATTAAATAGGGTTAAGCTTAGGCTGGACGCTAGTCAGTTGGACACTACCACGCGTGTAGGTATATAAAGCGCACCGAGTGCCGCGCCGCTGCCTGTAGCGTTGAGTTATTGTATGTGATCGTTTTTGAAAATACCAAATACCCCTAAGAAGGTGAAGACGGTGTTTATAAACTAAAGTCCACGCGGACGAAGTCGCGGGCAACAGCTAGTGTTTAATATGTTGCTAATGGAGTGTTTCCTATAGAATCAAAAAAGGTCCGTATTGTTCAATGTACATTAGAAAGGTAAGGGATGCAAGAAATAACAGTCTTATTTCTATTTCGTCCGTTATATGTAAATTATTGGAGTCCATTGATTTATCAAATTCTTTATAATCATACGAATTCAATAATGAGTAATAGGCAACACGGTTTTCGCGGTGGAAGATCGATTGCGAGTAATTTAGTTCCTTATATTAACGACTTATTCGACAGCGTGGACAAAGGCAGTCAAGTCGACTCTATTTACACGGATTTTACTAGCGCGTTTCACAAAGTCAAATCACAAATTGTTGCTGCACAAGATTGAATACATGTATGTGGTAAAGGGACGTGTCTTCAGATGTCCTCGTACTTGTATAATCGGCCGCAAACTTTGTTAAATGGACAAGAGTCAAATTATTATTTTTTGCAATTTCGGGCGTTCCCCAGGGCTCTCATCTTGGTCTTTTATTTCTTTTGTACTCTTTGTTAATGACATGGAGTGTAATATTAAATATAGTAAGTGTTCTCTGTATGCTGATGATATGAAAAAATATTGAGAAATAACTGTTCGAACGATATATTATTACTACAAAAAGATATAAATAGTAGGTATTTATGAATAGTGTGTTACCAATTCTATGACTATTTATGTTTCCTAGTGTCACCATATCACTTTCACTGAAAAGTTACACCCAATATCTTCAACATACAGAATCACTGGAGAATGCGTCAATACCGTGACCGAGTTGAGAGATCTTGGTGTCATTCTTGACTCTAAACTTAGTTTTATTGCACATTACGATAATATTGTAAAAAGCCAAGATGCTTGGTTTAATATTTGGGACAACTTAAGAATTCAAGCGATCTGACACACGAATTATATTGTTCAACGTATTGGTTAAAGGCATTTTGGAGTACGCAAGTGTGATTTGGAATCCATACTATTCCGTTCACAGTAATCGCATAGATAATTTATTGAGATTGCTTATGCGATACCTCGCTTTTCGCACACATGGTGTTATTGCACACGATAGTTATGAGGACAGACTGAGATTTTTCGACTTGTAGATACTTAGACATCGCCCAAAGGAAATGAACCTTTTATTTTTTTACAAAATTGTAAATACATAATATAGTGCAATGTCAGGATGCACTTGACAAAATTCCTATCCTTGTTCCACGAACGGGTTCGAGACTTATACGTACGGACTTATTTCATGTTCCTACAAAACGAACAAATGTCGGTCGCATGTGCTCCTCTTATAATGGCTGTCTTAAACAGTTTCCTGGGAGTTATTTGGCTATTCTTGGCGACAACTACTCTAAATTTAAAGTTAAGACAAGGTCAATCAAACTTACACTACTGGTTACACATTAAATTTTAAATTTTATAAACTAAATTGTAAATTTTATAACTTTTTAGTTACAATATATAAAAAAATTATATACAATTTCAAATTACTGTTATAAAATGTCACTAACAATATAAAAATGCTGTTTGCCTGTAAGTGATGTGATGTGGCACGCTATCACACTGCAAATAATATTGCGATATTATGAACACTGTGCTCATTGTAGGTGGTGTCTATTAATAAATAAATGATTGTGCTTCTATGAAAATTTGTAAATATATATGTGTGTGTTACTTGCAATCATAATTGAGTTAGTGTTAGTGTATTTTGTCTTTCTTTGATTTAATATAAAGAAAATATAGGGTTGGGAAAAAATACTGCCGAAACAGTGAAGGTTAGTTTAAATATTATGTACAGTGCGGCGAAGGTGGACAATGGACGAATGGTTGGTGTCTTGGTGCATCTATAAGACAATAAGCGATACGCGACATAAAAGGCAGTTTCAAACTTCTCCCGCTCCGCATACAACATCGAATTCCTCTTTTGACACCTGCAGCTCGGTTCGAAACACATCATGTTCATCACATTAAACGATGAACATTAATGATATGTCATTTAAATGAGTTTTAAGTTCACTGTATTGCAAATATCTTATATAAGAGCGAAAATGCTTCTGATAAATTTAGAAAACCATAAATGACAATAAAAAACGAAATGTTGGACACACAAGTAAGCAATTTAAATATACACTACTGACCCAAAAGCACAAGGTCCGCACGCAATTAGTTCAATTAATTTTAAATACACCAATGAAGTATCTAAATATTCTGAACTGACAGTGTAATTACTTAGTATTTACCATAAGAGAGTAGGGGGCTGCTTGCACTTCATGAAGAGGCTAAAAATGTTGTGTGCGTAGAACGTATTTTTCGGAAGGTTTTTACAATACCTGCTTGCATGTTATAAAACGTTTAGACTTTTCATGAAATGCTAAACTACAAGCAAGTGGCTACGATACAGAAATAGTAGGTATCTATAGACCGGTATAGAGAGGCTGGCTACTTGTTATTTCGCTACTTGGCTACTTCTCATTTCTTTTTTTATTTGTTTTATTAATTATTTATTTCAACAACAACGTATGGACCAATATACACTTCAATTTTAAAGACAAACAAAGGTCAACAAACAGAGAAGGTGCATAAACCATAGCTATCCAAATAGACAAAGAGCCCATAGATACACTATAAATTTTCGTCAAATGGCTCACGGACAGATTTTTGTCGGTGTTTTTTTATGGAAAGAAAGTTGCGAATAGTCAGTCCACTTGTTGGCAAGTGTATATATACTGTAGCGATATGTGTTAAACACCAATCTAGCGTGAAAAACGTGAAAGGCGTCCAAAGATCTTTAAAGTTATAGGACTTTAGAGATTTAGGAGTAGATTCGGCAAAAGGTTTGAGAAGGATGGGGAATAGGTATATAACGAGACGTGAAATAATATTTCTTCTCCCACAAAATATAATGGATTAATGAGATTGTGAGTAACGAAAGAATATAATCTCATATTGAGTAGAGAGTATAATGGGATAAATCTATCTCCTTATCCTATTATACTCTATACTCATATTTGAGAACAGGATGAGATAGAGGGGAGAGATATAATGGGATGAAAGACCTCTTTTATTCCAATGCATTCATCACTGCGTGGGATGGAATAAGAAATAGAATTTGGTATATCTTACTGGATCTAAAGTATGTGAATCCACCGATCCGCGCTTGGACCGCGTGGTGTATTATGGTCCGAATCTCCCCAGTGATTAACTAGGGGAGGCCTATGCCCTGCAGTAGGAAGTTATAGGCTGTTATTTTAGTCAGCCCAGATACACGTAAGGTACATAGTATATTGTAGTCTTTTGCGTGAGAGAGACAACTGGGCCGGCCAGACAGGCGCGCCTCTATCATTTCTTCTGAAAGGTACTATCTAATCTCTACTTTTAGGCCTACCAGCAAAGAATTACCAGATGCTGTTATAGAGAACATGGTGAAGCGAGACAAAGCTTTCTGGGTGGACAAACCTGGAGCCAACGCTTATACACTTCATGATGCATATTATAATTACGGAATCACTACGGAGATGGTTTTACCTCGTAATGATCTTTATAATATTGTATACTGTATGTTCATAAGTCGGTCAACCAAGGTCGTTGGTGGCCATTTAAAAAATCTGTCGGCTGTTTTAGTCATTGAACGCCGTGTGAACACTTAAAAGCGATCTTATACGACCGCCGCGACCAGGTGATATTGTTGTGTGCCCGATATCGTAAGACGCAATATACGCAGAAGGTAAGTGGTGTGGGCGATGTGAAGTGGCTTGACCGTGTCATCCTGTACCACACTGTCTCTGTACAAATCGCACCTCAGCGTGTTATTTAGGTACCTAAATAATAGGCTATGTACTTTAAGTGAATATTTATCTTAGTGCTGCCCGGATTTGCCCAGGAGAACCGATAATTTTCTCTCACAAAATCCATATAAAAATTTGAATACTTTAATTAATTCAGGTATTCTAATACCTCCCTGAATAAAATACTACAACAATGATATTTGTAACAAAACCGGAACAGTAATTCTTCAGAACGGCTTGAGATAGAGACTACATTCCGCCGACACGACAGTGTTTAAGTTGCAACGAGATGCTGCCGGCGTCTTATTTGAAGCTCGGTCAGCAGCCTCGCAAAACGCAACTCGGCCTTCGGTTTCGCGGTGGCTGAAAGTGATTTGCCCATCCTACCCAAAAGTTAATTGAACGCCCAATCGAAAGATGAGGTATTCAATAATAAATAATCAATGATCGCTTCATCACCGATAAGATTTGGTCGAGCCTTCTACCGTTTCGGAGAAATTGTCGCATTATGTACGGCGGCCGTTTCAAATTTTTAAATAATGATTTTTTTGCGCTCACATCAAATTGCTCTGAGTCCTCTATAACATTTGTTGAGCAAAACCAAAAAAATAAAAATTCGAAGGTCTGACTATCTTTAAGAACTGGGATTTTTCTGGCACTCACACTCACTTTCTACATGACCCCTTATAAAATTCCGCACCCCCCTGTTCGTATTGGAGTTCCCGTGAAGAACAATTATGTAAATAATAGTCAGTATATAAATATGTATTACGAATATAACACTAGAGTAATCATGGTATAAATAAATACTGTTCATATTGAATATTGTTCAAGCTGAATATTGACTTTCAGAAATAAGTCAAATTGAATCAAAGGTCAAATAAATATCGATAATTTATTTATTTTAATCGCAAACAAGATTTATTTTCGTTGGTAATTAATATGACTCTATGAACTTTCATTGGACTCGTTTTCTTTTGGACAAACAAGTATTGTACGTTGCTTGAATGTAATTACATTGGACAGTCATTACGTCTATACAATTAATAAAATCGTAACAGAGCTGTGTCTGTATATGAAATATTAAAAAAAAGTGTTCTGTACGAACGATACAAAGCCCATAACAACCATATTTAGACTTTTTGTCCGTCTGTCTGTCTGAACGCGTATCACACAAAAACTACTGAATGCATTTTAATGAAACTTGCCATAGTTTTAGCTTAGACGCCAACTACACGGGCGAGTCTTTACACACGGCGGATATCTATTTACTCGGTGATAGCTCCATATAGTTACTATTGAAACTAATGGCACGGGCGAGAATATCGCCACGAGACACTGGTTCGTATAGATGGCGCCTTAAGTGCCGGGTTAACATTTAGGGTATTTTTAATCCAGACTGATTATAGAGTTCCCACGGAAATCACGCGAACGAAGTCGCTGGCTCCGCTAGTTTGACATAAGCTTCCAAACGCGTACAAAATCGATATGCAGCCGTTTGACAATGATCCTTTTGTGAATTGTCTGCTAAGTGGCAAAAAGATGGGAGTCTGGAATTTTTCTCTCTATTCTAAATATTTATTTATATAATTTTTACAGCTCATCAAGATGTGTTTCCTCGATCATATCAATATGATTTAGACTGTGTTAAATACAGACGTCGACGCGCATGTGATGGCATGACTGCAAAAGAAAAGGTTACGAACCAAACTTTATCCAACATTTCTATAATTTTGAACAGGGCTCCATTCTACCATCATATTAGGTAGGAAACTTTCTTCGTATTGTCTATAGAAATCCAGGACAAAAAAAAAAATTGTTTAATTATATTTAATTTAATTAGGAGATTTCTTTCAGCAGACCTGGGAAAGTGAAATAGACGTTATTTTGCTTTCATTGACAGAAATAATTATTATAAGTATAAAAGGATTACGATACGCTTAACATTTTAATATACGATGTACGTGAAACGTCTAATAGCACTAGAAATAGCCCTGAGAGATATAAAATGGGATATTATTGGTCTATTGGAAGTAAGAAGAATAGGAGGGCAAACAACAGAAACAGAGGATAACGTCATTTTCCATTTTGGATTTCATTACTAGTTATTCAGAAATAAATGCCATACTTAAATTTAGAATTAAGCAAAAGCTATCGCTGACCGTTATTCAAATACACGCTCCAACATCCGGTCATTCCGATGACGAGGTGGACGATTTTTATGACTTCAATAAGGCTAATATGACGAAAATCGAGGAACCTGCAATACGTTAATGGAATTTACTGGAATATTGGAGAGTTTAATGCAAAAATCGGTGCTAGACAAACATTGGACAACGAAAGAATAATTGGACAATTTGAAATGGGATCCTGTAATGAACGCGGCAAACGTTTAATCCAATTCGCTTTCGGTCAAAATCTTAACGTGGGTAACAATTTCTTTTACAAAAAAATACCAACCCGCAGAACAGGCGGGTTTTCGTCCTGGATTTTCTACCACAGACCACCTCCATACCCTTTATCAAATCATAAATAAATCAAACCGAATTTAACAAACCTTTATATTTAGGATTCGAGTTTACTCAAAAGCTTTTGATGGCATCACCCATTTAGCAACATTTCAATATTTAATATTCAGCAATATTCAGTACGTTAAACAGTCAAGAAATAGATTGTGGTTATATAAACTTAATAATAAACATTCACTATAATAGAACAGCCGATGTTAAAACCCATTCAACGGGTCCATTTTTTCAAAACAAGTAGAGGCGTGAAACAGGGAGACCTGCTTTGTCGAAAACTATTCATCAGCACTTTGGGAGAAGTGTTTAAGAAATTAGAGGTCCTGTGGAGTGGGAAGGACGTATGGGGCGGTGGCGTGGAGGATAAAGGTTAACCAACCTACAAGTCGCCGAAGATATTGTTCTTTTTCTTTATCTGCATCCAAATTGGAATTAATGCTGCAAGAGCTAAGCGCAGCAAGCCTTGAGATTGGATTGTTACAGTTGATGGGGGCTATGTTGATGAAAATATCTATGTGGGCTAAATAGTCTCTTTCCGGAACAAGCACGATAAAGAGGTTGAAAGACTTATCGAAAATGCCTGGAAAAGTTGCTGGTCCATGAAGGAGTTTATGAAGGGCAACCTTCCGCTGTACCCCAAGAGAAAACTCGTCGACATGTGTATCCTGTTCATATTGACCTATGGTGCACAAACTTGGTCTTTGACCGAAAGTCATAAGTCCAGGTTCAGAGTTTGCCAATGGGCAATGGAGCATATTAAGTGTAACAAGAACGGCTCATGTTCGATACACTACCCTGAGCTCCAGAACTCAAATAATTGATGTGGACATAAAGACCGCAAAACTCAAGTGGGATTGGACGATAAATGTGTGCCGTATGCATCCGGAGAGATGACCGAGAATAACCGACACAGACACCAAGGAAGACCTAAGCGAAGGTGGCGAGACGTCCTCGATGGTTTCAAAGAAGTTTGGAGGAGAATGGTCCGGGCGGCCTTTGCCCAGCAGTGAGACTCTATATAAGCTATTTAAAAGAAAGGTATAAAAAATGGCTGAATATCGATGAAATAATGGCATGTATATGAATTGTATATTACGTTTACAGTTATGAACAATGTTGGCATTGCCCAGGCAGAGTATAGCCATAAAAATAAACAATAACATACGTATATATTCTTCACACGCTGTGGCCTTTGTTCGTAACATATCGGTTATCATGAATATTACTTTATCAATCAATCTACACTACCCTACACTACATACTGACTTAATGCTTTCTTTTGTAGCAGAAGCCACGCGCCCTCTGTCGTGATTGCACTCAATTAAATATACCAGGATTGACCCCATTCCAACAGGCTTGGGTTCAAGATCCTGGCCTTAGTCGATGGAAATATTACCCAGATTTAACTGTCAATCTCAGTTTGGAGGAACTCCAAAGAATAATGATGGATGAGTACGTATTTCTTGCTTAAAATTAAGCTCTTACATAGGACAGATGTCGCGGAGCAGTTCTAATACCGATTTCTTCTACCAGCAGTGCAAGATGCAACTAAATCCTCGCTTTAAAAGAGTAAAGGGTTTCGCACAGTAAATTACTCCCGCTCGCGCCTTCGCCGCTCAAACAGTAATTCGGTTTCCGCTAGTCTTGCGCCTGCACTATTGATGGTACATATAGCCATTTACATTATTAAAATATGAGCCTATATCAGTCATCTCGGCTTGCCTAAAATTATAATGGGAAATAATTTTATGAGCAGCAGAAATACTGAAAGTGGCAGGAACTAGAGCGTAGCAAATTACTGTCTGTACTAAGCAAATTACTGATCATGATTTGCTGCTCATTTAGACTTTTTTGCTCGTTTATATATACGCCCAAATTTATTTTGTAAGCTTAGTGCCGTCATCGTAACTAAATAAGACGGGCAATCTGAGACTACGGCAGTAGGTAAGTCATAGTACGTGTTGAGCGAAGGGCGTAGTACTAACATCAAATAGTTTGACACTTAAGTAATTTGGGAGTGGCGAGTTAAGGCCATATGTCCTTTATACACAAGACAATGTACATTAGGAGGCCCATGTCCAGCAGTGGATACTAAAAGGTCTGATTGCATTGCATTGCATTACAGTTTAACCTAACCTTAGTACAGTCAATACTCTTGATTGAAGCTGCATCCATCTTAATACGAGATTGAGGAATCTCAGATACATTGGAATATTGTCTAAGATTTTGTTGAAGAAAATCTCAGACAGTCACATACTCCACATGCAATGCCTCAGTTATCCTTCGCTCAATCTCTGCTGCGGACCGAGCTTTAAGAGATGTCTCTAGCCTGTGCAATAATTCGAACTCACTCTGGTACAGGTAGACGTAACAGGTCATCCAGTAGGATGTAGGTGTTCCACAGGCTCGAACCAAGAGACTAATTTTATGGGCAAGCCATTAAGCACACTTTCGTCACTGCCTTGCCATATTCATTAAGAATTCTCCTTCGCAAAAGTCATAAGCTACCAAGCACCACCGACCAAGCCATAAGCAGCTGAAGTATCTAGGAATACCAACTACACGTACTTTTCTTACCATTAATCTTAAGTATGAACTTGAGAGCTGTAGATTGTTTACATCCATGAAGATTAAGTTCATGAAGATCTGACAATCCGGTCATTGCGGTACAGGTAAGCTATGGGATCCGTTAAAAGGCTAGGAAGGATTATCACTCTGCTTCTCATTTACACGTCGCGTTGGGACGTACACGTAATACACTATTCTTGTTTGTGTTTTCTGTGAGACAACTAGAATTCTTAAATTTAGACTCGTTGTATCTACTGTTGTACTGTGGTCGGATTACTTGTTAGAAAGACTGATTAAGATTCGTAGACAAATTCACTAAAACATTAGGAGTTTAAAATTCAGCTTGATCTTCTTTAAGTTCAGATCACTTAGAAACATTTTATCACTTTTATAACATTTTATTATATGATAGAGAAATAAAATTAAAAACGCGAACGAAACCGTGAGGAAAGACTAGTTGAATTGTAACCAGAAACATATTTTTATTCCAGGAATAGCTCATAAAAAACATGACTTATGTATCTCTACGTGTTTTCTAAAACAGTGTTTGTATTTTAGGGTGGGGCGACCTTTCCAACACGAAGCTTGCACTTGGTACAACAAGAACTACCCTTCAGTGAAACATGACTGTATCTTACGTAAATTTTCCAAATGAAACTTATCTTTCTATTGTATTTTTTATAGCAATACATGACGTAAAATTAGATCGTTTATTATTTTGTTGCTTATAAGAAATCTATATCTATCTACCCCTTAAGTCCGCCTTGAGTTTTGAGAACAATTGGTAATCAGTGGGAGCCAAGTCAAAACTATAGGATGGGTGGCGAATTTACGTGAAGCCACACTTTGAAACAGCAGCTTCCGCAACTGCGGCGGTGTGGATGGGTGCATTGTTATGGAGAAGCCGCACACCTTTACTTAGTATTCCACGATGTTTTTGCTTGATTGCGTCTCATAATTCCTCTAAGGTTAGCATAATAGCTTGCAGTCACCGAACTATTGCGTTATTTTATATCTATAACCAATATTCCTTGACAATCCCAGAATATCGAAGCCAAATCTTTTTGGTGTACTGAGTCACATTTGGCTTTCTAGGCGGTGCTTCGCCAGAACGACGCCACTCCATCGACTCCCTTTTGGAAAGAGGAGAATAGTAAAGAACTATAGTTTCGTCTCCAGCAACAATCAGCACACTAACCGTTCACTTCACTGCACACTTGAAAGAAGATATGGCATCCACCTCGCACTTTATTTATATTAAGATAAATAAAGTTCATGTTGTCATTCGCTGTTCATGTTTATGAAGAATAGTAAGGACTGTAGTTTTTGAAAGCCCTGTCCTTGTTGCTATTTCTTTCGTATTTAGCCGTCTGTCGCTGCGAACTTCTCTTCCACTAATTTGATGTTGTTTGGAGTGAGTGCCTCAACGGGTCGACCGGAGCGAGATTCGTCGTCGATGGACTGTCGTCCTAAACAAAATTGCTTACACCAATCACTGACGGTAAAAAATGATGGAGAAGAATCCCCGTACAAACTATCCAACCTTTGTTTGATATCGGTCGGGGTAACACCTTCGTTTGTATGGAACTTAATCACGGAACGATATTCCAGTTTGAACATTATAAAGATTTTGCAATTTCCTGTTGTTCTAAGAGTCGAGGAATCAAAACTAACAAGGGTTGAACTCTAAAAATTATACACGAATTAACTGGATAAATGACAATTTCAATGACGTCATAAAAAAATTAAAATATTATTTAATGATATTATTTTAAATTTATTCTGTATTTATACAAAGTTTTCTATGGACACTGATCTGAGTTAAATTATATTATTATTATAAAAATGGTCTTAAACCTTTTCGTCTCTCCAATAAGCCAAAATGAGGAAAAGACGGTATAACCCCCGGCGGCGAAGATGAATATAAAAATTATGAATATGCCATGGATGATTTTATGTATAAGTTAATAATTAACACTTCTGAGAGTTCTGATGATTTTGAAAGTGACTATGAAGACTCTTACTATTCTGATTATGACATGGAAGATATTGAATGCATACCACTAGAGTGTCAGCCAAAATCTCCTAAATCATCTGTAACGTTTGACTGATGATTGATATACTATAGGTACTATAGGTGTTAATTTTTTAAGATATAATATAAATAAGGCTAATAAAAGCAATATAAAGTTATGTATACCATACATTACACAATATGGATAATTATTATAATTTATTATCTAGTATGCACATATACATAAATAAATAAATAAGACTTAGTAGAAAAAATGTAATACGATTATCTAACAATATAGTAACTTGTTTATTAAATATATAATATCATTAGTTTTTCAGGGAAAATAACAGCTCCATATATTTCTCTGACATGTTCATAAACTTTAATATTAGGGGTTAAAGTATAAAATTGCCGATTTGTATTGAAAAATTAAATTTTTTTTTAAGTTTTTTTCTAAAATTTAACATTTATTTAATCAAAATATTTACCCTCATTATCTATACATTGTTGCCATCTAATCGGAAGTTCATTTATGCCTTTGCGATAGAACTCTGGGGATGTAGATTCGACAAACTGTGTGAAAGCATTTTGTACTGCCTCTTGGGAAGAAAAATTTTTACCACGTAGAAACTTGTCCAAATCATGAAAAAAATGGTAGTCCGTTGGAGCAAGGTCTAGGGAGTACGGAGGATGATGTATGGTTTCTAACTGCAGCTCCTGTAGAGTTACAACGGTTTCTCATGCAGTGTGAGGTCTTGCGTTATCATGGAGCAATAATGGTTAAGATCGATTCACGAGTAGGGGCTGTTTCACTGGTAGTTTCGCCGTCATTGTTCGAAGTTCGGCACAGTAAATATCTGCTGTTATTGCTTGACCAGACCTGAGAAAGCTATAGTGAATAACACCATGAATAGACCACCAAACAGTTACCATTACCTTTTTATTGGTAAGCTTTGCCTTAGGGCACTGTTGCGGCGTTTGACCTGGGCATTTTCGCTTTGATTGCATTTTTCGCTTTCGGTTATCGTAAAGAATCCACTTGTCGTCACATGTCATAATTCGATCCAATACTCCTTCATTTCTGTACCGATTCAACAAGGCAACGCAAGTTTCAATACGCGCTTCTTTCTGCAGATCAGTCAAATCATGAGGCACCCATTTTTCATATTTTTTTTATCTTATTGATTTGATGCAAATGAGTCAATATTGTAAGTAAGGTAAAGTTAAACCATGCCGCTAATTCCTGGGTAGTTTGACTCGGATCGGCTTCCAACATCTCCTTCAATTCAGCGTTATTCACCTGTGTGGGCGGTCCTCCACGTGGTTCGTTCTTCAAGTCGAAGTTTCCATTACGAAAGCGTTTAAACCAAAAACGCGCGGTTCGTTCATTAGCAGTCTCCTCTCCAAACGCAGCATTGATATTGCGAGCCGTTTCTGCCGCGTTAGTTCCGCGTCGGAACTCGTATTCAAAGATTACTCGGATTTTCGAAGTATCCATCTTTCCCGTCTAAGCTGAATAAAAAAAACAATTGAAAGTCGAAAATCGAATGTTGCACATTTTTTAAAACAAGAACCTCATAGGTATCATGTGAAAAAAGTTTCACTCGAAAATCTCCACCATGAAGGTTTTATGTCGATTCAAAGTATCTATTACTATAAAACGGCAATTTCATACTTTAACCCCTATTATTTATCTAATAATAAAGTCTACAATTAGAGCTACGGTAATTCATAAACGTGGATGATGCGTTCGGGTGTTTTCGGATTAGCCGATGGCCAATGTCATCGTAATGTACCACAGTACCTCTTTTAGGATGAATTAATATTTTACAAGATAAAAAAATATAATTTTAAAATAAGTTGTAATTGATTGTACCAGTTTTCGGCCATTTGTTATGAAAAGTATTGAACACGAAAATAGTTAGCATTCTGCGATTACGCAAATTTATAAAAAGTAGGCATAATACGATCTCATGTATGACGAATTAAAAATGTCATCGTGCTATCGAATGTAAGTAAACATTAAATATTTGAGAAAGTGCGATAGTAGGCATTTTGTTACGAAATCACTTGAAACACTTTATAAGAAGGTTTTTAACATAGACTTATCTAAAAAATCCTAATTCCTTTTTTTAGAACAATCTGCGACCAATTTGTCAGAAAAGGTAGTATATGTAACAAAAATTTTCAAACATGACCGAAAAGAATATTTTTTTAATACGTTTCAATATCAATCTTCTTTTTTTTCTTATTTGTCAAAATTTCAAGTATTGTAACTAAGATGTTAAATTAACTCATAAAAAACTGAAAAATTGAAAAATCCCATCCCCAATTGAAACCAGCGATGACGAAACAGGACGATAGCCTCTTTCTACTCGAGGTTCTTGTAGACAAAGTTGTTTTAGTAAAAAGTCCCTGTTTTGCAGACAAGGACTTCAGAACGTGCGTTAACATAGAATGCCCGTCGGTCGATCCTCTTGAAATATGCGACGATGATCCAAATGTTGCTAAAAGCGGAGGCGCCTTTGTAAAGTCATTCAATAGCGGCAAATCATGTCTTTTCTCCCTCAGCGAATCGGAAATCAGCAAAGCAATGGCAAAATTTCCTATAAAGGTAACGATCTACAAGATGCTTCCGTGTGGCTGCTTACCAACCAAAATTGTTCTGGGAGAAGCGACAATCGATATGACGAAGGAATTCGTACAGGCACGTAACAAATTCTTAGAGGATCCTACTAATGTTAGCTATCAAGCTCTTAAGGATTCCTTTAGAATTACGGGATCAGATGGCGATGAAAGTGGAGAAGTTGTCATGTTTCTACGTATATCTTGTTTTGGTAAATTGATAATAACTAAATTTCAAGGGGGTGGATCACCCACTTTGGGAACTGGAGGAAGCCCTGGAATTGTAGACCGATCATGTAATCCTCAAAGGCAAATACAAACGAGAGACGATCCGTGCGTGTGCGGAGCCGCTCGAGGCAGCACCGGCGGGAGCGGCGTTAACAGAGTAGGGGGTGGAATGGGTCCTTGTCCTCAAGGTAATGCATATGTATATTTTCTAAAATTGCAAAAATGTGTACACACTGTGGTGGCAAATGATTAAATAATTGTATATGTACAGCTCGTGATCCATATAACAACATGCCGTGTTCAGAACCAGATCCAGACGACCCTTGTTACTGTTCAGGTTCTAAACCAACGGTCAAAACACCGATGGCTTGCAGGAACACTGATCAGTACTGTCTACATATACCAAAAGGTAAGCATTCTTTTATAGGAAGAAGGTTGCAGACAGTCCACCTACTCTCTGCGCCATGCGACATCAGCGATACATACCAACATCAGTTCACAATGACAAACAATTGGCACGGCCCCGGATGCATAGTCTACCTTTGGAGATTTAGGAATAGATTTGGAGAAACGATTGGGAAAATGGGGAGGGATAGGATACGATGGAATGGAAATGGGCTCTGACGTATCTCACTCATTACCGAAACAAGTACAGATACATTACGAAAACATTCTCCATCGGCTAATCCGGAAACACCCAAACGCATCATCCATGTCTATGAATTACCGTACCCCTAATTGTATACTTATTACGAGATAAATACAAAACTAAAATAAACATGTCACGAGTCAGTGCAGAGAAATATATGGATGGAGCTGTTATTTTCTCTTGAAAAACTAATGACACTATATTGCTAGAGAATTGTATTACATTTTTTCTGCTTTGGTCTTATATATTTATTTGCGTACTAAATAATTATAATAAGTATCTATATTGTGTAATGTATGTATATATAACTGTATATTGCTCTTATTAGCCTTATTCACATTATATCTTAAATAATCAACACTTATATCACAACACCTATATGAGAGTAACGTTCACAGTAGTCTTACTAGTAAGACTATTGGGGAAAAAAATCCCATTATTTATAGTAAGACTATGCTGATCTTAATTTGTTCCCGTTAATCTTACCAAAAATAAACTAAAACGTGAATAGACAATGATAAACGACAAACCAAAAGACGAAAGTAAACAAGACGCTAAAAAACAAACGAATAAATGTGTGTATCTTCTTCCTTTCAATACTGCACAAATAAATTATACAAGAAAGTTTCATGTTGTGAAATTCTTCTTTGTCCGTGTACAATAAAGAAAATTGCTGGCCGAGAGT
Organism: Sesia apiformis; assembly: GCA_914767545.1. Taxonomy (NCBI): domain Eukaryota; kingdom Metazoa; phylum Arthropoda; class Insecta; order Lepidoptera; family Sesiidae; genus Sesia; species Sesia apiformis. Next base: position 12,088,876 of record OU611947.1, on the reverse strand, counting down.
ATGTCTTTCGAGCCATATATGTATATATAACATGGTGTGCGGACTGTGAACCTTAACAACGCAACTTTTCCAAAATATTCTCAACGCATATTTCCCCATTAATAAGTTCGAGTTGTACATACTGTATAAATTGATCAAGTTGAATGTAATACTTTTCTCGCTAAGTAAATTAATATTGTTATTTACCTGAATACTACCTTTTGATATGATGCGTCTTCGGCTAAAATGTTTAACAATTGATTCAAGTTACACTTTTTTTTTACAAACTTCTCTATTAATCATAGTGTGCCACGATTCTAAATAATTTGTCGTGCGATCGCGTGCATCAAATACACACATTCTCTCAATTGAGGAGGGGTTCGTTAAACAATCGAATTTGAAACTTGGTATGTAATAAGAATGTTCCATTTTCAAAACACATTTTAATTAAAAAATTCGAAATGTACTGAACGTAGAATAATATTAAACTCCCTAGTGCCTGTCCCCGAGTGCTTGTATGCCATATCTGTATGTACTCTCGAATCGATGCTATGCCGCTAAAAAAAAAATCTATTTTATTATAGTAAGAGTTATGGGATTCTTTATTCCCAATGGTCATAATAGTAATACTATCGGGATATTTTTTCCCAATAGTCTTACTAGTAGAACTATCTGGTAAGACTACTGGGAACGGTCCCATAAAATCATCATGGCATGTTCATATTTTCTATAGTCATCATCGCATTTGATTGCGTGATCACAAGCTTTTTCCATTCATCTGGACCAATATTATAATCAGCATTATCAACGACCAATACCGAATGTATAGCTGAGTTAGTAATCAAATTCATTACGTAGCCGTTTTTCATAATTGTTCTCAATGGAATAAATCCATTTTTACTGCCTGTGTGTACTATATTAGGATGTTGTCCTGTAGAAATGTCTTCTTTTATACCTTTTCCTGTGATATGTTACATTACATGTGATAACATATGTACATAAGTTTCATCCATATATACAATTTTTCTGCCTTCAGATCGAAATCTTTAAATCAAATTAACAATTGTATCGTATTTTGACAATTTTAACACCCATCACAACATCATTATAATACCTTTTTGAAAATTAAATATAAAATGGTAATTAAAATAGGGCCGGTACCGGGCCGGTACCGGGCCGGTAACAGTTGACGAAAGAAAATAAAAAACATATAATATTTATTATTTATTGAAAAAAATATTTTGTGGGTATTATATTTATGAATTCGATGTTTGCCGAAAATACCCGAATATTCCCGATGGCCAATGTTTTCGTGCAAGATCTGTACATACATTGTGAGAATAGGGTAAAGTGGGAAAAGTATTTTACGATATTATTATGTGGCCCAGTTCAGAGTAACTTGGCCAGAGGAGTACACCCAGCGACTGTGGGATTGCAGCTTGCACCCTCCGTTTGTTATTGTATTCCAATTTAAGCTATGCTTAAGATATTTCAATTATATTATGCGTTATCAACCTGCGACATATTTTTGATCTGTATCGTTGTTTTTACAATATTTAACCAATGACTTTCATTTTGAAATAAAATTCCTTGTCAATTACTTAAAATCAATTTAATCAGTACATATATTCAATAGAGTTAAATAATAACCAAATCCATGAGAAACAATTTGTTAAATGCCAGGTCGCACTAAAGAGTTCGAAGAGATAGGCACTAATCAGGGCGGCAACGAGCTTAAGATTAAAGTGCCAGCCAGCTCATCTATTATTAAGAAGATTAGTCAAACGCATTGCGCAATGCAGCGTCCCGATTCCACTAAAGGAAAAGGGGGCGGCCCATGCGATCCACCTTGCGGAAAAAATCAGATAAGTTTGGCCTTACCTAATGAAGCCGTGTGCTGTCGTGGAGCGCAACCCGCCACTACACAGCTTACTTGTACTACAGAAGGATGTCTTCAGGCCACCAAACACGGTCAACAGGGTGGTTTTGCACGCGGAGACTCTAAACAGCAGGAATTACCGAATAAGGAAGTGTTCGTTTTAAAAGTAGCAAAAACGGCAATACAAGGCGATCGAAAATGCAAATTAGAGTTAGAACTTGTTACGCCCAAAGGACCGGACAAACAGACACCTGTCAAAAAAATTAACGCGAGAATGCAATCTGATCTTGATTGCGAGTGTTGTGTTAGGAGGCTCAAAAAGCCCAAAAGAGCTATGAAGAAGTGACTAGGATAAACATATTTATCACTTTATGAATGTAATCATATAAACATTAATGTCAAAAATATGTGGCAAGGTCCAAATCACGCCATAGGAAAATAGTACGAAGTACTTAGATAAAATTAAACAATGTTTTCGAGTTGCAAAGATTACTTCTGAAACCATTCATCAAATTGTGCAGATTGCTGCCCGGCGGGAAACAAGGTGGTTTTCCAAATGCCTTCGGATTCCTGTGGCATGGGTCATAAACAGCGAGCGCACTTCAACTTCACTTCAGACGGTGTTGGAGATGTGTCCAGAGACGAACCAGGTCAGCTTTTGCCAACCTCCGCAGAGGGATACCCAGGGGTCATATATGACTTTCCTGAACAGGTTATCAAACTACGTATCGGCAAGACTGTTGAGATGCCTGGACGAAAATCAAAACTTGAGTACCAATTTATAACACCAGTCGCTACACATGAGAAAATCGTACCAGCAAATGATACACGCACTGCGCAATGCGTATCCTTCTGTCCAGATTGTTGTCGTACCAAATATTAAATGTAATTGTGTATTATTTTCGTTTTCATGTACTGTAATTTGTTTTTAAATTAAATACATTGATAAATTAAAAAAACCCTTTTACTCAGTATTATTTATATGTATTTGTATAAAACCGACCCACAATCCTAATACTTTACTAAATATAGAATAGAGCTATTTGATTTGATTGCTTACTTACAAAAAATAAAGTGTCATCCACTGGTCGTAGGTACACTGCCGAACTTGCCGTTTTATCAAGAAATATCGGAAGAACAAAAGCACGAAATAAGAACTACAATGGAAGATATCTACTACGAGAACATGAATTTTGATGACTCTGAAGAAAATGTTAGCGAATATTTTAACGATAATGTAAAAATACCATTTGCTATGAAAAACAAACAAAAATTACCTGATCAATATTCATTGTTTTCTCTATGTACTATCAGGTCTAAGAAACTTAGCATTCCAAGCTCAGAAACAGTGTGGAAGTCTTTCAGTCACTCTTCTTATAGCAATGGTAGCTTGCATTCAAATTTATTTGGAACAAGACAAACTACAGTGTGCATGACAGTGTTCGATGTATACAGTCGCTATCGCACATCTGGGACCCAAGCTACAGCCTCAATTAATAAATGCCTACAAGTCACTAGAAACCCCAGCAACAATTTGGAAGTAGGCTATCCACTGCCCAGTACTGTTGATATAAATTCGGATTATTGTTCTACGTGCACCTTTTCGACATTACCCGATGGTGAAAGTAAAAAAAAAATGAAGCAAAGTGTTCGCTATCCTGATATATACTTTTTTGGAAGAACAAAAGACGATAAAAAAGGTAAGGGGATGGGAAAAATAGATTCAAATTCAAAACTATCTCAAAAAGACATAACAAAAAAAATGGGTGTAACAAAAACAGAAAGGAGTTCGTCGCCATGTAACAAGAGCAGTTGTGGAAAATTTTCTAAAGGGATATCTGCTAGTACTAGCACAAGAAAAACGGATTCTAAAAATAGTATGAAAACTGTAGGATCTAAAGGATCAGGTAAATTGGACACAGGAAGGAAGGGGAAGCCTGTTGACAAAGGAAAATATGATAAGGGAAAAGTAGTATGTATTATGGACGAAAAACCTTGTCCTGCAAAGGAAGGTGATGGTAAAAGCGATATGGTCGCTACTGTGTCGCACATAAGAATCTGTCCCAGAGAGCCCTGCCCTGTACATGGAAGAGAACCGTGTCAAGGCCCTAAATGTATTTCAGTCACAAGTTCAGGACAACAACAAGTTCCGGTCAAAGTGACTACAGCAACCAATCCACGGCGGGGAGTTTTCGAGTTAGTTGTAAGAAGAATTACTGGATCACCTTTAGCAAAAAACGAATTAATGTTGGAATGGACTCCACCACCATCGAGACCTTCGCCGCCATGTGGAGTACCATGGTCAGTACCGTGTGCGTTACCCTGCCGCATGCCAAAGTGCAAAACAAGTGTACGTCGTTCATCGCATTCTAAAACTAAATCTTCCAAAAGGGGGTGCAGAAGGCCATGCGGACCATTGCCATGCCGAAATATATCGTGTAAAACGTGCTATAAACCATTATGTTGTGGGAAACTTTGTTGGCCATGCCAACTATGTCCGCCATCGCCGAAATGCGGGCCCTGCCCACCGTCGCCGTCTTGCAGGCGGTCTTGCAAGCAGCCTTGCTCGCGTCCCTGTCTGCCATCACCATGCCGACATTGTAAACGTTCTTATGCACCACCGCCTTGTGGGCAGCCCTGCTCACCTTGCAAGCGACCGTGTTCTTCTTTTACTTGCTGGCGCCCATGCTCTCCTTCCCCACCTTGCGGTCGCCCTGCATGCTCGCCTGCACCATGTAAGCGTCCTTGCTCTCCTCCACCTTGCAGGCGTCCTTGTTCTTCTCCACCCTGTAGGCGTCCATGCTCTCCCTCATCCTGCAAACGACCGTGCTCTCCTCCATCCTGCAGGCCTTCATGCTCTCCTCCACCATGCAGGAGTCCATGCTCTCCTCCATCTTGCAGGCGTCCATGCCCTCCTCGTCCGCCTTGTGACAGTACAGTATGTTCGCCGCCATCACGTACTTTTTCACCTTCTTGCAGTTCCCCTTGCAAAAGTTCACCATGCCTTCGCCCTTGCCCAATAGGGCGACGTAAAGCTCGAAAAGCACATAGCCACCCTCGAATCAAAACACACCGAAAACGTATATCTCCTTGTTACAACCGGTCGAAAGAATGTCCAGTTGTACGTTGTCGCAATAGACCTGGTCCATGCATCACTTGCTGCGGGAGTAGTCCTTGCCCTCTACGAAAGTGTTGTTCGGTAGCTCCTTGCAAGCCCGTCAAGTGTTGCAACAATACCTGCTGCAATTAATTAGAATATATTTTGTTCATTTATTTATCTGAACTATTGAAATAAACATTTGAAGAATAAATAGGTTTTGTTTTGAATAAACATATCGTAATATTGCCTGAGTAGAGAAATTTAAACCTTCAATGCGGAGTAGGACACATGCGTGGTCACCGAATGTTTGAGAGGATTGAGAGGACCTTTAATTTCTTTTCTTTAAACTTTCACAAACTAATAAGAAGTTTGCCTTCTTATTCACCTCCTTACTACTCATTAATATGTATTTGTTATTGTGATTTTCTTCGCAACTTCATTATTTTGAAATTAATCAATGCAGTGTTTTTTCTACTATGAAAGTCAACATATAAAATGATATAACTTCTGATTCCTGCCTTGTTTTAAATTGCAGTTTTCACTATCGTGTTCTACGTATTCATCGAAACTTCTCTATGTTGATTTTTAACCCCAATTAATGATATATACATCACAAGTATAACGTCCAGTCCTGTTAAATTAGCGGTCCTTTCAGCTTTTTGTAAACACCTGCGTGTTGTATTCGCTTTATTTGTCAAACCACCGCCTGCTTCACGACATCGAGTATAAGGCCGGTTTCTTTCCGGAAAGGTTCTTGTATTTGAGTTTTCCTTTCACTCAAATATCTTTTACTTGCCATAAACGTCATATATAATAAATATTAAATGTGCAGCAGGCATTCCATGGGCGGGAGCCATGCATGGAAGAATCTTAGGCCATAGTTAAGCAAGTCAACATTCATTTGCTTATTTTTTTTCTTTCAAATTGTTTATTTCTAATGGACGAGCTTTGCAAATTTCACACATAGCTCCTGATGTTCCAGATAGAAACGATTAAAATTCGCTATCAATCATCGTTAAAAGTTACTTGTATTTCACGGTCACGTCATTGAACACGGAAGAATTAAAATTTTCAATTTCAGTCTTTATGTCTTCCATCTCTTTTTTGTTGTATTCATTTTCTTTGACAAACTTGAACATAATAGATGTCGATGATGGCCGCTCGTTGGTCTAAACGTCTCCTTTCTCGTTGACAAGGCGGAGAGGCATAAGATTTGCCATAACTATGGAATCGCTTGAACTACACTGCTTCTGGTGATTTTATTTTGACCAGATGCTCCATCTACTGATGTTTTTATTTTCACAAAGCAAGGTGTTGTTTTTATTTTCAAGATTTCGGGATTTTAATAATGTTTTAATGGTGAGGTCTAATAGGGCTGTAATTTAATTTTCGCCCCACTGTCATTTATCATAATGTCCACCAATAGAAGAACAGTGAAGTGTGTACTATATCTTATCTGTAAATAGAGTGTGGTAGCTGAGATATTTGGTTACACCTTGGTAATTGTGGAAATCTCTTAGCGTCACATAACACCACTTAGACAATTTCATCGTGACTAGCAATGACAATGCCTACTGGGCGAGATACTCCTCGAATATTACTATTTTCTCCATGGATAAGTGATTTGACCTTGAATGGCTTCCGGATTTTTCATCAAGTAGTTAATAATGTCTGCTGCATCATAATTTCCTTCAGCTCGAGGAGAACATTTTCAGCAGAAAATATAATATCGACATTGGGGCGTGTTCGTATTTCTTCAGATCTTGGTGTTTGACGATTACTCATCTTAGTAATCGAAGAATTTATGGGATTTTTTTTTTCATGCAAGTTGAAGCAACATATTTCGACGACGACGATACCAACTGTTTTTCCTCTGATAGACTTTCATTAAATATTACATTTCCCTTAAGACCACATATACGACTGGAGCCACGATAAATGTCGTTTCATGAATTTAAATACAGAATGATTGAATTGGGTCATCAACTTCGCAACTATGCAATGCAACCAGCTCTTTCGGTATCCACTGGTGGATATGAGCCTCCTCATGCACATTGACTTATGCATGAGAGATGTAAGGCTTTAAAACGCCTCGCTCGTCAAGCGGATTGGCGAGTCCACTCTTTAGAGCTGGTGTGCTTCGTCAGGTCTTGTGGTACCGCAAATATGTGGTAATAAAATCGACGACACCAAGCTATTAATTAATATTAATACTACTTCCTTTTAATATTTGGAAGAGGTGATTATAATCACGCACGTACGCACATACGCATATTCTACGCACATAGCGTAGAACAATATAGACGTCGAGATTGGTAACAAAACCGGGGAAAGGCTTAGTAAAATAGTACTCAGACGAAATTTAAATCGAAACTGTTGTACCTAACCTCTTTAATGGGTTAAAGTGCATGCATTTAATGTTTAGAGCGAATTTGAATTTAGATTTGCATTAGTGGCCAGTAAGTATTCTCAAAGGTTTAGTAGGAAGCAGTTCGTTAAAGGACAATACTCAAAAGAGTACTGAACTTTACTTTTCAAAAGACTTTTATGTAATATTACTTTTGAAGAGGTTAAAACTGACAGATATTGGCTCAAAAGCTACACCGAGTATATTATATTATCCACGACTCTTAAAACCGGAAGTCGATGCTCAAAATGTATACTTTGCATATATAATAATCAAACAATCCTGTTTATATTGTGAACAATACCATCCGCGAATGTCTACTAATTTATTTTTCTCTTTATATTGCTTCAACAATATTTTGAACATGTTTTTTTTTCATCTTCCTTAAAAATAAATTAATATCAGAATGTGTCCGAGTGGCGAGTGAAAACGGCTAATTTTACGTAAAATACGATAATGAAAATCACAATTTGAAACAAGTCAAGAATCAGAAAATGTATCCATAGTAAAAAAAAAACACTACCTCGATTATCTTCCAAAATATTGAAGTTACAAAAAAGCTCATAATAACAAATACCAATAGTAGTAATGAGATGAATATGAAGACATTTCGTTTTGTGAAATTTGTAAGAAAAATAAGTAAAGATCCTATGTATGTATGGCCTCTCCCATACTTACGAACTACTGTGCACCAGCCTGCTAGGACATAGGGTAATCCTACAAAGTGACATCATAATTTTAAATCTATGCCAAGTTAATTTTAGTAATAATCTCCTTTGAACACGACCTATGCGTAAACGTAAAGAATCGTAGTGATAAGGTACCGCACTCCTTGTGAGAGTAAATAAGGAAAGACATTTCAAATTTTGATGGTCATTTTACTCAAACGTTATCGATCTAGCCCTAAAAGTTATAAGTAAAAGTTTATTTTTTCAAGATGAATTAAACTGATAAACGTAATTTGAACGCGATTACTTTCTTGTTTGAACAGAGAAAATCGTGAAAAGGCCTTTGAACAGAGAAACACGACAAGTACTTAACTTCGAAGGTAGTGTGCTAGGGTGCTTTTTTGAAATATATTTTTTGACATTGCCATACCTCGCCAACGATATTTCTTGTGGGAATTACATGACCTATAAATTTGGTAATAAATATTTTTATCATAAGGAAATATTCGAAAAACATCGTTTTTTTTTACTTTTCACCGTGTTTTTTATATTTTAGCAGTATACCAATAGATGGAGACTTTTGACATTTCATTCAGAAGGATAGTTTATACTATTAGAATAATTCCGATGAAGCCAATTTTTTGAGTGAGCTTTTATAAGCTCACTCAAAAAATTAGCTTCATCGGAATTATTCCAAGATGTTATATCTACATATTTTGACTGGACTACAACCCACCTTTAAAATTGCTACCACCAATTTGTTAAAACAGACAGCTGTTCAGTATTTTCTACTGCTTATTTTATTATTTCTCGTATTATAATATTTATATGCTACTTCTTATGCATCCCTTTTCATCCGAAAATCTTTGTATCAGAGACCACTGTCTAAAGAAACTGGCCCACACTTATTCAAGAGATCAGAGGTACCTAATGGCATCCAGCCCAAATACCAGTACATTGAATCTTTTGAGATTCATCATTATTCATCTCTAAGCTTCCAACATTTTAAAATTTCTTCTTACATTGTGTACCTACATTTTCAACATTTATAACCGACCCTTCTTACGCACGTATTTTACAGCTTGTTCATTCATTCTAGATGCCCAAATCGCGTAAAGTATCTTTCAACCTTTGTTCTCAGCCATTGTTGGGTGGTTAATAAAAAAATATTTTCGGCAAATTTAATTTTAACATTTGAGAGTATCGTGTCTTTCACACATACTTATGTATTTAAACGGGTCTCAACGCTTATTTGCACCTTATTTAATTTACTCGACATTTCGGTTGTTGGCCAACTCAACCCGGGTTGTTGGCTTGAGTCAGCTCGTGACCATAGCTAGCTAGTGCAACACAACCGAAACGTCGAGTAAAATAAATATGGTAAACATACGCGTTTAAACTGTTTAAACATAATTGATAAATTAAATTTTGCTGTTTGCCGTGCCTTTTCTAATTCTTCTAAACACTAAAGTAAACACACACTATTAGAGCTGAAATTTTAATGGAAAGGTAAACAATTAGGATTGATCAGTAGGCATGTTTACAATTACACCTCTTGGCGATGACCCTCGTTGACTCATTTTTTCTCAATGTTAAATTTGTTGACATTAAATCGGCATGACATGTTCCGCTTTATGCACCTCTTTTTTATTCACAGAATAATTTCGAACTTGCTTTTAGGGCTGATGTTGTGTAAGAAGACACCGAGTGTTGGTGACAGTACTTTGAATCTAAATTACAATATGAGACCAGTGATCCGTTTTAAACAATTACACCTAACGAATGTGAATAGAAAACTGTAACAAAATGAAACAAATGGTCATCCGTACAATATTATATATTATTTTTATTTTCTTATTATTACCCAACTTTCGCGAAGTTATGTGGTAAGTTAAGGAGAGTTATGTGGATAATGAGTTTATTCGCATATGATTTCTGCAAGAACTTTGTAACGTATCTTGACAAAATGTAACCTATACATTAATCCCGATCATAAACTAGTACTACTACGCTAAATTTCATTAAAATTCCTTAAGGTGGTGCCGGGTGGGTTTTTTATGAACTCCTTTATTTCGTAAGTTTTTTCGTCATACAGACAAAGAGACGCAAAGATGCTGATATTTTTTGTTTTATTAATGTAATATACACACACTACTGTAGTAATAGTACTCACATGCTCAGGCTGCTGTATCATATCTATATACATGATCAGCAAGGCCGAGCATGTGAGATGAAATGAGTCCCTCGGATGACAACACCTCCAGGGAGCAACTGTGAATTTAATGTAAAGATTTCACAATATTCTTCTAAGGTTCATGTTTGTCATTTACGTTTGATATCTACCACGTATCGCAGATGGCCATAAGCGATGTAACCGTTTACCATCAGTCTGCATATCTGCCAGCAGCGCCCATTCTAGCGATTATCGCCCCGGACAAAAAGACAAATTGCCTCCCCTTAAACATATACTTTTCTAAAATATCCATATCTTTTATATTCAATAAAAATCAAATAGTTTTAAATAATAATAAAGACGTATATTTAGAAAGAAACATGAAACATAACTTAGATACTGTCACATTGCAAACTTGTCAGTTTCCTTATTAATGGGAAAATGCAAGATTTGTTACAATAGCTCACCTTTTAAAAAATACTCTGTATATTTTTCATTTAATCTGTGACACATCTTGATAAAATAATATCACTGGCTGGAGATTCCTTTCAAATAACAAAATTTAAAATTCTGCTGGAGAAAACGAAAAAGACAAAAGTCTAAGGCGCACTTCAGACGAGTTTTGTTTTGGGAGCGAGCTGGTAAAGACGATTTCAAAAAGTGACACGCCTGTTCCCGGTATCAACTATCCTGGAGACGAGTTTTGTTTTGGGAGCGAGCTGGCAAAGACGTTGCAAAAAGTGACACGCTGTTCCGGGCCTCCACTGTCCTGGAGACGACACCTGGCCCGCTACTCTCGCCGGCCGCCGGAGCTCTGGTCCGACGCTATTTGGGCGCTGGTTCTCTTGTTGGGCGCCGCCTGTTGCGCCTGGTCTCCATCGCCCGTCTGACCGCTGATTCCGGCTGGTGTTTGTGCCGCTTTCATCACCTCTGAGCGTGCGCCTTGCTAGGCCCGCCACTCCTGCAGCTATAAGTGAGTTTTGGTGCATCATGAATTTAGAAACTTTAGTGACTTTATTTTCCGGACTCTTTTTATAAATTGATTTATCTTTTTGTATTAGGTTTACTGATTAATTATAAAAGCTATTGAAACAAATCTTGCCTCTTTCCTTTTAGTACAAGTCGTACCCCCAAATTTAGCTCTCCCACTGGGGGAAGCGGGACAATACCTTGCCATTTTTGTTATTTTCTTAAGAGCCACGGCCGGGCGGCGCACTGCGCTGTCAAACTTGACGCTTCGCACATCATAACATTCGAGCGCTCACACACATTTAAAGTTAAATTAATTTACCATGGCAGAGTTTGAAAGCCGTTTCAAATTTTAACGATAAGATACAACGGTCACGTGTGAGCCGTGTACTCTTAAAATGTTCTTTTTTAAAATAGCAATAATAAATTTAACTTGGTAGTTTTAATCAAAGAAGTGTATGTGTTGGGTTCTTTGAGCGAATGAAAAGGAAACCAAATATGTGTACAAACAAGTGACACTTTATTAATGCTAGTGACTGATTTTATCCCTTTGTACCGACAATAAACTCACATAAGAATTATACTGATAATCACTCAGATCTCATACATTATAATATACATAGACGTAAGAAAGCAAAATTATCATAATTAACCCAAACATAACATACTTATCAATATTAAGTAATGTAAATTAGTAAATAAACTGCCTCAAATTGTATATCATACCCAATGAACTATATAATAAATTAACATATTTTTTTAATAGAATGTACTATGTAGTTTCAAAGGTACCGATACTGGATCGATAAAGCGCGTCAACGTTACCATTTGACAAGAAGTAGGTATGTAATAATTTGTTTACAGGTCACCACGGACTTGTTATTAAAACTCCGTGGTCCGTACACGTCACTACCAATATTTACCCGCCCCGTTGCCGTCGTCGTCCTCGGCACGTGGTAGACGACCCCGACGACCCAATTACTGCTGCCAATGCGGTTCTTACGATTACACTACACTCACAAGCTACACATACACACTGTCCCCGCCGGTGGAGATGAGAACGTCGCCCTCGCTACACCGTGAATACACACCGGCCTTCAGCCAACACTTATACCTAGTATCGGCATGTGCCTGGGCGCTTCTTACCTACTCGCGATCCCTCGGTACCCTCCCAAAGCAACGCCCTAAGCCGAGGTCCGTTCCTTCCGCCGGTCTACCGGCGGGGGAGTACTTAGATCTTTAAAGTCTAAAGTCTTTAGAGTCTCTAGTCTAAAGTCTTTAGACTTAAAGACTTTAGACTTTTAGGCTTTCACGTAAATACGAAATGTAAATTGCATGATAGTATTAGCCAAAGAAACAAATCGACAAGTGTAAATTTCAATTAATATGGTTATTCGCCGGTAATGTAATGACACAACCCTGTGACATAGCCGTCCCATCACGCAATCAGTGCCCCGTTTCTTCCCATGGGATCAGGGAGTACTCACCCTGCAGGTGTGGGATATCGTGCCTGCAGGCAACCATCAGACAGGGTCTCGATGCGGAGCACATTAATGTTCAAACGCAACCAAATCCATATGAGCTAATCACAGCAATGATCCGCTATCTTCAGTTACATCTTCGCGAGCATCGTTGTATGAATTTTCTGTTGTTAAAAATTAACAAATTTATTGGGAAAACCTTTACTCCTGGTATTTAAAAATGGAAAAAATGTGAAAGAAGGAGATAATTCTTAAAGTCGCCTTGCAAGAAAAAGATTAAAATCGCCCAGCGGTTTTAAGAGGGAAAAATCTAAGATCGTAAGGTAAGAGGTATTTTGTACTAAACTCTTTAAGGTTGTCACATCTTACGAATCAATCAATAGATATTATAAGAAGTAATGTATTAAGCAATTTAATTTTATAGATATTTAAAATAAAGTGACTCGCTTATCTTCACGTCTAATCTTTTGTGCCTGTACCTAATCCTAACACAATGCATGTACTATATTAACAGTTATTTTTAGACTTTATTAACATGTTTGTTGATCGGTTTTTTGAAGTTTAACCTGTATTGTTTTTCTTGATGAATATTGATCAAATATTTTTTTTAGGTATTCATTGAAATCTCACTTGCATAATAATCCCTGTGGACACAGTAGCTCTCAATAGTCAATTTAATATGCAATTTTACGCTATATCTAAAGAACTTTTACAAGACGATTTTATAATTAAGTATTGTTCAATATAACCACCTGCCAGAAGAAGACCACGCAGCGGAACCGGGAATTTAAAAAAACTGTATTACTTATAAAAAAAAGTAACAATTGAATAATTTCTGTTTGTCGGAATACGTTTGTCAGTCAATACACTTCAAATAAAAAAAGGAAGATTTCGGGGTGTTTTGAATAGGTTTGCTTCAACAGGCGAAATGAGCGCAGAAAATCGTGGTGGCGATCATAAATCTGTAAAGAATTTGGAAATAAAAAGAAATTAATAGATTTCATCGAAAACTTTAAGGGTGTAGTCACATTATTGCCGTTCTAAAAGTAGACGCATTTACTTGCCGTCAGAAGATAGTATCAATGCTATGTACAAATTGTATATGAACGAAATTCCTAATATCGACTGCAAGGCATCTTACTTTAGGAAAGTATTTAATACGCATTTTAATATAACTTTGAAGCACCCAAGGAGTGACATGTGAGCACCTGTTCGAAACTAAAAGAAAATTTGAAATGCGAAAAGGATGAATCAAACGTAACATCCCTTAACTAGAACTAGACATACATATAAAACGATCACAGGCTTATTATGAAATGTTAAATGAGAATGATTCGTCTATTCTTATCTTTTCGTTTGATTGCCAAAATAATCAGATACTCCCAAAAGTACCTGACCAAGCTGCTTACTATAGTAGACAATTATATGTTTATAATTTCACGATAGTAAAAAATTGCTTAACAATAATTTGAATAAAGACAACGTCTTTATATATATTTGGACCGAAGACATTCAAAGTAAGGCATCAAATCAAATATCCAGCGCATTGTTTCACTGTTTGTTGAATTATGTTGATTTTACGGATATTAAGATTATTCACTATTAGATCTAATTCTTCTTAGATCTAAGATTAGATTCTTGTTTAGATCTAATTTATTTAAAACTAGCGACGCGCCTTCGCTTAGTTTCTATTTATAAGTTCGAATATTCGAGTTCAAATATTCGAAATAAAATATAGCCTATATTAGACACGGATGACGTAGCTTCCTATTTGTGAAAGAATTTTTGAAATCGGTTCAGTAGTTCCAGAGATTACCCCCCAACATACCCACAAACAAATACATAATTTTACCTCTTTATTATATTAGTATAGCTAATACTAATGTTTGAAATAATTAAAATTACATTTTTTTGTATGTTATTTATTATGCTTAAGTAAAAAGTGACGTATAACGAATAAATATCTTTTATTAAATTATTTTTTAGTAATACCTTCGTTTGATTTTTTTAAAACCCTGATGAAATTATTTTCTATCAAAAATGATGAAGTTATTAAATGATCTTGACGATGTTATTAATTTTTCTTAAAAAAGAAGCCACATGCACTTTAATGATTTACTGATTTGCAAATTTATAGGACCACTTCATAACCGAATCGGAATATACCCGTATTTCGTATTACTAGAGTAATAGCAAACTTCGTAATCAGGCTGCAATAAAATCCTGAAATGCGTTTTAGAAACACATTGAGAATTTCTAAATTACGGACAACATAAATATTTTTTTATTTTTACAAGTATTTATACTGCAAGGTTTATAAATAAATACTCCATACATAATAAATAAATATCATTTAAAATTTGTATTAAGGACATCAGTTAAGAACCACTTCTGGCTCTTACGTTCTTGCTGAAACTTGAAAGTCTGATCAGCAATACGGTATAAAAGCAGATACTTAGTGGTTGGTGGTACATCATAAAATATACAATATACCACCATAGTATGTACACATTACCACCTGCGTGTATCTACTGCTGGATATAGGTCTCTCCCAATGATGTGTAGAGCCGAAGAGCTGGGACACTTCAGCTGGCATAAAAGGTTTTCGAAGCAAAATCTATATCTCAAAAACTATGTTGGGTACTTGAAATTTGGTATATAAAATACTCCTTTAAAAATTAAAGAAGTATGTCGACGTTTTTCGATATTTGACTTAAAAGGGGGCAAAAATGGAGGGGATGATTTTATATGCAGTCTGTATCTCAAAAAAAGTTGGACATAAAATTAAATAAATAGACTTAATGATTGAAGTAATTAGGAATAAAGTAATTAAGTAATAGAAGGGGGGGGGGGGGGGGAACATAATGGGCGAGGATGATTTTATCTATTCAAAGTCTCTTATCTTAAACTTTTCAAATTAAAATATCAAAGGACATCATTAAATATGGCATCATTTTTTTCAGATGCTGCCAGCAATGATATTTGGACGAACGAAGGACTATGTGAAACCTATTCTAATGGTATACAAATGATTTTTTTATTTTAGGTAACATATGAGTTACATCAATTTCTTTAGGCATACGTATATGACTTCGTCGTTTAGATAACACAAGAGTTATATCGATCGTTATAAACAAGTAAAGGAACAGTCTCATCTACAGAGGTTGGAGTATGATTTTGGAATAATTAAATAACCGGCCAAGAGTGTGTCGGAGACGCATTAATAGGGTTCCGTAGCCTTCTATGAAATTTATTGGGACCTAATTACAAGTTGATAGTCGATATCTCTTTATTTTATTGCAAAAAGTCAGTGAACATTATCATCATCCACGAAACGCCCACTCTTGGACGTAATACACCTATCAATCTAAACTAACGTTAGCACTAAAATGTACTACACACTAGTTACGGAAGTGTACAACCAGTAAGTAAAAATAGGTGTAGGTAAGAGGCACGAGATAGTAGCATGACAACAAAATAACAAACGGTAGTGATTTACCAATTATGCGACATACTCGTACAGTGCGAGGACGCAGATACTCGTAGTAGATAGCCGGCCGGCCGGCAGCCCTCCCCTAACCTTTTACACCCACTACAGTTAGTCATCCATCTGCATTCGTAAAATACTCGTAGGACGGCCTTACTTTTTTTTCAAAATACATATGTGAAATAATTGACACCTATTTTATCTTTATCTTTTAATACCATTCATGCGTCTGCAATAAAAAATGTAAAACTATTATGTGACTATATTCGAATAGGTTTTACATGGTCTTTCAATCCTCCAAATATAATTGAAAAATATACATTTTTCAATATTATTAGATAAGTGCACGAATTGGTTCGTCCCAAAATACATACAATTATTATTTTAAATCACAGATGTCCCACCGATCACGGGGTCTTTGGAGACATATTTGTCTTCGGGGACCCAATGATGGGTCCATTCAGTCGGTCCTCGAAGACTCGAAGTCCCTCCAGTCACTAGTGAAAGTAGGTGTTGCGTGGTATTAAATCTCAGTGGTATTGCGTTATTAAAAAAATACTAAACACAGACTTCTAGTTGATTCTTCGTTTATGCTTCATTCATGCTTAGAGTGAAATAAAGAACGTACTCCGAACCATATTGTTATTGTTCTGCGAGAATGTAACACATTTGTCTTGACATTGTCACTGTCACAATCATGTTAAAACTATTTCAAATACTTCAATAAAAACGATTGCAGCGGCTGCAATTTCATGCAAAATTCTAGTAAGTAATACACGCCAACCACAATGAGCGGAAAAAGTAGTCCGAAGAGCCCCCGGGCTCGCGCAAATGGATCAACTGAAAAGGACCCAAAGTCAGTGAAACTGACAAATGAAAAATCTGGGCCTTGCCCTTGGTTGTGTAACTTAGTTGCCACCGATGTACCTGACCCAGGTGCTACTCAAGCTGTGCTGCATCCGAGGAAAGACGTCTTTGTCCTGAAGGTATTGCTTAATATTTATTGCTTTTTTGTAAAAGAAGTAAATACAATATGATTGAAGTGACTGACCTGATGGTAAAAGTATCTATGCCTTGACAAAAAAAGCGTATGGTACTAAAGTTAGATTTATTTGGGCCAAGGCGATGTGATGGCAGCCAGGTGGAGTAAGATCTTAATAGAGTGGTGGCCAAGGAAAGTTTAACGAAGCGTTGGTCGTCCGTCGGTAAGTTCGATCGATGCCATTAACGGAATTGTGAGAAAGATTTGGCTAAGCCCAGGACCGAGGAGGGTGACACAAATGAAAAAGACTTATGCTCAGCAGTGGGTGGAAAGAAGTAGTAGATGATGATGAGAAAGCGACGTATGTAGGTAAATACGTTTCATTTCAATTATTATACTTCAAATAATTATCCAAAGTTTGTACCTAATACATATTACATAAGTTCATTACGATAAACTTGTCACAAATTAGCTAAGAAATGGCACATTATCGTCGACTCTAGTTTTCCAGGTTGAATACCTGGAAAACTAGAATCTATTGTGAATCAGTTTTTTATCAATATATTTAAAAAAATGTTTCTGTTTAAAAAGAATCTTGAAACAACAATGAAATTCTAAGTTAAAAATCTTAGCCAAAGTCAAAAAGTCGATATTAACAATAAGGTCCCACATGTTCAGATACCATCATTTTATGTATCCTTAACCATCATATATGTTGTAACCGTAACTAGCCCTCTCAGTATCCATTGCTGAACGTGAGCCTTCTCGTGTACATTGCCTTGCGCACGAGGGATGTAAGAGTATTACCTTAAATAACGCTACGCTGACCAAGCGGGTTGGCGAGTCCATTCTTTTAGAGGTAGTGTAGCTAGGACCTACCCAGAGCTTGCGGTAGCAGCTTTGTCATCTCTTAGTCGCCTTTCGCGACACCCACGGGAAGAGATGGGAGATGGTGGGGTGGGAAATAAATGTATGTATAGTTTGAAAGTTCGCTGAAAGTTACAAATAAAAAAAATATATTTTAATATTGTAACTTTGTATTAGTAAAAGTGATTTGTAAATGAATAATCCCATCAGTAAATAGAATAATGCTATTGTAAATTATTGAATTTATATGAGTACTCTTTGTATTTACCCTTGTTATATTATTATGATAAAGGTCGCTAAAGTGGGTCCAAACGGTGATCGTCGCTGTAAAATGGAGCTTGAGTTAGTGACGCATAAAGGTCCGGAAAAAAAACCGCCCTGTCGTGTGGATACAAGAGAGACCCAATGTGAACCAGAACCCCCACCATGTTGCTGTATGAAATCCACGATTTCAAAAAGAAGGAAATAAGAATGTTGACAAATTCGAAGAGTATTTCATAAAAAACTTACTTAAAACAGTTATAGCAGTGTAGTAAACGATTAAATTTATTTTTACTGTTTTCTTGTAATTTTGATTATACTGGAACATAATAAAGTATTTATTTCCCAATTTAGACCATAATAATTGTTTATTATTATAGAAGTCAAATGATAATAGATATTACTTAGACTTGATTGTTACTTGAAGAGGATGAATGAACATTTGGGTCCCTAAGGTCCAATGTATCACAATGACCGGAGTATCAAAATGTCTAAAATCATATAAAATGTTAAAACGTACAAAGTATTTAAATGTCCAGATATCGAAATGTCCATAGTTACGAATTAAGTTTTCTCTTTTCAGCTTTTTTGCCTGATATGAAGAAAAACTGATAGAAATAAATGGTAATTAGAATTGGTAATTAGTAATTGGAATCATTATAATTTAGAAAAGATTGTATTTAAATGAGCAGCAGAAAATACTGAATGGGCGGCAAATCGATGCTAGCAAATTTAAAAGTGGGTTAGGTTCAGATTCTCCGGGGACATCGACTTGATAATGATGTTCTTAATATTTTTTTAAGGAAAGAAGGCGGTAGACGAGCATACAGCCCACCTGATGGTAAGTGGATAATGTGGCACTGTAAGTGGAAGTGGATAATGTATTTTTAGAAAGAGTTGGGAAAATGGGCAGAGATGGAATAGAGATGGAGAGATGGATAGGATGGAATGGAAATGTGCTCTGGCATATCTCACTCACTACGGAAACACGTATCTATCAATTACAGTAACAATGACAATGACGCGCGCTCCCGTGTCCACTCTTGCGGGGTGAAAACAGCGTAAGGCTCTTTTTCTTATTTAGTTCTCTTCTGTTGAGTAGACAGCCATCACACGCCATCACATTGAAGTGTGACCACGAAAATAAAACCTACCTATTTCCATCACGCGGGCCGAGTGTGAATTTTGGTTCTATGGATTATTTTAAATTTTCATTAAAGGATTTCCTCACCGATGTTTCTCCACTGCCAGTCTAGTCAGGGCCGTCTTTACCAGGGGGTGCAAGGGGTGCGGTGCACCCCGGGCGCTCACCTTTTAAAGGTAATAAAAAAATATAACGCTATAGTAAACAATTACACAATAGGGTATTTGACTGTCATAGGATACACAATAGGATATTTGACTGTCATAGGATACATAATAGGATATTTGACTGTCATAGGATACACAATAGGATGTTTGACTGTCTTAGGATACACTCCCGCACCCCGGCGCAGAATAGACTTAAGACGGCCCTGAGTCTAGTGATAATTAATAATTAATTGAAAGCTAGTTAATTAAGGCGGTGATTAGGCCGAGATTCGTACTTGAGCTCAATAACGTACAGTCGTCCGTCAACACACACCAAGGTACCCAAAACTAATCGATTCTAGCGCGTATTACTAGCGCAATAAGGTACCGATACCCGGTTAACTTGTTGCTGACTTCAAGCCCTTGAGTAAGTGAACAAGTAAGTGAATCGTGACATGCACATATTATAAAACCACCAGAATATTAAAATGGGAATTCTTTATGGATAATAATTCTTTTATCTCATTATACTCTCCACTAAAGGCACGGGCCTCAAGTGTGAATTATATATCCGGCAGTGAAAACACACAGGCCGATGGTATGGTATATATATCGTTCCTATGCTTAACTTAGGGTATCTCTGAATATGCATTTAATTAATTGAAGCTCTTGCTTCTCATATTCTCAGAGTACAGTCAGCTTCAGAAGCAGATGAGCAAGTCACATGTCAACCATTAACATAAACCAATAGTCAACCAATAGTTGTATGAATTCAAAGTTACCATTAACATCGATTTCGTAGCATAATGCCTACTATCGCACTTTGGCGAATATGCAATGTTTACAATGCCATACATTTATAGTGTGATATGGAATGAGAATCCGTCCAATCGAGGTTCTGTCTGGAATTCTGTGTATAGTGCTTAACCATAGTGCTAATATCAATTATATTATAATGACTTGTCTTTGAAGTCTGTCACAATCATCTGTCACAAAATCGGGAGTTTATTTTTAGATTACATTGGAGTAAATTATAGTAATTTATATCAGTAATAATACTTGATGTTGAAAATTACAGTTTCTTGTGCTTGTGTTATTTATACTTTGTTCTCAACTATATAAAATGGGAAGGTCTAAAAGTAATTTAAGAGATAAAAGCAATCACAGAAAGCCTTATGAAGAAATTGCTGCTATATTCAATGGAAATGAGGTGAGGCTGGAAGCTTATTTATGAAGGAGAAATACCCACTTCAACTTTTAAATAAGACTAGAATACGCAGTGGTAATTTTCTGTCTAAGGGGTCCTGAAGTAGTACAGATCATAAGTAACGTTACCTACATTAACTGATTAATACTACTCACATCTTAGCTATGTATTTTCGATAACTATTTACACTTTAATTTTTATTCTACCGTTTCTAAGGTCAAAATACGGGTTCCAAAATGTACATTCAAGCCTCCTAAACTGACATCCTCGCAATTGAAGCTGCAGCAGCAATGTACCTGTGATGAAGGAGATTCTGTCTGCTCCGAAACTTGTGGTTTACCAGGAGAGCCAGATGGGGGACCGGAAAATAAACTTAATATTCAGGTATCAATATCTCAAATTGTACCAATTTGAGCCAAATACTATGGTTTGTTCAATGTAAACCTGCTCATAGTTCAGAAGTCTATTCTCAACCACTCCCATATTTTCTCCTTCAATAGAGAGACTTGATTTCCGTTCGGTTCTGAATAATGTTTATAATTTTCTAATTATAAACATTATTCAATACACGAAATTGCCATATATCTACATATGTATTAAAACGTATCCGATTGAAACGTGTCTGTATCTTTAAGAGCAAAGCATGCTAACATCAGGTAAACCATCTATCTATCGTTAATGTTTCCTTCATCTATGTATCAGTTTTAAAACATCATGGCCCTGTCGAAAACAATGATGAGGTACGATGGCACAGTTTTTTGACAGAACGCGATGCAAGTTTGTTTCGGAGTCGATACCATTTTTTATTTCACATAGTTGAGACAACTCGCACAACTATCATAGAGGCTACTCAATCATTCCAACACCATCTCTACCTAAATTCCACACATTGGTGACGCCTGTGCTCGACTGTGTGAAACAGATTGAAATTGTGAACGGGACATTCGCGAGTGATAATGATTCCGGATCACTGAATTCCAACTTCGGCAGCCTGATGCAAAGAAGAAGGAGCAGACCTTGCCGCCGTCAGCTTGTCATCAAGAGTGCCAGACTTCTGGACTGATCAACCCCGGTGTGGTTCATTCAATTAGAGTCGATACTCGCACTACAAAAACTGGGACCACTTTAAATATCATCTTATAATCTCCAAATTGGGTAAGGAAGTCAAAGCGCATGTGATAAATAAATCCTCCTAATCATAATAAATCCTCCCGATAGCAGGAAATCTTGCTGCTGAGGTGCTTAAAGAATGCCTGCTCAGCATCTACGAGGAGGGCCGTCTACACCCGTAGACGGTTCCTGAAGTTTATCGGAGAAATGGAATTGGAGGACCAGAAGTCATCACAGCTTTTTCGTCGGATGCGTGACCTGGCTAGAGATCAGATTCCCGACAGTACACTTCCAAATCCTGTGGCAAGGTTTACCGTCGTCGGTGCGCTCAATACTTGCGGCCGTGGCCACGCCTGTAGAAAATTCGCGACCACTTGTTCGCAATTGTATCGCACTTGTATTGTGTTCGCAAATGGAAAACGGACCAAGTAGTAATGTATTGTTGGAATCATTCTCAGTACCTAATAGCGATAAGCTTTATTGTGAAGTTTCAACAAAATTCGAAGAAACCTTATCTACCAGAGAAGTATGCAGGCGTTTAGTTCATGCACTCAAGTTCATGGAACTATTTTTATTTTTCAGTATAGTCTCCCTTTATTTGAACACACTTTGTGGTTCGTTTAAATAACATTTCTATCCCAGTATAAAAATAGTCAGAAGTATTGTTTTCAAAATGAGCGGAAACCGCAGTACTCACCATCAGTAGAAAATCTTCTACCCCTTATGTCCGCTTTGAGTTTTGAGAAGAAATAGTAATAATCACTGGGAGCCTAGTCAATACTATAGGGTGGGTGGCTAATTTCTGTGAAGCCACACTTTGAAACAGCAGCTTTCGCAACTGCGGCGCCGTGGACGAGCGCATTGTCGTGCAGAAGCCGCTCAATTTTGTTATGTTTTCTACGACGTTTCTGCTTGATTGCTTCTCGTAATTCCTCTATAAGGTTAGCATAATAGCTTCCAGTCACTATAGTATTGCATTATTTTATGTCAATAAGCAATATTCCTTGACAATCCCACAATATCGAAGCCATAATCTTTTTAGTGGACTGAGTCACCTTTGTCTTTCTAGGCGGTGATTCACCAAAACGACACCACTCCATCGACTTCCTTTTTGGAAAGGGAATCATAGTAAAGAAACACACGATCTGCTACTCTTCTCATTCAGCCATCACCGGGGAACTTCTTAAAGACATCGGTCCATGTGGCTCAAGGACGTCGTTCACTGCGCTGGTACGCCCACGTGGACCTAATCCAAGTTATTTAATGAATTAACTGTTTTTTCTTTTTCTTTTATAAGGTACCAGATGATATTTGTGAGGCATTTACGAACCGGACCCCCTTGAACTCAGAACTGATTTACACTAGAAAGGAAACCCATGATCCACTCTGCAGCATTTGTAATGTTACACCCAAGGATGCACCAAAAGGAGTTCAAGCCCAGAAAGTACTTCATCCTGATAAAGACGTCTTCATTTTGAAAATCGGCAAACAGACCGACGAACCAAATCGTACTGGCAATATTGAAGTTAGTAATATTTTGTTTTTAAATTATTAGTTATTCATCTTAGGTTTTCGCGATTACTATACATAGCAATTAAACAACTTTGAACGGTTTAAATCGCGTATATTTGACATTATTTATATACCGACGTTTCGAACACTTTGCAGTGGACGTGGTCACGGGGTGACTAATTGATTTTATTTGTCACTTGAGTTATTAAGAAATTATTTGGACTACCGTCTGAAATTTTTTGAACTACCGTCTGTTTTTTTTAATCATAACATTCCTTATGCACGCAGTATTCACTCACGGTGTCCAGAGGTCTTGCAGTATTGCGTTGGCCTTGGGATTTAATTAATTTAATGACTGGATCCCAAGCCGGTGGTACTTGCCAACCATCTTCTCTATTGAAATTTGGGTGTTTCTTGATTTCAATAGCCTCGCGTAACATTCTTGGCATGAATCGGGTCTCTCTAGCGAGGATTTGTGGATTATCAAATCGAATGTAATGGTTGGGTTTGTCCAGAGCATGTTCACAAACTGCAGACTTGGTCGAGCGTCTGTTCTTCATGTCAGCTATGTGTTCTTTTATCCGGATACCGATGCTCCTCTTTGTTTGCCCAATGTATAATAACCCGCATTCACAATCAAGCTTGTAAACACCTGCATCTTGTAGGGGGATATTGCTCTTGACCGGTCTTAAAAATTGGCTAATCTTCTTGTGCGGCTTGAAGTAGGTTTTAATTGAAGCTCGTCTTAAGATATTACCAATTTTGTCAGTGATGCCCTTGATGTATGGTAAGATGGCAGGTTGTCGCTCAACTGTAGGAGGCTTGTAAGATAACATGATAAAATCCATATTAGTTATTCATATAATTAGTTTATTATTAGCTATATTAGTTATTCATTTAATTTAACTTTTAATTAATATTGGATTTATTTTTGGAAATTATATCAGGTACGATTTATTAAAATTATTGTATTAAAAAAATATCATCAGCCCATTATCACGATTTAATTAAATTTCGAACATCTAACTAAACTGCCATACATTTGAAAATGTAATCTATAAAGAAAAAATTACTAATTGGTCAGACGCATTAAACACTAATCAGTAAACGTACTTTTACTTGACTGTGGAGCTTAGGCTACTAATAGTCAATTAATATACTAACCATTAGTGTTAAGAATTTCCATCTATTCATCATCATCATCATCATTTCAGCCCTTGGACGTCCACTGCTGGACATAGGCCTCCCCCATTGTCCGCCATTTAGACCTATCGGCAGCGACCTGCATATGAGGTCGTCTGTCCATCTAGCAGATGGACGTCCTCGGCTTCGTCTGCCGGTACGTGGTCTCCACTCGAGAACCCTTCTGCCCCATCGGCCATCGGTTCTTCGAGCTATGTGCCCTGCCCACTGCCACTTCAGCTTGCTAACCCGAGAGGCTATGTCGGTGACTTTAGTTCGTCTACGGATCTCCTCATTCCTGATTCGATCACGTAGGGAAACCCCGAGCATAGCCCTCTCCCTCCTCTCCCTTCCATCTATTACTGTAATATTATTACATTTGCCTACTTCTAAATTTCAATTTTTTATTTTTGCATAAAACATAAAAGTGTGACTTAGGAATCATTTACACAACGTTTCTCGAACGGTTCGTGCGAGAATATTGTATACGATTCTCGTACGCGACCATACATATAAATCTCGCCCACAACTGTTCACTTGATGATAAAAACTCGATGATAACAGTGTTGCTAACAGGATAGCAGTGATCAAATGATGTTGTTATACTAGCTTTGAACCGATGTTTGAAAAACTCTTCTTGTGTAAATGAGCCATTAAAACTTCAGACATTTATTACGATTTGACTTTCATTTTATAAAAAACTTTATAGAATGCAGTTCTTAGAAAAAAGCTAGAGTCGATGTTTGTTTCAGGTTGAACTTGTGACACCCCGGGCACCAGCAAAGTTGAAACCCGCTACACACTCTTGCAAGCAGATCCAATGCGAAGAAGAAGATCTGCCTTTCTGTTTGCCCTGCAGAACTTGTCGTGCGGTCTGGCCTAAGAAAAGGAAAGTCAAACGTCCGAGATGCTGCATTTAATAAATATCACTTCCAATTCAAATAATTCAAGTAGCAATTTTTTTTTCTTAACCTGTTGATGTTACATCGTCCTGCTCGACTACACAGAAAAATTGCAAAATAAAATTAAATCCATCATTCTAGTTACCTAATATCATTCTTAACGTGTCTTGAAGAAAAAAATATTCGTGATAATTGTCCAAGTAGATTTATTTTTCAACGTCTAGACAAAAATTTGGCATAAAATATTTGTTTTTACAGACAGTTTGTTCATTATGCCTACAAGTCGTTAATTGCGAATGGAACGGTTTGGTACATCAAATCATTCATTCGCATGAATGGTTTGGTACACCAATCAAGCGTTCTTCGCTCACATCGCATGATTATTGTTTTATATCCCAAGGGTACTTTTCTCCGCATCAAACAATGTTTTACTAACATGCTTTTTTACCTTTTTTACTTAATCATATCATACAAACTTTGAGCGACTAAAATTTTCAAGCTGCTTACATAAAGGGTAGACGTTCATAAATTTTAATAACAATGTTGAATAAATCTCTACTTATTTAGATTCATATTGTATATTTATATTGTAAGTATATTTATCAGGGTTAGTAAGGGTCAGGGTTAGTATATTTATCCGATATTTATAATAAATATGAAAAATATCCGATATTTCATATATGTGTATCCGATATATATCATGTATATAAAAAAAGACGCGAATTTCATTCTGTAAGTGGTTTTAATGTGTAAAATTGTTAAATGAAACTTTGAGTTTCAACAATAGACTTATCTATACTAATATATAAAGAGGTAAAATTGTGCGTTTGTATGTTGGGGGTAATCTCTGGAACTACTGAACCGGTTTCAAAAATTCTTTCACAAATAGGAAGCTACATTATCCGTGTCTAATATAGGATATATTTTCTTTTTAAAAATTTAAAAATAAATTGAAAAATAAAAGCTCATATAAACCGAAGCGAAGTGAGGGCGGTCGCTAGTTTATTATAAAACAAAACAAAAAAAATAAGAGTATCATTAGAGTAACAAAAAATTTGAATCTTTCAGATTAATAAATAATCAGTCTACTTAATCAAAATTCTACTAAATTATAATTATAATCTTTAGTGTTGGATCATTGGCAGTGGCACTGATCATAATTTTCATTTATGTCCGTAGGTATAACAATTTAAAAGCGTGGGATCTACCAAAATTCTAGTTTTGGCGATAAATGTCAATTGATATATATCGTGATATATATCAGCGAACCCTGATATTTATATCTAACAATTTATTATTGATCCGTGATCCACTTTCAATAGAGTAAACTTTATCTAGGGCGTAGGAGAACGAATGTTAACGACCACTGAGTGACACTAAATTAAACTTTTATTGATGTACAACACAGTGTGTATGTACATGCAAATATGTCGTTGTTGCATTTATGTCGTAACGCCAGACAGGACATTATGTATTTCAAATTTCATTTACGCAAATCTATAATTTAACCATGTGATATCGGCTGGCTTTGAGATAGCACAACCCCATCTGTTCCAGTGGATGCAATGTTACCAGATTATTTTTCCAAAACCTGCCATGGGTAAAGTGAAAAACTGCAAAACCTGTTAAATCCCTTGCAATAAAACTTCTGAATTTCTGCAGCTCTTGTGTGTTACGTAAATAAAATAATACGTTATTTTAATATATTTTTAATTGTTCTTCCTACTTTTCTAAATCTTTATACAACGAACTTGAATTCATTCTACTGAGTATGCTTTTCTGAGGCTCAAAATCGTAACACATTATTTTCATAACGAAGTATACAAATGTTTGCCTAAAAAAAATTACTTTAATTTGTTGTAAATAAAGTAATACTAAATCGCATAAACTACTTCTACAAAAATATATTTTCAGGGGACTATAAGAGGGACCGCACTGGCAACGTGACGCAACTCTACCTGCCTTTATTATTTTCTGTGCATTAGAAAAAGATAAAGAATCATGAAGTAACCATAGATATAATTTGTATTTTTTAGTTTTACGGCTCTGGAACACAAAATCGTGTTGAATATTCACTGAAAATCAAAAATCACACATCACATGTCACAAAAATCTGCTAAAACTTTAAAGGAATGTTATGAAAACTGCTGAAATCTGATAAATTCATCAATAATGCTAAACAAACTGCCGCATGTCGTTTGTATCTCATAATCCTGTTAGATTTGCAGTTTCCTGCTAAATCTGGAAAGGCTGCGTTAAGACACCCGTCTTAAAGGGCGACTACGATATAATAAAGCTGTTACCACGAGCCCCAAGGAACTACACCACGTCTAAAAGAGTGGACTTGCCTATTTGCTTAGCCAGAGTGGCTTTTTAAGGCCATACATTCTCCATACTTAACACAATGCGCGCGGAGGCCCATGTCCAGCCGATAAAAGGGCTGGTTACGAATTTTTTACGGTTCACTATTTCAGAAATTTTTTGGATATAGGCTCGGGCACAAGACGATGCTGTGTCGTACTTACCAAGTTAAGCACGTCCTGCTTGGGCTAATAGTAGAGTTCAGCAGAACATCTACACCTCAATGGCATTTCGAGTCGCGAGTATCCATTTTATCCACTAAATCTGCGGAACTCACTCATCCATTTACTATTTTCATTTACTAGTAGTTGATTAAATAGGTAGTTAGATGATGTTTCACTGAAAAGTATTTAATAATTGAGCAGTCTGCTCTGAGACCGAAAACTAAGCCCCTCGTGTTCAATGAAACGGAGTGCTTGTCGCAACAGCTAAAACGCGACTAGACTGTCGCACCATCATTCATCACGCCGTCCGTCATCCTGATCATTTACGAATAATCATTTCGTATTATCTGAAAATCATGGGAAATGACTAAAAATAAATACTAAGTGTATTTCTTATAAAGCGTCTTAGCGTCTTAATCTATAGAATGTTATTTTGTTTTCCCATCATTAGTAAATGTACACATGAACATATATCGCTACATATGTCATGCATTCATAGCTTGGCACTTTTAATACAAATAGTCTTGTATAAACTGCAAAATGCACCTAGCTAATAGCTCCATTGTATTTAAACTGCGTTGAATGGGGTGAGTGACACTGCTCCAGTGACCCTACGACGGATGAATTTAGATATGGGTACAAACGTCTTGAGCTCGTAATCAATAAGGAATAAATATACCATACCATACTAGGGACGTTCCGAATAACAAAAAATCACTATTCGTGAATACACATACGAATAGTACCTAACATACTTTGCACTTACTTATATAATTTGTAAGTAGCTAATTTTTAGTCCAATTTAAATTTAGTGCTAGAAGATTTTTATAGGTTTGATCAATGAGTTTGGTTCAATCTACTGATTAATGAACTTTAACACTAACAAATACTAAACAAATACAACTAATCACTAACAAAAAAAAAACTAAGAAAATACTTTCCTCTCAATTTCGCTTCCTTCTAAGTGAAATACAGAAAAACACCGAAACACATGTGTAGTTACCATATATTAACCAATCAAGCAATGACCTCTTGTTTGCGGGATGCATAAATCCAAACGCCGCGGTTTTGTTAAACAATAAATCTATGTATGGAATTTCATGGTTCTAACTTAAAAAGTTTTTGAGATACAGACTTTGTATACAAATCATCCCCTTCATTTCTGCACCCTTCTAAGGCATATATCAAAAAACTCCGACATACCTTTTTAATTATTTTAAAGGAAGACGCTATGTTCCAAATTTCAAGTCCCCAGATACAAATGGGTATTTATCCCTCTCTCATTTTTGCCCCCGTCTAAGTCAAATAACAAAAATGACAATAAACGTGCCTAATTATTTTAATCAATAAGTCTACTTACTTCATTTTGTGTCAAATTTAAAACGTTTTTATGATAAAGACTGCGTATAAAATCATCCCCTCTATTTTTGCTAGTCCCTTATGTGACCCCTTCAAATATCAAAAACGTCGATATATGTGTTTAATTATTTTAAATGAGAAGTCTATATGCTAAATTTAATGTATCTAACTTGAAAAGTTTTTGAGATGCGCGCATGTGATATTTGTATATTTGTATCTTCTCCCCCTTTGTTCCTCAACTTCCCAGTAAAATTTCTAAAAATCTTTCCTTGGTATATCATAAAGCCTATATACTGCGCAAATTTCATATTTCTAAGCTTCAGTAGTTTGGCTCGACGATGATGAATCGACTGATTCAGGCGACGACTGGCGATCGACTGACGAGTGTCCTGACTGAAGTCAGGACATCTATTTTTATATGTATCTGTGTGCGTGACCGCTCAATACTGTGTGCGAAGCGTCAATTTTTAACAGCGCCGTGCACTACCCGGCCGTGGAGGAACCTCAAAAAGTGGGGCAAAGTTATAAATAATAATCGAAGAAAGACCACTTGGCATTACTCCAAAGAGTGTCAAACACGTTTCAAAGGTGATTTACACATTGATTGTTTTATTGTCATTACCTACTCGTGCATGCTTTTAACATATTCAGACATACATGTATATATATATATAAATATATTCAAACTGACATATATATGGTATATGCATGACACAAACCCACACACACATGCATGCTTAAAAACACGCGCATGTACGCACGCATACACCACCCACACATGCACACACCCTCATATGCATTTATATAGATAGCTTTTATTAAGATAACACATTCTTAATTAATACACACTTGAAAGTCCCTTATTACTTACTACTGAAGTTGTTCTCTGCACATATCCATATTGAATTAGAACATTATATTTGATAGATGAAGTTAATCCGTTATTGGCAGTAAGATTGAAAACCTTTGTCTAAATATTTATTAGTGCTTTGTGACATTGTTTCTATTAATAAAATAAAAAACAATAAAATAAATAAAAAGAAAACATAGATTTATTTTGAAGTATGGGACCAATGAAATTGTTCAGCACAGATTTCATTAAAGCAGTTCATTCGAACCTGCATTTCATGCTCAACTCAGCATAGTCGTTCGTCCTAAATTCAGATCCAGCTCATAAAATTAAAGAGGTGTAAAATTCCTAGGGAAAAATGAGCCGTAAAAATGGCTTAGGGTAACTTTTGTCCTAGTGACAAAATGTCAAGAAACCGAATACGTTCAATTGTTATATTGTCATAAGGTTAAAAAGACCCTGTATCAAAAGATTTAAGTACTAAAACGTCCAAAACGTATAATCTAGGTACTGTAGTCAAATAGACCTCTTTATATTGATAACTATATTGTCCTCCCTTCGTATCCGTTTATAAGTTTTTTTTTTCAAAATTTCAAAATAAAATATAGCCTATATTAGACACGGATAATGTAGCTTTCTATTTGTGAAAGAATTTTTGTAATCGGTTTAATAATTCCAGAGATTACCCCAACATACCCACAAACACAATTTTACCTCTTTATATATTAGAATAGATAGATGACATTGGCCACTTACGATTAAATTATGACAAAGTCATTTAATATTGTTATATACCATATATATTAGCTATATTGTGAATAAAATAAAATAATATGGAAAATTACGATATTAGGTACATTTAGTTTAAATCAGAAAGGCAATGAAACCGTATTGTTTAGCAAATATAGATATAATTTAAATATTTAATATGATTAAATAATATAATCAGTAATAATTATTTATAATTTAATATTTATTTCCGAAGAAAATAAAAATAAAGAAAATCTTTGTATTTTTCCATTTTTATTTTATCTAATTATCTTTTTTACTTTACTTTATGCAGATTTACACATTTAGTGCTATTTCCTTACATTTCTTATCAATTCAGCTCAATCAATTGTATTACCGAGACTGACAGAATCTTCGGCAATGCATGGGTTTTAAGAAAGGAACTTGAAAATGCTGCGTGAGTGCTCACCGAAATGTTTATAATCACTGGTGCACCAGCAATTAAACAAGAAATTAACAAGGTTACGAGATCGATTCAATACAAGAAGTCCATTACTGTGCGCTTGAGTTCATTTTACCACTGTGAAGGATACAAAGCTAGGAGTATGCGACGAGAGGCCCGTGACGTGGAAACGACTAGATGCAGAGGGATGAAGTAGGTGGGAGGAACTCCATGAGCTATATTATATTCAACTGGCAACTAAAACCAAAATACATCACATTTTTGGGGTGCTATAATGTTGGGCGTAAATTTTACTTGGTATGACCTTGACCCGAGCATAGCATGAATTAATTTATGAAGGCCGAGTTAACTAACATTAATCTTAATAGTTAAAACTAACCAATCGCTAATATCTGACGATATTTGCGTATCGTATTAAATCATTCTCTCATTACGGCAAGACTTGAACGTGGTTATAGAGATCAGTGGCGCGATCGCGTTACAACAACGTTGCGCCAGGCTGCAATAGCAATAGTACGATAACTTAGAACGTCACTTGTAGTTTCTCAACGTGACAATATTGAATTTTTCAATATTAACAATAAATAAGCAAAAAAGTGGAAAAATAGATGATTTGACTTTCATTCCTAATCAAACAAATTTACTTTATTTAGTCTCTTTAAAAGTTACTTCTAATATTATCCCATTAGGATCTTTTGTGTCTCACTTACCTGTGTATTTTATACTCTCACTGTTTAAAGATCAAATGACGTCCCTCTTCAGTGGGTACCTATCTCTGTAAGTAAATAGTAGGAGTCAAGTACATGTACTTTACATAAGTACCTTACATCTATGCATGAGTAAACGACATTAGGTTTCGATTGCGTTCACCTATTTTCTGGAGTGAGTAAGTGAGTGGAGTTCCCCAATCTCATTATCATTACCTATAGGTAAGTCATTAACCGCGCGTCTGTTACAAGCGGGAACTTCAAATGGTTTTATTGTACATATTTGGTGCCACTTTTGCCAGTGTACCTTCTGAGCTAGTTTTTGTTAAGCACCTATCAACTAATTTATTTATTTTGCATCACAAAGCAAGATATCAACGTAACAGTACGAAATTTAATTAGTATTTAACCTAATTGACTTTTTAACATAAATTTTAATTCTAAATAAACTATGTACTACATAATTTTGTTAAACAGTGTTATTAATTCAAAATACTGGGGTAGGCACCAAAATTGTCCAAGGTGGTAGTACGAGTATGAAAGATTGACGAGAAAGTAAAGGGTATTTGAGAGTTAATATCTACGTAAGTAGCCAACTTAGTCATCATTAGATGACTGCCATCCAGTTACTTTTATTTTAAGAACTAAGAAGGGTAAAAAAGAAAGGAAACTAATTCTAAATTTATAAGGAGCAACTGAAAAAATTATTCGACTTAAATCTAAGATACCGACACAGAATTTTTATCTCTCTCTTGAATGGATAAATGAGGACGATAATTAATGGATTATTTAATGGATCACTATGTAACTTACCACTACCGGGGTCATCTAGTATCCAACTATGTATGTAAAGTAACTGAACATATATTCTTTATGTGCAGTTTCAAATGTTTAATTCCGACTGGAGTGCCAAAAACTAGAAAACAAAACTACTTTATTTTGTTGTAATGGTACTAAAACATAGCACTGCACACTGAACACAGGAAACAAATTGTTTGTGGAGAAGACAAGGACAAATATTTCTGAACATCTTTTCATTCATGCACGAATGATGCAATTGTCGAGAAATTTTCGCGCTGTCCAGGAGCGTAGGTTCGATGACTGTTTATGTGGGAGGTGGAAAGAAAATCAATATAAACTCCCATGAATGTTGAACTGGGTGTGAGTAATGACGATAATGAGTAGCGACTTTAAAAATACAAATTTCTTTTATTTTTATCTCAAATTATGTCACTCATTTATTTTTAGATGGCGTCGCGCAAATTATAGTGTATCACTGAAAAGTACAATTTCTATGCCGCTTCTATAACGATATCGCATCAACAAGTAGCAGTAAAATACGACGATAAGAATCGTTTTACTTTAGCCACCTCTTTCAGAGCAACTTTAAATCAATTTTCAGCAACAAATTTTCTTCATATCCTGCTTTAAGACTGCACGATAACGAACCGAACGGAAATGGCAATAACGTCTAAATTTCAGTTTTCCTAGCGACGGCACTACCGGCAGATTTACGATAACGCCGGTTGGTATTCAGACGTAAAACCGCCCGAGTACTACACGACGTAGCACCGTTATATATGACGCAAGAATTTGTAAACTTGCTCGTGGCTAGCGGTGTACAATATGTATGACAGCGAGCAACCGGCATCGCTCACTCCGTTTTTAACTTGCGCCCGTTTCGAACGCGTGACCTGTGGTATTTTTAAAGCACGTGGCTCAGTGTTACTTGGCCATAACCTAAAACTTGCTCGATTTTGCTGCGACCTGCCATTCCAGACGGCAATTAAAGAGGTAAGTTTTGTGTCATTGTATTTTTTTTTTTGGGAAGACTGTAATACGACACCATAACATAAATGTTTCTTGGAAAATCGGTTCCTACCATAGATTTTTGTTACAGGTATCGTACTATTTTTTTAAATCTGTTGCTTTTAATATATTGTTGTTAATTAAAAAAATCGAAACAAATAATTCAGTGCGTTAATATAAATTTTATATTAGTATTATGTGATATAAATTATTGTTTTGTGGTAATTTTTGTAGATAAAAGTTTATTTTATGAAATTTTAGCCAAATTTTATCGAACATTAACTACCATAAAATAAGTTTAATTCGCGTCGTGGTTTAAGTAGGTTGTTTTTAATTTGATATTAGTTTTACAAAAAAAAATGTTACTGACTTGAAAGTACCATATTTCTATAAAATATTTACAATACGTAAATATCAGTTAAGTGTAGGTACAATATATAAGTGACCCTTTTGCTGAAATTGAAATATTTTATGACTTATTTGATAAGCGATGATGATAGATAATACGAAAGATGAAAACAAATCATTATAAAACATCAAATTCACTAAAAAGTTTGTTAGAAAATACCTACCTACCTATTTGATAACGTGGTAAGCTATCTCTATGCTACTTCTGTCCGTCGTGTATGGTTCATACCAGTATTTATGGGTTGTAATGGTACTAAACAGAATAATGACATTTATATATTATTTTTTATTATAAAACACAATTCAACATTAATTATAAATAAATCACTTGGAATCCATAAACCAGCACTGGTTTGTACAGATCCTGCACATTCCTCTTTTAAGCTTACAAATAGCAGAATATAAGGTCTGTCACACAACATCGCAATTCAAATACAGGTAATATAAATACTAATTGATTAAAGCGGACACTAAGCTAAAACTCCTATTGGCAGATGTCGCTGTGCGAGCACTATCAATGGCAGAAACCGGTTTATTGCACGTATATACAGGTTGAACGTGTTTAAATCGCTATTCTTTTTTATATGTATTAATAATTATAAAAAACAGCAACAAAAACACAGGTACATACACACATGAGTGGAAGAGAGTCGCGCCAGGCTTGTGTCTGAAATCGAAGACTCCCTAAATCTAGTCTCGATTTGGGGTTCCCTGAACCTAGTGGATTTCAACCCCAGTAAGACGCAAGTCTGTGCATTCACCGCTAAAAAAAACCCTTTTGTCGTAGCACCTCGCTTTCAGAGCATACCTCTTAAGATCTCGGAGAGTATTGGGATCCTTGGTGTCGACATTTCCAGTAAAGTCGAATTTAGGGGTCATCTGGAAAGTAAGGCCAAAATGGCCTCCAAAAAGCTCGGTGTGCTGAACAGAGCGAAGCGGTACTTCACCCCTGGGCAACTCCTAATGCTTTACAAAGCTCAGGTGAGGCCCCATATGAAGTATTGCTCACATCTCTGGGCCGGCGCACCGAAATACCAATTGGACCCATTTGACTCCATCCAACGACGTGCTGTTCGCATTGTCAACGATCCCACTCTCACGGGCAGTTTAGAACCCCTCAGCGTTCGGAGGGACGTTGCGTCTCTCTGTGTGTTCTACCGCCTGTACAATGGGGAATGCTCTGAAGAATTGTTCAATATAATTCCCACCTCGGGTTTCTACAACCGCACCTCCCGTCACAGAAGTGCGGTCCATCCGCATTTCCTAGATAGGTGTCGCGTACTGTTCGGTTCAAAAATTATTTTATATCGCGAACCCGTAGGCTGTGGAACGAACTACCTCAAGAGGTCTTCCCATTAAACTACGACATGGGGTTCTTCAAGAGAGCTGTGAATAGGATTTTGCAAGGTCGGCGGCACGCCCGCATACCCCCTGGTGTTGCAGGTGTCCATGGGCGGCGGTGACACTTACCATCACGTGAGACCGCTTGCTCGTCCGCCCTCTTCTCTGTAAAAAAAAAAAACATACACATATATACACACCTACATATACATGCACATACATGTCATATATTTATTGTAAAATATTTTTTGATAATGCATTTTATATACAGTTCATTAATTTTCTTTTAAGCTTCTCGTATTTTGATTTGTTACAGCATCTCGTAATATTGTTTTTGATATAGTAGTATATATCGTCTGCATGTTCCATATTATCAAGTTTTGTCCAATCAATATTATCAAGTTCTTGGCTGAGAATTTTATTATAATAAATACTTTATAATACAAGTTGGAACAACCTGTTTGTCGTCTAACCCTAAGCGGCTAACAATGGTCTGTCGATGGTCCGCCAGTAGTCAGTACAGTGCCGAGTGCTGCCGATCAAATGTGCGCCATCTTATAAATATGTGATCCATGCATGTTTTTGTAATTATATCTTGTCTAGCTTCGATTTTCGTGTAGTCGCTGATGCCGCACACTAAACTCATACAATACATTTATATACTGATTACGTATATAGATAACTATCAGTTTTTGAATCTATATTTACGTCACCCATAAAAATAAAACCGTGTTGTGATTAATTAGCAAGTTCACATATTAATTTCTCAACAAAACAGTGCTTGCTAGTACATACTACCTTATATACCACATGGTATATAAGGCACACAAGTATGCCATGTAGTTTTGATCTAAGTCTAGTCTGCCTAAAATGAGTTCAAAGTGGGCAGTGTTGAGTTTAAATGTACAAAATAAAATTTGTGTTTTTGTAGTACATAGCCTACCACATAGCCTTTTGCCCTTTGCACAAAGTGTGCAATATAGCCATTCAATTGAAATAACGTCCTCACACTATCAGATATTCCTACCTCAATAACGTAAGCACAATAACGTCAAGTTTTCGTTGTATGCTTTGCAATAACAGTTCTATTTTGGAAAAGTTTATTTTTAATGATCTTATGTTAACATGTATACAAGTTAATTTATTAATACCATCAGGAATAGTTTTCATATAAAGTGATATGTCACGACAATAAAATAGTTCAGTTACATTATTATCATAAATAGCCATTGAAGTTAACGTATAAAAGTAAAGAAACGAAAACCAAATCAACTAAACAAAAACAACAGAATCAAACAGTAGACCAAAAGTAAAAATAGTGAACGAAAATTCTTAGATACTATTTAGTACCTGCTTAATATCGTTTTCACTTCTAATTACAATAATTCTTTCTTTCTCGTTCTTTCTTCCTTGCACCAAATGTACGTGCACTTTTCCTTCAGTTCTTGTTTCGCTTTCCAGATGAAGTTCTTATTGTAGTTGGTTAGAGCTTCTCAAACTCAAATTCTATTCTGTGTCGAGTTCGCTTCGGTGTATCGCTTAAAGTAATGGAAGAACTACTGGGTACTTACTTATAGAAGCGCGTCCTCCCTTAATCCATATAAATATATTTAGTCTCCATATCTTGCAACTCAAGCAGCATAACACTAGGTTTTCCTGGACATTGCGATAGACATTATATATTCTTAACATCTCACGGATTTGTGTCTATTTTATATGATAACTTATCTACCACAGACCTTAGGTCTTGTTTATCCTCTATACTCTATTGGAACCCTAGTTATATCTTATATAGTTATATATCTATTTAAATCTTGTTGCTCCGTCTCCCTCATACGCTACTGGAGCGTATCCACTCTATTCTCCAGGTATACAATTCTCTGCAGTAGATTAGTATTTTTTCTTTCCATATCTTTTATTTTTTTCTTTTCAACCTTCTATATTTTCTAGACAGTCATCTGTTTCGTCGTTACAATACTGCACAATTTCATTTATCTTGCGTAACTCTCTATTCAAAATTCTTTCCATTTCTGCTGACAAATCTTTGAGAAGTTTTTTTTATATCCAACGGATAACTGGATAATTGAACACTAATGGCATCTTCTCCTTCGGCATCCTGTTCTGAAATGATAAATGAACTTTTGCGAAGTGATTTTAGTGAACAGTCACTGCAAGTCCATTCGAGGTTGTCGGCTGTGCGGAATGCATTCAGCTATTTATTGGTGAGGTCAGTACAGGAAGTGCTTGCGTGTGCCATTATCTCATATTCCCTGCACTCAAGTCCGGAACATCTTTTGGAAATTATCTTCTTACACGCACTACCATTAACAGTGTGCGTGGGTAGTGTATCAAACACCGCTCTGCTGCTTCCTTATCGAATGACGTACGCGCGAAGAATGAAGAAAGTATTATATTGCGATCCTTATCTTAACTTGCAACTTCTGAGCATTTTATCCCAGTTTTTTTTTATACTTATTTGGACTTTGATTTCACAGATTGATTTTCCTAATACATCTTAGATACCTTACTGTACAGCGTTCTCTAAAAGTAGTCAAAAACCTAATTATATATCTACCACGAGATTTGCACTAGCTTCATTCTTGTTTCCTGACATTCATACAGACTACAAGTAACCGGTTTACAAAATACATTCAAGGACAAAATACGACCCAGGCAGCCCCAGACATGTCTACCTGCTACCACCCTTTGCGGTACCCCATAAAGAATAGGGAGTGCTCAACGTAACGAATTTTATTTAAATAATTTATTACCAAACCAAGAATTCAAAAGTTCTATTCATACATAGTAATTATTGTTCCCTGTACTTGAAACTTGAATAATAAAATGTTAGTGTAACCACGAAAACTCGAAAGAAGATAATAAGTGGTAAGGAGTATGTAGAAATTACAGCCTTTTCTCTTGTGGGTTACATTTCAAGACTGAAAATAATTGAGAGTTAACGTAACAAATG
Organism: Sesia apiformis; assembly: GCA_914767545.1. NCBI lineage: Eukaryota > Metazoa > Arthropoda > Insecta > Lepidoptera > Sesiidae > Sesia > Sesia apiformis. The sequence goes on along the minus strand of OU611947.1, from coordinate 12,050,258 downwards.
AAACGTGGCTGAATAATAAATACTCTCCGCATCAATTAATTATCTAAGTAAGGCGTTCAAAGTAACATTACACTTACATGTTACTTAAAAATAGATTTTCATGATTCATAGTAGATTTTACCGAAAGAACTCAAATAAATTTTGTTATGACTATTTTAAATGGTTTTAAAACATTTCCGTAAAATAAAGCCCTATATCTATATGTCTGTGTGTTTGTTCACTCTAATCTTGAGATCGGCCGATTTTATTGCGCTTCTTATTCTTATCCCGGAAGGTTACATGATGTTTTTTTAACAAAGTCGATTCAGTATTTTTAATAATAACGATAGCGATCAATTTAATGATGTTATAATATCGTAGGAATATATAATGAAGTCATAGAACTGATAAACTGATTTGAATTTTGATTACGATGATTTTGATACAAGTTCATTACGGTTTCCAAACGGGCGAAGCTGAGGGAAAGTGCTAGTTAAATCATCCTTCCAAGTTTCTCATGCAATAGTGAAAACTGATATATGTATTGTATTATATGTATTCTTTGCAGGGTTCGTAAAAATCCGATATTTATCGTATTTTTACGAACCCTGCAACGAACGATCAATAGACTTATTTATTATAAAACAAAAAATAAGAGTAAAATTAGAGTAACAAAAAATTAGAATCTTTGAGATTAATAATCAACATACGACTAAATTATAATCTTTAGTGTTGGATCAGGGGCAGTGATCATATTTTTTATTTATACCGACGTATAACAATATAAAAGCGTAGTATCTGCCAAAATTCTAGTTTTGACGATAAATATAAATTGATATATACTAATATAAAAATCAATTGATATATATCCGCTGATTCTTTGTAATTATTTGTTACGATTCTTTGTATTTTTGTTTAATCAAAGGCAGTCCGTCTCTTGTAAAATGTTTCTTTTTGCACTAATAAAATAAATAAAAATATGTTTTGAATGAATGATACCCACATATCTAGGTAATAGGTATACATTGGTTTAAATGTTTAATATAGTATGTCTATGCATATAATATATGTATTCAGTGTATAGTATACCTAATCGTTTCATGTGAAACAATTTAATAAGCAATTAAACGAAGAAAGTCGTCTTCGCAATTAACAATAGCCCACGCGAGGTCGATGACTTTCGGACAATGTACGTTATCCATCAACCCATCATACATTGCTACACACTGCCCCACTTTATTACTACGTACAACTATACACTATTCTGTTGACGTGGTTACCTCTTTTTATGTAAACATTTATGTAGGTCCTTAAATAGACCACTGCGGTGGTGGGAGCGGCGCGGGGAACACGGTACAGTCTGATGGTTTGCTTAAAAGAGTCTGAAGACCTCCGGCGCGTTATGGTTATTATTAATTTTGATTTTACCGTTTATTGTTTTTTAGACTATAGATCCCTATTGTTGTTAAATAAGAATTGAGGCGTTGTATATTTGTAGGTACATGCATAATAAATATAATAATATTGCGAGTTGTCAACGTTAGCAGTTAGTGTCAGTTTAGTAAACACTTGCGCACAACCATTGTATTATTAATAATAGTTTCAAATGATATTGTAACTTAATCTATTTTGTTTTCGTTTAATTAATAAAATTCCTCCCGTGTAAAAAAACATCGTCATATTATACTATATAAATCTAAATGATAAAACTCAACTTATATATTATATTAGTAGCACGCTGCCATGATACATCCGAGTACATCGGGATCGTTTTAATAAGATGTCGTAGATAGATTTGCATAGTTACCGCATCAAAATCTACCCAGTACAATCTTAGTAACTAATAAGTGAGCAGTGTTGTTAAAACGAGCGCTAAAGTATTCAGCGTAAGTATTCGTAAGTAGCTGAAGTATTCGCTCGGGCGCTGTGCTGGCGCGCATGTTAGAGCTGTTCAACCTTAAACTTTTTAGACTCGAGCGTTTAACTACAAGGGTTTCAGACCATCAAACATTAAAAATGTTGACTATAAGGCTCACTAGCCTTTAACACTTGAGTTTTAAAAATTCATTAGCGCTCACTCAAACATCGAGCACTCAACATTACACATTTTTTTCGACACTACAGATAGACGTTACGTTTTTATAAATATAATTAATACGCTGTTGTAATTATTAACTTAATTATACATTATTTAAAGCATTCGTGATTTGCTGCAGGCGGTCGATTGGCTGGTTTTTTCTATAATATACGAGTACATTACTCCTGCCTATTAATTAGCATTGAGTGACGTGCTGCTAATCGAGTACTCTTAATGATACACTTTTAAACGTTCCAGTTGCACATAACGTAACGAAAAGTCTACAAATACAAACGAAATGTCGAAACGAAATACGTTAATCTAGGATTATCGGCTACCACCAATACGCACTGGTGGCAGTTAAAATAGAATAATTCTAACCCCATCCACCGCCAGTGGTATTCGATGAGAATATAAATTAATTTGTATCCCAGTATTAGACGTATCCAGGTATGTCTCCCCATTGTGAAATAATACACTTTTTGTTATACCTCAGTCTCACTTAAGTTAATTTAATTAAACTCTTACTTATAAATAACTTATAACGTATTATATTGAAATCATAATAATTGTGACTAGGTTTAGTGAAGGAAAATGTAATATTTTTTGTAGTTAACAAATACAATAATGACGATGGAAAAAATATGCACAGGTGGGGGATCGTTTTACTAAGACATCGTAGATAGATTTGCGATGATGTATATCGCTTCAGGTTGCGTGGATCTTTGATAAGGAGATCAGTACGACTACCCCATATCACAGAATAAATAATACCTACTACGTACAATTGACATATAAACTCTTAATGGACATCGGGACTGCGCTGAAAAGTGTCGCGAACTAAAAGAAAAACAAAACGAAAAAGAGAAACAATTCCGCGTCAGTCCTCATTCAGCCAAGCAACCGACGACAAGTCTATACCTAATATCATAGTGTGGTGATTTTTTTTAAAAATTACGCTGTAAAAGAAATATAATGGAATATCGTGTTTTCAGTATGATTTTTATTTATTTATTTTGCCTCCGAACAGGTTCTTACATTTAATTTTGAACAATTTGTTTGCTACCAATTGCAAAAGTAATGAATAATAGCTAACAATATTTGTTGCTCTTGTCCCACATGCACTTATTATTAGATTACGCGTAATTAGTCAGAAAGAGACAGCCGCATTTGTTTTCATTGCTACGAGAGGTTCAATCTTGCGGGACAATATTTCTTTAAAGAAATGCAGTCGCATCGAATATATTTTATTTTTTTAAATACATACTTTAGATTCAATTAAAGTGGTTGATATTACATATCGTTATTATTATAGACCAATAGTTATTATTATGTAATAAGTTAATCATATTTTTTTTCAAAAGTGAATAAATTTTATGGGCATATGCATATTTATTTTAATTAAATTATTTTAAAAAGCAAAAGTAGATGTCTTCACTCATTACTACTTTTTATGTATCATTGAGTCGTTGATTTCATTACTAAAGTTCATTAATCTTTAATAGTGATTATTTCTCTTATTTTATAATTCCTTTCGCAATTTTGTCGAATACCTAAGCTTTGTATAGAATGCTTAGACAAAGTATGTTACGGTTACTGCAATGAGTGAGACATGTGATATATTATTTTATCTAAATAGAGTAAATATTAAATACTTTTACGAATGAAGGAACTCCGTGATCTTTATGTTCACGCAATCCTCTCTATAATGGGCCATTAAATGGCACATCTATGCTTTAACTGTAGAGACATTCGGCTTAAATTTGAATAATTTTATACCGTATTATTTGTTTACATTTCATTATCGCTAACTACGACTGTGTACTCTGTGTTAAATCCGGACGTTTTGGAATTGATACTAGGTCAATGACTACGTACCCATATCAAAACCTAGTAAGTAGTAATGTACACATATATCATCTATTGTGTATAATAGATATATCAGGATTAAAATGTTAGTTATCTCATATATTATGTATTACATGTTTTATGAGTTTTTAGTGATTTATGTGCATAACGTGATGCATTTACTAAATTTCCAGGCATTCATATCTCCATAAATATATAATAAAAAGTTTTAATGTGAGTGACTTTGCATAGTTCCCAGGCTAACATTATAAATCAAATTTTGTCAATTAAATTTAATTTATTTATTTGCAATGTGCGTTACAATAGATGGTAAATGGTAAGTATATCTACCTAGAGTATCTACCTATATTTACCAGTTAAAATTATAAATAGAAATGCTTCCACAAAAAACACAGAGAACTTAAAGCCCACAAACAGTGTAAAATTCAATTAGCCATATATTCGTATCTATTATATTGTAACATTTTATATACAATTTACGTAGTAGGTATATTATAAGGTCAAAGTATAAAAATAAAAATGTCACATTTATTTATCTATTTAAACGGGTCTTAACGCGAATGTATACCTACCTTCTTTATTTTACTCGGCGTTTCGGTTGGGTTGCACCAACCGTGGTCACCAGCTGGCTGACCGTTTAAAACGATAAATATGTGTGAAAAACGCAAAAATCTCAGATGTTCTATTAATGATGTCACATTTATCGAAAAAGATTTTTTTCTAAATTTTCCTTACTGAGTTTAATATGGGGCAGCCGACTGAATTGCTGAAATACTCTGACATAATGTCGCGCGATTGCCACCGCCACCCGATCGTATTAACGTTTAGTGAATGGGTGAGTCTGTGGACTTTTTCGCGTAGGTGGAAACATATCACTGTTATATTAAAAGCAGTAGGTTATCTACATACAAACACGGTCTGTTCTGTGCGTGCTGTAGATTTGGAGAAAGCTTTGGGAAGTGTGGGTAATAGCGAGTGCATATAATGAGATGAGAAGTTTCCTCATACCATTTTAAGGCCATACATCCATTATGCGCAAGACAATGTGAATAAGAAGGCCATGTTCAGCAGTGGACGATAAATGGACTGGTTATTATTTATTATGGTTACTGTGGGCTATTGTTCCGTAGGATGGATGTGGTCAATGGGTGGAATAGCAATCCCATCGAATGAAGAGTATAATGATATAAGAGAAGTCTTTCATCTCAATATATCGCAATCCCACCGCTTCCTCTCCTGTTCCATTGTGTAGAGACTATAATGGGTTAAGTGATAAAGAAATTAATATTCTTATTTCATTATTACTCCCCCCTCGCCCTACTAGGAGAAATGGTAGCTGTAACGAAATGAGAGAAATGTCTCGTCCCTTTATACTTCCTATTTCCCATCCTCTCCAGCTCTTTTTTTTTTCAAATTCCCTCCTGTATTTCCAACGGTATGCGAGACGTTATGGGTCATGCCAACGTATGTCATTCGGGACTGATGTTGGCATGTACCACGATTGTCCATGGATTTACCACCGGATGGACTGTCTGCTCGTCTGTCACATTCGTTCCGAAAAAAATGTGGAAACATTTTCATAATAAACCCAAAAGCGTGGCTACAGTCAAGATCGTGAGTTCATACACAACAGTGTTTAAACGTCTTACATCATACTCGGTAAATCGAAGTTTGCATAACAGCAGCTAGTATTATCAGTGGCAACGAATCAATATGCGGTGACGTAAATGCTCGTAATTCAACATAATATGAAATAATAATACATATTATTATACGTGCATGGTAAACGGTACACGTGTATAGAGAAGAGAAAGAAAACATACTGTCACAGAAAGTAAAAGACTCCTTTGAAAACACTTTATTATAACTTCTATCTTTATTATGTTATTATGGCTCTTTGACTATGTTTTTCGTCTTAGCCTATCCCTGGCGACTCTCATAACAATTTTATTTTTTTGGAAAGAAGGTGACAGACAAGTAAGCAGTCAACCTGGTAGTAAATGGATACATGCGAATATCAGTCCAGAATGACAAACGGATGCGCTGGCTACCTTTGGAGATTAATACATCGAATAGGTTGGGGATAGGTAGTATGACGGAAGTATAATGGATGAGGAGTTTTCTTCTTTCTTGGGTACAATAAGGTGAATTGAGTTAAAAAAAAGAGTCGCAAATTTATCTGAATTTACTGACACCGTCGATGAAGTGCTTGTTAGGAGAATCTATCTAAACATATATTTTGCACAGGAAGGAAAAGAATATTAATTACTTTGAGACTTATTTAATAGCTCTTTTTGTTTTATTTGACTTTTTTTTATAAATAGTGTTAATTTATTTAAAACTTCTCATGCATGCGAATAAACATTCAATGTAAAGCCCAAAAATGATTCAAAATATGCCTTTGCCTGTCTAATGTGACGCAACAGATAGTAATTAACTTTTTATTACATAAAGGAGCATTGCTTAATAATGTAATGTTAATAGTCAGATAGAAAGTTACTAGACTGAATGACTAGGTACCCATTGTTACGTCCTACGCTAAACGAAAACTACCTACAATACATTACAGCTAGACTTATTGACACGATCGAGAATCAACAACTGCGAAGAAAACATTCTTGTTTAGTTAGAATATTAATACAGTTTCTTATTTTCATCATCAATATGGACATTATTAATTTAAAAAACTATATTTTACACAAAAATGTTACTTTAAATTTCCTTATTTAAATAAGATAAATTTTATTTACCTTATTTAAATTTATTAATTATTTATACTTATTAATTATACTTTTATTAATTATTTAAATTTAAGTTACCTAATTTAAATTTTCTGCATATTTAATAATTTAATAGAGATTTAAACAGTCACCCCGTGACCACGTCCACTGCAAAGTGTTCGAAACGTCGGGATATAAATAATGTTAAATATACGCGATTTAAACCGTTCAAAGTTGTTTAATTGCTATTAATAGAGATTTTTCAAAAATGACTTGTTTTTTTTATAAAAGTAATGACAGTAAAGTAGGTAATGTGACATTAGTATATTTAATAATATCTGTTTGTGCTTATGACGTTAATACTATGTAAATATTGTACGCCTGATACGGGTAACAACTGTATATTTAGTTGTTACAGTTTACAATAAATACTCGTATAATCTGATTCTGTACTTTTAAACTCAAATTACAAATACACTTAAACTATCTTGGAATTTTGGGTCCTAAAAGTTAATATGTAAAAGTTAATGTTTGCATAAAAGTGCATAATACAAAGGACGCTTTCATTACCTTACGGGTATCATTTATCACAACCATATCCTTATAGTTTTCTTTTATATCGTAATACGTTACGTTGATCCACCACTGTCCGAATTAGGTCATCGTGTGACGCCCAACTTAACAAAGGAAATCGACATAATTGATTGTCAAGACATGATTAGTAACAAATTAGGTCCCTGTGTTATGCAGTTATATTATGCTCTTTATGTTATTCTGTCAGTAAATAATAACACTGCATAATAATAACTATTCTAATATTACTGTCTATTATCTATTTTTATTGAATTATAGAAAATTTACGGAAATAATATCAAGTACATCATACATAAGTACATAAGCAATCAATTGCATAAGGAAAATGACCATTTTATAAATCAATGTACATATTATTTAAAATGAAATAGTGTAGTATTTATAAAATTCAGAAATATGTATGACCTTTCGTTCGTTTTTATAATGTTTTCGTATATCGAGTGACATTATCTGAGAATAATGAGACCTTAGTGAAATTAAAAAAACGAAGGATTTATTTTTTATTACTTTATCGTGAAATGTTAGAGCATGTTTCTATTTAAACAGAATCCTGAACAACAAAACTTTATGTTTTAAAATCTTAACTAAAATACATAGCGACAGTTAAGGTTCCTTTATAATTTTAAAAATAATTGTTAATTTGCCTATATATAAATTTGCCTTGCGTAAAATGCTCAATAAATATTAACTAACAAATATAAATTGACAAAATATATCTAATATGCTTATTAATTGGTCGCAAGATAAATAAACTGTTTAAAAATATATTCAATTAATTTCTATACACTTTCTATATACCATAAATAGGCAAATAAAATTATTAAATACACCTTATCTTTAACATTGCAGGTAATGTTAAGAATAACAACGTATTTCAGTTTAAATGGCATGTTAATAAATTCAAAATCTATATACGTCTTGGTTAATTCAGGAATATCAGCAATGACTTGGATCAAAGCCGGCCAAGAGCTCGGTACAAAAGTAAAATTATATAAATAAATGTATACTATAAACATCACCTACTCCAATTGTAGATGCTTTGTTCTTTATAAATAGATTTCTAAGTACTTACTTCCCATTTCTTTGTTGCTTAAACCTTGAAAATGTGAAAACTAAAGTAATGAGAAGACAACATAAACTAAAGAGAGGATAAAGTCATGTAAACACAGAATATCATCATAAAGAACTTTGTTCTATAGTACAATAGGACTGATAATAAGAATAATATATTCTAGTTCAAGAAGTAAATATAATACGTTATCTCGCCTGTATATTAGTAAACATTATAACGCAATAATGACGTCACTAATACTTATAAAATTGAACTGCAAATAGGCTCTTGGTCATTGTAAAATGATGGAAGCATGACTTGCAAATCTTGCATAGTTTTTACTTCGAAATATATGTACGTTCAGTGTTTTAAATACGTTTAGCATCAAAAATGTGACATCGCTGTGACACGGCGCGTATCAATAGGGAAATGACGCATACTAATACATGTTTTGGTTGAATATCTAAGTATATTTTTACATAGAAGTAGACAAGAAATTACATAATATTACAAAACAAAGTATTTCTTTATATTTTTTCCAGTATATATAAATAAAAAACTGATTACAAAATATTTGTCCATCTATCTGCTTCTTAGTTCAAAAATATTTTCAAGTGGCCCGTTTGGCAAAATAACAATGATAAGATCTTTTACATTTATATTTTCATTCCGTTTATCGATCATCTAAAGTTATCAACTTATCGCTTTAATACTTTGTGTGTGTGTGTAATTGTGTGACTTTAATATAATATTAAGAAATCTACTAATATTATCAGTGATAGTTTTTTCGGCTTGTGTAGCAGTTTGACAACATGTTTCAAGTTTTTATGTAATTGTATTGCGCAAATGACTTGAAATTAATTATTAAATTATTGTTTGTCTATTGTGCTATTGTCTGACCCAACTATCCTGATTCCAAAGTAATTGGCTTAAATATCTGCGGCGTGATAGTTCCGCATATAATATTCGTATATTATATAACCTGCCTTAATTATGTTTAACCCGAAGCAAATGTTAGTTACGATCCGTTTTTATAACTTAGATTTTCGCGCTTTACAAGTAAATCTATATTAGATATTATGTATTTGTATAAAAGAAGTTTAAACGCACGGATTTTATTTAATTTGTTTTTACTCCACATTTCGGCCGAGCTGCGCACTGATCAGTGATCAGTTTTTTTTTTAATTTTTGCCAAAATACTTAACTATTTTCTTTGCTTGAACCGATTAGATAGCTTATTATAAACGTGAGTATGTATAAAAGTATGTACTTTTGTAATCAGTGCGCGTCATATCTGTAAGGACGCGCGTGAGATGACGTAATGAGAATGCAAAACGGAACCCCCCCCCCCCCCCCAACAATGTAGTCTGAACCACAGTGTGTGTGAAGAATGTGACACGTATAAAAGTGATTTGGCCTGGCGCCCGCTATGTTATTAAATATAAAATCATTCTCTCTTTATATTGTATTGTTTCGTAGTCCCCATTATATTATTGTCATTAGTAAAGATTAAATTGTAAGAAAGATTTTATTACTCATTATTGCATTTTCTAATTTAAAGGAAGGTGTCGATATGAGCAGTGATATAATCCAGGGGTATCTATATTCGACACACATTCGTTGCTCGTCAGTTCAAATTCTCGACCCATGGCCGCTGAGTTTCTACTTAAGTATGGTTCTACTTAAGTTTTTTAAATTGTCGCTAACTGGTCGGTGAGGGCAAGATCGCGAGAAAGCTCGTATGCTCCAGAAAAAGAAGTCCAACAATTCGCACTGGCTTCGCGTGGTGGATTACGGATTACCATGACCCCCAGTGATTTACAAGGGGAGGCCTGTGACTGCAGTGGGACGTTGTAAACTGATAAGGTATCGAAGATACGTCCTTATTTGGGCTTGGTAATGTTAATGTTTGGTGTCGACGTTGGTACGACGATAAGTCACTTACCCACTTGGGTTCATTTTGCACAAAAGTCTGAGTCTTGTTTAGTAATTTGGCCTTGTTTTAGTTTGAATCTAATACATTATTAATATATACGCAGCTATAATGTATTTAAGAGTCAGCTCATACTTAATGAAGAATAAATGCATAGTTAATTAATGATCAGACAATGACTGGCGCAGTTGGATTACGAAGGCGTCATGTGTCAATTAAATTGGTTACAATAATATTAATTTACGTCGTTGTGATTGACTCTATGCACATTGTGATAAAAGACTTCAAAATTGGACATGTAACTCGTATAACTTTTGAGATTTTCGCGTTTTTTACACATATTTATCTATTAAAGAGGTCTTATATATTTTTTTTTATATATTGAAGTAGGCGGACGAGCAAGCATGCCCACGTAAGTGTTACCGCCGCCCATGGACACCTGCAACACCGGGCGGTATGCGGGTGCGCCGCCGACCTTGCAAAATCCTATTCGCAACTGTCTTGAAGAACCCTATATCGTAGTTTAATGGAAAGACCTCTTGAGGCAGTTCGTTCCACAATCTACGGGTTCGCTGTATAAAAGGATTTTTGTACCGAACAGTACGCGTCACCTCCGTATCGAGGAAATACGGATGAACCGCGCTTCTGTGACGGGAGGTGCGGTGCGGAGTCAGCTGTCAGCTTGGAGTGGCGGGAATTCGAGAAGTGAAGTTGAATTTTTGTTTGATAATTGTAAAAATTGTGTATTAGGCGTTTTGTGGATAATTGTAAAAATTGTGTATTGGGCGTTTTGTCGATAATTGTAAAAATTGTGTATTAGGCGTTTTGTGGATAATTGTAAAAATTGTGTATTAGGCGTTTTGTGGTTTAATAGTAATAGTTTTGTAAACTTCAAAGTGTTTCTCGTGCATGGTGTTTGTGATTGTCAAATAAAAGCGTGAGACTGCGTTTTTCGTTTGCTTCCGAGGAGTCCTCTTCTGTCCTCAGTAAACCTACTATTGCTTTATTGAGGGACTCCTGACTTACTTCGACAGTGCTGGACATTTACAGGATACATTTTAGACTAGAGTAGACTTTGAAATTGTTTAAAGAACAGTTGACACTAGCAGAATGTGCTAATTGCGCCATTGCCATATATGAAGAACAAAAAGTTAACTTGTGACCTTGTGGGTTACACCAACCACAACGTCGAGTAAAATAAAAAAGGTGAAAAATATGCATTAATTAGAAAAATAATAACACCTGTTTAATATATAAATGTATTTCTCTTTTCATTTCACAAATTAATAAGGCACCATCTATCTGTTATTGTTATCAATTTTCTCCATACCACCCAAAGGTTGGCTGTAAGAGATCGCTTTGGCGATAAAGCCACCTGCTGTACGTTTCGTGTTACATACTTATATTGTCATTTTGTAACATGTGTTGGTGTACAATGAAGAGTTAAAAAGTAATAATAACATACCTAATATGGGTTGGTAGATGATATAACTTGAAAGTACTACAATAATGCCCTATGTCTAACTGCGTAGATAATTTAAAAATGTATATATAATCAATACAAAGTCAACTTGTTGGACATTACGTTGGCTTCTTTGCCGGCTTCCGATCTGTGCCACGCCCCTATAGGTATATTTTATGTATGATAAAATTGATAAAACAAAATTTATCGAATTACTCGCATATGAAGCAATTGAACATATGAAGCAATGAAGCATATGAAGGGTGTAAGAGGCTCGCCTACCATCTTTGGAGCCTAAGCCAACCTCACCTGCTAGTGGTGCACCCTGCTGTTAACTGACGAGGCAATGGCGTTCCCTTTTTGCGGTGGGAGGGTTACTCCGTCGGCAATGCTACCACCCTTCTGTCAGTGTCCGCCGCCATAATGGTGCCTTATAAGCCGCGAGGCCCGCATCGTGTTCCGGCGGTGAGCGGAAGAAGCCGTCCCGAAAGAGAAATTGTTGCGTGTGGAAATGAGGACCGGCGGTTGCGGGGAATTACAGACGCGCATGGGCGTGACATGGTGGCGCGGGGTCAGGGAGACCCGGTGAAACGGTTGTCCGCTGACCGCCCGCGGGTTGTTGGGGGCCCGAGCCCGGGGATCTTACCCCAGGAGGCTGCCCCGCCGCACGCGAAAAGTCCCTTGGGGTAGCAGTTGTGCCGGAGGAGACCGGAGTGGAACCCGACTGCTGCCCCCAGGGGGAGACCTTCCGTACCCCGTGCCAACAAATCACACAACCTTTGTGACCTGGTTTTTCTCTGCTCCGTGCTTTGTCCTTTGATCCACATGCAACCATCTCTCTCTCCGTCCCCCCTTTTCCTCTTCTTTCCCCTATTCACACTCACTGTGATGGACAAGAAAAAGAAAAAGTATAATGTTCACTCAGCGGCCCATCCCGTAAGTTCCACACTACAAGTGGACTTTTGCAACATCAGAGGGATGCATAGTAACATCGACGCCGTCCACTACCACCTTGAGACGGCAAAGCCGGCCTTACTTTTCTTGACGGAGACACAGATTTCCTGCCCGGCCGATACATCATATCTTCATTACCCCGGTTACAAACTGGAGCACTGTTTTGTGCGACGTGCTGGGATGCATGTACGTCCGGGAGGATGTTTGTTGCCGCCGCCTCAGCCATTTTGAAGACGGGGACCTGTCGATTCTCTGGGCGCGTATTGACTACGGACGTTTCACTAAAGTCTACGCTTGCCTTTACAGGTCCCACAGCGGTGATACGGAGACGACTCGTTTTTTTGAGCGTCTACAAGAGACGACTGACAGCGTGCTCGAGCAGTTCCCTTGCGCGGAAGTGGTGGTCCTTGGTGATTTCAACGCTCACCACGAAGAGTGGTTGGGATCCCGAACTACCGACCACGCAGGGAGAGCAGCCTATAACTTTGTCCTGTCCTATGGTTTCTCGCAGTTGGTGTCCTCACCTACGAGGATACCTGATATCGAGAGCCATACTCCCTCCTTACTGGACCTCCTGCTGACTACGCGGCCGAATGACTACAATGTTGTTGTTGATGCCCCGTTAGGATCATCCGACCATTGTGTCATTCGAACTGCTGTGCCAGCTAAGCAATCCGTGCCGACCCATTCACAGGGAACGCGCAAAGTCTGGCACTACAAGTCAGCAGATTGGGATGGGTTGCGCGAATTTGACGCCTCTTATCCCTGGGGGCAGCTCTGTTTCTCGTCGGGAGATCCGGATACCTGTGCAGACTCCGTTGCCGACGTGGTGTTGCCGGCCATGGAATGTTATATTCCTTGCACCGTGATACCGGTAGGCGGACGGAGCCAACCATGGTTTAATCAGTCCTGCAGAGGCTCGTCGTAATAGACGGGCCGCATACAGGGCCTGGGCCAGAGCGCAGGTGTCCGAAGATCCGAATACCTCCGACTTGAGGAAGAAATTTAACGCTACCTCGAGGTACAGTAAGAAGATCATTGTCAGAGCAAAGAATGAGCACATCCGCAGAATTGGCGACCGACTAGCTAGCTGTCCTTCTGGAAGCCGGGCTTTCTGGTCGCTCGCTAAGGCTGCTGAAGGTAACTTCTGTCAGTCGTCACTCCCTCCACTGCGGAAACTCGATGGGTCACTGGCCCATGGGGCGAAGGAGAAAGCCAATCTCTTGGGCTATCTCTTTGCCTCAAACTCGACTCTGGACGATAGAGGTGCCTCACCACCGTCTATCTCAAGGTGCACAAGCTCCATGCCGGAAATCTGTTTCACACAGCGTGAAGTCCGGCGAGCTCTAGCATCTCTTGATATCCGAAAGTCGAGTGGGTCAGATGGTATTCCTGCAGTGGTGCTTAAATTTTGCGCTCCCGAGTTGTCCCCGGTGCTTACGCGACTCTTTAGGCTCTCATACTCTACAAAAAGCTTCCCGTCAACATGGAAGGTAGCTCATGTTCACCCTTTGCCTAAAAAGGGTGACCGCACAGACCCGGCTAACTACAGGCCAATAGCGATCACCTCCCTCCTCTCCAAGGTGATGGAGCGTGTCGTAAACACAGCTCCTTGGGTACCTAGAGGATCACCAGCTGATTAGCGACCGTCAATATGGATTTCGCCATAATCGCTCGGCTGGTGATCATTTAGCGTATTTAACACACCGCTGGGCTGACGCCATTGAGAGTAGAGGCGAGGCTCTGGCTGTAGGCCTAGACATTGCGAAAGCTTTTGACCGGGTATGGCACAAATCGCTGCTTTCCAAGTTACCATCTTTCGGGATACCCGAGGGATTATGCGAATGGGTTGCCAGTTTCCTGACTGGACGGAGCATCAGAGTCGTTATCGATGGTAGCTGCTCCGACACCATGTCTATTAACGCTGGCGTCCCGCAAGGCTCCGTGCTGCCCCCAACTCTGTTCCTTCTGCATATCAAGTACCTGTTGCAAATTGGTGACATACGTTGCTATGCAGATGACAGTACTGGAGACGCCTTGTACAGGGGCCGCGCCAACATCCCTCGGGTCGAAGTGGAAGAGAGTCGCGCCAGGCTTGTATCTGAAATCGAAGACTCTTTAGATCTAGTCTCGATTTGGGGTTCTCTGAACCTAGTGGATTTCAACCCCAGTAAGACGCAAGTCTGTGCATTCACCGCTAAAAAACCCCTTTTGTTGTAGTACCTCGCTTTCAGAGCATACCTCTTAAGATCTTGGAGAGTATCGGGATCCTTGGTATCGACATCTCCAGCAAAGTCGAATTTAGGGGTCATCTGGAAAATAAGGCCAAAATGGCCTCCAAAAAGCTCGGTGTGCTGAACAGAGCGAAGCGGTACTTCAAACCTGGGCAACTCCTTATGCTTTACAAAGCTCAGGTGAGACCCCATATGGAGTACTGCTCTCATCTCTGGGCCGGCGCACCAAAATACCAATTGGACCCATTTGACTCCATCCAGCGACGTGCTGTTCGTATTGTCGACGATCCCACTCTCACGGGCGGTTTAGAATCCCTCAGCATTCGGAGAGACGTTGCGTCTCTCTGTGTGTTCTACCGCCTGTACAATGGGGAATGCTCTGAAGAATTGTTTAATATAATTCCCACCTCGGGTTTCTACAACCGCACCTCCAGTCACAGAAGTGCGGTCCATCCGCATTTCCTCGATACGGAGGTGTCGCGCACTGTTCGGTCCAAAAACTATTTTATACCGCGAACCCGTAGGCTGAGGAACGAACTGCCTCAAGAGGTCTTTCCATTGAGCTACGATATGGGGTTCTTCAAGAGAGCTGTGAATAGGATTTTGCAAGGTCGGCGGCGCGCCCGCATACCCGCATACCATCACGTGGGACCGCTTGCTCGTCCGCCCACTAGTTAGGTACCTATATTATTATATTCCAGGAATAATGAGCAAAATAACTAACTGAAAACCACCACCACAACTACGTACTCTCACATAAATGAACTTCATAAACTTATTTACAGCTAATAAACTATATCTTTATGCACCGCAAGATAATAATGTAACCTATAGAGTTCTAGGTTCTCGATCACGAATCTGCGAGGTTCTAATATTTTGCTCGGCAAGTCACTGCGAGCCCTCGGGGCTAGGTTCTCGAGCGCGAACCGGCGAGGTTCTTATATTATGCTCGGCAAGCCGCTGCGAGCGATTTGCGCTAGATTCACTAGTGCCTACTCGCGATGCGTACTGTCTCAGACTTGAAAGACGGTTAACATTCTCAGTGAAAGATTCTCGACGTCTTTTGGCCTTCCTCGCCACGGATGTCTGTTGAGAAAGTTGTGACTTTTTTCTAATATTTGCTGCACAGGTAAATCAATATTATGAATTAAATTAAAAGGTATGAATTTAAAATACTATTTACTTATTAGATACCGCGGGAGAGAACCACGCGGATAGAATATAAAGTAGGTACGAGTACAAAGTTTTAAATGTTATGAATTAAAAATGGTATTCCGTTGCGTAGGGAGCTGACCGCGCGAGTGAGCCGCGCTCTATAAGTGAGCCCCTTCTTATAGAGTATAGAGCAATAACGAACCGCCCTCCCTTCGCTTCAATTTATAAGTTTTTATTTTTCAAAGTTTTTTTTCTAAATAATTTTTTCAAAATTTCATATTAAAATATAGCCTATATTAGACACGGATAATGTAGCTTCCTATTTGTGTAAGAATTTTTGAAATCGGTTCAGTAGTTCCAAAGGTTACCCCCTACATTTTTACACACACATTAAACACACACAATTTTACCTCTTTATTATATTAGTATAGATAAGAATTACTTTCACTTATAATAATTAATATAAGAGATTTATAATAAAACAGATGTTACCGAAACGTTAGTTGGGCGCATCGTCGTTTTTAATTTAAAAATCCTTTAAAAACATATGCTGTGTTTATTTAACTACTCTTTCAATAATATTTTTCTATACCTAGTTTGTAAAATGATTCATCACTGTACCATACAAATATAGACATTGTTAATTTACAATACATAATATTAGGTAGTCGGATAATCTAGCTTTTTAATAGCTTTTTCTAGGATAATCAAACATCTAGCTTTTTTATTTATTCAGTTATCAAAGCTATTTATTCAGTTTATGCAGATGATCCAAAACTGTTGAGTGGTGTATGATAAGCTCTACCGCAATTCGATGACTGATTATGTATCGATCTGCTTCAATTTTTTCAATGATAACATCAATATTTATCTTAATAGGACGACTACAGCGAGTAACATCATTCACATCAAAATGATCAGACCTGAATAGACTGAACCATTTTTTTGCAGTATTAGATAAAGCATCTTCTCCGTAAACACCACAAATATATTTTCGAGCACTAGAAGCATCCATTCCCTCGTAGAAAAAAAAAATTGTAAAACATATTTGATTTTCTCCTTATTAACTTCCATTTTAAAATTGTTAAAAAATATGAAAAAACTTTTCAGCCAGTGATTGGTATTGCCAGAAATATAGCACGCTAAAGTCATACCTTCAAACGGGCCGCGATTTTTTCCATCCACCTATTATAACAATAAAGAGCTGTGTAGGTAAATATCAAATATAACGAGCGGTAAATATAAAGATAAATAATGAAGAGAGCCCAGGGCCCCGGGGGATCTTCTTTGACTCTCATTCGTGAAATCGTTACTTACTCGAATTTCTTGGTTAAATGTGGATTTTTAAAATCACTAACTCTACGCCCAAGGAAAACATCGTGAGGAACTCCGCATAATCGAGAATAAAAAAATAATCTGCAATTGGCCGGCATGGCCAACTGGACTGATACCTCACTGTTTTAAATTTGCATATCGCATAACTATTCTAAATGTACCATATAATAAATATGCTTGGTCTACCATTGACATTGAACTGTAAAACTGTGTGTATACAGCTAATTGGCAACATTATCATATCATAAATCCACAATGAGTGGGTGTCTGGTGTAAATTCGACATCTCCTTACTGTTCATTGTATATTTTACAATAATAATAATTATTGTTCGATTAACAATAATTCATGCTTATTATGTGTTGTGTTTTATTGCGTTCGAGCGTGAGTTGACTGGTCCTTGGTCCTACCGCAGTTGTGTCACAGTGACTGATAACTGATAATAATGCATTATCGCACATTCGAGGTGATAGGTACCGATAATGGCACATACTGAACAGAAAAAATAGAAATATGTAAATTAGAATTCTGTTGGTACATTAAAATTATTTTATCATCAAAATGATTTTTGTGATGTGAGGGTCGGTAATCCACCTGATGATGTAGTTCCTTTATTGGGATGTAATAAATTCATAATAGATACAAAAGTATTCAACCGAATCTAATTTACAAAAACACACAATCAGACTACCACAATAAATGAAATATTTATCAAAGTTGAGAGCCAGCAGGCTACTGATTATAATTTAATTATTTATATGGCTTGAAAATGCACTGATACTCTCCAGTTTGCTGTATAATAAATGTCATAACGACGGTTGGGATGCATTTAAATTTGGCAAGAATTAAAAATTTAGATTATATTATTTCTGTTATGAAAGAGATATGGAAGAAGAGTATCTATCGTACTGACCTATTTCATTAAGTATTTATTATCTAATAATTATTAATTAAATCACGTTTTTAATTCCTAAATGTCAATATTTTTCTTTTCGAGATTAAAGGTGATTATATAAATCACTATTTACATGTATTGCGTCATCGTGCAACATTTTATTTGTTTGATTTTTAATTTCGGATTTTTAACATTCAATAGGGTTTAATGTAACGTAAGTAGAATTTGATTTGTTTTCCTCTAAGTGAAAAAACGTCAGCGTAATTAAAACAAATTCCAATTGACTACTATTGTTCTTAAATATAAGTGATTTACATTTTAGTAAGGATAATATTTCTTTTTCTCATACTCTATTATTTTATATATGGGTAATTTAAATGCTAATCTTATAAATTTTCAAATTTGTTTATCGTAAGCTTTACATTCGATGCTCTCGAAATATCATAGGTTTTAAGACATATAAGACATCTAAGACTACATACATACATATAATAAGATACATATAATAATCTACACACATATAAGACATCTCCTTTTAATACATATAATCTTTTTTTTTTAAAGAATTTGCCGATTTCTTTAAAAACAGTTTTTTATATTAGAATACTCAACATTTTTTTTTAATTTTCTCATTTTTTAAATAACTTTTTCAAAATTAAGCAGATTTTTTTACATTTACTTACTATCTTTTAAATTCCATACATTTCTGACACTTTTTTTTATCTGTTCAACAAATTTCACATTATAGTTTGAACCAACGCTTGAATCACGTTTGAATGATCATTGATCAGTGATCAGTGATCACTGATCAGCACTGAGCAATTTCCGTGCGGGGCGCTATATCAAATACAATCCCATTTTTCATCGAAATTCCTATTTTTCTGTAGTTATAACAGCTGTAGGCACAGAGGAGGCCTCAACTAGCAAACGAGCAAATGAGAAAAACGGAAAGACCATGCAAACCCTATGGAGAGTCGTCAGAATCAAGTAAGAAAAGAAAAAATACCAAGTTATTCAGTAATGCTACGTCCAGCTGCGTACAAGTGTCTACAATGCGTAACATATGTACAAGGGCTGCACTCGATGCTTACGTTTTATACTTATTATTATTGCTGACCATGTGATACTAAAGACAATATTAGAGACTTTAAAACATTTATAGTTTTTAAATAAAATTTCATAAATAACGTACTTTATTTTCGAAAACACCGTTGACTCAGGATTAGGTATCTACCTGTAAATTCATAATGATTCATCACATTCTTTTACATTATAATTTATTTTAAATCCAATATATTGCCAGATTTCAATCAAATAGCTTAAGTATTAACAAAGATAGATATAGTTTTTTGATATTCACGACACTTCACGATATTTTCCACAGTGCGGCGTGAGTAATATCAACATGTTGTATCTATAAACAAACAATGCGATAAGATAAAAAGTTTATTTATTACATAGACATACATCTCATATACATACATTAAATGAGATAAATAAATATTAAAAGTAATTATAACAATGCCATACGGTCAGGGCCGTCTTAAGTCTATTCTGCGCCGGGGTGCGGGAGTGTATCCTAAGACAGTCAAACATCCTATTGTGTATCCTATGACAGTCAAATATCCTATTGTGTATCCTATGACAGTCAAATATCCTATTGTGTATCCTATGACAGTCAAATATCCTATTGTGTAATTGTTTACTATAGCGTTATATTTTTTCATTACCTTTAAAAGGTGAGCGCCCGGGGTGCACCGCACCCCTTGCACCCCCTGGTAAAGACGGCCCTGCATACGGTAATACCTACGTGTACCTACGTATCTACTGAACATAACTGTATCAACAGCAGAATGACATCACAATACGCATAAAAATTCAACAGATGTTCGGACGATTAATACGTCAAACTTAATACCAGCTGTATTAACAATTCATAAAGAGGTTACTAAAATCGCTTGTCCTTGGTCCTTGTTCCACTAAGGTTCACTCGCTTAGGTTTCCTTCACGCCCTGTTTCTCATAGAAGGATTAATCGGATTAAGTTTACGCCTCTCCGTTTTATTACTATTGGATACCATCCAACTAAAAATCAAAAATACACATAAGAAAAAATAATACTTTCAAATTTTCATTGGAAAGTACTCCGCATCGATTTGTCCAAATTGTTTCCTCGTTACAGTTAACAGGAAAATTTGATTATAAAATTTCTTCAGCTTCGCCTTCATTGTACGAATAATGAACATCGAACTCAGTGCTATTGAAACGGTTCTGTGGCGAAAGTTATTATTTTTATGTTAAAGAACCCATGTTCAGAAATCGTCTATTGGACCGTGAAACTTTTGTATGAAACATTGACGTTATTCAATGATGCTACAAAAAGTGTAGCGGGCATATTTCCAATCACTTGTTTCATTTTGGCAATCGATCTCAATAAATATTCACAAATCGATCGAAACAGAGATTCCCTAAATATGCATAGCACACTCTAACAAAATAAATATTTAATCAAGCTATGTAGAATAAGCAGCCACGTGTGGTGTTGAGACATACTTCGATTGAACAGTTGTCTGTATCAATCAGTAAAACGATCGATCGCGCATGTTTTGAATAACAAAACATTAAGGTTTAAATGAGGTGAAAACGCATCCACTTTGCAATAACCTACCTACGAGTAGTTAGACTTGCACGTTGTAGTTTACGAGACACAAGTAAGGAACGTGTATTATCTAGCTATGTATGATCTGTTACATTTCTATCATCTATGCAAAAAACCACGTATAGGTATATCTTTTTTATTATAGAAGAAATAACAGTCCGCATTCTACCTGATGTTAATAGTATCTATTGTTAAAACGAGTGCTGAATTGTTCAGCGCTCGAGCGCTGGCGCGCTATGTTAGTGCTATTAAATTAAACTTTTTAGACTTGAACTTTTAACTACATTTAAGGCCATCAAACATTAAAAGTTTTGACCATAGCCTTTAACGTCTTAAAAGTTCATTAGCGCTCACTCAGCCAGAGTTCCAACGTTGAGCGTTCAACGCTTGTTTTTACAATACTAGATGTTAAACCGATATTATCGTCCTTGAGATACACGCCATCTCTATAATACAAAAGTAAAATTACATTGAAATCTGGCTAATATCTCGCACTTATGGAGGTTTTTATTCACATTTTTTAATTCTTGTTAATTTTTAATTGTTAGGCAAAGAGAGTATGATGCATTCGCACAGCCGCTGGGCGCACTCGACTGGCCACGTTACCCCTCTTTCACATAACTCGACCTTGAAATGTACTGCATTTCCTACTTTATCGTATTTCCCCAATGTACGTACGTGTTTTGATAGTGCATGAGATATGCCAGAGCCCAAAATAGAAAGACGAGCAAAATTTTTAGACATTGATATTTCTATTGTACCTAGCTGCTGCAGCTTGTACTTAATTTTAATATGGAGTATGAAGTATGAGTGTTTTATGGATAAAACCACGGACTACGCTAAAAACGAAAACATTTTTATCACATAACACTTTATATCAACTAGCTCAAACTAAATGAAATTAATTGGTTGTCGAATAAACTTTGTAAGGCACTTGGATAGGATTTCATCTCAAATCGCCAACTACTTTCCATCATCAATTATAAAAAAAAAATCAGAATCGAATTAAAATAAAGTATAAAATAAGCTCAAAACCTATTCACAACTAAAAGTTCTTCTGGTGATTTCTAACAAATCTAACGTCGTCATCTGTGTTAGGCGTTAGTTTTATTCGTAATCGTATTCGCCATTTTCTAAACGAATACTCGAATACTAATCGTATATTAAAAACCCAGCGCAGTAGATAAAAGAGGTTTCTATAAAAATAAAATATATTTCAATAGTCGTAATTTTATGGGATAATATTAAATTGAATTAGAAAATTGCTTACTATACCATACCATCAGCCTGTATCTTTCCACTACTGGATACAGGCCAGGGACCGCCACCTCACTTCACTTCAGCCTCGGTCTTCAGCTCTTCACATCCATCCACTACCGGCGACTTACTAACAAAAATGCAAACGAAAACTAAAAATTAAATCTTACTTTCGAAAATTACTTACTAACTTTAAATTAAATTAAAAATTACTTACTAATTTTACAAATGCGCACGTAGTAGGTTAAGTCTTATTAGAATATGGATTCGCGAACAGAGAGGCAAATTATTCATATTTGTGTTCGCGTATAGTGTATTTTTACTATTCCAAACATGCCTAGAAGGAACCAATATAAATAGGAGATCGGTACACTTTCGGTAGATACTTTTAAAAAAACAGTTTCGAGTGGTCTCCGACAAGCGAGAGGAAATTAGAGGAACTAAGTCAGTCTCAGAATAGACAGATGATTTGTATTTTTGTTTGTATCAATTAATTTTTCTTTTACTACTCGCACAGCTTGTTGGACGTTGGTGCCAACGACCGAGTGTGCATGACTTGTCTACAATTCATCACTCTATTATCTTTTTTGCCAGTTCACAAGTCTGCTTTTTTATTTTTTCAACTAACTCACAGACAACTCGTTTTAGGTTAGTTAAAGTACACAAAGCGATCCGTCAAGATATAATAGAACATCGAATTTTCATCGCAGATAGCAGAAACATTACGAAAACATTGGCCATCGGCTAATCCGGAAGCACCCGACATGTCATCCACGTCTATGAATGAATTATGTCACGAGTCAGTGCATAAAAATATATGGAGCTGTCATTTTCGCTTGAAAACTAATGACATTATATCGTTACTAAACTGTCTGTCTGTCTGAACGTGCATCACGCAGAAATCACTGGACGTATTTTAATGGAATTTGGCACAACTATAGCTTATGTGCGGGGTTAACATTTAGGGTACTTTTTATCCAAATCTATTACAGAGTTCCCACGGGAATCAAGTTATATGTCTACGCGCAAGAAGTCGCTAGTACTCCTAGTTTATCAATAAGTAGACACAAATGTATCAATTAGTACCACAATTAATTAGATAATTACGAGTACATCTCAACTTTGACTTACTCTTAGATAAATTAGCTTTTGTTTACAATATAATAAACGTAAATATAATTAGTATTAACGTATTTACTCGATACTTAGAATTGCATTCCTCTCAACTGTTAGTCATAAGGAGGCCATCGTCAATTTCAGTTGTTCAGTTAACAATTGATTTTATTTTAACAATATTTTTATAAAGGAGATTTTAATTGTAAGTACCTACCTACCTAATAATATGTTGAAACAATTCAAATGTGTTTAGAACTAGCAGCTATTACATTAACAACAATCTTTTTGTTATAATATACTTTATGCGGTGTTACATTTCTCTAGGATGCTGAATTTACAAAATCATTAACACCAAGTAATTCTCAGTATCATTGTATTTATCAGCGACTTATATTTTGAGTTATCTAATAAATGATTAGGTATTATAAAATATTACAATGTGTGTGATATATAATTTCATAATACCAGGTAACAAGTTACCAAGGTTAAAACGTTAGCGATACCTATTTCACGTTCCTTATCTGCCACCCCTGTTCACAACTTTTATGATTATTAATTATTTACTTGACATAATATTAATTATGTTCAAAACATTACACAATTTTTTTGAAACCTATTTATAGTTTAGAGGTGGCTATTCCTCAGGGCTACCTAGTGGAGTCTATTAGCATGCACCAGGAGCAAGCCTGTATTATGGTGTATTCACCCTCGTATCTGCATTATTAATCATTATTAATCCAGCTGGATCATTACAGTATTTATGTGTATTATTAATTACAGTTTAAGTGCTTAATGGAAGTTTTTAATTCATATTTTTCATTAAGAATACTAATGTCTACCAATGTTTCGCCATTGGAATGTCTATGTACTTCCTTTAATTTTATTTATGATAAAGACACTCACTTAATCAATATTTTGTTACGCTAATCCTTACATACATATTGCCGTGAGTAATGGGCACACGAAATACTAATATACATATAACATGTACGAAGAACTTCGAGCAATTTTCAGCGCAATGTGATTTTTAAGGGCAAGATGATACTTGAACGATAGGGGAGTATTTTATATAATAATTATGAAGAGAATCTGGATTCTTTTTCTCCTTCACATTACCCGATTTAAGATCAGGTCTTGTAAGCGTCAAAACGTTCTGTCAAAGACTATCATGGTGACGGTCTATAGATACCGTATTATTAACTCATGTAATTATTAACTCGTGGGACTGTAGAGTAAAACTTGATTAAAAATTAAAAATCCATACTTGATTAGAAACTCAGTGGTGTGTCGGTTTTTTTTTTTTTTTTTATAGACTAGGGGGCGGACGAGCAAGCGGTCCCACGTGATGGTAAGTGTTACCGCCGCCCATGGGCACCTGCAACACCAGGGGGTATGCGGGCGCGCCGCCGACCTTGCAAAATCCTATTCACAGCTCTCTTGAAGAACCCCATATCGTAGTTCAATGGAAAGACCTCTTGAGGCAGTTCGTTCCACAGCCTACGGGTTCGCGGTATAAAATAGTTTTTGGACCGCATAGTGCGCGACACCTCCGTATCGAGGAAATGCGGATGGACCGCACTTCTGTGACGGGAGGTGCGGTTGTAGAAACCCGAGGTGGAAATTATATTAAACAATTCTTCAGAGCATTCCCCATTGTACAGGCGGTAGAACACACAGAGAGACGCAACGTCTCTCCGAACGCTGAGGGATTCTAAACCGCCCGTGAGAGTGGGATCGTCGACAATACGAACAGCACGTCGTTGGATAGAGTCAAATGGGTCCAATTGGTATTTCGGTGCGCCGGCCCAGAGATGAGAGCAGTACTCCATATGGGGCCTCACCTGAGCTTTGTAAAGCATAAGGAGTTGCCCAGATTTGAAGTACCGCTTCGCTCTGTTCAGCACACCGAGCTTTTTGGAGGCCATTTTGGCCTTATTTTCCAGATGACCCCTAAATTCGACTTTGCTGGAGATGTCTATACCAAGGATCCCGATACTCTCCAAGATCTTAAGAGGTATGCTCTGAAAGCGAGGTGCTACAATAAAAGGGGTTTTCTTAGCGGTGAATGCACAGACTTGCGTCTTACTGGGGTTGAAATCCACTAGGGTCATAGAACCCCAAATCGAAACTAGATCTAAAGAGTCTTCGATTTCAGACACAAGCCTGGCGCGACTCTCTTCCACTTCGACCCGAGGGATGTTGGCGCGGCCCCTGTACAAGGTGTCTCCAGTACTGTCATCCGCATAGCAACGTATGTCACCAATTTGTAACAGGTCGTTGATATGCAGAAGGAACAGAGT
This sequence comes from Sesia apiformis, assembly GCA_914767545.1. Classification (NCBI taxonomy): domain Eukaryota; kingdom Metazoa; phylum Arthropoda; class Insecta; order Lepidoptera; family Sesiidae; genus Sesia; species Sesia apiformis. Next base: position 12,024,670 of record OU611947.1, on the reverse strand, counting down.
TGGGGACAACACGGAGCCTTGCGGGACGCCAGCGTTAATAGACATGGTGTCGGAGCAGCTACCATCGATAACGACTCTGATGCTCCGTCCAGTCAGGAAACTGGCAACCCATTCGCATAATCCCTCGGGTATCCCGAAAGATGGTAGCTTGGAAAGCAGCGATTTGTGCCATACCCGGTCAAAAGCTTTCGCAATGTCTAGGCCTACAGCCAGAGCCTCGCCTCTACTCTCAATGGCGTCAGCCCAGCGGTGTGTTAAATACGCTAAAAGATCACCAGCCGAGCGATTATGGCGAAATCCATATTGACGGTCGCTAATCAGCTGGTGATCCTCTAGGTACCCAAGGAGCTGTGTGTTTATAACACGCTCCATCACTTTGGAGAGGAGGGAGGTGATCGCTATTGGCCTGTAGTTGGCCGGGTCGGTGCGGTCACCCTTTTTAGGCAAAGGGTGAACATGAGCTACCTTCCATGCTGACGGGAAGCTTTTTGTGGAATATGAGAGCCTAAAGAGTCGCGTAAGCACCGGAGACAACTCGGGAGCGCAAAATTTGAGCACCACCGCAGGAATACCATCTGGCCCACTCGACTTTCGGATATCAAGAGATGCTAGAGCTCGCCGGACTTCACGCTGGGTGAAGCAGATTTCCGGCATGGAGCTTGTGCACCTCGAGGTGGACGGTGGTGAGGCACCTCTATCGTCCAGGGTCGAGTTTGAGGCGAAGAGACTGCCCAGGAGATCGGCTTTCTCTTTCGCCCCATGGGCCAGTGAGCCATCGAGTTTCCGCAGTGGTGGAAGTGACGACTGACAGAAGTTACCCTCGGCAGCCTTAGCGAGCGACCAGAAAGCCCGACTTCCAGAAGGATAGCTTGCTAGTCGATCGCCAATTCTGCGGATGTGCTCATTCCTTGCTCTGACAGTGATCCTCTTACTGCACCTCGAGGCAGCGTTAAATTTCTTTTCACGAACTCTCCGTATGAGTTGAGAAAAAATAATCTTGGATTATCTCCGCTCAGTGATAAGTTAACCTCTATTCAATGTCATACCTACTGACACCTCAACAAAACAGGCAAAATGTTTAAGAAAATTTTAACATTGAACTTTAATACTTCCATACCATATGGAGTGTTGCGTTTTATATAGGTACCTACATTCCGTTTATACCATAATATTGGAGCGATAAGAGAAGGATAATTCACGAATTGTTTAATGCAAAGTCATTTGTAGTAGTAATGTTGCCTTACAAGCAAGATACGTTAATGATACATTTTCTTTATTTATATTTTTTTAGAAAATTTAACATCTATCAGGTTTGAGTGCCGTTTCGAGAAAAACAGTTTGGACTTATACCTTGTTTAAGAGTTTGAGCCAAGTTGGTTCAGTAGTTTCAAAATTACGACGATGTAAACTTAAAAAATTAAAAAATATATAATAATTTTACTTGTAAACTTTTATCTAAACACATTTTTCAAAACCGTACGGAAAATTGCGAAATCTCCCTACCAACTGACTGACACTGCCATCGATCATTTTTAATAACAAGAAGCTAATTGCAGTGTCATCATTATATTACAGATCAGGTAGCAGCAGTGACGCATATGCATTAAAGATAAAGGATGTATCTAACGAATATCCCTATATTAACAATGACAATTAATGGTGAATAAATAGTGCTTCAATATGGGGTTCTTCAATAAAATTGTGAATAGGATTTGCAAGGTCGGCGGTGCACCCACATATCCCCTGGTGTTGCAGGTGTCCATGGGCGGCGATAACACTTACCATCACGTGGGACCGCTTGCTCGTCCGCCCACTTCACTTAGAAAGAAGAAAACAAAGTACTTAGAAGATACCGTCACGTACAAAACATACGTTCCGCATCGCGTTTTGCGTTTGGAAGTTACACGTTTTATTGCTATACAAAAACTTTCAGCGTTATTACAAAAGCATATTTTTGCGAAATGTTATTGGTCTGTAGTAGGTAATGTTTATAATCATTATTTGTGTATTTACTGGTACGAGTATAATGCGTTAATACTCCATTATACTCAAATAATACTCCATACTCCACTCCACTTAATACTCCACTGTTCTCCACTGTTCAATAGCTTATTTTCAACATCTCTTATAATTCATATATTTTCGAAACTATTAATACGGTTTGTATGAAGTATGTAGGTACCTGTCTTTTGAAATACCTATAGATACGTTAGTATCTATAGGTATACATCATAGTGGTTACACTATGATGGTTCCAACAAGAACTTGTTCTAGTAATCCGTAGACTGAAATGAACAATTAGTCAAATTTTGTGTTTTTATAGAGACCTCATTGTATCTATTTCGCTAACACAAAATAAAATATTCTATACGTTTGTATTGTCTAATAAAAATTGTGTTTTATTGTGTAATAAAATCGTAATGAATACTTGTCTGTACATGAAATATTTTTTGGAAATAATCTGGGTTTTTAGATTCACGAATGGCACGAATATCAATATTTTTTTTTAGATTTTTAATGCGTCCGTCTGTTCAGCAGTAAACGCATCACGCAATAACCACTTTAACCTTATATGTTCTGGATTAACATAAGAGTATAGAATACTTTTTATCCAGATCTGTTATAAAGTTCCCGTGAGAATCATCACAAAGCCCACGTGAACGAAGTCGCTACTTTAGAATAAAATGATACGTAGAGTCGCCATGAGGATTTGAACTATGCCAATTTGAAACCATTCTAAACTACGAATTGTAGTAAATATTATGTTTGTTTAGATTATCTTACAATAATATCATTCTAGAAACCATAATTGTTAATTCAATATGTTTTTTATATATGTTGATTGCTATACCTAATACAACATACCGTGTAACTTGTCAACATTCTAATGTAATAATAACGTATGCTTGTGTACAACGGAGAAACCTTTAAGGTGCAGCATGGACGAATACACACTATATTATGTATGCTCACACAGAGTAGCATATTTACTTTGTTAATCCTTATTACCTACGGTTTTAGGAAAACGTTAGAAAAATAGATCGATAGCAGAATTATTGCTATCGAAATATTGTTATTGTATAACATAAAATTAAATATTTATTACGACTTAGAGCAATCACATATGTGTATATTATCAGTTTGTTTCGGTAATTTATACCTACTCAAAATTGTGACAAAATATTTTCTCTACAAAGAACTGTTTCTGCTTATTATACAACGTTATTAATACATAATATGTATATTAAACGGCATTGATTGAATTCACAAGTTATTTGAAGCTCATAAAAACGGAACCGTTTTTAAGTTTTATCATATTGTAAAAAAGGTTAAAAATATGCATTATTATATTGTGAATCTGTGATCACTTGTCTACAGTTCCGTACCACAAACGTTTTAACTCTTAGGCCCTTTCTCACCACCTCCTGATACTTAATCAGAAGGTATCAGAAAGTCAAGTTGTACTTTCTCAGAAAGCTAGATGAACAAGAAGGTATCATATTCTATCACGTGCCTACCTTGTTATATTGCATTATGCAAAATGATTTTACATAATATTTTCTTTAATAACAAGCACTTATATATTAATTATTTACTATTATTATTTACTGAGGATAATCTTAATTTGGTCCAATTTAACTCCAGTAAGACACAAATCTGTGCATTTGTAGTTTCTCTCGCATCTCGATTTCAGAACATTCCTCTTAAGATCTCCAGAGAGTTTTGGGATCGATCATAGCGTCGATATTTCAAGCAAAGTCGAGTTTCGCAGTCATCTGGAGATCAAGATAAAACTTACCAGTAAAAAGCTCGGTGTACTGAACAGGGCGAAGCAGTACTTCACTCCGGGGCAACGCTTATCGCTTTATAAAGCTCAAGTTAGACCCCACATGGAATACTGCTCATACCTCTGAGCCGGTGTACCGATATACCGAAATACCGAGGACCCTTTTGACTCCGCCCAACGATGGGCTGTCCGAATTGTTTATGATCCCACTCTCACAGTTGGTTTAGAATTGCTCAGTATACGAAGAGATGTTGCGTCTCTCTGTGTTTTGTACCGCCTATATAATGGGGAAAGTTCTGAAGAACTGTTTAATTTGAAACCAATTTCAGGTTTTCATCATCACACTGCTCGTCATCGTCGTTGACTTCCTTGCCATAGAGCCGCTGCGTACGGTGCGGTCGATATTACGCTACGACATGAGGCTCTTCAAGAGAGGTGTGAACAGGATTCTGCAAGATCTGAAGCGTATCCGCAAGCCCCCTGGTGTTGCAGGTGTTCATGGGCGGCGGTGACCACTTACCATCATGTGACGCGCCCGCTCGGCTGCCATCTATTCTATATAAAAAAAGTATTTGTAGTAATAATGTTAGTTTCTTTTATTTTCAGGTGGATAAACGCCTTTAAGACCATAATCGACTACAAGTCATCAAAATGGTTAGTGTAAATATAAAAGTATTTTTTTCTATAAATTACTATAATATAATAATCAAGTGAATACAAATTTACTTAGTTATATCGGAATATAAAATTATAAGCTATTAAACAACTAAATTCACCAATATAGCTTAAACAATCAGTGTGCTGAAGTGGCAATGAGCGGGTCATATTTGCCGCAGGACCGATAGCCATGAGGTAGACGAGTTCTCGAATGAAGACCACGTATCGGAAAGCGCAGCGTGGGTTTGAAGAAGTTCGTCAGTGATGGTTAGATGAAAAGAGCTGAAGATCGTGTGTTGTAGCGAGCTTTGGAAGAATCCATCAGAGAGATTGATGGTATGATATTCTGTAATCTTGTTTATTTCATTACTTATCAAAATCTACGTCAATCTAAAATTGTCCCCTCAAGGGACAAATCCATTGCCAAGGGCTTGTTCATAAAATAACATTTCTTTTTCTGACAGGAAGTGAACGGCGGCGTACATCAGCTACAGGAGCTTGAGAGCTTCCTACCTCAAGATGGAAAGAATAAGGAAAAGATTGTCAGCAGGTAAAAATACCTTATATATGTATATTAGAAAACTTTGGGTTAAGTAATACAGATTAAAAAACAACACATACACATAGGGTTTGTGTCTTAAATTGAGCAATATAAGGCATTTATATTAAGCAAAATCCAGCAGTGATTGATGATATAATAAAAATTTTACAATCCGTGATATCAGTGTTTTTTTTTATATAAAGAATATGTCAGACAAACAGATAGTCCACCTGGAAAGTGGGGAGTATCGTCCACGGGCGGCCGCGATACATGCCAACATTAATCCAAAATGAAAAATAATGGCACGCCCTTGGATGCGCTGCTTACCTTTAGAGAATTAGGAATGGACTTGGAAAAAGGGTCGGGAAAATGGGGAAGGAATTTTCTCATTCCATTACACTTCCTAATCCTCCTTGAGCAGAATGCGGTGGGAAGTGGAACCAAGAGTAGGTATAATGGAATAAGGGGTTTAATTATTCCATTATAGTATGTATCTATTCGATGAGATTGTGGAAAGAAATAAATGGGTAATTGTCTCTGACATACCTCACTTGCTACCGAAAGACATACCTACGTACATTGAAACAATAAAATAGTGAAGGAAAGATGTAGTACTTACATTATATTAGAAGACATTATAAGACAGCCGTCTTCTCATTAAGAACTCGTGTTTTTTTTGTAATTAAATAGATTAGGTATTCAAAATACTTCATATTTCATACTAATGAAAATATTTCATTATAGTTACAGTCTCAACAAAACAAAAGATGTGGAGTCAGCAGATTTTGATCCGTTTGCCGAGAGAAAGGTCGACAACCCCACATCGTAAGTACATCAGTTATTTATATAATATTACTGATTTTTGAAGATATCGTGAAATTCTAATAAATCCGATTTTAAATTTATAGTATCGGCCAATTAAGCGTTCGCACTAACATAAACTCCTTTGCAGTTCCCTAGTAACTTATTCAATGAATATAACGTTGTAGAACAAACCTATTCATTCGGTAAGAGCAACGAATATGAACGAATATAAATCACCGTAGTAACGCAAAAAGTTTGTAGCAAAAAAACTTGTGTGCGAACGCTCGGTTGACCAATGCTTTACTACAGATTAAGTAAATATTTAGTTATACTCGTATTCGTCAGGCTAATTAAATATTTAATTTAAAATCTATAGCTGCCATGCGAATGCCTTTATCCAATTTGCAAATTGCGAAGTGTTTATTAGCTCTATAAAAATAAATTGTCAGTAGGTAGGTACACCGGATAAGGATTACTCACGTACCCGTCACAGGAAACGTTAGTTAGTTTAATTATGCTATGCGTACTATACCTACTAATTTTAAAGTAGTTCTAACCTTGGTTCTGTACTCCGTCAAATAAATTTCAACTTTATGCAAATAAATTTATTGTTCAGCTCAGTTCACGCGGTTTCCTGTTTCCACATGGAGCTCCAGATCATCATAGTAGCTATGTTATTATATTGCCAGGAAATCCACCAAAGTTACCTGGTCTACGTGATACATTATGATCTGATACTCCGTGTGATTGCAAAGGGAGGCTTTTGCCTCGCAGTAGAAATTATAGGCCGATATATCGATTGACAGGATTGTTGAACTCTATTGTCAGTTGTATTTCTTTCCCATGAGTTGGTTGGCTTTATCAGCTCGCCTGCTTTCAGAAACATGGACACCCTGACTCACTTGCTGAAGGCATCTCTCGGCACTGGTATCCTAGCTATGCCTAAGGCCTTCAAGCGAGTTGGCCTCGTGTCCGGAATTTTCTTAACGGTTCTGGTTGCTGTGGTCTGCACACACTGCTCCTATATTCTTGTAAGTATGCTTGATCTTGTAGCTGTTGTTAATGTCACTATTAGCAACATTTTGCCTTGCATTGATTCATCGTGCCGTGTTCTGTAAATACAAGTGTATAATTATGCAGTTGTATAAAATATATCAAAACGCCCCTTGTTATTGTGCAGCATAGTTGGACTTAAAATTATAACTTTTATTTTTTATATTAATTGTCCTCGTGACAAAAAGTTCTTAAAAAACCCCTCCCAAAAAGTGTATACATGCGCCTATTCAGAAAATCATTCCTAAAATTATTTATTGTTTTATTAATGTGTTTAGTAAATAGGCAAATAACTTATTATACTTATATTTTACATGCAATGCGATTTTTAAATACAGCAAGTAACACTACAGTATTTTTTATTAACATTTGCTGAGTGCCATTACTTCATATATGTATAAATGATAAACTGTACATATTTATGACGTCATGCGTATTTTCTACAAATTGTGTTTTGTAAAAAAAAATGTATTTTCCATACACATACCGTATCTAATAACATTAACTGTGCGCTACTTTGGTACAGGCATAAATTGATGTGAAATCTCCATACTATAATTATACTTCACTTAACCATGCCTGTGAAAAATGTTTTTTTGTCATAGTGCTTGCGCAATTTTGTCGATAAAATACAGACGTGTATAAAATGAAATGACATTTACGTTTATCACTAATGCGGTCCCCGAGAAAGGCTTATTTATATACAGCAGTGGAAAGACACAGGCTGATGATATTGTATGGTATACTATCTATGACTTCTTCAATGTAAACAGTATTTTTGCTCTGAACTTGGCAGCAGGTCAGCTAACGTTCAGAAAGCGAATAACGTCTTCAGAGATTTACACATTTTTCTCCTGACCTACCGAATAGCTTTTCCGTAAGTTTAAATACTTTGTTTTTGTCGACAGATCAAATGCGCTCACGTTCTATACAAGAAGACCAAAACGACCACGATGACCTTCCCACAAGTGGCGCAGGCGTCTCTTGAGAATGGACCGCAATGGACACGGCGATGGGGCAACGCTTTTGGGTAATTTTTTTACTAGTTTCGGCCAATCAAACGTTCGCACAAATATAATAAAAAATTCTTTGCAGTTCACACTCAACTTATTTAATAAGCGGTTATGTAACACCAATCTCAAATGTAACGTTGTAGAACAATCCTATTTAATCAGTTAGAGTAACTAATATGAACTTTAAAATCACCACAATAACTCGTTTGTATCGCAAAGTAATCGTTTGTAATCGTGCGAACGGTCGGTTGGTCAGTGATTTGTGGCACGCCCTATGTAATATTAGTTTAAATAAATAGATAACCTTATTTCCTTTTTTTTTTCAGAATATTCGTCCTTGTGAGCCTATTCCTAACTTATTTCGGAACGTGCTCCGTATACACGGTCATCATCGTCAAAAATATACAGCAGGTACGACAAAATTTTAGTTATGTAGACCTTTTACCATATTTTTGCTTTGATATGATACCGAGATCTTTTAGCCTAATTTACTTTTAGTTTACAATATATACGAGTATCTGTAGTGAGATATTATAGGCGTTATGGAGCCATCAATCGACGGTATTGTAATATAGGTACTGTTTAAAATTCTAACTAAATATAACCATATATTTTTTAGGTGGTCGACCATCACATGGGCGCTGACACAGGTGTCATTGATGGAAGAATATATACTATCTCTCTTCTAATACCACTCATTTTAATGGCCTGGATCAGGAATCTTAAATACTTAGCACCCGTTTCTATGATAGCAAACGTGTTTATGGGCCTTGGACTTGGCATCACTTTCTACTACTTAGTGGGCACGGGAAACATTAGCATCGATAACGTGAAATTGATTACACACCCCTCAGAATGGCCTGAATTCTTTTCACTTACCATCTTCGCAATGGAAGCTATCGGTGTAGTGATGCCACTTGAAAATGCTATGAAGACTCCACGCTCAATACTTGGCATTTGTGGAGTGCTCAACAAAGGCATGTCTGGAGTCACTCTCGTCTATATCCTTCTTGGCTTACTCGGATATTTAAGATATGGTGATGATGTAAAGGATTCTATTACTCTCAATCTGGAAATTACAGAAATGTAAGTAGGTATATGTATCTACGAGACCAATATACCAAAGATGGTTAATTTAAATATGTAGTTATAAATGATTCAATGTACTTATCATCTTAATATTTGAGCTTATGAATTATAGCTGACAGGTAATAATATTGTACTTTTTGTTACAGTCCCGCCCAGATCGTGAAGATCGCTATCGCCATAGCTGTGTACTGCACGTTTGGCCTCCAATTTTTCGTGTGCGTTGAAATCGCGTGGAACTTCATCAAGGAGAAGTTTACCAAACGCCCCGATCTCGCTGACTACATTACCAGGACCATCATGGTCACTCTTTGCGTGTTGTTAGCTGTAGTCGTGCCGGAAATTGCACCCTTCATGGGCGTCATTGGAGCTTTCTGCTTTTCCATCCTCGGTCTCTTAGCCCCCGCCTTTATTGAAATCATTACCTTCTGGGACATTGGATTTGGTCCATGCAAGTACCTTATCTGGAAAAATATCCTTATCGCAATTTTTGGTATTTTCGTACTCGTATTCGGTACCCATATTGCCATCTTAGATCTAAAGAGTTCATAAAGGTTTAGGTGGTTACATTAAATAAAATAATTACCAATGAATGAAAAATAGGGATTTAACTTTTGTGCCTGTGTTAAAAGATAACGTGTGATAAGTTGGATGAAGGGCTTAGTGATTTGTACGTAAGTTATTTTTTTAAGATCTGTTAGACCAATTTTTATTTAATGGATCTGTGGATCAATTTTGTTGAACGCTACTAATTATTTTTAGTGTGCTATCGCATTGTTACCCTGAAATAAGCTGGAATTTTCTTGCAGCGTTCATTAACATTTGCTCTGCAGGAATTTTAAAGACGTCATTCTTGTTGCCCATTCGTTTTTAAGTCTGCATGATATCTGGGTGAACTAAAAATATTTAAAATCTCGATTGCATTCCCTACCCAGTAAGTGAGTGTCGATTAGAACTTAGTTGTAGTACTAAGGTATTTATATATATTAGGGGTTAAAGTATGAAATTGCCGATTGGTACTGAAAAATTAAAACTCGTTTTTTTCTAAAATGTAACATATTTATTTAATCAAAATATTTACCCTCTTTATCTATACATTGTTGCCATCTAATCGGAAGTTCATTTGTGCCTTTGCGATAGAACTCTGGGGATGTAGATTCGACAAACTGTGAAAGCATTTTGTACTGCCTCTTGGGAAGAAAATTTTTTACCACGTAGAAAATTGTCCAAATCACGAAAAAAATGGTAGTCCGTTGGAGCAAGGTCTGGCGAGTACGGAAGATGACGTATGGTTTCTAACTGCAGCTCCTGTAGAGTTACAACGGTTTCTCGTGCAGTGTGAGGTCTTGCGTTATCATGGAGCAATAATGGTGAAGATCGATTCACGAGTCGGGGCTGTTTCACTGCTACGAGTAGTTTCGCCATCATTGTTCGAAGTTCGGCACAGTAAACATCTGCTGTTGTTGCTTGACCAGACCTGAGAAAGCTATAGTGAATAACACCATAAATAGACCACCAAACAGTTACCATTACCTTTTTATTGGTAAGCTTTGCCTTAGAGCACTGTTGCGGCGTTTGACCTGGGTTCAGCCATTGCATTTTTCGCTTTCGGTTATCGTAAAGAATCCACTTTTCGTCACATGTCACAATTCGATCCAATATTCCTTCATTTCTGTACCGATTCAACAAGGCAACGCAAGTTTCAACACGCGTTTCTTTCTGCAGATCAGTCAAATCCTGAGGCACCCATTTTTCATTGATGTTATCTTATTGATTTGATGCAAATGAGTCAATATTGTAGGTAAGGTATTCAATTTCATACTTTAACCCCTATTATTTTGTGTCAGTGAATGTTACACAAAAATTAGGAAAATGCCATCGATTAACTTATGAAATACAAGTGTACAAAAAGTATACATTATTTCCATTGTTTCATCGTTAGCAATGTAATACTTTAATTATATCTAGATCAATTTAATGTTGATTTTATTGAACAAAAAACTGAAACTAGATATTGAAAGTTGAAAGATGCATTACGTGAACGTTTAATTTATTTAGCAGGTGTTATTGTGGCTAGACCAAGTTGCATTTAATGTTTTTGGATTGCAATGCATGTGAATAGTGTGTATTTTTTACGTAATCATGCGTATATAGATTGTACTTATATCATCTATATAGGCAAAGGCAATATAAATACGAATGTAATTGTTTATTATCTTTGATATAGGTACATCTGTATGAATAAACACATAAACAAGTACGTTAACAATATGCGAAGGATAACAAAAAAAAAGAATTAACAGATATAGATGAGTTTTAAGAAATACTCTGGCTTGCGAAGTCTGCTAGCGAAATTGCATTGAAATCATGAGCGAGTCTCTGTGATAATTGATAACCTCGCCCATGCCCTAAATTTCAATAGTAAAAGCTATCGCGGAGCCATCTACACGGGCGATATAGTTACTATTGAAATTAATGCCACGAGCGAGGTTCACATTAACGCCACAGTTAACCTCGCTCGTGGCATTAATGGCATCTCTCGCGGCTATCCGCGAGAGATTCGCTCGTGTAGTTGGTGTAGTTGTGCGACAGTGAGCTTATTTATGAGGCCCATAGACAGAGACCACGTCTCGGTGCCGTAGGTCATCACTGGCAACACACACTGGTCGAGGACCTTCGTCTTCAAGCACTGAGGTATTTTGGACGAGAAGACGCTGCGTAGCTTCCCGAACGCTGCCCAGCCGAGTTGGATTCGTCGATTGACCTCTTTCTCGAAGTTGGACCTACCTAGTTGGACCGTTTGGCCTAGGTAGACGTACTCGTCAACAACTTCGAGAATCGAGCTCCCGACTGAAACTGGGGTGGGCACGACATGGACATTCGACATGATTTTCGTCTTGTCCATGTTCATTTTAAGGCCCACCTGTTGGGAAACTCGATTGAGGTCTCCGAGCATTGTGCTAAGATCCTCTAGCGATTCTGCCATGACCACGATATCGTCGGCAAATCGAAGGTGAGTGATGCATTCGCCATCAACGTTGATGCCGAGTCCTTTCCATTCCAGGAGCTTGAAAGCGTCTTCCATCGCATTGGTGAAGAGCTTCGGAGAGATGACATCTCCTTGTCTCACACCCCTCTGCAATGGAATCGGCTCCGTGCTCCCTTCCTGTACTCGGACTGACATGGTGGCGTTGTTATACAAACACTTCAACACTTCGATATACCGATAGTCAATATGGCACCGCTGGAGGGACTGTAGCACTGCCCAAGTCTCGATCGAATCAAAGGCTTTCTCATAGTCCACAAACGCTAAGCATAATGGCAAGTTATACTCCTCGGTCTTCTGTATAACTTGCCGTAGCGCGTAGCGTTCGCCGTATGGATGGATGGATGGTGCAGCTACTTGTACGAAAATATGTACATAAAAATCTGCATAGCGCAAGCGCCTTTAATATCGGCAAAATAATTATTTCGCCGCGTAAATACACAATGCTTACAAATTTCACTGAAAAGCCTTAAAAACCTACAGCCTAAAGCCTAAAATAAAAACCGTATGACAGAAACATAATCCTACACAATTTCGCCGGCAGACATTTAGACAGTTTGTTTAACAAAAAGGGAAGGATGAGATAAGGATAGGGATAACATGAGAAGTGTTTGTTACATGTATGTTATCGCTGTATGAAATTATTCTGTTATTTTGTGTGCATACAATAGGAGTTTACTAAAATTTTACTTGGAAATGTAATCAAAATTTTGATAAATACAAATGTGTGATTGTATGATTCCATTCGTGTTTTACACAAAGTATCCAAAGTGTACCATCTCTTCTTTCTCTTTAATGTTCTACAGAATGTTATTCTTTGCGATGTTAGGAAGCGAAAAATATCACGTCATTTGGCCTCGTGAAATTCTGACGTGCGCTTATTTACGTAACTTCATCGTTTTTCTTATTATTTTAGTTTCTTAATATTTTGTTAATCAGATACGTTGTATCAGTAATGCATGTTTTCTGTTTGTAAAATTTTACAACAAATACTATCTATTTGTACCTATTTACCTATGTACAATACATACTACAAATGCTCACAGGTACAATTGTCAATAAAATAAGGTAAGGTATAAAATCACATTTTGTAAGGTAATAAAATATTTTAGCGGATAATTATGAAATTTGAACTATAAGAAACAATTATACGTTTTGATATAAATAGTATGTATGTAAGGTAATTTTTTTTAAGTTAAAAAATTAGCCTACCTATCATAAAAAATACTGTAGTTCCTATTTGCCCCAAAATTTGCAAGAATTATACAATTATAATGTTAATGTATCATTAATCATTACTTATAATTTTCTTTCACTCCAATGTAAAGGCCATGTACACCGAGTTTATTTGTATTAATTTAAAATTATCAATGTAAAATAAATTATATTTACATTTTATTTAATTGCTCTATTAAGAAATATAAACGTACAAGCTCTATTATAATTGGTTTTATTTCGAATTACTTCCGAAAACCTATAACAGGTTTATAATAACCTATAATATAATACTGTCTCAAGAGGCCTTACCATTAAGTTACGATATGGGGTTCTTCAAGAAAGCTGTGAATAGGATTTTGCAAGGGCGGCGGCGCCCCGCATGTTCGCTGGTGTTGCAGGTAACCGAGCGTTCGCACGATTACAAATTTCTTTTTCTTTCGTAAATGAGTTAACTTTAAAGTTCATTTTCGTTGTTCTAACTAAATCAATAGGTTTGTTCTACGTTATATTTGCGGTTGACGCTACTAAACCACTGTCTTAATAAATCGGATAATGAGCTGCTCGAGTTTGTGCGAACGCTCGATTAGCTGCTGCTTTATATGGAAATGTGGATATCTTTTCTCTCATTTTGGCGCCAATCATTATTAAATATTGTACTAATATTAAAATGGAGTGGAGTGATAACGAAAACCGTATTGCTGTAATTGCATTACGCAAAGTAGCCATGGAGCCAAATGCAATTTTTAAAACTCTCCATCAACCTCGTATTAACCGATTGTTTGTGTACCGGGACATTGAGACGTCCCCTATTTGTGACAGAAAATGGTCTGGCCATCCACGCGATATTCGTATTAAACAGACGATTAAAGCTGTGAAGGAGAGAATCCGAAGAAATCCCGTCCGGAAGCAAGATTTTATGGGAGGAGATGAATATAGCACCCAGAACCATGTCACGTATTCTAAAAGATGATTTAGGACTTGCTGCTTACAAAAGACACTGGTCATTTCTTAACTGAAAATTTAAAGAAAAATTAGGAAGGCCTTGAATTGAGACATTGACTTTGACTTCAAAAGTATTTACTTTTTTTGGAAATTTGGTTAATGTTTCGCAGTAAAAATATTCACGTGAAGTAATAGAAAACGCAGTCAAGAATACTTTTCAATCCCGTCCCGAAGAGTCCGATAGCAATCACTACTATAAAATAGTAAAATACAGTCAGCCTCATAAATATGTTATACATTTCATATTTCCGAAAATATGTAAACAGTATTTTAGTGTGTAACGACGTGTACATTTTTATACTAGAATACACTTACTAGAATGTATACGAAGTTTTGCACTTAACACTGTTTAGATATAATACATTTTCATGTATGCTAGGATGGATACATGCTACTGATGCCGACTGTATATAGTACATACATCGATTAAATAAATCATACGTAAACCCCTGTTAATATTATCCTGGGTCTAACTTATTTTAATGATTATGAGGAAATCATTAAATAATAACACATAAATAATGAAAATTAAGATTTATTATTAACAGTGTTCATGCTTACTGAGGGGTTTACCTTTAAACAAATTACATTTTTTTATCTTTTCACAGCATATTGACAAAACAAGTAGGTACTTATAACAAAAGACAAACTTTATTCATAATATAATATGTATATACCTATATTTAATTCTACAATTTTGGGAACGGTAACCTAAATTATTTAGATATAATACACTTCAGTGCATGAGGGTATATTACAGTGTACACATGTACAAAACACTGTGCAAACACTTAATTCATTTGAGAAACCTAGTATCTAGTCTTTTAAAAAGTAAATAAACACGGGTGGGATACATATTTATTATAAAAAAATGAACAAGATCGGATTCATATAAAACAGGCTCATCTATAAGTGATACACTCTGGCCAATAGAAATAAACGTTTCTAAGATTGTTTTGACTTAAACCTATATGAACAGAGATTCAAAATCCAAATATTATATATACAAAGATAGATAAATATCTTCTATTTAAGAAAAAGACAACTTCACTTTACAAATTTTCTGCAAAGTACATGATTAATGTCAAAATAATACAGTAGCACACAAAGGTACAAATTATATAGCACTAGCAACTCTAACCAGACCAAGAAAATGCATATAGGATTTACAAAAGTAAGGAGACGTAAGGAGTGCTCTTTGAATTTCTGGGATAAATCCAAAAATATATTTGACCATGTTTTTTCTTTTTGCAATTTTTCAATTCCCATTATTTTCATAAACCCTGTGCGATTTAACAATAATAAATTGTTTGAAAGTCGCGGAGTTCTTATACTTAGTCCAGAATAACACAAATTTCAATAAAAAATAATTTGACTTATATCCAGGCCTTAAAGTTCATAGATGGCAACGGCCTGCCTCTATTAAATACATACTTATTTTTTTTATTGTGAGGCGTAGATACATTTTGCTTCTAAAGGATCGCCACGAACAGGAAGAATTTCGGTCATTGACATGAGGTCAGCCTAGACTGGATATTATTAAACCTTAATAATATAAGGGCTCTAGTAAATTGGTCTGTGTGCAGCGATTTCATTCAAATCTCGTTACGTCCAGTCTTGGCTGACCTCATGTCAATGACCGAAATTCTTCCTACTCGTGGCGCGCGCTTTAGTCGACTATTGCATTTAATATGTAAAATTCTTATAGGTATGTATGTGCACTGCAGTAGACCGTTATGGCTGATATCGATAGGGTGTGTGACATCGAGTTAAACGGATACTGCGGTTCAGTTGCAGCTTATAGTCTAAACATCTTTTGTACGATAAGTTCTATTATGAAATATCAAAATTTTATAAAAAAAATAAGTTTGATGATTATTGCTTTATACGTCAGACTCATTGCCCTGTGCTTAATAGAGGCAGGCGATTGGAATAGGTATAAGACACAACACGTGCAGGCACTATTCTCACTGTGTTCTCTATATAGAAACATTGTCGGAAGTAACAGTGATCATTGGCGAATTTAATTAAACATTTATTCACTTCGATTTTGCATTTGGAAAGCATTTATTTTACATATACATATTGTTTAAAAATTACCTTCTATAAAATAATCTTCCAGTTTGATCAAAATAAAAAAAAAACAGTTAAAAATACACCTTAAAATATTTCGTTACAATTTAAAAAATATCGTCTCCCTTAACAAAGTAGAAGTGTAACACAAGTACACGTGTAAAAGCTGTAAATAAAATTATATTGCAAGTAATGTTGTTACAATATTGCGGTCCTTGGGAAACCCAGCAGTGGAGACAAGTTGATGGAATGGTATGTTAAGTAAGATAGTTTACTACATCGCTTTATTCAATGTTGCCATCTTATTATTTATAATTATAATACTGTACAATTAGTTACAAGTAGACCTCTGGGCCATTCCGGCGAGATCCGACCATAATTCGACTTCAAATTAAAAAAAAATAACATAATTCAAAAAATTCGACCATAACATAACTGTCCGCATCGCACGATTTAGAAATTACGATTATCTTCAATAAATCGATTGTTCTAGTCTTAAAACGTTACCATCGCGATTTCTGTTAGGTTGTTTCGATGGTAAATTTTAAGCCTGAAAGCTATCTAAAAAGTCATTCATGTCATCACAAAAAATTGATCGTGAAACCAAATCTTATTATCTCAGAAGTTAGTGACCATAAATGCAAACTTTTAGGGCTATTATATGATGACTACCCTTTTCTTTTTCAGAATTAAACAATTAAAATTTAATTTCTCAAAGTTCAAAGTTTTGTCTTCGGATTTCTGTCATTGCGATCAACGAGAACATACACGTATCTTATACAACGATCTTTCTCACTAGAGAAGCAGTTTGCGCGACAGCTACGCATACCAAACACGTCTATAACGTTAAAAAAACTCGATTTTTTGACTCAAAGTGCGCTCTAAGCAAGTTGTCACCAATCAGCGTCATATACAAAACATCATATCACCCTGAAAGGAATAAAGGTATGCAAAGTTCTATACATGTGACATAGTGGTGGTTCAGAACACAATTTAGCTCTATGCATGACGTTCGCTAATTCCGCTTAATGATACCTTTTAAGTTTTAAATGAAGATCACAGTAATTAGGGTATGCGTCATTACGAACATATTTACGTAATAAGATCTCTTATGCGTGTAATGACAAATAATATAATACGAAGTTACAAAGCATTTCTGATGACAATGGTGGCATGAAGGGGTTTTTAATTTTCTGTTTTACACCAAATGCTATTTAATAAAAGTTTACATATCTATTTTGTTTTGTTTATAAGTCTTTATTAGAGAAACCAATGAAGAGAAAATATTTATTTAAAATAAAAAAGACCAAAACAAGCAAAAGAAAGTAAAACAGCAACAAGATAATAAAAAGCAAAAATGAGATGTAACAGAAAGGGGAAAAGAAATACAACTGGTCCCGCTAAGCAGTAATAATACTTAAAAATGAAAAAAATGTCCAGAACTATTGCTAATCTCAAAGAAACACAAAGAGAATACTATTAACACGAAAAGAGAAAAACAAGTCGTTGACGTTTCAAAGGGAACAGGGAGAATTCAAAGAAAGAAGTAAAAGGAGAACATTAGATGTTATAGGAAGAGAAAAGATTACGGTAAACGTAACATGGCCGCCAGATCCGGCGGTTACGTCAAAATGTCGCAAGTCGTCGGTTATGTGACGACCGTACGGTCGCATTCGTTGCGCAACAAGCCAACACCTAAAGGTGTTGATCGAGCAGCGGCCGGATAAAACCGCTACCGAATAAATATTACTTACACTAATACTACTTACACTAGCCGTACATTTTCATTGCTGTTGACCGGACTAATGTAAATGAGCCTTTTGGTATCAATTTTCACTAATACACAAACATGGCCGCTGACACTGTTCGTCATGATTATATTACGGTCATGATTATCTAGATACGGGATAGATTTAGTTTCAATTTATGATTCATTTTGTATTCTATAGAACATATACAACTAGTGTTACCGACATAACATCTAGGGCTAGCCGTAGTCTGGGGTTAGTACTACTGGTCTTAAATCAAACAGAATTTACGATTTGAAACATTTTTATAGGATGAAAATGGCAGAGGGGCAGACAGTCAACCTAAGTGAACACTGCAGATACACATACGCTGCTTAGCTTTATAATAGTGATTTTGGAAAAAATATTGAGAAGAATGAGCAACAGGAAATATGAAACATGAAAGTTTCCTTATTCCATTCCACCACCATTATTACACACAGGTGGATAAAAGGATTTCGACAGTAGATGAAGGGTGTCAGCAACAGTATTTGTCAACTAGTGTAGACTTGACAATACTGTTGCCGCTACCTAAGTGCAAAAGCTAAATCGACATGAATAAATGTAATTTACCTAGACTTATGAACTATTACAAGACGAATATACTTATTATAATGCTACGTTTATTGTGTCGCAGCTTGCTATCGTCGGTACTAGTCTGATATTGAAAACGAACGATTTGATAAATGTACAGTGTAATATTCAGCTAACTTCCAAATGTATAATACTTGAACGTCTATGAGCCTATTATCAATACGATTATAGATAGAAACAATATGAAAACTATCATTTTTGTCTAAACTGTGTTTCATAGACACACCATGCTCCGCACAGGACTTGATATTGACTACACAATGGGGTATTTTCGATTGTATAGTTTCCATTTTATTCCTATAACTACTAAGCTGTTAAATAGTTATGACAATGTCTTAATAATAGTAAATACGGGAACGACCGATTTAATATTTCTGCGCATATTCTTCGTCTCTTTTCACCCATATAGGTAACGGAGGCGTTATTGTACACATAAATATTAATATTTTTAGAATACACGGATAATCATAACCCCGATTAATAAAATAAATAATTAGTCATTATTTACATAAATAATTCAATTTAATAAAAGTGCGACAATTTACAGGACAAATATCGATCAGACTAACAGTGACAAATGTTACAGAAGGAATGGACGGACGTCTACTTTGTGAAAAAAAAATGTTTGTTAACGCTCTTTAAAAGTAAATAAATTTATTAAAAAATTGGTTGTTTCACAAGACTTCGTATAATGAAAGACATTTATTTGTATTTACAACGAAGCCTATTTTTATATAACATCATCAACATCACAGCTTTATCAGTCCGCTTGTGGCTAGCTCTTCGCTCTGTCAATCTGAGCCACATCAAACCTTTGTAACAGAATTCGCAGTTGTAATGCATGCAACCGCGAACAAAGCCATCAAACAATATTTAAATCAATTGAACACATTTAATATAAGACGAATTTAATATACAGGATTCATAATACAATAATAGGCTTAGAAAATCACTTCTGACGTAATTTTAAACGAAGGAATTTCATAGGCGTAATTTAACAACAAAAATATAGCGTTATGATGTTGTTGTTGAAGATATTAATGATGTTACTATTAAAAAAATATTTAATATATTTCTAACCAAAGGAATTTACTGAGTATATGTGTTAGTATTTTTCCGTCATACAGTATGACTGTAATTCCTGACTTTGCAGTACGGTATTCGTGTTAAATAGTAATTCTTAAAAATGGTATTTTTACTTATATTTTTTAACATCATTTCATAACACGGAAATTAAAAATGAGAAAATCGCCACATTGACACTTTGATCTTTAGGACAGATCAATATTTGTCATGATTATATATCTAATGAAACCCCCAATATACCGCATAGTTCTACTAGTAGACGTATGTGGTATACTAATGTTAAATTTCTACGAGAAAACCGCAGGTTACTGTTGTCTAAATGTATTTATACAAATATACAGTATAAAACATTAAGTCTAAAATGTAAAAACTTATTAACCGTCCGCCATTTATAAAATAAATACTAAAACCAGAAAATTAAAGGACTGCAATCAATCGTTGTTTATAGTGCCTTACGTATAAAAACAAAGTTATAAAATTATACATACAATTTAAATATAAACTTATTTTAAAAGTACTACACTAAATCGTAAGCAATTTGCAAAAATTCGAAACCCGATAAAACATAGCACAAGTTGTTTTATCAAACATACTCGTAATTTATTCTTAGTTTAGATGGCACAGATTTTATAGTAAACATTTGGACGTTATTGTTTTGTTCTAATATCCATCCAATTTAAAATTTGCATTTATAAATAGTATTGAGATTCTTATAGAAGTTATTACGTCACTTAGATATTTTTTAAATGTGAGGTGTGATTAAGAGAACAAAGTTTCAAGATATCTAAATTACATAAATGATACATACGAGCATGGCCGAGTCCATGTAGAGAAATCCCCGCTTTACTACTAACAATATGGAAAAAACATTCAATATTTAAAATTTATTCATGGGAGATGTCGCAGAATGACTATAATATTCGAAAGATTTATTAGGAGAATAAAAAGAATATTAAAATAAATTAGTAAAAAATTGCCATAAGAAAATTTTACTAAATCAGTCAATAGTGAACAAACTGTACTTTGATTGACTAATTACTTTTTCCATCATTACAATCTCTTTTCTTTATCCACTCTTTTCCACCGAGCAATTTACTTGAGTTTCACATCACCTTTCAAATTCAAATTACTGCTACGGAAGTTCGATTGGCGTTTCGTCCACCACAGATCTTAGGTTTGATGCGTCGCCACGCATATGAGATTATTCCTCAAGTAAAATTATTTTAATAATAAATTTCAATTTTACGAAATTACAACACTTGGCCAATCACACTGCTTGTGCCTTCTACCATAGTTCAAAAAATCAAGTTATATCTGGTTACGATTATTAGTACAGTCTTATAAAAGTCATTACTTTATAAGTCATTTCTTTGTATAAGTTTTCAATAAGTTTGTTATCGAGGTATTAAAATGTTTATACAAAGCCGGGACAAAAACAGTCAGAATCCAGGACCAGCAGACTAACCCAATCCATTTGCGTCGTGGAGTGAGACAAGGGGATGTACTATCCCTGAAACTGTTCACGAATGCAATGAAGAACGCGTTTAAGATTGGATTGGAAACAATGCGGAGTCAGTGTCAATGGCGAATACATCTCCCATCTTTGATGGCGTTATCATGGCAGAGTCGTTGGAGGATTTGAGTTGGATTCTAAACGGCCTCAATGCGACCTCGCGGTGTGTTGGCTTTAGCATGATTCTGAACAAGACAAAGGTCATGTTCAACAAACACGTCGACCCTGGACCGGTTAGCGTCGAGGTAGCTTCACTGAAAGTTGTAGAATATATCTATCTTGGACAGTCAATCCAGTTAGATAAGTCTAACTTTAGTCGAGAGGCCGGTAAAATGCATCACATCTCATCACGTATACCAAAATATAGATAGATATGATAGAGCAATAGCCATAACGCCTGTTTGAAGACGAAAGTCTTCAAACAGTGCGTCGTGCCCGTTATGACGTATGTTGCCGACACGTGGTCTCGGACGGCAGGCCTGATTAACAAATTCAAAGTCGCTCAGCGAGCGATGTTCGGAGTTTCTTTGCTGGACAAAATCCATAACGAGGTGATTCGACGAAGAGTTAAGGTTCTCGACATAGTTCAAAGGATGTGGCAGTGGCAGTGGCAGTGGACGAGTCATATATGTCATAGGACCGATAACCGAAGGGGGAGAAGAGTCCTCGAATGGAGACCGCGTACCGGGAAACGCGGCGTGGGACGCACTCCGGCCAGGTGGATTGATGACTTGAAGAAAGTCGCCAGAAGTGGGTGGATGATAAGAGCGGAAGACCGTGTGTGCTGGCGGTCCTTGGTAGAGGCCTATATCTAGCAGTGAAGAGACAGGGGCCACTGGTATGGGGTAGCATAGGTCTCTCAGAGTGTCACTTGTCCTGAGACAAGTATCTCAGGACCGTTATTGAAAATTTATTATTAATTTGACATCGTTATATTGATGACGTGTATTATTAAAATTAATATAGCTATTTTATCATCAAAAGTTTTAAATATCTATAGCATCGGATATTCAAAACCTTTTCGACATTATATAGATAGAAAACACATAATGAACACAGTAAACCTTTTTGCCACGGTAATAAGTTAACAAATATCTAATTATTATTTTCATTGCCTATGAGTGATTATAACCTTTTAGCATATTAATTATCAAAAACAGTAATAAACCTAGACATCTTTCTATTTCAAACCTACTTCTTTATATTACAGAAATTGCAATCAACTACGTAAATAGTAAAATCGTGTTAAGTATAATACATTGACACAAACAGCTTATAACTAAATCTCACGTTTGTTTCACATTTATTGCGATTCTCACTGTTGGTTTTACTATTAGTAAAAGGGGTTCGAAGATTTTCGTTTGGAGATTCGCGTTGTCAAATGTCGTATAGTTAGTTCATTTGTGAAAATTAACGTTTGCGGCCATATCCACGTTTTGTGGCCGCAAAAAGATAAAGATTTTTTTTTTTATTTATTTACGTATATAAACATCATTGCACAAGCAAGTTTTTCTCACTTCGGCAATTTTTACTAGTGAACCACCAGACCAAAACATAAAATAACGTAGAATCCATTTGCAGTCTTGCTTTAACTGCTTGAGTAAATAGAAGAGATATGAGGCCCGTATGACGAAGAAGGGCGCACAAAGAGAAATTGTCGGCAGAAGTAAAAAAAAGACGATAATTCTCACCCCGCAAGTGAAATTCACATTCCAGATGTTATCTGTAATGGAGCCATTTAAGCTGTGAGGTATAGAAAAAGATACTTATGAAGAACGAATATAAAGTAAATTCAGTTGCCAAGTAAGCGATCCAATTTGTTGATAAACTCCTTGTAACAAGCATCAGCGTAATTCATAACAATATAACGAGTAAAATATATTTATAATTGTTTGCAAAAGTACGATTTTGGTGCTAGTCTGTGGAAATTTTTGATATAAAAATGTATTTATATCAAGAGTATACCGTAAGGGTATCTCGAAATAACTCTGTAAAGTGCCACTGTTTGCCTAAATGTTGTATATTACACGGGTTTAAAAAATGACGACGCGTGACGAAGCCAAAATCTTCGATTCCCTTTGCACTCATCACTCCGATAATAGTATGCAGTTCTAAACGGACTAATATAAGAACATTTATGGGGTTCATCATATAAGGAATTCATGTTGCACATATCTATTGATATACAAACATTGTTTAACAATATTTAATAATTTCGAGTTCATGAACTTGCGACATGAGAAGTGTTAGTGTATTTACTTCTCCTAACTTTAAACCTTCCTAGTATATTCCTTATAGTTTCAAATTAATGACCTAAAATTGAGTCTGACTATGTTTTAAACGCTTATCTAACAGTCGGCTGATATTTTAATGCATAACTATTAATTATTGATACATCAAGTGAATTGAATAACACGAATTGATTTGATAATTTATGCTCTATCTATTGGATTTAATAACATTTCATAACTTTTTTCCATATTTAATTTGTAACATTATGAGCCTTGGTAATTTCAATTGGACTGAGATTAATTAAGGCTTACTAGTGAGTACACATACTTAGTAACAGGATTACGCACAAAACTATGTGACCTTCTAATTTTAATGAGTCTTTCGGAGTAAAACATATAAATAAATAATACATATTGACAATACTGAACTACATAATAAGTAGTTGTGCTACAAATATTGCTTCTTGGATTGCTTAGTGTAAACTTATACCATTATTACAAAAAATGCAGTATTTATAAAAATTAAACTAATTCATACTAACCGAGATTCCTATAAACTTAATGCCCATCGCTTTATATTTACATTAATTGTCTGCAAATTAACCTTTAAAGTTGTATAATAAACATCGGAGTTACATGAAATAATAAATATTAATATTAAGTGACCGCAAATATCAAAATTGTACGTACATATTCGTACATTTATATATACGTAAAATGTGTAAACCTTGAAAACACATAGAAAAACACAAAGTTATTTCAGCGTTTGTCATTGAGTACCAGTATTAAAAACATTGCTGTAATAACACGTATGTATGCTACTCGTACAATGAGCTAACTGGCCGGCGGCCGCTAAACAGGCGAACGACTGAACACGTATTAACATATAGATCCTACTTCAGATTATACAATTCTGAACGAGATTCGATATAATGTGGCGTTATAATTCTGCCGGAATCAACAACCGGTGTGAGTAGTTCCTCGGAGGGTACTTGTATCCTTATTCTATTATCAGACGGAAGATTGGAGCCGTTGCTAGTGTAGAAGCCTAGGGAGACCGGCTTGTTATGTTCTTCATTATATCCCTTATACTTTGAAGGGGTTACTGGGTGTAGGTGTGAGGGGCTCGCGGCTATGGGGTTATAAGTAACGTGGATACGAACCACGTCATCGGAGAGAGGTGAAGCGGAAGGTGGGTGAGGCGTGGCCCGAGGCGTCGAATGCGTAGTTGAAGGCGCTCGCTGAATACTCATTCCGCAAATTCCAGAGCTGAAATGATAGGTTGATATGATTACTAGGTGAATCTTTTATAATGAAAGATAGGTAGTATTATAGAGCGCTGATAGTGTAATAACAGGTCATGAGAACTTCGCTAATGATTCTACCTAATTACAAATTTTTCTATTGTCATCATGGTGAAAGAAAACATGGTAAGCAAAATGCGTACTCGAGTACGAGTGTATTATAAATATTGTTATCTAAAAGATCACGTTTTGATTAATTTTCCAACTGTTAATAAACATAAAATAATTTTGGGGGCGAAATAAATGTATCGTCAACAGCATACTGAAAAATCCGCAGGTTATAAATTTACTTCTATCATTTTCTTCATTATCCAAGTTATTTCCAATAAAAAGAAAAGGAGCACGTTCGACATGCTCCAAACACTTAACTTTAAAACGGTATCATGAAAATTTTGTTCAAAGGTGGAAATTTGGTTTAAAATTCCCGCTTAAAAAGGCAAACTTATCTTCCAACTTTTCACCTCTAACACTCTTAGCTAAACGGTTACTAAGTTTTTAACATATAATCTTTAAAAATATAATTTTAACATCTATTGTTTACTTCTACCAAGTCTCATTTTCAACTATGTACCCTTCTAAATCAAATTAAAAATAACAAATGTATCAGTGTTAAATATGTAGCTACAAAAATTTGTAAAATGCGTCTAAGCAATAAAACCATAAAGATCCAGATGAGCAGATTTGAAATTATGCAGAGCAGGGCACATTTGAAAATTATTACTTTGATTTGAAAAATACTAATAATTTAAGCATTGAAAAAATAATACCTACGTAAATAACCACGACTGTACTCATAGATGTTAACACTGTAGGTGTCATTAATGTAGTCTAGAATCTATATCTCATCTTGTATTTGCTGAATTTGCATAAGAAATAGTATTATCCCTTTCGGACCGGCGCCTAATAGACGAAAAAACTTGTACTACTGAATATGAATTCTAGGTAATTAGAGGCCGTAGATTACGAATCTGGAAAATTTTTTTGGAGTTTCCTGCGCCATCTTGGAAAAATTATATGCCAACAATTGTATTCCACTGGGCCCATCCTGACCTACGCACAATTTTGACTTGAAGTAAATAAATACAAATAAACGCAAGAAATTAAAAATATTTATTGGAGAAGTTTAACACTTATTAAATTGGTCTTATACAATAAATCAACTTTAGAGCACGTGGAATGAGATCAATTTTCTCAGTATCAGTCTTGAATTGCGCTTATTATTTATATTTAATCTTGCGCTTATTATTTATATTTAATCTTTGCTGTTTGGAATGGATTTGCTGTTGAAGGACTTCTTCTGCCATCTTAGCTGACTCAGAGGAATGTTGTCCTCGCCATTTGAGTCCGAGCCTGATGAAGTGGAGGCAGAGTCGTCAGTGTCTTGTTCAGTTTGAACGTACAAATCTTCTTCTTCGTTATCGCTGCCGTCGTCTCCAGACTTATTTAGCATTTCTGCGATAGCAGCATCATTTAAAACTCGGTTCATTGTGCAAAAACTTTGGAAATATGAAAAATAATAATACACTTAACATACACATTAGGCTATGTAGGGCCCCGATGGATACAATTGTAACGGAAAAGTTCGTTAAGCCATTACACCAAAGCCCTTACTTGCAAAGCCTCATTATTATCACTAAAATGTACAATGTTTATCTATTTTACTAATTATTGACTCGTAATTCATTGCATTTACAAGTTAAATCAACTGTGATACTTACATTCGGCAAATCGGGGAGCGCAATTTTTCACCTAACTGAACGAGTTGGTTCATGTCCGCCGACTGACTGACGCGCAAAAATTTTGCGGGAGATGAGCGTCTACTTACCGCACAATCGTCCAATATAGGGCCTGTCCACTATATACATAAAATTGATGAGATAAACTCGATCTTGCAACACGCACAATTATATTGGACCGTCCCGAAAGGGTTATTCAATATTATTGTTGGTTTTTCTTTTCAATTTATTATTTTACTTTTTTTTTAAGCTGTGTTGTAAGGAAAAGTGCAATCTAATAGAATTTTGGATTTGCGGAAACGACACCAACTTTATTACAAGAACTGAGGGCGACAGGTAACTACTGTTAAAACCATTGGACACAAGAGCGATAAATCAAGTGCGATTTCTTGATATAAGTAACATCTTATGAGATAATAAGTTTTGTTATCACAAATGGAAGGATACGCAATTTGCTTGAAAAAAACTCATCCGATTAAACAAATTAATCAACTTCATGCCAAGACACGAACCAAACCTTCAATATTTGAAAATCGCCAATGGCTTTATACACCGCGCTACATCTACGTAAAACATCTCACCCATCTGACCCAGTGCCGTCACTGACGTTGCTGTGCGTATCGAGCGAGTTGTCTGGCGCATGGGATCGTCCGCTGGAGAACACGCTAAGATCTGCTGTACTGGTGACGCTGGTGTCGGCAAGGGAGCGGCGGGAGCCCAGTGCGGAAACGGAGTCATCGCAACGCACTCCGCCTGGTGCACCGCTATGCTCTGTCGAAATATAAGTGCAGTTTTTAGAATTCTAGTTAACTTACTTTAAATCACATACTTCATACATGGTTTGTAATGCATTGGCCAACCAAGCGGTCGATTACAAAACTTATTAGGCGTTCCTAAACTAGTTATTACGGCGTTTTTAAGTTTATATTCGTTGCTGTAACTGAATAAATTTGTTCTATAACGTCATATTTGCGGTTAGCGCTACCTAACCGCTTATTGGGCGCTTTTATATTTTGCCGTCGCACGGCAAGATTGTACCGTCCCTGTGCACAGTAATATCGTGGACGTCGACGGCATGCCGTGGCGACTACGCTTTTATAATTTGCCGTAAAATCATTTGTCTTTTGCATATCTAATGTTCGGAGGTCATGTTCTCCAAGAGACAGCGACTACTTCTTCTATATTTGTTGTATTTAAGACGTAGAAAAAGGCAGATTGCAAGAAAATATTGGTAACATCTGCTATTAAATCAATTTTATCTTTATATTCCCCTAAAGATTTATCCCCTAAGCATGGTCTCGCTTCCACAAGTTCCAGTAGAGTAACTATATCGTATTTAAATAACGCCATTGTTGCATATAAAAATATTATTAAAAAAATATTAACGGTCTTCTTAACTTCCGTTGTTTAAATATAATGTATTTAAATAAATCCTAATAAAAAACATCCCATTTGAAGCCTAATAACTACTTTATATTTGTAGAAAATTTTAAGTCTACCTTTAGAAATAAAAAAGTTATCGATTTCTGATCCAGAACAGACCTTGATTTTCTACAGTACTGCACCGCCGGCGGTTGACTGCGCACGCACACTATTACATTTTTTTTGTACGTACACACTACACTCTCAAAAATGCCGCGACGATTTGATAGGGAGCTTAGTATGCTACGGCGACGGCAAGGCAGATCTTGACGACCACGACATACCGTTACCGTCGACGGCAAAGTAAAAGCCTCTTCATATAATTCCATAAATTTTGCTTCCCCATTTGATCGTGACGGTAAAAACGTGCCGTGTCGTGCCGTGCGACGGCAAATTATAAAAGCGCCCATTGAATAGTTGATAATGATGAGTTTGTATTTGTGGGAACGTTCGATTGGCCGATACTTTAGTCAACGTGAGATTTTAAGAGAGCGGTATACAGTCCTTAAACAAGTCAAATACCGTTAGCGACACAAGTTCTGTAGTAAGTGGCGGTGGCAAACAATTGAAGATATCATTATATACCTAATTATATACATCAATAGATTATAAGAAAAGTTAAATGAGAAATTATTAATATTCATCCGCAGCTATTTACCTACTTTATTTAAGAGACAAAATTATCAAATTCTTTAGTCGCTACAGATTTTCTTCAAATAAAGTTCTAAAATCTAATTGTATAATAGTTCAAGGCGTGTCAAATGAGACGGGATTCCGTAGTGACTACCTAATAATAATATTTATATGGGAATTTCGGCTACTTTGACATGTCAATATCAGAAAATATTCGTGATAAGAATATTATGGTAACAAAGTGTCCCTACTAAACCTAACACGAGTGCGAATACGTATACAATAACAGCAATTTTCAACACAAAACTATGTAATGCAATATTTATGGTTTTATCTGATAATAATTGTGTAATAAAAATTATCGAAACTATTATTTTCTGTTACTAATGCAAATAAATAATTAACGGGTGTCTAAATATATCGTAAATATTAATTATTAGCGGTGGGTCTATATAGTGTTGCTCCAAATCGCAGTTGGTCCAGACGCGGTTAATATATATTCGCAGTAAGTCCAATATAGACTGTGGTAAAATATTAGAGTTGAAGAATAAGCTTTTATTTTAAGAATATATATTTTTTTAAGGACAAAATGTTTATTTAATGCGTTTTTTTTTTTTGTATTTTCATCTGAACTGTACTTAAAAAATGCCATATTGGACTTACTGCGAATATAGAACGGATGCATCTGGACGAAATGAGATGTTGACCAAACGCTAAATGGACCTACCGCTAATAATTCATTAATATTTATCATTAACGAATTTAGGTGCCCATTTAAACCTTACCTCTGGATAATAAGATTAATAATAAATAACGTAGATTTATTTAAGGTATAATAAATAATATATTTTAGATTAAACCTTTCAAAAATATTTTAAAAATAAGAGTCATTCATATGGTTTAAAAATTTAATAATATCTACATAAATTCTAAATGACGATTTATATGTAGGTATGTTGCAGGAAATGTATATATAATTCGGTATTATGTATGTTACCTGGGCAATATATATAATATTCAAATGTTATCAATTGTAGGAAATGTATAAAATAAAGAATATTACGCAACGTAGTCGGTGACGTGTATTGGTTTTGAAACTTGATAAATGGAATGGATTTATAAAAGATGTTTTTAATCGACTAGAAAATGAGAGGAGCACTAACTATATTAGCGATCGCCCGTGACTTCGTCCACGCTAGCGTAGAATTTACGTACATAACTATTAGTTAAATGGTAAGCTCTGCTTATTTGAGAAGATACACGCCACTGCACTTACTGTAACACGGAATTATATTAACCGAAAACGATAGCCGAAATTGTGTTAAATATAATATGGGAGTCCATTTCTACACAGTGAAGCAGTGATCAGGGCTAGTCAGGGCCGTCTTTACCAGGGGGTGCAAGGGGTGCGGTGCACCCCGGGCGCTCACCTTTTAAAGGTAATGAAAAAATATAACGCTATAGTAAACAATTACACAATAGGATATTTGACTGTCATAGGATACACAATAGGATATTTGACTGTCATAGGATACACAATAGGATATTTGACTGTCATAGGATACACAATAGGATGTTTGACTGTCTTAGGATACACTCCCGCACCCCGGCGCAGAATAGACTTAAGACGGCCCTGGGGCTAGTGCTGATATATGGTAAGTCTGACTCAGAATCAGGCTCACACTATGTTGTTGAAGTTGTTCTTACGATATTGACATAATTATGTTAAAAAACGATAAGAGGAAAAAGATAAGGGGTGACAGCTGAGTTTGTTTATAGACTAAGCTATCGACACAATACAGTCTGATCTTACGAAACACTGGGACAGTATAGAACTTGTAGTGTAAGGAAGCCCCCTAGGGGATTAAGACATCACATCACGCACCTCCGTGTTTCTGGGGTACGGGGGTGAAATCATACGACTAAGTAACATTGTGATGAAGCACTGGTATCAGTGACAAACCAAAGAACACCATTTTTTTGGAAACGGTAAGTAGGTCCCAGTAGGTAATAAAGGGTCCATAAAAATTTGGGCCCCAATATTACAGCTGTTCAAAAATCGCGTCGTGATGAACGTTTCTAACCAATGCCATTTCATTTTTATACCATACAGAATATTGTACGTAAGGCCCCAGTATTCGATCGCCCTCCGTTACGAGAGTACAAAGGGTTTAAGGTACAAAAATTGACGATTTTTAGCCTTACGGCTTAGTGGGTATGCTGTAATCAATCAGTATATGATATACGAGGGCCACACTGAATGTTTCCGGAATGAATAAGAAAAAATTACGAAGAATGGCCAAAAATCAATTTATTGGTACTCAAAATATTCTACGTGAGCTTTAATACACTTTTTCATACGAATAAACCAATTTCCATAACATTTTTTTATGGAACTCGGAAACATGTTTTTCATACTCTTCGACAGCCTCTTCTGGCGATGAAAATCGTTGACTGCGTAATTGGTTTTAATTTTTGGAAACAAGAAGAAGTCACAAGGTGCAAGTCGGGACTGTATGGAGGATGGCTAATGAGTTTTACGGTTTTCGCCTTCAAAAAGTCGTTCCTCTGTTTGGCCGTGTGAGATCTGGCATTGTCATGGTGCAAGATTATGCGGAGTTTATGGTTGTTTTTACGGAGTTCATCAATAACTTCCGGCAAGCAAATGGTCATATACCAATCAACATTCACGGTACGAGGATTCTCCAAAGCAACAGTAGCCACGTGTCCAGTTTTCTAAAAAAAAGCGATCATCTGCTTTGCGGCACTTTGCACAGGCGCCACTTTGGTGGGGTTCGGCTCATCTTGAAAGACCCAAATGATGGATTGCTGCTTTGTTTCGGGATTGTAGCTGTAAATCCATGTTTCGTCACCTGGCTACACACCAAATTTGACGCACTTTCGTAGAATCTAGTAAGCATGGCATTGCACCAAGTGACGCGTTCCGTTTTTTGAGTCTCAGTCAAATTCTGTGGGATCCAACGCGAGCACAGCTTTCGCACAGCCAAATGTTCATGTAAAATTGGTTGTGTCTGATTCATGCCTATGCCTAAGGATGCCTGAATCACATGCCAGTTTGTTTCGATCATATGGCGCAATTCGTCACTGAGATTGACACGACCGCGCTTGAATTCTGCAAACCAGCTATAAATTGTAGTCTTGCTTGGTGCTTCATCACCAAAAGGCAGTTTGAAGCCGAGCGAGGCTCTGCTAAGCTATCAAATTACACTTAAAATGGTAGAAAATCATACAGCGAAAATTTTCACGAGTTAAATCCATCGTAATACAGACACGTATCACCTTTGAGAAAACCATCTAAAAATTGTTGCACGGGGGACGGTGCGTGGTCCCCAAAAGCTGATACTAATCTATCTTTACACTCACTTTCATTTAAACCAACTTTAAAGTAGTATAACATTATTGCACGAAAATCTTCTCATTCGAATTCCATTGTTGCAAAGAAAAGCGCGCGAAATGCAATAAAACATTTTTATTTTTTTCGTTTTAACTGAATAAATGGGTTTCGGAATTAAAATTTCAAATAAATGTTTTAAAAACGGTACGGGTCAATTGAGATCTCTTTCTGAAATTTGAGTACCTATCTCAAAATTTACCTAGTCACCGTATATACAAGCCTGATATTAGATTTGTTATGAAATCCACATTAAGTTGAAGTTACGAATGCACATTAACGCGATGAATAAATTAATAGAACTACAATTTTATTAATAGAATAGAACTACAAGTTCTATATTATGCCAGTGTTTCATCAAACAAGCGACTTTTTGTGTCGATAGCTTTCCGTCTATTAGTATTGAGGAGTTAAAACACGAAGGGCATGGTTATAAATAGATTGTGGTCACAGATGTTCAAAATATAGAAACAATCAAAAATTGTTAGTATTTTGGAAGGATATTTACCCCTTCTCCCTTTTGAATCGAAGCAAATTTATTTCGTTCCTTTATATATAATGCAAAAGCTATCATTTCTACAAAAATACAAGTTGCCATCTCGTCGTGATCACCTAGTCATATTTTGACGGTGTTTGGTGATCGATGGCAATACTATATTAACTTGGATACTAGTTTAACTACTAATACTTTATACATTTCCCAAAATTACTGTACATAATATATATTTCCTACGAATTATATATAAATTATACACATTTACACCAACATATATAATACATTTACTAAAAAGCGACGTAGCGCAGAAAGAAAAGAAAAAAGTGCATGGAAAAACAAAACAATTTACTTACTTTTCATGTGATGTTACATTCTGAAGCAAAAAATTACCCTTCACAAAAATGATCATGCAGTTCATAAGGGAAATAAAAAAATCTCTGCTCATAACTTGGCAATAAAATATTAAAAACCATTCCTTTATTTATGTCATACTTATATTACATAATTGTAAATGAAAAATTAGTTAACAAGGCTTCAAGCCTTGCGATTCCGTTTTCTCATTTTTTTAGACTTTTTTGAATACATCAGGAAACTTTGGGGTTGAGGCTCGCAGGTAGGGACGGGACTGAGGATTGGGCACTCCAGGTGAATATCAACTGAAGCGTGGGAGGTACGGAGGGGAACGCCATGTGGTACACTTTCCTGAACATCTGCAGACAGATATATTTATTTGTTTGTGGAATATAGAATCATACCCATATACTGAATGCATAAATAAAACCTCCATCATAAAACTTTCATCACTTTTATTATATGGATGAATAAAATATTTGAAAAGCCGGAAATTATTGTTACTTTAATTTTGTATTCTTTAGTTTCGCTTTTAAAAAACACTTAAAGCTCATAACACTTAGAACAAAAACTTATGTGTGTTTATAGGGAGTTGTGTGCAAAATTGGGCATGGTTTAAATTAAACATGAAAGCAATGGTGAAATGGTGTGCTGCATATGTCAATAGATGTTGCACATTAGGTATCTAACAATAACACCTATGACGTACCATAACTTTAACTTTGATATATGTTTATGTGTTTTATTTATTTTTACGTGTCCATCACACCACCACTGGCGGCAAAACTAAAAACAAACCAAAATACATAAAGTTCTATTTATCTAAAAGTACACTAATTAAAATCGCTGTTCAACAAAATGGCGATTACGACTTTTTAAAATTACTCTAATAAAATACATACAAATTTTGAATTCGATTTATTGGAAATTTTATTCATGATAAATATTGAGAATGTACGAACTTTCAGTACTTACTTATCTTATAACTAACAAAAAATAAATTCGATATAATGTATCTGACTACATTAAACACAAATGACAGGGGTGGGGTGGGTTTATGCGACACTTCAGACAAAACAAGTGATGAGCGGAAATTCTTTTCAAAAACAATAAATAAGATCATATATGAGGTAGACCAGTTAGAGCTTTATATTTTGTGGGAATGTGCATCCTTAGTAACGGAATGTATAATGAAGGTGCCTTAGTAATGTTTGTTACCTTTTAAACAGTTAATACTAAACGAAAAGATAAAAGAAAAACAGCGTTATTAGATATTGCACACAGAATGCGTAAAGCAGGAATCCATCTTAAGATCCGAGGAGTCGTATGTTCATGAAAGTTTACTATTATATTTATTTTGAGAGTAAAGTATCCTCAAATCTTAAGAGAAGGCGTGTTAAATGCGTAAAACTCATCGATGCGTTAATCATGACATAAACCCACCGCCGTACCACTAAAAATCATGCTTGTGCGACGACAAATAAATACAAAATAAAAACAAACTATAGTAAGAAATTGGCGTGTAGGCTAGGTAAAAAAAATTGGCAAGCTTATATCAGTTATCAAGCCACACGCCATGATACAAACAGCCAAAACACTAATGCGTTTTTCTTAAAAATTAACAAAGCACAGGATAAAGGGACTGCTGGGCAATATTGAGAAATAAATATAATAATACACGGTTCCCACACTGCACTTAAAAGATAACGCTTTGACATTGAAGTCTACAAGCCTCCCAAATGACATGACCTTGACAGAACATTTCTAGGAGAGATTATTTATCACGCCTTAGTGACGCGACGACTACCGAAATAGAAGAAATTTACGCAGTTAAAATTAAAACATAAATTTTATACAAATGGTAGATGTTATCCGCTTTGTAACATTGTGAATCTATACATATATGCTCTTATATATGCAAAATCCATGAATGCTTTGTGAATTTTAATGTGATTGGCCTAAAGCATTTAATGTACCGTAGTAACTCCGTTAGGTTACGTAGTTATGTTATACCAGAGGGTATAACATCTTAAATAGACACGTCGATCACACCTCTCAAGGTCGCACGTATAATGTATGAGTAAAATATAGACCAAACAGTAGGCTGATCACACGCATTATTACGATGTTTTAGTTTCATCTACCAATGACTCAAACTATACTACACCAAAGACAATACTAACTATTTAATTGCAATTCTATGTTTTGTTAAATATGACATAACAAAATGTATAAAGGAATATGTACTGCACCGAAACAGCAGTACATATCCCAGAATAATCCTCAATAAGATTAAAAATGTTATTTAATTACAATTAACTTTTCTCTAAATATTTTTAGTTGTAGTCTCAAAATTCTCAACCAGTTAACTTAAAATCTAGGATGCATACCTATATAAATTAAATATAAATAATAAAACTAATTATTCGATTGGCAGTTAACAAATACGATTAGAAAATATATTTGTTTGTTCATAAATAATACATTTCTATTCGTATTATAGATCTCTACATTGCTTCATTATAAATAAAATAATCATGTAGTTATTATCACACATGTACATTTTTAGTTGTGACAGATTTGTGACTTCCGTTCACAAATGTAGTTACAAACAAAAATTCAAGCACTCCAGTCAAAGTATGTTTAAATCATTTGTACTTTGATATTTTAAAATACTCAACTGTTGCCTTAATTGTGTAAAATATTGCAAAATAACGGTTACTAGTAGACTTTAGGTAAATAATGTTTTAATTATTGTGAAAAGCACATTCTACGAATTTTAAACAATATCATCGCGTTTTTACGTTTTTACGACAAATTAAAGATCAAAGCTTATGCAGCGAACGAGCGACTTAGATACTAAGACAATTCTTTCAAACTTTTATATTGATACGTAAAGGTGAGTGCACTGACCGGGAGCATATGCGTGCAATGTAAGTTCGGAATTTGATTTCGAGCACTAGTTTACAATGGTACGTTAGCTCATGGTACTGCCCGGAGGAACATTAGATTCGAGTATTACATACGCTTGATACAAAGTACTGACCGAAGAACATTCATGTGTGTAACAGTTCAACTTGAGCAGGCGAGGTGTCAATGCTCATTTGTTGTCGCTGCGATCAAGACGATTGACGTGCGTTATCGAGCAAATGCAGTAGGGTAGCATGGGGGGTGCGGGTCGTGGCGCCACTTTACTGAGGCTAGCCAGGCTACACAAAAATTATGTGAGTAAGTAAAATTTAAATTATTTAATTTCAAATAATAAATAAATTTTAAAACTTCACAAATTATATTCAAATTCCTCATCGAAATCAAATAAAACTAAAAAAAAATATGTAGGCCGGGCGTGACGGGATGCCCGCACTGCCTTGGGACACGCTAGCGGCTGATGTCTGATTTATATGGGAAGCACTATTTGTTAGTGGTCGATTACTATTCAAAATATTTTGAGATAACATACTTGGCTGATTTACAAAGCTGTACTGTTATTGGACATTTGAAAACTATTTTTAATTGATTTGATTTAACAAGCTTATTTGATTTCTAGTAGCATCTGTTAAACTCTGTAGTCGCATTCGTTCAAGTTTGAACTCATCTTTGTCAATGTCTCCAGTAGTATGGTCTAGGTTGGATTCTCGGTTAACATCCAGTATAAAACGTATAAATCCAGTACTTTCTATATAAAAAAAAAAAAAAAAAAAAAAAAAAAAAAAAAAAAAAAAAAAAAAAAAAAACTGTAGTGTGGTAGCATACTGGGTACAAAAAAGACCGATCATATCAAGAACACCGAATTGCGTTCTAAAACAACATATTACTGGTGTTGGTACTAAGACCGCCAAGCTGAAATGGGAATGGGCTGGACAAGTCTGTCGCATGTATCCAGAAAGGTGGGCGAAAATTATTAACGAGTGGATGCCACAAAATGCACACCGACGTAGAGGCAGAGCGAGAAGATGGCGCGACGACTTAAATGCATCCCACGGAGCTTGGCGGAGCGTGGCGTTAAGCCTCGGGCATTCCCTCCCTCCCTTTGCTCAACAGTGGGAATGGTATTCCAGAGAGCTCTTTAAGTAAAATGTTTTTCTTGGAGCCTTCAGTTTCTCTCGTTGCTTCTGGAACTTTTGACAGTTCGATAAAACTTCGGCGTTATAAATTTTTCGAGAGATTGTTAAATTATTATCAGTATGACACATTATTAATCTGAGATAGTATAAGAATACTTTTAGTTTCATTTCCCGTTTTTCAAGATATTGTATTATCAACGAGGTTCTATTATATTAGTATTGGAAGTTTCATTAGCTTCACCATTTT
This sequence comes from Sesia apiformis, assembly GCA_914767545.1. NCBI lineage: Eukaryota > Metazoa > Arthropoda > Insecta > Lepidoptera > Sesiidae > Sesia > Sesia apiformis. Next base: position 11,987,514 of record OU611947.1, on the reverse strand, counting down.
TCCACTTGCAAACTAGATAATGTTTCATTCTCAACTTTATCTAAATGCTGTGTTATTGGCTGTGATTTTTGCTAAATTTCTTTGAAATGTTTATTTATTGAATATTTATTTGAATGTTTGAAAAATGTTTATTCAATTGTAAAATAGATAATTTAGATTTTTCTTGCAGTGCAATACATGCAATATCTTTCAAGGAATTCTCAAGTTCGTTTTTAGAGAAATCAGCTACAATGAGTTTTCACGGAGGTTTCATAATGGTTTAGGGAGGAATAAATTCCGACGCTCGTACGGAGTTGGTTATCATCGATAATCGGCTAACTGCAACTCGATACATCGAGGAGATCCTTCAGGATCATGTTATGCCTTATTCGGGGTTCACTGGACACGACCAATTCCTTTTAATGCACGCCCACACGTCGCGTGAATGAGTACCTTCAAGAGTGGTCGGCATTCAGAACTTGCAGTGGTCAGCTCGTAGCCCGGACTTAAATTCAATAGTGCTCAAAAAAAAGATAAAGTCAAGTTCCAACCCGCCACAGACACTCAATCAGCTACGAAATGTAGTACTGGACGCTTGGGAAAACATACCGCAAGTTGATGTCAGAAACATTCAAAGCATGCCAGATCGAATGCAGGCGGTTATCAGGGCCAGAGGAGGAAACAACCGATACTAAAACGTATAGACGATAAAACAAATTAACAAACTCTTCATTTTCTAGTGTTTTAAAATTGAGTGTTTAAAATTCTATTTTTGTGTAAAAGTGCGTGATCTTAAATAAACTTTAAATTTTTGAGGTAATCTTTCAAAAAAGTTATAAAAAAATAAAAGCGACATATATCGAGCCCACCTACACTTAATTTATTGATGAAAATTTATTTAAATGCAAGCTACAGCAAAAATCACACGTGGCCAACTTTCCGCGCCGGTGAGTGCATAATAATGTTTAGTAGTGCTTAAACATGCACGTAATTGAAAAATAACTCGGCTTGAAATAAGTAAAAAATGACACAGGCAATAATGGTTATAAATTTCCCGACTTAATTACGTAATTAAACGTACAAAACCTGCTAAAGTATTAGAAATACGTTTGTAATACATGCTATGCTATCTATGTAAGGTATAACGGTAAGCGCAGAGAGGTGGCGCACTATAGAAAATTTCGGTCTGTTTCGGATCAAAAATCAATAACTTTTTTGTTTCTAAAGATAAACTCTTGAAATTTTGCACAAGTATAAATGAATATATTATGCTTTAAATACATATATTTTAATTTAATTATGTTACTTATAAGTAACATTATAAAAATTCAAATACGTAAAAAATATGGGTTTAATATGTTTATTTTTTATTTAATTTCAAAACACAATCTATAATTTGATTCTTAACTAAATATTAGACTAAACATATAATAAATTTATTTCGTCTCTTTATATAGGTATATTTGGGTCAAGTGAATTTTAAATTATTATTTTCACACGCAAAAAAATGATAAGACAACTAAATTTTAACGAATAATTGATAAACAATCCGCAAAATGTTGATAGAAAACGACAAATGTTGAAACCGCTACAGATAACGGTTTTCCGTGTCCAGACTCTCATCATATTCTTACGAATAATTTCCGAATAGACAGCTTTTGGCACCTAATTTTTTTTAATGTTGAACTATTGATGTTGATGTTGAAAAATAATTGAACATCTAAGTTACATTTACACATAAAAATTAAAGCATGGGGAAGCGTGGGTAACTGTCAAAAGTCTCGACAAATTTGAAAAATTATAATTTTTCTTCATTTTGTTGTTTTAATTTTTATATATTATACTAAATAATGACATTAAGAATTTATGGTTGTAATAAAATCTCCATAAAATGCGCTTTCTATAAACATATAATCCTCTACTACTTATCTATGATGTTTTAAGAGAAAAAAAGACTGAAATCTTAGAACAAACGGGCGAAAATTGGCTGTCTATAGAATACCAAACTATTAGCGTAGAAAAAAAGTTTTTGATAAATATATTTTAAAATACCCATACTATATCAAATTAAAAAAAATATCTCAAACTCTTAAAAAAATTTAAGAAAGTGCGTTAGTTCCGAAATTGCTAAAAAGCATTTTTGATCTGCCTTTGTTCTAGCATTTTCCATAGTGCGGCGGCGGAGGTGGAGGCGGTATAAACATCTGTTTCCTTTGTAGTAAATAGTAACGAGCTAGAAACGAGCCCTAAAAATTCCCTTAAGTGCGCCGCCAGTTGCTCAAAGCACTAAATTCCACGTTATACTTTGCTTTAAAATTTATAATCATTCTCACATTTTACGATGGTGACCGTTCCAGTTCCCGAAAAATTGATAAGACTATAAATATAAACGCTGTAATTGTGTTACCATTCCAATTAGTTAAAAGTTGCGAATTTAAAGGCGAACAACTTTACTAAGTTTGACTTCCACCGACTCAGTTAAATGTTTGCAGGGACACAATGTTTCTTGGGCTTTTGGGAAGCAATACTTCTCGACGTTAATGATGCTCAAAATTATTTACAAAAAGAAGGTCTCAGCATACAACAGTGTGCTCAAAAATTAGTGACTTGCAGACGTTACTACTTTAGAAGCGAGCTGCTTTGACCTATGCAAAAACATTGTCAAGAACTGGTTGTATATATAAGCCTCTTCAGCGAAAAATAAAGAAGCAAATTTTTGGCTAGGGAAGTAATACGAATGACGAGTAAACGAAAACGAGTTGAGAAGAAACATGATTTCCTTTTTTGATAGGGTGGTTATTGAGATTCGGGAGAGATTCAAGCAGCTTCAAGATTTGGCGGAGAAATTTACCTTTCATACATCTGATAAACTACTGGATGGTAACCAAGAATGAAACCTAGACCATGCTACTGACGACATTCACAAATATGAGTTCAAGCTTGAGGAATGCGACTACATAGTTTAACAGTTGCTACTAGAAATCAAAATAAGCTTGAGGTCCGCTAAAATTATTAAAATTCATTGTGCAATCCCAGCTCGAGGTCTCAATGCCTTACATTATCATAATATGTACTTTGAATATTTTTGACAGCTGCTATAACTAACGCTAGTTGTGAAAGGAGCTTTTTCCAAATTTAAATTAATTAAAAATTACTTAAGGTCTACAATGAGCACGCTGAGATTGACTAATCTAGCTATATTGTCCATTGTGCAGGAATTGACTAATGTGATCGATATTGATAGTGTAATTAAAGACCGTTCTGGAGAAGTTTTATTGTAGGTAGACTTTGTCATAGACTCTGTAGGTAAAATTTTAATTTAAGACACATTAAATAGTATTTCAGAAACTAACCTAAACAACTGTATGATAACGTCTTTGATTGTAACTTTTAATAAAGTAATTTAAAAAGAAATTATTAGATTAATTTTAAATCAAGGCATAAACCTAGAATGGATTTTTGAATGACTATAATGAAAAACGTATTTTAAGTGATACATGTTCCAAATTATTTTTAGTGGGAAATATGAAGATGATTTAGCTTACTTTGAGCGTGTTTCAATATTTTCATGATAGATTGAGAAAATATGGGGAGGGGGCGGCAAATTTGGTATCTGCACCAGGTGCCAGTGACCCATGCTACGCCACTGAGCAAATGAGCAAATATCGTGTTACAAGTGTGCTCATTTTAACGTTCGGCTAAACGTACTCACTACTGCAATGTTCGAAGTTGTATCGTTACAAATGTGCGCACTGTAATGCTCGAATTGAAGTACTCGATAATGCAATGCTCGAATCCGAACTGTTACATTACATCCAAATGCTCCTGGGTCAGTGCCCACGTTAAGACAATTTATGTAGAATAAAAAATGTAGCTTGCATCTTCGCTCACCACTGTTCAAGCTCTTAGGCTGCTGTCTGATGGCAAAAGAATGACCAGAAAGATAATCACTAAGAAATAAGGAATCAGGATTGGCAAATCAAAATATAATTTTAGTAAGAAAACGTTATTTCATGTCAAGCGAAGCAAATGAAGCTAAAACACATGTCTATAATAAAACAACAACTAAGTTAATATTTTTTGTGTTCATTACCAACTTTATAATGTTGTCATAAATATGTCATATCATATTTTAAAGTTCTGTAGATTTGATAATAAATTAAAATAGAGAATAATAAAAATCTCTTTTATTTACATGATAAGCATCATGGACCCTTGTAAAGTAAGAAAAATGGCGAGTTAATCATTCATCACTTAGAAAAGAGTTCTTGTGTAACCAATAACGAGTCGACGAATAGAAAGAAGAGAATTTTTAATCACGAATAGGAAGACGAGAGTTTGTAATCAGTATTTTTCTGTTAGGCATGATAATACGAATTTACAAAACAAAAATTGTTTTAATTTATTACACTATTTTATGTAGTGAACTATTACTATTACTGTAGTGAACACTATTTTTGAATAAAAAAAGTTACATCACTTAATGCATACAAAATCCTTACCACCCAAAGGTTGCCTGGAAGAGATCGCTTTGGCAATAAGGCCGACTGTTGTACTTTTCGTATTATTTATTTAAATTGTTTTTTTGCAACATGTGTTGGTCTACAATAAAAAGAGTTTGTAGGAGTATACATGTAGTATACATACATGTAGTATACAGTTGTAGGAGTATATATTTACGTGTGTGTCATCCTACTCGCACACATCATCCGTCCCATTCTATCGCACGCAAAGATGTCTCCGCACATAGTAGGTTTACTTTGTTAATAAACCGAATTTTGTTTTGTTCTGAATTAGTCTTCAATTTCTCGACCTTAGAGCAGCCATACGAGTTACACATTGGTAACCATAGTACCAATAAGTTTATCTATCTACGAGCTGGTGAGTTTATTTTTATATTAATAACAACAAATTCTAGTACTCTCACACTATTCGTTTCTTGTACACTTGTATCATTGATTTACTGACATTAAAAAAATAAACCCATAAAATGTTAAAAACGGATGTCACAAAGACAGCACAATTTTAACTCAGTATACCGTAATTTCTAAAGAGTTGTCGACTTTTGTTTACATAGTAGGTAGCATATAGGCATACAGAATTCAAAGCATATTCAGAGGGCGTCCCAAGAAATGGTGTCAAGTAGAAGTCCAAAGGTTATGATTTTTTTCGTGATTATTCACGAAACTACGAGTTTGAAGATATTTTTGGTCATAGTGAGTTTATTAATTGAGATAAGTGCATGATTTTATTTCGGCTTCAGCTGAATGTTAAGCCTATTAAAGACAAAAAGATTTAATTCCATAACCCATACCATAGAACAAAAAAAAAATAATTCAATAAACTTAAAAAAATAAATTTACCAACATCCTTAACAAATAAGTTACACCACATTCAACCAAACATATTTTGAAAACTTCCTCATTTTATTGGCAGCCTATAAATTTTATTGAGTTTTTTTTATTTATTATTACTAAATTTACCAAGAATAAGTATAAAGCTAACATAATTGTATCTAATAAACCATACAGATTTGTCTAAGATACAGGTACTGCTGAAATTTTATATTATCAATTGAGGTTCTATTAGGTATATTAATATTGGAAGTTTCATTAGCTTCACCATTTTCCACTTGCAAACTAGATGTTTCATTTTTAACTTTGTCTAAAGACTGTGTTGTTGGCTGTGATTGTTAGCTGGATTTATTTGAAATTACACTTTCATTCAATAGATAATTTAGATTTTTCTTGCAGTGCAACATCTCAAAAAATTCCCAAGTTCGTTTTTAGAAAAATCGGCTATAGAGACACCGTTAGGTATGCTTTCATCTCTGTCATTATTATTTGCTTTTACAATCTTCGGAACAGCATTGTCACTTGAGCAAAGGCCTCCCCTCTTTTATGCCAAACCGCTCTGTATAACGCATCAGTAAAAAATTGAATGCAAACTCGATTGTGTGTGGGCGCGATGTGTTGAGACATAATTGTAACTAGTTTTGTCTCTCGGCTTCGCTGGCACGGATGGTTTTAAAAACTGCCTATTTTTAAGTATCCTATACCCTTCTCCAGATTTCAGACTACCTCTCTGCCAAATGTCAGAGATCAATTCAGTAATATATTCGTGAAATCGTACACTGACAAGCACACAGACAGACACTTTCGAATTTATAATATTAGGGTGGTTGTGGATGCATTTATCATTTAGAATACATTATAAGGCTCTTAAAGTGAATAAAGTCTCACCTCTACCATTCAGATGCAGCCTAAGAGTAATGAACTACAATACAACAGAGGCAACCATTGTGGAATCTAAATACACCTGAGTTAGTGCGGTAGATTATTCCACGAGTTGACCTCCATTTGATAGGAAGTGCTTGTTGGGATTAAAGGTAGTTAATGGTATGTATTAGTTTCAAATCACATCCATTGCTGTAACTGGGTGCATAAAGAATCCACATTAGTTACCTGTGTAAAAACAAAAGCGTGTGTTATCTCGAACGCAATTTATAGATGTGTGAATTGGTTTGAGCTGAAACTCTCATCGGATGTGGAGCGAGAGTTGAGACAGGACATCTCCAAGTTACCTGATACTGTGTCGCTTTGAGACACTCGCAGTTCCTGCAGTTCTAGTGCCGCCTTTTCACGTCTGCAGCAAACATAAACCTTAATAATCATAGTCTTATTATACCTATAACCTCGAATTCGAGACATATACCAAGGAATCTAAAATGACAATCTATATTTGAGCTTACTTTAAACTCTTTGCTTCGACATTTATATCAATTACAGCAATATTGCTTGAGTTAAACTTCCATCTGGGTTGTTCGCTGGAAAAGAAAATATCTCCAGCAGAATGACATTTTATGGCCTTGTTAGATGTTTTCATAGGACAGTAATAGGACTAATAGGACATGAATTTACATACAATAAGTTATTTTGTAATTATATTACATCAGTCAGCATGAAACTAGGGATCTGTGTTATGTATATCTCTATTAAAATTTATTTACCTTAATATCACAGTTGCTCTGGCCTGTTTCTCAGTTTCTGAGAAATTTTCTGCCCGTTGTCCAATCTTGGACTTTTTATCGGGCTCTACAAATACACCGAGGCGTCTCTTTGGAAGCTCAATAGGGGGTGGAGGCCCAGGGTAATCCAGCTTAGAACGTCTTAAATCGTCCATAGATCGCTCCAGATGATATATTACCATATCATCTTCATATCCAAAATCTTTATGTAACTTAACCTAAAACAAAAATATATTTGTCTTTATTTGTCTCAAATTGAAGATTAATACATAATTATGTGGTAACTGATTTACAAGCCTCCCTGTAAATAGTTCTGTAGTTACATAATATATAAGGTCGGGGAAAAGGTTTCTTCGTATTTTATATACAATTTCAAGACAATTTTTTTAAAAGTATAATTACATTTAATTATAATATATATGTGCCGTTTTGTTCTATAACTTGTTGCCATCTTGTAGGTAGTGACATGATCCCGTTGCTGTAGAAATTTTGGGATTTTTGGTCAAAAAATTACGACAAGTAATTTTGACAGTCCTCTCTTAATGTTAACCTTACACTACCTACAGAATTCTGAAGAGACCGAAACAAGTGGAAATCTGAGGGCGCAAGGTCAGGGCTATATGGTGGATGCATCAACACTTCCCAACCAAGCTCTCTCAATTTTTGCTGAGTGGCCAAAGATGTGTGTGGTCTGGCGTTATCATGATGAAAGACTACACCCTTTCTGTTGATCAATTCCGGACGTTTTTTTCTCAATTTCTTGCTTTAATCTCATCAGCTGTTGGCAGTAGATATCCGAATCGATGGTTTTGCCCGGTGGTAAAAACTCATAATGAACGATGCTCTTCCAATCCCACCACACGCACAATATCACCTTATTGCGAGTTAATTTGGGTTCCGCCAGTCTGTGGAGCTTGGCCGCACTTATCGTAAGTCTTGTCGTAAGTGATCCACTTCGGTTTCATTTCGTTTTAATAGAGAATCACAAACGAGTACACGTTTCATTAGGTTTCTTTCAGTGAGTTCATGTGGTACCCAAATATCGAGCTTTTTTGTGAATCCAGACTTTTTCAAATGAGTCAAAACTGTTTTGTGGTCAATGCCCAGTTCATCAGCAATGTCGTAACTACTTATATGCCGATCTTGCTGCACTTTTTCACAGATGGCATCAACTTTATCGGTAACAGGGCGACCGGAGTGAACTGCATCTTTAACATTAAGATTTCCTGACTGAAAACGCTTAAACCAACTTTGTGCTACTCTTACTGACACTGCATTAGGTCCATAAACGGCACAAATTTTTTTCGCGGCTTGTGTCGCATTTTTCCCTTTTTTGTAATAAAACTTTAAAATGTATCGAATTTCTTCGTTAGATTCACTCATTTTCTTGGACAAAAAAACAATTGAAAAATGGCGGGAAACAGTTATTTATTTTTTTATTTCTTTTTTATAAGTGTTACCTTTTTAATGGTATCATAATCAGCTCAAACAGTTCAATCAAAGATATTGGATCACAACTTCATACATACAAAATACGAAAATACTTTCTCCCGACCTACTATTATAATGTATAAAATATGTGATAATATATGTGACCTAAAGTTGTATTTACAGGGAGGCACTGGTCTACAATTATAATAATATAACAATAAAATTACGCTTACATTATAAAAAAAGGAAATACGTTAAATTGATAGTGGAGTCATAAATGTAGAAACGTTTCATGTATACCTGAATATAATTAACAATAAGATCCATATCATTCAATTTCATTATTGCCTTTTTATGTAATTTGAGTATTGTATACGCCATGGCAGTGATTACTCTCTCACCATCGTGCAGGTATATATCCCATACTCTCAAACAGAGGCTGAAGGGTACCCGCTCCACGAAACATACAAAGAACCACTTTAGTGAGTACAGTATTGCATCCAAACCAAACTTATCGAAATGATGTTTCAGTTTTGGCATAAACTTTGTAAGTATCTTGTCATGATGCTCTAGGAACCTTGTCAACTTCGGAAAACCTTCGATGTATAATCCGTGCATAGCATATTTCTTGCCTGCCAATAGTATTGTGAGCGCCCAAAATGCATCTTCCTCATCCATATACATTAGTAACACACCAGCCAAACCTGACATGCCTTGGCAATAACCAACCTCTGAATTATACATGCTATAAGCACATAGCACATTAAATAGAGAACACTGTTTTTCTGAATATCTCTCTCTGTAGAACTGATGTTCACGAAACTGCCGGTTCACATCAGAATCTATTTGTCTGACATCAGTAGACCACTGTTTAGCCAGTATTAACATCTCGTGATACTTCCTAGGATTTTCAGATTTTATTCGATTTACATCTAACAATTTGCACCATATTTTTATTCTGAGAGAGTTTGGAATGCCTTTGTAAATCCGCCTGTGCAGTTTCTCTTTAGTGGTGGGTGAGTCCCAATCACCGAGCATCTTGACCCACTTTTTCTCCCTTTCAACCTCGATGTTAATCTTTTGCGGCGCCGTTTTTTGGGCCAAGCGTTCGTCGTGGATGAACCCATATCTGAAATCATAATCAAAATATTCATTTTGGTTGAACCAATATCTGAATCACAAAAACATTTCAAATACTCAATTTCTTTGGGGGAGAGTGCACGATGCATTCCCACAACCGCTGGGCGCACTCGACTGGCCACGTTATCCCTCTCTCACAGAAGACTACCTTGAAATGTACTGTATTTCCTACTTTATCGTATTTCCCCAATGTACGTACGTGTTTCGGTAGTAAATAAGATATGCCAGAGCCCATTGCCATGCCATCCTATCCCTCCCCATTTTCCCAATCCATTCCTTAATCTGCAGAGGTGGACTGCACATCCGGGGGCGTGCCAACCTTTGTCATTCTGTCATGTTGGCATGTATTGCAGAGGTCTATGGTCGACAGTATCCACTTACCATCAGATGGACGGTATGGTCGTCTGGCGCCTTTATTTCTATAAAAAATAACCTTACTATGAGTGTGGTTGTTTTCTTAAAAAGAATTTCCTCTTCATATCCTATAAAATGGCCTTAGCATGTCGCATATTTTTTAATACTTTTAAAAATTTCAATTGGATATATTTATTGTTGTGTATTGGGCAGAAATAGGTGGAAATACTTGTTAATTAATTACGTAGTTTTATTATTACATGTAATGTGGTACTGTTAGTGACAGTCGTAGATTTTAGATTTAACTTCAACTTTCACCTAACTCTTTTCTATTGTGACAGCCACAATAATTCCGCCACAACCACGTGGTTGACGGAACACGGTGGGGAAGCTAATTTCAGCGTATAGATTTTGTATCGAGAGTTGTATGAATGACCTAAACCAAAGGAGAATACAACATTTAGAGTTAGTAATGTTATAATAGTAGTTTATAATAGTAAATATACAAGTATATGATTATAAATAGAAATGAACATAGTTATATGAGTATATACCTATGTTTATAATTTAATATTGTTAGTGTTTATAAATTTACTTAAAATATTTACAAAAGGTGTATTTACAGGGGATAGGAAACATTTAAGATTAGTAGGACGCAGGATGTTGGGAGCAAGGCCATCATAAAGGGAATACTGTAGTTTAGGACATACAAAGAAGTATGATCAGGGGTTCCTTCATCTATTCCACACTCACAAAGAGAGTTATCTCTCACTCTTAATTTAGCTCAGTGAACCGGTGTACGCGCATGACAATCTGAGACTGCAGATAGTAGAGGTGACCGATTTGCACGCATCACGACAGCGAAAAAACCACGGCTTGCAAAGAATATTTGGTTGGACTTTCCCATAATATTTATCCTAAAGCCTTTTCGATAATGGCCACGAACTGTTCCATAAGTCCATAAGCTCAGGCGCCGCCAGGGAAGCAAGATCACATGGGAAATTTTTGAAATGTGGCAATGACCCAGATTAGGCTGCATCTTTGGCATATGCATTGGTTGATTCAATACCGAGAATACCAGCATGCCCGGGGATCCATGCAAGGATAACCTCAATATCTAGATTACTGCAGATGAAAAGAGCTCCGATTTGAAGTATAACAGGGGATGTAGATTTAGAATGAAAAGGGACAGACATCACAGAGCATAAACAGCTAAGGGAGTCTGAAAAAAATGATAGTGTTCTTTATGCCATGTATTTCAAAATAATGAATGGCTTCTATTAAACATAAGGAATCGCTTCTCCGGTAAAGACTGATGTTTGATTTGAAATTTATGATAATACTATATCTAGACATGCACACCGCACACCCTTCATTGCTCTCCGCTGTTAGTTTAGAAGCGTCAGTATACATGGTTAGGCAACCATTCCAATCTCTAGACAAAATTTCAATGAACCCCTGGTTCGTGTTTTTAGAGTGCTTGTTTACACCGAAAAAAGTAGTAAAAAGTATTTGTGGATGAAAAACTAAGGCATCATAGTGTATAGAAAATAAAGAGTTTCGGTTATATCGAACCAGAGGATAAGGAGAGTAGTTAACTGTAATAAATCTCTTCAAAACACAAGGTATGTACTCCATAGATGGCATACCCTGAGAATTGAAAGCGACAAACATACGGTTAAGGATATAAGTCAATTGTATTATTTTACAGAAGAACCTATCACATAAGAACTGTCTACGTAATTGCAAAGGTGGGTCGGCGCATTCGACTTGAATCCGACACTGATTGAATTTTACTGTTTAGATAAAGCGGCCCTATTACATGGTTTCAAAAGAAAGCAACCATAGTCAAAATGGCTTCGTATAATAGCATTGTAGATTAGTTTCTGAATGTATGATCAGAAGAGGCTGTCGAAGAGTATAAAAACATGTTTCCGAGGTCACCAAGGAGGAGTGGAATAAATGTTATGGAAATTGGTTTATTCGAATGAAAAAGTGTATTGATGCTAACGGAGAATATTTTGAGAAACAAAAAATTTATTTTTGGCTATTCATTGTAATTTTTTTCTTATTCATTCAGGAAACTTTCAGTTTGCAATTTAAGTTTTACAGACAAGTATGTGTTTAAAAACAACTAAGCAATGTGAATTAAAATAATTATAAATGTTACATCATATTTTGGACCATAAATGTAAACTTGTATATGAGCTGACGACTTCACGCGCTTACCCGAACCGCGGATACCGAGTCCGAGGATAAGGAAGCCCTACTGTATTTATAATTAATAATCATATATTTCACTGATTTAGCTAAAATATGGAGTACTTACAATGTAAACAAAGTAAACAATATATAATGTAATAAAATAAACAGCATAAAAAAAATGTGAATTAATATTTCAATGTGTTGGTTAGAGATAATACTCCTCGACTACTGCGGTAATGGAGTATGTATTTATCCTGAACACTTTATTGGATTCTGTGACCATTCATTTGTCTGACAACTATGCTCAGGGTTGTCATGGATTTAGATTTAGTCCACTTCACTTAGTAATCATTTCGCAGAGCGGCAGTGACATGCATTAGTTTTGAAATTAGGTAAACAGCAGTGGCGGTACACAGATATCTAGTCAAGTTTCAGATGCAAGAAAAAGACTTTTTAAACACTAAAACTGATACACTCCCAAACCCCTGAATCGAGCCACCCTGCATTTTCAATATCGATGGCCTGAAGCTTAAAAAATGTTTGATTGATTAAACAGTTTACACGCAGTTTTGAAGCTGGCATACTAACCATGATATCAGTATGCCATTGTTCCAAATTTGAATTCGGAATATTAAAAAATAATTAGTTATAATGTTGATTATTGAAAAAAAGAGTTCATGGGGACGACTTGTATTGGATTTTGGAAGAAAATAATGATTAACCTAAAAAAATTGTTTATTCAGTAACTTGTATTGCCTCCAAGAGCGTTTATGATGGCCGTCATGTGGTTTGGCATGGCATCAATCAACGTCACTATGACGTGTCGTGGAATGTTCTTCCATTCTTCCTCAGTGGCATTTTGTAGCTCCTGCTCTTCTTGTAGCTCTGCGGAACTGGGTGGTGAGCTAGAACACGCCTCTTTAGCTCATCCCATAAATGCTCTATGAGATTCATATCTGGGCTTCTTGCTGGCCATTCCATGACTGTGATACCGACGTTTTGAAGGCATTCACTGACGATTCCTGGAGTGTGAGCTCTTGCATTATCTTGCATAAAAATGAAATATTGGCCAAAAAACCCAGCATATGGCATTACATAAGTCTCTAGGCATTGACGAATGTAACGGTCGCCATTTAGTGGTGGCAGCCGTTTTGCCGTAACAATCTGAAGTCCAGATTTGCCTTCCGCGGAAATTCTGCCCCAGACCATAACCCCATAATCATAACCGCCCACCATAACTCATTTTCTCTTTAATACAGCACTGCACAAAACTCTTTCCATCTTTGGTACACCTTCCTCCTTCCATTATTACCATAGAGCATAATCTTGGATTTATCAGTGAAAACTACCTGGCTTCATTGATGTTGAGTCCAATGTAAATGTTTGCAGTGAGCTCTTGTTAGTTTGGGTCCACTGGCTGGCTTATATGGTTTTATATTACGTTCTTAGTCTCCTTCTAACAGTCCGAGCGCTAACAGCCACTCCATGAAAGTTTCAAAGCTGTTCTTCAAAACCAAAAATGTTAAATGTTCAAAACCAGGTAGGTATCATTGGTACTCAAGAGTAGAACGGCTTAAATGAAGATATGCACTCATATTTCGCTGACTAAGTCCAGACTGAAGAAGTGCTTGCGCTAGCCGCGGTGCATCTTCAGGTGCAGTATCCCTAATTTTAAAGTCACAATCGGTTCAAATCTCAGGAAAAATTATTAGACGAAACTTTTATTGAAAAACATCTCCATTATATAAAAAAAACTGCTCCAATTCAAACTTTCTGCTTCCTTATTTTTTCAAAAAAAGGACCTGCTTTTCTTCTGTAGTTCAAATTCATAAATTCAAATTTGGAACAACATTATTGGAATAATATTAAGACCTAACATTATTTTTATGTTTCAGGCATTTATACATATAAATGCAGGGTGGCTTGATTCAGGTGTCCGGGAGAGTATATTGGATATAATTGGCAGAGCTTAATGCCAGGTATTCATGTGATGTTTTTAATTAAACTTAAATCTAAATACAAAAGCGATTCCTTATTGCTATATCCTAAATGCTAACTTAGCGCAATGTTCCTAGGACCAGCTATCAACAACAAGGGCCTGGGTGACAACTATCTATTACGTTGAACACCACTTTCATGTACCAGTTAAAAATTTATTTTTAACCATTTTATATAAATGTGTTTTACACGTTCATACTGTTGAGATATGTCTATAATACGTATTATACTAAAGCAAATAACAAATTTAACTAAAATTCAACGAAATATAGATGTCACCCACGGCCCAGAGATCCGAAAATCTGGATTTCGCGCCAGGGCACAAGCAGCCTGTGCTCTTAACACCGGCCTCTACACGCACGAGTCACGGACCGCGCAGCGCATGTCAGTTTGGCGATAGTAATTGAGGTGATAGGTTATTGATAGAGGTGTGTAATTGTGATTGATTCCCGCTAATTACAATCCTGAAGTGTTTCGAATTGTAAAAAGTCTAATTTAAATTAATTTCGCTACCCTACACTGGATCATTTTGAGCGATTTGAATTGACGAACGAAGATTTAATGCAAATCGAACATATCGAAATATTGCTACTTAATAGAAGTTACAATATGCCATCGGGTTCCGTAGTGACAGCATTCAGCCCTTCAGGAAAAAAATAGCGAAAATAGTGACCAGGAATTCCAGGAAGGTGAAAAAATTATTCCCTCCACATCTGGTGGTACTTAGTTTCTATTTGGACTATGCGTACAGGTGACCAGAGAAAAGTTGTTCCATACATTGAATTTCCTGGTTTGCCACCACACCTTATTTGGGCTATGATAGACAAGAAACCAATTGATTTCTACACATTATTATATATCAAGAAGTAGTAGATTGCAGGAATATGTTTGGTATTAAAAAGATATCTAGTGCAGAAGTCAAACGAAAAGCCTGAATTCATAATTGGAAACCAAGATCTCTATGTAAAATTAAGAAATTTTTTGGATAAGTCCTTTACATGGGATTGGTAAGAACTCTAAAAATTGCAGATTACTGAACCAAAGATGATATTATAGTACAAATTTTTTCCAAAAACTGTAATGAGTCAAAACCGGTTTGAGTTGTTGCTCCAAATGCTGCTTTTCTCTCGAGATGATGAAAATCAGCAGTCAGATTGACTTCTCAGAATATGACAGCTGTTGGACCCCATGAACCACAACTTTCAGAGATATACTCCAGCTGAAGACATCTGCATTGATGAAAGTGTCGTTCCATTCCATGGTAGGATCAAGTTTAGGCAGTATAACAAGCAAAAACACCACAAATATGGTATTAAAGAATTCAAACTATGCACCATACTGGGCTAGACATATTGAATCGATGTGTATGCTGGAAAAAATTAGGATCAAACAAATACTTGGCCCACCAATGTTCTCATGTCTCTTTGCAGTCCTGGACCTGTCAGAGCAAATAGAAGGACTTGTCAGAAATGTTATAGGGAGAATGTAAGGACGGGCCAAGCTAAAGCCAAAAATAACACCAAAACAGTTACCACATTTTGTAAAAGTTGCCCCAACAAACCGTTTTTATTTTTCGAGTGATAATTATTTGAGTGTAAGTTTAATTCATCTCATCCTTGATCTCAAGTTAATTTGATAAGATTATGTTCTTGTGTTCTTGTTTTTACAGTGTACATTCTGTTCCCCAGTGCCGCACAGGTTACCTTGTATGCATTAACTCTTTGAGTAAGTGAGCGGCAGCTCACATGCTATACTGAGCTGGTATCTATACTACGATTGT
The DNA here is from genome assembly GCA_914767545.1 of Sesia apiformis. Taxonomy (NCBI): domain Eukaryota; kingdom Metazoa; phylum Arthropoda; class Insecta; order Lepidoptera; family Sesiidae; genus Sesia; species Sesia apiformis. The sequence goes on along the minus strand of OU611947.1, from coordinate 11,971,600 downwards.
TTTCCTTCACCGCCAAGCTAGTAATTATTTAGAAAGGCCTGTATTTAAGCAAGCAGCAAAAAATACTAAATGAGCAGCAAATTTATGATTTTAAATAACTGAAGTTATTAAAATAACTTCAATTATTAAAATAACTTCAGTTTATTAAAATAACTAAATTAAATAACTGAGCAAATAACTGAAATAAATTATTTCAAAATACTAAAAACATCATCAACAAGTCAATGATGAGGGACTCCTATTTGTTTATTGTCAACCTAAATGTAACTCACCATTAAATTTACTGCCATCAAGTTGCTGCTTATTCATTATTTTCTACTGCACACTAAATTATTTCTCATTTAATAATCTATACTTAGTGAAAATTCAATGGTTTGAGCCTGGGATTTGAACTCACAATGAGAGTTGAAACTACTATCAGCACTCTTTACAAGCACTTACATATTTCTTTTAGTTTCTAGCAAACTACATATAGTATAAGGTCACAAATCTATATTCTGTACTTCATTAAATAAATAACTCTTTTCTATCAAAACAGTATTAAAATAAAGAAGTTTATTTACATCCACAAGTTTAAAACAATTTCAAACCCACCCCCATGGCATGATATCACATAGGTTAGATTTTCATTATCAATTCCTTAAAAGAACAGCTTCAGCCAATCTTTATTATTATAATAATTTTAACCTCAAGCGCTTGCATACACTTTAAATAATATACAAATACATGCTAGCATAGAAATGTAACATCACATAAAGCTCAATCAAAATTATCATTCATATCATTATGCCTATTCAGGCATCTTCAGAATGCCAGCAGAAAAATAAACAAAAGAGAATAATTAAACATCATAGGTCAATTGCTTGAGTGGTTTTAATTCATATTAATTATCATTTCATACGAGAAAACTCAATATTCCCAATTCAATGATGATTAAATTCACATTGCCTTAATTAACATACAAGATACAAGGAGATATATATGCAAGTATATACATAGGAGATATATACAAGGAGATAAATATGTATATGTAAACATACAAAATGTGTTAAAAAAATAAAGAAACCACATTTTAGAAAACTATTTGTGCATAGCAAATCTAAATAATTTTATACTTATTGCTTGAAACAAAAATTGATAAATAAATTGGTAAAAATTGCAAGGCTAGGGAAATATATAAATGAAATTGAATAGAAAAAACGAGTAGGGGTACATGAGAAGGAAAACCTTACCTATCAGTTTTATGGTAATCCTCAAACTCTGGATCCTCCCATGGGTCTATCAGTCCAGTGAGATTCTCGCGGCCCCTCTCATACCTCTGGAAGATTCGCTCCCGCTCCTCGGAAGCCCGCGCCAACAGTGCCTCCTCATTCATAACACGGCCAGACTATGCCACATACCGAAAGACCTATACGACCCCAAAAACTCGTTTGCCCGACCTACAAATACAGTTGTATCTATAGCACAAACTGCCGACGCAGCAGACCGCCCACAATGGAGTTCTATTACCCTAACCGCCCGTTATATTTAACCATCATAACGCCCTTAAAACTTTACTCCTATTGTCGGACGCTATTAAAATATTTGACGTACGTCATTTATATAAAATACCTTAAACAAGAGCCTTTAGTAACAAATAAAGCGAAACACTTCCCTATGGTACACAACCGATATGTAAAAATTAATTGACGGTTATCTACCTACAAGACAGACTAAATTTCCGTCTTGATTGCAGGGCCTTGAATTATTCAAATTTGAGAAATACGCCCTCTTTTACAATCAACATTGCAATGAGACAAAAAGAAAATTCTGTTGGTTGACAGTTTGTGCACCATTCCTTTTTTTCCTTTTACATGCGGCAATGGTGCAATTATTACATTCTGCCAGTGTTAAGTTTTTCTCCTTAATTAACAATTTCAAAGTCTAAAAGGCATTCTATTAATGTCCAATCCCATCGAAGTAAGCTCAAATAAATTTACCGACGACAGAAGAGGACTCTACTTATGTTATTGGTTTACCTATATTTATGCACTATAATATAATGTAATTATATCTATGTGTATACTGGCTTGGACGTCATGTCAGCAGATTCTATTTTTTATTATTAATTTTTATTATTTATTATTATTAATTAACTAATGGATAATGATATTATTTCGTTTAGTGGTGGAAATAGGAGTCCCCGAAATAGGGGAGTGACGTAATAATTATTATAAATTATTTAAAACATTTTTGGCTAGGTATTTTTGATAGGGTTGCTAGGAAAGAGAGTAGAAATTTGCGCCCCCTGGGTTCTGGGGCCCTGGCAGTTGCCCCTGCGGCCAGTCCATAGCTACGGCGCTGCTTTAAGATAGTGTTAGCACCAGAAATCGGAATAGATAGAGCTATTTTGGGTCAATGACCTAAAACGTTAAGTTAGTATGGACATGACTCCGGGATTCCGGGATTTGGAATGCATGTTTTTAAATTTGTATATGTATAGTTAGGGCGTCACGCGGAACGTTTACTAAACGAGAGGGACGGATAAATGACGCCATTTTTTTCCTATGGACTTCTATCCTAAGACTTGTAGTTTTGAAAATATACGTTTTTGTTGAAGATAATGGACCTCCATACTGTTAGTGTCTATGACACAGTAGAATAAATAGGTGACATGACATGTATGACATGTGTTACTAGGCAACTTGCTGTTGTTGTTTACGTTTTGTTTTGTTTTGATGTAAATACCCTTTTCCTCAAGAATATATTTTATTAACTTTAAATGCGTCTTATACTCTCCCTTTAGCTTTACTTCCACCATCTCCAAGAGTTTTTAATTCGTAACATTCTTGTTTTTCGTGACACTGCTTTCTACCAATGATTTCATTGAATTTTATCCACAGGTGATAAACAGAACACGATGCGGCTGCTGTTAAATATTTTCTGCCAGTAATATGAAATTGTTTACTCAATAAATAGAAGAAACGGCTTCCATTTGGAATGTTATTTATTCAATTTTATTTATTCTATATTCGCCTAAAATTGTACTTCTACCACTCCATTATGCAGCTGTGGTTCTTGGAACAATATACTGCTTTTCAGACCATTGCAAGTGAACAATAGGTGTGAAAGTGACAAAATATAGTTTTCTTTTTTTCTTGCATTTATTGTTGTCTCTTTCTCTTTCCGATATTCAATGTATTAGCTATTTCGCGCCGTGACAAAATATGCGGCTCACTGAGTGGCTCGGCTGCTCACTCACTTGCTTTGGTTTGTTGAGTGCGCTTGTCTTGCAATTCGCGGAGTGCTTGTTTATTGGTTTTTGAAATTTTCTTTATACTATTACTTTGGTTTGAATTTACGACCTTCTGATTTGTTGCTGTGCGGACTGAACATATTTGAACCTATTTTAACCACTACTTGGGTAAATTCATTATTTTTATTTATTTCTTGCAAGAACTTAATTTAGTTTTTCAATCCTGTTGATATTCGTATTATTTTCTAACGAAGTCTACATTTGTAAATTTTTTAAGTGTCCATTTGTACGAACCGACTGCTCGATGTTCGATGTTCGTTACGCCTCGACAAAAATTCAATGTCGTTGAGAGCCCTGTCCTGTTCGGCTAAATGCACCTACTCATTTTAACTATTGTTTTAGGTGAGGTTTTGCTTATCCATACACCTCCAGAAACGATTGAAGCTCTGACATGGCAAATACTAAGCCTGAAACTGTACAGAAGTGGATATCCAATTATCCTGAGTTGATTTACGACCACGCTATTCGTATGATATATTGTTCCAAGTGTGAGAGCCATGTGACGAGTAAAAAGTCTAATATTAAAAGGCATATCGAAGGTGCAGTGCATCAAGGGAAGTTTAAACGACTTCAAGAGGATTTGTATTTTGACCTCATCAAGTTCCTGATTTTGTGCAATATCCCATGGTCACAAATTGAAAACCCAGTATTTCAACGTTTTTTTCAGAAATACATGTGCAGTGTATGTTGTTGTGTTTGCACAGCTCGTAAAGTGCCCCACGAGTCGCTGTTAAGAAAAGTGTACTTAGATAAATTATACAAAAAACAAATTGGCTCAGTTGTCGAGGAGAATAATCAAACTGAGAAACTATGAATATCATTGAATGAAACAACCGGTTTATTTAGGAAGATACATAGTGCATTTTATAATTGCACCATTGCAAGAGAATATCGCAAGTCGACCATATTTGATTGCATGTAAGATGCTGGAGGTTGTTAATGGACAAACAATAACACAATTCGTGATACAGTGCTTAGTATCAGGTATACAGGTTTAAAAATCACAGTTCACATGAAGGTAAAGTAAAATAAGTATGGAATTTTTTTTCTTAGGCTGAAGAAACATGAGTTAAAATTTCTTGAAATCAAAACAAATATCCTATATACATAGTTGCACAAATAACCTGTGCGTATACTGAAGATTGTATTAATTATTCTAGATAAGCGAGGTTTGCAAAGTACTTACTATTTACAAGTTATCTTGTATAATTGTTTGTAAGGTTGAAAATTGTTATTGTTCTATTTTAATTACATTTTTATTTGAAAAATAAAAATTATGTACTTAATATAAATGAATTTGATTTATATTCGGTCTTTTCAATAAAATAATAAAAGTGTGTATCCACACAAATATAACGTTCGGATTCAAATAAATAAATCAAAATTGCATAAATAATAAAAAAAAAACCCTGAAATCCCGAATTTTTTTATTTATAAAAGTCATATCCATATTCTGACCGCATGGCGCAAGTACCAAAAATTACATTACATTAATTATATAATTAAATAGAAGCGTGGGACTGCATTTTTTGTGTTCTTCCCAGGTGTCCAAGTCTGTCCGTAATAAACCTACAAAATAATTAGTTTCTTTTAATTCCTGAACATTTTAAATTTTTACACATGTGGCCTTTTCGAAATTGCGTATTCAATTGTACTTTGTGGTTTTATTTTACAGTCTGTTAAATATTGTATGGTTTAGTAGAACATGCAGTAGTTTATGAATTTTTAGAGTAACGACCACAGCTTTGGTATAAAAGGGGTTTACCGAATGGTCACACTGAAGACGGCAAGTTTCACCTCTTGCCGAATAGTCAACAGTCAACACATCGGTCTTATTATATATTGCACTTAGTACAAAGTCCACATATTATCTCTGAATAGTTTAAAAATATTTTAAATTAGGTTTCATACCTATTTTCAATTACAAGAATAAATATGAATCCTTTCACGCAGGTATGTACGAGTCAATTTAATAAAATCCTGAATCTCATATGTAATAAAGTAAATCTACAAGAGAACAAATATCTTTATCCATTAGTATTTCTATTGATATTGCTTCTAAAGGTTTAATTGTCTCTTAAGTATTTATAAGGTTTAGGCTATTCAGATTGAATACACAAACCCTAGTGTTCAAAGTTCACAAAAACATAACGTCTTGTACTTTAACCCTGTTTATTTTTGTCTTCCGTTTATTGTTAACTTTTGATTTATTGATATAGTATTACTGAGTATTACTACAATACTACCTATTACATTCTATTCACTGTTTAATTTATATCTACATTACGTATATCAAACTTATGTAACTTTGAAACTTACCATTCACGAAGCTGGCCGCAGGGTACAATCTGCAGGGAATCCGCCAAAGTTATCATGTACGTGTTTGCAGGCAGTGCCGGATTAGCCACGTAGCAAGAATAGCAGATGCTACGGGCTCCGCGCATTTGGGGCGCACCCCCCGCCTGTCTGAGCGTAAAAAAAATTAAGATAGAACTTAAGAACCTAAAGCAAACCAAGGGCCTCTTGATAGAATTTGCTACGGGCCCCGCGCTGGCTTAATTCGGCACTGTTTGCAGCGACAATTTTTTAATTGTCTTCCCTCATGCAGATTGGCCTGACAACATTATGTCAGGACTCCCCACTCATATTTCCAATCTGCAGGGATGTGTATGTATCTGTAGGATGGATTTACGCTATTAGTACATGGAGAAACAATGGATGTGTGAATTCATCAAAAATGTTGGATATAGAAAAAACAGACAATTAATTCAAGTACCTATTTATTGATATTTGATCAGATGGACAGACGACCTCATAAAGGTTGCGGGCACCCGCTGGATGCAGGTCGCTGCCGATAGGTCTAAATGGCGGACAATGGGGGAGGCCTATGTCCAGCAGTGGACGTCCAAGGGCTGAGATGATGATGATGATCAGCTATGAGCTATTTAAGCAAGCCTGCATTTGTAATTCTAGACTGGTGTTGGCATGTTTCATGGCTGACCATGGGTGACAGTATATCCTTGCAAATCTTGTCAGATCTCGTCACACCATATGTTCAACTGAACACCGTTATTTTGGTTCACATGGTCTAAGCTACTTTTATAAACTGTTTAAATAATAAAATAGTTGTTAATAACAATAATATTTGTATGATATTTCCAGATTGTTCGTGCCACCCGTCCTATTTACAGGAAGCTGTCCACAACAGCACCTGTAGCCTCTGTGAAATCCATACCAACTACTGGCATTTGTTTTGGTATGAAACACTTTTAAATATAGTCATTTTTTTGCAACATTTCATTCGCTTTAATCATTTATTCATTCACCCATGACCATCATCTGCATTCTACCACCAACCCAAGTCTCTCCAAGTCTCTTCGTGCCATACTGAATTTATGGTTAAATCTTTCACTGCGGGGGCAGCTAGACTCTGGAACATAACCCAGCTGACATCTGGAAAGCTCCTAAAAAAATCTCTTTTAAAAAGATACTTCGGTAAAATTACCTCTCCATTTCTCATTGCTAGTGGCTCAGTCAGCTCCTTTTGCTTTATCTTTTCTTTCATTTTTATTTTACTTTTGTCAGCACCATATTTTTTTTTAATTGTTTCTCTTAATATGACTTATGTAGATATTTTATTTATATAATGTATTCATCAATTATTATTATACCTTATATGTATTATATTTATTCTTATGTATATATATATCTGTGTAAGTTATAGAACCTTATTTTATAATCATATTTATAATATATTAAATATATTAAACATAATATATTAAATCATATATTATGTTTATTTTACCACACCATCTAAATTGTCTTTCATGCACCTACTAATTGAACTTCTCTGATCAACCCAATGGTAGGCTGATAGAGAATGCCTTAAGGCATTAAGCTCGCCTTTTGTACAATATTGTGCAATGAAGTGTAAAAATAAATAAATAAATAAATTCCTACAACCTATACTATACCTATTGCATACCTAAGACTTATTTTATATTCAAGCTTGCTAATTTTCATATACCTTGAGACAGAAAAATAAAAGTAATATAGGTAGTAAGATTGAAATTTACAGATAGAATTATCTATAGTATAGATAATTCTATTCTATCTAATATAAGTATGGATCTATACTAATATAATAAAAAGAGAGTGTGAATTTTGTGAGTTTTTGTGTATGTGGAGGGTAATCTCCGGAACCACTGCACCTATTTGAAAAATTCTTTCACCATTTGATAGGTACATTATTCCAGTACTTCTGTGATGGCAGGTGAGATTGTAGAAACCCAAGGTAGGAATTATATTGAACAGGATTCTTCAGGACTATTGAACTATTCTTCAGGACATTCCCCCTTGTACACGCGGTAGAACACAGAGAGACGCAACATCTCTCTGAACGCTGAGGGGTTTTAAACTGCTCGTGAGAGTGGGATCGTCGACAATTTGAACAGCACGTCATTTAATGGAGTCAAATGGGTCCAATTGATATTTCGCTGCGCCGGCCCAGGGATGTGATGTGGGGCCTAACCTGAAACTTTGTAGAGCGTCAGAAGTTGCCCAGGGGTGAAGTACCACTTTGCTCTGTTCAGCACACCGAGCTTTTTGGAGGCGATTTTGATGACCCCCGAATTCGACTTTACTCAAAATGTCGAAACCAAGGATCCCAATACTCTCAGGGATTTTAAGAAGTATGCTCTAAAAGCGAGGTGCTCACCCATCGATTTTTTTAAATGTATACATTTTATGAAATCAGATTATTAAGATGTGTTTTGGGTATCCATGTGTTTTCATAAATATTTTAAATTCCAATAACAATTTTCATATAACTATTACTCCTTCGTCCTCTGACGTCCATCTGCTAGATGGACAGACGACCTCATAAAGGTTGCGGGCACCCGCTGGATGCAGGTCGCTGCCGATAGGTCTAAATGGCGGACAATGGGGGAAGCCTATGTCCAGCAGTGGACGTCCAAGGGCTGAAATGATGATTACTCCTTAACAATTCGTCAATTTCATCAAAATGGCAACACTATTTTACTTGTACCTTGTTGCAAACAGCTGAAATAAAACTAAGCTTTGATAACAGAGTTTACTTTTTGCCACAACCTATTATATAAGGTCGGGGAAAAAGTTTCTTCGTATTTTATATACAAATTCAAGACATTTTTTTTAAAGTTTAATTACGTATAATTATAATATATATATGTTTTGTTCTATAACTTGTTGCCATCTTGTAGGTAGTGACATGATCCCGTTGCTGTAGAGATTTTGCGATTTTTGGTCAAAAACTTGCGACAAGTAGTTTTGACAGTCCTCTCTTGATGTTAACCTTACACTGCCTAAAGAATTCTGAAGAGACCGAAACAAGTGGAAATCTGAGGGCGCAAGGTCAGGGCTATATGGTGGGTGCATCAACACTTCCCAACCAAGCTCTCTCAATTTTTGCTGAATGACCAAAGATGTGTGTGGTCTGGCGTTATCATGATGAAAGACTACACCCTTTCTGTTGATCAATTCCGGACGTTTTTTTCTCAATTTCTTGCTTTAATCTCATCAGCTGTTGGCAGTAGATATCCGAATCGATGGTTTTGCCCGGCGGTAAAAACTCATAATGAACGATGCTCTTCCAATCCCACCACACGCAAAATATTACCTTATTGCGCGTTAATTCGGGTTCCGCCAGTCTGTGGAGCTTGACCGCACTTATCGTAAGTCTTGTCGTAAGTGATCCATTTCTCATCACCAGTGATCAATATTTTCAAAAATGGTTCGGTTTCATTTCGCTTTAATAGTCAATTTAGAATCACAAACGAGTACACGGTTCATTAGGTTTCTTTCAGTAAGCTCATGTGGTACCCAAATATCGAGCTTTTTGTGAATCCAGACTTTTTCAAATGAGTCAAAACTGTTTTGTGGTTAATGCCCAGTTCATCAGCAATGTTGTAACTACTACTATATGCCGATATTGCTGCACTTTTTCACAAATGGCATCAACTTTATCGGTAACAGGGCGACTGGAGCGAACTGCATCTTTAACATTAAGATTTCCTGACTGAAAACGCTTAAACCAACTTTGTGCTACTCTTACTGACACTGCATTAGGTCCATAAACGGCACAAATTTTTTTCGCGGCTTGTGTCGCATTTTTCCCTTTTTTGTAATAAAACTTTAAAATGTATCTAATTGTTTCGTTAGATTCACTCATTTTCTTGGACAGAAAAACAATTGAAAAATGACGGGAATTTTTTTTATTTCTTTTTTATAAATGTTACCTTTTTAATGGTATCATAACCAGCCAGGTACAAACAGTTCAATCAAAGATATTGGATCACAACTTCATACATACAAAATACGTAAAGACTTTCTCCCCGACCTATTATATTAATCTATTTTGTGTCCCATTAAGAATCTTCATATTATGGTTATTGACTTCCAATGGTTCATTGATCCAAAATAAATCATCATCATACAAGCAATTGACATGTACACAAGGCAGACTTAATTCCTTATATATATTATTGTCTAGCAGTCAACCATCGGTCAAAAATAAATTGAAATGCTGATTTAATTTGGCATTTAATTATAAATAGTAGCACATACATAAAAATGATAATACACACAATTAATATAGTATTATTACTATACTTACATTATTATCTATTTTACATTCACACATAATTTATGAATAAATACATAACATATTTCAACAATTTCAGAGCTGAATGATGAACAAAAGGCCCTGCAGGACTTGGCCCGCAAGTTCACGAGGGAAGAGATCATTCCCGTTGCCGCCCAATATGACAAGACCGGCGAATACCCCTGGCCTATTGTAAAGAAGGCCTGGGAAGTCGGCCTAATGAACGGACACGTTCCTGAACATTGCGGTAAAGTTACATTTATCCCATTTTATCAATTTCCGTGTGACAAAGACGTAGCCGACCAGGCGTACAAATGATTACAAATTCCTTCACACTTTATTAATTTAGTTAATCAACTTGAATCTAACTGCAAAAAGAACATTGTAATGAATCTTATTTTCAGATTAGAGCACCGCATATGAACTTTGATCACCTCATATATTACAAGTTGTTTATCAATTGCAAAAACATTGTAATTATTCAAAGGATTTCTAAATGTTATCCTTTAAAAAATATTAATTAATTTGAACCTATTAGGTAATTACTACAGAGTTTTTCAGTGCCCATCTGTTTCCTTGCATCTGAATCGTGAAACTATTCGTACGTAATTAAGTAAAACCAGATCTCCGTCTAAGCTAAATATTCATTAACACGAAAGTTCGATACATATTGAATACTCGATAGTTTCAAGCTCAGTTAATCGTAGTTCGAGGCAGTAACAAGCATAACCTCCGATTTATATATCAACTTAGATTGGGCTTGTACTTATTTTGCAATTTATTTTTGGCTAAAAAAAGTCCGTAAATTTGATCACCAAGTCTTACAAAACTCGTAATGTTTTTAAAATTACGGGCCTTATTTTCATGAGAAATACAGTAAAACTTTCTGGAATAAACACCCTAATTATCAAAATCCATTTAGTGGTTTCAAATTTATAGGTTCTGGGATTTTATATCTCTACAATGAAAAGAATAATAAATATATGACATTTAATTTTAATAAACGCCCTATACAAGTTGAAATTTCAGGCGGCAAGGCGTGTTCTATGATTGCATTGTTACTGAACAGCTCGCATACGGCGATGCCGGCATTAAAGCAGCCTTGTTGGTCTCTAATATAAGTGCAAGTTCACTCGAAGCATATTCCTTTATCTTTAATGATGCCCAAATTGCTTTTTCTTATCGCCCCTAGATTATCACGGAATAAAAACGATAGGTGGTCTTCATGGTGCTTCATAATGCTTATCAATCTCGTTACAAACAATGTTAATGTTATTTATTATTCATATTATCGGTCGACCGGATTTATTTTATCAGTTGGACTGTGGAACAAAGGGCAAAAGGGTAATTTCACGAAATGATATACCTATTTATATGCTTAGGGCAAAACAATACCTCTACTTCGTCTACAGACTTCTCCTTGCCTCCTAACGGTTGCCTTGAAGAAATCGCTTTAGCTACATATAGGGCCGCCGGTTGTACTTCTAATTTTGTGTACTTTGTATTTCTTAATATTTTTTTGGGGTACAATAAAGTGTATCTATCTATCTTAGTCATTTAAGTCTGCTTATTCTCCACTGCTCAACTGAAGTGCTCAATTTTAAATAGTTGAGCAGTGGGAAATCACATGGAAGTCCTAATGCTCAACTGGTTGAGCACTTCAGTTGAACAGTGGGTAATAAGCGTTTTTATTAGTGTTTTCAAAAAACTCAGAAATATCAAGTTTTTGAAACATAAAACCTGTTTGTCGAATCACTGCAAGATAAAACCTATTTTAAGTTGTAGGAAACAGACCCAAATTAAAAACGGCTTTTAATGAGAACACCATATAAGTACTTAGAAAATACTTAACAGGGGTACTACATATTTTGAGGTTGCTCATATCGAGGTTGTCCAGCTCTTTTAACAATAATTAAATGATACTATCTATGGTGTAATTAATGTTATTAATTAAGCCATGTGTAAACAACGTATTAAAGCATATTGTATTGTATTATAACCCGGTCCCACGTTTTAACGTAATTTTTCAAGTGCGTGACCAATAGTTATTTCTGAATTTATTAGTTGCATTTGAATAAAGGAATTATGCCATCATTTATTACGTACTGTTACATTTGTTTGCTTGCAGTTTTATCTTGTGTGATTAAATCAATTTCAGAAATTACTTTTAATAATCGTAACAAAGTTTTATTATTTTTGTTAATAGCTCTGTTTATTTTTGAATGCCACCCCTCTAGCACATTTTTGGTTCTATGACGTTCCCCAAATACGCTTATTACAATTATAGGTGACCAATATCAGTTGAGCAGTGGGGAACAAAAAGTTCGAACATACAATGCAATGACCCACTGCTCAACTGAAGTGCTCAACTAGTTGAATAAGGGAATAAGCGTTTAAGTCGTAGCGAGCCAGTAAGCATTGAATCGATAAGCAGTTACTATTTTTTTATAGAATTCATTAGGCAGGTTTTTATATAGGTGATTCTTATATAGGTGGTATAGGATTAGGAACACTTGAGAGTTCTCTCATTGCGGAGGAGTTTGCATATGGGTGCTCCGGCATCATGGCTGCTCTTTGCATCACAGAAGTCGGAGTGAGAATTAAACATGCTGATGAAGTTTTTAGTGTGTTCTTTCGATGCTTTTTAGTCTTTTTAGTGTGTTCTTGTATGTTCTTTCGGTGAAGGTGGCCACTATCTTGAAAAACATACAAAGCTTTCTAACTACCAAAACAGAATGTATAGTTTCATTAGGTCTTAAATTATCTGGGAGTTGTGTTAGCCTTTAACGTCCCACTACAGGGCACAGGCCTACCCTAGTAACTCCCTAGAGGGTTTCGGACCAAGGGTTAGAGCGGTGATGCCTAGAGGTATCTATTCTCGACTCTCATTCTTGAGGTCGTGAGTACAAATCCTTGACCTGTATTACTGATTTTCAATTATAGTATGGATTTTAAAATTTATCACTAGGTCTATGGTGAGAGAACCAGCATGGTCGAGAATTTAAAAAATCTAGAGTACTGGGTCTGCTTGGTGGTGGTGGTGGAACCCCGTAGTGATTATGTACATAACAAAATATAATACAATTTAAATACTAACTGTATATTCAAAATATTTACAACGGAAATATAAACTAATTGTCTGGGGTAATTTCAGCGTACTTGAACATGCTTAACTGTCGAGGAGTTTAATGCATTAAAGAAGTCCGGTGGATCCACATTTGCTCTATACGGAGGTGTCGCGTAATATTCGGTCCAAAAACCATTTTATACTGCGAACCCGTGGGCTGTGAAACGACCTGCCTCAAGAGATCTTTCCATTACCCTATAATATGGGGTTCTTCAAGAAGGCTGTGAATAGGATTTTGCGCGGTAAGCGGCGTGCATACCTCCTGGTGTTGCAGGTCTCCATGGACGCCAGTAACACTTACTATCGCGCGGTACCGCTTGATCGTCCGCCTACTTCTCTATAAAATAAAAATGAAATGACTGTGGAAATTATTTAACCTTCAAGAAAGTTTGTTTCGTCACAAATTAAACAATTTTTTATTACTTACAATACTATTTTTAAGTTGAGTTGTATTGTACTAGGTTGATCAATATATTTTTGGAAAAGTATTGAAACTTTAGGAAAGGTATATCTAAATTGTATTTATTTTTCAACGTAATCACCTTCTAATCTCATACACCTTGAATAACGTTCTGAAAGTTGCTCAATTCCATTGGAAAAAAGGCTTGATCCTGGGTATCGAAAAGACTTTACATAAGATGACCTCATCATCTCGTGAAATTTTATACCATGCAAGTGTTTATTCAAATTGATAAAAAAGTGAAAATCACTAGAAGATAGGTCCGGAGAATTTGGCGAATGCTGCATCAACTGAAACCCAGCCGTTCGAATGGCAACGCCTGTAACATCAGACTGATGTGCAGGTGCATTGTCATGATGAAGAAGCACTCTGGCACGCAATTTTCCACGTCGTTTATTTTTTATTTGCTCGCGTAGTTTTTTGATCAATGTTGCGTAATACTCACCAGTTATTGTCTGTCCTTTAGTTAAATAATCGATCAAAATGATACCTTCCGCATCCCAGAAGACCGAGGCCATTATCTTGCCAGCTGACACAGAGACCTTGAATCTCTTGGCTGGCGGGGAGGACGATCTTTTCCACACCTTACTTTGGTTCTTCGTCTCCGGGTCAAAATGGAGAACCCACGTTTCATCAACGGTCACGAAACGTATTCGAAAAGATTCTGGGTCTCTGTCAATAATTGCCGAATTTTGCTTTGAAATGTCTACTTTTGCTTTCTTTTGTGCGTCTGTTAATATTCGAGGAACCCAACACGCGGCCACCTTTTTCAATCAACCCAACCGCGCACCAGTATTCTGCTGTAGAATAAGACAGAGCATTATCTCCCAAAGTAGACTGCAATTCTTCAAAAACACATTTCGTAGAAAAAAAATCAGGCAGAAATATTTAATAACCGCACGAACTTCGATTTTCTCCATTTTGCACACTAATGAAATTCCCGCTAAATGTAAACAACGAAAAAATATTGGTGACAGTTTTTTTTAATTCTTTTGGCACTGGCTACTACTGAATTTGAGATTCGAATGAAATAGAATGCATTCCTATGGTTTAATGTAAAGTAAAGTATCCGATTCCAGAAACTTATTGATCAACCTATAATAGTATACAATAGATGACAAAGCAGCACAACAGATTTTCGATAAATTTAAACAATATTTTGACATAATTAAACAATTAACCAACAATTTGGTATAATTTAAACAAAATTGACATTTGATTTTGACATATGGCTACAAAAAATAAGCACAGATACGAGTATTTTCTCTTGCTATGGAGAGAAAAACAGAACGACCAATGCATAGAAGGGTGACAGACGGATGAATACGAAAATATCTGCAAAACCAACATTGTTCCAGTTCATCACTCTTTTAAAGAAAGAAGCCCGTGTGCAGGATGTCAAAATTCATCAAAACCAGTTTCATTGGTCAGAACAAAAAAGACGAAAAAAATGTATACTTAAAGATGAAAAACTACATGAAATTACCAATGATTGCATCAATAATTTAATTTCCATAGAAGACTGTATAGGACTGTTTATTCTAGGTTATTTTACTTAGAATCTTTGGTGACAAATAGGGATAAGTACTATAATAAGTAAGTAAGGGATAACTGGTTATATTTAATTTTTTTTTACATTGAAGTGTTGTTTTTTGTGTTCATTTTAATTTTGTCTGACTGTACAGAATCTGTTATTTTGCTAATCTGGTATACCGTGATTCTGGTATTTTAAGAATCTGGTATTTTGAGAATCTCTGTGATGGAGGGCTTTTGTTAACCGGAAAACCGATCGCGTAAAATTGTATGAAAATTATATATTTAATTCATCGAAGTATTGTCCATTATTACCACTTATGCCATTTTAATGGAAGTTGATTGATGCCTCTGCTATAGAACTCCTAGGGACGGGAATCGTTGAATTCTCTGAAGCCGTTTTCATTGCCTCATCAGAGTTGAATTTTTTCCCTGTAAAAAGTTATTCAAATTCCGAAAAAAAAAGGGAATCAGTAGGAACAAGGTCTGCTGAGTACGATGGGTGACGGAGAGTTTTCAGTCGAAGCTCCTGTAACTGAGACTGTCGTGCAGTGTGTGGCCGAGCGTTATCATGGAGAAGCAGTGGACTAGACCAGGGGCGCCGACTTATAAAAAATATTGGGGGGGCCCATACCGGGGTCCTGCCCCGGGAAATTTTCTAAATTTTAGATGAAAATTAGTGAGTTTTAAAGTTTTTTTTAAGTATTTTAGAGTCATATGATCAACATTAGAACCCGGAAAACTCGAATTTTTGAGGGGGCTCGGGCCCCCTCATGCCCCATGGAGTCGGCGCCTATGGACTAGACCGATTGACCAGACTCGGTTGTTTGATAGCGAACGTGTCCATAATCGTTTACAGTACTTCACAGTATATATTGGCATTCATTGTTGTGCTAAATCTCAAAAAGCTGTACTGGATAATAAAGGCAGAGGAACCACCATAAAGTCACCATGAGCTTATTTTGGACTTAGTTTACGTTTGGGACAAACGTTTACGATTATCATTAGATAGGATTATAGGTATTTGCACATGCAAAAAGCATATATCTCGGTTTTCACACTATTGCATATTTCTATAATTTTTCGTTTATCGGGCATAATTCGGCAGAAAAACTCATTTTCGAAAAGGATCCGAAACAAGATAGATGTCACCTTGAAATTGATAGTTTAGAGAAGTGTATTGTCATAAAAACTATAATTGATTCTGTAAATTTATGTCAGAGCTTTTATTTTGTGCAATAAAAAAATGACTCACGTCAAGTGGTTTCTTTTCTGATAGTGCATATTGTAATGCATATTTAGACCTTTTTAGTGCATATTTGCATGCATATTTTGGCACTTTGATAGTGCAAATAAACCTATGTCAAATTATTATACAAGATCCACTTCTCATCATGATAATACGATTCGGAATCCACTGGACTTTGTACTCGTACGCCGTGTGTGTTATGTCTTATGGCATATAATTCAATGTTAGTCATAGACTAGTCATAGAGAATAGTTCTCACGGTCAAAAAAATACTCCGTCTGCGCCAGGTCTTATGGTGAACCACCAGATTATTTAATAACTACAGACGTCAAAACAATTTGTTATTAAGATAAATGTAGTTTGCACACGAGGAATTCCCTTTGAGTAGTTTGAGAGCGTTTTTGTCGATATGGGGAGCATACTAAAATACGTGAATGTAATAGTGTTAGAACTGTGCCGCCCGTGTGCGGCGCACACCTTACACACTCGCTTACGGCGGGCCTACGAATAGCCACCATGGAAGTGACTTAAACTTGACAATAAAATTCGTAGGTATCCGGAAAGTACCCCCGCATTTGTCCTCATATACGTATTTCATATAATACGAGGGCCTATTTTATCAATACGTTATTTCGTTTAATTTTATGTACATAATTACTAATAGCATTGAAAAGAAAATTTACGAAACCTTACGTCATATCATTTTCTTTTTTCCATACTTGGTACTTTGTGTCTGTAATATGGAAGATATTTCAGGGGGCATGGGGGGTAACTTTGGAGTGTTCGACGAATGCGTTATTGCTGAAGAATTTGCGTTTGGTTGCACGGGTATCACGACAGCCGTCGGAGGCACTGGCCTAGGAGTGAGTTCACAATTACATACGATATCTTAGTATAACATACATATATATGCATCAATATAATATATATTCAATCATTGCGGGAAAATGTAAGTATAGGCGATGTACAAAATCGTGATATACTTATTAATATTTCTCTGTTTGCTTGGGTAAAATCGTTATTATTGTTAATGTCAACCACTAGAAACATACATATTTGTTTTTTATGTTTAAGTATATGGTATACTCGTTTTATATCTAGATACATATTTGTTTTATATGTTTGAGTATATGGTATACCCGTTTTATATCTAGGTACATTGTATTTGCAGTTATTTAATGTGTTTTTGTTCCACGTATTGTCTTGCTTATATTGCTACTTTTTTTTGCAAATGACGCTCCCCATCGATTGTACATTTTCGCAAATGTTTGTGGTTCGTAATTTGCAATCTCAAATAGTTTATAATCTGAAATAGGTTGCAGGTACCTATTGTGTTTTAAATTTCCTTTTTGATTAAATGAGTTTAACAAACATCTAAAGAAACAATACGATTATAATTATATGTATAATTATATTTATATATTTGAAAAAATAATTGTATATTTTCATACAGAAGCGAGCAGTAGGGCAATGACTAATTCCATGAACAGTTCGGCTTTAGAGCCAACAGTTGGACCACTCTGCTGTCCAACAAGTGCACCGAATAACGGAGCACATACTTTTAGGTCTCAATCAAAAGAAACCTTTCAGAACACTAGCTGTCTTCTTCAACGTAGCGAAGGCCTTTGATAATATGGCACAACGGTTTAATCTATAAACTGTATCAACTGGAGGTGCCCGAAAGTCTCATTCTCATCATTCGAGACTATCTTACCAATCGCACCTTTCGCTACAGAGTCGAAGGCACTCTGTCCAGCCCCCGCCCAATCAGAGCTGGAGTCCCCCAGGGGTGGTTTGTGAGGTGGAGGATAGAGATAAACCCGGCGAAAAGTGCAGCCATGTACTACCCTTTCCCCAGGGATGGCTCTCGTAATCTCCCCGTAATCCCTAGGCTCTCCTCTCTCCAGATAACCCTCTTCGGTCAAACCATTCCCCGTAGGCTAGGAAGACCAAATATCTCGGAGTCACTCTAGACCATAGACTGACCTTCCGAGAACATATTAAAACCGTCCGGAACCGAGCCGCTGTCGAACTCGGTCGCATCAACCCCCTCATAGGCGGGAGAAGTAAATAGAAAGTCACTTAGAAATAAGTGGACATTATACAAAACGCTCGTCCTACCTATAATGACCTACACTAGCGTTCACACGCAGCTCCCTCCAACATCAAAATTCTCCAAACCCTCCAAAATAGATTCGTGCGTAAGGCCGTGGCTGCCCCATGGTACTCACGCAATGTCGACCTCTATAAGGACTTGGAACTTCCCTCCATCGTCAAATACGTGAAAGACACCGCCCGACGTTACTATGACTTGATTCCACATCATCCGAACCCCCTGATAGTTACCTCCCTCACCTATGTCCCAAATAGGAGTGCCCCTCCCCGCTACCGTCGTCCACGACACGTCTTAGACGACTCTGACGACCCAGTCACTGCTGCCAATGCAGTTCTTACACTACACTCACAGACTCCACAGATACACCGTCCCCGCCGGCGGAGACGTGGACGTCCCCCTCGCTACACCGTCAACACACACCGACCCTCGGCCAACACTTTTACCAGGTATCTACACGTGCCTGGGCGCTTCTCACCGACTCGCGATCCCGCGGTATCCCCCCAATACCCCCAATCCCCCTAAGCCGAGGTCCGTTCCTTCCACCGGTTTACAGGCAGGGGAGCCCTTAGGCTCGTTGCAACACACATTTTGTTCCTGGCTGAGCGCCTTCTGCGCTTGCCCTAAATTAAACAACTCCGGTGACTCTTGAAAGGCCATTAGGGCCACAAGAATTTAGCCATTCCGAAAAAAAAAAGCAATGACTAATATATTATAAAAATAAAGAATAAAGTATTATATATATTTACAAATATAGAATTCATAGATATATAATTTAATCATATCATTCCACATGAAAAAATGTAATCAAGTTATTATCTTGACTATGTTTCATTGTGCAGGCGGTATGAACATGGGTGTGTTTGACGGGTGCCTTATAGCAGAGGAATTGGCCTACGGGTGTACTGGCATCATGACGGCAATGGAGGCCAGTGGCTTAGGCGTGAGTGGCACCTCATCTCATCTTGTATTCTAAAGCGCTTTAGCTTTTAAGGTGCTTTAGGAACTACGAACGACTTATTCTAATTAATCTTAACTCATTAAAAAGATATTGCCTATAAACTTTGGGAGAACAGATCGGAGAAAGTTGTGTAAAAGTAAAAACAAAGCAGTTATTAAATTTATCAAAAAATCTTTACGGAATTTGGTAAATTAGTATTTTTTCCTATTTTCTATCTGATTTGTAGAGTATATTAACTATTAACTATAACATGTAAAATTAAAATACTTTCTGAGACTTATAGACATATTTTTCCCCGAGGATTGTGAGTGTATTAACTATTAATTACTGAATTATCAACTAGTTTTGAATAGTTGAATGTGGGTGTGTTGCGTATTAGAACACTTGCACGCGCTTTGCTATAATATGGCTTTTCATTGCTCCATGAAGACTGATGCTTTATGTGCCAGTATTTACAATAGAAGACAAATTAAACAGCTTAAAGAACGCTTACATTAAATTAAAAATAATTGTAGTATATCGTCGTTGTGCTAGCCAAACCTGATATGTGCATTTTTAAATAACATTTGCCGTCTTAGTTATAATTTATAGTGTTTGTTTCATCTTAATAAGTGAACGTATGGAGTTTATGGAAACTCTTATTGAAATGGTGAGCTGGCAAATCCTCTGTAGTGGCACTAGTCCACAGATCGATACAGTTGTTATGACATCACCACTGTCTGATGCAAAGTGGAAATAGTCAGGCGATTGTTGTTAAGTTGACACCTTGCCAGGCCAGATTAGGCTTCTAAATCCATAAATACAAGTGACAGAAGTATACTTCACTAACGACTGATTGGTCATTATAGAGTCAGCATATCTATGCATATAATAAAATAGTAATAGAGCCGTGTCTGTACGTTAAATATTTTGTCTGTGTGTGGAACACATCATCTGGCACGATTCGTGACAATTCCATTATTGTCTTTCTATATTCTAATATTGTGTTATGTTATATTGTTACACTATGTGTAAGCGATTAGCTCGCCTGTTGTACATCATTTTATTAATCCCCATTTACGTACGATAAGTATATATTATACTACATATTATACTCGGACAACGTGCCACCGAAGTAACTCAAAACCTAAAACATGTCAATCAATTTAAAATACATAAAGCCGTTGTAGAGTGATGTGTGCATTTTTTGATGCACACATCAGGTTTGGCTAGCACAATGACGATATACATTTAATGTTATTCTGTTTTTTCATCAAACATGGTGTAAATATTACTAATAATTTTTGTCCTGTTCTATGAATGTAATTATTTATTAATTTATGTATACTAACGGGTATTAACCATAAAATATTTCTCTTTAAGCAAACATTTACATGAACAAATGGTTTTTTGTGGTTGACCATGCATCGCTTTATTAATGTTGTAATTGCGTTTGTTTTTCTATGTTCTTTTAATGAATTGTAGCTTATACTTTTTGATAGTGTAATCCAATACCCTTTGAAAATAGTTTTAGCATTCGACAGCAATGAAAAATAATTTAAACAATATTAATGTAATATGACATTGTATTCACATATGACAATAATTTCTTTCGCATTTCTTTATATAAATCTGTCAGGTATATATGGTGAAATTATAAGGTAATATAATGCATTTTATTGACTAATTTCAGCAAACTCCTGTCATCATCGCCGGTAACAAGGAACAGCAAAAGAAATATCTAGGACGATTGATTGATGAGCCCATTGTTGCTGTAAGTTTAAAAGGCACATGCCTTGACTTTTTAATTTACATGTTATTATTTATTCTTATTTTTTAACATAGGTAGTCGGAAAAGTTCGCAGCCTTTTTGAATGACTTTAGCGTGCTATAATTTCTGGCGACACTGATCACTGGCGGGAAAGTGATATACCATTTGGCAGCTGATTTTTTTGTAATGGCGGCAAATTGGAATTACAAGTTAAAGTTTCATCTTGTTGTAACGGGTGATCTCTATATTTATTAAATAGGACACTCACTTATGGTCCAAGACATGTAAATTAATTAATTACAGTCTGGATTAAATCTGAGGTATGATTTAACAATGTAGTCAGTTCGGTCGTGTGGGCTGAGAGCGAGCGAAAGAGGTCGAGAGCGCAGCGGGCGCCCCGAACTGCGTTTGGTTACCAACTTCATGGGAAAACGTTCTGTTACTACACATCTTTTCATATTTTTTAACAATTTTAAAATGCAAGTTAATAAAGAGAAAATTAAACATGTTTTACACTTTTTTTCGACAAGAGTATAAATGCTTCTAGTGTTCGAAAAGAGATCTGCGGTATTTACGGAGAAGATGCTTTATCTAAAACTACTGCATAAAAATGGTTCTGTTGATTCAGGATCGGTAATTTAGATGTGAATGATGTTCTTCGCTGTAGTCGTCATATTAAGGTAAATATTGATGTTACCATTGAAAAAATTTAACCACAGCAGTTTTGGATCACCTGCAATTTCAATGCTATACTAACGCTACATTAAAAAATATATATGGAGGTGTCTTTCACCGTAACTGCGTTAACATCCCGCCTGACTCTAAGGTTGTGTCAAATTGGCAATGTCCATGTTGTAAAGCAAAAACACCGAAGAAAGATAACACTAATACTCCTATCAAAGGTTTGGATACCGCCTATATTGCAACACAAACAGAAACAGTAATTGCGCAGTCTAGTGTTGGTGCTGTTGAGGAACAGGACTGGCATATTAGCTCTCTATGTGCAGATCCATTCATGGCATTCATGTGTCAGCAGATGTCTGAGTTTAGACAGGAGATGGAGAAACTTACTAACACAGTAAAGGAATTTAATAGGCGAATTGACAGCGTGGAAGAGCGAGTAGCAGCTATACAAAAGCGCCTAAGCAATGAATCCGCCATCTTACCCAGTGAGAACAGCTGTCAGTTAGAAAATTCCATAGCCCAGCTCAAATCCGAATAAATGATAGGGATCAAGAACTTCTCTTAAATGAATTGGAAATATCTGGGCTGCCTGAGGAGGAAACTGAGAATCCCATACACATAATGGTGCCTAATCGCCACAAAACATCGTGTGCCAATTGAAGAACGAGATATATGTAGTTAGTGTTCAATGTGTAGGAGCTCGGCGTAGTCGTGTTGAAGGTGGACAGGAAGCGCGGCCAATCGCCGTGAGACTCGCACGACACTCATTACGTGATGAGTTACTCCGGAGCGCACGCGTACGTCGTGGTGCCGACTCAGCAGCTCATCATCATAATATCTTCTTTTTTACTCTGTTAACTATAGTAGTCATTCTCAGAAAAAGTTGTTTGTTTTTCTACTGTTTAATATTTTTAATAGTTTTGTATATTCTGTGCTATTTTGTTACACATAAAGTCATAATATTTAAGTTATACAGGATATGTTGTGTGGTGCCGTTAATGGTTAAAAGTACAGTGTTGGGAAATATCAGTGGAGTTATTGAACGAGTTTATATATGTATATTTTATTACTCTGGTTATTATTATATAATATTTAGTATTTTTAAATTCAATGTTTCTGTTTTTTTATGTTAGCATATTTTATATCAAATATATTATTTTACACATATATACTTACCTCGGACTACTCTTTACATAAATATATCTCAAAAAGTTATAATACATATTACTTTAATATTTTTATTTATCATATCTACTTAATATGTATTCGTATATATATTTCTTTCATTTATTTATTTATTTTATTACTTTTAATTTGACTACACATTATACATTTATCTTTAATTTAATATGCTATATGTGACTATTTAGTTACTAATTTATTAAATAATATACTTATGTCCATGCGTCACCGATGGCTCAGCATATACTGAGTTGGAGACCATTTCTGGCATCGCAACATACACATGCATGGAATAGCAACTTGTCATTTTTTTTTCTTTTTGTTTTTTCTTGTTTTTTTAATTTTGTGTTTTTCTTATTGCCAACATTATTTTCTTCTTTTGGTTATTGTGGTATTTATATTGTATGTGTGTTAGTGTATGTCAGAATAAAGTGTTATCTATTGTCCATAAACTGAATTTTGTGAAAAGGCTAGATGTTTGGGTTCCCCTAGTGTTGTAGGTGTCCATGCGCGGCGGTAACACTTACCATCACGTGGGACCGCTTGCTCGTCCGCCCACTAATCTGTAAAAAAAAAAATAACAGAAATTGGTGAATAGAATTTCCTGCTAAAACAAAATGAAATCGATCCATTTCTGACGAGATTGGTAACAGGCGATGAGAAGTGGATCACCTACGATAACAATGTTTGAAAACGATCTTGGTCGAAGCGAGGTGAACCATCACAAATAGTCCCAAAGCCAGGCGGCCGCACTCTGAACAAAGTCATGTTATGTGTATGGTAGAACTGGAAAGGCATTGTATATTAGAAACTTTTGCCACATGTACCAAACAATTAATTCTGATATCTACTGTCAGCAATTAGTAAAATTGAAACAAGCACTTGAAGAAAATCGCCCACAATTAATGAATAAAAAAGGTGTTTTCCATCACTACAATGGTCGACTGCAGATCTTTGATGACTAAACAAAAATTGTTAGACCTTGGCTGGGAAAATTTTAATGCATTCTTCATACGGTCCAGACATAGCACCTTCGGATTATCATTTATTCCGCTGTTTACAAAATTCTCTAAATGGAGTAAAATTACTTTCAAGAGAAGCCTGTATAAACCATTTAAATCCGATTTCGCTCAAAATCCCCAAAAAATTTGTAGCGATGGAATAATGGCTCTACCAGAGAAATGGTGAAAGGTAGTCGAATTAAATGGATAATATTCCGTTCAATATATGAACCAAAAATGTATACCAAAAAAGTCTAGTATTTTCACTATAAAAAGTTATCCGCGAACTTATCCGACTTCCTAATATATCGCATTCCTGAGTAAAAGGAGCTTATTGTTTGTATGGACTTCTTAATTTTGATTAAGTTTTTCTAAACGAAAATTAAGTTAAAGAACGGTTTTATATACATATTTTAAATTAGTTGACGTGTTTCAAGTTTTACGTTGTTTCTATGACACGTTATATATGTTAAAAGGATGTCTGACTATTTACAGAGAGCATAGCATATTTATAGAGATAAATTGACAAACTACAAAAAAAATTACAGGCTTATGGAGTTACGGAGCCCGGCGCAGGATCTGATGTGGCCGGCATTAAGACCAGGGCTGAGAAGAAGGGCGACGAGTGGATCCTCAACGGTCAAAAGATGTGGATCACCAACGGTGGTGTTGCCAACTGGTATTTTTTTTTTAAATACGAATGGTGCTAGACCATACGAAATAATATAAACTGCTTTGTCATTTTCGATAAATGGTTTTTCCTTTAATTTCTTAACTGTTACTTAGTCCAGTCGACAGGGGGCCAAAAAAGCTTCAGAGTGGACAAATCGTCATATTTACTTTTTAATGAACATTATTACTGAACATTATTTAATTATTCAATAAACATTTGGAAATTGAGTTTTTTGAATATATCTCGTTTCGTGGGCTCCCTAGCGAAAAATTCCTTGAGTGTATTTGTCTTGTCTTCAAATTTTATACAAAATGACACCTCCATGATCCCTATCCGATGACATAATAATTGTAAAAAAATCCGTTAAAAACTAAAATAATCCGGTCCAAGCCTTGACAGTAGGATATTTTATGCTATGTGAATGCAATTACTAATAAAATTAATGAAATCATTATCCCGACATTGCATAAATCTTTCTTAGAGATTCCCTTAAAATATGCTTCGGTTTTATATTAAAGTTACCCTACTCGTTCGTGAAAGTAGGACTTATAAATGGGCATTGTGCTTCCATTGAAATTGATTCAGAAATTCCTTCGAGTGGAGTATTCGTTTTTTTTGCATTCGACATCCAATACCGCGAATGTAACTTGGATACAATTTTAGAGGAGGCGGAAAAAACTGAATATCAACCCATTGGCTCTTTGTGTTAAGTATATGAAAATTGTATTTATTATAATTTATTTAGTCGATTTTGTTATTAACAAATTTAGATAACCGTCATCAAGACATAACTATGAGAAATGTATGTTGCATTCACGTTCTTTATTACAAATTTTGAGTCAAAAGCTGCCAAGGGGGTTACGAATATTCGAAATAAAAAGATTTGATTCACCGTTGGTCAAATTTTATATACAGAATCGTGCCTTTGAACGTATAGAATTGAACTACGTAAAAATCTCCATTTCTCGGAAAAAATGTTACATTCGCGGTATTGGACGTCGATAGACGATATTTGTTAATTGACTCTTTGTTCGTAGGTACTTCGTGTTGGCACGTACGAACCCGGATCCTAAGTGCCCTGCTAGCAAAGCTTTTACTGGCTTCATTGTAGAGAGGGAATGGCCCGGAGTCACTCCCGGACGTAAGGTCAGTCTATTAAGATCGCTTGAGGGTATGTCTATATATACGTATGTTAATACGGCTTTTCCTACAATTATAGTATCCAGACTATAATGAATATACACCAATAATATCGCCTACCGTTGATGAATCTACCATCAGAAGGGGGAGAAGTCGCGCGGGATCATTCACGTCCGGGAACAGTCAAACCAATCACCTGCCTTTAATAAATGTACTTGAATTTTTGTAAAATTCTAAAATTAAATATTTTTTTAGAACACCCCAGATGCGTTGCCATTTATATCTCTACTCAGCGATACATATGTGATATTGAGATATTGTTGCTACTTGCAATATTTTAAAAATATAAATATTTAGGAATATAATAGTTACACTACATATTTATGGTTGCTATTAAATGAAATAGGAAAAATACGTTCTTTGTTCTTTACTTTAAATTATTTTTTTATAACGATTAACATTAGTCAGTTATCTTACTTGCTAAAAATACTTTTTCATATTTAAATAAGATCGATCGAAATATAGTAACATTTATCGAAAAGAAATTTATTTCATTTAGTATGTATTTATTTATGTAACCTACGCCTATTATATAACTTATTTAACTAATATATTGCTAGTGTTAATGGCCAAATACAGATTACACTGACATTATATACAATACTTATATACATTTAATAGATTGTCCGCGACTAATAATAGTTTTTTTTATTATTAATAATACATGTTGATTTGTGTTAGCATCGGTGTGTCTATTTGCGTGTGACGTTTGTATTGTAATATTGATTTATGTTTTAATACTTATTTACGGTAGTTGTTTTTCCTAACTTCAATATTAGTTACATTTATTTCCTCCCCTGTCCCTTTCTTCATAGCTCAAATATTGACTGAGAGATGATGCTGTGAGGCATTTAGTTTCGTTATATATTTTTACAAAAAAGTATAAATATAATAGTTACATTTAAAAAGTATGTTAAGGAGCTTAGCTTCATTGATTTGAGTTCCTTTTACTTGTTTTTATTTTTTCTTCCCTTACTTCTTTTTCTTAATTTTATTTACGTTTTATTTTGGTTCGAGTTCACTTCATACTACTTGTCACTTGTGTTTGTCGTCAATGCTTTGGAACCTTTTAGTGTAATGCTTTTAGTGTATTATTAGTGTGTACTATATTAATGTTTATGTATTCATTTATTTATTTTTTTGCTATAACTATTCAAACTGCTTGCACTACCTTCATTCCTTCAATTATCTCTCCTATAGTTGGCTAAAGAGATCGTTTAAGCGATAAAGCCGCCAATTGTGTCTGCCCTATAGTGTGTTAAGTAGTATATTTTATTTTGTTTCTTGTGTACGCAATAAAGAGTATTATCATTAATTACCCCTCTTCCTCCCCCCCCCCCCCCCTCTCGCTTTGTGCTTTCCCCATCAAAGGTGGTACACATAGATTGTAGGATGTTGTGTTTTAGGAAATGAACATGGGCCAGCGTGCATCTGACACGCGCGGCATTACCTTCGAGGACGTGCGCATTCCCAAGGAAAACGTGCTCATCGGCGAAGGCGCTGGGTTCAAGATCGCCATGGGTGCCTTCGACAAGACCAGGCCGCCGGTAAGATGACGCCCATTTAAGGTCAATAGTAGACAATTAAGGGCAGCAATTAATTCAACTTCGTGCGATCCCGCAAAAATAATAGTAGAGTATGCGCCACAAAAGAAGTCCCGTGGACGCGGCGCTTTGATTTACCTTATCAAATAATGTTTTTTTTTACACCTACCAATAAAGAATTAGGATTAGTGTCAAAATTAGGAAGTAATAAACGGACATAATAACATTTATATTGCAGAATAGCCGACCTTCTTTCATGGTACATCTTTGGTGGCGCAAAATCTACCCTGTTTTAAAATATATATAAACCATGCTTTAAAAATGTACTGGTCTTATTAGCGTAATCAAATTAAAATTACTATATTCAATATTATTTGTGTTATATATTGTGTATGATTTAATAAAAAGAAAACGTTAAACAATTGTCATGCTTCCTCGCACTCCCGCTGGAAGAGATCAGTACCGGGATATAAGGATATCAGGGATATAACTTTTTACTGTCGCTTCTAATTATTGCCACCGAGAAAGATCAGCTTCCACGAACATTTGAAAGAGCTAATAACGGCGTTAATTGCTTTTCATTGTCTTCTTAACTGTTTTTGTACGCTTTATTTACCTTCGTAGCTCGCTTTGGAGAACTTATCATTTGTTTCAGTATATTCGAAGTATCTCTTTTTCCAGAAGTTTGTAATTTCGTCTGCGTAATCACGTCATCATATGCCGCACTACGAAGCTCTACTGTTTTTCTTCTTTTACTTCTTTCTCTCAATTCTGTGAATGATGTTAATGGTCGACCCGATCTCCGCTGCTGCACTCTCGGTATTTCAAATGTTTTCTGCAGCCATTCGTCATTATTTTGAAGGAATCTTTTTTCTATTTCATCTGCTTTCTTCCACCTCTGTTTGAATTCAGATTTAATATACGACTTTTGCTTCAAGTTATTTATTAGATCATCTGAATAGTCTTCGCTATACAAAAGGTATATTTCCAAATATTTCAGCTTTTCTTCAAAAAGTTTAGTTTTGGCATTTTATCGTACAGCGATCTACGGGTTATCACCCTTACGCCTGAGCCAACAGATGACCCTGAAACAAAATAAATATAATCTACCACGTCAACATAATCTAAATTTTCGATTTAATATCTGTCATTTTTTCACTGTCATAATTGTCACCCATAAGTCGAGAAAATGCGGATAAGTGCGGCTCATTTGATAATTATTATATTGTACAAACTCCGATCTTCCAATTACAATGAAAATTATAACCGGGACGTACCCTGATGTACAACAAAAACCTTTCAATGCGCTAAAATGTGGTTTAAAATTTAAAAACTAAAGCCTTTTTTCAAATAGCTAAAATATGTTTATTACGTTAACAAATAAAACAATAACTACTTCAAAAGTATGTGTTCTCACCTGCTCGGTCTAGCTAGACCTATAACTGTAGTTTTTGAAGAACTGAACATTAAATTTTTACTTTACACTTAGGAAGCCGAGAAAGATACGTGCACTTGTAGCGACGCGAACGGTCAAGTTCCGACTAAAGCTACCTGCGTGCCGTTGAGAGACGGGGAAGGGTTGCCTATTGTTCTCTGTTTACTTAACTTTATCAATAACCGGTTTTTTTCTACATGCTTTGAGTTCTTTATAATTGACTTTTGGCCAGCTAGATCGCTAGAATACCCCTATGTGCGTTGGAAGCTTGCGTTATCTATCCATCTCGAAAAAAAAGGAAGAAAGTATAACAGTTCAATTCCTGTCCTGTATATATCGAAAATACAAAAATAAATATAAAAAAGCATTCAAGGATAACAAAAAAATTTATATAGGTACGAATTAATTACGTCACTGTAACAGGAAATGGGTACCTGACTCAACATGATGCTGCAGTATATTCTGCATACATGCGCTGATATTCTGTCAGATCCCCACGTATCACGGATGGACGACATCGCAGCTGATAAAAGGACAGGATAAATATATAGATTATTGTAGTAATTTAAAATAAACATTAAGTTCGGCGTATGGTCACATTTCTTTATGTTGTAACGACAACCCAGGTGGCAGCGGGTGCGACAGGTCTCGGCCAGCGCGCATTACACGAAGCGACCAAATACTCTTTGGAGCGCAAAACATTCGGCGTACCAATTGCCAAACATCAAGCCGTCGCGTTCATGTTGGCGGACATGGCGATCGGCGTGGACACCGCTCGGCTCGCCTGGCAGAAGGCTGCCTGGATGGTCGATCATGGTGAGTATTGCCAGAGTGAACAAGACAAATGGACGTACTCATATATTCCGTTCCAATTTGTTCAAATGTAAACAAACGTGGCGACGTGAGGTAAGTACTGACACGGCATTAAATAGTGAGGTGGTAATTGTTTACATATCCATAATTTGATTCATCGTGAGTGCAAGTTTGCCCTTTTTTTTTAGCAAGTTAGCCCTTTCATCCTGAGTTAAAAGCTATATGATGAGATATTTTTTTTAGTTTAAGGTTGTATTAGTTACCTCAGACCGCCTTGTTTGTTTACATTTGTCCAATTTATTTTGATTTGGAACATATAGGGTACTTTTTATCCAGATCACAGTTCCCACGGGAATTACACTAAAACCACGGGAACGAAGTCGCACGCAGCGGTGCAGTTAATAGTTTAATACAACGGTTTTATAATAGTATTTCAGTATTATAAGTTTTTGAATGGAACTAATTATTCATTATGAGATCTTGGCGTAGAATGAAATTATAATTTATTAAATCATAAGAGCGGTAATTTTGGGAAACTGAGTGTATCTAAAAGGCTCTAGAGCTAGGAACTGGCCGACTTTAAAATTGACTAAAAATTTTAGTCTGCCGACTTAGAAATTCACAGCTACATTTTTAAATCGACAGGACAAAAGAACACGGTATTAGCTTCGGTGGCTAAATGCCACGCGTCTGAAGTCGCTAACAAAGCTGCCAGCGACGCGGTACAAATTTTCGGAGGGAATGGATTCAACACTGAATACCCTGTAGAGAAACTTATGCGCGATGCAAAGATTTACCAGATCTACGAAGGCACCTCCCAAATCCAGCGACTTATTATATCCAGGGAGATCTTAAACGCCGCTGCGCAAATGGCCTAAGGAGAATAAAAAGAGTTACAAGTTGCACCCACACACGCAATGAATATTAAAAAAAGAGTGCGATATATTCTAATGTTTGA
The DNA here is from genome assembly GCA_914767545.1 of Sesia apiformis. Classification (NCBI taxonomy): domain Eukaryota; kingdom Metazoa; phylum Arthropoda; class Insecta; order Lepidoptera; family Sesiidae; genus Sesia; species Sesia apiformis. Next base: position 11,940,982 of record OU611947.1, on the reverse strand, counting down.
TTTAAATTTTTACGACCATCTACATAATGATATTCTGGAGGCAGAAAGAGTTAAATCCTTTTTCAGTTTTTGTCTCCGACTACACATTGAAAGTATAGTAATTTTCTTAATCTTTGACATAATCTTTCCACAACATATTGACGTCCTGCAGTTACATAAAAGTGTAAGAGCCGTCAAAATAGTAATAATATCAATAATTCTTTTGGATAAAAATGTTAAATAACTAAGTTAAATAAATACAAAATACATTTTATATCATTAAAGTTTTCAAAAAAAAAATATAATATAGAAATGAATATACAAAATATTTTTATAAGATTATTTACAACTTGGTGGTTTCTGGATTGTGGTGGATATTTTAGAGAAATTTGTTAATATTAATTATTATTGTATTTAATGACATCCTTTTGTAAATTTTATAATTGATTAATTGATTATATTGTTTATTTTATTATATTACATTTGGATCAAATTATGAAATTGTATTTTAATGATTGTATTCAAACACATTGTAACATAATAATTATGTAATATATTTCTTCGCCTTATGGCAGAACTAATACGTTCACAAATAAACGGACTTGAATTGAAATAAATTTATGAATACCTAATATTCTTATTTTTTTACATGACCTATGCGAACGGAATATAAACGGAATAAATAGTTTAATCAGATACAAAAAAATTCATAAAAGATAATGTCAATCATCATTGATCCCTACAGCAAGTATGCAACATGTAATTAGTAGTAAGACATCGCTGCTTCGCTAAATACCAGAGTGGGGATAACAGTGATAGTAAATCTTTTTAGAAACAGAAAAGTTTAGGTTGTCTTTAATTTAAGTACTGTTGCTACGGATGCCTAGTTTTACATTTCCATAGATGTTACTTGATTCTAGGAAACAATATCCTGGTATGAATATTGTTGGTAAAACGACAAAACTAGACATAAATGGAAGCGATACACGCTAATTACCAGTCAAAATTGATAATCATACCGACCCCCCGCGCCCCCGGACACACCGCCTTACTCAGTCGTCGTCGTTTTGGTAGTTGCATCTATGATGATCAGGCAGCGTCCTGTGGCAAAGCAACTCTTCGTGTAGTCGTGTCGTAAATGATCGCAAATCAGACTTTAAAATTATGTGTCAGTGAACTACGTTCTGGTTTTATGGCCAAACGTCCCTCATGCACAAGACAATGTACAGCAGAGGACGATGAAAGTGCGTTCGGTAGCGGCGCCTATATTCACTAATGTGTTTTTATAGAAAGAAAACCTAGTCAACCGACTAGCTGACGGTCGACCTGGTGATAAGTGGATACCATCTCCCATGAACATCCGCGATGCATGCTAACTAACATCCGTCCAGAACGACAAACATTGCCACGCATCTGGATGCCACGCCTACTTTTAGAACTTCAGGAATGAATTTGGAGCAAAGGTTGGAAAAATGGAGAGGAATACGATAAGGTGGGGGGATAGGTTCTGGCATATTTCACTCACTAGCGAAACACGGTACGTACATAATGGAGGAAATAAGACGAAGTGGGAAACGCAGTATATTTTACGGTAGTCTTCTTTGACTGTCGAGGTAACTTGGTCCGTCGAGAACGGCCAGCGTCTGTGGGGTTGCAGGGAGCACCCTTGTAATGGAAAATTTGGAGAAAGGATGGGGAATATGACCCCATATTCCCCAAAAGGAGATATATATAACAAAAGGAGAAAACTCATCCTATGATACTCGCCATTGTACCTTGGGGAGGGATCCCATTATACTGTGTACTCGAAAGGACGAGATGGAGTTAGATCGGAAGTATAATAAAATAAGATACTTTTCTTATTCCTCTATACTCCTTACCGATGGGACGGGGAATAGGAGATATAATGAGATTAGAGTCTTCGATATCTTCTTATTCGTCAGGATAGGAAATGGGTTCTGGCCTAGATGGATAAATAAAAATTATAATTATTAAATTATTATTATTCTGTGTTATAAATTATAACACAACGTTGTCTGTCTATTATAAATAATACATAAAACAAATAAAAAAACATTTTAAACATCTTTGAGTTTTGTCTAAGGACAATAACTTTGCTTTGTAGGTCTCATATAATATGTACATAATGTGTATACGAGTATAATGTGGGAGCAAGTGATATGTAGCTTTATTATGTAGTGTAGGGTAAGTATTATAAGTAAAGAGGGTACCTGAACTATCTGCCCTCGTATTATGAGCTCTTATTTCCAGGCAACTTCCACTGCCAGACTTTGTACCTTGATTTTTGAAACGTAGCCAAATCTAACGTTAACTGGCTTCCCTCAAGTTCATTGAATGTACTTCTCTCAACAAGCCAGTCAACATTAGGCTTAGGTACGTTCGTAATGAAAAATATCAAGGAACAAAATTAATCGGCATCGAAGCTGCTTTAGAAATATAGGCTTTATTTTACAATTAAAAATTAGATTTATCTTTTAATAAAAAATCAGGATTGGTAAGTAATGCAAGCATCGTTTGTTATCAATAGACGAAAGATTATAAAATATATTAAGATATAAAATTATAAAAGACAAGTACTTACCTATTTATTATTTATTTAAATGTTTAAACACGGCAACAAGCTTTGCAGCTTTTTCAGTACCTAGTCGGTTCCAGACTAGGTCAGAGGGTTATCGGTTATCTGGATGCGAAGTAATAATTTAAATAAAAACTTAATCTTCTGAAAATAAGCTTCAATTCTACTGTTGTTTTATAAACAGGTAAAGTAGGTATCAGTACTCGTACTTTCAGACCAATCAATGGCGCAATAGAGTATCGACCGAGAGGTACATACCTACACCATCATGTATGTATTAGATTGTAAGTAGGTAGTACTTGCTACCTACATAAACTTTGCTTGTAACTATCGTGGACTTCAAACATTTCTAACATGTTACAAACATGTTTTTTATTGAAATAAAAAACACCTATTTTAAACACAAAACAATGTCAGAAACAAAAAATCAGTTTGTTATGTTCGAAATAAAAAAAAACTGTTTGTTCTCCATCGTTGGCTTGGATTCAGGCCTATAACATTTGTCTCAAGTTCATGGTTGGAGAACAGTTTTGTTGGAAAGTTCACGGTAAGATATTGTAGAGCGTATCTTCGAGAGGCTTCACGATGCGATCTAAAATAGTATGTTAACGCACTTTAGCTGATGCCTAATACTTTTCTCGCAACAATTAAGCTATGTGAATATATTTGTATATAGGTATAAAACCATACATATGAAAATAAATATTTTAAGTTATTTAATTTTAAGTTCTTGTCGAACACAGACAGCGTGAACATTTTATGGTGGAAAAGACAATTTCTGTGATAATATCACCGACGGTACAACGATACAGGTCTGTACATATATTTTTTTATTTATTAAAATATGACTTAATGTATTTAACAGAAAATATTGAATACTGCGCCATCTGCCGATTACATACAAAATAATGAACTTTTATGCCTACTACATGTTATCAAAAACGTTTAACAGAGCGCGCCACTGTGCACCGGATGTATGAAGTATTACTATTTTATTAATTCTTACCTTCTACTTATTAGAATGTACTTCACCATAAATCCTTATTGGAAAAAATTAAAATCATTTTCTTTTTTCTGTTTATAAAACACAATTGTAAACAAAAACGTAAGTAAATTGTTGTATGCAATCATACTTATAAAGATTGACCTACATTCGGAGCCCTTGTGAAAGGATTGTGCAATAGAAACGGTCATTTATTACACAACACAACGTATTCATAAGTAAACATAATCTTTTTGCAGCATTCTAAATGATTTTTATAACAGGCAAGTATGGTATGAAACCAATACGTAAAACCACTTTATATCGATTATCTTCAAAGAATGAATGACATATGATTTTAAAAATGCAGAAAAAATGTTAATTTCGATCCTACATTTAATTACAAAGATTTCTGGGAAATAGGTCATGACACAGTTTTAATTCGAATTAGGTTAATTTCCCACTGCCCTTTACCGACTTATTTCAATGTCAGTCGTGAGTACAGTAGTTCCATTGAACCAGAGTTATGTCGGAATATCAAAGTGTAAGTGAAGTGGCCTAGAGACCTACATTTTGTTTTTAATTTTGTTATTATCGCTTTTAATAGCGAGTTTTGAGATATAATATTTCTTTTGACAACGTAAGTGACATATTATTAATTCTGCCGAAGTATTCAGTCGCCTCGTTCGGTGGTTCGTGTATGATGCACGAAGACGCTCCAAAAATGAGTGTAGAACAGAATCTGGCTGCCTCTACAAATCAGGCGAAGAGTGAACTCGTTATGGAAGTGCCTGTGGAGTATGATATGAATTCAACCGAGCAGAAGCCTGAAATTGTAGAAATCGATCTTCAAGTTTCTTATGTGGACCCATCGAATGGTACGTATAAGTTCTACCTATAATTAGCTATAATCATAGTATAGAGACTCATTCGTTCAAAGCGGATGTGTTAAGTAGGTATTTTATTAACAATGATAATTTTACTTTTAATCAAATCAATAGTAACTATTAGTTACAGTTCATTCAATTTATCAATATATTATGATGATAGTTAAATCTAATTATTATAATGGAATTAGATAGCAAGACTTACATATATTTTAAGGTTTGTTCATATTAGAGTCTGCTTTGACAAAATTCGAAGGCATGAGGCCTGAAAGAAAATAATATGAATGTCTTTATTCAAAGGAGACAAGTGTTGTATAATAATACATACATCTACATAATATTGTATGTATTGTGGAGGCTAGCTGCTCGTACGCTCGGTTGCACGATGTGGCAACGTCGCATGGTTTTTTTGCGCTATCCTGTAATGGAATCGGCTGTGTGAAACAGTGTTTTAGCCGAATAGTAGAGGCACGCGGAATGTGTTTCGAGAATAGTTTGATTTTATGTTAACTTCCACCTTGTGGTGAACGTGTGTAGGTAACGTTCCGAGTCGTTTTGTATTCAGTGGGTGGTACGCCGAGGCTTTTTGATTTCATTTGGTGTCAGTAGGACACATTTGCTCGACAGCGAGCTGCAGTAGCGACGCCGCAACGCCGCTTCTTACACCGTACGATGAAGTAACCGTCCTGACGTAAGAACACAACCATAGAGTGGTGTACAGATTGAGCCTACTTAGACACATTCTGATGTTTCGCAGGCCTCTGTCATAATAACGACGCGTTGTTGCGAATGTTCTGGGTATTTTCGGAAGTAGGACGAACGATGAATCTGTTTGAAATCTGACAAGTGGGCTGCGTTGAATTTATTGGATTATCGGGCTTATACTATCGCATGTTTTGCTGTTTTGTGTGCTCTCCTAACTTCGTACTCTACTATCTCTACAGTATTAACCTACTACTTCATATAACAATTAATATTCATACCAGTTTAATATGTAGTGTCCTTTTCAAATTCTGAAATTAGTCAAAATTGTCATGCTAATTTTGCAGTATGGGTAGATTTTTGGGCGGAGCTTAAAGTCTGATCAGCCAGGCCAAAACAGTTGTTCTACCTAAACCCCACTGCTATAAGAGACGTTATTTATGTTCTTTTTAGTAGGTCAACACCCTATTGTCCCAGATTTTGAAATTTTCGTATGTATTTAGTAGTGATGGACCGAATGTGGATTCTGCTGAATGTCGAATTCGGCCGAATATTCGGTTAAAACAAGAGCCGCTACCGAACTTAGGTGGAATTTCGCGGGCGTTTATGACAGCCACAAGTCATGACATGTTTGTGATATGGCTTGTCAGTTCATTAAAGCACTCTTCCCACACACTATCCCCGCCAGCCCCGAGACCTCTTATCTCACTTGTTACCGCGTCATCCATCACTGCGACACGTGTATTTGTTTACTTTTTTTTGTTATAAATATTGTTTTTACTTGTAAGGGGAGATATAAGTCGTACAAACAATGAATGATACATAATAACAAATATAAAAAATAAAAATATAAAATAAATATAAAGAAAATATAAAAAATAACAGAAATAAATATAAATAATAATTATGTGCAGTAAATTTCCTTAATCTATACATATAATATAATAAAACTTTAAAAGTTATGTACACATTGAGTTATTTTAAAAAAAAATAAGGTTCTCTTAGAAGCTACAGAACCCAAAACAGAAGTTTTCAAAATTTATGTCTGTATGTTTGTCTATATTTCTCTTTGTTACCGCATCACGTAAAACGTACTCAAGGGATTGTAATCGAGTTTTCACTAATCTATAGCCTCAATGTACTAATGTATGTATAATTTTCGCCTCATGAACCGAAATTCGGCCGATGCCCGAAAAGCTGACGAATTTGGGCCCGATTGTGAAACTAATTTCTATCTACGAATTTGAGACTAAAGATATACTAGTCTTTAGTCTCAAATTCGTAAAGATTTTGTAGATAATTAGCCCTCTCTTATAACCATAAGTACCTATTCTTATAGAAAATCTATATTATTACGTCCTATTACGATTGCTATATTTTTTTTATTTTCTGTCGTCGTCATTACAATCGTCTTTCAGATAGGTATGTGCTGCTTAATTTCTAACAGTTACAACACTTTTAACCTATATCTAACCCCCCTGCGACATTTAACGCCACACTTTTGAAATTTGTTTTATTACTTAACACTAGTTTAAAACGATTTTTACACTTGTGTTTTTAAGAATTAATGAAATAAATCAACATTCTGGTCTCGTGCGTAAACATTTGCGTTTACGATTTAGATATTGGTTGAAAAAATGAGAAAATTAGAAAACGAAGGTAGTTCAGAATGGACTTCATATTCACACGAAATGGTAATACATACTGATACATACTGATTATATATAATTGTATGTTACTTAGTCTTCGTTTTGTCGCCTTTTTCGCCCACTAAAAATAACAAAATTACTATAAAAAAATAAATAAAAAATATACCCTCACATTTAATAATCAAATACTTAGTCTTCTGTATATTATTTGGACATAATTTCTCAATTAGTTACAAAACTTACAAATAAAATTAGGAAAAATCAATAAACTACGTAGGTACTAATTAAATTAATGAGAGACTCATCCTCAACTGCATCAACTGGGTGTGATTGTCTGTATCTGAAGACTCCTAATACGAATCCAACTTACATCCGATTTTAGATTCTCCGTTTGCTGATTAAAGTATTTACAAATGATAGTCGATTTTGATGCTTTGTCAAATTGATAAACACTTAGGAGCTATTACAAAACAAGAGGCGGGAAAACCCCCAACATAAACGTCAAATGGCGGAAGTTCCGATACACGCAATCGTTTAATGCGTCAACTTTTAATAATAAATTGAAGAGTGGCGAATGAAATATTTTCGATTCTATTTGTCAAGATAATTATCAATCTGTATTTATCTTGATAATTATCAATTGGTCAATTCTCTATTATACATACACTTGAAAACGACAAAACAATCAAAATAACTGATCGACTTATCTATGTCCAAGTGATCAGCTTGATATTTTACTTTTTGTCTTGTCAAATCTGAAGACATAAAAACAATCAGAAATAATTATAAATATGTATAACACACTATGGTGGAATATGACATACCTAAATAAGAAAACAAACAGGAATGCGAACCATAACGAGCATACTACTGACATGACTATTATGGACAGTACTGTACAACCAGGTATCCTATAGTGTAAAAAAGAAATAGTAGCTACCTTTATTAAAAATATGTCAGCAATTGGCATTGAGATAAATCCCAATACTTACTGAGATAAACTGAAAAGATTTTCCCAGTTTGATCTACTAGGCAGTGCAGTTGCCTCTGCACGTCTAGTCTTTCTTTCTGTGCTTATTTTAGTATAATCTAAGCTTCAGTTTATCGTATTATTATAATATGTTTACACTAGCAATTGTAATAAAAAATACCTAATTGATAAGCCAATAACTTAAGTCGCAAATGCTGCAATTCAATAATGACAGGCTCTATAAGCAGTGTTTTTCAAATACGTTTATTGAAAGCGAACACGTAGTTGGCAGATTATTAGTTATTAATGTTAATACAGATTGTACAGAGTTGACCTCTATATACATATAAAATCTCATAAAATCATAACAGAAACTCCCAATTATTCCCAAAATTAGAGAATTTGCGAGATAACTTTCAAAATAGATGTAGGGTTTCGACCTCTTAGTACATATCTACGAACAAAACTTCATTATACCGAGTAGGTACACAGTGACATTAACAAACCGGAACAATGAGGCTGACCAATTACTTTGTTATTTACTCCGAGCTAATTGGCACAGTTCGGTACGTATCAGTTAAGTGAGTTTTTACCTGTTAAAATGGAAATGAGATCAGTCGTTTAGAAATAGCATAAACGTCGTTGCGCTAACCAAAACTGATAATGTGCATATTTTTGTAAGTTGCTTCATTATAAATTGTACTTCGCTTTTTGTAATATTACTAGTCTTTACTCTATCCGGCCTTTAATATTTTAAAAAGGTTTAAAATCCATAATCCTAAAATAAAAAGTCAAATGAAATGTTTTGATGTTATATTATTATTCCAAAAATAAATATCATTATTTACAAAACTGTCATGTAAAAAGCAAAAATATCAGAAAAGAAGTAGTTGAATAAATAGACGAGTACAAAAGAATACATATGTACAGATCTTCCACGAAAACATTGCCCATCGGGAATAATAGGGTATTTTCGGCAAACATGGAATTCATAAATAATAGGGGTTAAAGTATGAAATTGCCGTTTTATAGTAATAGATACTTTGAATTGACATAAAACCTTCATGGTGTGAGATTTTCGAGTGAAACTTTTTTCACATGATACCTATGAGATTCTTGTTTTAAAAAATGTGCAACATTCTATTTTCGACTTTCAATTGTTTTTTTTATTCAGCTTAGACGGGAAAGATGGATACTTCGAAAATCCGAGTAATCTTTGAATACGAGTTCCGACGCGGAACTAACGCGGCAGAAACGGCTCGAAATATCAATGCTGCGTTTGGAGAGGAGACTGCTAATGAACGAACCGTGCGTTTTTGGTTTAAACGCTTTCGTAATGGAAACTTCGACTTGAAGAACGAACCAAGTGGAAGACCGGAAAACCGTGGAGAAAGTATAAAATTGCCGATTTGTACTGAAAAATTAAAACTCGTTTTCTCTAAAATATATTCATTTAATCAAAATATTTACCCTCATTATCTATACATTGTTGCCATCTAATCGGAAGTTCATTTATGCCTTTGCGATCACTCTGAGGATGTAGATTCGACAAACTGTGTGAAAGCATTTTGTACTGCCTCTTGGGAAGAAAATTTTTTACCACGTAGAAAATTGTCCAAATCACGAAAAAAATGGTAGTCCGTTGGAGTAAGGTCTGGCGAGTACGGAGGATGACGTATGGTTTCTAACTGCAGCTCCTGTAGAGTTACAACGGTTTCTCGTGCAGTGTGAGGTCTTGCGTTATCATGGAGCAATAATGGTGAAGATCGATTCACGAGTCGGGGCTGTTTCACTGCTAGTTTCGCCATCATTGTTCGAAGTTCGGCACAGTAAACATCTGCTGTTATTGCTTGACCAGACCTGAGAAAGCTATAGTGAATAACACCATGAATAGACCACTAAACAGTTACCATTACTTTTTTATTGGTAAGCTTTGCCTTAAGGGCACTTAGGGTTGGCGGCGTTTGACCTGGGGTCAGCCATTGCATTTTTCGCTTTCGGTTATCGTAAAGAATCCACTTTTCGTCACATGTCACAATTCGATCCAATATTCTTTCATTTCTGTACCGATTCAACAAGGCAACGCAAGTTTCAACACGCGTTTCTTTCTGCAGATCAGTCAAATCGTGAGGCACCCATTTTTCATATTTTTTTATCTTATTCATTTGATGCAAATGAGTCAATATTGTAGGTAAGGTAACGTTAAACCATGCCGCTAATTCCTGGGTAGTTTGACTCGGATCGGCTTCCACCATCTCCTTCAATTCAGCGTTATTCACCTGTGTGGGCGGTCTTCCACGTGGTTCGTTCTTCAAGTCGAAGTTTCCATTACGAAAGCGTTTAAACCAAAAACGCACGGTTCGTTCATTAGCAGTCTCCTCTCCAAACGCAGCATTGATATTGCGAGCCGTTTCTGCCGCGTTAGTTCCGCGTCGGAACTCGTATTCAAAGATTACTCGGATTTTCGAAGTATCCATCTTTCCCGTCTAAGCTGAATAAAAAAAAAATTGAAAGTCGAAAATCGAATGTTGCACATTTTTTAAAACAAGTACCTCATAGGTATCATGTGAAAAAAGTTTCACTCTAAAATCTCACACCATGAAGGTTTTATGTCAATTCAAAGTATCTATTACTATAAAACGGCAATTTCATACTTTAACCCCTATTATATTGAAGCAAGATATGATAAACTAGTTGGTAAAACATGACACTAACTTCAATCCAACTTGGACAAAGCCACAAATTTATAAGGTTATTCTTCATCATAAGGAAATATTTGTGGAATATTCCATGAATGTGGAAATATAGGTACATATGGGGAATAGGAAATATTCTATCGACAAAATTTTACCTGAATATTTATGTACACTAGAGCGGATCAATTTGTTCGAGAAGAAATTTTGTTCCCGATTTAGTTGATTTTCGGATTCTACGTTAAATTCTAAGAAAAAAACTCCACATGACCATATGGCTACGGTGAATTTCGAGTCCGCCAAATTTCTTTTGAAGATTTTGATTTCTGAATAGCTTTGGTGGTTATATATTTTATGACTTTTACGAGATATTTTTCATCATTTTACTTTCCAAAATTGTATCTAGGGGTGATGCTGTTCCATATGTACCATACAATAATATATGAATCACGAAAAACACATACAATAAGAGAAGAGAAGAGAGGTGATATGCTTAATGTCTCGTAAAAGTCATGAAATATATAACCACCAAAGCTATTCAGAAATCAAAATCTTCAAACGAAATTTGGCGGACTTGAAATTCACCGTAGCCATATGGTCATGTGGAGTTTTTTTCTTAGAATTTAACGTAGAATCCGAAAATCAACTAAATCGGGAACAAAATTTCTTCTCGAACAAATTGATCCGCTCTAATGTACACACTATATTGAGATTACCGCCATATCATTGGAATTTCAATCCGATTGAAAACATATGGTCGCAACTTAAGGGTTATGTAGTAGTGATGGGTAACCCCGGAGTTAATGAATCAAAAGAGTTGAATCCGCGAGCAGAGCAGAATCCCTTAATTGTTCCTTAATTCATTCCGGTTCCGGCGCCAATCATGACCGTGAGTGTAATCGCGCATCGGCACTCAATGTCGGGGGCTCAAAATCGAGATACAACAATGGCATGACCTTTATTTTTTTTTGCTTATGCAATAACCATTAGGGAAAGGGAATGACACGCTCTCGGAAGGTTAATAAGTAGGTGAATCAAAAGAGTTACTAAGAGGAGTCTGATCCGCAAGCGGAGCAGGATTAAGTGAGTTAAAACACTCTGAGAAGTCTTTTTTACCCACCAGTAGTATATAGCTCAAAGAAATGTTGATATGAATATAATCACAGTAAAAAAATGTTATTGGAAATAAATAAATGATTGGTTCAGATGATTGGAAACAAGTTTATGATCTGATCACGCAATCAAATGCGAAGATGAATATAGAAAATATGAACATGCCATAGATGATTTCATGCATAGGATAATAATTAATACTTCTGAGAGTTCTGATAATTCTGAAAGATGATTCTGATTCTGATGTTCCATCCGAATAGTAGTATGGAACATTTTGAATCCATACCACCAGAGGGTCAACCAAAATTTCCTAAATGATATGTAACATTTGACTGATAATTGATATATAGGTGCTGTGATATAGGTGTTGATTTTTTAAGATATAATGTGAATAAGGCTAATAAAAGTAATATAAAGTTATATTTGCATACATTACACTACATAGATTCTTTTTTATAATTAATTATCTAACATGCAAATAATTATCTATAAGACTTAAGTAGAAAAAATGTAAATACGATTATCCAGCAATACGAGTATAATGATATGTTTAGTAAAGATATATATAATGTCATTAGTTTTTCAAGGAATAATAACAGCTCCTTATATTTTTCTTCACTGACTCGTGACATGTTCATAAAAAAATTGTATTTATCTCGCAATAAAGTATGCAATTAGAGGTACAGTAATTCATAGACGTGGATGTCGTGTTATGGTGTTTCCGGTTTAACCGATGGCCAATGTTTTCGTAATGTATCTTTACTTACATTGAGGTATAGAGAAATAGGTTGAACAAATACGGTTGTTGAGATATACAGTCGCCAACATGCTAATGTACCCAAAACCGTTTGATTCTAGTTTTTATTACAAGCACATTATGATACCAATGGATATACAGTACGTTGTTGCTGAGTGCCCGTTGAATGTTGATCATATCTCAAAAACTAGTAAAATTCTTCTCTTCTTTCTCTGCTGGAACACCTTAAAATTCGTTAAGTTTTTAGCTGATTAAGAAGCATAAAGGGATAAAAACAACATTGTTGTAGAGAAATGCCGAATGCAAATTAGCTTACTACAATTCGCCGCCGCTTAAACTATCCTCCCACGGGACGCAATAAATTATTTAATAATTATAATCAAGCTCGTAACATGATTAAAAAGTAATTTAAACAGATCGAGGCCAAGAAGGTTGCATTTCGTGTATATTTTTTATTATAATTGTAATCTGGAATGTAGAGCAAGGTCGGTGCGTTCGAGTCACATTAAAATAGAACAAACAGCTAGAGACACGCACACCTCAATGTTTACAAAGCGTTCTTGTTGCTGCCTCGCTGTCCAATTGCTTATTGGCACAATTTAAATGTTTAATTATGCAGTAAAAACACTGCTATAAATTATATTGCGACACATTGTTTTAGTTAATTTGCAACAAACTAAAATATGTGTTAATAAATTTGGGGCGTTATAAATAACTTACTGATTAGCCAGATAACCATTTTCGTTGTAAAAACACTATATTTGTAACATAATGTAACAGACATGTAACATGCGACAGTGTAGCATGTGACAGGGTAACATGTAACAGAGGTATTCTGTCTGTCGTCCATTTATAATCGCTGGACAGATTTTGTTAAAATCAGTGTCGAAGTTATTTATCGGTGAAGGTGTCGAAGTTATATTAGATTCCTACCTATGAAATTGCTGCTTTATATGGAAAAAAGTAGTATTTTTTTGTGTATCAAAATTATATATTTAATTAATCGAAGTATATTGCCCATTATTATCAATGCATTTTTGCCATTTTAATGCCTCTCCTATAGAACTCCAGGCTACGCGAATCGATAAATTCTCTGATAGTTTGTCACTACCTCATCGGAGATGAATTTTTTTCATGTAAAAGTTATCCAAATACCAAAGAAAAATGGAAATCAGTATGATCAGAGGAAGAGTGCGTTGGGTGACGGACTGGAGCTTCTTTTGACTCAGTTTAAGCTTGGGCAACGTTTGGCTGTGTCTCCTGGGTTCAAACATTGTGACGAACGTTTACAATTATTATACAGGATCCACTTCTCATCACTGACAATACAATTCAGAATGTCTTAATTTTTGTGCCGGTGCAGCAAAGTAAGGCAAGCTGTTACACGTGTTTGCAGCTGACTTTCATTAATATATTTTTTCATTTAATTATTTACTGTAATAACAACATGCTTGATTAAATAAATAGTTTTGGTAGTTTCAGTTTAAAAGTTTTTTAAAGATTTTTTTTTATAGAGAAGAGGGCGGACGAGCAAGCGGTCTCACGTGATGGTAAGTGTTACCGCCGCCCATGGACACCTGCAACACCAGGGGGTATGCGGGCGCGCCGCCGACCTTGCAAAATCCTATTCACAGCTCTCTTGAAGAACCCCATGTCGTAGTTTAATGGGAAGACCTCTTGAGGTAGATCGTTCCACAGCCTACGGGTTCGCGATATAAAATAATTTTTGGACCGAACAGTACGCGACACCTCCGTATCTAGGAAATGCGGATGGACCGCACTTCTGTGACGGGAGGTGCGGTTGGAGAAACCCGAGGTGGGAATTATATTGAATAATTCTACAGAGCATTCCCCATTGTACAGGCGGTAGAACACACAGGGAGACGCAACGTCCCTCCGAACGCTGAGGGGTTTTAAACTGCCCGTGAGAGTGGGATCGTTGACAATACGAACAGCACGTCGTTGGATGGAGTCAAATGGGTCCAATTGGTATTTCGGTGCGCCGGCCCAGAGATGTGAGCAATACTCCATATGGGGCCTCACCTGAGCTTTGTAAAGCATTAGGAGTTGCCCAGGGGTGAAGTACCGCTTCGCTCTGTTCAGCACACCGAGCTTTTTGGAGGGCATTTTGGCCTTACTTTCCAGATGACCCCTAAATTCGACTTTGCTGGAAATGTCGACACCAAGGATCCCAATACTCTCCGATATCTTAAGAGGTATGCTGTGAAAGCGAGGTGCTACGACAAAAGGATTTTTTTTAGCGATGAATGCACAGACTTGCGTCTTACTGGGGTTGAAATCCACTAGGTTCAGGGAACCCCAAATCGAGACTAGATTCAGGGAGTCTTCGATTTCAGACACAAGCCTGGTGCGACTTTCTTCCACTTCGACCCGAGGGATGTTGGCGCGGCCCCTGTACAAGGCGTCTCCAGTGCTGTCATCCGCATAGCAATGTATGTCACCAATTTGTAACAGGTCGTTGATATGCAGAAGGTACAGAGTTGGAGACAGCACGGAGCCTTGCGGGACGCCAGCGTTAATAGACATGGTGTCGGAGCAGCTACCATCGATAACGACTCTGATGCTCCGTCCGGTCAGGAAACTGGCAACCCATTCGCATAGTCCCTCGGGTATCCCGAAAGATGGTAGCTTGGAAAGCAGCGATTTGTGCCATACCCGGTCAAAAGCTTTCGCAATGTCTAGGCTTACAGCCAGAGCATCGCCTCTACTCTCAATGGCGTCAGCCCAGCGATGTGTCAAATACGCTAAAAGATCACCAGCTGAGCGATTATGGCGAAATCCATATTGACGGTCGCTAATCAGCTGGTGATCCTCTAGGTACCCAAGGAGCTGTGTGTTTATAACACACTCCATCACTTTGGAGAGGAGGGAAGTGATCGCTATTGGCCTGTAGTTGGCCGGGTCGGTGCGGTCACCCTTTTTAGGCAACGGGTGAACATGAGCTACCTTCCATGCTGACGGGAAGCTTTTTGTGGAATATGAGAGCCTAAAGAGTCGCGTAAGCACCGGAGACAACTCGGGAGCGCAAAATTTGAGCACCACCGCAGGAATACCGTCTGGCCCACTCGACTTTCGGATATCAAGAGATGCTAGAGCTCGCCGGACTTCACGCTGGGTGAAGCAGATTTCTGGCATGGAGCTTGTGCACCTCGAGGTGGACGGTGGTGAGGCACCTCTATCGTCCAGAGTCGAGTTTGAGGCGAAGAGACTGCCCAGGAGATCGGCTTTCTCCTTCGCCTCATGGGCCAGTGAGCCATAGAGTTTCCGCAGTGGTGGAAGTGACGACTGACAGAAGTTACCCTCGGCAGCCTTAGCGAGCGACCAGAAAGCCCGACTTCCAGAAGGATAGCTTGCTAGTCGATCGCCAATTTTGCGGATGTGCTCATTCCTTGCTCTGACAGTGATCCTCTTACTGTACCTCGAGGCAGCGTTAAATTTCTTCCTCAAGTCGGTGGTATTCGGATCTTCAGACACCTGCGCTTTGGCCCAGGCCCTGTATGCAGCCCGCTTATTACGGCGGGCCTCTCTACAGGACTGATTAAACCAAGGTTGGTTCCGTGCGCCTACGGGTATCACGGAACAAGGAATATAACATTCCATGCCCTGCAACACCACGTCGGCAACGGAGTCTGCACAGGTATCCGGATCACCCGACGAGAAACAGAGCTGCCCCCAGGGATAAGAAGCGTAAAATTCGCGCAACCCATCCCAATCTGCAGACTTGTAGTGCCAGACGTTGCGCGTTCCCTGAGAATAGGTCGGCGCGGATTGTTTAGCTGGCACAGCAATTCGAACGATACAATGGTCTGATGATCCTAACGGAGCATCAACAACAACATTGTAGTCATTCGACCGCGTAGTCAGCAGGAGGTCCAATAAGGAGGGAGTATGGCTCTCGATATCAGGTATCCTCGTGGGTGAGGACACCAACTGCGAGAAACCATAGGCCAGGGCAATGTTGTAGGCTGCTCTCCCTGCGCGGTCGGTAGTTCGGGATCCCAACCACTCTTCGTGGTGAGCGTTGAAATCACCGAGGATCACCACCTCCGCGCAAGGGAACTGCTCGAGCACTCTGTCAGTCGTCTCTTGTAGACGCTCAAAAAACCGAGACATCTCCGTATCACCGCTGTGGGACTTGTAAAGGCAAGCGTAGACTTTAGTGGAACATCCGTAGTCAATACGCGCCCAGAGAATCGACAGGTCCCCGTCTTCAAAATGGCTGAGGCGGCGGCAACAAACATCCTCCCGGACGTACATGCATACCCCAGTACGTCGCACAAAACAGTGCTCCAGTTTGTAACCGGGGTGATGTATCGGCCGGGCAGGATATCTGTGTCTCCGTCAAGAAAAGCAAGGCCGGCTTTGCCGTCTCAAGGTGGTAGTGGACGGCGTCGATACTATGTATCCCTCTGATGTTGCAAAAGTCCACTTGTAGTGTGGAACTTATGGGATGGGCCGCTGAGTAAACCTTATGCATTTTCTTTTTCTTGGCCATTGTAAAGTGTGAATAGGGAGGAAGTGAAAGAGGGGACGGAGAGAGAGATGGTTGCATGCGGATCAAAGGACAAAGCACGGAGCAGAAAAAAAACCAGGTCACAAAGGTTGTGTTACTTGCTGGCACGGGGTACGGAAGGGCCCCCGGTCTCCCCCCGGGGGCAGCAGTCGGGTTCCACTCCGATCTCCTCCGGCACAACTGCTACCCCAAGGGATTTTTCGCGTGCGGCGGGGCAGCCTCCTGGGGTGGAGATTAAAGTAAGATCCCCGTGCTCGGGCCCCAACAACCCGCGGGCGGTCAGCGGACAACCGTTTCACCGGGTCTCCCTGATCCCCGCGCCACCATGTCACGCCCATGCGTGTCTGTAATTCCCCGCAACCGCTGGCCCTCCTTTCCACACGCAACAATCTCTCTCTCGGGACGGCTTCTTCCGCTCACCGCCGGAACACGATGCGGGCCTCGCGGCTAATAGGGCACCATTATGGCGGCGGACTCCGACGGAAGGGTGGTAGCTATGCCGACGGAGTAACCCTCCCACCGCAAAAAGGGAACGCCATTGCCTCGTTAGTTAACAGCAGGGTGCACCACTAGCAGGTGAGGTTGGCTTAGGCTCCAAAGATGGTAGGTGAGCCTCTTACACCCCAAAGGTTGGTAGAGGAAATTTTTATAAAAGTCATCACGAGAAGAAATGATCGGAATTTTTATTGTATTCATATCTATGGCCTAGGAATATATCCCGATATAGGTGAGTGGGGCATTTTTCATGACCCAATTGCTTATTGGGCCATGCATCTATTTTTCCACTTCTTTGCTTGACAAGCTGAGGCAAAGCGATTACCCAGACCACCTACAGCAGGAACAGATTCCTGATTTTGACTGGAACATTGCTGTAAGAGTTTTTTAAATTATACGTTACTATAAATACGGCATAAATTTCGTGTTATTTGATAAAGGATCTTTGACGGATATAGCCTGCCGCATATATGAATATATTGCCACTATGACTTGCTACTCATTCCTTTTCGTCTTTGATCTCAACATAAACAATTTTCTTCCCATTTGTACTTGGTGTTCGTATACAACTATCATTACGCGGTTTAATTATTACATTATCTTTATCCGTGGGTTTTAATATATCAAATTGGCTTTGCACTTCCGTTTGGAATCCATCGGCGTGGAGTGGTAATACCAATTCTACAGTAATGTTAAACTAATTTGATTTATTGTAGAGTAATCAGTAACTACATAATACTTAATAGTATTACATAAATGAATATCCTAAATAAACTAATAGCTATTTTGTGTATAAATCGTAATTGATTTAAAAGTACTAAGTAGATATACCGTCACATAAGTGTGGTCAATTTTGTCCATTTACCACTACGACGTCATCTTTCTGTTTTAAATTAATCTTTTATCTCTTTACAACCATATGCAGGAATATGCTGCAATCCATTTTAGTATTTCTGTCTCTTTACAACATTACATTAAACCCGATTCGTTCCAAAGCCAATGATCATATTACTGCGGTCACTAAATTTCTTAACGCATATTCTGATGCTCAGTCAAACTCGATAACATAAGCTTGAAAAAGCAATAATTTATTGTTAAAAACCAAGGTCCACGGGGTCTCACTTCAAACTGGTAGGCAAAGCCGCAGTAACGGTCGTTTTGTATAACAATATTAAGCATGGTCAGATTAGTTCCAGGGGGTTACGTATCTAAAGAAAAATATAAATGAAGACTAGCCCCAAATAAAATTCATCTTGTTACATATGGCATGGCATTGTTAATCCACTACAGAAGACAAATATATAATCTACTACCTCTTCTTGCAAAACCGAATTATCTAATTTGTTTTATTGACATGAAATGGCATGTTATGACATAGCAGAGTTGTTATTTCCACCGTTCTGTACCTAAATCATATTTATATGGCCCTAAACCGAAGTGCATAAAACCGACTTGGCATAAAGTCTTAAATACATACTATCTATCATATCCAAATTCAATGCAGCTTTTATATCATCAGATTTAGAATCGAGTTCAAGGTAAATTAGCAATATCTGCGGCTTAAAAAATATTCTAAGTCTAGTGCGATCAAACTATTAATTACAGGTAGACACGATTATTTTAAAGATACGATTTCGAAGTAAATGTAGATTGTAAATATTCCAATTACATCGTCTTATTTATAGTGGAACGCTGTCGTTTAGGAAATATCAGTGTACTATCATCGGCCCTCGTCGCTGGCCTACTGACCCACTTACGCTTCAAAGTAACAATAGTTTACTCACATATCTTGTATGAGTGTACAATACAAGGACCTATTAAACTTACATAATATATGTATTTCAAGTAAATAATAGCTAAAAAAATAAATATTTCTTTTTACATGATGATGTCAAATTCAGTCATGATACGGGACGCGGCATTCACAAGGGTAAAATACAAACGTGCATCAGGCTGGTCAGACCCAATGACTAGACCTATTGAGCTGTCCCTTAATCGAATGTACTCCTTTTTAGAAACATATATTTATGTATCCCTTTAATTTTCAATGTACCACTTTGATATAGAAATTTAAGACATCTAAAGATTTTCGTCGCTTTTAGTCGCTTATATTTTTTTAAATATTACATTATTTCTACGAGGTGTGAATATACTGTTTTACAGAAGTACGGACAGTTCCTTGTCTGTTAGCCTGTATTTACTCACAAGATCCCAATTTAAAAATAGTACTGCTCAGGTGACCATTATTTATGTGCTAATATTTAGCACGTTATTTATCTATCGAATTAAGATGAACCATACACATTAATACAATTTTGCCGCGTAACAAAATTATTTCTTTATTAAAATTAACAATTAATCAACATCATACGCATTTTTGTATACATAAACAATACGAAATAATCTTAAATTAGGATCACTGATACAAAAATCACTGATTGAACCTTATACACATAAAAATCAGATTCATAGTCAGTTATTGTTACATAATTGCGAACTATCGCTAAAACCACATTGATAAGTCTCCATGAATTGACTGAAACTTCATAATTTATAATTACAACATAGTGTTATTACAGGATATCACTTGATAAAACATACGTTAAAGAGTGTTTAAAATTAAACAGTAGAGGCATGATGGTATTAAACAACTAATAATTATTATATTCAGACAATAAACCCATAAAGAAATACATAATAGTACATTGTTCACTAAGGGCAGAAAGTGACCGATTACCAACGAGGGTGTAGTTCGAGACTCGAGGCGCAGCCGGGGGCCTTAATATACACGAGTTAGGAATCGCACTTTCTTCCGAGTGATACATAGTGCTTTATACCACACCTACGAGTAAAATAAACAAAATCTTTATTAATTGAAGTTTATATTAAAACTAGGTTTCGGCGGCGCCCCCCTAAGGGAGGGACGCTCCGGGCTTCGCCCTGCACGGAGCTCGGCCATCGGCCTCGCGTAGATTACACACTGGGAGAGGTCGCTGTAGTTGTTGCTGTGCGAGTCCTGCGTGGCGGCCAGCTTCAAAAATGGCTGAATCGAAATAAGAATTCCAAATCCCTAATCAGCCTTCCCCGAATTCCCCAGATATCAATTTTTATACGGATCGGATGAATTCGACAAATGCCCGCCATCTTGAAAAATTTCTTTATCTCAATATAAAGACATCGTCATGATAAACAATACTAGTTTGAGCACCAATCCGATGTGTCTAACCATTTCCGAGATGTCATCCGAAGAATTTTGTGGGGCGGCCATCTTGAAAATAACCATAAATCTTTAATCAGGATCCCCTGGACCCCCAGATATCAATTTTCATCTGGATCGGACAACTTGAAATTTGGTGTGGTAGTCCGGTCGCCTTGTTAGAAGCAGCTTGGCCTGCGGCGATACACTTAGCCTGCTTAGGCCTGCGTAAGATACACAGCGTGCGCGACTGGTTGTGCCGTAGTCCGGTCGCTCCGGGCTTCGCCCTACGCGGAGCTCGGCCTGAGGCCTCGCGTAAGATACACAGCGTGCGCAACTGGTGATGCCCTAGTCCGGTGGCTCCGGGCTTCGCCCTACGCGGAGCTCGGCCTGCGGCCTCGTTAGACGCAGCTCGGCCTGTAGCCTCACGTAAGATACACAGCGTGCGCGGCTGGTGGTGCCGTAGTCCGGTCGCTTCGGGATTCGCCCTACGCGGAGATCGGCCTGCGGCCTCGTTAGACGCAGCTCGGCCTGAGGCCTCGCGTAACATACACAGCGTGCGCGGCTGGTGGTGACGTAGTCCGGTTGCTCCGGACTTCGCCCTACGCGGAGCTCGGCCTCCGGCCTCGTGATGCAGCTTGGTCTTCGGCCTCGCGTAAGTTACAAAGTTATAGAATTCGGACGCCCCGGGCTACGCCCTACTCGGAGCTCGGCCTGCGGCCTCGCTGTATGGCCGCTATCTTCAAAAAGGGTTGAATATAAATAATAATTCCAAATCCTTAGTCAGGATCCCCCAGGCGTCACAAATATCAATTTTTATCCGAATCGGATGAATTTGGAAAAAGGCCATGTTGAAAAAAAAATTTCCCCTCAGTAGAAAGACATCGTCATGATAGATGATATTAGTTTGAGAACCAATCTGATATCTCTAACCGTTTCCGAACTGTCGAGCAAAGAATCTTGGAAAATTTGGGTGCCTACCGTAGCTCCTTTCTGGAAACCCCGTGGATAAATACGTAAATCCCTTGAAAAATAGACGCCCAGAAATTTTAAATTTTTTTTTTTAAATTTCCGCCTTTTTGTGTCCGTCATGTTGGATTTTTTTTCTGGCTAATTTGCCCATAGATCAGAGTTTCTAGCGAGGGGGAATTCCGCCCCGCGCCCCCCATCTTATTCGGCCTACCGCCTCGCAAACGCACTCGGACCCCCA
The DNA here is from genome assembly GCA_914767545.1 of Sesia apiformis. Taxonomy (NCBI): domain Eukaryota; kingdom Metazoa; phylum Arthropoda; class Insecta; order Lepidoptera; family Sesiidae; genus Sesia; species Sesia apiformis. The sequence goes on along the minus strand of OU611947.1, from coordinate 11,919,219 downwards.
AATCGAAATTTCCACTTTGTATGGCAGCCATCTTGAAAAATCTTGAATCCGCCATTTTGAATTTTTATCGCACTCTCGTCAGACTGCCTGCTGTTCTCTATAACATTCGGTCGAGCACCATATGACTACCTCTCACCGTTTAGGCAGGCCGTCGACCGTCGAGCTGAAGTTCCACTGGATGCGCACGGGCCGCTCCCGGTGCAGCTCCTGGGCGAGCTCGGCTTGCGGCCTCACCCGCGCCGCTTGGCCTCCGGCCTCGCGAGAGTTAAGGGCGATCGAAATTTGAAATTTCAATTGACGGCCGCCATCTTGGAAATTTCGGAATCGAAAAACCGACCCGAAATTCTCAATCAGGGCCCCCGTGGGCCTCCGGATGCCAATTTCCACCCCCCTCGGACAAACTTGAAAAACGGCCGCCATCTTGAATCCGCCATTTTGAAAAAAAATTTTGACCACGAAAAGACTAACCCCGGCCCGAATGACATTTGGTCGAGCACCTCCCACTTATCTCTTACCGTTTCAAAAATAACAGCGATTGAAATTTGTATGGCGGCCATTTTTTTTTTCGAATTTGGAATTTTCGCGACGCCCTCTGGCATCTGCCGGCAGTTCCCTATGACATTTGGTCGAGCACCCCCCGCGCAGCTGTTACCGTTTAACCTGACCGTTTAAGTTTTTCGTGGGGTTTGGACAACTTGAAGAAGTCGGATTTTTCTGGTGCTCACCGACTGAGAAGGTTGACTTTCCCGTTTAAAGTTTCTCACCCACCACTCGGGAACCGGGAGAACAATTATGTCATTCAGTCAGTCAGTGAGTGGTAATTTAACTTTATATATCGATGGAATGGAATTGTTACAGTTATTAAAAGTTAATGTAATACTTTTGCCGGGGAGATTAATGTTGGTTTGAGACGTTTGAGACAATGTAGAAGAGATTACTGGTATGGCAATGTAGAAGGCTGTGGTGCCAAAGGGGCAACTGGCTGCCGAGGTGCCACTGGCGACGCCGCGCTCGTTGATGGTTGAAGAGATGATATTTTGTTTTTAACTGAATTCTCGATGTAAACTTCTGCAATAGCGGACGATTTCCAACCACCGTGACGTTTTATCGTGGTTAAATTGGCACCAGTATCTGCAAGAATAGTCGCTGATGTTCTGCGAAAGCAGTGGCCGGTGTAATCTTGTGGATTGGGTAAATTTAGATACTGTGAGCACTGTACTTATTTTATTTTTCCCAATTACTTGTTTTATACATTTCTTATCTACATTTCTTCTTGTCTTTTATACATATATATATTGTAATAAAAAGCGATTGGTCTTCAGATTATTAGGGCGAAGTTTCATATATTTCTTCACAATCTCATAAAATTAGTCCGATATCACAAACGATCGCTGAATTTTGGTTTTTGTGTTAGGAAGCTTGACAATTATTACATTCTCGTGGATGTCGATATCGTCTATTGTTATATCTACAAGTTCTTGCGAACGAGAGGCACCATTTACTCCCAAAATCAAAATAACCTGTAAAAATAGAACAAAAATGAAAACCTAGTAGGTTTCTAAAAATAAATAGGTATTAAATCAAAAAAACAGTATGTTTGATCAGAGCTTACCTTCATCAACAAATATTTGTCATTTGGAGCATTTTGCAAAAAAGAATATACATCCTTTGTAGTAAGTACTTTTGATTTCTTACTATGGAATCCCTCGGATTTTATTTTCAGAAATGCTGTAAGTTTTTTGTATTCCATAATATTGATGTCGTTTCTTGCCAATATAATACTTTTTAACATAGAATATAAAGACCACAAGGTAACTTGGCTTATATTTTTACGCTTTTTCACTAAAATAAGACGGCAAAACATTTTCAAAAAAAGAAGGCGCATTTAATCTCGCTTTTCCAATGTAAAAAATCTTTATACGTCCTGTTGTATTTATTTCTAGATTTCTCAGGCAATAGGTTCTCAATAACTGCTTGGGCAGTTTCTTTTAATTCTGGTGGCGTCATCAAATGTTTCTGTACTAGACGTCATTTCGAGTAGAATATAGTAAACACAAATTGAAAATTCATAAAGCAAAAGAAACCAATTCGCGCGTGCGCGATTTTCACTTGTTTCTTTATTATTTTCTATTTTAAATTAATGTTCAGAAAAAGTAAGTGGCCAGAATCATTTTGCAGACTTGAAGATAAAAACTTTTTGTCTTTTGGCATAATAATATTAAAATAGGTTATCGACTGATATTACCCAAAATTTAAAACAATATAGAATATAAACGAAATTAGATCAATCGCATCGTACGCATTTTTGTATTACAGAAGTTTAATCAAACTAATTTTTGTTACTGTGATACCGAATTTAATATTATTTTTGTGTATTTTTTATTTATGTATACATAAAAATATGTATGAAGCTGATCAATTGTTAATTTTAATAAAGAAATACTTTAGTTACGCAGCATATTTTTATTAATTTCTGTTCATCTCAATATGATAGTTTTTTAGATAATACATTTTTTCAGCCCTTATCGACGTCAATACACATGGTATTAAGTTTCAGCATTAAACAAGCGGTACATAAACGTTGTATTTATCGAGTACATTCTACTAGCATAGTCTCAATAGTCAGTACATAATGTAGTTAACGAGTTACAATAGGGACCGGACTGAAAACGACAGGCTCATCCGCCCACACTTAGATGCCTTAAATTTCTATAACAAAGAGATACATTGAAAATGTAAGCGGTATATATGTTCCTCCTGAGGAGTACATTCGATTAAGGTACAGCTCAAGAGCTCTAGCTCCGGGACAAGGCCAGCATGAGGCATGTAAGTTTTTCCAGCCCGGCCCCCTATCTACGTCAATATCTCACTTTGCATAGAGATAAACAAATTATCATTCGACTAACTTTCAATTAACTAACAAAATATCGATTAACTTTCACTGTACAAAAATGTGTAGTACATGAAGAGCGTCCCACTTGAGATAAATAGCTTATTGGCGTCGTAACATCAGAGCACTGTGGATGTTATGCTGACATTAGATAAGTAGTCTAATCAAATAGCAGATAGACAAAAATAAGGAAATCTTAATTGGTCAACTGTTTTAATGTTTCGCAAGGCAAACTAGCCGCTTTGTGGTCGCGCTTAACAGTTCCTACAACATCATTTTCTTCAGTTTGGACTGGGTGCCCACAATATATTGCGATGGAGGCAAGAATGAGCTGTCAGACTGGACTCATATGCAGCGCAGCAACCGCAACATAGCTTCACAATTTTCAAAAAAATAACATGATTTTTAATTCATTGAATTGGTAGTTTCATTTTATGACGTACATAATATATTATTCAATATGGATTTCGATTAAATGCAAAATTAATGGAAATTCTTATATACTGTATTTAGATACGAATAGTTTAATCGATATGCGTGTCAAATAAAAACGGTAAGCTAGATTTCGATATTATTCGTATGTTTTAGAAAAAAAGTTGTAGAGCTTAATAAGCCTTAACCCATAATTACTTTCTAATAAAATGAATTGCTGAGAGTTTAATATGTATAACATCTAATAACAAGTTTAAAGTTTAAATCGTTAAATAATCTGTCTTCCAGTCGACCCACAAATTCTAAAATTGTTTAACTGATGGGTCAGCTTTGAATCTGCTGGTCACAATTAGCTCAAATGTAACGAATTTCACCAAATTCGAAAATAGTTACATTTATTTCAAGTCCACTAGAAATAAATTAAATACCCATTCGACCTCAAAACATGTTTAATTTAAGCACTATACAAATTAACGATACATTGTTAGATGTCTGCAAACTAAACTTTGGTTTCCGGGCATACGACATTGTTGCGTGCCTAATAATAACTCTTATTAGTACTTACCTAATTGTTGTTCAAGATAAAATCTAAACGAATGTTCGTAAACAACTATCAATATTATCTAATTTTGAACTCTCCGATGGATTTGTCAATTAAAATAAAATTGTTAATACACTGCTGGTTTCTACTCATTCCCTGCAGATTTTTACGAAAACCAGTGATTACAAGGGAGGCACCTGCCTTGCTTTAGAACGTTACAGGAATATATCGAAGTGACAATTGTTTCGCCGTTACTTGCATTGCATTGATATCGGTTGATCGCCATTTGTACTATTATTTAATTTAATGGAACATGAATGCCCATTGATTATTATTATAATACAGTTGAGTTGAAGCGGACTTTGTACAGCTACATGCGCATCAATACGGCTAGCTTACATTGGTGGCATAGAATAATGAAACCAAGATCCAGATAAAAAGACTATGATAAGACTTTTCTACATTTTAGACTTAGATTGAGTGGCTTGAAATCAACCTCTGTGCAGATTACATAACAGGGATGAGTGATTTAAATCATTTTGATCAAATCACGATAAAAATCAAGTGTTTTTATTTTAATCAATGATTTAAATCAAAGTTAAGGAGGAGGCAAAATTCACTGGATTACAATAGAAAATGATAGAAATATTAATTAAAAATAAAATAATAATTTATTTTACGTAATCAATATATTATGTAGGTACTTATACATATCCAAATATTATCAAAATCTCGTCTTTCTTTCGTCCTGCAGACATTGTCACACCCAAAAGTAGTCCAAAATCCAAAAGTTTTTGTTGTACAACCAAAAAAACAAAATGCACAGATTTTACTCAGTGACAGTGACACTTTTTTTATAAGAAAAAAGCGGCAGACTAGCTTATAGTCAACCTGATGGTAGATATAGCATTGATAAATATTGGTTAAATGGTAAGTACTGTTTATTTTTTTTTCAGAAAGAAGGCGGCAGACGAACTTACTGTCCACCTGGTGGTAAGTGGATACTGTCGCTCAGTCATGTCAACATCAGTACAGAATTACAAACGTTGGCACGCCCCCGGATGCATAACTACCTTTGGAGATCCTAATCTCCAAAGGTAGACAGTGCATCCGGGAATGGGAAGAAATGTTGGGAAAATGGAAAGGGATAGGGTGGGATGGGAATGGGCTGTGGCATATCTCACTCACCACCGTAACACGTGCGTACATTGGGGAATAAGATATAGTGGGAAATACAGTAGATTTTAAGGTAGTCTTCTGTGAGAAAGGGGTCAGTTGACGCCACACGACTCAGTGCTACCAACCGTCCAGCTTAATTTACCCCCTTTAAAGTAGAAATGTTGCCTATGTAAAAAAAACATGATTTTTATCAGCCCTACTGCATAACATCCAATAAAACACGACACGAATCTCTTCCCTTGGGTGTCGTAAAAGGCGACTAAGGGATAACAAAGCCGCTAGCCAAACCCTGAGGAATACACCACCTCTAAATAAGTGGATTCGCCAACGCGCTTGACGAGCATTGCGTTTTAATTCTATACGTACACCCCCCCTCATGCCCAGGACAATGTGTGCGAGTAGGCCCATATCCAGCAGTGAAAGATAATAGGGCTGGTGTTGGAATGCACGGAATGGACTATTTAGTCGATCCCAAAACCGTTCTGTCTTAGATCTTGCGGTTTAAACTCTACTCTACTTAAATCTACCTCTATACAAAATGCACAATCCTATTATCTCGCAAAATCTATGCAAAGATCCTATAAATCTCGGCTCGGACTAATCCTTAGTCCGAGAAACATCCAATAGATAACATCTGCAGCTAAATTCAAAAGGTAGACCAACGGGATGGTGACTATCCCTTTAAAGCAGTGGTTCCCAACCTTTTTTTTGACCAGGGACCACTTTGATTTCTTTGTTGTTAGCAGAGAGCACAAGGTTCAAGAAAAATAAATTGTGTAAATAAACCGTGTCAATCTAAAAATAAACTATTCAAAACTTTTAACATATTCGTTAAACTTAAAAGTAACATGCATTAACAGTACCATTATAATAGAAAACATAACATTTTTAGTAATAAAATTAATTTGGTTTGCATCAATGTGATTTTTGAGCTTGCATTTTGATTCTTCTGTACAAGTTCGGTAATCCTGGGGCTCATATTATTGCTCAAAGCTACACGCATATCATCACTTACTTTCAATCGATTCCTGGACTTGTTTTTAATTACTAACAAAGCAGATAACCCTTGTTCCCATAAACAAGTTGTGGAGAAAAACATAAGATAGCGCAAGGCAATTTCTCGAATTTTAGTCTATGAAATTGTTTTTCTACACCAAAACTGCTCAAGAGAATCAGATTCAAATGCGTCCTTACAATTTCTAACATTTTAGAATTCAATGAGCTCTTCCTGGATTTGTTCTGCAACTTCTACAGCATTAGTGCCAAAAGGGTTGCGAATCAATTTTTGGTCAACTTTAGCTTCTGTTTTGTTATATTCTGGGAAGTAATGATTGAATTCATCAGCCAACATTTGCAGATGACTCTTGATGTTTTCTTGTATGTTTACCCTAATCGTGTCATACTTTTTATCATCATCGAGTGCTTTTAATGTCGCAAACGCAGAATAATTGTTTTCGCCAATTTTACCTATCCATAATTGAAGTTTGCAAATAAAGGCACAAAGTTTATCTTCAAAGATAAATATATTTGCAACGCCTTCTAAATGTCTGTTTCCGGAATCTTATAATTGCAAGTTCAACTTATTCAAGTGTGTGAAAATATCCACAAGATAACCCAAATGCATCTGAAATATCAGATCAGAAAACTGCTATAGTAAATCTTTCATTTTTTTCTCACCTAGAAACAACTCAACGTCTCCTCTGAGTTCGTATAATCTTAACAGCATGTTACCTTTCGACAGCCATCGAACTTCTGTGTGAAGGAGAAGGGTCTCATGGTTCAGAGTCCATTTTAGTGCATAGTTTTTTAAAAAGGCGTGTATTTAAGGCGATGCTTTTGATAACTTTTACCACTTTTATGGCCAATTGCATTGTATTATTAAGGCATTCAAGAAGAGTCTTAGAAGCTAACGCCTGGCGGTCTATGATACAATACGTTGTTAATGCCTAAGGATTATTCTGTTTTATTAACGTCGCTAGACCGGAGCGTGACCCTAACATAGCTGGCGCGCCATCCGTGGAACGAGACAGTGGCTAACTGGCAGGAAAGGTGGGTTGGCGAGAGCAAGGGCAGAGAGCTGTTCAGGTTCTTCCCGGACGTGGCGGTTCGACTCAAGTCGCGTTGGGTCGAACCGGACTATGAAACTTCCCAGATACTCACTGGGCATGGCTGCTTTCGAAAGCGACTGCATGATATGAAGCTGTGTGAGAGTAGTCAGTGTGAGTGTGGCATGGCAGAGGAGGACTTGCACCATGTTCTATGGTCCTGTCCTCTATACGAGGAAGATCGACGGAGCATGCTAGAGGGGATGGTACGGCGGGAGGAGGGACCGGCATACTACTGCGACCTCGTCTCCTCTGAAACGAACTTCCGCGGGCTCAGAGAGTTTGCACACCGATGGCACAGGAAAAGGAGCCCGAAAGAGCTGCTCGGCACTGAAGTACATCGTCTAGTGGAGTAGAACAGCCCCAGAAAGGGGAGAGTGCTGATGCGACACAGGTAAAAGAGAATACTTGTAGGGAGGCAGAGCAGATACGCGCCGCAACAGAGCCCTAGCAGGCGAACGACGCGTACCTCCCGCCGATTTGGTCCATATAACCAAAAGGTTTGTAGGACCATGGGTGGAGGTGGGGCGCCATCCGTACAGATACCGACGAGCTTTTCCCACATAATGTTATGTTTCTGAAAATATTCCGTTTATTATTTTCATGACGTCGATACCTTTTGATGTCGTTTCCAATTCCCGCAAAATCAATAATTCTTCTTTGATTATGTTGTCGTCGTCTAAAAAGCGGACAAACACGAGTAACTGACAACAATTAGAAATGTCAGTTGATCAATCACACTGCAAAGCTAAGCATGGCGATTTTTTAATTCTTGAAACAAGTTGCTCCTCGATATCATTTGACATTAGTTCAATTCGAGCTTTTACCGTGTTGTTCGATGAAGGTATTTCTTGTATTTTTTTGGCTTCTAACCCTCTAGTTTTCTCCGATGACGCAAATCTTCTACCACTAGGCCCGAGTTTCATTTATTTCAGATTCTTTAATTTTCCTTTAAAGAATTCTGGTGGTCGGTCAGAGAAATTAGGATGGACCGTTTTTAAGTGGCGTTTTAATTTCTCTGGCATCAAGGCATCGTTCGCGAGAACGGTTGCGTATATAACGCACTGTGGTTTTATTTCTCCATTACTTTTTATCGAAGTAAATCCGAATTTAATGTCACTATTGTCGTATTTTCTCTTAGGCGCCATTTTTTCTGAAAATAAAACAGAAATGCAATCGAATATAAGCATAATAAGCAAAAGCGTAAAAATAATGTATTTTTCATAATAAAATAAATAAATAAATAAATATACTTTTACTATCTTTATTTTTAATTGCATATCGCTATGTAATGTGATATTCTAATTAGGTAGTCAACGAAATGTACCTAACCGTTGTGAACTTTTTGTAAAACACACATACAAATATTTCCCTTTTGTAATACTTAGTTTTGATTGAAAGAGTTTAACATAGAAAAATATGTACTTACCTCTTTTACATAAGTCATAAATTAATAAGAATGTGGAGGACTAATAGTAACTGATGCCGTCGAACCACTAAACGGCCAAATAGAATCACTGACACCGCCGAGGAAGACACGAAAGCGTACGACTGACTGACCGGCTCGTGCCATGCTGTGACGTCTATTACTTGGCTGTCCCCCCGGCCACCCGCGCTCGCCATTACTCACCGGCGCGCGGCGCGCCCCTTGCGTAACAAAGGTAATCCTTTGTATACATAATTTAATTTTAAAACGAATAAAAGTTTGAAATTTTAAATCTTTCGCGAACTATATTTTAGCTCTTCGTTGGAAACTAATGCTTTAAAGCATATGGATCCGGTAAGCCAAGAGAAGCTCAATAATTCGAGTATCAAAAAGGGCGTGTGACTAAAGGTATTGATTGAATTGGACGTTAATTAAAGAATGGATAAATTTATTAGATTTATATTATATATATATATATATATATAATGTGTGTGTGTGTATTAGACACACATATTATACATATACATACATATTACACTGAAAGTAACAACTGAGAATAGTAAAATTGTATGACTGAGAACTTAAACGTGAGAATGACAGACGAGTCTATGATGTGTCTTGATGAGTCTATGATAGACGTCGATGTGTCTATGAAAAATATACAACCATTTGTAATTATAGTAGCAGACAGTAATTTTCTCGTAACGGGGTAAATTAACAAATAAAAATGTATATTTAAGATTCACCACATTCTCTGGTCCCACAAAAATAATTCGGATGACGCCCAGCCCTGGTGACACACATCAGGCCGCGCAAACAAATGCGACATACTTTTATAACTTTAAACATTCACAATTCTCCAAGACTATCCTGAAAATACTGTTAATACAGCTACCACAATATTATCAATCTTTTTTTGTTTGTAAAAAACAAAGTTTGTCTCTACTAAGCGAATAGCACGAACAAAGTATTTTTTACAGATGTGGCAGACGGGCTGGCGGCCTACAAATGGTTACCATCGTCCATGGACACCTACAACACCAGGGGAGACACGGGTGGGCTGCCGACTTTTCAGTACCTATCCTATTCATAGCTTTATTAGTTATTACGGATTGTATTATTGTAGAAGGAATTTCTCCGGAAAGGTTGCTACAAAAAAAAAATAGTCAATTAAGTAGTTATGACTAAGGCAAAGTGATTAATGTTAAATTTATAAGATTTTCCAAATTTGTATGCGACAAAATTATTAGCGACCTTAATATCAGCGTTACCTAATTACTAGGTTTATAAGAAAAATGCTCTTGCCGTGTAATCAGACCACTGTATTTATTAAACTTTATAATAAATTTAATAAAAAATGTTTCCGAACAAAAAGCACACTTCTGTACATAAAAAACAAAAACTTGTCCTTTGGGCTTTATTGTGATCCCCATTCCTTAATAAGGCCCTCTATTTATAAATAAAACAAAACCATCTTCTAAGTTGGTAAATTATTAGAAATCAAATAACAATAATTAATAACTTCAAAAATCATCTCGAATTATTATCTGATAGTAATTCTCAGTCTTCATACGTTTTCTGGGATCACCTCAAATTATTTAGAAATTATTTGGTGAGCATTATATTCTTTTTCTTTAAGCGTCTCCTGAACAGTATAATTCCACGTCAACATCAGTGAGACCCACACACAGCTCGTGATACCAGACACCACAAGTGAAATACTGCCTCATCTCTTCCATTCTGTCTTCTTGACATGCCGCACAGTACCACCATGCCTTATAATCAAGGTTGAAGATTTTAGTTTTTTTGTAGGTTTAGATCTTGAAGCGGTATATGCCGAGGATTTAGAATGAGCTACCATTGAGGGTCGAGCGTTCGAGTAATTTTACTCGAACGCCAACAGTAGCTCGATCCTGGAACTGGAGTAACTACCGGCGATGAAGTAACGGGATGAAGACCCAGCAATGATGGAATCTTAGTGTTTGTAGCTGATGTAAAACCTGTAGATTGATGCCAAATAAATCTTTTGTAACTTCTTGAGCTCTATAAATAAGAGAAGAGACTTTTTGCGAGGAGCAGTTTTATTAACTTTGAGTTTCGGTGTCACTTTTATTTAAATTATTTAAATCACTTTTGGTTTTGATTTGATTATCTGAATACACTCTCTTACAGTGTGGTTAATTTTTTAAAAGTGCAGATAGTGGTAAGTTTCCAGATTCTGCGCCTGGGTTCATCGAGGGCATTGGAAGAGAGAGGTATTGTTGATAATTCCTCTTATCGATCCAGCAGATGATGCAAGAATGTTTTCATTGTTAGTTGGATCTGGCAGTTCTGACAAGACGGAAGGAGCAAATGCTTCTTCAGAAATACCATCTGGATTATAAGGATATAATCCTGTAGTACGAAATCCATTCATGATGTTGCTGATGGTCATACACTTTGCCCACATTTGGTAAAAAAATACATTGCAGCTTGCCATATTTACCCTTCTTTCTGCATATTGACTGACATATTTAAGCAGCTCTTGGTCCCAATGGTGCTCGAACGAACGGTAAACTGCCTTATCCTTTAGCTGAAGTTCATGTGTAGTATTTGATGGGAGACAATACAGGGTTAAGCCATATTTTTCAGCCTCATCAACGAAGGTTTATTCAGATGATTAATAAACTCAACAAAACTTTTAGTTGTCACGCTACCTTTGGGCGTCATAGTTACTGAAGTTCCTGGCGGCAAATTATCTTGGAACTCCGGCTTTAATCTCTTGCCTTTGAACAATATTATTACAAGAATGACAGAACCTACAGCATTTCTGCAGCCAACAACAGTCACACTTTCAGCGTGTTCATTCGCTATTTGGTGAACCCACTTACTGCCTTTTACAGTTAAGATTTGCTGTTGATGAAGAAGAGATATATGCGTCAATTCTTCTCGTCTATGTTATAGATGCACTCTGATCTGTTTTTAATACCAAGTCTTTCTAGGACAATTTTATATGTATTTAGAGGAATGATCACCAACAATGTCTTTATTTAATTTTTGGGCTCGTGTTGGATTCATCATTTGTGGCTTACGACGAGCTAGTTCCGGATGTCGTCTAAGAAATAATTGCAGCCACTTCTTTCCAGCAACACCTTTGGCATCGTTAAACGTACGTGGTATATTGTTAAAACGAGTAGGCCTGTATACGCAACATCTTTGAAGTCAATGGCATTCCAACATTAGCGAAACGGATTATTCTTTTGACAAGATCTTTTTCTATTCCCGTGGTAAGAACAAAGTGGATGACCGATCTAGCTTTCGTATTCTAGAACCGGTCTTGAAATGGTTATGTAATGTCCTTTTTTTAACTTTGTACTTGGAGGCAGCAGGATGTTGAGATAATATACCTCATTCCACTATCCTTACAGCGTTTTCCATCTGTTCTGCTGTCCACTGTGCTCTTTTTTTCTTCGGAGCTGGCCCTTTCATAACTTGGCTGAAAATAATGTTATTTCTTAGTTTAAAAACATCCAAACATAATTTTCGGTTGAACTTAAAACTGGCTCCTTATCAGAAAATATCCTTAGGAAATATCAAAGATCTGAGAAAAAGATTTGTCAGACAAAATATCGGGGAATGATTACTTTTAAATACCTATGAAAAAGTTGCTAAACGTATGTTGAAACAACAAACCTAAAATAACAAACGATGTACGCAAATAAACAAAAGTACTGTTTTTGCCACTGCAATTTAATAAAAAACGAGCTATCGCTCCGCATCGTGAACGACTTCAACTGCGGGTTCTGTTCTAACAGGTTCGTCGGGTGAGGCGCTGGCTGCGCATGGACGTTTAAACCAGTAGACACGCACACTACTATAGATTTTGGCGGCAATTCGATTTCGCGAAGTGGGAAATTTGAAACTCGGGCCTTATTGGGCACCGAGCCTTATTTGGATCAACCACCTTTAAAAATGTATGTATACGTTACCGGTAAACCCGATTGCAGGATAAACTAGTTTTCCCAGGCCGAACTGGCTGAAGCCTGTTACGATCAACCAGTTTAGCCTAGGATTAAACCGTGTAGTTTGTTCTGATAAAAACATTCACACAAACTGATATTATCAAGGCTAAACTGGTTGACACTAGTCGAAAGTCGACCCCCTGCTCCCCTGCTCAGACCATAGTCTAGTCCGACTAGACATTTTTGTCTCCCAGCAACAATTTTATCTAATAGTCAGTTTTGACCATTATTGTAATTGTAATAGAGCATATTCCCAAGACGAATAACATATTAAAATACTATATACTTCTAAAACTATGCCGATAGACTTCTCTGACTATTAGAAGTTTAGACGCTTATGTGTAAAATACATGGTCCACAGACTATTTAAAGACAGATTGGTCTATGGTGTGCGCAGGGCTTTATTCTTTAGCGGTGAGTAGTTTTATTAATTTACATATAATGTTGATTTTATCATTATTTTACACTAAGTTTTTACAACACTAACTTTGGTTTTAATCAATTTTGATTTTTTATACTGTGCTCGTACTAAATATATTTAATATGAGTTATACTAATAGTATAAATAAATTTAATAGTATAGTAGTATAAATTTAGTAGTAGTATAAGTTTATACTAAATAATACTATTATATCATTATAGTATTATTCTAAAACAGTATCGATCAGTTGAGCCTCAACAATGTCAGTTTATTTTGAAGTGTGAATAATTTTATCAGGACCAACTATTTTATCCTACGCTGAACTGGTTGATCCTAACACGTTTCGCATGAACTACGAGTATTTCGGTCTAGGAAAAACTAGTTTATCCTGAAATTGGGTTTGGCCGGTAACATATATAGAAAACTATAAACCCTATTATAATTAAAATAATATTTGGCTTTTAGAAACAACCTATTTACTGTTATAGCGGAAGACTACAAACAAAAGACAAAATGGGTAGGTAATGCAATATCCTGATAATAATGAAACTTGTAACCTATCTGTTTACCTAAATGTTCAACGCCTACATTGTTCTGTACTGCTATAAGGTTGGCGAGGGAAAAACATGATAAAAAATTCCTCCTACCCACAATAGAAATTTCTATCACGTTTTCATTATGATTCCTTCATGGCCAGTCCTTTAATAGTCCAAAAGTTTTCAGGGTTGCTTCTTCGATTTCATGTTCATGCGGAATCTTTCAAACAACAGTAGTTTGTTGAGTAGGTTATACGTCTGAAATAAGTAGTGTTTAGTTTTATGGTTGGCTTTACCGGTATTAATACGTGGGATAAATATGTGTAAATATATTTTTATAGAAAGAAGGTGGCCGACGAGCATACAGTCCACTTAGTGGTCTGTGGACACACTGTCTCCCATGAACATCCGCCATACATGCCAATATCAATTAAGAATTACAAACGTTGGCACACCTCCGGATACGTCTTTGGGAATGTAGTTTGTTGAAGGATGACTTCTAGACTTTAAATTTGATAAGGTGGTAGTTAGACCTAGTAAAACATAGTGACAGTGATTCTAAATTTTCATTATGGTATAAATATATTAAAGTATGTTATAAAGTAACAGATGATAATGAAAAGCTATAAAAGCTTACATCAAAAGCTTGATAATGTATATTTACTATGAATTTGTTTTAGTCCCGGAACATTGGAGTGATTTCAAATTGGGTAAGGGTGAATGGTGCGCAATGCGGCCTAGACATTTATGATTGTCGTAGTCGTCACTACTATTCCACTTTAAATACGTTTGATTTGATTGCACCGCCTTGCAAAGCAGCCTCTAACGGAATAAATAATCACACTTATAACGGAAACATCCAACTTTTCTGTAGATAACATTTGCTAAAATTAAAAATATCTCACTATTTTTTTGTGTATTTATAATTAATAATAACATATTAATCAGTTTCTTTAGAACTCTAAGAACTGCAAGTAAAATCTAATAAATAGCACAGCCTTCTCAACCCTTTCAACTAACCAGTTCAAATCCGGCTGCATATATCTTACTCTTCGTAAAATTCGATTGCAATGTTTTTACTGTAAAATTCCAAATTACTTAAAATAAATAAAAGACTTGTATGGACCCCCAGTGATATACTAGGGGTGGCCTGTGCTCTGCACGACGTTATAATAGGCTGATACAAGTACAAGTACATTGACATTTTAAATACCTGCTTTAAAGAAAGTGCAAATAGGTAGATATGTACGTAACGTAATTTTGTGACAACAATTTAATGAAAACTACGTAAGTGTCAAATGTATTCATACCTTTAGAGGCTCGCTAGCTACCTACGTAAGTACTTGTAGGTCTTCCCGCAGTAATTGAGAGCCCATGTCCTTGATATTTCGTAATCAGAGACTCGTGTACTCCAGGCCGCTTTTCTTAACCAGACCGTAAGTAAGCACACCTTATATGTTTCATCTTAATAATTTTTATATTGACGTTTTATGTCAAGGTCACGGTATACGTATAAAAGTTTAATATTTGTGCTACAAGGTGTTTTAGTTACAACACTAACTGCTTACTTATATAATGTTGCGTTTCATAAAAATACTTTTGCTGTTTAACAATCTTAACAAATATTTCATTGTAATATTTACCTTAATAAAACCTTGTTATGTCAAGAAGCTAAGCCATGGAAATCCGTCCAGTCGTTATTAAGAGACGTAGCTTTTTTTATAAAACATGTGGAGAGGTTCTATAGGGATGCAAAATATGTGCCCATTGCCCTATAAAAAAAACTAATTTTGTTAAGTCTTACTAACATTACAAGATACCTAGGCTCAAACTAACTAATAAAACCTGCGCTACTCCCTTTGTGCACCTCTCCATTTCGTTCATGAAGATACAATAAACGTGTTTGTACAACGATGCGGGCTCCCTGCCGATTGCTTTACGCAATACGCCACACGTGTGCCTTCGCTTTAAGTATGTATTGTACGTGCTTCTTTGTTTGATGCCGTGGTTAAGTTACAAGACAATCGCGGGAGTACAACTATGTAAGCAGTTTACGATAACTGCAAAATTCATTATTTTTCTTTTATCGATATTCTATACCGATAAAAGAAAGAAGATAAAGAACAGTAAAGTAAATGTGTAATGTGTGTACTTCAAACTATAAGAACTTTATAACGTGATCTAATATACAATCATCATATCCATAAACAACCGTAATGTAATAAATACTTCTGTCTTAAAATAGTACCGAGTAGTAAATATCGATCTCACTAAATTCTAAAGTAATTTTGTTCCTAAATAATTATCACAATGTATTGACCAAAATTTAATAAAATGTTTATACAAGTACAATTTCTATACTCATTTAAATATGTATGAAAGAAGTTACTGTTCTGTTTAACTTTATCTTTGACCACCCGCCTCGATGTAGACACCTTGCGAAACGCAGTTTTGTGAAAAAACGCAGGAGTTATTATGACTATTGCGTTAACCCACCGTACATTAGACTTTTGTTCTTAACTCTTATTCTCAAATATTATTTTCTATTTCTTCATTTTGTTACTTTGGGATTATAAGGACAAACGTATTGATTTTTCATAAATGAAGCCTGAGTACATGAAATTATTATAACATATCGGTCATTGTTTAACGTCTCTTAAACGTATTTATCATTTTGGAGAAAAGTTCCGATATACACCTTTAAATAAAAGTATACCTTTAAAGAAAAAATCTCTTTGTAATGGTATACGGTAAGGCAAGTACATACATTGGCAATGTACTTGTTGTATGGCTATATAAGAGTCTCTTTTAAAATAGTGGAGGCAGCGTCCGGTTTTTGTGTATTCAAAACGACAGTTTGAGCACTATCTGTGTCAAGGTGCGGATCGACTGTTGCGCAAACCGTTTTTTAATACTGCGCCCGGTTGCGAGGTAATTAATTCGATTCGGGTGTCGCAACAACAGAACACTCGACGTAGTTTTCGTGTGTTTAAAGCGCAATTCGTCAATTCGTGGGTAATAATGACTTAAACTTTAAAATTTTAAATAAATAAAAGATATTTATAAATGATAATAATAAAATAGTCTTTTGAATAATTAAATAAACTAATTTAATTATATTTACCGACTAAGTTGGGCAATGGTAATCTACTAACATCGAATATAGCCTAATAATATTGGTGTGTATTAATTTATTACTATACGTGCAACAGTAAACGTATTTTTAACTTTCGAATTACTACAAATCACAAATTACAATAATTCACCGGTTAATTCGCAAAAACAACAAGTGACTCGAATTTAGGTTAAAGATTAAATGTTTAGGTTCAAAACTTCTTGCCTATAAAAACTGTTCTGTACATAAACACCTTTCTTTGATAAAGCTTTAAGTCGAGATAAAAAAAGGCAATCAACAATGTCCCCTTAAGAGCTCGGTGGCCCTGCTCTCGATCGCTCTCCTTAGATGGCACACCACCAGAGTAGGTCGAGGAGAACAACTTCGATGTCAGTGTCATAACACGTTTATCAGTCCGAAAACAATTTACATGTGCTTTTCATTACCGGCCATAAAAGGCGGCAATCGTTCGCTGTCCATTACAGTGGTGGAAATGAACGATGTATATTGTAAACAATCATAACTCCGAAAAGAACATTTGTGTAAGTTGTAGTGGGCTTGTTGTGTGGTCAGCAGCATACTGCATACTGCGTGTTTGTATTCATACGAATATTCTATAGTTAAGGTCGTAACATTTTTAACGTTTATTAATTTGAAGAACCCTAAAAGTGAATAAGCCGTTATGACAGATATTTTTGCATTGTAATGGGAATAAATTGAAGGGCATCTTAGACCTGATAGGAAATGATTTGTGGCACATGGACATTCAACGCTAGACAAGTTTTCAATGGGTTTCCAACCTTAATTACACTTCGAAGGGGCTAAATTGTCTTAAGCTTAAAAATGACGAAAATGCGGGGTAACGGCTGTAAATACATAGGTTCAATTGCGTTTTGTACAAAATGTACTTTATACTCTGTTGTTACAAAATTTTTACTTATTTACATATATATTTCTTAAAATTACTTTAGTAGACAAGGAAGGAACAAGCTGATCATTAGGCTTTGAAAACAAATTGATCAACCGGTCAAATGATGCAGCACAGCGGATCCCGGATAAAGAGTCCTTGCTTCTAATGCTGTGAGTCACCCTGACCTATTTTGGAGAAAATCAACACGACAAACGGATTTTATTCCTAGACGCATTGTTAAATTCCGTTTGACTCTAAATTATCAATTATCATATATAAGTTCATTTTAAAGAGAATTTATGTTTTAATGTATTATATTATTATTATTATAGTTGTATAGTTTAAATATTAAATCGCATTATACTGACACAAAAAGTGTTACTCTACTTGAAGTATCTCTACAGAGATTCCCTAGGCGTCTATTTATACGTCTGGCAATTCTTTCCCCAGTTTCGTTTAGTAACGATGTAACGTTGATGCGCAATTCATATTCAGATTTAAATGGCTAATTCATTGGTATTTTTTATGACCAGTCTTTTAATATCCCATATATGACCGCCATGTTGGGGCGCCGCTTGGCACATCGCATGCAATATGTATGTGCGCAGAAAAGATAATGTAGGGGGTACACCCATGACTACCAACTTAAAAATGTTCAGGCTTAAGGGCTTCATACAGTTGTTTAATTAATTCATTATTTTTAGAAAGACATGTCATTCCTTGGTTAAATTTAAACAGTCCCGTCAAATATGCATCGATATGAGATAAAAAAATATTTTCTCACTGGATGGTTACAAGTCATGCTTTTAAGAGCCCACACGAGCAAAAACTAGACCATTTAACCTTGCAGTGATTGCGCAACTCTTTTTGATTGTGCGCCGACGGCACTTAATTCTTGTTCTTTGTTCAAGCACTCGTGATTGTGCAGCATAAAATTTTGCTCACACAATGTGACTGTTCGCATCACAAAGGTATATAATAATTCAAATAATATAAAATGAAGCATTATCCGGGGGAAAAAACAAAATTATGCTATTTTGTATGTATTAAATTGTTAAGTACAAACATTTTAAGCATCGCATATTTCGTTTCTCGGCAATGATATCAAAATAACGAACTCATTTTGCAATTGAGTGATGCAATTTTGAATACAACCTTGTCATGTACTTTCTAATTTTACGTATTTTAATTAAATAATTGCTCTAATACCTACTTATGAACTGCAAACCCGAAATGTTTGCAGGGTTGAAAAAAATCCACCATTATCACGACATTTTAATTATCTATTATATATATAAAAAACAACGTTTAACTGCTGGTTCGCTCTAATCTCGACATTTACTGGGCCGATTATGTTGCGGTTTTCACCGATGTGTAATGTTTTTATCCCCGAAGGTCGAGTACTTCAATTTTTATTGCTTCTTTATTATTAGTTGAGTTTGAAAATTGCTAGCAGATGCTCTATCTGGTTGACGGCATGATAGATACTTATTTAGACAGACTAAGGACTTGATTTGGAAATTAGGTCCCAAACGAGTGAAGTCAATGGTTAATGCTAGTATACATACTTCAAAATTAATAATTTTATTATTTAATAACTATTTCGTAATATATAACTAGTATTTAGGGATATTTTTATGAAATGAGTGATGCCTTAAATACCTTCTTGTACTAGGTCATATACAATGCATGTAAAATCTTGAATGCAATAGCGTTCAGCAACTCTACCATGACGGCAATTAAACAACTTTGAACGGTGTAAATCGCGTATATTTAACATTATTTATATCCCGACGTTTCGAACACTTTGCAGTGGACGTGGTCACGGGGTGACTGCACGTCCACTGCAAAGTGTTCGAAACGTCGGGATATAAATAATGTTAAATATACGCGATTTAAACCGTTCAAAGTTGTTTAATTGCTATGTATAGTAATCGCGAAAACCTAAGAAAATATCTACCATGACGGTTCCAGAATAGCTACATTGTTGTAGGCCTAGTAATATTCAAAGCTAGTAATAGGTATTTACTAGTAACTACTAGTTGGCGCAGTTTCTGCACTGCTAAGAGTATGACAATACATTCAATAACATTAACAGCAGGCTCATGCAATAGCAACAGTTTATCTCTAGATATAACGTCACTATGTTCACGCCGACTACAATGGCGTCTGACCTTCGCCTACTTACCCATTCGTTCGGATCGAGCCACTCAGCGAATCTTTTTAAAACGTATATCTATCTTTTTCACTCCGCCGTTCCATCACCACAAATTATCAATCTAAAACTAAATACTAGGGTCTGAACGGGCTGGTAGGGCGAAGCGAAACAGTAGCAAAAGGGGAGCTACCTCCACTACCGTATCATCGCGCTGTGATCCAATTAACTTGGTACTATGACGTATTTGCGTAACACAACTCGATAAAATTATACGAACATTTATTCAATATAATGAATGAGTGACCTACATATACTGTCAACACCGTCAACTGCAGCTACTCGTATGTTATCCTCTGTCCTGATTTTATGTAAACTTGACATACTTGTAAGTACATAAATGTATAATCTGTATAAGAAATGTACATGAATGCACTATTAAGTGGTAGCAACACGATCATGCGTATGCTGTTTGAGTGCACAAGCCACATTCACGGCTAAATCAAGGGTACTTATTACACCAGCATAATAGTTCGTGTTTATGAGATCAATGTCATCGTTGCAAATTTTATATAACCTGTAATAAAATGATGCTTCTAGACCCAAAAGCACCGACCAATTACGAATTACAAATGCATCAACAAGCCAACATACTAAATATGTATTTATCGTTTGGTAATGCATCAAACTGAGAAGTGTCACTTAATGAAAGGTCAAGACATTGTTATTAGTAATTCAAAATATTTCACATATGGTAAACGCTACCTGCCCCTTCAAAATAACTATAGTGCGCGCCTCCCGCTCTCCCCTACCACCCTCTCGTGGCGCGCGGCGCTGACGTGGCAAGGACACCGCCAACCCAACTCCCCACCTGCCTTAAGCTGCGCAGTACAAAGAGGGAGGAATGGAGGGAGGCATGAATGCGCTTCTCTGTGACCCATTTTCTGGCTTGATCTTGACCCGCTTACCTCCGATCGTTACTTATACTATTGCAGCCAATATTACTCTGAATTAATAATGGAGTTTTTATTGAAATTGTTGCTATACAGCTATTGGTTGGTTTTATATTTCTAATATACCTGTTGACACAGTAGACACAGATACAGTTCACTGATGTGGCTAAATAACCATCTAACACCACTTACTATTAGCAATGTCATTTTTTCTAAAACGTGTTTAGAATGAAGTGTTAGACAAAAGTTCTAGAGCTTCACAGACCTATCCAACGTTGCAAAGACATGTATAGTCTATTATTATTAAAATAGGATTGGGTTATTTAAAACTTTATTTTTCTTTTGTCACGCTGAGTCATAATATACTACTTTATTAAATTTTACTGGTGTCATTTGAGAAAAAAGGGTTTTGTTGAAAAACGGTGCTGAATTGATACAAAAACGGTGCCCATTCAGTCATGTCAGTTTTTAATGTAAATTTATGCTTGCTGTAGCAAGAAACACTATTATGATTATTACATAATTTGTATGTTTCGAGGTCAACATTTCTTTTTGTGATTTTTTGAAATTTTGATATACTGAGTCGAGATATTGTGAAATTTTCCGAAATTCGTGATCTCCGCTATAGCTACAGATATTCCTTCGAAATCTACCTAACAGATTCCAAGATATTCTTAACCCTTAGGTAGACATTACAAACTTTACACAGTATGGTTTATAAATGTTACTAAATATCGTAACCATAATCAGCCCTTTTTTCGACCACTGCTGCACATTGGCCTCTTCATTCACATTGTAACGTGCATGAGGGCCTTAAAACGCCACGCTGGCCAAGCGGGTTGGAGTCTTTAGAGAGGTTGTAGTTCCTCAGGGCTTATGGTAGCGGCTTTGTCGACTTTTACTACACACACGAGGAGAGATGGGGTGTCGCTAATTCTAAAGTTAGACACCACACGTGTGACGTGTTACTAGTTTTATTTTAAGCTTCTTAAGTAGACATCTTGGTAAAAGAACCAGAAACAACCTCACTCATTTTTTATTCATCCATTATATTACTATATATTTTCAATCTAATATGTAATAAATACAACGATTAAGGAAAATATTCCCGTGTCCTGAAAATTCTTAAATCCCGAAAGTTGTAAACAAGACAAAAAAAAATCTGAAAGCACAGTTAGACGATATGACATAAAAAATCAGTTGTTATCGATACCTAATGTCATATGCAACATATGCAATAGTTTCGAAACACGAGCTACAGAAATATCCGTTGAGGAACGATCGCTACATCCCAGTTGTTAAATCCCCCTGACCTACATTTGCTCGAACTTGGCCCATATTCCCCTTGATCCAGACGTTGCTTATACAGTACTGTAATAAAGGAGTACTTTAATAACTTCTACTTACCTGTTTTAAAATGTACGACATGTGGAAATTTAATACCATGTCCATATAGCTTACCTATTGATTTTCGTATGTTTTTATTATTTCAATTATAATACATGTTTCTAAATATTATTACAAACTTATGTATTACAGATCGTATTAAATTTCCATTTTTAATAAATATCATATGGAATTACCTATTCTGTCACAATAACAAGGCCAGTTTTTTAATACTACAGCAAAAAGTACCTAGTCAACCTTTGTAAAAGGCCGACTAAAACAATAGTAAATTGAAATTGTTAGGATCGAGTCTATTTCATTATTCGTTTCATGGGTATTTAGCGAGGCATGTCATGGGCCTTGGCACAGTCTTAGGTGGATAACAGATCACAGGGGAAGTACGGCAAAGAACTTATAGTTTATAATGGAAAAGTAAAATGGCAAAGGAACCCTATTCTGACTTCTGATGCTATTGTGCCTGCCGTTTACGCAGGGCGGACAATGTAAAGTTGTAACTAGATAATTTTATATTGGTATTACGTTAGCAAGATTTTAATGATTGTTTATTACTTTTAATGACTATAATTAATTTGTACCAAAATAACATTTAATGTTTTTATTGATTCTAATTAAATAATTCTTTGCTTATCTACAGTACGCTACATAAAGAAACAAAAATTTATAACTTATAAAGTTAACAAAGCTTAGTGTCCCACTTCACCATGTTTTGTTATATTCAAAATTCATATAAGTAATTTCACCATCTTCTTCTCGGTCTGCTTTTACGTGATGTTTTGTTTCATCCACTCGACGATTTTCGCTTACCTTTCCGACTATGCGGCAGTTATTAAATAGTCTACATATAAAATATAAATAACACTAATGAAAAAAAAAACACCAGCTGACTTATAATAAATATTATTTTTACAAAATAGTAGGAAGAGTGACAATATCAGCTTGTTGGGAGTATTTATATATTGTATAATATAGCTTACTGCTTACCCATTTTGCATTATTTTTCCTGTGGTTCATTCAGTTGTTTAAATTCTTTAATTCCGTTTCTTGAATGAAAGTACAAAATTATTTATAAACTATTCTTAAATAACGTTTGAAACCATCACACAGTTGTTTTTATTTCATATTTACTAGTAAAGCACAATGAACTAATTTTAGTTACTGAACACGGGAACAACGCTGCTACAGCTCCCGTATCTGGAATTTTCCACGATCAATTGCTGTGTCAAGGCGAATGCAGGAAATATACTCTCTCCCGGGATATCAACGTAAGCTTGGTCGTAAATACCTATTAGAAAGTAATCCCTAGACGAATCGCTCAAGATTGGGTTAATTATGAACAACAATGTGCGCCTAATGACTAAATAATATATTAACGTACACGATCGTATGTACCTATAAAAATATATTTGATACTTTCATAAGAACAAAAAATATTTCAATACTTTCATTCTTTCAGTAAGCATTCTTGAAGACTTTCAAGGGATTATCTTGCTGACCGCACGCAAGCCTTGCAAATGTTAACTATTTTAATTAAAGCTAGCAATTACATATCTGTTATGAATTATATCTCTTGAGTAGAGTTAAAGTTTCATCTGACACGTCATGCTTTTGATCATTGTCAGGATGTCCAGTCATTCAATAATTATGATTCTTTCCTTTTAATTGTGTGTACCCAGCATATGCACTGTCGACAAACTACACTTATTAACAATGCAATTTTTTCGCTTCGAATCACCTGATAATATTTACAACACAGGAGTAACCGTAAAATGAGTATTCGCATATTTCTATTCTAGGACATAAATTGAAGATCTTAAATTTTTTCCGTCTATAACGCTATGGAACTGTCACTAGTTGCAGTACTTAGGTACTTTGAATAAATTAATAATAAAGACTTCGATCGACCCTTGTATTGTTGATCGAAGAAGGAAAAGCTTTTAGATATTTTTGTGAGAATTTTGATCCCACTTAACTGGTATTACTATAGATCATTGATATTTCAAAATTTCATAACCACAAATAGCAATATAAATATTTCCACTGCCAAATAAAAGCTTCTCCCAACATTACTTTTTTATAGATTACGCTATTACGCAACCTCCAGAAACATTTTTTTTAAATATTAAAATTGCAACATGCATGCATGTTTATAAAGTTTTTGAAATTATTTATTTAAAATTGTCAAATATTTAACAAGGTTAAAATGTGTAGATTTTCCTTTCATCTCTACGCAATAGGCGGGACCTTGACACAAAATCGTTTCGTCAATTCATAAAAATTGAGAGTAGTTTGATCGCTACAGCGCATAAGCACTTAAATAATAGAATTATTTAAGCATACGCTTAATAAATATTGTAGAAGTAATGAATGTATGTAATAGCAAGTATGTATTATTCTAATATACTGCTTTCTTATTTCAGATCCTTTCCTTTACCTACAGTAATATTTAGTTTCGCGTTTAGAGGAACTATTGACAAGTATTTGATATAAATGTAATAATATTTTTTTATGCAAAAAGTGCGACTTTAACCAAAAATTGTTTTTTAAAAATTGCAAGACTAGGAAGAACATTTTTCGTACAAAAGTTCTTGGAACTAAAAACTAAACAAACGATACCTTTCGGACCCGGTGGAGTGTCGGAGTATAAAGGTAGATTAAAAATAATAGATTTTTATGTAAATAAGCTTCGCCAAAAGTTTTTGTTCATCTTTTGTTACACTCAGAACCTTCTTCGCGAGCTTTTGGCTTGAAGTGGAAGTCTCGGACCACGTGAGGTGACATGTTCCAATTTCAACATTGCACGTATTACACCATACATCTAATTTCATATGGTACATTGTTGATACTGTGAATAAACCATCAGTGTAAATTGATTTTTTTTTGTCGACATTGAATTTTCTACAAAAGTATTTTTTTCTGGAAAGCGTTTCGTGTTTCAGTGGTCTCATGAACCACACCCAGCCAGGTCAACCTTGTCCCGGTCAAGCCAGTCTACCAGTGGGTACAATTTTTCTGGAAAGAGTTAAGAGTTAAAATTAAGAAGAATGCTCACGTTCCATATACGAGTATGAACTTGAACTGAACTTATTTTTTGAAAATTAGAGCTTGAATAACTGGCAATTTCAAAGTGTTTGTTTTAAAGTGATGTTGGATTAAATTTCCGAAACAGTGGCCCACTACAAGCTGCGCCTACACTACCCTGGATAACGGACGGGCGAGATGGTGACCTATTTATTAATCACTGTATAACCATGCTACTGCAACCAACAAACTTGCGTGTCCAGCGTGGAAATTAAGACAATAATGTTTTGTGAACATTTTCCTAACATCTGCAATCAATAGCTTAATCTTTTACGTGCGTCAGGCTGGCCCGCCCCATCGACTAGAGCTATTGAGCTGCACCTTAATCGAATGTGCTCCTCTTGAGGAGCATATGTACCGGTTTCATTTTCAATATACCTTTTTACTATAGAAATTTAAGGCATCTAAGTGTGGGCGGATGAGCCTGTCGTTTTCAGCCCGGCCCCTATTGTAACTCGTTAACTACATTATGTACTGACTATTGAGACTATGCCCGTACTGTACAGAACGAATGTACCTACCTACTCCATAAATACGACATGCACCGCTTTTTAGCCACGACGAAACGGAGATTTTTTTTTAATTTAAAAGCGGGAAGACCATGAAACGGCGTCTCAAAATTTCAAATTGAACTCAGATTCGATGAGACCACAAATATAGCGTTGACGTTATAGTCAAAAACTTCATGAAAGTATTCAGCGATAGCACTTAATGTAAAAGCAGAGTCCAAGCTACGCTGAACACATGGTCGGAAAACTCAACAAGAAAGGCAGGACGTTGATGGAAATAATAAAAATTAAACGTACACGTTAAGATCCGTTTAATAAATATGGATAGATAAATATTAAATGAATATGAATGGGACAGTCTAAGAACGGGACAGACTCGGGAGCAGTAACTGACAGACTTCAGTCCATAGGAGTTGCGACGATTCTTCGATGACGTTAATTTTCAGACAGCCAACCTGTCTGAAAATTACCACACTTTTTCATTAGCATTAGTAATTATTAGGGTATCATATTAGGTATTTATGAAGAATAACGAAATTGACATATCAAGATTTTTGCTTGTGGTTTCGCAAGGGAGTGGCATTCGATTTATCGTAAACTATTCAACTGCTGCTCGGCACCCGATGACGTTGTGGTAGCGAACTTATTATACTGCAGATATCGGCTCGAACACTTACATGCATAAAAATAAAGCGTATACCGTATAGCGTATTTTAATGGTAAAATCATTGGTGTTTGAGTGAAGTAACAGACAAACAAATTTTTTTTCCAACATTAGTCAATGCACCGACACCTTACAATCGTATTATTAAATATAATTGCATATGTATCTGTATAGACCTAGCCGTATACATCACTTTATTCACATACAACAACACACAGTAAAGGTAATAAACAAATTACACATAAGAGAAGGAACATAAAAAGAAACAAAATAAAAAGATTCATTTGAGAGCTTGGATGTGCATTGCGACGCGTTAAATGGTCTGCCACTTGCAACCCTGCATTAGCTGAGAACAAACCACAGGCGTTGGTTTTCAGTGGAGCCATTAGAAACGCACGGACAAAGATAAAAAAGTAATATATGATAAGAACATCGATTATATACGAATAATATATAAATATACATACATAATATTATATATAGTACATATAAATATATACACACATATAAATAATAATGATATTATATACCTATATATTACCTATGGTGCTTACCTATGCTTACATGACCGACTATATGGTATTACTGGCCGCTTTGAGTTTCGATATCTTCTGTTCTAATTCGAATTTCAAAATGACACAAAATGCATCTAATAGCTACTATGTTCTTATTTCAAAATCAGTATTTCATTTGTTTTTCCGTACCTATATTTTGTTCATGTGATTGTCTTGAAAATAAAATGGATAAATTGAAAGTTCGTGCTATTTTACAAGCTCATTCAACTCGACTTGTTAGTTAGTATGTGTTGATCAAATTTTGCAACTGAATTTTAAACCCGTTGTACCTAACCGATTGAGCTGAAATTTTGCACACACTTTTGGGGCTGATGACAATACCATCTACTCTCCCGGAATGAGTTGAATGCGCGCGGAAGGAATGCGACCGTTTTATGTCACTTGTTTTTAGTGTTGTACTACAATGATCTTACTGAAATCTATCCATATCGGTTTCAGTCGATATTTTTAATTTAAATGTCACGGTCAAAAGTAAAACACAAATAATTATAAAAAAACACTTATTTTGTACCATTTTTATTTACTTTCATTATTTATTTATTTATCACACATTAGATAATACATATTTTTTAGTTTTAAACTGATATTTATTGTTTAGTTTTGAGAAATAATGTTACTCAAAAACAAAAAAAAAAACAAAGAAAAAAAATACAAAAATTACTTATTGAGAGAAATATAAAAAAAGAACAATGGGGGGCGGGTGTGTGCTCGTGTCCCCACACCTCACACCGCGCGCGCATTTAGCTCGTTCCGGGACTATAGTAATCTGATCTCAAAAAGCTTGTCGCGAAATATTCACAGTAGGTACTATTTCAAATTCGCACGACAAGCTTTTTGAGAACAAATAATTCAATATAAACTTGTTTTATTCATTATTAAGTACATGGCTTGAATAAAAGCTTGTTTTTAAAAAACGTTTCTTTCGCGTCGCGAATAAATGTCGCGGCACTAACGCAAGTCAGACAGCTCAGAGTATCAATAGTGTGTATGGGCACCATGATGACGCAAAGGATGAGCCCCACGGACGACCTACGACCAAGATTAATAACGATGAATTAAAAGCTATAGTGGAAGCAGATCCATCTCAAAGTACAGCTGAGTTAGCTGCAGGGTTTGATGTTAGTGATAAAACAATGTTGTTTCATCTGCGTCAAATCGGGAAAATAAAGAAGCTGGAAAAGTGGGTACCGTATGAACAGAACCAACGTCAGCGACAACAATGCGTGGAAGTGTGCATTGTATTATTTAACCGTCTCAAAAACGAAGGAATTTTGAATCGCATCGTGACTTGTGATGAGAAATGGATCCTGTACGATAACCGCATACGTTTGTATCAGTGGCTGGATCTAGTAGGTGCAGCCTAACAATGTCCAAAACGCTAGATAACAAGAAAAAACTACTGGTATAAGTTTGGTGGTCCTGTGGCGGTATTGTCCACTACAGTTTCTTGCGAGCCGGTCAAACGATTGATGTAGATGTGTACTGTAAGGAGATGCAGATGATGATGGAAAAGCTTGGCAACAAAGCAATCAAGTTTGGTCAATCGCTCATCTCCACTTCTTCATGACAATGCCCGCCCTCACACTTTTCCATACCACAGTTTTAAAACTTTAGGAGCTGCACCTGGAGACTCTTCCCCACCCACCATACTCACCGGACCTTGCCCCGACAGATTCCATTTCGAAATTTGGACATCGTTCTGCATGGAAAAAAAATTGATTCTGAAGTAGCTGTGATTAGGGTTTTGAAGAATTCATTGATACCCGTCCATGAGACTTACAGGAGTGGCATTAATCAACTGCCCGTGAGGTGTCGAAAGTGTAGATAATATGGATCAATATTTCGATTAACGTAATACATATTTTTATATAAAAAAAAAAATTATGTTTCTCATACAAATCGGTCATTTCATAGGTAAACCAAACCACCTTTGTAGGTAACCCCCTAACTTGTTTTGTCATAGTACGTGCAGGAAATGTATAACGCCCCAGACTCCTTCGGCGCACAACTCGCACATGTAGCCTCCAGAGTTAAAAAAATATTTGTCATAAATAAGATAATAAAATATATTATGGACGGCGAAGTGCCAATAACTCCTATCTGACATTTTTAGTGAAATTGCTTTTTTTATGTCTTTGGATATAATATAGGTCAATTTTGCACGTTTTAGTAAAAACTCTGAAGTGTATTTTTAACTATAACTTCATTAAACAAAAAATAGAAATATCTCATAACGAAAGTAGTGAAATAATTTTGTGGCATTATTTCCTATCTCTATTGAGACGTGTGTAGATGCGTCCAATCCAGACAAGTAAGTCTTTGTGGGTTTATGCGACAGTAGTTCTTTTTGTAAGGGCTCCGTACCTAAAATGTGCATAAAGTAGCATAGACTATTCCTATGTATTATTATCATTATTTTATGTTTTTATAAATTCATCTTACCTAATTAATCCAGAAAAAGAACCAGAAAACTGCGGTCTGAATAATGAAATACCTAAAAAGCCATGTACGATTTCCAAATTGCGTTCACTTTCAAACATAACTTCAGTTCCTCCAATACGTTATGAAGATACGTCATAGTGTAACACGATTATCTCTTAGCTATTCCGTTTTGTAGAGATAATTAAACTCAGATTTGACGACCCATAGCTATTCCGTGTCGTAGAGAGAATTAAACTTTCAGATTTGACGACCCATAGCCATTCCGTTTTCTAGAGATAATTAAACTCAGATTTGACGACCCATAGCTATTCCGTGTCGTAGAGAGAATTAAACTTTCAGATTTGACGACCCATAGCCATTCCGTTTTTTATTAGAGATAATAAAACTCTCAGATTTGACGACCCATAGCTATTCCGTGTCGTAGAGATAATTAAACTCTCAGATTTGACGATTTAGTATGAGGTAGTCAGAAACGCAAGAGGTATATGGTAACAACTGGTCTAAAAATCAAATAGCCTAATGTTATATTTATCAAATCATCTAAATTGCAAGTGATCTAAATAGCATTATGTCTGTTATGTTGTTGGTCTATTTTTAGGTCATCTAAGTAATATGTTTCTTAGATAAATATAACATTTTTTGTGCAGTTGCTGTCATGGACCACTTGCGTTTCTGACCACTTCATACTAACCCGATTTGTCGACACCTCGCGTTTACAATCAACAGGATACCTAATACTAGAGTGCTATAATACATACATATACATAATTGTTCACGTAGGATGTATCGTGGCGACCTCGTCGGACCAAAGCAGTACCAGTGTCAGTAGGTAAGTGTGTCAGTGTGCCAGTGGGGCGCGCGTCATCCGCGACCATGCCTCCCCTCCTGTACACCGTCCCTCCTCCCCTCTGTCTCCCGCCCGCTCCAAGGTCCCGAGAGACTGCAGTTAAAAATTATCTATATTTTATTTAGGAACAGGGCAAAGGCCTACTTTAATAATAACTACAGGTAAGATGTATTTCACGCAATACAATCCAGAGACACGGAGTCCCTATTTCTCCTCGGAGATAATCATAATTATTTCAATAACCTACGCCTTAGAATAATCTTTGTTTTCACCTTTACATACAATCTTGTATTTTAGTTATTTCTACTACAGAGCAGGTGTCGTACTGTTTCGAATTAACGCCTTTCTAACGTTACCTACCTTACATTACACATCCATCACACTAGTCTTATTTCGCTTTTCTGATCTGTGAATCTGGAAATCAATTCGAGTTTTTTTTTTATTATGCGTCATCAATTCTCATCCGTATGTCCCCTCGTAATAAGTCAACGAGACGCGGAGACGGTATCGTGGTGTAGCAGTTCAATCAAAATTTAGTTTATTCCCAAAATTTCTTTTGTCCGCCCTGAATGTTGTCTTTGCTACACGAGCGTAAACGGAGCTAAAGATGACATACTGCAATAGGTACACGTTATTCCGGAGAAAATGTTTATCCCGTTCAAGAATTTCGAGGAGGTCCTATTGACAAAGTATACTATCGAACTGATATTTATATACACTTTGGATTATGACCTTTTACGGAGAACAGCTACGTCGTCGTGTCGTAGAACAAACAAATCTTAATAATTTTCTTATTTTTTACATGAAACTCAAAATTTGTAATGTTTGGTATACTGCGCCTATTTTGTATTTTTTTATAGTGTGAAGTTCCTATTATAATTTATCTCTAATAGTGAACTCAACGTACCCTCGTACTCGAACACTCGTACCGTCGTACCAGTGAATTTCAACTAAAGTACGGTTTAAAATTTATCATTAGCGCGGTGGTGAAGGAAAACATCGTGAGTAAAACCCGCATAATTTTGGAATTTAAAAAATCTGGAGCATCTGTATCCGCCAATCCACACTGCGTCTGCGTGGTGCATTATGGCCCGAACCTAATAAATCACTAGGGTAGGCCTGTATCCTGCAGTGGAACGATTAAAAAAGACTGACATCACATCAATGACGTAAGTTAATATTATTAAAAATATTAATTAATATTATTAAAAAGATTAAAACTTTGTAGTGTAAAATAACGATTGAGTAGTTCATTTGAGAACTCTGGCAAAAGAAAATTATGACTGAAAGAGCGCAGCAAATAAAAAAAAAATAGGTTTACTAAAAATAGTTGGTAAAATAAATTTGATACTTGAATTCAATAATAAAATTTGCCTTGGATTGAATTCAAGTATCAAAATTATTTTTCCAACTATTTTTACTGATACTGATAACTTATTTATTTTTTTATAATTTGCCGTGTTTTTCTAGTCTTACCTTTCATTTGCCAGACTAGACAAATGGTAATTTAAATTATCTTTGAACAATTTTGTACTTAGCAGCAGCTAAATTTTGGAATCTTAATAAGTTGTTTGAGATTGTCTACGTTGTATCTAGGGACTAGGGACCCATAATACATTATTTTTCTGTTGTGTTCTTCACTGTGAAAATGCTTTAGATTTAGCATTTGAATCACAGAAAGAAAATGTTTCTAATTTCAATACTGCTACTAAATAATATCACAAGACAATTGTCCTATTAAAACAAAATTTGACTTCGAATAAGTTAAAAACTATAATTAATTGTTACTTTTCCTGAACTGTTACAAATAAATCATTTAAAACCGATTAAAAATTTTAGATCAAAAACCTACCTGTCACTCAGAAAAAAATTGATATCCTCCTTGAGCAGGAAAAAACTTCATAATCAATTTCTCACTTCATAATAATCATCATTCATAATAATCTCATTTCATAATATTACATGAATGGCTGCCATAAATAGGGTAATGCCATAATATACATACATTCGGATGTCCACAAATAGGGTTGAATGTTATTTCAAAGCGATCGTGCTTAGGCCATCACCTCCAAGTTTTATAATACTTTTAGGAATCAGAAGTACGATATATTTCAAAAAAAAACAAATTTCTTAACCACTTATCTTATTTTGTCGAGTACAGACTTTACGTACTCCAAAATCTATACGACTTTTAAAAGCGACTGGTAGTGCAATTTCTGTAATATATCTTTGTCACTACCAATAAAATAATGAATAACATTGAATAATAATATGTAATTACAAAATCACTACATACAGTACTTAAGATATTAGACATACATCCATTTTTGAAAAGCAGATATTCTGAACACTCGCAGAATCGTTCGCAAACACATACATACATAAGATACTCATCATGCAGACTACCGACACTACACACTGACTCACTATTACCCGCTCTCGTTATGAGGTTTTCCACAGAAATGGGAGAAAAACAAAATATATATGTTACAGGTAATGTGACCATCGTGACTAAACCTAGGAACACCCAAGTTAAATTAATATGTATTCTCAAAATCTCTTAAACTCCGAAACACATTTGAAATATAGTTTCGTTGGAATCTTGCCCAAACGTAGCTCTATCCAATGCTGGCTGGGTTAAATTAGTTTGATGACTAATAAAAACAATATATTCTTTACAAAAATGAAAACTGTATTAATGACACAAAAATTAAATTAGAAATAAATTTGAAATTAAAATATCATACATGACAATAATTTACACGTAGATTGATGCCCAAACAGCGTTGGACAGATCTAGTTTTATTAGGATAAGATCCAAACGTCAGTTTATTCTACATGTGTTTCGGACTTTATCTTTGGGTAATATTAAGTTAAACCAGGTATACCTAGCGTTAGTTGCGATTTTAACATTATTCGTAACGTATATATTTCATTTAGAAGGCTGTTAACTAAGCACACAAACATCACGATCATGAAATTCGCACTACTTCACATGCCCCAAAAAGCATTCTAAAGTTGCAATTAAACAACTTTTAACGGTTTAAATCGCGTATATTTGACATGATTTATATCCCGACGTTTCGAACACTTTGCAGTGGACGTGGTCACGGGGTGACTAATTGATTTTATTTGTCACTTGAGTTATTAAGAAATTATTACTATCGTCTGAAATTTTTTGAACTACCGTCTGAAATTTTTTAATCATAACATTCCCTATGCACGCAGTATTCGCTCACGGTGTCCAGAGGTCTTGCAGTATGGCGTTGGCCTTGTGATTTAATTAATTTAATGACTGGATCCCAAGCTGGTGGTACTTGCCAACCATCTTTTCTATTGAAATTTGGGTGTTTCTTAATTTCAATAGCCTCGCGTAACATTCTTGGCATGTACCGGGTCTCTCTAGCGAGGATTTGTGGATTATCAAATCGAATGTAATGGTTGGGTTTGTCCAGAGCATGTTCACAAACTGCAGACTTGGTCGAGCGTCTGTTCTTCATGTCAGCTATGTGTTCTTTTATCCGGATACCGATGCTCCTCTTTGTTTGCCCAATGTATGATAACCCGCATTCACAATCAAGCTTGTAAACACCTGCATCTTGTAGGGGGATATTGCTCTTGACCGGTCTTAAAAATTGGCTAATCTTCTTGTGCGGCTTGAAGTAAGTTTTAATTGAAGCTCGTCTTAAGATATTGCCAATTTTGTCAGTGATGCCCTTGATGTATGGTAAGATGGCAGGTTGTCGCTCAACTGTAGGAGGCTTGGGGCGGCTTCTGTGACGCATTCGTGGGAGTTTGTGATTGTTGCTTCGCAGTACTTGTTTCACATGCAGAAGCTCTTCCTCGAGGTGGTCAGTGTCACAGATGCCGTGTGCTCTCTGTAACAAAGATTTGCCTACGGTAGTCAACTGACATGGATGGTGATAGGAGTTACCATTGAGATATTTATCTGTATGGGTGGGTTTCCTATACACAGTATGACCAAGAGAGTTGTCAGGATTTCTGATGACTGAAATGTCAAGGAAAGCCAAGGATTTATTGACCTCAGACTCCTAGCTAATTTAAACCGTTAAAAGTTGTTTAATTGCAATGTATAGTAATCGTGAAAACCTAAGAAAATATTAAGCATTCTAAAGGTTTAGATCGATGTACATGACGTGGCGGTATTGCACCAACGTTCTTATTTCTCGCCACTGCTGGTTTTAGGCCTCTCCCAACACTATCATCACACACAATCTTCGGCTCTTTCCATCCAGCCATCATCGGCGGACTTCTACAAGCGGTTGTTTACTGTTCTTCTAAGTTCATGGTCTCCATACGAGGATTCCTCTACCCTTAACTATGATAAGATCAAAACTATTCTGGAATGAATTCATCCACTCTAAACTAGTTTGGATCTCTCATCTCATTTTTAATCCAAGCCTCCCTTCCGAAGAACCTTGAACTTATTTGAAACTTTCTCATAATCTGGTTTTACGTAAAACTTATTATTTATTTAACCTATTAATGTTAAATAAATGAACCTATGTTTTCAATTGATCTCTTTAGTATTAGTGGCCCTGTTGGGCCCAGCTGCTCTTGACTAGTCAATTATTTTTCGTTGTAACCTTCCTTATATGACAAACTTATATGACTTATTTATATCTTGGGTTTTTTAAATTACGGCTGCGGGTAGAACATCTTTAAATACATATCGTAACCAACCCATTATAGCCCACCGCTGGACACGGGCCTCCCTATGCACATTGTCTTGTAAATGAGAGTTGTATGACCTTAAAACGCCACGTTGGCTAAGCGTGATAGCAAATCCACTCTTTTGAGGTGGTGTAGTTCCTTATAACATGACACAACAAACGAGAAAAGATGGGGTGGTGCTAGTCTGAAGCCGGCCAACACCGCACGGCCTTCTTTTTTGGGTTCGCTGCAGTCGGCCGAGAAATGAGTTAGTGTTCATCTATTAAAAAACATTCTCAGCGAATTCGGTTATTAAAGAATCCTGAGACAGACCGATTGGCTAAAAAATCATTACGCGTAATATTTATAACACCCACTGCAAGGTTTTAGGGTTTTCACAGATTTGGGTTTTACATATAATACTGCCTCTCATTTTAAGTATAAATGAATTTAATGTGACTTGCATAGGCATAGACAGCAAATTGAATAAAATTAACAGTTTCTGTAACATGTTACTTTATTCGTATAAACATACTGTATCAAAGACTTTCGGATATAGCTAATATGTTATTATCTTGAAAAAGGCATAACTTATCCTCACGATTAAGCGACATCGGTTCCTGCGTTCATTTTGTAACGTTACGGTTCAACAGCAAGTACAATCTTAACAAAAATGGCGCGAAACGCCAACGATTCTTGTTTCCAATATGGCGAGTGGCGTGGGCTGCGCGTGCGTTTCTTTTCCATTTCGAAGGTTACGTCAGTTGTGCAACAGTTGACTCGGCAAAACAACCACAATAAATCTGAAGAACAAAGAACTATATTAATAAATTCATGCTTGTATCACAGGTTTGTGTAATTAATGTAAAGTTACACAGGCTACTTCGAAAATTCTTCAAAATAATGTGTATATTTCAAATAAAACCTATTTTAAAAGTATAAAAATATGTTATTAGCTACTATATTATCTATATTTATAATAATGGCTATACCATAATACAAAAAGGCGAAAATAGTAAACAAGTGGAGGCATTCCGCTCGTTTATGATGTACGTTGCTGCACGAAGAACTAAAGTTGCCGACATATATCAATGAATCAGCAAGTCAAAGTGGACGGGCCACATCTTGAAAGTGTCATCTTTTTTTTTCGGAATGGCTAAATTCTTGTGGGCCTAGTGACCTTTCCAGAGTCACCGGTCGAACGTGACGTCCAATACAAACCACACGGGGAACTGTAGAGTGGGACACCTTTCGACTAACTTAAATAAGTCGCGTAGCTGATAAGAGCGGAAGATCCTGTGTGGTGATAACCCCTGCGAGACGCCAATATTAAGCTGATAGTATGATGTGGTGTATGATGTGTAGCAATGTTTCATGTATATTACATGTGACTATGTATGTAATGAATACGTATTACAGATATGCAATAATAGTGTAACATTATTAATAGTCCAAAAATTTATATTAGAACTAACTTAGTTAATATTATTTGATATTAACATTGTAATTAATTTAATATTGTAATATTGTTTTTTTTTATGTATTATTTACTATCAGTATTATTTGTAGCAATTTATACGTCACATTTTTAAAGTACTAATTCACAAGGAGGGTTGTTAAGTTCGACGCAAATGCTTTTAATAATAGCTATAATACGAGTAGCACAAATTTTCGCTCAATACTATATAAAGTGATATATTGAGTTTTATGATTCATATAATTATATTTTCCCCAAAAAGAAGGATAAATAATGCAATCGCTTTCTAAAACAGTAATAGGTAGTCAAATCATCTCTGACGTTTAGTATTCAGAGTCGACGTACACAAGTGTTGTGCCCTTTGGCGAAATTGAATTTCAATTTACGAGTATCTTGGTAAGTAGGACACGCCGCGCGCGCCTGTTGCAATACTGCGTACCAATGAGTTTATTTCTCGGAGACCTCACTTCGCTCGACGTGAAGAAAAAATTCGTACAAACATGTATTGTGATCACTGATTGCTGTTTTTGTACAGGAAAGTCATTAAAATAAATAATTTCTGATTTCAATGGTTATAAATTCGCAATTAGATGTCAAACTAATAAAAAATTTACTATATATATATTTTTACTGTGTATCCATCCGCCTATAAAGATCCATTACAGAGCATAGTCGTCCGATCTTCTCGAGGACATTTTGGGCTATAATTCACTATTCAAGTATAAATTATTTTAGTTTCAATCGTCAATACCTTGTAATCAACATTATTTTCGAATTGCACAACTAGCAAACCGTATTTTATATTCTACGAGTACAATTAAATACAATCTACATTATGTTAGATTATCAATACTGTGTGTCTGACGTCTGTTGCCCAATCACACAACCTGACCTTGTTGTGTTAAGCAACGCTAGGACAGAGAGCGCCAATAAGTGTTGTTCTTCATAGTCATACATAATATATATTTTATGATTTTTCGTATAACGACCATAATACAATTGCCCATAATTGCATCTCTTGGTGGAATCTGGTTTCTTCTCGAGTTAAAGCAACATACGAGTACTTTTTAAGCGTACTCGTTATACAGTACGGCACAATTCAAAGGTTCCAACGTTGTACCTATTCGCTCGACCAATGAAAATCGATTTATTTCCCGCCTCAACGTCTTATTCGTTGTCGCATAGAGCGCATCAGACAATTGCACGTGCTATGACGTTGATTATTACACATTACATTCGGTAAAGTTCGGTTTGACGAGGTTAGCCGATGGTACATCGTAGTTGTGTCGTACTGTACCTTGATAGTTCCAAGTTTATTTTATAATTTTTCCCAATAGATGGCATCAAAACTGCGTAGATCATGATTTCTAATAATGCGTATCTCGGCCTACTTGCCCTCTATTTCAAAGTGTAAAACTTTCATTTCATTTTCTTTTCTGTATAAATTCGCAGATAAATTGGTAAGTGATTATTACAAAATAGTTCAGGCAAATCACCAGTTTTCGTACCATCCGCACGGCCGTTTCTACAAACAGCCCTGAGCCACTTCCAAGTATTGTGTACAAAGTACTTATAGTATTTGTATACGTCCGCACATTACGTGTTGATCGCTAGATTCGCTAGTTAGTTATCGGTTTATTCCTAGAAAGGCGTCGGAAACAGATTGTTTTAAAGAAAAATCATAGTAAGAGTTTCTACGTATTATTAAATAGACTAGTTTATTTTTTAATTCCGCTTCAATATTGATGTTTGCTGTTGTACATACACATGATGACGTTGGAATGCATTGAGTTTTAATTCACATGAATCTAAATCTAAATTATCAATATAAGGTTCATTTTAATTACATTGAGATATTTAAATTTTGCACTAATTTTAATACATAATATAATAATGAAAATATTTATTAACTTTCAGTACCTAATATAATATTTTGTAGATTAATATTCTGTCTTCCACAAGTTTGCAAAAACGTACCTTCATATTCGTGAACCTTCTGGACAATATTGCCTTGCAATCGTGTAACCTTGAAAGAATGAAGCCATCGTGACAACTATTGACTTTAATTGATCGTTATTTTTACAGCAATTAAGTAGAACCTTCAACGAACTTGATAATGTTTGAAACCAGTTTTTTCGGGGTC
Source organism: Sesia apiformis (assembly GCA_914767545.1). Classification (NCBI taxonomy): domain Eukaryota; kingdom Metazoa; phylum Arthropoda; class Insecta; order Lepidoptera; family Sesiidae; genus Sesia; species Sesia apiformis. The sequence goes on along the minus strand of OU611947.1, from coordinate 11,880,739 downwards.
TCCAATTCGACTGTTACATTGTTAAAAGGCTTCATACGTTTACATACGTATGTAAATTGATCATAGTTCGATTCTAGGCAAGTAATATACCTTACCACCTAAATGTTGATGCAACCTAAATTAAAATTGTAGTAAATACTAAAAAAACAACATGAAAATGCAAAAATATAACTCCAACTTTTACGTTGCTGTCTGGATTTCGGAACACTGTGCAACGCCCCACTCCGTGCGCGGGCGCCGCATCACTCGTGTATTTTGTAATACCGCTAAAATCGTGGTAACCAGGCCAAGGTTTCCCTTATTTACATATATGTACGTGAGAAATAGCGTTCTCAATGTATAAGCGATATGGAAGTTTTTCAACAAAACCAAAATTCTTTATTATGAAGGTTTAGATGTTAGTATTTACAATTACATATTTTAACTGTTATGTAAACGGGTTACTCGCGATTTATTATTTATTTTAGCCGATATTTCGGTCCAGTTATATGAACGGTCCTAAATATAAATAAATTATTATTATGTTCAACCTCGATAACAAAAGTTTAAAATATTACATATTTTATCCAACAGTGTGTTTAAATGCCATTTTATTTGGAAATACCATTTTTTTAATGCGATTTCGCCCCTATAGAATTTAATTTCACCCGAAAAGCATTCATTTGATCGATCACCATGTCTTGTAAAATTCATTAAATTGCCAATATAAGTACCTACTATATAAATTTTGATAAAAGAAATACCTACAATGAAAATAAGTAAAGTAAAATTACATTGAACCTGCCCATAGCTTCAGCGGCTTAGAATTTTTTTTAGTCGAAAATTCTTCGGTTAGCACCACATTAGCACATCTTAAGAAATTAGCTATATTTTCAAGCTATCACAAGCCTGCGACTTCGTTTGTGTAAACTTGTAATTCCCGTGGGAACTCCATAATCGATCTGGATAAAAAGTACCCTAAATGTTTACCCGACACATAAGCCAAAACTATGTCAAGTTTCATTAAAATATGTCTAGTAGTTTTTGCGCGATACGCGTTCAGACAGACAGACAGACAGAAATTCTAAAAATGGTTGTTTTGAGCTCAGTATCCTTACGATTTTATTATATGTATAGATATATGTGTAAGGAAAACATCAGTAAGTAGAAGAAAGAGAGACATTACTGTATTTTATATCTAGAACACAACGTATTATATAAATTCACATAACACACCATATTTAATTTTCGAAAAAATACTTTTTATAATATAATACTTATTTGTATTTTTGTGGGTGCTACAAAATAAATTCTCTTTTTACAGTTATTATGAGCTAAACAGCCGTGGTTGGTCAGCACAGTGACCCTTGCGCAACAGAATGTTTCATAAATATGAGCAACTAACCGGCAGGTTGCCAATGTAAATTTTTTCAACTAGGTTTTTATAATAGCATTAACATGCGGAGTCCACTTATTATGTTGTGCATTTGGTTAAGATAGTTTTTTTTAAGTACTCGTGTGAATGTATGTGTGTGTTAGTGTAACAACCGCTTATGGACCAAATGATAAGATAAAATAACATAGAAAGATACATAGTGATACACATAGAAAGTGAAATATTAAACGATACATAAAATATTAAAAATATTTAACTTCATACTTATTCATAAAATACTTTCTTTTAGAATTATACTGGCGCTTTGTGCACACCTATACAGAATAAATTGCCTCATACAGCGTCATAGTTCTTTTTATAATGTACTTATCATTGTGAAGGAATTATTTACTAATTATTTACCATAAGTTCTGTTACAAATGAAAATGCAATTTTTTTTTAATGAAGTAATGTAATATTACTAAATCTTATATGTACATATTTATTAAAGTCTCAGCAAAAAATAAAAACAATATTCTATTCAAAATGGCCACCTTTGGCTTTTATACAGGCCTTTAATCTGTCTGGCCACGAATCTATGAATTTACGCACTGTTTCCATGGGAAATTTCGCCACTGCTTGCTCCAGAGATTTTTTAAGAGACTCAATGTCGCCGTGTCGTTTAGAGCAAGCGATGTCCTCTAAAACTGACCACAATTTGTAGTCTAAAGGGTTGAGGTCTGGGCTAGATGAGGGCCAGTCTTCAGCTCTTATAAAGTCCGGAACGTTGGTTTCAAGCCAGGCTTGGGTAGTTCGTGCCTTGTGACCAGGTGCAGAGTCCTGCTGGAAAGTCCACGGTACATTTTTAAAAAGTGTATTGCTGAGGGGTTTCACAACACGATCCAAGACTGTCTCTTGATACACTTTGGCTGAAGTTTTCACTCCTTTTTCACAAAAATGTAGCTTTGTGACGCCTTGATAAGACACGCCCCACCAAACCATCACTGACGCAGGATGATGACCACGTTGTACCTTTCCGACCACTTGAGCAGCTTCTTTAGAACTGTGAGCGTACACTTTATCATTTTGCTTATTGTAGTGCTCTTCAATCGTGAAAATTTTTTCATCGGTAAAGAGGATATTTCTGTGCCCTTCACCTGCGTATCGCGACAGAAGGCGTTTTGATCGATCCACTCTCTTTAATTGTAAAGATTGATTTAGGCATGTCCTGTATATCGACGATAAGCACCGAGCTTCAGGTCTTGTTTTATAATACGCGACAGAGTCCTAGCGGGAATCTTCATTTCTCGCGATAAGATTTTTTGCTTCCTAATGGGATTTCGACGAATTCTGGCTTTAACAGCATTAACTGCCTTTGTAGTTCTAACAGCACGCGGCCGCCCCGATCTTTTATGGTCTTCGACAGAGGAAGTGTTGTTGTATCTGTTGATAGTACGATATACGAACATACGGCTGATACCAAGCTTTTGAAGTGTCTGGAATATGACCGACGGCTCCATACCCACTTTGTGCAAGGCGATCACCGCAATCCTATTTTCTTTAACACCCCATTCCATATTGTAATTTGATAATGAACACGAAAAAATATGTGAAATGGCGCGAAATCGAAAGAACTTTTAAAAATAATAAACGCGTTCCAAATTCAAAATAATTAAAAAGTTGAAAAAAAAAAGAAGTTTTTATGTAACAGTATTTATGGCTAGACTAGTTATATTTACATCGAAAGTAATGTTACAATTCTTTTGGTAAACAAATACAAAAATTGTAGTATAATGATTTTATTTCTTGGTATTTAATTAAATATCTGTATACATAAAAAGAAATAAGATATAAAATAGGAAATTCTGACTGACTCATCAAATTATAACGTCAGACCAAACGTCAATTTATATATATATATATATATATATATATATATATATATATATATATATATTATAAAATATAAATATAAAATATATTATAAAAAAGGCGGCAGACGAGCATACAGTTCACCTGATGGTAAGTGGATACTGTCGTCCATAGACATCCTTGATCACTCACTCCATCACTCCAGAATGATAAACGTTGACACGCCCCCGGATGCGCTGCCTTACCATTGCACATTAAGGAATGGATTGCAAGAAAGGATTCTATATAGGTTCTAACGTAAATAACCACTTTATAAAAACAAGGTTTTTTAAAAATCCTACTTAGGAATGAGTAAAAGGGAATGATTCTTTAACAAAAGACATGCAATCTGATATACAAATAGACTCGTTTTCCAATTATATAGTCTTATATTTTTCTGAGACTTTCTGACTAACTTTCTGAACTTAATTCTGGTGTTTACCCACAGACTATAGAAACACGCCATATCCATGAAAATAAGGTGGATCCAAGCTCATAAATAGAATTCATATTCGAAATACACCAATTGACATCTGATGTTCCCGACTTCCTGGGCTATGTAGTATGTGAACCGGCTGTAAGACAGACTCTCTCAGGCGTCGAAATAACTTCATTATACCGATTTTTGTGTTATTTAATACCAAATCGAATTATTTGTAACGACTCTGTTTGGGATTCAAGTACCTATCCGTTTAGCTGTATAATCTAACGATTGTAAATCAAGTTCGATAGACGATTCTGTTATTGTTTCTTTCGTAGGATAATATATCCAGTATAAAAGTACCCTTTGATATGAAGTTAAAGCGTTAGCAGACATGATGGAATTTACAAAAATCTTGTCAAAATGTAATGACGTTTAGTCAGCTTGACTTCAACAATTAAGGAAAGAATTTCGTCCGTACAAGTTAGTAAACTTGTCAAATTGTAATGTTATACCGTTGAGAGTCTAATAATACAGCAGATTCAGCTACCTTATATAAATCAGATCACCTTCTACGTTGAGATCGTTTATTAAAATCCTCAAAGTTCTTCTTGTGGCGTTTGTCAGCACTGCTAGACGGCGATTCTTCTTTATCCATACGCTCCTGCTGCCATTGCAGTTTCGCTGCAGATATCTCGCATTCCTTTGCTGAATTCAGTCGCTGTACTCAGCGACTGGTTTGGTCTTGGAACGAGCTTTTTCTTCTAATATTCTACAACTTCTTACAAACCTAATCAACACTATTTTGCAAGTGGTTGGTGTTGACGTTTTCGACATGAGGTAACAAACAAGGTGTGAATGCGGTCTACTGTAAAAGTGTACATGAAGACGTAAAAATAAGTGGTTGCTACTACCACTACCAGAAGACACTATGGACCAAAGCTCGTGAATTAGGATTAGATGAGACTTCTGATGGGAAAAAATCGTGAAACTGTATTGTACTGTGATTATACAGATTACTTTGATATCACAGAAGACTACCGTAAAATATACTGCATTTCCCACTGTATCGTATTTCCCCAATGTACGTACGTGTTTCGGTAGTGAGTGAGAAATGTCAGAGCCCATTCCCATCCCATCCCTCCTCATTTTCCCAACCCTTTCTCCCAATCCATTCCTTAATCTGCAAAGATCCGTTCCTTTCCTTAATCTGCCCGGCAGCGCATCCGGGGGCGTGCCAACGTTTGTCATTCTGGACTGATGTTGGCAAGACAGTATCCACTTTACATCAGGTGAACTGTATACGTATACATAGAATTTTGAGGTACATATCTATACTGTGTTGGATAAGGTCTATACAAAATCATGCAGCAGTATGTATTTAGCATAAATTCATCAAAAATGATACGCATAACTTTGCACAACATTAGGCGTAATTAGGCAGTGACCTACTTTTTTTTATCAGAGCTTGGTCCGATAGGAGGCGCGGGCGCACGCGGCACACACCCACAACATGGCTGTGTGCATACTACACCTGCGTAACATACACGATAAGACATACAATAAATAAATTATTTATTTTAGACAATTATAATCAACATTATCTGGATTTCGATATGTTTTAAATAGTTATCAACTTATCAGTGAGGAAGACTATTTTAATGTATGTATAGTCTTTGCATGTGATTTTGCTCGTGTGAATTTCAGGATTCAGTACAGATAATTAAAATATAAATATATTGTGAAACACTGCAACCACTTATTTTTTCGTCTTCATCTACACTTTTACAGTAAACCACATTCACACCCTGCGACAAATTATACAAGAGGCTAACAAGTATAATCGACTTTGTCTCGTGTTTGTGGACTACGAAAAAGTGTTTGATTCAGTCGAAACCTGGGCTGTTCTCGAATTCTTGCAACGATGCTAAGTCGATTGGCGATATATTGAGGTGTTGAGATTCAGTCAGAATCCAGGACCAGCAGACTAATCCAATATATCTACATCGGGAAGTGAGACTGGGGGATGTATTATCCCCGAAACTATTCACAAACGCACTGGAGGACGCGTTTAAAATGCAGGACTGGAAAACATTCCAGAATCAGTGTTAACTGCGAATACACCATCGTTTCGCAGACGACATTGTATTCATGGCAGAATCACTAGAGGAATTGAGTTGAATGCTAAACGACCCCAATACGACCTCGCGACGTGTTGGTCTCAGGATGAACCTGGACAAGACAAAAGTCATGTGCAATGAACACGTCGTCCCTGGATCGGTCAGCGTCGAGGGAGCATCACTAGAAGTTGCAGACTAATATATCTATCTTGGACTTTCAATCCAGTTAGACACGTCCAACCGCAGTCGAGAGGTGGATAGACACATTTAACTCGGGTGGGCAGCAATCGGGAAAATGCGTCACTCAATCAATGCGTCCTGCCCTTAAGGACGTATGGTGCCGAAACTTGGTCTCTGACGGTAGGCCTGATTCACAAGTTCAAAGTCGCTTAGCGAGCGATGAAAAGAGAACTTAGAGTTTCTTTGGTGGACAAAATCCGTAACGAAGAAATTCGACGAAGAACTAAAGTTGCCGACAGCTCAAAAAATCAGCAAGCTGAAGTGGCAGTGGGCGGCCCATATATGCCCATGGGGGAAGTGAGTCCTCGAATGAAGACCGCGTACCTGCAAACGCAGCGTAGGACGCCTTCCGGCCACGTGGACCGACGAATTGAAGAAAGTCGCCGGCAGTGGCCGTATGAGAAGAGCTGAAGACAGTGTGCGGTGGCGACCCTTTATACTATATCCTAGAGGCCTGAATCCACCAGTGGAGAGACACGGGCTGATAGTATGGTATGTATACATTTTTAACTGCATTATAACGGCGAACTCAAAGAGGTATTTCAAATGTTTTACAATTAATCCATATTAATTTTTTTAAATTATAAACAATCTATGATAGATGTCTCGGATTTGTTTGGCAGTAAAATATACGACTAGTGGTATAAAGCGAATTTCTGTCTCGTCATAGATGAAATTGCCATGTAAGCTATACATTAACATTTAGGGTACTTCTAATCCAGATCATAAAGTTCCCACGGAATTCGAGCTAACCACGCATACTCAAACGTCTACGCGCACTAAGTTACACGGACACTGCTAGTGAATTGATAAGTTACTAAGTTTTACTTTCTGTAAAACTGGGAATCTGTAGAACTGGAAATAAACGAGTATTGCCTTTTAAATATGGGAAAAACGCATTATATGTCATTCTCCATAAGTCAATAACGTATATAGCCGTAATTAGCATCTATTACGTCTTGCAGCGTAGTACTCATTGATTCCACTATGGTTTTCAAACGTGATGTCGATAGTGTAAATCTGTAGTATGTAAATTATTTTTAATCTATCTATATGGATAAAAATTAAATGCTGTTCATTGGTAAGCGCATCACTTGAGAACGGCTGGACCGATGTGGCTATTTTTTTTAAATGTTCGAAATAATCCGAATAAGATTTTTAGGGAAATAAAAATTGTAAAAGTTGCCCGGTATATTGGAAAATTCGGGAAAAACTGAAAGTGCTTTTTTCTATGGGATTTTTGTATGAACTAATTGAAAGTATTATATTATTGAAATTTGGACAGGACGTCTGTCTCTTGGGTCACCTAGTAAATAATAATAACTAAAACTGCTCTTGATATTGTTTTCAAAATAATATTTAGTCGAAATAAACTCATTTTCTTCTTAAGGATTCTTCATATACATATTCCATTTGAGCGTTCGTTAAAGTGGGCCGTCCCTGTCGACCGGTATTATTATGGCGGTGATCCTGAACAGTCCGTTCTGCATCTCTTGTGACTCAAAACTTGACCATATTTCACTGAAATTAAGATTGTAGTATCAGTTTGACACAATCAGGGCCGTCTTAAGTCTATTCTGCGCCGGGGTGCGGGAGTGTATCCTAAGACAGTCAAACGTCCTATTGTGTATCCTATGACAGTCAAATATCCTATTGTGTATCCTATGACAGTCAAATATCCTATTGTGTATCCTATGACAGTCAAATATCCTATTGTGTAATTGTTTACTATAGCGTTATATTTTTTCATTACCTTTAAAAGGTGAGCGCCCGGGGTGCACCGCACCCCTTGCACCCCCTGGTAAAGACGGCCCTGGACACAATGTTCTGACATTTATAAATGAATCCAAAGATCACAAGATATAAAAAAACAGCACATCGATACTGGACAATATTTTATTTTATTTGGGCAATAAACGAATAGACATAATATGCGAACATGAATATACAAATTCAGGGTATCCTACGTAGTTTCCACAAATAATTACTAAAGTACTTAAAATGCACTTGAGCGTGTGGGTGCTGTAATTACTATAACAATAATATATTTTTCATCCCCCTATCTCGGAAAGAGTATTTTTGCTCTTCGATATCTGAGTGCAAAAGCCGTTTTTATCCGCTAGAGGATAAAGTAAATTGAATTTAGAACATCGTGTGCACTAAGTTTGTGAATTCAAAACATCATTAAACCTATTTACTTCTACCTCCATGGTGCCGAATTTATCATACAACCTTTTTTAATTTGTTAAAAACTCAGACTCGGAACCTTCTTGGTGTACCTTTTTTTTTTTGCATTTAGTCATTTCCTCGCTGAGGTGAGATGAAAAGTTACGTGTTGCACTCGAGTGCAAAGATTTTTCACCTCGTGCCCTTGTGATTCCCTCGCTAACGCTCAGGATTCTAATTTTAGAATCCTTCGCTTGCTCGGTCATCAAAATTGAGCACGCGGTTAAAAAGCAACTTTGAACTCTTGTATAACAAATAACTATTAATTAATAACATACTACGTAATTCAATTCAGAATTGAAGTAAAAAGTAAATAAACTAACGAACCAAAATTACAAATCATGGTTTTAAATTTAGAATTGAGGGATCAAATGATCACGTTCTGAAATTAGTTTGTTATATACAAGATCCAGTTAAAAATGAGTTAATAAAAATAAGTTAACGCGTAATTTTTACATTCATTTAGTTTCGAATTTGAAATACAAGAAGTAAAATACATCAAATTCATCGGAATTTGATGTATATGATTTTAATATGATGTATGTATAATGTATTTTAGAAACATATAATTATATATTAATATCAGAAACGCAAAGAATTAGAATTACTATCGAGTAGGGGAAGGCCGGGCAAGATGGGGTAGTTAAGGATCAAATCTCAATTATTCACAGGGTTTAGTAGTTTTAGAATCGTATTTATTCTTATTCAATCATTTTGTTATCAGTCTTGAATAATTACATGAAATCAGGAACATCTAACCACTGCACTGGTAATTAAATTACAATATATAGAACACTAGATATCACCCCAACTTACCCGAACTATCGGGCAAGATGGGGTGATGCTATAGGGCAAGATGGGGTACACTTATTCTTTTGATCTAAGGACGACATAACTCACAAATAGGTGTTGCTTCAGCATCCTCGTCATCAACACCGGCACAGCTACAATGTGCCCACTTAAAACACAACGAACAAGCTATCCAACCTTCACTAGAGTCCAAGTATCGTCCTGAGCAATAAAAATATGGAGTGTTTTCCGTTTCATCACTATCCATCTCTTTAGAAAATGACTTTCTAGTACGTTTCTTTGCTTTAGATTTTGTACCTTTTGTCTTGAGTTGTTTTTCCTCCTTCTTTCTCTGTTTAATTTCCTTCTTTTTCTTTTTTAACTCTTCTGCGTCACTTTTCTTTTTTATCATTTCTTCTAACTCCCGTTTAAAATGTGACGAGGTTATGATGGCTGTCTTACCACGTCTTCTTGTAACTCTTGATATTTTTTTGGTCACTGGAAGGGGCATCAATTGCTTTGGACTGACCAAAGTAAAGATACTTTGATCTGAGACTGGGTCAGGCCAGTGAGAGCACCCTGCGGATGGAATAGCTGTAGTTGTCATTGTTGTTGTTGTAGCAGGAGATGTACTAATAGCTGCAGCAGTCGTTACTGTTGTTGTGCCAATAGTTGCTGCCAGGGTATATGTTGTTGTGGCAGTGGCTAGAGTTGTTGATAGCCTCACTTCTCCAGACTCCTGATTTGTAGTGGAAGGACGTTCCTCATTAAAAGGAATCTCGGTTGTTAAAGAGGCCATGAAATCGCTGTCTGTAAAAACGTTGTGGTCATGTGGCCAAATACCAGTAGTTTTAAAGCCATTGATAGCTGTTGGCATTGTAGCAGCTTGAACAAAAGCTTTGCCAAACAGTTCAGCAACTTGACGCATGGTAACTACCATTCCTGGATTGGTGCGGAGCCATGTCGATACAGCTTGGTCATAGTATATGCTCAATGGCCTCATCAAAACCATATCAGCGGGTTGAAGACGATGAGTGGTGTGCGGTGGGAAACATAAAATTATGACTCCATTTGCTCTAGCTTCATTAATTAAGTCTATATTCTGAGTATGTGTGCTGTGTCCATCCAATAGTAATAATACTGGTTGATCTGGGCCCCAATGGTATCTTCAGGTTCTCTATTTCATTACTGTTTTCACGAGCCTGTTTTACTTTTCTCTCCAATGTGGTTTGTGGGACTAAAAAGGACTTATCAGCCAACATGTATCCCACTTTTCCCTCTAGAACCGCTTCTACTGCCTTTTTCATTGCCTCTTCAGACCATTTCCCTCTCTCCGATTTTCTTTTATAATTATATACCATCCTTAAACAACAACAAAACAGATATAAAATTAAAATCACTGTGATGGGCAAGATGGGGTACCCCGTACCCCGTCTTGCCCGTTAATCAGTTTAGAAATTTAAAATTAAATATAAAATTAACAACGAATATTTTATAGAAAAACAAGTTTCTACCTGTTACTACAGTCTCCTGTTGATAAGATTCGCGTAAAGGCCACAGAAAACTCACAAGTTCTAATACTTTCGCAGTACCAAACTTATAATGAAGAAATTTTAGTGCAAACGAGCTAATTCACTTTTTTGCAATAACAACAACAATTAACTAGCGGTCCTGTTGGTACTCGTACGACTGAGAGCTGTCATGGCGGCGAGTAGTTCGGCGCTAGAACGAACGTGATTGGTAGATTCGAATCACCTGAATAGCCTAGTACCCTGTCTTGCCCACCACCCCACCCCGTCTTGCCCGGCCTTCCCCTAATTCTAATTCTTTGCGTTTCTGATATTATAATTATATGTTTCTGATATATATGTATAATTAATTATGCATTAGTTGAAAATAGAGTTGTTAATAGAGTTCAAAATCGGAATCACCGATAAACCTTATAATTGATTAGTCTGACTTCACATTTTGCAACTCTATAGTATCTAAAAATTTAATTTTATCACTATATGTTTTTTCTAACGAGTCAAATGCGAAATTGCTCAACATTTTCATAGGCCACCGTACACCTACATTAATATTTATTGATACCATCAATAATTATCGTTGTTGATGACTAGTTTTTACACACTTTTTAGATATAAAATTAATTAATCTTTATTCCAGTAAATGTTTATTAAGATAAAAATTAGCCCATGTTTTATTTAGAATTTACAATTAATCTAGTCCAATTCACAATTATTATATTTACGCCGCTATAATTGGACAAAAAGAGGGACAGAAAAACAAACAAAAATTATAAATATTTATATTTTAAATTGGGTTTAAACGCGTACAATTAAAGTTTTACAATATAAAATGTGTACAAAACGGGAAGTTTTAAAATGTTAAAACTTTTAAATTGCTTGGTTTTTTTTATTATTTAAGTTTTTCGATCCCATTCCAGAATACATTGACTTCCCATTGCCGTCACGAGGGGGTTTCGGTAAATAATTAATATGTACAACAACATTATTTCCCTTTTATAATAAACGTTTTGATTAAATTTTAGAGCATCTTATCAATATTTGATTTATAAAACGATAGTGAGATTTGTCCTACTGATATCGTTTGATAACATCAAGCGTACTAATGCAGGCTCCTGATGTAGTAGGTAGGTACCCGCCGAAAGCGATACATGTACTATAGGTTTAATCATTACAATATTGTTAACAAAAAAATTATTAAAAGTAATTTTTCTTTAAAATAAGTTATATTTCAAAAAAAATTTTTTACTATTAACAGCTTAGGTATTGTACTAGAACGTGCAAAATTCGCTATTTCATGCAGTTGATTGATGCATATTGTTTTTTTTCTACAATATAATTATGAAAAAATAATAGACATCGAAATTCGTACGTTTTGAAACAGTACTTTATGAGTTTATAGACAAAGCCGAGCACTCCGATTATACATTTGGACATTTATTCGCAAGTTTCCGTATCCTTTTTTATACACCGCACCGAACCCGTTTTCTGTGCTATTAACTTTTCTTCCATGCCCAGTGTCGATGATAGGATAACATTATGCAACAACAACAAGTTTCAAAAGCCCATCTCATTATTATACGCTTCCAATAATAGGTCCAATACCTAGCTTTTAATGAAATATCATACAAATTCACAGCTTAGCGTTTCCAATGCTGATCAATATAATCAAATTATTAATCGAAATAAACACCGCGGTTAATGAGATTAAAAATATGTAGATATTCGGATCTTTTATACACAATCCTTTCGGAGCTTTAATGCAGCTGTAGCGTGTAACATTAGCTTTGTTCGCGGTAAGGATTCAGAACTAATTCGGAACTAGTACTGAACTAATTTGGAATCGTAGTAGAGCGCATGCTCGGTTATAGACCGATTCGTGATTTTTATTTCCGCGAACGATTTCGGAACCAAACTGCGTACGATCTACTGTCATCGGCAGTGTTACCAACTCTCAAAAATATTTATCCCTAAAGCTTAAGTCAAAAACCCCCAAAATCGCCCCAATTACTAAGAAATCCCTCTAAAAAAATATATAATAAAAGAAAAAATATAAATTACAAAAATGCAATTAAACTTCTTTACCTTTTAAATCTGGATCTGTTTCCCAAATCTACGTGTACTTCTGACTGTACATTTTTTTATTTTTAGTTTCTTTAGGCATCATTAACAAATTGCTTGTCGGCACAGCAGTACAACAACAAAATCGAATTAAAAAAGTAAACAATAATCAACGTACATATGTATTTCCAGTAAGCATAGGCACAATAACCACCAGTCACCACAGAGTAGTTGTAATATATTTGTACTAGATGTCGTTAAGTCGCTAGGTCAACAAATAAATATGATTGGCTATTATAGTTTGTATTGTCCCAGGGCCTATACTTTCACATAATATATGAAAAATATATATTCAAAAAAATATATGAAGAGTCAAAAAATCCCTAAAAAAATCCATCCCATTTATTTACCCCCTAAATTTGGGGGGAAAACCCCTAAGTTGGCAAGTATTTAAGTGGACCCACCAAAACACATTACTCTTATTAGAGTATTATATAAACTTATTTATATAAACAACAAACAAAACTAACCATATTTTATTTAACCCTTAATAAATTAATAAAATTTATATTTTATTTAACTATTTAACCACTTTATTAGTTTCTAACCAACTGAATATAGCCGCAGCATGTATGTCAAATGTCGTTAGGTAAAAACTGCGCATGTCTGGAACTACGGGTTCTTGGCAAAGTTATAGAACTGATAGAACTGATTCTGAACCGATTCTGAATTGAGTTCGACGGTTCCGCGAACACAGAACTGTAACTAGAAATTCTGAACTGTGTGTTCCGCGAACGGCATTATTTGAACTGCGCATGCGTATAGTTCCGAATCAGTTCTGAATTCTTACCGCGAACAAAGCTAATATCATCATAGGTCATCAATATCGACCGGTGTATATTGACTATGTATTTGTCTTGACCTCGTAGCCAATGTAGCTATTTTCTATTCTACATTGTAAACTTATGTCAATTTGTCTCATTTCAAGTCGTAAACCTTCCCTTATAATCACGAGGATGTTTGATGACTATGTTATTGATTTGCCATCTATAGAAAATTAGTATAATGTACAAAAAATGTTCACTACATTGCTACCATGTTAAAATATTTTCAGGACAATCTGTATGTACCCTGTAAGAAAGCATTATAAATGTAGATGTGTTCTGATAGTTCATAAAACTACTAGTATGTATCTGCATAATGGGATCCAAATAAAGAGTAAAACGAGGAAAAAATGTCCGCGGAGACAGCAGTTCCGCGTACACCACTCAGTTTGCGCTCACCTCGAGAACTTGTGCTTCCATTTACAAATACTACTATAAAACTGAATTGAAATTGGACATTGAACATGGTACGTAACATAATTAATAAGTATGCATCAGTGTAGAATTCGTAAGTAAGTTTCTTTCTAAAAGCAACTTTTCTGATTTAGAGGTAAATTTTATAGTCTAGAGTCTAGACCACATATGACTTTTATACTCAGACCTAGAAAAACATTATAATAATATACTATGTCTTAATAAAAGTCCTACAGTAATTATCAGTTGGTTCTCACGCGATGCGCTGATGCCTGAACAAATGGACAAAGATCTCACGCTGAATTTATAAGACACGAATCCTCTCATAAGATAATGTGTACACTATGCACATATTGTTTCCTGGAATAAGGGTAAAACAAACTTACTGAATATATATGATCCTAAACATATATATTCCCGGTGCTAGTAATTTTACATTACTTATCTGTTGAACTTAATTATTATTTTTTCATATTGACACGAAGTAAACAGATCCATTTATTAAAAACACCTCTTAAATATTATGCATTTGTGTTGTTGCATTGGCGACAATCGGGCAACGGTCCAAGTGTGCCACGTTGCCTTAATAGTTTACAACTTGGCCGAAGATACTCACTGCAAGACTATTATTTATGCTAAGTTTATAAAAATAACATTCTTTTTATTGTAGAAAAGTATATACGCTAAAACGTGTGTAATCTACGCACTAACCTTTCCGCAGTTACACCTGCACGGCATGGAATTTGAGCAATATTATAAAATATACGAATTCTGATACTAAGATACTTGTTAGTGAAAATCAGTAGCACTGTACGAGTAAGTATTCAGCTTTTCACGGTTTTCCCGTAAAGCGATAACAAATAACTAGACAAAAAAATTAAAAAGATATGTTCAAGATGTAATAGAACCTTGCCCGCAACCTGAAACTTTGCTTTCTGTTCATAAGTGCATCATTCATGCATCTGTTCTAAGTGACTTGAAAATTTTGCGTATCTTTTTTGGATAAAAGTTATTTTTTTCGAATTGTTGCCAGTTTTTTCATACAAAACCCAAAAAATCATTATTTTACAAAAGTTCTTAGAACTTGCTACTGTATAATACGATAGAAAAAAAGCAAATTCTAATTTTTAAAATGGAACTCTGCTTGTCAAACACAAAGGTTACTGGCGGTAATTTGAAAATTAAGTGTTTGCGAAAAAATTAACTATTTTACACGATCACCTACGGGTAAGGAAGCTGTGTGCTAGATGGATTCCTCACAATTTGAACGAAGCTCAAAAACACTGCCGCGTGGAAAGGTGTCTCCATATGCTTGAAAACTTCGACAATAGTCAATCAAACGCTTTCGAAGAGTTGCTGACGAAAGTGATAAAAGGAGGGAGTGCTGAAAAGAAAATGATTGCCTCCTTCCTTGGCAAATCAGGCCACTTTGCTACTATAATTTTAGAAAACTAGAAAATATAGCTCATATTAGACACGGATAATGTAGCTTCTTATTTGTGAAAGAATTTTTGAAATCGGTTCAGTATTTCCAGAGATCACCCCCAACATACTCACAAACACACAATTTTACCTTTTTACTATATTAGTATACTGAGATTTACACAGAATATTAATATGGAATATGAGTTTACAAGATTTGCATCACTACAGTCGGTCAGTCCATGTAGGTCAAACCCGTCAAATGCTTTAAGGTGGTCGATACTGACCTAATTAATCGTGACGTAGGTTCACTCTGAATAATATAGCTAGTAATAAATCATCTTTGATTTCAACGTAATGTCGATGGCATTTGCCACCCGAAAAGTTAAATTTAACTATTTTCCATACATTTTAGAAAAAAATGTTTTGACAAAAGTTATAGCTTCACGAAACCTTTAAACCGTCGTGATTTTGGAAATACTGAACAGATTTGGTCTATTATCTAAACCCAAGTTATATATGTACCAAATTTTATTAAAATCGATTAATATTGTGTCCACCAGTTGTGCGCAAATATAAATAATTTCATTAACATTAATTTAAAAAATATCCGTATCCCTATTTCGCACAAATGTTAAGGTAGAGACTCAAATGAAAAGTGGTATAAAAAAAGCGGCCAATCTAATATTTTTTTTTGCTGTTTATACTCATTTCAATCAGAGAAATACGAATTTGATATTTTATATTTTTTAATGTAAGACTAGTATAAAACGGAAACCTAAATGAATTCAGAAATAAATTCATATCGAAATTCAGCCTAACAGTTTTTAAATTTGTCGCTCTTGTGCCACGTTTCACTTGTGTCACGCTACCCCAGAAGAAGAGCTAAATTTGGGGGTACGACTTGTACTAAAAGGAAAGAGGCAAGATTTGTTTCAATAGCTTTTATAATTAATCAGTAAACCTAATACAACAAGATAAATCAATTTATAAAAATAGTCCGGAAAATAAAGTCACTAAAGTTTCTAAATTCACGATGCACCAAAACTCACGTATAGCTGCAGGAGTGGCGGGCCTAGCAAGGCGCACGCTCAGAGGTGATGAAAGCGGCACAACCACCAGCCGGAATCAGCGGTCAGACGGGCGATGGAAACCAGGCGCAACAGGCGGCACCCAGCAAGAGAACCAGCGCCCAAAGAGCGTCAGACCAGAGCTCCGTCGGCCGGCGATAGTAGCGGGCCAGGTGTCGTCTCCAGGACAGTGGAGGCCCGGAACAGCGTGTCACTTCTTGCAACGTCTTTACCAGCTCGCTCCCAAAACAAAACTCGTCTCCAGGATAGTTGAGTCCCGGAACAGGCGTGTCACTTTTTGAAATCGTCTTTACCAGCTCGCTCCCAAAACAAAATTCGTCTGAGGTGCGCCTTAGACTTTTGTCTTTTTTGTTCCTCAGAATTTCAATTTTCAATCAAAGTTTCTCCAGCCAGTGATATTATTTTATCAAGACGTGTCACACATTATATAAAAAATATACAGATTATTTTTAAAAAGGTGAGCTATTGTAACAAATCTTGCATTTCCCAATTAATAAGGAAACTGACAAGTTTGCAAAGTGACACTTGACAGACTCTATTATCAAATAAAATCAATTAGTCACCCCGTGACCACGTCCACTGCAAAGTGTTCGAAACATCGGGATAAAAATAATGTTAAATATAAGCGATTTAAACCGTTCAAAGTTGTTTAATTGCTATGTATAGTAATCGCGAAAACCTAAGAAAATATTAAAAAACTGTCAAACTCTCTAACATTCGAAAACCCTTGGAGACGCAAAAGTCCTTTTTCAAAAACCTTCGAATCTCAGAAACTGATATCAACTATAATGACTTAATGAGTTAGCAATATTGCTAATTCAAATTATTTTCATAGAAAAGTTTATAACTTAGTACTCGCTTTGAATTTGAGATCAAACACTCTCCATCTCCTCCTCTCCTCTGAGACTAAATGTCTTTTACAATAATGTGAAATAACTTTTTGGTGAAAACCATCGTCCTAATTTCCATAGTAAAAAGGAACCGACACTTATTGTTATTACCTATCGGAAAGGTGTGCATTATTTTACATACAAAACGGTAGTGTACGAAACAATAGAAAGAAGGACGGCTTTCTTTAAGATAGATGCTCAATACGTTATTGTTTTCATAATGTCTGTTTTTATTTTCTAACGTTATGTAAGAATTCTTTCTTATGGCCGAACGGGGTCGGTCGGCTTTAGAATAGCACCGCTCCATCTCTTCCCGTGGATGTCGTAAAAGGCGATTAAGTCAACAAAGCTGCTACCATAATACGTGAGGAACTACACCTTTAAAAGAGTGGACTCGCCAACCCGCTTAATAAGCTAGCATTTTAAGGCTATTACATCCCTCATGCCCAAGACAATCTGCATGAGGAGCTCCATGGCAAGCAGAGGAGGATAAAAGGATTAGTTAGGGTTATTATTCTTCCTTAAATATTATAAAAACACTAAGACAACTATTTTATTTTAAAATTTGAAATTTCAGCAGTCTTATATTTATTTAATTAATATTCTTGAAACGAAGTAGATACATTCTTAAAATAATAATATTTCAAGGGCGCAATAATTATACGCAATACCCTGGGGTGCGAATAAACACCCTGTTGAATCATATCCCATACATATCATGCAAGCATTAATAACAACGGCATATAGATTCAACAACGTGCTTGTTCTCAGTACCTCGTTGCCTAGGGCCATAGCCTAGGACTGATTTAGGGTTAATTCTGTTCTTAATTGTTATTTTCGTTGGGCTTTAAACTGTGTAAATCTTGTATAGGTATAAATCTTTCCGTATTATTTATGATCATTGGTTTTCTAAGTCTTATTATTTTTTGGATAAATTCCGATCACAAATATGAGTATTATAGGTAATACTAATACTAACTGTTCGCGTCGTTGGCAACAGTCGGTCACTCAGGTTCTAAAAGACCTAAGATTAATATAAGAGAAATATTTAAATGAGCAGCATAAGAGACTGAATTGGCAGCAAATTTAAAGGTTTAGCTTATCTATTCTAGTGACAATAAAGATACAGGAGTGTCCGGCCTCCTTTCACTTAGTGATGAAATGCTTAATATTTCAGTTATTCAAAAATAGTTCCTTTTGTTCAACTATGTATAGAATATTCTTGATTTTGTTGATGATTATTTGCTACTCATTTAGTATTTTTTGCTGCAAATACAAACCTTAATAAAAGCCTTGATTTACACGTTTTTTTTTTCTTATATAGAGAAGAGGGCGGACGAGCAAGCGGTCTCACCGTCTCACGTAATTAACATATCGATTTCAATAAGTTCAATATGTACATTAAACTATTCCAAATAATTACAAGTTCAGAATAACTTAATTTCTTCTTAATTTACTAATACTTTTTAGATTGGATAACTAATTAGTCTGATAATAGAAGAATTTTTTTCTAAATCTATGTATTTTCTCGTCAGAGCTCGTGACCATGGTTGGTGCAATCCAACTGAAACGTCGAGTAAAATAAGTCCGGTAAACATTCGCGTTAAGACCGGTTTAAATAGATAAATACGTATTTTCTCACTCACCAGACTTTATTCAAATATATGTTAACTCTTTCATCAAGATATCAACGTACGCAAATTACGTGATCAAGTAAATCAAGTAAAAAAGTAATCCAGTGAAGTAAATCGAGTAATCAAGTATTTACAAGTAAGTTATAATTCAAAAATAAGTGAACATACTGAAGACTACACTTATTGTAAAGACAGTTAAGGATAATATATAAATTTTATTATATGTATAGATAACTTCATAAATCTTTTTAACATCGCCGTGCCAGCTACATTTTTTTTTAAATAGAATGTATTAAGAGTGCATTAAACGTGTTAATTTTGTATAAGCATCAATGTCAGCCTAAATGTCCATACCACATACCTCCCCCAGTAAAGCAGTACGGTAGTTTCAGACTTATCCACCAAGCGGCCCTAAACTATTTATTAACATTTTTTACATTAATTATAACAACATTACGAAAACCTTACTTACCCCGTATAGTCTGGAGCTTTTTATATCATAATTTATGATATCTTTTTAAATTTTTGATCAATACTCAATTCTGTTACGAGAGGCCACCAGCCTCTCACATCTCTATCAACTCATATCAACGCACAATGTTTCATTATTGTGATGAGTTGATGACCTAAGCAAAATACTGATGACATTTAATATCAGGTTAAACTATAGTTACGCAATCGAAAGATTACCGATTTGACATATTTCAGATTAATGTAACTAGTGTTGTGACTATAAACAATCGCAGCAGCAGCACTTTTATTAACAGATAATAATAATACTTTCGTTGAATACAGAAATAAAAAAAGTGATTATTATATGTTTTATTGAGTATTTTACACTATTCTGAATCAGAATCAGATAGCAGTGTACTACTGCTATCGTCGTCGCTATCAGTTACTTGAATAATTATTTCATTGTCAATTATAGAATCAATCCTAATATCGCGGTCATAGTCATCCAAAATTATTTTTCTTGTTTTTTTTCAACTATTTTCGTCCAGTTATCTTTTGTAGCCTTCTCACAAGCTTCTTTCAGCTAGTTCAACATTTTATTAGTCCTGAATAGCGGAGCCGTATTTTGGCGAGCTTTTTTTTATGGATGAAGGCGGCAGACGAGCATACAGTCTACCTGGTAGTAAGTGGATACTGTCGCCCATAGACATCCGCGATACATGCCAACATTAGTCCAAAATGACAAACGTTGGCATGCCCCCGGATGCACTGCCTACCTTTGGAGATATAGGAATGGATTTGGAGAAAGGGTTGGGAAAATGGGGAGAGATACTACCTCACTCACTACCGAAATACTTACGTACATTAGGGAAATAAGATAAAGTGGGAAATGCAGTACATTTCAAGGTAGTCGTCTGTGAGAGAGGGGTAATGTAGTTATCGACCTATTAGCCTATTGAATACAATGGCAAAAATCTACGTAAGATTTCTCCTTTCTCGCCTACTGAGTCACGTCAACTTAAAAGGCCTACTCATCGATGAACAATTCGGCTTTAGAACCAACCATTTTTAATGTCTATCTAGCTCAACCAAAGGACATCGTTCAAGATCCTAGCTGTCTTCTTCGAGGTAGCGAAGGCTTTTGATAAGGTGCAACTGCAGGTACCTGAAAGTTTTATTCTCATCATTTGAGACTACCTTTCCAATCGCACCTTTCGCTACAGAGTTGAGGGCATTGTCCAGTTCTCGCCCAATCAGAGCTGGAGCCTCTCAGGGCTCCGTTCTAGCACCCACGCTCTATTCCCTCTACATCAATGACATTCCTCACTCTTCTGGAATAGAGCTACGCTCTTTACGGATGACACCTCTCTCTACACCT
The DNA here is from genome assembly GCA_914767545.1 of Sesia apiformis. NCBI lineage: Eukaryota > Metazoa > Arthropoda > Insecta > Lepidoptera > Sesiidae > Sesia > Sesia apiformis. Next base: position 11,859,925 of record OU611947.1, on the reverse strand, counting down.
CAGATAGGAACCCACTACGTGTCTCTCTACGCCTCCAACGCGCAGTCACCGCCCTAGGCGAGTGGTTTGTGAGGTGGAGGATTAAGGTCAACCCAAGGAAACTGCAGCCATGTGCTTCCCTTTACCCACGGTTGGCATAGCTCTAGGCCCCGTTTCTCCCCACTCCCGACATCGCTTTTCGGTTAAACTATTCCCCGAGTTAGGAAGATCAAATATCTCGGAGTTACACTAGACCCAATGGTCTGTCGATACTGATGACAAAAAAGAAAAGGCACTTTACATGTGGAAGCTTTCGTGCCGTTCGTCCATGAGCGTGAAACCATGTGGTTCGCATTTAACCAGGTCTTGTCGATAAATACCATATTTTCCCAATGTCAATGTTTTTTTAATATTTGTGAGAATGCCGTTTTTAAGCCAACCTACCTCCACTAAATAAGGCAACCTCTTTTAACGACATCAAAAGCATTCTTCTACTCGGAAATTCATTTCTTGAATAATAATTGTAAATATGATTTCTGATAGCGTCTGCATCAAAATTATCAACATCCATCGAGGGCTTTGTTCTTTTCTTTTTCTTTGGAGTCCGTAACACATTGTCTTCTCTCTACAGATGGACCAAACTTTTCTTTATTGATCTTGAAAAGTATTTTTATACTGATTCCAAGCGCCTGAGAAACGCGCTCTTGTACTTGGGTGACAGGCACCAAAGGTCCGCCATTTTACGACTCACGCTCGAAATTGTCCTGTAATTTAATTATAAGCTCGGGGCATTGGCTATTTAAAGTTAGTCCATTTTTCGGGCTTTTTTATGCACTAAATCAACACGTCCAAAGTACAAAGAATCAGAATCTAATTTCGCGCCAAGGTCGATGTAATAAGCAGGAACAACAAACAGAAGATAGCCGGGTCACAAAAAAAAACACCAGACAACAGCAAATACTGGGGGAACGTAGACTGTGCGAACAAGTGCAAACGACCGCGACCGGCGACTGTTTTGCAGACTGAAAATGAAAGCGCTCTTACCTGCCCCACCGTGGCTACCATACCTATAATATAAATCATCTTTAGGTGAGCTATATCCCAGAAACATTCCTTAATCGTGTCAAATATTGTTACTATATAGTAATTGTTCAATCAGTTATTTTAAACAAAATATGAAGTCAACAGAGTAGGTACAAATCATGCAATAAAGTATTTTTTACGTGAATACTTTTATTTTGTATCCAGAATGATATCCATAGAATGTTAATACCATACGTTCGTTACTATATAAACAAACACGAAGTTGTATAACCGTGTAGACTGTAGACAGTGCACGTCTGTAATCCGTAATCATAATCTTGGCTCCCGAGGGCCTATCATTGACCCACTAACCCAATGCACTTGGCTCCAAAAGTCTCCCCCTCTGCGAAAAGCGCCAGACAAGCTCCGTACGCGCTTTTACGCCCCATCCCCCCCCCCCCCCCCGCAGGTGGCTAATTATTATATTACGCGTTGTTAGACTTTATTACTTTAGACTTAAATTATTTAGGCGTTTAATGTAAGAATAAACTTAACGTACGAAAATGTTCTATTATACATAACAAAGTGCATTAGAGTCGGAAGTGCAGTTGAGAGTTAAAGTTTCATTTAAACTCGGCCAAAAGTTTGTACAGAATTGATGAAGCAATTAACCAAACAGGTGATTAGATGCTACTGTCTGGATACCACATTAGGTTAGTATGTTACATCACATCCTCAATATCTAGTAATATGTAATGTATCAAATATAAGTACACCTACATATTATTACGATACATTATTTATGCATGTATACAATGTCCGAATAAGGAAAAAGCAAAAACATTTTTCAGATAATATTAATATTGCCATAACTTGCATAAATGATAACCCAATATAAGCCATCGTACTCGTTACTACACTATTACGATACATTACAACAAAACACGTCACCGCACCACACGCGGAGAAAGTGTGACGTTTTAAGAGTGTGTACGCGAAGAAAGCTGCGCGTGCGATTGTGGGCACTCTTGGTTTCGTAGGAGGTCGTGCCGTTTACACGATAGCGAAAACGACATACTTAATGTGCACCTGTCTACTGTTGCTTTTTCGTTTGTTTACTGTTGTCAGGTCTTGATTATGAAATCGAACACATCGCGTCATCGTAACTTATGTCAAAAATCTTTTTTATTTTTGTTCGGTCATGATGAGTCATGCATGACTATGATGGACCTTTAGCGTTTTACCAAATATTCCTGAATTGTGTCTATTACGTTTCTATTCATAGACTTTATGCAATTACTAGCCGTGTGCCCGATGAGAAAACTCTCAGGAACTTTTACACCCTTGGGGGATGAATTTTCAAAAATTCTTTCTTAGGGCCCCCGCTGATTGTGATTTTTTGTCACGGTGACTTTATGTCACCAAGTCGAGTGCTATGGAGATATATGTGAGTGCGCTCACTGTGGTGACGTGACAATACGATGACAAATAGTTCCGGGGGCCGGCGACACCTGAGTGACGTGACTGTCACTCGGCCTGTACATTGCTATGGGAGCGCGCTCACTGGGCGACTTTTTGTCACTCGGCCGGCGGACGTGTGCGTAATAGACGTGTGCTGTGTGATTTTTTTGGACTTTTACTCACTATGGCGGCTTCTCTGCAAGAGGAAGACATTGACAACAAATTGTTAATAGAGGAGGTTAATCAAAGAAATTAAATTAATTAAATAATTAAAGAACTTTGAAGGATACTGACGTAATTCAGGATATAAAGTGTGAAATGTTCCTTTAAACAATCTTTCAGTGTATATAGAATGCATCCAGTAGCTTTTTTTTCGTTTCATTTTTCTTCTGCGTATTTCAAGAGCACAAATAACGCCAACCTCTTTGAAATCCATTCCAAGAATGAGGACGTTTTGTTGCCCAGTGACAGTTTAAGTGGGCGCCTCGTAGGTGACATTAGATGACAGTAACAAAATGTAATCGTGACAAAAAATCACAATCAGCGGGGGCCCTTAGTGCTCACCTACAGTATATAAGGAACTCCTATGCAAAATTTCATGCTTCTAGACCCCACCGGTTTAGGCTGTGCGTTGTCTGTCAGTCAGTCAGTGTTAGATTTTTATTAAGTACATAATTTCTAAATATTTTTGCACCCTTCTATTATTCACCTTTTTATATGTCTATATTACTTTTAAATCTAAATTTTTATATTACTTGGGCGACTAGGTAATTTTGAGATAGAAAAAAAATATTTCGGATACAACACATTTTTTTATTACAACTCAAAATACTCTACATTAGTCTATACAGCGATTCATTCATCTAAACCAAGATTTAAAGCACTGGCGATACTCTTCTTTAGCGAGGATATCAAAAGCTACCATAAAAGCATTCCGAGCATCCTCAGGGCTGTCGAAAAGAATGCCAAGGAGTCCAAACTTCACTTTTGGAAAGAGAAAGAAGTCGCATGGAGCTAAATCAGGGCTATAAGTAGGGTGGCTCAATTCTTGAACCTCTGTGGTCTTCAAAAACTCTTGGGTAAGTTTTGCTTTGTGAGATGGTGCATTGTCATGATGCTAGAAAAACCCTCAAACCTGTTTTAAGACGTTTTTAATTTAACACATCGAATACAGTTGGTAAACACACTTCACCGTACCATTGGTATTAACAGTATTTTGGGCGTCTAAAGAAATTGTTGCTAAATGACCACCCGCAGAGAAGAATGTTGCCACTATTTTTTTTCCCACACTGCGTCCACGTTTGACTTTCAAATGAGTACTCTTTCTGAAATTTTAGTATCTCAAAATGTAGGTAGTCACCCTCTGTACCGTGCACATTATCATTTACTAGCACATTTTTATTTATGTTTGATTAAAAAGCTAACATAATTATATTATACGTACATATATTCTTCTAATATATTTCATTTTAAATTTGTTCTTAGATTGATTCATTTTACTGTGAATACTACAACATATCAACGTTTGAAAGAGTAGATAGAGCTTTTATGCTTCTTTATCCACTTGTGTCACAGCGAACACACTAGAAGAACATGCATAGTTAAAACATATACAATATACAGTAAAATTGTTTAGTGCTTCAGGACACGTGGAATGGCATTACGTACATGTATGCAAGTTGGCACAAGGCTGTCACAAACAGTCACTCGTTCGTGACCCGTTGACTGATTTTAACCAAAACCAGGTCAAGACCTTTAATTTATTTCGCATTTAATATTGAATAGCACTCGCTATATGTCGGAATTTACCTATTTGTGTTAAATGCATTAAATTAATTACTAACTTGCAGGATAAGTAAAAGAAGGTATTTCATTTGTGATGCAATGTTTTAAGTGTAAATTCATATTCGCATATTTGGTAACGGTTTCAATGGCTAACTTTTTGGGAACGTGAATTTTTGCAACTAAAGTAAAACATTATATTTACAACAGAATGATGACGAGAATAGCAAATTAAGGGCTGCCTCAAATCCTATAGGGTTGCTCGCACATTGGGGTTGTATTAAAAAACTTCAATTGACTTCTGCTATTAAATATTCATTTGAAATTCACATTTATGTAAACTTAATATTTTTTCTATAATAGGGGTTTTGTTTGGGTTGTTTGTCATTGTGTATCATTTGTTAAACTTTTTGCGTTCATAACGGAACTTTATCCCTATTCTCAGCTCCAAAACTTATCATTTATGGTCCTTTTACGATTCTTGGGGAATGTTTCCCCTTTAATGGTTTTATTAGGAGTCTATATTGTTCTTCTTCTGTACACTTTAAAGAAGTACAGTGTACAGTTATGGGCGGGTCTCAAGGAATGTGTCCTCTGTATATTTGTGTATGAAATATTTAACCTTTTGGGGTACCTACTCCGCATACAGTTGATTTAAATAAATATCCATTTTCTAAAAAAAATTCTAAGTGTGCGGTATAGACGAGGATATTTTTAAAGCCGTATCTATGGATAAGATAAGATTGTTAAAGTGGGATATAGGTATGTCGTAGTGGTCAGAATTGCCTCTACGCAGAGCATTGTGTGCTACGAGTAGGGATTGGCCGAGCGAGATGCTGCCACTCCGTTACCGTCTAGCACTATTCGCGAAGGCGAACATTTTGCGAACGTAAACATGAGCTCGCAGTACTCGACAACCCTGCCCTGCTGCGGCACTGCGCGCAACTGGGTCAGTGGGCCGCCCCCCCCGCGCCGCCCCCCGTCCGCACGGTGGCGCAACCGCGCGAACGCGCACTAACATAGACCTGGATCGCGGGAAAGTGGGTCACCGACTCACTTTCACTTATTACATGGGCTCCTAATCGTTTTCCATTGTGCGAGCGGGCGGGGGCTAGCGGGTAGCGGCGGGGCGCGCATGCGGGAGGCGCCGGCACGCGCGCCGTTGTCGCCGGCCGCCAGTCGATCACGGAACGTCCCTTTGATGGCACGCTCGCCAGCTGCCGACACCGATACTCGACGCGATCATAACAACGCGCGCCGACATCACTGTTTCAAACAGTCGCTGTACTAATCGCCCGCGTTGACGTAGTGACTCGGGACGGCGCTCGGCGGCCCTCATACCACTCAAACCTAGGACAACATGTGCTGGATTTATGTGCCTCTTATTATAGTGCTTGAACAGGTGCAGCCCGCGAGCGGCAGATAGTGTTTTGCGGCCAGACCGCTAGTGAACTCTGTGACTGTGTGAACGTTGTTGCGGTTGAACGCCGCTGTAGGGATTTGTAATAAATTGCCGCTCCGTGCGGCCGAGCATGACGATGGATCAGCAGACAGGCCTCATGTCCCTCAACATGTCCCCTTTCGACCTGAGCCCGGGCCCTGAAGGCTCTGGCTCCGGTGGTGGACCCTCAGGTGCCTCACAGCAGTATGTGCCTCAGGGCGCCGCGTATCAGTGCGGGCCGGAACAGCAATCTTTTGGTTACGCCAACTTGGATGCTTCATATTTGTTTCCAACAGGCGCTGGTGGAGAACCGGGAGGATACTTGCCGGCAGCTGGTACTGTGTGCGATCAAACTGACACCAAGGATGTAATTGAGGAACTGTGTCCAGTCTGCGGAGATAAAGTCAGCGGATATCACTACGGATTGCTCACCTGCGAGTCCTGCAAGGGTTTTTTCAAGCGGACCGTTCAGAACAAGAAAGTGTATACATGCGTCGCTGAACGTGCCTGCCACATAGACAAAACACAGCGGAAGCGCTGCCCTTTCTGCCGTTTTCAAAAGTGCCTCGATGTCGGCATGAAACTAGAAGGTAAGTGCACACTTTATTGAAATATATTTACTATTGAATATATTTGAAATAACTCAAGAATTCGTACACTAGGTAATTTCAAGCGCCTTGGATTTTCTGTCTACCCACTTGACATTAAATTATAATAACATTAAAGTTGTCGTTCAAAATATTGATAGGGGCTCATAAACATGTCTAATTTATGTTTTAATGCTTCAAATCACTAATTATTACCTCACAAATTATTTACAAACAAACTTCGAGATATTTCCTATTTTGTTTTGAGTAGTTTATAAAAGACGGGTAGTTTTATATCTTCCGCAGTTGATCATGAAATGTTGATTTAACGCACGTAGGCGTCAGCAACGATTGTAAATTACTTTGACTATGAAATTATATCAGAGGTTGCAGAAAAAATATAACAAATAATAATTTATCCGTTTTTAAAATACAGAGCCATACATTTATTATACTAAAAATAAAAAGTAAAAACATATTTTTGTATAGGAAGTCTTCATTTCAATGGCTCGTTTGCCATTTATTCTATAAATATATATAGTGTATATATACATATTATATATAAATTGTCGCCTAGTATTATTTTACCGAGATATAAAACGCATGTGACGTTTCATTTTTAACAATCCGACTATTGCAGAAAAATTCTGCAACAAGTTATTGTTGCCGGTATGGAGTTATGGTATTTATGTATCTCAGAAAGACTACATAAAATTCCCCGAGTGAATTTTAAAAATAACGTCTATAAAAGATACTTATTGGTATTTATGTTTTTGATAACGTCACATATAAATCTAAAGTTCGTCTAAAAAGAGATATCTCTACAGTTGACAATAGTTGTACATGAAATGTGAAAGAAATTTCATACCTAATTTGTATTAACATAATCTTTAGGATTATAACCCTCCTAATATAGTTAATTAAAAATGTTGACCTATATTTAACATGCTGCAGATAAATGTAACTAAAATGAACCGGTCGGTCAACTTACAGACTTGTTTTTAGTATAACTACCTACATATTTAGCATTTGCATACTCTCATAGTTTTAAATAAATTCCCTGCTTTTAACCCAAAGGTAGTTACCCTTATAACTTCTATTGCTTTGTTAAACCTTCATCATGTTATTTTTAAGTTTGTTTTATTTTTATAGTTTAGTGGATAGGGATAGGGATCTAAAAATTGCTTATAGTAGTGAAAAAGACAAAGTCGCCATGTAATTGTAAGTATCTAAGAAGTGTTCAAATTGGGCTAATAAATATAAATGTGCATTACATATTAAATGTAGTTTCTAATTGTTTTCTAAAATCAACGAAAAAGTAATTGTCTGTTGTTTGAAATTCGGCATTAAAAAGAAATTTTGAAGTATAAAAGTTAATTACTTAGGTACTGTAAATACGAACGATGAGAGGATTGGAGTTGGGACATTTTTATATCGAGCCTGACATGCCTAATTTCCGTCATTTTGAAAATTTTCGGTTTTGCGGCTGCCAACCAAACCTTAATAAATCGATATAAGACATCAAAACAAACGAAAAATATCCTTAGGTAAAATCTCCTAAAACGTCTCGGCACTGAGATAATAAAGGTCAAAGTTATAACTTTCAATGTTGTCTCGGTTTCTAGACTTTTAGCAATTTTTACTTTAGAACATTTTTTGTTTATATTGATGTCTTCTGTTGCTCTATCACATCTGATTTGGATCTCATAAAATATTTTGTAACGAGATGTTTCGAAAAATACGAAACTTCTTTAAACCGAGTAAATCAATGGTGATATAACGACGGTGACGAAACATGTTCTTATGTCTAAATTAGATAGAAATTAAATAACTCGCTAGAAGACATCGAAATAAACAAAATTATTTTTAGGTAGAGACTTATAAAACGACTAGAAACCGCCATAATTAATATCAAAAGTTATATCTTTGAATTATATATCAGTTCAGAGACTGTAGGAGTTTGTACCTAACCTACGGACATATGATTTATTTGGGTTTGGTTGGCGGCTGTAAAATCGTAAATTTTTCAAAATGACGGTAAGTAGTGCCCTTTCTTTTTTCTTTCCAGTATAATAATAAAGAGGAAAGAACGGGTCCGTAACGAAACACACTTCACCCTTCATTGATCGCAACTTTAGAAAACTAAACGTATTTACCTAACAGAATTAGCTAACGATTACTTAGATTTCGATTTGCTAATAGTACTTTTTCCGTGATCAAATGCAATGTCTCAATCTCGACTTCAGTAACTGCAAATACCAACACTTACTTTCAAATTGTACTGTATATTACATTGAAAATTTGGTATCTAAACAAAAGATTTAATCGTATTGAATGACAAGAACCTTTGCAACAATACCGCATGCTGTAGGTTCGGACTAAAAACATCCCAACTACAAAAAAAAATCTTTCTTAAGTGGTTTTTCCTTCTTTAATCTATACAATTATATCTTTAATAATACTACGTAAAATTAGTGTTTCACTGGCCTCTGCTTTCTGTATTCCATCATTGTGAGTTTTTATGTTCTTAGTTTTGCCAGTATAATATGTTTAAGTAAATATATTAGGAAGTCCGATAAATTCGCTGCCTTTTTATAGTGAAAATAATAAAGACTTTGTATTACATATTTTTTTATTAAACGGAATATTGTCCATTCAATATTGCAGAGCCATTATCCTATCGCTATAAAATTTCTGGGGTTTCTGAGCGAAAAACTGATTTTATATTATTTTTTTTTAGAAAAAAAGGCGGCAGACGAGCATATAGTCCACCTGATGGTAAGTGAATACTGTCGTCGATAGGCATCCGCCATACATGTCAACATCAGTCCAGAATGACAAACGTTGGCACGCCCCCGGATGCGCTGCCTACCTTTCCAGATTAAGGAATGGATTTGGAAAAGGGGTTGGGAAAATGGAGAGGGAGAGGATGGGACGGGAATGGGCTGAACTGTATGGAGGATGCATTAAAACTTCCCAGCCAAGGTCCATCAATATTTGTTTAGTCATCAAAGATGTATACGGTCGAGTATTGTCGTGCTGGAAAACTACACCTCTATTCATTAACTGTGGGCGTTTTTCTTCAAGAGCTTGTTTCAATTTTACTAATTGTTGACAGTAGACATCAGAATTAATCGTTTGGTCATGTGGCAAAAGCTCGTAATAAACAACGCCTTTCCAGTCCCACCGTACATATAACATGATTGTTCGGAGTGAGGCCTGGCTTTAAGACTATTTGTGATGGCTCACTTCGCTTAGACCAAGATCGTTTTCGAACATTGTTATTGTCGGTGATCCACTTCTTATCGCCTGTTACCAATCTCTTCAGAAATGGATCGGTTTCATTTCGTTTTAGCAACATCTCGTTAAATCATGCGGCTCCCAATCATCTAGCTTTTTTTACAAAACTCAGTTTATGCAGGTATCCAAAACTGTTGAATGGTGAATGCTAACCTCTTCCGCAATTTTGATGACTAGTTATGTGACGATCTGCTTCAATTTTTTCAATGATAACATCTACATTTATTTACCTTATTAGGACGACCACAGCGAGGAACATCATTCACATAAAAATTACCAGACCTGAATCGACTGAACCATTTTTGCAGTAGTTTTAGATAAAGAGATTAGAATAGATAAAGCATACATACCCCTGTCGAAAAGAAAATGTAAAACATGTCTAATTTTCTCCTTATTAACTTCCATTTTAAAATTGTTAAAAAATATGAATAGATAAAACTTGTATCTTGTAATTTCAATTAGCCGCTATTAAAAAAAGTCAGCTGTCAAACAGTATATCACTTTCCAGTGATCCAGTGATCGTTGTTGCCAGATATATAGCACGCTAAAGTCATATGTTCGAAAAGGCCGCGATCTTTTCAGACTACCTACCTATTATTTCAAAATAGAAAACGAGAAGTCCCTACTGTTTAGAGCCCATAAATTAGTTTTGAAAAGTAATGTTAAATCGTCTGAACGATCAATATTAAGCTGTATTATGTCATTACACTTTCATCCAAGCATGTTGTTATACTGACATTAGTCATAAATAAAAATGAAGATAAATCTGGAACTAGTTGTCCGATTTTTATAAGTCCACAAGTACGAGAACATCTTCATTCGATATTATTATACCCATGACATATATATATATAATATGCTACTCAAAACAAAATAGGGCCCACTTAGTTTTTACAGTGTAACTCTATAATATATAAATTTATACAGTTTTTATGAATAGACATGTTTAAATTAGGGATTCTCAGTTTCCATGTCCATGTGACGACTAGAACCAGGCATAGTAATGAGGACTAATACCGAAACTAAACAGAACAGCTATACAAAATGACTTTCAACAGAAGCGTTTACGAGACTGGGAACACGAGTGATTAAGAATTAGTGCATAGGGTAATTTCATGCGCCTCGGTTTTTCTGTCTACCCCACTTGAGAATAACATTAAATTGTCGTTCAAAATATTGATAAGGACTCATAAACACGTCTACTTTATGTTTTAATGCTTCAAATCACAAATGATTACCTCACGAATTATTTATAACAAACTTCGAGCTTAACTCGACATGTTTCCTATTTTGTTTTGAGTAGTTTATAAGACATATTTTTCACTGTTGAACATGAATCTACGTGCGTCAGATCAGCCTAGCGATCAGACATATTGAGCTGTGCCTTAATAGAATGTACTCCTCTTGAGGAGTATATGTACCGCTTTCATTATTAATGTACGTTTTTGGTATAGAAATTTAAGGCATTTAAAGGTGGGCGAGGCGGGTCAGTCTGGCGTTTTCAACCCGGCCCCTATTGCAACTCGATAACTACATTATGTACTGAGACCATGCTAGTATAGAGGTGTAGTTACTCAGGCTACACCTAGCGCTTTGTATTCCTTAGTCGCCTTTACGACATCCGGGAAGAAATGGGATGTTGCTATTTCTAAAGCCCAAGGTTACCTATCAAAGGTTACGAGTATGTCACTTTTACAAAAGGTATATTTAGCATTTACATAATCAGTGCGATTGGGTTTTCAGAGTACTGGTTATTGCAAACATCCACAGCATCTGGCGAAACGCGGAATAGCGAGCGGTTTATCACGCACACAGCGGTAGATACTGTGTTACCAACACGCACGCATACAGAGGCGCGCGCGCGCCGCCGCATCGCGGCCACACTCGCATGTAGGTCAGGGCGGTTTGCGACCGCGCGCGTTATAATTTTAGAACGATCTGCGCTTCAGACTCCGTCCCCTGCTCAGCTACAACTCGTGCGTTACCTTCAAACTACACTTGTAACCGCACCCCCTACGATTTAAACACTAGTGATTGATATGATAATGATCATCCGTAGTACTCGTATCATGGATATTAAAATAATTTAAAATTAACCGTGTATAACATCTAATGTAATACACCTTTTTCTTTATTTAAAAAAAATGAACTACCATTTTTCAATATCTGAAAGGATTTTAAATGTTGCTTTTAGTGTTTGGTATTCGTTTTATCTTGTTAATTTTACTCTGTTAATTATATTGAAAACGGAGTTTTCTAGAATTCTAGTCAATGGACTAATCAGTCTGATTATAATCTTCCAAGATTTAAGAGCTCGCTCGCCGGTTCTTGCGTAGTGTTAGGAAATTTTCACTGAGTTACATACGTGGGTGGTAAATATAGTATTGAGATACAAAAAATACTCTCCATTAGTCTCTCTCTATACAGCGATTCATTCGATTAAACCAAGATTTAAAGCACTGGCGGTATCTTCTTTAGAGAGGTCCTCAACAGGTGCCATAAAAGCATTCCGAGCGTCCTCAGGGCTGTCGAAAAGAATGCCACGGAATCCAACCTTCACTTTTGGAACGAGAAAGAAGTTGTATGGAGCTAAATCGGGGCTATAAGGAGGGTAGGTTAGTTCTTGGGTATCTCTTGGGTAAGGTTAGCTTTGTGAAATGATTCATTGTAATGATGCAAGAAAAGCCTTCTCAAACCTGTTTTGGGACGTTTTTGATGTAACACATCGAATACAGTTGGTAAACACACTTCACTGTACCATTGGGCATTAACGGTTTTTTGAGCATCTAAAGAAATTGTCGCTAAACTGTCACCCGCAGAAAAGAATGTTGCCACCATTTTTTGCCCACACCGCGCCCATGTTTGACCTTCCTGAGAGGCTCTTCGTCTGGAAACACCTAAACCGTTGATTGCCGCTTAGTGGGTCATACTGATAGATCCAACTCCCATTACCAGTAATAATATTAAATACTAGCTGTACCCGCGACTTCGTACGCGTGGAATTTTAGTTTTTAAACTCTAAATGGGGATGTCTTTTCTTCCCGTTAGCCGATTTCGAGAAGACTTGTTCGAAGAAGCTTGTTCGAACAGACAGACAGACAAAAATTTTCAAAATCGTCTTTTTGTATTCTGATGCTCTTCCTTCATTGCCCCCATTCAGTTTTAGTAAATATATTCAATGTACAGACACGCTGGTTCTACAGTTTTATTATATGTATAGATATTCCGTCTCTCCATTTTCGAATTGTACAATCATTTCCCTGCACCATGTCACGCAAGCTTGTTTTTGTTCAACAGTCAGTGAATGACGAACCCAATGCGAACAAACCTTTTGACTTGAAGGTGCTGGAGTCTCTTCTATCTGTTTGTAGGTAGTTTTTGGGTATTCGTGCAACATTTTCTTTACCGTCTCGATGTTTTCATTCGTTACAGAAGTCGCAGGACGACCACTTTCAAGTGAACTTGTAAGATGATTAGAGGCCACTCTAATCATCTTTCAAGGAAAATTTGCCTTGTTTAAATTGAAACAACTATCTAAAAATTGTTGCACGGAACGGTGCGAGGTTCCCAAAAGCTTATACTAATCTATCTTTATACTTTCATTTAAACAAACTTTAAAATCGTATAACTTCATTGCACGAAAATGTTCTCGGTCGAATTCCATTGTTAAAAGAAAAGCGCGCGAAATGCAATAAAAAAAGTGACTAATGGCTTTTGACTAAATGGCTTTGGGAATTCGAATTTCAAATAAATGATGTTTTAAAAACGGTACAACTCAAATGAGTTATCTTACTGAAATTTGAGTATCTCAAAATTTACCTAATCGCCCTATGTACGATCTCACCACAGCAATATGAAATATGAGATATTTTCAATGTATTATTATTACGACGATAAGAAGAAACTGTCAATTACAAATACCATTCTATTGTTTAACTAGCGGTGCCCGCCACTTCGTTCGCGTATACTTGTGATTCTCCTGGGAACTCTCGGGCTGGATAAAAAGTACCTACCCTCAATGTTAACCAGGCACGCTATAACTACCCTAAATTTTATTAAAATCCGACTAGTAAGTAGTCTTTGCGTGATGCGCATTCATACAGACAGACAGACAAATATTCTAAAACATTTCATGTACCTACAGACGCGGCTGTGTTATGATTTTATTATATGTAACAGATATATAGACATCATTTGCTGCAGAATTAGCGCATGCACTTAATCCTATTAAAACTTCCATTTATGCAACTTTCAAAGTGGAAGAAAATGCTTTAAGGTATGAAAGCTTTTCTCTTATATGATAATGTACAATAAAGGTAGAATAATAATTATCATAGTAAATACTGTCACTCGTTAGCCACCCATGTGACTTACAGACTCTGCTCTTCAAGTGTTTTGAGAAACTGGTATTTTGCAAATAGACATTCAAATCGATCTCTCCAAACGTTCAATGCTTGCACTAGTAATTTTCACTACTTTATACTGTGGTATATAAAGAAGAATAGAAGAATAAAGTGAATGTAAATTTGATACTTGTTTAGTTGGCTGCTTTCGCTGGGACTTTTATATATAAACTACTATATATAAAACAAAATAGGGCCCATCTCGAGTTAAGCTCGAAGTTTGTTTATAAATAACTTGTGAGGTGAAATCATTAGTGATTTTATGCATTGAAACATAAAGTATACATGTTTATGAGTCCGCAATGTACGCAATGAGCGATAACTTAATGTTATTCTCAAGTGGGTAGACAGAATAACCGAGGCGCTTGAAATTACCCTATGCGGTAATTCTTAATCACTTGTGTTTCCAGTCTCGCAAACACTTCTGTTGAAAATCGTTTTGAGTAGTTTATAACTATTTAATTAATGTTGACTTGCAAGTTCGTATAAGCGCCCAGCATTGTATATGTATATTCAAGGGCAATACTAACGTACGCTAGTATTAAGAAGTCTGTGTATTTTTAGGTCATTTTCCACATTTAATCCTCATATAATCCTCTCCTCATAATTTGCCATTTGATATTCATCTTAGTAAGGTTTAGAAATTGTTGTCAAGTCGCTAGAATAGTTGGTAGTAGATAGTCATGAGACCGCTGAAATAGTTTAAAGTGCACACGTACAAGTATACATACATATATTCTATTATCTAACTTGCTTGTTGACTAAGGATAGCAAGTCACTGGGGTTCATTTTCAGGGCTTCAGTAGTCCTTTTGCAAGCTAAATCCATAAAGTACTTTACTGTGCTTTTGTTCAAAGCATTTAGGATTATGTCTCACAAGTTTGGTATCTTAGATACATTTTTTAAATGGTCCAGCATAAGTTTGTATATATTTTTTTAAATACTTAAATGTCGTTAATCGGTCGTCCCAATTATTAATTAGTACCTTGGTATGTGTTCTTTATATACAATTCGTCTTAGAATAAAGTATCATATTAAAAGAAAGTATCATCAACAAGCACAATGGGATCATTGGGATTAAAACCTGTTGGTGATTTATTTTATTTAATTAATATTATATTATTACAGAACGGGGTATTAAATAGTTATTAATAGTTTATAAACGGGGCACATTAGGTTGGACCTCATCGTACCAATCTTTGCACGAACATATGTATAGAGCAACTAATGTTAATGACATAACTTACAGTATTTCTGTCTTATCGGAATTTTTGTTATACCTACTGCATTCACGCGACCTTCATCTCCGGAGACAGATCTATTACAATGATCATTGATTTAGAAGCCAATCGTGCATATGATTTGGGCGCCCAAATGCACACAGTAGGTATCTATGTAAAAATAAGTATTATCTAGTTACTAAAAACTTATCCATTTCAAGATCGTATCAGTGGATTGGTTCGGGTGCAATGGGTTAAATCGTGTAGATGGTATGTATTATTATATATACACTGGTTGTGAGCAGGACGAAGAGTTTCGTGAGATGGATGCGAGGAGCGAGTGGCTAATTGTATAGATTGTAATAGTTCTCCCTTTGTAAAACCTTAGTTCTGTGCGGTCGCGTACACCGAAACAAACCAAGTTGTTGTTATTGATGTGGGGGGTGGGGGGTTGCACGCTGCAATCTAACAGCCGCTGCTCGCACTCGACTGGCCTCGTTACCCCTCTCTCTCAGAAGACTTCCTTGAAATGTATGTGAGTGACATTTTTTCCAGAGCCCATTGCCGTCCCATCCTATCCGTCCCCATTTTCCCAACCTTTCCTCTAAATCCATTCCTACATCTTCAAAGACAGGCAGCGCACCCGGAGGCGCATCCGTTTTTGCCATTGTGGTCTGAAGTTGGCATGTACCGCAGATGTCCATGGCCGGCAGTATTCACTTACCACTAGGCAAACTGTATGCTCGTGTACTGCCTTCTTCCTATTAAAAAAACTATACTGCTGTTTTCACAGACAATCACACTCGACACATTGAGTCGCAAATAAAACTAATTGAAGCAATCATTATTGAAGCAAAAGTAGAAAAAACAAATAAATTTTGTAAAAAGAAAAATAATGACATTTATTTATATCTTATTTTTTAGGAATAACATATGCAAAAAGTAATGAAACACTTTCTGGGATTAACCATATAATACACGTATAATAACGTGGAAGAAAGGTATCGACGATCTATATAAGAAACTAAACCAATTTTCCTTTATGTATCCTACTCACCGTTTATAAGTTATATAAATCACGGTTATATTGTATCATCAACTCGGACAAGTTACCTTTGGGGTAAGTTGCAAGCTGCAGTTGTATAACAAGGGTATAATGCTTATGTTACCATTTACATTTTTTAATAGGCGATATTTAAAGTTGTAAAGATGAATACCATTTTATTCACCAATTACTTTAAAAACAAAAGACAGAGATGATTTACAAGCACCTTTTTTACACACAGCTTTACTTATTAAAAGTATATATCTATATAAGTTATGGCGCCAAAAATATACAAGAAATTTCCAAACCATATATTATATAATTAGCAAATTGAAATGTGATCTAAAACATTTTTAATAAATAGAATATTATAATTTGAAGGATTACCTAACAGAGGTTTTTGGTAAAAAGTCGCAGACCAAAAATGCTCCCAGCAAAGACCAAATACATAAGAAGGGCTCTTTTTTCTTGTTATAGCAGCATTTACCATAGTTACTTTAATATTTTGATGACATTTTACATTTGAACTAGAATATTGACTGAACATTATTCATTAAGATTAATAGTTCTACGATTTCCTCCTTAATTAATTACAGTGCCATCGCTGTACAATTTTAGCGCAGTTGTAGACGCATAAGCAAGCACCTACCCACACCTAAATATATATAGACTTCAACTTACCCTCTGCCGTTAATAATCTATTATTATATTATTTATTAATATCATTAGCATAAACTGTATTTATTAAATACGTAAAAACGAACAACAAACAGAAAGTAAACAATTGAATTCATTAGAACAATGCAGGTGATTAACTCATTCTAGTAATTTCAAATGTGAATAGCATCTATAAAACGTACTTGTAACATTCACTAAATTTGTGTTTACATCTTTGATTATGGCAAATTTTCCATAGTCAAAGCATTCAACATAATATCATGAGCATAAATTCTGTTTCACAATATTTATGTGGGTAAACAAAAGTTAGCACTAGCGTACGTCATATGACACAATTCACACAAATCGCTGGGTGACCCGAATAGCAGCGGTTGCGCGAGCCTCGAGCAGCCCGCCCGACCTGCAACGGGCCTTGTGCAATGCCAACACTGCGATCACCAATTCAACTCCTATTCACTAATGCGAATCTGCGAATTTCACTGTGTAGACAGAATGAAATCAATCACAAATATCTATTTTTTTGGTAATAAAATTGATCCTAACAAACATTAATCGACTTTAATCTAATCATTGTATAGGTTAATGATTCGCGAGAAGTCTAATTATTAGTTTCCACAATACCATTCGGGAACACCATATCATGCATACACCATATCATAAGTGTTTCAAGAATTAGGTTTATTGATAGAATTTGTTTACAGTGGCACATCTACTGTCCGAGGCCTTTTGAAGAATGTTCATGCATAAGAAAGACTATTTAGTGTTGCGTTACTTTATTCGCTAAACGTATGTTGATGAATTGTCCGTTTTTCTATTATGCTTATTTTTCATTAATTATTTCTATTGTACAGATATTACAGATGTTTCCAAATTGAGTAAAAAATATAAGTAATTCGTTGCTGGAGTAAATAATAATACATATATGTTATCTACAAAGAAACTAAATCAGATTAAGAAACTAATTGATTTAGTTCAGTTTTACGGAAGAAACAATTAACATGTTTCCCTCGTAATTCCTCTGTTCATTTAGTTTGAAATTTGGTCAAAGTCGTCAATTATAAATAGATAGCTACCTACAAAAAATATTAATGTTAGATATAAGCTTCTTATTTACAATATTTTTCGGTATGGTAGAGAATCCTGCATTAAAGCAGATGGTATAAGAACTTACAGATAAGACCAATCTTATTAATAAAAAATGTAAATTCGCTGATAACAAATTCGCTAACTAAACAAATAGTCAGCGCAATAAGTGTCGGTAATAATAATAATGGTTCATTACTAAGCGCTATCTACTAAATTACCCATGTGTTGCGTAAGTGACTTCTGTCCGTGATATCTACAACGTAGGAAATGTAGCCTACCATACCACACACACTAGAATTTAAAAAATATAAGTTCCACTGAACGAGTTTGTTGTGATATCATCTATAAACGTAAGGCAATTATAAATGTGGTGTTTCGTGTTAGTAGATTAGCAGAGATGTGACATTGTCAAAGCTCCCCTTTAGGGCTGCTTGAATGTCTAAATAGTACCATGATATCGTCGTCAGCAGACGTCAGCAGTCAGCAAACGACCGGCAGCAGGGTTGTGAATCGGGCGTGCACCAGCGGCGACTGTATCGCGTGTTTCGACACAATCAACCGTTCGGTGGGGTTAGCTTCGCAAGCGGCGTTTCACAAGACTCTTCGGCCGACCTGTCGCAACGTACTACCCAAATGTGACCCAAACACGTATCACATTACACGTCCGCGAGTATGCGTGCCGAATTTTCTATGGTTGTTGACGAAACTCTACCACCTACGCATTAACTGCAGAAATATGGATCATACAAAAAGGCTTAATTATTTTTTTATATACAACATAGACATGGAGTGTTGATTTACTAGTATCAGTGAATTAATAAAACATGTCATTGTATTTGTATTCCTACTTAAGATTATGACAGAATGAGATCATGAATGTCTACTATGATCATATTATAACCTTTAAAATTATGTTATTACTCTCTTACTTGTATCATACCGTAACGTCAGCTTGCCTCCTCATTGTTGGATAATAGACCTTTCCCAAGGCTCGTCACCCAACAAGATCTTCCGTTCTTCTCATTCAGCCATTCCCGGTAAATTTCTTCAAGTCATGTGTCCAGCAAGCCGGAGCGTCTCCCGTTTGATATTGTACTAATAAACATTTTTTCATGTAGAGAAGGTGGCAAATAATCATCCGCAATACATGCCAATTAAATAAACAATTTGTATAAATACACATTTATAATTTCTTATGTTTATTTAGCGGCAGTTAAATGAGAGATAATTTTATATTACTGGAGAACTCACGGTATTCCACAACGTCGACGTCATTCAAATTAGAGTATGAAACAAGTCTGAGGATTGTTGTGAAGCGAGTTCGCTAATACACGTGTCGTTCAACTACCTAGTAGCACTCGTATTTTGGTCTCTCATGTGAACAGTGGAGCGGTGCGCTTGACGCTGGCGAATAATATTATCATTGTTGTTATACGGACCGATGCTCGCGCACTATACACGCCACCTTACGTAACTAAATAATACGCCATCGCAATACAAGCCCCTACATAAAGTTGGTACCAATTACATCAATTTGAAACATGTACGGGTTTACTACAACTAATCTATATCTACAAATCTATATGATTCTTGCGTACATAATAAGTAGGTATAGCTCAGACCTATTGTCAGTGAATGTAAATCTACAAACACACATACATATATGTTATATTTTATTTTAAGCTGTTGGAGCTGTATTCTGAGCACTACATTACTTGTAGCCACCAAACCGCCAGGCGCCTACAGCTGCGGATATCTCCAGCAGCATCTCGCTGGATGCATAATGCGCACACTAAGACTCCTTGGCGTGACCTAGCCGCTGAATGCTAGGTAGTGGCTAAATGCTAGCTAATATTTGTGTAAACTTTGAGGCTAAATATCTGGAAAACCATTTAAACTACAACAAGAACGGTTGAGACCTTCTTTATAGAACATGTCCAATCGGTTAATTCTGAGATAGTCTGAGTTAATTTTTTATAGAAAATTGTATGCTCTAAAAAATCCTTATCACTGTTGTCGTTCCCGAAATGTTTAGATATCTTTAAAATTTTGGCAAATATAGGGGTTGTAGCTAAAACCTTCAGACTGACAAATGTATGGTGCTCAGATTAAATCCTATAACAGGTTACAATAAAAAAAAATAGAATTACAATTACAATACATTATCAACCCTCTTTTATCTGACAATTCCACTGACTACGTTGGACGAACAGGATTCACTGGATGAACGTTAGTCAAAAATTTCGCATAATCCGGCATTTCTAATTAGTAGTTTTTTTTAACGTCATACTCATTGGGTAAACATATCGTTGAAACCAGCCGGAATTCCAATATCTATAAATTTTAATAAATTAATTCTTTGGTGAGTCGATATGTTAAGTAGAAAATCGTTAAAATTGAAATTCGTGTCTAATAACTAGTAGGTGTTAAATAAATTTGTTTTACTAGATATTTTAGAAAATGATGAACCATCATGTTTCATAGTTTTAGTGTTCCCAATACAAACGTGGAAGCTCAGATAGTCACTAATCCGGAAACAAACGTTGTGGATAACTTGTGATGTTAATGAATAATAGTTAGACATATCATCATTCGTTTAATAACTGAAGCTCTAAAAAATGCCTTTGCAACTGTTCAGTAAATCGACTAAATTACGATTCAAAAAGATGTCCCGTTTTGTATGCCCAGAATGTTAACGAACAAACAAAAACAAATGCGTTCGAGATATTTCATAGAAAATCCTGTAAGCTGATACAGATTTATTTTTACGACGATTCGTAATTATGGACGAAACTTGGGTGCAATTTTGATCCGGAAATTAAAACAACAAAGACATGAACATGGAAAAGATCATCCTCATTGAAAAAAGTCCGCACTTTTCAGTCGACTAACAAAGACCTATGTGGACTGGCGTCTCCAGGGACGTTGATGAAACCATTTTGATTGGTTAATATATAAAGGACAGACAGTTGTCTGTACGATGATGACGTGATGAGAACCAGTAATTACTGGTTCACATCGTACTTCTTCGATATAGAAACTGCACGACGAAATCAAAATATAAGGACTTCTAAAAACGACGGGAAAAATTGAATGCGGGTGTGACTTACTCGTATTATCATTCTCATCAAAATCACGCGCCCAAATACAAGTTACGCTCGCTGTCATTAAATAAGCAGGATTTTAACTAATAGACAACGGATGGTCAGACATGACTTTTATCCTGATAAAAGTAGGTTTATGACAAGTAGGATGACGTTTTAAGTTAATTTAAAAATATGTACGTAGCTTTACAATCTTACTATGTCTATAAGAAAATGCCAGACGTGTAGTTCGGGATAAAATAATTTCAGGATCTCTTGGATTGGTTTGCGGTTTTCATTATTATACCCTACACATTCTACAACCTACAGTTCCGGCAGGTTTCTTAGTTTTTATTCCAATTCATAAGTCGCAATTTTGGTATGATCGGCGTAGTGTGTCGCGGGTAATATAAAAAAGATGGCGCGAAAAATCAGTGTGCGCTCTTCTGTTTTACTCGTATGTCGCTACGTTAACTTGCCTTATCACACGTTATAACTTTAAAAAAACAGCCACAACGGGTTCTAACACTTACGAATTGCCGGAACTAATTTTGGTCGATTATCAAGAGAACTACAACCCGAATTTGGCTTTAAGACCGTTTTGCATATGCCAGAACTAATTTTGGGCGTTTATGCAACATCTACAACACATATTTCACTTTGTGGTTGTTTTATTGTCAATTCTAGTTCTAACTATTTTTCCTTCAACGAGCGTTTTCTAACATTAAGCTTAAAGTAATCATTTCAGTCTTAAGTTTATTTATGTATTTTCATTAGCATTATTACATCGACGAAGCGCAACATTTCATTGCAAAGTTATTACAAAATACTGGTTTGTCACAATCCGTTGGTGTAGGTTTCTCTGAAACCCTTGGAACAATTGATGATCTCACCAACATGAAAAGCTTCGAATTGGAATTTTATTTTCAGCAATTAGAAACCGCTTAGAATACGTCAATATCTTAGTGTAATACATTCCTAGATTTAAATCCTATTGGAATAAAAAAGTTACTAAATGCTGTTAATTGCAATGAAACACGTGACTTATGCGTTAATTTACGCTTGTGCATATTAAAACTACGTTGCGGAATGGAGAATGTTTGGGGGTCAGACAAGGCAGGCGCCCGTGGGCCAAGACAGATGTTAGATCACAATAAAAACTCGCGCGCCAGCAGACTATTTCGGCGCGCTGCCTTGACCCGAATCGAGTGTTTCGACAGAGCGGCCTCGCACACCGGGCCTTTCTATTTTTTAGGCATTACCTGTTGTATTATTACGACTGTTGCACGAGCACCGCCATCTTGGAAGGATTTCTGAGCGCGGGCGCTTCGGACCCGCCTCAGTGGCGTCGAAACCGGTTTCAATGCGTAAAATCTAGTATGCTTGCTGGCTGAGGTCGTTATCGCCTATAAATGCGCGTATATTTTTTAGTTACAGCCTAGGTAAATTATTTACTGTGTGCACTTAAATCAGTTGTGGTTCTAAATTAATATTTATATTATTTACAGTCTAACAGTCTGCTCGCAATCTTTAATTAGTTGTATCAAAATTTTGATGGATTCTTGTAAGTAAGTATCTATATAAAGACGAGATCTTGACACAGTTCTGTGGATCATCGCGAGTGATTTATCTCGGTTGTGTAACGATCGGCCGCCGCTATCTGGGCGCGCGATCGAGTGCGTGCGGCCGGTCGGCCGTGTTCGGTCGCCTCCGGCGACTTTCGGCCTGAGGAGAGGGGGAGGCGGCGCCGCCAGCCTTGACCAAGTTTCATCGACTCGTCGGTACATGGAGCGATCCCCACTTCTTCCCGTCTTTTGGTACACGTTATTTTGTATCTCGTTGACACGATTACTCCATTTAACGCCTTAGCTTGTGTGCGAAGGCGTTGTCTTTGTTAATGACGCACATACACATGCCACTTAGGAAAGAGATGGGATTCTTGTTCGCATCGGGACGATTCGTAATATTCAGGGGAGCAAGTTTTGAATGTGACGGCTTCCCCGTGACCTCGTTGTCAAGGTCGACCTTGACCCATCTTTGTCAAGTGGGTCACAGCCACAAATAGCGTCAGAATGCAAGGTGAACTCACACGTACGTGTCTATTTCTGCACACCGACTATTTGTCACCGAGACGTGTATGTTTTTGATTTGTTAAAATGACCTTGACCTTGATCTAGTTTAGCCGTGCAATAAACACGCCTGACCTCGTTTACCGCATTATCGACTACTATTGCGCGCTGATTATAATGACATTAGATGCATTGAAAATATTCACTATATCTCAAATTGTATTTTAGAATTCTACTGCCTGTCTAATTGTAATGAAAATTGTTAGATAAATAACTAACGTGTGGATACATGTTAGTTATCGTCACATATCGCAGGCTCAAGTAACTGCACATTTGTACAGCTTAATATATCTAAGAATAGTAGTACCTACTGAGAATGAATGTAAAACACAATAAGATATTTATTAACATGGGTATGTTAAATAACTGGTTAAATAACTGATCCGTGTCTAGTTTTGATAAGCGATAATTACAGATTGATAAGCGAAAATGATTGATTGATCAGCAATGTGTGATCAGTCTGATCAGCGGACAAAGCGAAAACGATCAGCTCTTATTATTATTATGAAGTGCTCTAAAATTAAACGATTAACAAATAATACAATCCTATGGCTTCATATACTTTTGATAGATATGCTTTAAAAGTGATTATGCAATACAATATTTATAGAAAAATTACTGAAAACTTTGTTAAGTCTGATGTTTATTAAATATGTATGCTTTGTGAAAAAAATGTAATAATAATGCAATTGTAATTGAAAAGTAAATGTAATCAAATCACAATAATTAACTGGCTGTTCTTGGCCTAAACCACGTTAACCGACATTCATAAGGATTTCATGGACCTATCAGGAATTGTTTGGTATCAACGAATTGTTTTATGATTATTTTTATACAAAAAATGCAGAAGTCGAGCATACGTGGATACTGCCGTCCATAAGCAGTCAAGTAAAATTACGTTTAATCACTTTTTAAATGCGTCTGATTAATTATTAATTCGTTGGGTACAATAATTAAATTGTATACAGATTAGATTTTCGAATAATCAATGCAGTTTAATTACCTATTCCAAATAAATAAAATCGATTAAAGTGTGATAAAGTGCTTATCATTTTTTGTTAATAGAATAATTTTAATACTGATAGAATATTATTAAATGTTTAAATATTTATTAAGCATTTTTTTTATAACACATCAAACTGTCAAACTATAGGTCGAACTAAAGAACTCTTAGAACTGGCTACTGTACAATACGATAGTAAAAACAATTATTTAACTATTTAACAAGAGAATGTGTTTGTTCAAAGATTCGTATGACTTTCGTTACGGTCTAAACTAGAAACAAAGTTATGAAAGACTTAGGTTAGCATTTAGTAATAAAGCCCCAATCCAGTGCCACTGTTTGTAACTGGTTCAGTAATTTAACCGTGGTCGTACCCACCTCAGTGACGATTTTAGAGAAGGTGCGACAACCGGAGAAAAACATCAAAACTGTGCGGCTCACGATTGATGCAGACAAACGAACGACATATCAGCAGACTATTTTACACCATAACCTACGGGTAGGGAAGCTTTGCGCTAGATGGATTCCTCACAATTTGAGCGAAGCTCAAAAACCCTGCCGCGTGGAAAGGCGTCTCCAAATTCTTGAAAAATTTGACAACCGTCAATCAAATGCTGTTTTTCATATAGTAACAGGTGATGAAAGCTATATCTACTGCTATGAGCCTGCAATTAGAGGCATTCTGTGCAGTGAGTCGGCAACTCTTCGAAAGGAAAGCCTTTCGAAGATTTGCCGACGAAAGTGAAGAAAGGACGGAGTGCTGCAAAGAAGATGATTTCCTCCTTCTTTTCCAGATAAATCTATAAATTTAGAAAATAAAAGAAAAGTAACTGCGGACTGGTAACAGCTGCTTGCCTTCTATTTTGGAAAAAGTCAAAGAACGACGCACACGAAGCAGAATGATCCTCCATCACGACAATGCTCCAGCTCACTCCGGCAGACAAACGAAGCAATTTTTGAGTACTGTAAATGTAGAGTTAACGGGTCATCCGCCATACAGTCCCGACCTTGCGGCCCATGATTTATATTTATTCCCTAAAATTAAGGATAAACTCGGAGGAATACGTTTTATGAATTCAGAAGAGGCAGTAATGGCCTTCCAAACCCCTGTTGAAGAGGTGCCTAAAGAAGGTTGGGCTGAATGCTTTACACAATGGTTTCATCGCATGAAAAGGTGTATCGATTGTCGCAAGAATACTTCGAGAAGCTATAAAATAACTTTCGTCTTTATATCTGATTTCATTTTTGAGATTCTAAAAACTTAATGTCACCCACATATGTACCCTCACAACTATCTCAAAGTTCACCAGAATTACCTGGTAAACGTTAAAATTATATATATTTAAATAAATTATATATAACTAATGTAGGTATATAAATTATATATACGGTATAAATTATATATAACTTAAATATTCAATATATTATTAATACCAATATATACCTACTTAAAACATTAAGTGTGTCAAGGGATGAACACTATCCGATCCAGATTGACGTAATTGTAAGATATGAATATTTGTACCTACTGTTGCAGACTGTGCGCCACTTTGTACCAGGATGTACAGACAATACTAAAATGTGTTTACTCCTATTAATAAAAAAATGGTACATTACGACTGCTAACATCGAGAACTTTAATTCACTTGATATCAATTAAAAATTCCTTCGAGCAGTTAATAACTTTAATATATTGATTTCAATTTAATAAAATTTTGGGAATGTAACCATCGAAGTAATAACTTGCTTTAGACAATACATTAGTCTACTATTTAGAAAAAACTTAAAATATTAAATAATCTCAAAATTACCAAGTCATATTATCAAGCTGTATAATAATAACCTTTGAACTTCAATGTTCTGTTTTGTATTAATGGCCATGCCATACCACGCTGAATTGGTCAAAATGTCCTAATACACAAGTGGTAGTTCATTTGGCCAGATTAAAATATGAAAGTACATATGTAAAAGAGACCATTAAAGAAAAATGTAATGGACAAGTCCTTTTCAATATGGGGGTACAACTTTAAAAAAATATTTTATAGAATGTTAACACAAGTTTAGCGGTAAGTTTCAGTTATCACTGAAAGTTTCCGGAGACTTTGGAAAAGTGCGTGTTGAACATTTTCCTTAATTATGTATTCCAAAACTTATTATCATAAAGTGTCCGCTATAATTGTTCTTGAAAGTACATATGTATATACATCAAAATTTATCAAAATTATTGTTCAAATATTTTAAAAATAGAGGGGGCGAAACTCCTTATAGATGACTTCGAAGTTCTTTTCTTTACGCGGAAAAATAGCGGAAAGATCTTCACAATGGTTTGAGTTAAGGAACGTTTTTCATTACCACTTTCTATGTAAGGGGTGCTATACATATTCGATATTATTACCATTATTTACCGTACAACAAAACCAAACTAAAGAAACCGATTATAAATATTCGGCTTTTGCCCAGCCCATGCTAAGCGGGAAAACGGCCAAGTTTGTTGGAGCGCCGTCCGGCTTCTAAGGTTTACGTCTTCAACTTGAACCATAATCTCACAACCAATATTTTTTAGATTTTTTATAAATTTCCACAAGCATAATTTTGAAGCCACTGAATCCACGGCGCATTTACCAACTTATTTACACTTTAATTTTGTGTCAAATATCATTGAAAATATTTTGGTTTTACATTTCCAGGCCAAAGATTTAAATATATTAAATTCTTACAATTAAATGCGTTAGTAAGTGGTTTGATTACCTGTGATTGCAACTGATACTGTCTTAAATTAGTATAAATAAATAAAATAAATATAATAATGTATCAAAGGTGAAGAAGAAGGAAGACAAACATTTTATTAAAATGTGCGTTTATTGTTATAATTATAACCCGTGAATTATTAACTCAACTGAAACAACACATTCAACAAAGGGGATGTTCACAACTTTTTTTCATTTCTCAATTAAATAGTCTGAAGAATTATAAAAAAATCATGTCAATTTTTTTACGATATCTCTTTCAAAATGACGTATTTTTGAACTTACAGTCATTGCTTTATGCCTAAATCTGCAATCCAACAGCCGCTGGGCGCACTCGACTGGCCCGACTGGCCCCTCTCTCACAGAAGACTACCTAGAAATGTACTACATTTTCCACTTTATCAAATTCTCCCGTGTACGTACGTGCTTCGGTAGTGAGTAAGTCAAATTATAATTTATTACCTCCTATTTCTTTATTGTGAGAAGAACCAGTGAACCACCTAACCTACCTTTAAATTTACCACCATTGCATCGATTCAAAATTTTCTGCTTTTCATTTAATTATTTCTCACAACTTATAACAACCAATTACACGCGAGTATACGAACTAGCCGAACAGCTAATTTCTCCAATGTCTGGAATACACTTAACATATTAACAACTTAACGTATTATTCACATCCGATTCCTACCGTCTCACCGTTTCGTTTACTTCTGGCTCAACTTACTAATCCTCTAAGGAAAAGTACTTAAATAAATATACTTATTTTAAATAGTTGTTCATGCATTTTGTGTAACGAATAGTCTTTTAAAATTAATCTGTGATATTCAGACGAACGAGCATAATGGATTCTTAGTTCCTTTGAAATCCTAAAAATTACGGGGAAAATGTTATTTTTGGGATTTTTACAGCTCATCAAAAACTCTCTACATAAAACGGGCCCATCATATTGTAGACCCCGTTCTACACAGAGGGGCCTTATAGAATCTGGTTAACGTCAAATAAAGACTTTAAACACAAGTTCAAATAAAGACTACAGAATAATACAGAAATAAATAGGTGGGCATAATACAATGCATTAGCAGTATTCTAGAAATCCTACTTCCACCAAATTATATTTCGACTACCCTAGCATTCATAAAATCCTACATGAATGTTATCGTCAGTTATTATTGAGATATACAAGGCCAAACATGACCACAAAAGATTCCATTTTAATCTAAATTCCTTGAAGAAAGTTCACCTTTGGAAAGAGAATTTCAATTACGCTAGTAGAAATTACAAACAATAAAATGTTATTCGTACGGACATGGAGAGGCCGAGCACTTTATCGGCTTCCATCTATTTTTAAATAGTCCGGAATCTCAAAGTTAAGATAATGACAGTTTACCTAGTTGTAACGCTAAATCATATTTATGTAAACTTTAATATATTTATGATGTCATTAAAACACTAATTTTATTAGACTAATGTAGCATATAGGCAGTAACTTAACTGGCTCCCTACCAACACCGATGCACAGAGTAGCTACGGACCTTCATTAAATTACTCATAGCATCTAATAGACCTTTCGAAAGATTCCACGGTGTAACACTTTTAATGATTTTATATAATCTGTGATGTCAAGACTTAAAAACTATACATTCCACAAATGGTGATTCTTTTAAGAAAATGCGGAAACCTTCGTGCATGGATTGTACAATACATGCCAACTTCAATACAAAAATGTCATAAAATTTGTTTCAATGAAAGAAAGAAATAAAGGATTTGACGATTTCTGAGGTAAGATGAAATTGATTGTATGGAAAAGTAATCTGGCTCTGACAAACTCACTCTTATAATACGGTGCTTAGATGAAACCAAAAGCTCCTTTTGGTTTGATATATGGTGGTATATTTTTACACTCGCCGTACTCTCGCACGCGCTCTGTCGGCTGTGAGAATGCAACATTGTTCTCGCTTGTGAATGTCATGCGCGTACACATAAATATAAGATATAAAGTAATTATAATCCTATACAATAATCATCTATTATACCGTAGCATTTAATCTGCGTCTTTCCACTGTTGGAAATAATCGTCTCCCAAGTCCCGTCATCGCACACGGATTTCCGCTCTTCATGTTCGGCCCTTACCGGCTCTCTTTAAGTCAACATCACACCTGAACAGAAGGCGTACCATACTACGTGTCCTGGTTTTTGATCTCCCCTCGAGGACTCCTCTACTAGTACCCCTCAGTTGTCATTCGCGCGACCATTAAATCTTCTACACTGCCACTGTGGTCAGCTTACCGATGGCACACACCAGTGAAATGGGTAGATTTTGCTATTTATCGAACATTTTCAATTGTTTAAACGAAAGTTGTAAAGCTCCATGAGTCTTATCCAATAACATATCGTTTGTATACGACTACTATATTGGCATAGGAATTTAAGGTTGGGATTTTTTGGTTGTTTAAAGCCCGTAATTTTAGTATTACTCTGCAATAGTAGAATTTTTTTAAATTTCATCAAAAAGAGGACAGAAACTGCGCTGCTTATATACACCCTTCCCTGAAATCTGCCTACAGTAGAAAATTTATGAAATTGCACATTGCAATGCTTATTAAATCCGTTACGCTCGTCATCTCACATAGACCTTTTCTTAATGCCTACAATTCTATCCCTATCGCACTAAAGCGTACTAGCTACAACAAAAACTGATTGTTATTCTTACTCGTGGGTTGGGCGGGACCGGCAACTCACTGAAAGCCCCTTCCGTTCCATCCAACTTCAGTTATTTATTTATTAACCGCTTATTTCGCAATTCTTATATACATTACATTCGCTACTTAGTAACAATTTTATTACTTGTTTGTTTGTTGTTTATTCGTCGATAATATTCGCTCGTAGATTAAATCTCACACTGTGTAAAGTAATTTGTTTGTTTAGCTTCACATTTCAGTCTTCAGTAAATTACTAAAACGTTTGTCATTACCATTACTCAGTAATTTAAAATAACAGGAACCTTAATTTGTTTTTCAATCGAAGCGGCACATCGTTATCACCAACCGCCTCTTTTATGTCCATAGAACAACCTGGCAGTGTGCATTCGCATTTTGATTATATACTCATATAGGCAGGCATGTGTATTCAAAGAAGTTGCGGTAAAATAGCGTGACTTCCTTCGCTACGCTTTGCTGAGTGACACACCCCCGAACACAACTCGGTGAGAACGAAACGTTGATGAATAATTTTGAATAAAAAAATTATGAAACAAAATGAAAAAAAAAAAACATTCTGAATTTAAGTTCAATTCAAATTCAATAAAATGTGTTATTCGCATAAATTCACATACTCGTATCTCGCTTGTAAGACCGATAACCGATGGGGTAGACGAATTCTAGAGTGGAAACTAAGAACCGGGAAACGTAGTCAATCGCCCTCGGCTCACGCGAACCGATTACATAGCAAAGGGACAGGGACCAGTGAGACTTTATGAGACACGGAATATATTCGGATATATATCCGAACTTGTAGAAACTTTGGATGATGGTATGACTTTATAGACAGGGATTCATTGTATCGGATAATTCCTACTGACGTAATTGAAATTCAGTTTCCAAAATGATCTTCTTTAAGGTGTTTTGATCATTTGGATCCAACGAAATTTCCATGCTCATCAGTTCTTTGACCTAGTAAATTTCAATAGCTAAAGAATAGAAATCGTATTCATGTACGATTTCAAAAATACTAGAGTTGTAGAAATATATTCTGGTGGAGATAAGTAGGATAGTTCCGATATTATTGCGTATTTCGGAATACGGATGAATGAATGACGATAAATTACAGTGCAATATCATCGTATTTGGTGTGTGTGTATTATTTAAATGTTTATTTATTAACAGTCCTATCAAGCTATACGACCTTTGACCTTCAATTGTTCTCTTTTGTATTAGTGGTTTTATTGGACCAAGCTGCACTCGACTGGTCAATGTACACAATTTTGACAAACCCGTTTGGACAAACTGGCGAATATTCTTCGCTGACAACCTAACTTTACGAAAAAGAAAAAAAACATTATATTACGTACTATACAATTTCAACCTTTCGTGCAAACGATAAACTAATTTCCAGAGTTAAGCGTCAAGCCACTGCTCGAACGTTTTATCAGATTTTAATCGCGACTCGAGCGCTCGAGTCAAAGATTCAAACATTTCTCACAGCGATTTAGTGAAGACTCAAGCGTTTTAGTGTCGATTCGAGCGTAACTAGTACTTTTACAGTTATGTAATGCTACGTAGCCATGAAGTGTCTTAAAACAGTTGATATAAGTACATTTAACATTTTACTTATTGTAATTTTTTTAGAGTTGCAAATATGAGCGCTCGTACGCTAATGAAATGAACCTTCAACACCATAACTGTTTTAGACTCAAGCTTTTAACATAAAGAGTTTAAGACCATTAAACGTAAAAATACGTTGATTATAACGCTCAAGAGCGTTTAACGGCAAAACTTAAAGGTTTACTAGCGCTTACGCAGCGCTCGAGCGTAGAGCGCTCCGCGCTATTTTTATAACACAATTTATTTAAACGATCCGTTAGCTCTCCTGTAAAATGAGCACAAATGAGTGGAAATGGTGGAATTCGTTTTCGTACGTACCTGTAAAGATCACAGCTTTCATCGAGAAAAAATACACGCATCTATTATATAATCGTAACTATTATGTTAATGCGCATCCGAATTTTCTAAATGCACTCAATTTCCTAAATCCAATCCTCTCGGAATCGGAACACGCATAAATTGCTGCTATCGCGAGAAACGGGTGCTCGACATTTGGAATTCAGCCAGAATAATAAAAGAGCGGTGGAGAGTCCGCATGCGTTATGGGGCCGCTGTCCTAAATTTCAGGCCAAATTATTAAACATTTATTGAACAGCGCATAATAATTCACGTGTGTGTCAACCTACAGCGTATATTTACATTTTCGGGATAATATTCGTTCGGAATTCTTTCGATTCTCTCGTAAGCACATAGGTAAGGTGATTTTTAAATGTTACTTTTAAATTTTATAATAAACCTTTGTACTTAACCATTAGGACGGACCTAATAAAGTAAAACATAGCATAAAATAAAGCTTATAGATATAGTTTAAACGATATATTTCGAAATAAAAAATCATTTTGAGTTAGCGTGTTGTACAGCTGGAGGTTAGATGTTGCTCTTGCGACTTTCCTGAGTCTGCTTTATGAGTTTATATACTAAAAACTAAAACTTGACAGGCGCGTACCTCTCAGACCTAACCAGGTGCTGCATTATGCAGTAAATTTACGCTCATAATGATGTACTTCTAATTTGTTTTTGTAATAATTTCGGTACATTTTACATTGGTTTAATTAACTGCGATTGCAAAGATTCTTACGATTTATTTCGATTGTTTAAATTTATCGAATATTTTTAATGCAAAATCTTCACTGTTTGTAACCTCTTGATAATACAAAGATTAATAAAAAAGAACTAACTTATCTAAAAATATATCTATCTTAGTGTAATTCTCACTTTAATTTCCAATAAAGAATGTCATACATTAAGGAATGTATTCGCAAACGGACGACTACCAGCTATCTCAAATAAATCTACTTTGAAGGTCCACTTTGAATAGACTGTCAAATCGATGCACACCAGTAATATTAGAAAACGGATTTAGTGATTCGTAACAGTTCTGTATTGTAAATTATTATAATTAGATACGCATACCCGTCGACACAGGTTCAGTCCATTGGCCTGTAGTGTGCCGTATAAAAATCACACGTTTTTATTGCATCTTGTGGAGAGTTATTGTAATCTGTAAGCGAATAGGAACTACTGGTACAATGTACATTATACTACACTATGTCCATTGTAATACATAATATTCTAATCTATAAGTTGTGAAAAACTATTTTCTAAAATGTTAATTTTTTGTTGCAGCTGTAAGAGCGGATCGCATGCGAGGCGGGCGCAATAAGTTCGGTCCCATGTACAAACGTGACCGCGCCCGTAAGCTGCAGATGATGCGACAACGGCAGATCGCAGTACAAACGTTGCGTGGCTCACTTGGCGACGGCGGGCTGGTGCTCGGCTTCGGGTCACCCTACGCCTCTGTGCCTGTCAAACAGGAGATTCAAATTCCACAAGTGTCGTCGTTAACGTCCTCACCGGAATCATCGCCGGGGCCGGCGTTACTGGCCGCGCAGCCGCAACCACCGCAGCCACCGCCACCACCAGCCCACGACAAGTGGGAAGCTCACTCGCCACACTCGGCGTCCCCAGACGCTTTTGCGTTTGACGCTCCTACCACTGCTACTGCTACGCCCTCCAGCACCGCCGAGTCCACCAGCACCGAAACTCTTCGAGTCTCGCCCATGATTCGCGAATTCGTTCAAACAATCGATGACCGCGAATGGCAAAACTCGCTATTCGGACTCTTGCAGAGCCAAACCTATAACCAGTGTGAGGTTGATCTCTTCGAGTTAATGTGCAAAGTGCTGGACCAGAACTTATTCTCTCAAGTGGACTGGGCGAGAAACACCGTGTTCTTTAAGTATTTAAAGGTGAATTTCCAGATAAGTATGAAATCCTGTCACGAGTCCTTGAACCCCTTCCTGGTGTACACCAATTTGCTAGCGATAATGATGCACTGCTCTGCAATGCGACATTTATTGCCTTTACAGGCTCGACCTGATGAAGCTTTGCGAATAATTTATAGTTATGTGCGTGCAAAATATTTATATATTTAATGTGGATGTGTGAATACGAGCGCGTGTGACTATGGTATGACGCAGCGGGCGACGCGATGCCGCTCGCAATCGATACACCGCGCCGCCCGCTCCGCGCCGCACCAACTGGGTCAAGATCCCACGACAAGCGTGTCGCAGCCGTTGTGCTTCTGTTCTACATCAACATAAACTTATTAAACTAAATTAGATATGACTCCTATAATTGCTCCTGATTTACCTTCAAAAACAAACCATATCTGTTGATATAATTTTTTTTTTCAAAATGCGTTAGTATGTATTATTTATGTATAATACTTTCAAGATTGATCTATTAACATACTTATTAATTATAATATGTATTAGGAATATCAGATCGTCTACTAGTCAATTTCGTTTGTCACAATCTCGAGCTCAGTCAGTCAGCGGAACAATCGGTGAGGAGCTTGAACAGTGGTAGCGACGCGGCGTCCGCATCGTGGTCGTCGTACGCTTACGCAAGAGCTTCAAGCGATCACGTGGGCGCGCGACGTTGCCGTTTCGTCGCAGTCTCGTTGTCTCACTCCCGCTACATCAAACTTCAATCCACTATTATTTAGCAATTTTTGTTACTGCTAAAACGAAGCGGTTTGTTTACGACCTATTCTCGGAATTAGGACGACACGGAACGTAGATACCCGTAAGTCTTAATTAATGTAGGATGTTTACATATTTTTACGGAAATAGTCTTCACTACGATTGATGTTTTCTACAATACAAGTAAACTATTTCCACTGCCATCCTCATTACATACAATTAAGTATTATTAACATTTTTTTTTACCCCAAAACAAAACATGTAGGTAGTTTAGATTCGGTCGTCGTTTTATTTTTTATTCTCACGGAATTTATAACAATCGTTCAGAATATATATAATATGTGAGAGATGTTGATGACCTACGCTTTCTCCAGACGAGTGTGATGTAACGGTGCGGCGTGCGAGGCGGCAACGCTGCACTTTCGTCGGCGCACTTGACACACTGCCCGTGGCCGAGTTGCCACGAGAAAGCACTTTTTACCACGGTGCGTAACCAAATGGTAACGGAACGCAACGAGTTGCGGCGTGTGGCCTTTCTTCGCTTTCTCTTACATAACGTATTACCAGTTACGATTAGTCGCATAACAGCTCGATGAACTTGAGCGGTCGATGACGTCTTGTTTTGATCGTGATGCACATCACATGTGCTGTTGGGCATATTTTAAATTCGGGTGTATGTCAATTGTTTTGCCATTTCACGTAGGTCTTACCTTGTAAAGTTAATAAAACTATATTGTTACTCCCGCTTTTAACTAAAATTAGGTTGATTACGAAAAATCAGTATATGTATTCTGATTTAGTAACAATATCTCTGAGATTTTGTTTTGATTTCACGTTTTCTGTCAGAATAACTTCTTCATAAGTTTGTTATATTTATATCCAGCACGGATATAAATATATCCTTTATTTCTTTTCAGTGTATTTTTTAACTTTGGTAAGTACAATTACCAATGTACTTACCAATTTGCTTCTATCAAATTTGCTTTAAGTATAATGAAACTTGCATTGCCTGCGATTTCGTTCGCGTGGACAGTACGTGTGGTTAGTCTAACCCATTCCATTTGCCATAAAATACTGTTTATTTAACTCAACTTTCATCCTTAAACTACTTCGACGATCTTTCTTCGACTACTCTTCAACATCATCATATTTCAAGTGTACGGTAACAACACAAACCATTTTATATGTGTTTAGATTTTTATACATGTTCATTCCAAAGACTGTTTTCACTTCCAAGTTGACGGACTACAGATGTAATTTAGGTGTCCTTTTTATCAAAACTGTCACTCATTCTCCGTTTTATTAGTTTGCGTATAAATATAGCTCAGCTTAAAACGCTAAAATTCTGTTGTTTCCCAATCTAGTAATACACGTCAGATAAACAATCTACAACATTATTAACTGTATAGCAGTTTGGTTCTTCAGATGGCTCTTCAGATCAAACAGTAACTAAATTGAATGTATAACTTGCCTAGTTCTAATAGATAAATTGCATATGCAGTTATTACCGTTAACTATATCGAGACAGGTATTCAAATAGGATGTATATGACAACAAGGAAACCGCGAGAGTGTATAAGTTCAATATGTGATTCACTACACACGAGATCACGCCTATAATTGCGGATGTCGGTCGTCGTTGTCATATAATCTCAGTCTATACACTTTGTTGCCAAAAATAAGTATTGTACAATATTAAAGGAAAACCTACGAGTGCTTTTCCTTTTCTTCAGTTTCCTTATTTCTGATGATCGTGACGATAACCTATTAAGGGCCTTTCCTATTAGCTTTGGTCTTGACCGTGACGGAGAGTCACAGCAATTACATATTTTGGGGTTGACCATTTCGTATGGACACTACCGTAACCAGTCTTTTTTTCGTCCACTGCTGGACATGTCTCTTCATAGTATGGGGGATGAATGGACTTAAAAGGCCACGTTGGTCAAGCGGGTTGGCGAGTACACTCTTTTAGAAGTGGTATAGTTCCTCGGGGCCTGTAATAACGGTTTTGTTAGTACTTAGTCGCGTTTTACGACACCCACGGTCAGAGATAGGGTGGTGTTTTTCTAAAGCCGGCCGACACCACACCACACGGCCTATGGACACTATCTATAGCCTCATATATAGCTATATATAGCCTCATATCACTATATAGCCTCGGGAGGGACTGGTCTAGGTCCTGCATTCTCTTCCATTCTGGCATGTTGATCACCTTCTCCTTTCAGTTGCCTATGCCAAACGCTTTAGCAAAATCTTACGCAACATAGCCAGGTGGTTGATTTTTGGTCCGATAGCCAGGTAGTTGATTTTTGGTTCGATCGGTTTGGTTTACTCTTCCTTTCGTAATCGATTAACTTGGTTTCATGTGAGTGGGTGATTGTTGGGAGTGCCACCTAATACTGGGCCCGCCTTGATTAACCGTCGAGTTTATGCTTCCCTCTAGCTTGTTTCAGTTTTTAGGTGCTGAAACCTTACAGTTTGCTGTTAGAGCTGTTTTTAATCGCAGTACACATTTCCTAATATTTGTCGCAGTAATCTCTGCCAGTAACGAGTAGCACTACACTAAGCCCCTTTACAGCCATTATATTCCACATAAAAATTCTGTAGAACCAGGTGTTCGCGGTCTCCCTCCCCCTTAACCCAGCCTTGGGACTGGCACTGGCAAGGTGGCCCAGTGGCGGAGGCCAATGGACACTACCCTCAGATTATATTGTATTGAATTTTAACCACCATGATGCATACACACAGTAGACAAACATCATTGTTATCAGCTGATTGCTGAATGGAGTTTCATTTACACTGATTACACCAGGAACCTTATTCTGAACGTGTCAATCGATAATCAAACTAGTTATCGATCTATTAAAAAAAATATCTGGGCAAAATGCATTCTCGTTTATGATTATGAATGACGTAGATTCGATTTTTAATTCTCACAAATTTCACAAATAAATAATTGTTATAATAAGGAAGATTCAGTCATAAACTGATAGTGACAATAAATCAATAATTTCAATCAGTATCAGTGTGATCGCAGAAACAAAACAAAAAAACGGAAAGCGCTATTTGTTTTTGAATATATTTACCTAAAACGGTAATGAAAATTTATTTACAATACTTGCTGGTTTTAATTTTAGACATAAATTTTCAAAAAGATTACTCTATAAGGTTTTCCTTAGTGAAAAGATATATTTACGTCGTTTGTCTAAAGCTCAACTTTGCAGAACAATTTAGATTTCCTTAGACGATGAGGAAGATATGTTTTATTTGGCAATACAACAAAAAAATCGGGAAGTGCATGACGGACTCGCATTAAATTTCGATATGGTTGATTTTTTTTTCATATTCAATATTCTTTTGGAGTTACTTAAGAAAAAGCATCTGTAATTAAATGAGCCGTGTGGTGTCGTCGGCCTGCTTTAGAATAGCGCCACAGCATCCTCCCGAGTTCCGTGGGTATCGTCAAAGGTCACTAAAGGTTAACAAAGCGACTACCACAAGTCCTGAAGAACTGCATCTAAGACAGTGGACAGGCCAAACCCTCTTGGCCAGCGTGGTATTTTAAGGCCTTACATCCATCATGCCCGAGATAATATACACGAGGAGGCCCATGTCCAGCACTGGATACTGAAAGTGCTGGTGGCATACTTAAATAATTGCATTAAAATGGGACGTAGGGAAATTGTAGGAGCAGATAGACACACAAACAAATGGACGGTTATAACGAAATATAAAGGGTATTTAGTTTCTTCGAACCTCTAGAAATTTAATAATTAGTTGATTGAAATTATACTATGGTGTTAAAGTGTGTCAAAATAAATATTCTACTTAAATGAAATTGTAGTTACAAGTAAGTATCCATCTTGTTTAGAAGTCGAACGAGGTAATAAATAAGAAACAATAATATTTCAATTGCAATAATCGCATTAGTTCAAGCCTTCATTTCAGATAGATCCAGATATGAGACACGAACTTACTTTTGACATTTCGCCTTTCACTTACATAATTTTAGTCTCGTTACATTGTGGTCTAGATATTAGTCAAGCAAGCCACAATTTCGACATGTATAAGTCAATAATGACAAGTTACCTAAATTTAACGCTCTACAAAATTTAAAACACATTTAACATTTCATTTGTTTAGGCATTTCGTTTGACCTAATTTTTTTAACGTAATTTAATTTTAAGATTGGCAGCCGTGTTAGTGCCGTTTTATTTTCTCGTGTTTTTTATCCAAATACTCTACAATATATAACAACAACAATACATACATAACAACAACATGTCCAATAGATCCAAAACTGTTCGTTTTTGATATAAAAGTAAATACTTGTAGTCCACATGCTAAATAAGGTCATTTGATACTCCCCCTCTGTATGCAGAAGAGTTGCATGTCTCATTAGTCAGTATTATACGAGTAGGTATAGAGTTAAATCTGTTGTTAGTTTTCCTTTACCCCACTCTGACCCTCTTACGTATTTTGTCGATAATAGGGCTGGCAAGACTAAACAAGTTTCGTATTATATTTTGCCCAGACAATCTATTGTTTCAAATGTTTAATTTGAGTAGGTACCTAGTATTTTGAATACCTAATATAATATTAATTAATTCTTATAAGTATTATTTTGTTACGAAAATGTACTTGGAAATTATTGAGCTAAATTGTAATAGAAAAATTGAATTGCTAAGTACTAGTAGATAATTTGATGAAAACTTAAAGATCGTAAGTTTTATCACGTAATACGGGCGCGCGCGGCTGTTCGACGCGACTTTGACCTACTTCGCGCGCTACTGATTACCAACGACTCTGTCCAAGATGGCTGCCGAAGGGAATGCTAACGACTGCCTCCCCGGATCAGAAAGGTTGCATGTTAATCCAACCCCATTCCATAATATGCTTTATCGTAAAAGTAAATAGATACTATATTCCTATAAAGTTGCGCGCGTTTAACTCTATGTATTAAAGTAGTTCACGTTGTTTTGTAGACCTTATAATATTCTCGACAATGACGTATCGTTATAAGCAAAACAGTCGACTTGAGCAGACAATATTCTAAAAATACTTATGGTTATAATTATTTATAATCGTAAAAAAGAAAAATTCTCCACTTTTCTAATCAGTTTATCTTATTATCATAGATAATTATTCCTATAAGGTATATTAGTCGCAGCTTTTACCTTTGTCGTTCTTTATTTAGGCTTAATTATTATTTGTATTTGCAAAATAATTCAGTTTACATATATCGAAGACACACGGCAGATATGACGTTTAGTCTGTTTTTTTAACTCGAGCAAAAAAGAAATTTCTAAAATTCTAAAATTTCTAGCTTTTCTAAAAGAAATCTACAAATATCTAAATACAATCTAAATACCTGTATCAAAAACGATTGAACGTTTTTGTGTTCCGGCGCCATTAAAGGCTAGATTTTTCGCAAAACTGTTCGTTATTAATAAAGTAAATACACGCGAGATATATCGTGTATATATTTCACGCATAATATTTAATTGAACTATTGATAGTAATCATTCACTTTAATACATTGAAAACGAGAAATTCGAGATTTAAAATAATCGAAGATAGTAAGTCGTCTGTATTTTCGTCGGCTCGATCTCGATTCATCGCGTTGAGCAAGCGGAGTGTAGTGTGGCAATAGCTTCTAGCTCTAAAATTCAGTTGTAACATTTCGTAAACGGCAAATTTAACGTGCTCGCGCACCGCCCCGTATTTTCTAACTCAATAAAATGTAGGTCACAGAACGACGCTGCGGCTGTGCGACGGCCTGATAGACAGTAATTCGTTATAATAAATAGGTAACATAATATCACAAATGGTTTGCAGTAAACCGTAAAGTAAATAAAATAAGCATTAATGTTTCAGGAGCATTTTATTGGATTCAACTCAAGTACCAATTTAAGCGGTATAGTGTAAAATAAATAGTGTTACACGCGTCTCGAATATCACAGAATTCACATCTAGTCCCATTTTTGCCGTCTGTTTTGGAAAAGTAAATACAGAAAAATCGTACTGTTTTGAAACGTTAGTTTGAGCAACGGGGCAGTTAGTAATTTCGATAAAGTTGTTGTATAACAAATTGTGCAAGCGACTAATTACTAATTTTAGTTTATTTGGCAGCGCTGCGCTCTGACAAACTGCTTCGTTACTCATTAGCGTTAGTGACGGCAAAAGTTCTCCTCCACCAATTGTATTTGTAAATATTTTATTTTTATTTGCTGTGCACATGTTGCAATGTGTCTCGTCCCTTGTTTCAGGTTGACGATCAAATGAAGCTGTTACAACATTCGTGGTCCGACATGTTGGTATTAGATCATCTGCACCAGCGAATGCACAATGGTCTGCCCGACGAGACCACCTTACACAATGGTCAGAAGTTTGATCTGCTCTGCTTAGGCCTTCTGGGAGTACCCTCTCTCGCTGACCATTTCAACGAGCTTCAGAACAAATTATCTGAGCTAAAATTCGACGTCCCGGACTACATTTGCGTTAAATTCCTGCTCCTCCTCAATCCTGGTTAGTACTTTTTTGAATTTTTACTTAAATTTAGATATACAGCGCCTCACATGCGAATGATTTTTACCTTTAATGTGTTTTTTCTCTTGTTATTTTAGATTATGTTGTATGCATTGTGAAATGCCAGATCATGTGGTTACTTACAAATATAGGAATCGAATGAGAAATAGGTTGATTTAAGTGTTTGTTTTGAAGAGTTGTTTTGGGGTTTCAGAGGTGAGAGGCATCGTAAACGTGAAGTGTGTACGAGATGGTTACCAGACAGTTCAAGCTGCGCTTCTCGATTACACCCTCACTTGCTACCCAACGATACAGGTAAATATAAGTTTATGTACTTTATTTTCTAAAATTACTTTTATGACTAGAAACTAGAAAATTATCTAGCGGTAGATATATATCGCTTATTTCGTTTATTTCTGGAATAATCAAGAAATAAACATATGCTATATCTATACATATCGAGAGAAATCTGACTGTCTCATCAACGCCGGGCCGCAACCGCTGAAGTTAGAAACATGAAATTTGGACAGTAGTTTTTTATTATGATATAAAGAATTAATAAGGGATATTTTGAAATTCAATACCTATTGGCTTGAAACGGGCTGTAGAAGTACTAAATAACCTGAAAATTGACATAAATCTTCTATAAGACACATGAATTTAATATACACACAGTAGACACATAACGTTTATTATCGTTTTTCAAATTTGTGTAAGACGCTAAAGTACAGTGTCAAATTTTGTATGGAATCACTTAAATATTCTAACGTGTGTAATATATTTCTAAGCTGGCAATAACTAGTAAATTATAAGATAAAAGTAATCAGTAATTAGAAACCTATCTTAATATAGATATAACTTTAGATATACGATAGATGACAGACGAAAGACGCTGATTTTTTAAAGAAATTACACCACATCAAGACCTTTAAATTTCATAATAAAATGAATATCAACTTCTACATACAATAGGCGTAATAAGTTTTATTTGTAATAGATGCGCTTATTACCACTTATTAGAATAATTGAATAGAATTTAAAAGCAGACGTTTTGGAAAATCAAAAGTAAACGTTTGCGAATTATAAAGTTTGACGTTCTGGGAAGCAGGCATTTTGGGAGTTGGCATTTTAGGAAATAGAAATTCTGGGAAGTGGACGTTTTGGCATTAAAGGATATTTATAAACCATTATTCAGGAGTCTTAAAATACTAGCTCTTGCCTCTAATAGCGGTCTAAAAATTTTTATTACATTAAGGTATATGATTGCGTGTACTAAAAGGGGGGGGGGGGACACAAATATTATTTTTTCTTCATGCAAAAACATTATTTGTGCCCTTTGCTGCAGTGATAAACTAGCCATTATTTTAGTAATTAGAAATATTTTGTGGAGTTTAGTGGTGGCGATTGAGTAGCCTTTATGATAGTTGTGCGTGTTCTCTCTACTGTATGACATGAAAGATGCTATCGATTCCGATATATTATATTGTTGATAAAGCAAATTACAATGGCAACAGTTCCGCGCTCCGGGCGCTAGTCGCGCGACTACGTAATCTAAATCAGCTATAACGCAATTCCAACTATATCACTGTGTCGCTACAGTAGCCCCTTCCTTTTTGAAAAACAAAGATCATTTAACATCTTAACCTATTTACAAAAACAACATACAATTTATAAACTATTACAACTTAACGTTTACCATGCGTCTAGACGTAACCCAACATCGTCAGATGGGTATAGGTATAGTGTCACTATGATAGACAGATCCACAGGTTGGCCAGAGGCGTACGTAGTTCAGAAAATTTCTACTAGGCCACAGCACTGCTAGGAATGCTCGATTTGGCTGTCCTATTAAGCTCACTAGTGACCAAAGCAGGCAATTCGAGAGTGCTTTGTTTACGGAACTGATGAAGTATCTAGGAATAACCAAGATACGCACTACACCGTACCACCCGCAGACCAATGGTGCCATAGAAAGATGACATCGTTTACTTGAAGTTGCTCTTATGGCTCGACTGATGGCAAATAATTCATGGGTCTACGAGTTACCCGTGGTGTCATTAGGGTTACGCGCCGCTGTCAATGCCGACACAAAGGTAAGCGCAGCGAGTTGAGTTACCGTCACACGTTGAGATTATCAGGTGACTTTTATGACACATCTAGCATGCATATCAGCGATCCATATGAGTATGTGGGTCAGTTAAGAAACAATGAAGCAATTTATATGCTATTTTTACAATTTTACATGTTTATATAAAATCTTCTTTCTTTTAAAACTTCCAACAGGTGTAACGTTTTATTGACCTACATCGGGATATTTTTTACAATAATGTCAATGCAGCCTTAAAAAAAACGTAACACGACACGTTATGTCTAGACGCATGATCAGCGTTAAGTTGTAATAGTTGTAATAGTAGCTGTAACGACCACGCAATCTAAGTGAGCTATAACGCAGTTAGAACTATATCACTGTGTCCGCTGCAAGTTCATACAATAAATTGACAAATTTGACAATATCACAAAACCAAATAGCGGTACAGAAAAAATATATTTTTTAAATGATTAAAATACTTTGTGTCATCAAAAACTCGTTAGTAATCTTTTTGATACTATCGCAATTTCTTACGTGCTAAAAGGTAATAAGTACGTTGATATGATGAAATAGATCTTATTGGCCTCCATGTCAAATAGGAATGAATTTTAAAAATGGTAAACATTTTTAGACCGCGATTGTACATATACGAAACATATATAATATATATTATATTTGTATATGCATGTGCATATAAATGTGCATCTTAAGACGAGTCGCAATTGTAACAACTATCTTTGCTGACCTTAAAAACAGCTCTTTTAAATAATAGTTTTTTCTGTATGGATCCAAGAATATATAAAAAAATACCAAATTCAATACGTGGTGTTGACAATTTTGGGAAAATTAAACATTATTTAAAAAAAAATATAATTGATAGAACTTACTGCAATATAAACGCTTCTAACTGACGAGAGGTTTTAGAGCTGCTTTTAGTACCTACATATTTAGCTCATTGGTCCACTTATGTTTAATAACAATTTTATTAGACATGTTATACTTAAAATGATTTTTAATTGTTATGTATTTGTTATTGACTGATTATCATTTGGATCCTACTAAAAGCTGGACGTAGTATAGCCATTTTTATATTCTATTTACCAATTTATTATTAATCTGTAATTTTGTTCCACAAATAATGATTGTATTACTAATAACTATTAAATTTCCAATTGCTTTCACTACCTTTAGCTCTTTGATTCTTCTCTTTATCTTTTGTTTGTCTGGAAGAGATCGCTTAGTGATAAGGCCGCCAATTGTATCTTTCCAATTACAATGTGCCATGTATATCATGTTAATATGTGTCGTATATGCAATAACGTGTTTTTTATTATTATTTTAGTGGACTCGCAAAACAAGACATAAGTAGTTCAAAAAAGAAATTATGTTTGTGCTCATGAAAACATAACTAAGATTTTTCACCTTGCGTGATAAGAAATTAAAACTATGATAAATGACACTAATGTGTAATATGAAACTTCATTTTCAGGAAAAATTTGGAAAATTAGTCAGCGTGGTGCCCGAGATCCACGCGTTGGCATCTAGGGGCGAGGAGCATTTATATCAGCGGCACTGTGCTGGGCAGGCGCCCACACAGACTCTTTTGATGGAAATGCTTCACGCAAAGCGGAAGTGAGTATCCATATTTTAATCATATTTTATTAATCATATTATCACTTATTAATTCATATTATAATCATATTATTTAATTATATTTAATCATAGCTATTCAGAAATTCTTAAAACTACACTCCCGGACACCGAGCCACCCTGCATTTACAGTTTTGATGGCTCGAGGCTTAAAAAATGTTTGA
This sequence comes from Sesia apiformis, assembly GCA_914767545.1. NCBI lineage: Eukaryota > Metazoa > Arthropoda > Insecta > Lepidoptera > Sesiidae > Sesia > Sesia apiformis. The sequence continues at coordinate 11,815,219 of OU611947.1, read as the reverse complement.
TCAATCAAAAAAAAATTATACAATTTTGAGGCTGGCATACTAACTATCATTTCAGTATGCCATTGTTCCAAATTTGAATTCAGAGTATTGAAAAACTTGAGTTAGTATAACAAGTCGTGTGCCCGCCTTTCTCATGGAGAAGACTTGTGGTGGATTTTTGAAAAAATCTTACTTAACATTATCGTTTTACTATTATCGTTATAAATTATAAATTACTATTATAAATTATCGGCTTACTTAAAAATATCGTTTATTCAGTAACTTGTATTGCCTCCAAGAGCGTATACCACGGCCGTCATTCTGTTATGCATAGAATCAATCAACGTCATTATGAGGTGTTGTAGAATGTTCTACAATTCTTCCCCGATGGTAGTTTTTAGCACTTGCCAGGTCTGCGGAGCTGGATGGTAATCTCGAACACGCCTCTAGCTCATCCCATAAATGATCTATGGGATTCATATCTGGGCTTCTTGCTGGCCATTCCATGACTGATACCGACGTTATGAAGGATATTCCCTGACCATTCCTGCAGTGTGCGCTCTTCCATTATCATGCATAAAAATGAAATCTTGGCCAACAAATCCAGCATATGGCATCACATGAGTCTCTAGGCATTGACGAATGTAACGGTTGCACCTGAAGTCCAATTTTGCCTTCCGTGGAAATCCCTTCCCAGATTGTCCATAACCCTCCGCCATAACTCACTTTCTCTTCAGCAGTGCACAAAACGCTCACCCTGTCTTCGGTACACCTTCCTCCTTCCATTATTATCATACAGCAGCATATTCTTGGATTCATCAGTGAACAGTGACTTTGGTCCATTGACGTTGAGTCCCATGCACATGTTCGCGCGCAGACTGAAGGCGCTCCTCCTGGACGGCGAACGAAGCCGCCAGTATCTAGGTGTTGATGGTACACTCTTTGAACAGCAAAACGCCTTAAAAGAAGTTGTGCACTCTTATTTCAGTGATTAAGCCCATACTGAAGAAGTGCCACAGCTTGCGCAGCTACTTCAGGTGCATATTCCATAATCGATTCTAATCTCAGGTAAAATAATTTAAAGAAATTTTTATTGAAAAACAACACCATTAAATCAAAAAAACTGCTCCAATTCAAACTTTCTGGTTCCTTATTTTTTTCAAAACAAATAAACTGACTCGACTTTTCTTCTGTGGTTCAAATTTGTGAATTCGAATTTAGAACAATAGCACACCAAAATGATGGTGAACATGCCAGCTTCCAAACTGCATATGCAGGGTGACTCGATTCAGGTGTCCGGAAGTGTATATGTCTGTGCTTAGGTTTCGTGGGTTTTGTACAATGTCGTAATGAATTTTCAACCAGAACTCAATATAATTTACGTGAAAAACAATATGGATAATGTATTCTAATATATGCAATAATATTAATCTATAGTTTTGAGTGGTTGTTTGGAAATGCAATAATGTGTCTCGTTCTAGGCCTAATGGAGGCGAAATGGTTAACCGGAGTGCTGAGCACACGTCGACCCTAGACAGATTGTATGTTACCTTAAATAATATGAAGTTATCATAATATATAATCATTTACATTCACACATAGCTACAGTAATAACTAGTTTGAAAAAACTTCATAGAGTTGCCAGGTTCGCTTTTACGACTATTCATTTTTTTCACGGTCCATTTGTATACATATATATATGTATATAGCAAATTAACCACATTGTCTACAAATATTATTTGGTAGCATAAGTGTGCTACTTGTAAGTATAAGTAAATACTTATTCACATCTAATGAATTTGTATTTTTTGTTACAACTGGCAGCTCTAGATGATACTTTCACAAAGCTTTTTACGTCGCCGATGTCATCATTACGCTTATCATAGTTATATACCGCAATACCGTTATTATATATAATTATTCGGGCTAAAGAATGTAGGTATATTATACAGGATGTTTGGGACGAAACCAAAATACATACTTTGTCAGTTAATTTCTGAGAAAAATACGAATAGGAAATGTCATGATAACTATTATAAATAGTATTTTTTGTAAATGTTTTATAATTTTCGTTACTCACAATGCGCAAGCCTGTTTGAAACGTCAAATTATGGAGTGCGTACATAACATAAGGGGGTGAAAGCAAGTTACCTGGTTTCAGGTAGTCAATAATGCTCGTGAATGCTAGTATTAAAAAATACAGAGTCGTTCATAATAAAAGCAGCCTAGTGCCTAAAACAGCCACCGACATGGCGCTTAATCAACTTGGATAAAAACATATAGAAAACTTGTTTTCGCTTTCTACCCTGATTACCAGAAAGCAGGAAACCTATGTTCTTTCAATTCGCACATATACAACAGACAATATCAAGCGGTTAATTCTTGATTCGCTTATACCAAGCTTCTCAGAAATGTTTGCGATAAAGTACTTTTATCGTGGAACACTGGCTGCTTTTGATGTCAATTAAAATTATGCTTATCTATAACATAACATCAAAACATTCCAAACTCAAATTTCCCTCCATATTTTTTTACGAGCTTAATCAAAATATCGTGTCTCATTAAAAAACTATCTGTGTGCCCGATGAGATTTCTCATCGGCAACATCTCAGGAACCATCCGACTTTTCTCCCATACAAACTTTCGTCCCTTATCTTACACCCTTAGGGGATGAATTTTCAAAAGTCCTTTCTTAGTGCTCACCTACGTTATATAGAGAACTGTGCAAAATTTCATGCTTCTTGACCCACCGGTTTAGGCTGCGTTGTCTGTCAGTCAGTCAGTGTTAGATTTTTATTAAGTAGATGGATATTCAACGGGAACATTTCCGCGCTATGGTTTTGTATGATTTTAAATGTTCTCTAAAAACTAAAGATTCTTTTAATAGACTTCAAATGGCGTTTATAAACAAATGCCTTTCAAAGGTAACTAACTGTGTATCGTTGGTACAATGAATTTAAACGTGGTCGACTAAGTTTGGCTGACGAAGAACGAAACGGTCACCCGTTAACCGCTGTTACAGTAGAAAATGCGGTGGCAATGAAAAATTTTATTTATGAAAACAGGCGAATGACATGCGAAGAGATTTAGAAGACATTGCAGATTGGATCGGGAAGTGTGTATGAAATATTACATGGGCACCCGCGAGTCAGGAGGATAGTATCGCGCTGGGTGCCGCACAACCTCACCGAGGCTCATAAACAAGTTCGCGTCGAATGGTGCCGTAATATGATAACAAAATTTGAAGCCGGGTCGTCTCGGCGCGTTTACGACATTGTTACAGGTGACGAATCTTGGATCGACCAGTATGATCTAGAAACTAAGCTTCGATCTACTGTTTGGCTGTTTCAAAGTGAGCCAACGCCTACCATAGTGAAAAGAGCAAGAAGCACTGGAAAAATTTTAATCGCATGTTTTTTCACTTTAACTGGCTACCTAATATCTGTTCCTTCACGAAACCAAAACAGCATTAACGCAGAATGGTACACAGTCTACGTCCTTGCCAAACATTTTTACTGCAGTGAGTAACAACTGTCCAAACAACGGTCTCCGCGGACTGCTGCTGCACCACGACAACGCAACCGCTCACTCAGCACTTACAACAAGGGACTTTTTCGACAGTACCCAGGTTAAAGTTTTAAGCCATCCTCCTTACAGTCCCGACTTGGCAATTTTCGAAGCAGTTTTCGTCGCCGGTACACGCGCTGGCTACATTCGAAGAGGCTGTGACAAAGGCATCCGAAGAAGAGTGGAAAAAATGTTTTCAGAATTGTGTCAGACGCATGAAATGCAATTACTTTGAAAAAATGTAATACAAAATTGGAACCAATAGAACATTTTTTTTCTTTTTCGCAAAACTTTCTGAATTCCTCACGTATTCGACTTTTTTTTAGTACGCTTATACAACTGCTCTACCGCCAACCTTGTGCCATCTCATTTATTTATTCAGGCACGGCAATGTTATGTATACAAAACATGATTTGAGTATACAATTAAGATAAGACTGAAGTCGGTATGTATCCCAATCATAGACGCGCACAACATGACCATAAAAAAATGACATCTCATTTTCGTATTTGGCAGAAATAAATTAGGCATTCGTCACGTGCAAACTTCACGTAAACTTTCTTTTTCTTATTGGGAAAGGGAGAGTCTCTGATAATTTTTTTTTGGTTTCCTCTAGAGCACGCTGTTAACCTAGTGTTAATTCTTATTAATGAATTGTGGGATCGTATTTAAACGCACTTTAATAAATTAAAATTAATATGGCTATAAAAAAATCATATTGTGAAATTATACCCTTCTTAATAAAAAAATACTTTAATCTTTAATAAAAACGCATCTTTAAGTAAAATAAAGATTTAAAATGTAGAAAACAGTTCGCACTAGGGGATTAAATGTGAAATAGCGTTTCATAGTAAAAAATATAAATTAAAAAAAACATGAAAATATTTTTTAAACATTTAATTACCCGTCGTAACTTGTACTACCTACTGCCATTTTATAGGAATTTTGTCACATTATTATAAAACCCCTAGTAAATATTACGTCACGATATCTTGAACCCATGATAACTTGAACCCTTTCTCTTCTGAGGATTAAAATCATTAATTATTATTATTATTAGTTAATATTATATCATGATAATTAATTTCGCCCCGGGAATTTAAACTAAATTTGGGGATACAGAATTTCGTCTACCCATACAAGCTGAAAATTTTAAAATAATTGACTGTACCTAAATTGTTCGGGTATTTTTATTTTTCGCTTGTTAGCGAAATAATTTTAAAATTTAGTCATTTGTCGTGAATTTGTTGCAACATTTTTAAATTGCCGCTTGATTTCTGATAATTATTTGCACATGCCAGAAGACCAGCTAAACGTCTACAGCTTCTCGCAAACCACAGAGTTCAAAGTTCGTAATCTTTGTTTTCTAGGTGGCTCAATAATGGTTAGGGGGTTAGGGGTAGTTATTTTAGAGGCCGTTAGTCCTTATAAGCCCGCTCTCTCACGAGTCGACATGGTTTCAGCGCAGTATATATTTACCAAATCTCGATCCGATTCTTTACTGGCCAGTATTTTTTGACAGATTACCGTAATAGAAGGCGGAAAAATGAAGAGGAAACATGTCTAGTGACTCTAGTGATGAAGGTGTTATGACTAATGAAAAAGTTTTGGGTGCATCCCATATATTCAACGCAACTATGATAGCAGAATATTTGTAGCAGCAAGAGAGCTAAGATAGAATGTCAAATGCGAAGTTCAAATCGATTTATAGAATGTCAAAATATACTTTTATGGCACTAACCAGGTTTGTTAGGTCATTAATAACCAGAGTAAATAAGCAAAGTTATAAAATTACTGCGAACAAATGTCGCTTCGCGGCTTGCTGTTGCGTACCCGCATACCGAGTGCAAGCTGCGCCGCGCCCCTGTCGCACCAACCCGTGTGCGAGCGTCATAGAAAATAGAGCAACAAGCAATCGGCATGCTGCATGCACACCGAGCGCGGTTTTTGCTCGAAGCTTACCGAACCTTGAGAGAGCACGCTTCTTAAGGTTTAGGAAAATACTTAATTTTATTAGGAATAATTTGATTTGTTATGTACGTAAAGCTAATTGTTTAAGTGTCATTGAAATTTGTTCCGTTTTTATCGATTTAAATCTGTTAAAATCACATTGGATGATATTCCATGTCTCTAAGTATATAATAAAGTAACAAATAAAGATATGACGTCGCATTTACTCTAACGAAAATACTTCTTAGTACACACATTATATAAATTAAACTTTTAAAAATACAAAGATAGAAAAAGATGAAACTAAATTATATAGTCAAAATATCATTTTGTCACATTTTGCCGGGATTTGTTCTAATGGAGAGAATGTTTGCATTACAGCGTCTACCAAAACTGTACGAAGCTCTGTAAGATGCATAATTGACAAGATTTTTGCTCTCACCGAATAATTTAAAATGTGTACCACTTATCAGTTAGTTGGGATTTTCCCTCGCTTATTATGAACGTCCTTTATTAAATCTCGATCGTAAGCCTTCCTGGTTTTTGCGGATAACAAAAGAAATTAAGGAATTAGGATAAAACGAATACTTTCCACTCCAATTCAACTGACAGGCATTGACAGGCCCAGTTCATGTAGACCACGGTTCATGTAGCTGGACCGAAATATCGGCTATAATAAATAAATAATAAATCGTGAGTAACAATTATTATGTTCAAACACGGTAAGAAAAATTTAAAATCTTATATAAGAAGTATCGATTATAACCGATAATTATATTAAAACGTAACTGATTGTATTGTATCAGAATACAGTAGTTACGAAAAAGGTGCAGGTTTTTTTTCAGAATGGCTAAATTCTTGTGGCCCTAATGGCTTTTCAAGAGTCACTGGATATGTATAGTTTAGGGCGAGCGCCGAAGGCGCTCAGCTAGGAGCAAAGAGTGTGTGCAGCAACGAGCCTAAGGGCTCCCTCGCCGGTGGACCGGCGGAAGGAACGGATCTCTGCTTTGGGAGGGTACCGGGGGTCGCGAGTCGATGAGAAGCGCCCAGGCACGTGCCGATACCTGGTATGAAGGTCGGTGTGTGTTCACGGTGTAGCGAGAGTGACGCCCTCGTCTTCGCCGGCGGGGACGGTGTATATGTGTAGTCTGGGAGTGTACTGTAAGAACCGCATTGGCAACAGTAATTGGCTGGCGAAAATGTTACATTAGAAGCAGAGGTTGTTGATAAAAATAGCAGTTTAACGTACTTACCTACCTAGGTGACTTTATTATAGGAGTTTTCCTGTAATAATACATAAGTAATCATCTATATAGACCGGCTTCTGTAGGTATAAAACACTTGGAAACTGATTCGGCTAGTCCGATGTTTATGAAGTTTGTTTATAGGTAGTGCAAACTATGTCTTTTTGTCTTGACAGTATTTAAAGTGCGTTTGTACAATCCCCCAATTGGATGTTGTTAATTTGACAAATTCGTTTAAAAGTTTATAAATTAATGTAATTTAATTTATTGTAAGATAATAATATTGTCTCACCATTGGTGGATAAGCAGCAAACATATTATGATTAATTGCAATGTTATTTATATTTTAGGTACTTTTATTTTTTAGTATAGATATTTGTATTATGGTATTAGTGCTATCACGAAAACACTTATTTACAAATTATATAAATTAAACTTTTATAAAATCTAATACAAAAATCAATCAAGCTTCGACAAAAGACAAACGATTTTTTATAATTACATTTAATTTACGAAAATCGTAATAAAAACGACAATAAGTACGAATTATCATGTTACACTAATTCCCACAACATAAACCCACAACAGTCTAATCATGTAATTAATTTTTATCTCTTGGTTTTAGGTTCTTTGTTGTAAATTATTAGTATACATCACATTTTCGATTAATTATAATTTTCGACTGAACCAAAACTTAACGAAATTTTTACAACTTATGATGTAAATTTTCTTATGCAACCGAAGCGTCTAATACAAATATATTTTACAGTCGATTTAAATCGACAAACTTAACAGACGATAGACATTTTAGCATTTACAAAAAAACTTTTGATATAAATATGGCTGAATTTTCTCTTTTCATGACATTTTGACAGTACAGTGTTTGGTACTTTTAAAGGAATATAAAGCTTGTAGATTCTTTGAAAAATCTCACAAAAAAAGAAGGTTCATGGACCACGTTGCAAGAAACGCTGACATAATAATATGTAGACAATAAATAAATATGTACCTGGAAAATACATCTTTATTAATGAATGGAAAAGCTCGTCGCGGATTCATAAAGACTTCGTTTGATAAACATAATAATATTAACATAATATTAAGATTTGACATTACAATTAAAGCAAGTGATGATTCAACGTTTCTCTGGTCTTCTGTTTCTACATTTGAAGTATCAATGGGAACCAAAAATTAACTGAATCATGGCTTAACCTAAATTAAAATACTATTGTGATATTATTTAACTGTGATATTCTTGTAATAAAAAAATGCTATACAAGTACACAATTACCACAAAAATAAGTCTCTCCAGTGTACCTGCGCAGTAAACACATGTTACACATGTTAGCAGCGCTTAACCGCGCTTAAGAGGCCGGCGTACGAAGCCCACAACTACAAATTCGAAGCGAGTGCAAAAATCGGCATAGAATTGCTATCTCTGTTTGACTGACCGCTCAGGCCTCGTGCTTTACGCGATAGCACTACAGTTGTTCAGAATTTGTTATAAATTTGGACGTGTTCCGTAATACAAAGAATGAAGAATGAAAATTTAATGTTATTTAAATTTTTATTTGGTAATCCGTAATTTGACAATATATGCTATGTTATAGCGTGAACCATTTTATAAATATTAATGTTTTTAATACGAAACAAATAAGATGTCATGTAAGATGTCAAATAAATAAAACATGTCATTTACGCCGTAAAAACATGCAAAATGCAATTCGCTTACATTTCGTTTCAGGTAAGTATTTTGAATCAAAAAAGAAGCAGGAACCTAGATAAATGCTATTCGAATCCGAATAATATCATAATATGGTGGAAATATGTACTAATTATAAATTATTTTGGTATTGCGTTTGTATGGGCAACTCATCCTCCGGAGGCCTCTTAACCGCGCATCATTCCACCAATGACAATGTTGAATATTTCGCGCGCTGAAATCTTGCGTCATTAGTGGTCAATCGATTGCGCGGTAAATCGCGGTCGGTCGTGTCGTGCGCGGGGCGTTATCTTGTCCATAGTCCATCAGTCGACTCTCAGATTGCACGCTGAACTTACGTAGCTCTGACGATAGTGGCAAACAAGTCGGTCACTGATATTTATTGTGACTTCTCTTAAAAGAATTAAAAATCTTAAAAGCCTTTGAACAATCAAACGAGAGAAATTATTTTAAATGTCCACCGATTTATGGAAAAAGAAGGACAAGAATTCAAGATTCAAGTTTTTAATAGTGTTATTAGCAATTTTTTAAACGGACATCGCAAGCTACTGGCATTTCTACAAAAACACTTTCTAGGATTTTAAAAGAGAGCGATTCGTCTCAAGTTGCATCAACAAGTACAGGCTCTACGTTCAGTACGCCCAAAAAATATTCACCCCCTACAACTAGATGATTTTGATTATCAATTGGTTCGACGAAAAATACATGACTTTCATTTAGTTGAGAATCAAGTGGTTACTGTAAAATCCCTTGTGAGTAAATTACAGGAAGAGATCAATTTTAGTGGCGGGAGACAAATTCTTAGAAAAATTCTGCGGCAACTTGGTATCAAATTTAGACGAGTAGAAACGAATAGGAAAATATTAGGTGGCAAAGACAATCTGAGACATAATTTCACGAATATTTCACGTTTTATAACGAATGAAATATATCTAAGAAATAAAGAAATACAGAGAAGAAAGCAGAGAGATTATATATGTAGATGTGCACACAATGCATACAAAGGAACGTGCCTGGTCGGACAGAAGTGGCAAGGGATTGAAAAAGCCTTTACCAAATGGCAAAGGGTCAAAGACTGATAATTGTTCATGCCAGTGGAGCCAATGGATTTATACCAAAAGCGTTATTAATTTATAAATCTTCCCAAACAACCGGAGACTACCATAAGGAAATGAATAAGAGACAATTTCGAAAAATGGATCAACGAGTATTCCTAATTTGCAACCAAATTCCGTTTTTGTCCTAAACAGTGCAAGCTACCACAATACTTTAATAGAAAAAGCCCCAAACTTCAATTCTACTAAAAGGCAGATGCAACAATGGCTCACTAATAAAAATATAATAGAATCCAGGATCATTAAAATCAGAATTGTATGGAATAATTAAACGGTGCAAACACGAATACGTCCAGTATTCATTAGACACTGTCATGGAATGACATGGCCACAAAGTTTTGAGACTTCCGCCTTACCACCCCTATTTTAACCCGATTGTAAATATTTGGTCTCAAGTCAAGGGTCATATCAACAAATTCAACGTTAATACGAATCTTACGGAAGTAAGACGACTTTTAGAGGAAATTCGTCCATAACACCAGAAGATTGGCGCAAATTTGTCGATCACGCCATAAAATGTGAAAACGAATTCATGACATTAAAAGAAGCACTTGACGACTACATGGATGGATTTATTATTAATACTAACGACCCTGTTCATCGTAAATAGATTCAAATGCCAGCAATACAAGCAGTGAAATAGATGGTTAACTTCCACTAGATTTATTTCCACTATATGTGAGTAATATTCTGCAAAATATTACAGCAAGTAATATTCTGCCATTAACGCTTACAAATTAAGTTCAATGTAAATTGTTTACACGTTCGGCTATTGTCGGAATTCCGTTTGCATTTTTCTGCGTAAACGAAAACTGTCGAGGGGTGTTATTTTTGTGGTAATTGGTTACTTGGCATGCAATTGCCATTAGTACTATCATTTATACGTCACAAGAGTATTTCCGTTAATAGTAAGAAATATTACTTGATTATTTATATACACATAACCTAGTATACTTTATTGATGTCTTAATTAGTGCCATTTTCACGATCAGAATTAACAGATGTTTATAAGCAAGCTTTATATTATAATAATACAAGATTACTCATTGCACTTAAGTTTGACTGTTATTGCTTTTTTCATTGGAATCTGGTGTATATGTCTTAATTTTCTATTGGACGTTACATTTTGTCAAATTACTTAATTTAAGTAAATAACGTATATTTTAGTAAAAATTACGTTCTATACCAAAATTATTTGTGATTAGAATAAACATTTGTCTGTTTGTTCGGCCGTCTATAATAAGGCGTATTGCATGAAATCTCTCTCGATAGATTCTAAAATAGACAAGCAAAATAGACCTACAATTAGATCAAAGTAGTCGTATGGTTTTCATCATCAACCACAATAAGGCCTACATTTTTAATGCTCACCAGAGAGCGTCATTATGACTTCTCTTTTTGCCAATCATCTTGACTGTTTTGCCAATAAAAGTTAAAAACACCCAAAAGCCGCCAAAAGCATTTTTCTTCATTACACTTGGTTATTTCCCTCCCATAAGATTAAAAAAGAAGACTACCATGAATATATTTTCAAAACCAAGTTTTTTTATGATCCTTATTTAAAAACATACGTTTGTTGCCCCATACCATACAATCAGCCTATGTATCTCCAAGGACCGTCAATACACATTGTCTTTTCTGCTCTTATCCATCCACTACCGCCAACTTTCTTCAAATCGTCAGTCCACCTGGCCGGATAGCGTCACACGCTACTATAGTCTCGTATTAAACTAATTCTGTTTACTTTTCCAACAATTCTTAACACTAATAACTTTTGTATATGTATTTTCACAAATATTATACCTCGCCAGTAGCATCCTCTGGTGACTACTGTTAGCCCTAATTCCTATAAATTGTAATATTTTTAATGTTCTTATAAACTACATTATATAAATAAAAACAAATTTAAAGCGGCATCTATTTAGAAAACTTTATATTTTTTCCGTTTATGCGAAAAGGTATTTGACAGAGTACTCAAATGCATACACCGTTGAATCCAATTTTTTAGGATCATATTAAAACAGAAAATCTGGATCGTTATCCATCAAATGTTAAGTGTTATTGATTTCTGTAAAAAGCGCGTTTTCGGTTCAGTGTACAGCTACTAATTCAATCGAACTTTAATAAGGCTCTTTTGTTTCCGCTGTGCCCTACACCACATATTTCCCATGACGATCCCGAAACTAGTTTTTATTATCTACTAGCTGTGCCCGGCATGCGTTGCAATGCGTTAGAATTTTTTTTTTATAAGAAATTTGCGGGCGCACGCACAACAACTCACTAAAGTTTCATCGAAATCGGATGAATGGTTTAGTAACGCATAGAAGACGAACAAACAAACATTAATTTTTATATATTAGATGAAGCAATGAAAGGGAAAACATAATACCTAATACAATACATATTACAATTATTAAGACCTTTTAATAGTCATTGTCTGGCAAAATTGATCAGTTTCTTAGGTAGATATCCCTTTTTGTACTGAAAATAATTGTAATGAAAATTGTTTGTGACAAATGGACGGACAAATAATTCAGCGTCATTAAATTGCATTACATGGACGAATAAAATTTAATTAGCAAAAACTTAGTAAAACCTTAGCACTACATTTAGTATGCATACTGTTATTAATTATATTTTCAATTCAAGTATATAACATATATTAATGTGTTTAATATGTAAAATTAATATAGTGTTTTACTTTCAATATAGCTGGCATCTATCACACGTCATAAAACAATTTAAAAATATTTTCAGCTTGGCAGGATTTCATTCATAAAATGTATTTTACTTTATATCAGATATCAGATGAGACAGCTAGCTATTATTGAAATTGTGTTATATGTAATTGTGTATTTTGTGTAGCATTATATTATATATGCGTATATGTGTATATGTAACAAGTGGTTGTCCTGTGTGTGTCAGGTGCGGATTCCTGCCAAGCGACACGATTGAGCCGCATTCGCCCATCTAGAGTAAGCATTCTCCTATACCTGATCGTATAACCTATCCCACTTTTTATATTTTGCACGTTTTTTTTATTATAGCGTTTCTGGCACCATTTAACACCAAGTTTAATAATTACTTAATTTGGGCTGTAGACATCTGTTAAAATGGCGAACTGGCAAAAATGCGATGTATATACTAGTACGTGCGATGCAAACTTGCTTTTCTAATAAAAGAAGAGAATGCGGCTTAATCGTTTTAATATTAGTATCAATGAGTAGTAGATAGAAATACGTATATAGTATTATGATGTCTAAAAATATATCTTTACTCATATAACTAAGAGATAAATAAAATAGCATCCACTTATAAATTAATTAATGAAGTATTTGGGTGCATTAAAAAGTTTCGATTAAAGACAAAGAATAGAATTAAGTCGCAGGGATTTTGTAAATTGAGCTTGTTTGCTTATGTAATAAAACACGCTATTTACGGATAACGTTTCAGCGAGTAGTATCTAGTAGCCATTATAGCGTGTTATTACAAAACTACTATCACAAATGTTCTTTCTTTCTTCGTACATATTTTAATAGGTTAAAGATATTTCGGCCTAACGGATCGATTATACAAGATCTGAACTCAAAATAATTGCTTTTAAAAGTTTCCATAAAACAATAAATATTTGCCTTTCTATTTCACATCGAATCACAATACGATACTGATGCCAGTCCGAAAGAATATTTCCGGTATGTAGAAAAAAACGGTCATAACGGTCATGTAGAGCGGACTCGGGCTCTTAGCGGGAACTCGAGAAATGAAGTTGATTTTTTGTTTGATTGTTGTAAAAATTGTGTATTAGACATTTTGTGGTTTAATAGTGATAGTTTATTAAACTTCAAAATATTTTTCGTGCGTCGTGTTTGTGATAATCACATAAGGAGTCCTTTTCTGTCCTCAGTAAACCTACTATCGCTTTACTGAGCGACTCCCGACTTACTTCGACGGGACTGGACATTTAGACAAGTTACGTTTTAGACTTTGAAATTGTTTATTACGAAGAACAGTTGACACTGGCAGAATATGCTATATGCACCACTGTCATATATGAATAAAAAAAAGTTGTAGAGCTTTGCGAGCCCTATTTAATAGAATATTAGCGGGTTGTTTTTTAATTTGTAATTTGTAACCATCGTAATTTTGAACCGATTTGGCTTGTCTGCGAAATTAACCGAGATATATGTCCCAAAACTTTTCTTATGTCAAATTTCAATAATAAGTTGTTGTTTAGAATGTTGTTTTAGATTTTTTTTTTCTTTCTTTTTGTTTTTATTTTAGCCGAGATGTAGTAATGAAGGTTTCCGAAATTCTAGTCATGATCGCCAAAAACTGAATAACTTAGTCAATTCCAAGATTTTCCTGTAATTCACAATACTTTTTAATAGTTAAAAACGAACTTTACAGATATTTTGCGACGTTCATTGTATATTAACTTACTCTGAACATTTTTTTGTATCATGTTAGGTATATTAAGAATATAATGTTTCTGTTTTACTCAATGCTGTCTGTGGCCATCGAAATCTTTGCGGAGTTAGTACTGTTGTAAACAACTAGTTAGCTCCGAGATTTATATAAACGCTTACTTTATTTATGTCATCAAAGGTGATCTGTGAATCACGTTGTGAGGCTAGACATATTTTTCCGTTTTTCTTAACTGACCCTTTTAATATGCAGAGTTTTAATTTATTGTAATTATACAAAATTTGCTAATTATTCATCATATAAAATTATTCATACTGCACAATACATTGATTGTGCTTCACTTTTTTAGTGTGCAAGCTCCTTTTTAATATACGAGATAAGACTAATAAGACTGAAAATATCTAAATAAAACATTTGTATAATATAACAACAGTAATAATAAGAACTTGCTTGTTTTTGTAAACATCTCAATCTGCAGTTTTTTTTTATGTATAACATTTATTTAAAGTTTACTTCAATGCAAATGCTTATTTATTTCTATAGCTTAAGGCCCTAATCTGTTATGGAATCACAATTGTTTATCAATCTCGGTGAAAAGTATTATTATGTTATCACACCAAAAACCTCTGAAATTGTATTTTTATTTTATTATTACTTTTTGTACTTCGTTATATTTTGCTTCTATATCCCCGGGCACATTTTTTAACACTGCTCCATTTCTTGTCGCTTTTTTCATTTACTATTTATTTCTTCTTTTGATTTATTTATTATTCAAACATTATTAATCTTTATACTAACTGAAAATATTTGAGTATTATAAAATTTTTTAAGTCTCAATGTTATTATTTACTACCTATATGAAATCAAAAAGTAGCTCAAGTTCATAACTTGTATAATGCATTATTCAATGTATAAGCCTAATTTTTCAGACATTTTGAATATATTTTGCATTGTACACTATAGTTGTCGGTTTCTGCTCCACAGATCGTGAAGTCCCAGTGAAGAGTGAAGATGCGCCAAGCGCTAACGACATCACGTCACATCATTATTGTAAAACAAAATTACTTATTAGTTAGGTTTAGTTCGTAATTTGGTGTGTGATTATGTTAGTTATCGCGCAGAGCGCCGGCGGCGCCGCGCGTGCCTAGTCTCAATACAGTTTAAACAAATATTTATCTAACTAATTTCTGTAACATAATAATACACAAATATACACCAGTCTGTGTTGCTACAGTTAATTTATTTAACAGTTTATGTCATGTTGTTCAACATAAGTACATTTTGTGAACTAGGTTCCCTTAACTCCGTTGCGTAGCGAGGAAAAGGTTACGGTACATATTTTAGGAAAGCGTCTGTGATGATAAATGGTGAAATTTGATGAAAGTTTAAACGTAGTTAACATGGTAAATATGAATATTAAATGTTAGTTATATTGCAGTACCTATTATGAATGTGTGTGCAGGCTCGTGTCGCGTATTTGCGAAGCCTGTCATTTAGAAATTGGCGTTACTTATTAAACAGTACGATTTAACTTCTTATTAAGACTTTTAAGCACTTTACAATCGAATGTATAAATAAATAAATGTATAAATCTTCACTGTAATATTATACAAGTTGTGTTCTAAATATTAATATATGTACATAAATGTTTGATATAGCTTATCTGTCTCTTGCTATGTTGTGACGTGTTCGTTTGTTGTCCTGTATGCGAGCAGCCGGTTAGAAAGTGACGCGACTATAGTTGATCTGTCTCTTGCTATGTTGTGACGGTGTTCGTTTGTTGTCCTGTATGCGAGCAGCCGGTTAGAAAGTGACGCGACTATAGTTGTTTGGCTTAAAATATTTTATGAGTTCATATTTAAAATTGAAAACGTCTATTTATATTACGAATTATTATAGATAATTACATAAGGTGCGATTTATTTGCTGAAATATTTTTTAACATCTCACAGTTATTCCCTAAAGATATATTTATCTGAGTGTTGTATAATTGAAATAATCATATTTTATCGACGAATACCAGTACAAAATGAAATTAAACCCTTGTAAATATCATTTTTTGCACTCTACAGTATTTATTCCACTTGTTGGAATATAAAATTGTAATATATTCTCAACATGCATGCAAGACAAGACGCCTTAAAAAAAATCATAGATTTTTAAAAAGATGGGTACTAGAAGTCTACCGGCGTAGGCCGATATAGACGATGTATTTTTATAAAAAAAATATTGTTTCTATTAACATATACAATATGTTAACTGAGTACATTATTTCGTATTTTTCTAACATATTAGGGTACGTAAAAAATAATGATCAACTTATAAAGTGGATATGGTAAAACATTAAAAATACTATTATTGAGTGTTCGTGTCCGCAAACGCGTTACAAATTTGATTTGGAACGTTTTATTTTTATATTGTTTGTCAACGTGTTGATGGTACAAACGGCTCCGTATTACGGATGCCTCGCCTGCGCCGCCACCCGCACGGGCTCGGGTAGTCGTTCGGTAGTCGAAACGTTTGTATGTTGGATTTTAATTAATCGAAAATGTGATTATGGATTGTGTTTGAATGTTCAAAATTGTTAAAATTAATTAAAAATTCTATCATAATGTCATTGCACCAAGTGCGAATGTATAGTAGACTGCATCAACGAGTAGTAGATATTATAATGAGTGTTTCCATTAATTTGGCTAAGCGACTCTTATTTAGGCTTATATAAAATATGTAAAACAAAATTGTGGCACCATTTTTGTCTGTTATACCGTCCAGTAAAATCTGTAATGTCTCATACATTAAATTTTTTAGAAATTTCTATCACGATGAGACATGCAACTAAACTAGTTAGACGTCAGATAATACTTATCACTAAATTTGCTTGCAATATTTCTTACGTTACGAATATAATCGAGGCTATAGACATGAGAATAGAAGATACAATAGAAGTGAATAACTGCCGTGTGAAACACGTACTAATCAACAATCACAATCATTACAAAGTTCCTTAAAAACTTGTTGTGGTACAATTTTTAAAATATACAAAACATTTATTTTATTTTGAGAGCAACTTGAGCTTTCTATAAATCTACTTTATTAAGACACTCAAGTTTTCCGCTACATGTATGAACATTTTTTGTGTAATTATTGAAGTAAGAATTTTTGAGATGACCACAAAATATACTAGTACCTAGTAACAGTTCATACGTAGATGCTCTTAGAATCAATTAGAAACCCCACATTATGTGTATGTCTTGTTATACTTATCTAAAGAAATACCTTATTATATTAAAAGTGTACATTACATTGTGAAGCTGCGACTTAATTTGCAGTCAGGCGAAGAAGATTAAATAAAGTATATTTCAAACAGTTTATTTTATTGCTAAGACAAAAGATGTTCATTTACATTTACGATTATTACGATACAAGCGGGCAGAGCGATGGCCGATTAGAGCGTTTTAAATATGAGTTTTAATAACTCGCAGCTTCACACGTTTAGGCGCTTTATTGAAGGCAAAGCTGATCTGTGATGGTATGACATAGTTAGGTACATTAGGCTGTGTGGGTCATTTTTGTCAGTACTTTAGGGGCACATCGACAGATAGGTGACTAAGATTACAAAACTAATTTGTATTCACTCGTTTCTAGCAGCTTAAATTGTGGTTATGAAGTTAATTTTACAAATCAATGTTGTTAAATTTTTAGTTACACTGTAAGACAGACAAGAACACTTCAAAAAGTTTGGAAAGCCGTTTTACCTCAACTTTAGATTCCTTTTATTAGTTTGTGAATTTAATTTTACCCATAATGTTACCATTTTATACAGTATTTTTACATACTTGTATATAATTTTATTTTGTTGAAAAGTTTTGTTGAACTATACAGTATTATTTTTATATTTATTTTTCCTATCTACGTCGCGTTGCTAATACAAGGAATCGAGTAATTTTCCACAAAAGTGATGACTGCACAATCAAATTCATTGCTAATATGACTAGTAAAAATAAAATATTTGTAATTTATCACATCTACAAATATTAACAGGAACGCATGAACATATTGGAAATAACTGTGATCAAAAAAAATTAGAGTACCTACTCAGTTTGAACATTTGTTGGCTTCACATAAAAATGTTGAGTCGATGTTCGCAGAAATACTAGTATGTAGCTGTGATTCAATTTTATTATGGAAAGAATGCGGCAGACGAGCTGACAGTTCGCCTGATGGTCTGATACTGCCGCCCATGAACATCCGCGACACATTTACCAATATCAGTCCAGACTGACAAACATTGGCACTTCCCCGGATGCGCCGCTGCCTACCTTTGGAGATTTAGAGGAAGGTTTGGGAAAATGTCGTAGGATAGGGATACGTTGGGATGGAAATGGACTCTGGCATATCTCATTTATTACCGAAACACGTACTTACATTGAGGAAGTTGGTTGAAGTGGGAAATGTAGTACATTTGAAGGTAGGTTCAATAAATTAAACAAAAGCATTTCCATTATTAGCTAATTCATGCATCATAGCTGATTTCATTGCTGAAAATATGTATTAATGTATTAGGACGTTATAAGTATACACGATAGGAGCATATGAGTACATACATACACACGTATTAACAGTAGCTCCAAAACCATAGTGAATGTAAAGTCTATAGTAATGTCCCCTGTGCGTCCCTCTGTGTGTTTTACCGGCTGTATATGCCAAGACAAAGGAAATGAATGAACCTAATAGTGATCTGTTTTGGTTTATTTTTTAAATGTATGGTTTTTTTTTTTTTTATTTATTTATTTATTTATTTTTATGTTTTTAAAATAATAATTGCAATAGATACGAGATATTTGTTGTTTTATTAGTATTTCATATTTTAAAGGTATTTCTGGAAGCAAAATTTTATTTATTCCAGAAACCACCAGTGTAGACTGCAGTAATGTAGAAGTATAAACTCTGAGTAATGCAGTGGGGGATTCTTTAGTATGTGTAAGGATTATGGAATAATCTTACAAATATATCTTTATTAGTCAACCCATAAAAGAAAGTCCACTATTTTTGTAGACGCTAATGTATTTCTGAATGTAATTCGTATTCGGAATCCAGCAGTTATTCTGGATTCCGAATACGAAATATTTTTCACATCAAAACTATTGCATTGAAATAAAATTTATTAAGAACACCCAATATACATCAATCAATATTTTTAATAATTTTCGTAGTTTTACTTCACCACGTTATCAGTTATGTACGTATGTTATATGCATAGTTGGTAATATAAGTATATATATATATATTGTGTAGTGGTCACTTATGTGGTTTTGTGGAAGGTTACAGAGTCATGTGCCATTAGATTAGTGATCGTACAGGGTTTGCAGCGGAAAGCGCGCTGAGCGCTAGCCAACACGTCAAGTACAAGCCTTCGCTGTTAGCGCGAAATTATAACAGATTTTTCTTTTTTCTTGACGCAACAAAATTTAGACAATAAACTGTTCAATGTTAAGGTGCCAGTGTTCATAATTATTAACTTACTTTATATTATTGTCGCAACATCAAAATTATATAATTCGCTTTTTTATATTGTCAACTGTAACTTAAATATTTAAATGAGTGGAATGCATATTACTATACATATAAAAAATTAAACCTACTATTTACGTTTAAGGTTAGGTTGTAAAATATAGCTTAAAAAATATTTTAGCGATTGTGTAAGTAATATCTATATTTATGAATTAAAATTTAAGTAATTAACAAAATTATTAGGTCGTAATAGATAATAAAACATGAAGCTTTATGATGAAGTATCACCGCTGTTCAAAAATATTAAGAAATCACGTTAAGGAAACTTGGTTAATGAGTTCTGCTCCCTCGCTACAAAAAAAATATATTTCCATTATTAGTAACTTTTTTCAATATTAATAGAATTATCACGTAAAATAATCAATTATTAAATGTTATCATTTGATATCTTGTATCTATAGTTAAAATATACATTTCGGTGACCATTCTAAATTTTTAGGTGTTTTGTTATTCGTTACAGTATTATGGATTCATGGGTAGCAAATTATGAGTTTACAAGCAAAAAAGACTCATCAGTGGGGTATTTAGTTAAGGAAAAGAAGAAATGAATTGATAAATATTGAAAAAATATATACAATATTTATTAACAATATATTTTTAAAACTTCTTTAGAGAAGCGAAGTACAAATTGAAGAAGTTCAGAATTTGAAAATAATCAAAATTAGCTTAAAAATTTAGTGCGTTTAGCAGTTTTCACTTTTATTGTTACTACACGATACAGTGTTGACATATAAAAAGGAATTAGTATTCAACGTTAAAATACGTTACAAAACTATGAAAAGATATCGAAAATTTTACACACATTTTTTTTAAATTTTGAATGACATACGGAGATGTTTTGATATGCAACCGTTGATGAGTATAAATAGCTAGATTCATAATCTAATAAAATCCCAACATAGCTCTGTTTTTAAATCGAAA
Source organism: Sesia apiformis (assembly GCA_914767545.1). Classification (NCBI taxonomy): domain Eukaryota; kingdom Metazoa; phylum Arthropoda; class Insecta; order Lepidoptera; family Sesiidae; genus Sesia; species Sesia apiformis. The sequence goes on along the minus strand of OU611947.1, from coordinate 11,794,724 downwards.
TTTACAAAAATGCAAGTGTCTCGGAAACTAGGAGCAGAGATACTTGGTTTCTTTGTACTCTGAAAGCCAAAATTATTTATTGACTGGCTTTCTTGTGATTTTCCGTGGCGGTCTGCTTTTGCTTACACATGTTTAGTGTGTTAGCCACTAATTTAATTTTAGAATACGAGCACACCTGCACCACTTCTTTTCCCCATTCAAACAAATTATATTTTATTTGCTTAAGATTTATACTTCTTAAAAATCTTGGGTACTCATGGTACAATAGCATAAAAATTGCAAATTAAATGTGACTGGTTTAAAGTATTGTAATGTAAGAAGGTACACAGTGGTGTTCTTTGCAAATTTACATTTTGATTGGATTATATTTAAGCGAGTAGTTGTACTAGCGTGCAGGGCTGAGGCGTGCGTGCACGCCCTCGGCTCTATTCGGGCTTCGCTGTTACTTCGCTCAGATTCGCTCGCGCAATGTAACGTAACTGTGCCGTGTCGCCGCCGGTACTGCCGGGCCCGCTGCGACCGGCCGCTTGAGGGTGGAAGGATACGCGTGTACGCGTCGCACACATTCCAAAATAACAATAATGGTATCGATAAGAGAGACGCGTCGGCGAACGCGTTACGATTTGTAAGTTAACCACTTTGTTGTTCATTAACGATAAGTTAGGTTTAATCTCAATCGATGTGTTGTTTAACTTTAGTCTGTGTATAGTATTTTCTCAGTTAAGTTTATGTGAGGATGTGAATTTGAGCGAATCGACAGGCCTCAGCCTGAAAGGTTCATTTAGCTGTAAGTCTTAAGTACCTAAGTGATTATTTCATTTGCACCTAACTATTTTTCATGAGCCGTGTTAGGTCTATTTTATTAATTGTACATATAGATAGAGTGAGGTATATACATACAACTATGGAATGAAATTTAATGGTTATTGTTGAATCTGAAAATGTGGGGCTGGCTAATACCAATGCATCCGTAGCATTCGCTGTTGATAAATATAAACTTATCTGATACCACCATAGTTATACATAGTTGTATGACTATTTATGTGTTATATTGTTTAAAGTGTGGTAAGGGCACGAGTGGGGGTGGTGCCCGCAGTCGCCGCGGCTTAAGTTAAGTTTGCCGTGGAACAATTGTACGTTATAAGTGTTAGTGACGCGGCGCAAGCGGCGCAGCCGGCCCCGGCGCGGCCCTCCACGACACGAGTGGAACACATCCCTCGCAACTAGGTCCCATGACCTATATATTTTTATTATAATGCATAAGTACACCCGTTAAGTTCTGCCATAAAGGCTTGTTGTGAGGCTGCTCCTATTTTAACTGAACACAACGCCCGATGCGAATCCATACAAAAATAGAATACCTTCGTTTTACATCATTCCTATAAAATAACATTTCTCACCGATGGATGCACGACAAATGATAAAATGTATATTCAGTTTATGAAACCCTGTACTTACTGTTGACAAACAGCAGAATTTAATAAGAAATTAAATAGTCGGTGTTCGTTAATAACAACAGACGTCCTTATAATTTCTTACATATGGTACACACTGACACAGGTATATTGTGAGAGTTAATTCGCGTGTTTCTAGTTTGATTAAACCCTTGCCCTGATAGAAATTGCACTTACACAAATTCTGCAGTTTGTGGGGAAATAACGGGTAGGTTTCGATATTAATTTGGAGCAGCGGTAGAGATGTCGCTGAGAGACTAAGAAAAAGGCGGTGTTGAGTTAGAGTGGAGCAACCGGCATTATTTACCATAGCCACACTTGTACCGTGTCATTACCTCACATTACGTCTTTTTTAAATTGTAAAATTATAGTTATTGTTGTCGCTAAACTTATTTTTATTGTCGATATTGTTTAGAGGGGTCATTAAGTTTGTTTAAAACACAATGATCTATTTTTAGATGGCAACATAAATACATACATGTACGGCGGTGTGTATCGTCAGTGTATTTATTTTCTTGGTGATTAATAAATATTGTGAGACGCACCTACGTGCCGGCGGCGCGGGCGTACTCACGCCCGCGCCTTCGACCGTTATTGTAGAAATAAAAGATATTTTCGTTTAAACTATTGATTTTTTACTTTGTGTGTCGTGAACTCTCATACGCACTGTTATGACCCGCCTTCGTAGCTTCTCACGTGTACACGTGTAAAAATACAACATGCAAAAAATCACGTACAACAAAACGTGGCTCGAATAATAATGATTGTCCGTCTGTTTGCTTGTTCGTCCTAATCTCGGGAACTACTGGTTAGATTGTGATGATATTTTATGTATTTATTAATGCATAAAATATAAAAGTGCCGTTTGTTTATAGTGGAAATTTTGAACTTAGTTATTTTGCGTTTGACTTGGAATTCCAAATTTAAATTAATTTCAATTTAAAGCTGACATTTTTGTTTCAAAATTAGTTATTAATTTGTTTTTCCGTCAAATAAGTTTTTGCTTAAATATCGTTGTTTCCGGCCATGGAAAAGTAAAAAAATCACTTTATTTTCGAATACGAGTTCCGTCGTAGCAGCAACGCAGTACAGACGGCACTCAAATTCAACGAAGTGTACGGACCAACCACCGCAAACGAACGCACCGTGTGTTTTTGTTTTAATCGTTTCCGTTCTGGAAATTTAGACCTCAAGAACAAGCCCCGCGGACGACCGGAGACTAAAGTCGATAATGATGAATTGAAAGCAATAGTGGAAGCGGATTCGTCTCAAGCCACGTCTGAGTTAGCAGCAGCCTTCGGTGTAAGTCACAAAATGATTATGATACATTTGCGTCACATCGGGAAAGTGAGTACCGTATGAGCTAATGAAAGGCACACGTCGAAGCTTGCCTTACTTTGATGATCCGCCACAAAAATGAAGGGATTTCGGATCGTATTGTCACTTGTGATAAGAAGTGGATCCTGCATGATAATCGAAAACGTTCGTCACAATCATTGAACCCAAGAGACAGTCAAACAATGTCCCAAACAGAGTTAAAAAAAGCTCATTCATGTACGGTGGTCCTGTGCGGGTATTATCCACTACAGCTTCTTGAGATCTGGCACAACAATTAGTGCATATGTGTACTGTGAAGAACTGCAAACGATAATGGACAAGTTCGGTAACAAACAACCGAGTCTGTCATGACTTATGACAGACAGTCTCAAAGTAAGAGTAGATTCGACTGGTAAGTCTCCGTTACCCACCGTATTCACTAGACCTTGCCCCTACTGATTTCCATTTTTATCGAGGTATCAATGAACTTCCATTAAAATGAGAAATATGCATTGACAATAATGGACAATATTTCGATTAATTAAATATATAATTTTCATACAAAAAAATATTTGATTTTATCCATATAAAACGGTAGTTTCATGGAAAAGATCTCCGAAGCGGGGTCGAACATAGGCTTACCTACCAAACATTAGATCCGTGGGGTCGATTTCTATAAGAATATTTTCATTTCATATATCATGTATATATAATATACATACTTCATATTCAAAGTACGCATAACAAACCTGTCTATGGACAGAAACTTTTTAGCCAGACCATTCGAAAGTAGTGTTTAAACACAAAAAAGGTATACAAAATGTCGATTGTTTTAATAGGTTTCATATAATTTATGATTGCAATGCAACTAGCCTTTCAATGTTCACTGCTGGACATGGACCTCATGCATATTGTCTCGTGCATGAGGGATGTAAGGCCTTGAAACGCAACGCTGGCCAAGTGGGTTGGCGAGTCCACTCCTTTAGAGGCGGTGTAATTCCTCACGGCTTTGTTATCCCTTTGCTACCTTTTACTACGCCCAAGGGAAGGGATGCGATGGAAAGAGAGGGAAGGCTCTCAGTGCTCTGCATGTCCAACACAATAATGCGTTCAGCCTCAAGGCTGCCGCACTTCTGCGGAGCATCCCAGATGTTTGCTGAGATATATGTGGATGGATTACAGTCCATCCTACGTGGTAGAATAGCCTCGATGATGCGTCGCATGCGAGACAGCTTCAAGGGTATCCTGGCGACATTGGCGGAGAGAGTGGATTGGAGAGATATTAGAGGTATTCAATTAACGCAATAATAATTTTGTAATAATCTTTATTGATAAATTGACATACTTGATATACAATTGAATAAACAGAAATGGATAATAGATGCTATAACTACTATTAAATGCATCAAAACTAAACTATTTACAAAGTCCCGTCAAATGCGAATGCATCTGATGTCTTACCGAGGTGTAAAGTTCAGGGTTGCATTCGTAGGGAGCCGTCGAGGCGTATGGTTTCCCCATTGAGCATGGGATTTTGTATGATGCTTTGCACGAGTAGTGCAAATTCCTCAGGGTGGCCAAGTCGGGAGGGGAAAGGTACAGACGATTCCAATTGACAAATCGCTGGCTCCGGCAACTGCTGCATCATAGGTGTGCGGAACAGACCTGCAAAAGTGATAGGTAATTGTTTACACAAGCATAGTTTACATTGATGTTTCCCAAAGTCATACATGTATGTATATATCTAAAAAAAACTATTAAATATATGTAGTCAAATTAGCATTGATAAATATTTAGAAAACCGTGAAAATAAGTGTTTTTTAACTTAAGTTCTGGAAATCTGAAAAATGCCAGATTAACAATTTGGCCCATATACGTAGGACTCTATCGATGAATCTTCATTCATGGATGGGCACTATATGGGCATCGAAGGACACTATATTTTATAAAATACACAATCACAATGTTTACTCATAAATAGCATCTTCTCAAACTATAAGACAACGACTCATTAAATAGGGTACTCTTTGCCCTATCTATGGTTTTAATTAAAGTTAATCAAAAGTTGATAGTACTTTGACAGATTCATAAGATTTCATTATTAAAATAAAGGGGGGCTGTTTATTCAAAATAAAAAAGGCTTGTATTTAAATGAGCAGCAAAATATTGTAAATAAGCAGCAAATGATGATCAACAAAACAATCTATTATTGAATAACTGAAGTAAATAATTTTAAATTACTAAGAATGTAATCACCAAGTTCATGGATTCCCGCTTCGTGGGACTCCTATTTCTTTATTATCTCCAGAGAACGTATAACTAACCCACATTTAAATATCCTACCATCAATATGCTGCCCATACAGTAATTTCTGTAGCTCATTCATTATTTCTCAATATAAAATAAATCAAAATATATAAATGTATTTGTTCTATAAAAAATGTGATAAAGTACCCGGAGCTATCGTGACCACCCTGATGCCTTGTTTAGCTAAATCTCTGGCGATGGGGAGGGTCATACCGACCACGCCCGCCTTCGATGCCGAGTACGCTGCTTGACCGATCTGAAACAAAAACAATCTAATAGTTTATATCTTTACGTATGTGCTTCTTGCTCTAAAAATAAATTATTATAAGACTATAATACGATTATCTTCTTGTAAACTGGTTAAATTTATGACTGGGCTATAACTACACCACTTCTAAAGGAGTGGACTCGTCAGACCACTTGGCCAGCGTGGCGTAGGGAGGGTGCATTTTGAATCCTACAGCTGCTGGGCGCGCTCCACTGGCCGGCCACGTTACTCTTATCTCACAAAAGACTAACTTGAAATGTACTTGCATTTCCCACTTTATCCAACTTACCCAATGTACGTATGTATTTCGGTAGTAAGTGAGATATGCCAGAGCCCGTTCCCATTCCATCCCGTCCGACCCCATTTATCCAACCCTTCTTCCAAAAAAAAACTTTCGGGTTTGCAGTATAAAGTGTTTTTGACCGCACTGTACGAGTGACTCTGTCAAGGAAGTACGGATAAACCGCATGACGACGATGACGGGCCGTGTGATGGTAAAAACCCGAAGTTGGCATCAAATTCAACAGCTCTTCAGAATATTCCCCATTATTAATAGGCGGTAAAAATCGCAGAGACGCAACATCTTTACGGATGCTGCGCGATTCTATACTGCCTGTGACAGTGGGATCGTCGACGATACGGATAGCGCGCCGTTGGATAGAGTTAAAGGGGTCCAAATGGTATTTGGGGGCACCGGCCCTGAGGTTTGAACAGTATTCTATGTGGGTAGAGAGATATACATGTATTTTTGTTTTTAAAGTATTGACTACCCTCCCAGCGTGGGCCATACATTCCTCATGCACGAGACAATGTGCGTAAGGAGGCTCGTGCGCTAAGGGCTGATTGCATTGCAATACGTTATAGAATAAGATGTATGTTGTAGACTGTTTATATATGTGCACGACAGAATAGTGAGTGCGTAGCAAAAGTGCAGTGCCCAGGAATATATATAAATAAACTCAGTGCGCGTAGTACGTATGTGCTGACATCGCACATTTCGGAGGGACAGGAGTCGTCCAAACAGAGTTGCGCAAACGGTAAAGAGCGCACGGCGGACTCCCGAACATGCGCAATAGAGGCGTATAAAGTGGTCCAAGCACCTTCCCTCCCAGATTATGCGATGTTAGTACATACACTATTTACTAGTATACTACTACGTTCTATGTATACGATATTATGTCTATTTCCTTATAGTGTTTACATTTTTCACAAAGTCTTATTAGGTTTATGTCTTATTATGTTATGTTTAATGTGTATGTTTGTCTTCGCTCTCCATGTTTGTGCTAGGGATGTCTGGATTATAAATTGGGCTAAGATAAGATGAAATAAAGGCTACACGTCCGCAGTGTGTTTTATTTGGTATTAGTATAGAGCATATAAAGTTACGGACTAGATAACGCAGTGCAGGTATTGGCACCACCGGCGCAGAGAATAGAGGCCCTCCCCCACACTCCTCCCATACCAACTATTCAACGAGGGAGGAGAGGAACTAAAGATTAGACATTAGTTAAAGGGCCATCAAGTCCTGTATTTCGTCATAGTAAATAGCCTTGTTCCCCGTATAACAGGGGAACCAACCCAATTATGTGTAGCTTGTAGCCCGGAACCTGTACAAACTGTATTTAAGCGAATAGCATTAAACTTCCTTAGGAAACGGGGGGATCGCAAGGGCCGCGAGCTCACTATAAAAAAGTGAGGCTCTAGCCTCTCGGGACCAGTTCGTCCTCATCACTTAAACCGCAATCTGTATCTATTTCTTTAATGTGCATCTATTAGACTCCTCACTGGAGACAAGTAACAAGTTCGTCAAAGTAAGCTCGCTGTCGACTGCCGCTTCCTCCGCACCCCTGTGGTTCAATGTGAATTAGAGCAGCGTTTTTATTTCCGTTATTCCACCCCGTTGGAAGCCAACGTTCGGCCTGCAACATTTGGCCCTACGCGAACCATCAATCGACGTTCGCCCCCAACAATATATGTATGTGGTATATGTTATAAATAGGTTATATTATAAGCTACGATGAGACTTGTTAAGACAAAAGTCCCAAAAAAAAACTAGAAAATAAGTACCAAAAAATTACAGCCGTACGTACCTGCCCCTCGAAAGCCGCAATGCTGGCTGTATTGATGATGACACCCCTCTGTCCGTCGGCATCAGGCGCGTTCTTAGCGATCATACCAGCGACCAGTCGGATAACGTTGAAAGTGCCCACCAAATTTACCTATAGTCACAAATCAAATATTGAGCACAAAAAAACGACGCTATGTCCCACTAATATTATAAATGCGACGGTCTGGGTGTTTCTTACTCAATCACGTCGAAACAGCGCAATCGATTGAAACTTGACCAATAAGTAGATTGTAATCCAGATTAACACCGGACTGCTATTCATTCATTAACAGCTTCTATTCATGTAGACCACGCGACCAGGCAAAACCTAGTTAAATACTCGTATAATAATAGTAGTGATAATTAATGATCTGGCTTTCTTACTTGTGTCACTTATCCTAGCTTGCCCATCCTAGCTTATCCTAGTGAATTTCGTTTTCATTCTGTAAGTAAAATCCTTGTGCCTATTACGACTGAGTAGCCTATTTGCTAGTGTCTAACCGATTTGCTACTTGCTGTTAAAAATTTGATAATTTGTAAGTGATGGTGGTAAGGTTAGATTCCCAGTCAGACATTCATTTTATTTATTCTTTATTGCACAGAGTGACAATAAAAATGCGACAGAGTGCAATGTGTGATTCGAGAGAAAATGTAACGTCACGTAAGATTTTTACCCCCTCCATACGCCTTTCTCTTTTTCTGTGTGTGTGTGCGTGCGAGCATCGAGAGCGTGACTCAAGCAGAATAACAGACGTGCAGACTAGTGCGTGGCCGGTTGTATAACCTAGATTTTTGATTGGATTCCTTATTTGCATTGAAAATATGATACAAAATAAAAAAAAAATACATGAACGATACAGATTTTATTTCTAATTATATTCGGAGTTTAAAAAAAAATGCGTTAGGATCTTCGTTCCTGACGGAGGTCCTCTGACCGCACACTTTTTTTTTTAATTTAATACTCTTTTTTATACATATAGATACATATCATATACGTATGTATCCCATATCATACCATACCGTCGTATTACACACACAAAATACTGAAAGGAAAGAGGTCAATTGTTCCAATAGTGGTATATTTTGGTTAAAAAAAAACTAACAGAATTGATAGTACTATATAGAAAAGTGTAAAAAAACGAGATGCAAGTGGCGATAATTAAGTGTCCGTAAGTACGAGGCTCGACTCGCGGAACTCACGGATCATCGGTAGGAGGCGGTACCAAGCAGGGCGCATGCCCAGAACGATAAAGAGCGTCACTACCGCCAGCCGGAAGCAGCGGCGGTGGAGGTCAGGCGTAAAAGGTGGCGCCCAGTAGGAGCGCCAACGCCCCAGAGAGAGGCGGCCAGAACAGTGGCGCCAACTGAACGACGTAGTTGCACTCATGTGACGGCGTTTAGGATTTCGAACCTTTAGAGGCTGACATGATGTGTCCCAGGGCAGTTGGGCCTCGGGACAGGCCTGTGACTTTTATTTCGAGCCTTCTTGATTGCTCGGTACACTGCAAACAACTCATCCGGGCTGCCCCTTAGATTTTTCTTGACGTTTTGTCAGAATATGGTCGATTCCTTTTACAAATTATAGATTCTTAAGACGTAAAGTTGTTTTCAACCAGCATCTATTGTTTTCGGCCAGTGCTATTTATTCACGTCAAGAAGATAAGTAATGTGTTTGAGTAAGAGAGATTGAGAGACCTTGTAAGAAACGCTAATTAATACATAGCAAATATCAAAAATATTATTAAATAATGAAATACAAGGGTCAATATAATAAGCGAATTCAAACAGTACAGATACAGGATACAGAGGTTATAAAGGATAAGCTATTGGAACAAATGTTACAATACCATCAGGCTATGTCTCTTCACTGCTGAATATGGATATAGGCCTCTCACAAAGCTCGCCTCCACCCATGATCCTTGGTTTTTCTCATACAACTACCATCGGCGAAGTTGTCGGTTCAAGTTCTTCAAGTTGTCGGTCCACCTGGCCGGAGGGCGTCCCATAGTGTACTTCCCGGTATATGGCCTCCACTTGAGGACTCATCTACCACTGCCATTCAGCATGCTGATTCTGTAATCGGTGTCTTTAGTTCTTTGGTGAATCTCTTCATTTCGGATTTTATCCCGTAAAGAAACTTCGAGCAAAGCTCTCTCCATAGCTTGCCGAGTGACTTTAAATATATGGATCAGGACCACTATCAGAGGCCACGTTTCTGTACCATACGCCATAACTGGGAGGCTGCACTTGATTGAAAACAATGTGAACGGTGAGTACATCTCGCATCTTTGTTTTGCCGACAAATGTATTGTATGCCAATGTAGGCCATGATGTATTCATCATGGCAGAATCACTGGAAGATTTGAACTGGATGCTGATGGGCCTTAATGCAAACATCGCGACACGTCGGTCTCGGAATGAGCATAGATGCGACAAAAATCATGTTCAATGATTTGTTCAATCATGTTCCGGGAACTGGTAAGCGTTGAACATGTGGTAATTATGTCTATCTTGAGCAGACCAACCAACTAGGCAAGTCCAACTTCAGCAAAGAGGCCGATAGACGCTTTCACCTCAGCTGGGCAGCATTTGGGAAAATGCGTCAGCTCTTCTCGTCGCCTATACCACATTGCTTGCAGACATACATAGGTACATACATTAAGACAAATTCATTCTCTATTTTACGGGTCGGCTGGAAGAGATCTCAAACAGAACATAAGTTTACCTTTTGTACATATTCTCTTATTTAATCATGTATAAATATATTCTTTTGTGTGTACAATAAGATATGAAATAAATAAATATTTAGTTTGGGTGGTGGTGTGTTGGTCTTCATACTAGTGTGTGCCATTTGTATGTTTATTATTTGATGACTTAGTATCCCTACATTTTACATTCAGTGTGATCACTGTTCAAATGATATATGAAACTAAAAATGATGGGCAAGCTGGGGTAACATTTCTGAAAGTAGGTAACCTAAAGAAATCTTCTAACCTTCATCATCAAATGATCCCCAATCAATCAAGCTTAGACAAAGGTTTGGAGACTAAAATTTTATAAATTTAGTGAAATACAATCTTTACTATTCAAAAGATATATCCAAATAAAAGTCGGCGTGCTGAGGAAAACAAGACGAAAAAATTGGTGACATAAAATGAATATAAATAACTACATATTTAATATTAAGTGATTATTTTTCATCATAAATCTATGGTGCCACTTGCTACCATATTTTATAAAAATATGACTAAATTCGCTTACATCAATGGTTTTTTGGAATGACTTGAGATCAAATGGTTGGTCCTTTTTGAAGTGGTACACCCTCGCCGCGGTTACGATCCCAGCGCAGTTGACAGTGACATCGAGCCTGCCAAATTTGTCGCGGGTCGTTTGCAGAGCATTCTTTACATCCTGCTCTGATGTTATCTGGAGAAATGAGTGCATTTGTTCCAATTATTGAAGTATACATCATATGTACAATACATACAAACCTTTGTTCTTGAAATTTTAACACTAAACTTATTCTCAGACATGTCAATTTGTAAACCAATTATTGTTAAATTTTAAATTGCTAGCATGATGCATTTCATATCAATAGTCACTTTCGGAACTTGATGTATACAAGAAGATATTGCAAATTCAAAACAAAATCAATGTAAACATTTTAGCATATTATCTTTTTATTAACTGATTTTACTGAATTAAATTATGCAGTATGTAATTGATTAAAATGTTAAATTGTTACAGCACATATTAATCATATTATGCACTTGTGCATTTTTAAGTACTACTTAGAGAAAACTACTTAGCTATTTCTGTATTTTTTCATATTTAACTTTTCATATTATGTAACTATCCAATAAAATAAAATCAAAATATCTAAAACTTTCAATCCTTAAATTACCATAGACAATAAAATATAATTTTAATTACCTATAAATATAATTTTATATATTTTTAGCAAGAAATAACAAATTTAGAAAATTATAATTATGCTTACATCAGTTGCGACAAAGGCAGCATTTTCTCCAAGCTGCTTCGCTGTCTCCTGTCCTGGACTGTTCGGGAGGTCGCAAATGATGACCCGACCACCTTGTTTCACAAGTTGCTCTGCCGATGCCCGTCCAAGACCTGAAGCTCCACCTGTTACTAGGGCTACAAGACCCTGGAAAGTGGGTTACATCAAACTTACAATATCGATATAAAAAAAACTACAGTAATTACAAGTTTATTCATGTTATATGGTACAGTTACAAGGGTAACATTATGTCTGTACATTTGTTACTGGCCCATAACCTCCATATTTGCAGTAAATAAATAAATTGAAACGTATTACGTATTCCTCATTGTCAAATGTGAAGAAAAAAAAATCCCTTTGACATTTCCAATATGATTTGTTTAGTAGGCTGGGGCAATAATCTAGCATCCAGAGTAAACATTCAAAGTAGAGTGAGGGTATTATTAACACATTAAATAACAGACTCAACTTTGTGAACATTAATTATTATATACTAATTTTATGGTTGATTGCCTTTCGCAACCTATAGAAACTTATGAATTATTTTCAATAAACAAAGTAATTAAAGATTTGAACTAACCTTAAACATATTTCCAAGTTATTTAATCACCACAAATCTTTAACTCAGTGCTTCGATTCGCCACTCCATCAGAAATAAAAGTCCAAATTTCAAAGTAAAATAACCTTTGCACTCTTATCAAATTATCATTATTTCAGTGATAGTAAATATTCGTAAAAGTACATAGTAAGAAAGCGTCAGTGTGACTTTGACACTTGTCAGTTGACAGATTAAGGCTGCGTTTCAAAACGTGCAAAAATCAAAAGGATGAGTAATCTAATAATAATATAAATGTAATTATCATAATAAAGTTAATTACACGTTTTCGATCGCATAGAAGAACATATTATTTGGTACTTTCTTGAAATACATACACTTGAAGTGGTCTTGTGTCTCACAAATTACCAGCTTGTGGCATTTTCTTGTGTGAAAAAGGGGTTCGAACATTTTACTATGTAGGGAGGTTGGCATAATCCCGAACCGCCATAAAGATATTTTTCCAAAACTGAATCTACGATGGGACAGTATATACTATATGCATAGGTCCCACTGTATGATACAGTTTTGGAAAAAATATTATACCGATAGATGCAAAAAATGGATAAGGGATGCATAGAAACTGATTCCAGCATCAGTTTGCCACTTTGTCATTCATTGTACTGCATGCAAACGTCTTTCTCTCTCTCTCCCTGCACTGTAATCGTTTCACTTTGCTGAGTGTGATTTGACATGACACATTTGACGTGAATATATGTTGAAATGTATAGCTCAATTAATATTTACAGCCAAAAAAGTTAAATTTAATTCAAGTGTTTTTGACGCACGGAGATAATTAATAATAATAGTCTATAATTATTATTTCTTTTAAATTTAATATCCATGGTTTTGTCCATTCGATTTTTACATTTTTAGACTTTAAATTTTGAACTTATTAATAGAAAAAAAAAACAGTCCCAAAAAATTTTGAAGCGACTCTGAAGGGAACTTACACATTTTTGTTATAAGTATTTACCAATTACAAATTATAATAAAAAGAATTGTGAAACGTGTCGTCTTATTGTAATTATAATAAGTTTATTATATTCCATCTGTAGGTACCTATCTCACGACCGGTGACTCTTGAAAGGCCACAAGAATGTACCTAAAAGGTACCTATCTGTATTACTTAAACTGGGTTAAATAAAAAATATCTGCATCCGAATGTTTATTACGGTATTACCTATAACTAACAACTTTTTGTTTTACTACTTTTTTCTGAACATGATATTTTAAATGAAAGAATTCCCAAAAAAATATTTTAAATGAAGTCTCACTACACACTACTACGTTGCTCACTCCATTCAACTAACAGCTGCTAATCGAACCACTACTATTACATTCCTGGATACATGTAAGTAGGGGAACCCGGGGTAGAACGGGGTACCGGGGTGGAACGGGAAAGAGGCGGGGTGCTCGCTACAGGCGACAGAGACGCGTGACCATCGCGCACAACGTTCGGTCCGCTGTGCTGCGCTATACGGAGTGGCCGCTGTCAGTGTGAGAGTGCGCTTGGTTTGGATTTTATCGAAGGTCGACGAAAAAGCTTGAAATTTTAATTTTTCTATGCAACACCAAGGTAATTACACTATACACTATTCTTTGTTCGGATATTAACATTACATGTTTGTTTAAAAATACTTTTGACTAACTAAACGTCTAGTGATAACTCAAGTCCAATAAATATAACCGGCCATAACACTCGTGTTTACGTGAACGGTGCGTCGGGGCACAATGGGGTATACCCCGTTCCGCCCTTTAAATATTTGTACTTCTCATATAAATACGCATTTTTATTTCATCTGCAGATGGTGCGTTCATATATAAGAAAAACCAGCCGGCAGTCCTGGTCTACATTGCTAATCCCGTTGCCAAAAGTGAAAGCTGGAATGAAAAAAGTTACAAGAAAGGGTGGAAAAACGGCAATCCTTACCGCTTCACCTTACAAAACTGAATTAGAAGAATCTATTAAAAAGACACAAAATAACAAGAAAGCGAAAGTAGAAAAAAATAAACAAGACTGACGTTAAAAGGTAAAGAAGACATACCTGAAGGAATGAAAACTAAGTCAAAGAAACAAAAAAGAATCAGTACTAAACCTGAAGAACACTCAGAAGACGTAGAATATTTTAAAGAAAAACAAAGAAGAAACAAGAAGAAAGAAACAAAAAAGAATCGGAACTGAATCTGAAGAAAGCTCGGAAGATGAAGACGCGATCTGCTTGTATTGCCATGATTTATACTCCAAGTCCAATGAAGGCTAGTGGTCTTGTAGCATTTGTAAAAAATGGGCACATTTGGCGTGTTCTGGTCTAGATAGTGACGACGATGACAGTGTTCTCATCTGTGAACTATGCCAATAATTAGTACCCCATCGTGCCCCGGGTTCATTTCCCATTGTACCCCGGGGGGTGGGGCAGAATGGGAAATTTCCCTTTATTTTTCAAACAATATTTTTTCAAAGTGATTATTAATTTAGATAAGTTTAGCTTTAATTTCCTTGTAGAGAAAGAAGTAAATAAACCTACAAATTGCCAAATAATGGTGTTGTTTCATTCAAACTCTCACAAATTGTAACCAAAGCTTAGCTACCCCGTTCCACCCCGGGTTCCCCTAAATCGGTGCGAGTAAGTGGTTTGTGTGAACAAAAGTGCTAAATTTTTGTTCACACAAACCACTTACCATATGAATTATTAATTAATAATAATAATATTAATAATAATTAAGACCATAAATCGACTTAGGGTAAGTCCGCACTGCAAAATATCGCCGCGCGATATTTTTACCGCGATTCTGTAACATATAATTATATGAACGTACACACACTCGCGATAAAAATCCGCGCGAGTAAAAATTCGCTTCGAAATCTGTAGTTTGATGTAAATTGGACGCGATGCGGTGCGGATTTACTTCTGCGCGAATGTTTGTGCACTATGGAGTAGTACGTCGCTCACCGCATTGCGAAATAAATACGCGCGGGCGGGTGGTCAGTAGTGTGTCGCTGTTTAAAGGAGTATGTCGCGCTCTTCGTCTCCAGCCTTGTCGTCATGCTCGCCAGTGGTTGAGTCAGAAAATGACGACATTGACGTAGAGCAATTAAAGTATTAGTATTAGTAGTAAAGCATTAGTAGTGGGATAAATACACGAATCCGCGGAAATAAATCCGCACCGCATCGCGTCCAATTTGCATCAAACTACAGATTTCGAAGAGAATTTTTACTCGCGTGGATTTTTATCGCGATATATTTTTATTAAGTACGTTCATATAATTATCATGTTACAGAATCGCGGTAAAAATATCGCGCGGCGATATTTTGCAGTGCGGACTTACCCTTATGGTCATGTGAAATCGATATTTCAACGGAGTACAAACTATAGTACCTACTTATTGTAATAATGAGTATCTGGTCGCATGTTTGTTTCTTCATGTAGATACCTATATCTGATTTTCCATCATTCCTTGAGATAGTAAATTATAAGTACCTAAGCTCCTAAATATTTGTTTTATTTTTACCAACAGGAATAAAAGTAAGCAAAAATAGTTATTTGATTACAATTGAAATAATTGAAGCGCGTGATTGTACATTTTGTTTATACACGGTAAGATTTGCTAAGGTCATACGATTATGTAGCGATCTTTCAATCGTAATATCTCGGTAACGTGACTGTAGCGGCCGTCAATATCCCTAGTCGTGGATCCTGTGCGATTTCAGAACCCCGTAGCGCGAGCCTACTGTGTTCGGGAGCGACTTCTTGGTCGAGGATGAATAAGAGACACTCACCTCGGCAATACCGAAGTCCTCGGAGTGCTCTGCCGTCTCTCCAGCAGCCAGAGGCTACTACTAGAACTCCGGGAGCGTTATCCCACTGCTCAGGCCCTGGTTACTAGTATTATGTTGCTGAGCCACTGAATTACATACCTGGTGCCCGAATCCAACGCCCACGCAAGCCGCGACAGCTCTTAAATTATAATATTTTATTAGACTACACTTCCGCTCTAGATGACGTTTCGTGACAGACAGTTTTCTTTGTATTTTCCCTAACAAGAAATCACCCAGTAAATAGTCTCTTCCGGCTCAAACATCGCCCCCGGGTTGAAAGGATGTCTTTGAAGGAACCAGATGATACTAAATGAATTACAACGTAATTCAATGAATTTATAATAGATTTTCAAGGTCAGTGATAATAGGTATTCAAGAGAACAACCGAGCTAAATGAAAACTAAGTTCAATGTTCATTACCATGCAACTTATTTGAACTTAAAAATAACTTGAAAGTCTTAGTAATTCAATGCAAAAGTAAGGCAAATATGCCTATTAAATGAAACTGATGGAATTAAAAGTAAGTCAATAGAATTTCAAATAGATAGATTTTAGAAGCACGACTTCAATGACAATCTCCTTTAAGAAAATAATTAAGGTAAAAATTGAATATAATTTTAATATTATTCTATTAACGTTTACTATTTCAAAAATTATAGCGAAAACTTATAGATTTTAAAAACTTTGCATATTATTAGGTACCTACTTACGTAGTGGACTTAGGTGCGTGCGTCTACTATAATACATGTGTTAAAGGTGTACGCCGATTTGGCGATCGGGTGTTGGCTCAGCAATCTGGCTCTGAGAACCAGATGTTAAAGTTGCACGCCGATGGCTATCGAAGGCCAATGTTGCAGGCCACACGCCTTAGCTTTAACGGGGGGTGTAGGGATTCAGGCTTTGCCGGTCTTGATGTTGGTGCAGGGATCTCGGCAGATCAGGTGTTGGGGTGAATACGGAAATAAAACGCCGCTCTGGTTTACATAAAAACACAGGGGTGCGGAGGGAGCGGCAACGGGCAGCAAGCTCACTTTTCTTCTTAGGTTTCTTACTGTACAAGTGCTGAGGACGAACTGGCTTGCTGGCTGTTAGGCCTTTCTCTTTTTATAGAAGTTTGCTGCCCCAGCGATCCCCCCGTTCCCTGAGGAAAATTTAATGCTATTAGCTCTCCACTTTTGTACATAATATCTAGGTTACAAGTCTTATTTATCTGGGCCGGTCCTCTTATTGCACGGAGGATAAAGACTATTTTCGGTGGCGAAGTTTAGGTATTTTCCTTTTAATTTCCTTTTTTCCTTATCGTCCCTCCCCCCCTCTGTGAGTAGCAAGAGGTGTGGGAGGACCGGGGGTGCACGGCTTTTCAGTGGCGCCGATACCGGAACTACGCCACCTAGCTCGCAACTTTTTGTTCTAGATCTTATATCTAAATGAAACACACTGCGGGCGGTAGTCTTTATTTTAAACCTTATTCTAATTCCCTGACTTATAACCTAGGTATCCTAGTACTATGGAGAGCGAGAATAAGACATACAAAAACATAAGACAACACAATAAACATAAGTAAATGAGATGTTGTAAATACGTAAAAACAATAGTATATCATAATCCTTAACATTTTACATTATATCAATACCTTATCTAATCATTTTATATAATATCGACATCTTATGATAACGTGTTATGTATGTGTTAACATTTTATTATTTCGGAGGAAGGGCATGTGAATTTCATACTTGACCAAAATTGCGCCGCTTAAATTTTGCTACTTGCGGAACTCTGTTTAGACGGCCCTCTTTTCCTCCGAAATGTGTGATGTTAGCACGTACATATTTCGCGCACTGATTCTATATTGTACACATAGGTATATAGGCACCGCACTTTCACTATTCACTTATTCTGTCGTGCACAACATGTACATGTATGTATGTACATGTACTAAGCGTACCAGATTTTAGATCTTCCAGAAAAGAGACGTATTCAGCGATATGTCTCATCAAATACAATTAATAAACGTCTAGTGACAAGTATAAATAAAATAGATTACTTGGCATGGCCAAATCAATAGTACTTCCTGGATTAGGATTAGGTAGCCATATTAACCGTGTTTTCCTAATGAGTGCAAATATTTCAGGCTGCATCTACACCAAAACGTTTGTACAAACGAGTATAAGTACGGTACTATAAGTTTATAACGAAAAAGCAAATATTTCCGATCTTCATCATATGGGACAAACAGGGGGTGACCGATAACCGTCAGTTCACCTTGGGCTATATCCGGAGCCTTAGGGCGGTCACAAGATGAAATTCTCTTAGGGAGCCTCAACATATACACTACTACACAAAGCAGTTCGGGACAAGACGACACCCAATGAACCAGTGCGTACACAAGGGATTTCCTTGGTTGCAATGCAGGAACTAAAGTCCTCCAGACTCCTCCAGATTTGACCTTATGTCCTTAAGGACAGATTGCTTTGTCCGAAAGAAAGAACTTTCCCAATTCCAAAATCGGCATGAACATCGCAAAGAGTAAGTTGAAGTCAAACCATATAACAATAAATCATTGGAGAACTTCTTCTCTAGAATGAGATAGGGGAACGGAGGGTAGTACCGTACACCTAACTTTAAGCGTCGTTTTGTTCGAATCTGTTGTGTAAAAAGCCAAGTATTATATACTAAGTCACCCTAAATTAGTTACATTTTATGAACCCAGCAGATTGAGAACCAGAGTTACCATAGAACCGTCAAAATTAAGTTTTTTTTAAAAAATAGGAAATACGGAATTACTCGACACTTGCGTGTAATTCCGTACGTGATTCGTCTAATTTCGTACAGTCTCTTAAGCCTCCAACAAGCACGATTAGAAGTATTTTTATGCAATTTAAAAGAATAATTTTTAATCAATTAAACATTTATTAAAGTTATATAATTAAATTATTGGCAACATCCACACAAATAATTGTCCGCGGATTCCTCACCGCTGCACAAAGCGTGTGCCCACTTTCCGCATGACACACATCTGTACCATAATTCATTATTTTTGCCAAATTCACCACATATTATGCACAATTCATCAATTCCTGATTGTCTTTCATCATAAAATCGTCCATCGTTATCATGATCATCAACACATAATATTTTTTCATCAACTTCAGAAGATGAAGTTGAATAATTCCTTCTATTCTTGGTTTGTTTTTTAATTCTCTCTTCAATTGGATTTTTAGAGTCTCTTATTGCTTTCTTGCGTTCCTTTAATTGTTTCTTTATGTTATTTTCTCTTTCTTTATTTATCATCTTTTTCTTCTCTTTATTTTCCAAGAGTGTCTTCATTGGAGTGGAAGTGAGAATTATTGAATGCTGTTTACTTCTCTTGTCTTGCCCTTTGCTCTTTTGTTGTTTTTTGTTTTTATTCGGGATTGGACATATATTACAGAATGATACAGAGGGCTCAGGAGATTTCAAAATCTTTCTTTTAACATGTTTGATTTCTTCAGAGGGTTCAAGAAATGAGAGAATCCCTTGTGCTTTCGGGTTGGTTTCTGGCTGGATTTTGCCTTTTTCTTCTGCCGATAAATGCGAAATGATACTGGGACTTTCTCCAATTATATTAGAACTAATCTCGATTTCTTCTTCGGTGGGCTCAGAAGTTATGATAATCTCCTGTTCGATGTCTTCCTCAAGTTGGATTCTGTTAGTCAAACCTGATTTACTAGGCTGTGTGTTGTCTGTATCATTAATTAGTATGCCTTGGGGCTCTGATTCTGCGTTTACTGCTTCTACTATTATCATGGGAGGGATGTACTGGCCTGTAGCACTCACACAACAACATATTGTAATATTCTTTCCCCTTTCCCAACTCGTTGCTGCTCCAACTTGTTTAAGTCCTTTTTGAGCAAGAATCTTTTCAGGCCTATGAACGCTATTTATTCCAGTTTCATCCACATTGAAGATTCGATGTAGAGGAAACTTGTGTTTCATCATGCACGCGCTCAAGTTGTCAAAATATAAATTAACTTCCTGGGAATTGAAAGCAAGGATCCTATTAACACTTGTTGCTTCTGGTCGTCTTATAGATATTTCGGGATTTCTTTTGAGAAAACCGTATAGCCAGTCTTTTCCAGCTTCTTTTGAAGTTTTATTAAAAGGATTTTTTATTTGATTTTGTTCTGCATATTCGTATACAAAAGTCTTCAATGAATGTGGTGTCAGTCCGTAAAACTTCCTAGAAAGACACAGAATATGCTCTTTTATTTCATTTTCTTGCTGTGTTGTAAATACTGGTTTTCTTCCCATTTTCTTGAAACATACTGTACGACAGTTGCGCGATTGCTTCACATAATCAGAGAGTGTCATCACAGGAATGTTGTATAAAGTAGCCGTTTGCCGCAATTTAGCCCCACTTTGTACAGCCTTCACAGCGGTTTTCATTTTACGTGGCGACCAAGTACATTTCTGCCTTGGTGCCATCTGAAACATACAAAAAAATCAAAATTAATTCATTGCCACACAAAAATTTGATTATAGAAGACATAACGGAACGAAACGAAGAAATTTTTTTAATGCACGTGTGACAAATTATAGCGGGTAATACCGTACAGTGTACGGGATAACCCGAAACAGAATTTTGAACTTCAACGACAAAATAGTTACAGAAAAATATGCAACACAGTTAGTTATACACCGGCTGCGATCTTCTGCTAAATATGCTTAAAAAATGAAATACAACACAGTCACTGCAGAATTGTGTAAAAATATGTACTTACGGCTTATTTTCTGATGTTAAAAATGTGTAACATCGAGCGCGAAATCACTTTTCATCCAAACACATCCCTGTCACTGCGCGGACTGACGCAAGAACTTGCGGGGATGCGATTCTACACGAAACCCACGAATGTGACCAAGACAAACGTATTTATCTTGCTTCCTTCCTACTAAACATTGCTGTACGGAATTGACCGCTGTACGGTACTACCCTCCGTTCCCCTAAACATCAGAAGCATCGACATTCTCGTGCATGGATATTCACCAAGTATTTAAAACATAGCAAATATAACTTTGATAGCAAGTAAGTACCTACCTTTGCTCAATGATCGCATCTAATGCCTAAAGAGGAAACTGGACAGTTTTGCGAAATAAAAAACATATTGCTCTGCGAATTGGAAACTGCGTGAAGCACTTGGTTTGATGATAGAATCGACAGAGACCAATGACTATCAGTTCGAACACCTGCCTCACAAAACATACCAAGTTTGTTAATAACCTCAGGGCCGTCTTTACCAGGGGGTGCACCCCGGGCGCTCACCTTTTAAAGGTAATGAAAAAATATAACGCTATAGTAAACAATTACACAATAGGATATTTGACTGTCATAGGATACACAATAGGATATTTGACTGTCATAGGATACACAATAGGATATTTGACTGTCATAGGATACACAATAGGATGTTTGACTGTCTTAGGATACACTCCCGCACCCCGGCGCAGAATAGACTTAAGACGGCCCTGAATAACCTTGTTGTCATTACGAATGACAACGCGGTGTGGATTAACATTCTTGTCGTTCTTAGTATTCAAGATAAATCTCTGACGGTCGTTTTCCATATGCTTCGTCGCAACCTTGCCATAAATATTATGCAACTGAGGCAAAACTTTGAAATGTTCTGCCGCAAAGAAGCGCATCTTAGCGGTCAGCAACGACTTTCCTAATACGTTCGGATCCGACTTAAAATGCAGCGCAATCGAGTTTACATAAGACAAGACAATGTCGATCTGTCAATCAACGAACGAAACGATAAGTTGACATAAAAGCGTCGTGACGAGAATTCGTGCTCGGTCTCACCCTTCGGTTTCGCACCCCTTAGCCAATTCCAAAAAAAACAATTTTTTCTTGACGTTATTTGTGAAAAATATCAATTTTCCTATAAAAGTAGGGTATTTGATCCTATACAGTATTGCCTGTAAAAATCGTGGCAGAATTTGATTATTTCGCACTTTAGGTAAAGAAGCTCCATTCTGATCTGATACCTACCCACTCCCGGTACCCATTGAACATCACTAACTTTTAACAATACAGATTTTGAAATGATAATAGAAATGTTATTTAAATAAGTACACTCAATATTTCTCAGACAAATAAGTGATGAATGAGTACATAATAAGTTCGTAACGGATATTGATATTTAAACACTTATTGTCCATGTTTGATAACAATGGAGAGTGATGGTGGTAATATGTTTAATGTTTTTATACCATTGCCTTTAAGTTTAAAAATATATTGAACGAAGGCCATTATCGCCTGTGCTGTGAAACCCGATGGCTGCTGTAACTGAAGCATCATGGAAAATGATTACTATTGTGTTATTTGCAACTGCAATAGCTAAAAGAGAATTCCCGAAGGAATCAGAGGCAACAAACGAGGATGACGTCTCCGAAGAAGTTTATACGAAAAAGCATGACCGCGGGATTGATCGAACACCTACGACAATAGGACCGACGAAAGGAGAAGTGGTTGTTGAGAAATTTGTAGAAACTCTAATGTCTAGCGAAAGGTACCTCCGAATGATGGAGACGGTGGAAAGAAAAATTAATCATCTAGACGCGACCTTTCACGAGCGAACTAATACTATTATCAAATATTTATCAGAGTTGCTCAGAATGATAAAGTCTTCGGCTGCGAACGAATTGGAGATTGCTTTGAAAGGAGTCAAGGGTGATTTGGACAAATTGAAGACTACAATAGCGAATCGTTTGGATCCAGAACCCAACATGCGAGGTAGGTATTTTCTGTTCCATATGTGATAGCATTGATGTACATATGACTAGATTAGCAATGTTCATTAGTTAGCGTTACCACTTCGTATATGCCTGCAGGCATATCTGACTTCAGTTGCTAGCTTGACGTCAGTGAGCGCGAACGTATCTGCGACGTAACGATAAAGTTACCAAAATGGTGAAATGTGGTGTTAAAATTTGTATGTCTCGGTCCGAAAAGGATGATAAAGCAAGTGGTGTACACTACTTTTCACAAGTAAGTTTGCTCAATTTTGTTCAGATTATCCAAAATAACATTACAAAACGAAATAAATTTATCACGCATTGTTTTTGCCATCAATGTTGCCAGTGAAAACGATTTTGATTTTCCCACACTGTTGGGAGTTTTGTGAATGAAAGAGTGAATGATGAACGTATGTGCCTGTAAGTCAAAAGTATTAATAGTAATTTATGTTATTTCATCATAATCTGTAATCATACGAGTGAAGCTGATCTAGAGAGCGAATGGGTCGATCAACAAAGTATTGATTTAAGTAACAGATTGTTGGGTATATAGCAGGTTACGTTGTCGCAAGATTGGGGAATGATCTCAAATGTGATTTATGCATCAAAGCATTGTTAGCTACTGAGCTTTTGTGGTTTCACAAAATAATAATTATTAAAGACAAAGGAGGTCTATGCTATCCAACGCAACAGGTTTTTGACATTTGCATATCATGTGAAGCCGTGATTAGATTGGCTATTGGCCATGTCTGGTGGAAAGTCTTTGCACTTTAATTATAGTCCTGTGTATTTAGCTACGAAAACATTTGAAAAAATTCAAACCAATTTTTCGATCAAAGAATTTGCAATTCATTCAGCGGAACATGTGTCATCATTACAAATGGATCATTGTCTTTTGTTGATCAACGCGATTATTCACAAATATATCAAAATAAGATTATACCACGAAAGTAAAACGTTTACTTTAAATAACAAAAAAGATAGTAAAAGGCAATTATATAACAAACTCATGTTACACAGTGGTGTTTAATCAATATAATAACTTTTAAGTTTAAAATACATTTACAATTTAATTAATTTACAATTGAAATTTATTTTGTTAAAATGATTGTCACAAACATAAAAAAAAACAATATTTTAAATTCTTTAAAATATTAAAAAAAAAAAACAATTCCATTTTAAACAATAATAATTTGACACAATGTAAATAGTCTTAAAATATAATATTTACGTTTACGCATCTAAATATTTTTTCTTCCCATCCTAATCCTTGTCAATTTCTTTAGATCTATATGATCTATTGAAAGTTTCATTAAAATCTATTAAGAATACAGAGCCTTTATCATACCTAAGTAATTTATTAAATAACTTCATTCATTCATTCTGGGGAAATTATTTCTCACCACTGGCAACTCTTGGCGTTTTTTCCGATAACAATGTCTTGTTTCACTTCGACGTGATTAGTTTGAACGAAGAAGTTGTGTAGAAGAAACGAGACAAACATAGTTTACTTTGGAATATGTATCGGTTTCAAAGCTACGTCTTTTGAAGTCGCAAGTGGTTACACATTTCTGAGAACTGTTTGTAAGACGTTGCTACTCTAGTATTTAGAAGCTCACTGTGTGATAGCGTCAAATTCAAACTCTTTTATCCTTTATATTTCTTATGAATTGTATTTAATTTATACATTTATTCTAATTCCATTAAAATTTTACTTAGCTATTTGTCACAAACTACTGGTCGCGCTTTCTCCTGCTTAGAATTCGTGAAATTTTGTCTTAGAAAATTCTTTTAGGTATATTATCTAAATTGCAGAACCAATTTTCATGAACAAATTTAATCCATCGATATATTATTATAATCACATCAATGATTTAATTCAAATATTGTATATTGTACCGCTAAAATATTTTATTGGAGGAAAAGAGTCGATATTGCTTGTTTTTATTTTAAATAGGATACCTATCTGTCTTCTCATATCATTTATTGAAAGAGGACTTGTTCACAATTACTGAGTAATTTGAAGCCGTCATCAAACCGTAGTCATTAAAATCTTTAAGCTTAATAAAAACCTTTAGAAAAACATAAACCATAGAAACTTTTATAGCATTGAAAGTACCTACTCTTACTGCATGCGTTTTGCGCATTTACCGTTCGTGCATGCAGTGTCCTTTGTATTGAAAATTTGATCTTCTAAATGAGCTAATTACGAGAGATGCAGAGATGAAGGCGATCTATCTCAAATTACCAGGAACTCAATAACATTACCAGAAAAGGTGCCACGGAGAAACGGAAACGATTTTTTGGAGTCAATTGTTACTGGGGCTGAAACTATGGTTCTTTACTATGATCTCTTTCCAAAAGGGAGTCGATGGAGTGGCGTGATTTTGGTGAAGTACCGCCTGGAAAAGCAAAGGTGACTCAGTCCACCAAAAATATCGATATTCTGGGACTGTCAAGGGATATTACTTATGGACATAAAAGAATGTAATACTACGGTGACTGGATACTATTTGCTGACCTTATAGAACAATTACGAGAAGCAATCAAGCAGAAACTTCGTGGAAAATTAAGCAAAGGTGTGCGGTTCTCCATGGCAATGCACCGTCCATGCCGCCGCAGCTGCGAAAGCTGCTGTTTCAAAGTGTGGCTTCACGGAAATTCGCCACCAACCCTATAGTCCTGACCGGGCTCCCAGTGATTTGTTATTTGTTCTCATAACTAAAGGCGGCCTAGAATAGAATATGTTCCACTGATGATGAAGTGACCGCTGCGGTTTTCGTTCATCTTGAAGACAAAACTTCTGACTATTTATATACTGGAATTCTAAATAAACAATTCGAAAAGTGTCTTCAAATAGACGGAGACTAT
Organism: Sesia apiformis; assembly: GCA_914767545.1. NCBI lineage: Eukaryota > Metazoa > Arthropoda > Insecta > Lepidoptera > Sesiidae > Sesia > Sesia apiformis. The sequence goes on along the minus strand of OU611947.1, from coordinate 11,769,192 downwards.
ATTGAAAAATATAAATAGTTTCATGAACTTGAGTGATCAGGCCCGAAACTTTTGGATCTCACCTCGTATCTTATTAAAATAGTTTTTCTTGGACGTATTTTTAAATTTTGTTCATTCAGTTAAAAAATAAAGATATATATTAAAAATATTTCACCGGCTTGTTTGCGTTAGCGAAAGATTTTGACATCCATCACATCATTATATTGACAGGATACCTTTTTGAAAATTAAATATAAAAGGTAGGTAATTAAAATGAGGTCGGTAACAATTGACTAAAGCCAATATATACACTTACGTATAAAATTCATTGTCTGTTGAAAAAAATATTTTGGGGGATTAGTGGCTCTATATATTTATGAATTCGATGTTTGCTGAAGATACCCGAATACTCGTATTCCCAATGGCCAATGTTTTCGTGCAAGATTTTTAATGTACTTCAGATGGAAATTCGTTTCGAAGACCGCTCCAAAAAGCACCATCGCTTGTCGGCGAGATGAGCATATTACACTGTTTTGTGAGTTTAGAACTGATTGGAGATTCCAATCGATTTCTGGTCCTGAAAATCCAGGAATTAAATGTCACTAATATCGGGGTCACTAATAACACATATAATGATATATAATGCCACGTGTATAATGATGTCGGTCTTTTAAACGTCCCAGAGCAGGGTACAGACTTCCACTAGTAAATCACCATGAGGTTCCGCATAATCGCCATTCGGCCTGATGCGGATTCGTGGATACACATGCTCCAGATTGTTTTGAATTCTGTCCGCCAAATTCCCTGTACATATATATAAATATACAATATATATATGTATATATATATATATATATAATATATATATTTGTAAATGTAAGATAACGACTGTCAATGATATACAAATATATATAAGTATACCTAGTCATTCATTCTTAGATAAAATTGTTGGAATTTATTTTAATGCTCATTGATCGACACTATTTCACAAATTCCTATTGTGAATTCTAAAGCACTTAATACATCATAAATCAACTTTTTCTGTTTTTAATGTTCCAGCAAGCAAAACAGTGAAACGTGATAAATGCATCGAGAAACCTTCATATTATCTACGTAAATACACCAATAAAATAAAAAGTTGGGCAAATAAATCATTAGAGTTAATAAGGAACATAAGGTGGGTGGACCATGGAAGGCCACTCTAACGATTAAACAGTTATTATTCCTTTATTTACTGGATAAATTAAACAAACAAATTATTAAATAACACATTGTTTTATTATGTAACTTATAATACATTTTTTTTTATTGCAGAGTTAATGGTTATTTATTAAATTTAAGTTTTATTAAACTCTTCCAAACGGCCTTGCAAGGAACAAGGCTCCATACAAGGCCGATACAATAAATTAATCGTCTAACTTAAAACTAACGTTGTGACAATCAAAATTTCTGCTTATACTTAAACTACATAAAAAGGTCTTTCATTAAAATGAAACATTAAATACTTACCATATTAAACTCACATAAAAAATACTCAACGAACATCACTTGAACACTATCGTAAAACTAAGAATGTATTCGTGAAAACGTTTTAAAAATAATTTTAATCAGTATTATATCGATATCAAATAAGTTGCCAATAACCTTTATAATGAAATAAAAAAAAATTATAACCGACCAAAATGGCCTTCTTATGGGTCCGTTCCTTGTAAGGCCAAAATGTTCCAAATAAGGCCAAACAATATAAAATATTATCTATGAAAAGTTTTTTTTAATCAACAAAACAATTAGATACTACAGACTCGTACTCTAATCACAACCTTTATAATGGCAGTTAGTCAGTCTGAATGTTTATAACTTTAAAACTAACGATTCCTATACTTTTCCCAAGTATGGTTTAAAAAACGAAAATAGAACAAAATAATAACTTCAGTTATGAAACAAACTTATAAACTAAGGAGGACAATAATTTTAGTACTTTAATCACAATCTGGACACAAAAATTGTAGGTCATTTTTAGTGAGACCCATACACTCCTCGTGATACCACTTTTGACATTCGCTACATTTCCTCATGTTTTCCATTCTACACTCGCAACATGCGTAACAGTACCATTTCTTTTCTTCGCCTTCTTTACTTTTCTTCGTCTTTCTTCTCGGCCTTTTGCTGTTTTTATTGTTTTGTTTTTGTTGTGCTTTTCTTTTCAGTACTTTTTTAGAATCATTTTTACTATGGATGTCTTTCTTTTCTTGTTCTCGCTTACTTGTGGACTTTCCTTTTTTCTTACTCCTTTTTTGATTCAAATCTTCCTTTTTTTCTTCAGTTTTAAATAAATCCTTAACTATTCTTTGTCCTTTATAATTTATAGATTTTTGCCGTGGACGTGTAGACTTTATCTTAGCGTAATTTGGAGTAGGCAAAAAGGTATGAAACGATGTTTCTTTATCCTGAATTAAGTTAATCAATGGTTCGTCATCATCCGAAGATCTAGTGGAACTTATCTCGTGACTCTTTTGTTGAGCTTTTGTTTTAGGTCTGCTTAATTGTTTTTCTGGAGTTATTTCTCCTTTCTGTTCGGGCTATTCATCATGTGACGAAAAAATGTAAAAATCGGAAGTGTGAAGTTTACTGATGTAGTTATTTTTGATAAATGATTCACTGAGATTCAAATCAAGATCAGAGTCAGAGCTAGAATCAACGATATTTTTTTGTAGTCCGGATGTACTTGGAACAGGATTATCGTACAGAGATAGTTGAGGGTCATGATTTGTATTTGCGTCGTTGAGCCGGTCTACTGAACTTAGCAGTATATTGCCACGCTGATCATTGATCGTATTGTCTATTTCCATATCTGGAGCATCAGTTGAAGAACTGTAAGGAACAAGAGTTGGTTTTCTTTTTTCTATTGCAGGTGAAAATTCTGATACTTCATATTGACCCCCATGGGTCAAGTCGTGAAAAGATGATGGCGATGATGATACGATCTTCTCTTGAGCAGTTACCGGAAAAATTGAAAAGTGAGAAACACGAGCTGACCTTTCATCTATCAGAGACAGAGACGACAATTTTGACACGTCATTAAATTGAGGTGCAGGGGGCGAGACTTGAATAGATATAAGCGGTTGTGATGTGGTCTTGTCTTGTAATGTTTCCGGCAAAGGTCTTTCTGTTACAATTGAAGGAGCATAAGCATCTTCTGGAATCACATCATGATCGAGAGGGTATAAGCCAGTAGCTCTGAACCCGTTCATTATATTTGTTTGAGTGCCAGGTATATTTGCCATATATTTATTTGCCATATATATTATATTTGCCAGGTTCGCGAGAAAATGTGGTTGAATGTAACTTTGTTTAAATTTCTCTTAAGAGAATTGCACAGGTAGTTCAACACCTCTTCATCCCAATGATGTTCGAAAGGCTTATTCACAGATTTATCTAGAGGTTGGAGTTCGTGGGTGGTATTTGAAGGTAAGCAGTATAGCACTATATTATTTTTATCTGCTTCTTCCAGAGCCTCATAAGATAAATGACACTTTGCGCCGTCAAAGATAAGCAGACACTTACCGGGTGCTTTATGTTACGCTAAATGTTGAATGAACTCTACGAACAAGCTACTGGTCATGCTGCCTTTGGGTGCCATTCGTACTTTTGTTCCAGCTGGCAAGTTTTCTCCTAATTCTGATCTGTCTGATGCCCTTAAAAATAATTATGGGCGGTACAGCACAACCCACAGCATTGACGCACATCGCGATGGTGACGTTCTCAGCGTGCTCCGGCGCAACAACATGAACTCTGGTGTTTCCCTTCTCAGCCAAAACTACATTTTGTTTGTGGACCGTGATGCGACACCCCTTCTCATCCATATTATATAATCGTTCTGGATGTGCAATAATGTCCAGCTCTTGATAGAGTTTCTTTATTTCTTCACGATGGGCCTATTCATTTTTTGTGCCCTAGCTGGGTTCATTAATCGGGGTTTTCTTTTCGAAATTGATGGGTTTCGACTAAGAAACATTTTGAGCCATTTACGTCCAGCCATTCTTGTAGACAGATTGAAAGAGTGCTTGATTTTAAACCTCTCACAAAATAAAAAGGCTTGCTTCCGGATAAATTTTGGGGTAAGTGGTATACCCAGTTTGGCAAAACGTTTAATTCGCTGAGCTAAGTCTTCTTCTAACTGTTTTGTGAGAACAGTAGTCTTTCCAATAATCTTAGTAGTTTTACCGGTTAGTAAATGGTTCCTAAGGGTTCGTCTCGGAATATTGAATTTCAACGCTGCAGTATTCGTATTAAGTTGATTTGTTTGTACCGCTTCCACGGCACACCTTAAACTGTCTTCATCCCATGTACTTCCTCTTTTTCTAGGTTTTGGTCCTGGCATTCTTGAAACCTGGAATTATACCTACACTTAAATTTAACCATCTGTTCAATGACTAACAAATACTAATTACGAGATTTCCAGAAGAAAGCCGCAAAAAAGTGAAACTAGTGGTAGCTATTACATCAGGCCCTATACAGAAGTGTGACTACAAGCAAAATCTATATTCAAATTAAAGCAGTAAAGCAATGACAAATATTGATATTAAATTGTATTTTGTTCTTTTTTTTTTTTTTTTTTTTTTAATTCTATATACTTAATTTGGGACTTTGGCCAACACTGGCATGTCAGTCCCATCGTAACCTAAACAAAATTTCACTTACTAAACTAAACACTCAAAAAACACAACGACGGCTTGGACATATCCGCCAGTGCCACCGCCCAAAAGCGGCTCCGCCGTGCGGCCGGTTTACGACTCAAATTCAAGACAGCCCCACTCCAGGATAGACCTAAGATGGAGCTGATCCAAATCCAAACATCTCATACACCTGAATAGCAGCCTCAGATGCAGGAACCGCTAGGATATGAGTGAACACACCCATATCATAGGGGTTCAAATCCCAGCGCTGCATCAATGAGGCCCTTTGCCTTTGGTTTCGGGCACATTCCATCAACAAGTGGTACGTATCTTCTACGGCTCCACAAATTTCACAATCTGGTGATTCATCTATTTTCATTCGGAAGCTAAAACTTTTTGATGGAAAGTGTCCAGATCTTAACCTATGCGCTAGGACAACCATTCGTCTTCCCATCTTGGTCATACCAAACCATGGTATTGGAGGAGGCTGACACTGGATTATTTTGTACCAAATGCCCTTTTCCTTACTTCTCTCGTCAAAATATTCTTTATATTTAGACGAGCACTTTTTTCTTAATTTATATAGTACTTCGGTATAATTTGGTTTTATAGAAATTTCCATCCCTTCAGTCACTGCTAATTTGGCTAATCTGTCAGCCTCCTCATTACCTCTAATACCTATGTGTGATGGAATCCATTGCAATTTCAACCCTATTTCCTTCTCAACAAGGTTCCTAATCTTGTTAAGGATACCGTAGGCTACGGAGACACCTATGACACCAAAAGAGCATCGAGACAAATGTTGCAGAGCGCTTTTACTGTCTGTCAGAATTACGACATACCGGTGGCTCGAGCTAGCAATGCAGTCGAGAGCTTTTGTAATTGCAATGAGTTCCATCGTCATGATAGATACATCTGACTTAGTGCTATACATTTCTGAACTGTCATCTTTAAGGTTACAGTATGCGGCTCCACAGCCATTTGCGTTCTTTGACCCATCCGTATTTTGTTCTTAACATGCTTATGTAAAGAACGAAAACTTAGTCATAATTTTATTTTTAATAAGTAAGTATAAGTACTCATGAAGTTTTAAAATAAAATTATTTAAAGCATGATTATAAGTAATAATATTACGAACTTATACATTGTTTTACCTTTCCCCATACGTATTTACAACTAAAAACTAGGTATTAATATTTTCTTGATTCCTAGATGTTCCTAGTAAGGCCCTTGTGCCCTAGCAAGGCCAATTGTCAATTTTTTGATCGGCCTTACAAGGAACCATTGGCTTTCCTAGGAACACTACCGATATTTTAACTAAAATGGAAATAAAGTAATTTTTTTTTTTCTTTAGTACCATAGCAAATCCTTATATATCAATTCAGCGTAAAAAATTTAAAGAAAATAATAATTTATTTACTTGAAAACTTACGTTTTGTTGTGAGCGCGTATTATAATTTTAACGTCGACGATCGAAATCAACAAAGCGAGGGACCGCACTGACAAAATAGCGGCGCGAGCGACTCGCCGCCGCGTCTGTGTTCTTGAGTTCGATGGGTGTTAGTGTGAGTAGAAGGAATTTGTCATCGCATGGCAATAACTACGACTTTTCAATAATCGGCCTTACAAAGAGCATGGCCTTCCATGGTCCACCCACCTTAGTTGCAGTGATATCTGATTATTTAAATATAGAGATTAATAAATTTACAAAACAACAACGTAACCGTATTTTTAAAGTGTAGTACCTATTTAATTAAATGAACACCAATTACCATAGGTAATCACTCTTTATAACAATATTAAAATCAGTCGCTACTCTATTATACTAACTGCACTTCAAAATATGCGCACTAAAAAGGACGAAATTGATCATTTACCCAAAATCATTTTGTTAGGTTTTTTATTTAGGCTAATAAATTTTTAAATGAAATTTATATATTAACAGTAAGTATTTGTTTGACATCAGTGTGTGAAACTATACAAATAAATTTATATAATAACAGTAAGTATTTGTTTGACATCAGTGTGTGAAACTATACAAATAAATTTGTGGATGTTGCACGAGAATCCGATAAAAGAAATTTACAGAGGTTAGGTATATCTACACGTATGCAAGAGACATTTTTGCTAGATTGATCAGAATTTTGAGGTCTTAATAGTATTTTTTTTCTTAGTATGTATATTTTTTTTTTTTTTTTATAGACTAGGGGGCGGACGAGCAAGCGGTCCCACGTGATGGTAAGTGTTACCGCCGCCCATGGGCACCTGCAACACCAGGGGGTATGCGGGCGCGCCGCCGACCTTGCAAAATCCTATTCACAGCTCTCTTGAAGAACCCCATATCGTAGTTCAATGGAAAGACCTCTTGAGGCAGTTCGTTCCACAGCCTACGGGTTCGCGGTATAAAATAGTTTTTGGACCGCATAGTGCGCGACACCTCCGTATCGAGGAAATGCGGATGGACCGCACTTCTGTGACGGGAGGTGCGGTTGTAGAAACCCGAGGTGGGAATTATATTAAACAATTCTTCAGAGCATTCCCCATTGTACAGGCGGTAGAACACACAGAGAGACGCAACGTCTCTCCGAACGCTGAGGGATTCTAAACCGCCCGTGAGAGTGGGATCGTCGACAATACGAACAGCACGTCGTTGGATAGAGTCAAATGGGTCCAATTGGTATTTCGGTGCGCCGGCCCAGAGATGAGAGCAGTACTCCATATGGGGCCTCACCTGAGCTTTGTAAAGCATAAGGAGTTGCCCAGGTTTGAAGCAAGAATTGTGCAATTAGCACATGTGCATTTCTTTGTAATAAACAATTTCAAAGTTTAAAACGTATCCTGTCAATGTCTAGTCCCGTCGAAGTAAATCAGGTGTCGCTCAGTAAAGCGATAGCGACAGAAGGGGACTCCTTGGAATGGAGCACAGAAGGGGCACATGGAAAACGCAGTCCCATGCTTTTATTTGATTACATCTGGCACGAGAAACACTTTGAAATTTAATAAACTATTACTATTAAACCACAAAATGCCTAATATTCACAATAACATTGCATTTTTGCATTTTTACAATAATCAAACAAAAACTCGATGTCACTTCTCGAGTTCCCGCCATAAAATCTTAAGCCGGCTGTACACACTCGGCGAGGCACCCCGAGACAGGCCGAGAGCGAGTGTGTACATGGTGCTCTCGTGTCGTTTCCCCTCTCTCGTCTCGCCTCGCCACCTCTCGGTTGCGTGTCGGTTTTTTGCGCCCGAGTCAAAGGGTCTCGTTAGCTCTCGCGAGGAAAACGAGAGCGAGCATGTACACACGCGTTCATTTAGTCGCCCGCCAGCTGCCTTTGTTTGATTATATACGTCATTATGTCGTGGACAAATGAGCTCGAGTTGGAGTTTTTGGAGTCCTATCACAGGGAATCGGTATTATGGGACCCAAAGGATTTAAAGCACAAAGATAAACAATATATCCACGATGCTTGGATGTGCATAAGCGAGGAAATTGATATCCCCGTTGCAGAATTATTCCCAACGATTTGGGAACACTGAAATTAATTTATTCGTAAACAAATAATTTAAAATATACAACGGCGTAGTGGAATCATCAATAACCATAGGTAATAATTCGATTTCATTAAAGAGCTCGAACTTCTCTACATCTGAAGAGCCAGCATGGCTCAGTTTATTTTCTAAATTAGAACAATGCGCTTTTTTGTATCTAAGTCCAAATCCTTCCAGTGTTTTAATTTTTGAACAAATGAAAAATTTATATTTTTTTGATTCAAAAGTTAGAACCGTTCGTCGAACTTAGTAATTGCGGTATCTAATAGGTAGTAGTAAAAATTTACTTTAAAATGTGTTTCCGCGTCTGTCATCGGTTCATCCTCCGCCTCATAATTAAAAAACCTTCTACGAGCGCGAGGGCGGGCAGCTGTGGAAAATTCTGCTATTGCGTCGACTGCTTCCGCTACAGTTTTCGCGCTATTAAGGAACTCCCCAAAAGCGGACTCATTACGGAATTCAGACAAACTTATTTTTGCATGATCAATCATTTTTACCGCTTCTGACAATACGACGTTCGAATTTTGAAGAGCCTTGCTAAATATATTTATCTTGTTTAAAATTTCTAACAGATAAATAACAGAGACAGATAATGACAGAGAGCAGATAAATTTAAATGACTTAATTTTTGCCAATAATGAATTTGCCAAATTTCGTGACTCCGTATCTTTGCTCCTATCAGAATATATGGTAAACAAGGCATCATATACTTTTCCTAGATTAAAACGTAGTGCTTTTATTGGTTCAACCCTGCTCTCCCATGGAGTATTTGAGAGTGGTTTTAGAGTTAAAGTTGGCACTTCTTTGGCAAGTATTTGGCAACGTGCTGTTGACGCAGAAAAGAAAACATAAATTTCTTGCACAATTGAAAAGAAATTGACAATTTCTAACGAACGTTTAGCAGCGTCATTCACTATCAAATTTACGCTGTGTGCCGCACAAGGTACATATAATGCGCGCGGGTTTAAGTCTAAAATTCGTTTTTGTAGACATTGAGTTGAGCCCTGACCAGTAGTATCTGTAATAGGAAAAAATCCCAGAAAGTGTTCTTTTATTTCAGCCTTGTTGTTGCTTGTATTTAAAAGAACGTACCATACAACAATCGATATTTGTTCTTCGTGTGCAATATCTGGAGTGCAATCTAAAATAATTGAAAAATATTTGGATTGTTTCAATTCCAAAACAATAGTTTTTTTTATTCTTTCTCCTAATAATTGTATTAATTCATTCTGAATATTATGGCCAAGATAATGAGTTAGGCGTGACTCATATTTTTGAATACGGGCAATGTGTTCTGCAAACACATTATTAAAATTAGAGATATATTCAACCAGCTTTAAAAAATTACCATTATCAGAATCGTAATTTTTTTCAGACTTCCCCCGTAAAGCCAGACATTGCCTCGCTATAAAATGAATTATGTTGATTATTCGTTCGACCCAACGTTCTTTTCCCGTTCAATTTCAGCTTGGTTCAAGAAATCTACCGTCTTTTCTTTTAAAATACCAGTTTTCAATGTAATTTGTTTCTTAAGACAATAGGTGCCCTGAGCTCTTTTCATGGCGTTCTAAAGCTTTAGACAAATGCTGCCAATCCATTAAAAGGAGTGACATCAGCATCAAAAAGATTACAATAAAAACAATAAACAGAATCAGTTGATTTAGAGTAAACCAGCCAGTTTCTTAAAACAGTTTCATTATTTAACATGTTTTTAGTATAATAAGCATTTGAAAAAGATCTTTTAGAACTATTCGAAGGATAGGAACTTTCTTTTACCCGTACTGGTCCACGCTCTATTAAAAATATCCTCTGTTTATCTGATAACACTTGTGGCCATAACGCGAGATCATTCATTACATCTTCTCGAAGTATATTCTCCGGGGACGCTTCGGCACAAGGAGGTTCTTCGATTACCGACGACGAAGACAGCAGCGGCGGCGGCGGTGGAGAGGCGAGTTCTGCTGTAGAATTATCTTGGTTTTCTTGCGTCTCCAGCAGGTGTTCGTCCGAAGATGGACCGGGTCGAAGAATAAAATTTTCGATATAACTTGTAATCTTTTTCAGAGATAATTCCTTCTCTAGCCTTCTTTTCCGATTCTGTGCACCAGAAAGTTTCTTTTTTCCATCGCCATCAGACATCTAAAATGATTTCAAAATACTACTTTTGCTGTCGTTTTTTGCATAAATTGGTAGTAGTCCTGATACCTAATCACTCTGCCACGAAATTTAAAGGACCTAAATTGCACGGTATATTTAACCTAGCCGGTAAAAAACCCCGACAGATATAAAACAAAACTTCTAACTGTTCTGAGATCCAGATATGATGACTCTGGTCATCATCGGACCTTCAAAATCGTGGGTGTATCATTTCCTAACCTGAAGTTTCTACTTGTAATAATGCCCAAGATCCCTTCAACCACCATGGAAAAAGCTAAATATCTTGGGAACCTCTGAACTAATTTATCTACCTACACCAAATATAGCTAAGAGCCACCGCAAAGAAAACTGCTATTCAAATAATAAGAAAACCGTACTCAAATCGGTTCACCCGTTTAAAAGCCACAGACAGACACATAAACCCACATGTTTTAAAACTTCGTCGGTCAGAGGTTACAAATAAGACCTAAATAAATACCTAGGTATACTATATAACTAGGTATACCTATACTAGGTACATGGTACATATTAAAGCACTTACTTATCGTTCTTCCGCACTGCACTAGGAAAAACAGATGAAAAAATCGAGGTAGGTACGTATCTTCGATATCACTATCACTCACCATTATCTTTGATGAGCTCTGACCCCCGTGAAAGTCGTAATAATTGTGATAACTAATAGTAATAACCAATACTTACTTTTTATATCATTTAAATCAAAAGAAAGGCCGATTTACTTCATATTCACGTGTTTACTCAAACATAATACTTGATCCATTTTGTCAAGGCTTATTTCGCAAAACTACGGTGTAGCGGTAAAACTGAAAACACAAGATGCGGCACGCGTACACGCGCCTTTGAAAATGCCTTTGAAAAGGCAATTTGAATTTTATATCATTTTAATACAGCCGAATTCGCAATGATTGGCGGCGTCTTTTCAAACAAATCAAAACAGATTCCGGCAATCGGCATGCACACTTCGCCAATATAGTTTTTAATTATCTGTTTTAAGGCTGATTCCACGTTGAAATAAAAGCTATTAGAGGGTGGAAAAATATGACTAAATTATTTATATTTTTAAAGGAGCCGCGGCGTCGGCCATAACACGGGCGCAGGGTCTTTGAGAGCGCCGCGAGCGACGCAGGCTCTTTGGAGGCGTCGCGAGCGGCGCACGGCGCCCCCTAAGACCCTGCGCCCGTGTGCGCCGCACACCCTGCACCATAGGTAAAGCCGGCCCTGGCAAGTTGGCAAATTCACTTTTTTATAGGGTTACTTAGACACGGCTTATAGTAGCCGCTCTTGCAAACCAGCGAGTCGTCCAATATTCGTCACTGTCAAGTGCTGTAAAGGTAACTCCCACGGACGTGGTTAACATTGCGGATAATCTCATCAGGTAATAAAATTAAACACCTGTTGATTAATGAATTATTAGTTTCAATAATAATTTATTACTGGCTTTAATTTACGATCAAATTGTCTACGGTTCGGCGTATTGAGCATTGGCAAGTTGCGACAAACAATAAGAACAAGAGTACTCTCATTTATACTTCACAATCCAAAAGGAATGTTGATTAATTACTGTACAAGTTCATATACAAATAATAGTATCACGTCACCTCTACAGTAAATGCATAATGTGGACATGTTTGTAAATATTATTTGTGTTATTATTAACAAGAGACACTGTAAACAGTTTCTGACTACGAGAAATATTTCTGCAAGTCATCCACAAGCGAGGTGTCACCGAACAGACATCCGTTCATATTTTTTATTTAGTCATCTGGAGATTCGAAAACTGATTCAATGGTTGAGCTATACACATAGTCAGTCGCCTCTCTACATAATCGCTGTTCGCATGTCGAAATGGTTGGAAAACAAACAGCTATACAACTTTTCATCGTCATAATAACAATTATAACGTGTGAACCGGTTAAAGAAAAGAGAGTGAAATATAAAAACAAGCATTCTGATAAAACCTTATGGAAGAAGGAATACGAAGACGAGCTTACGGATGTCATGCTTTCACCCAAAAAGCGTGAAAATTTTACAAGAGTGGCACAATCGGCGGGAACAGATGAAGTAGTCATAGAAAAGTTATTAGAGACTCTAACTTCAAGTGAAAAACATATGAAAAAATTAGATAGCATTGATTTTAGATTAAACAGATTGGATATAGAGATTCATGAAAAAACTAACGTTATAGTAAATCATTTGACTGACATTCTAAAACTTAGCCGTAACCCGGAATTTGCTGAAAAATTGGAGACAAGCTTTGAAACTCTAAAGATGGATATAAAAGAAATCAAGAACTTTGTGGATAAGACACCACGGACATTCAATGATGGTAATGTTAAAACTGACACACTCGTTTCAGTTTACCTTTAATATTTGGCGAGTGTAGAAAAAAACATGTTTGATTATATTCTGGTGGCCTGATCGTAATCGGTAGGTCGTAATGTCAGTGCAGGTCCATATGTTTATGCTCCTGCACAGGCATAAATTCATAAAGCACAGGTACACATTCCGATTTACTAAAGCAGTTCTGCGTGCACAGCTAAAATTCCTACCACAACGTAGCCGCCTGTAGCGACAATTCAGAAATTATTACCTTTTTGTAATTATCCTTTTTCGTAAGTCATTGAAAAATGTAGTATCGTTCTAAAATGTAGACAGTTTTCCATACACACCATTATATTTTGGTGTCCAATAATAAGCAGCAAGAATAAGTTTTCAAATTTATTCTAGAGTTTTTCTACTTTGTTTTTAATTCCTAATCTAAAGCTCAACAAATTAAAGCCTCCTACTACTTCCTGGTAAAAATGTTTATTTTTAAAATAACTGAAATTAAACACTTCAACTCAACTCCACATAAGGTTCAGGCACGTTTTAGATCGTGCGGGAGGAAGATCCTACGTAGGGCAATGTATTACGTACGTTAATTGTAAAATGTTCCGAGGACCCCTTTTAAGAGGTGTCATAGTCATGTCTTTAAAATGAGATATGATTGTACGAATTTCTTTATTAGCAAAAAAATGCTTTCACAATAAGGTTCAGTTTTTCTAGTTTCTTAGTCCTACTCAGGGCCGTCTTAAGTCTATTTTGCGCCGGGGTGCGGGAGTGTATCCTAAGACAGTCAAACATCCTATTGTGTATCCTATGACAGTCAAATATCCTATTGTGTATCCTATGACAGTCAAATATCCTATTGTGTATCCTATGACAGTCAAATATCCTATTGTGTAATTGTTTACTATAGCGTTATATTTTTTCATTACCTTTAAAAGGTGAGCGCCCGGGGTGCACCGCACCCCTTGCACCCCCTGGTAAAGACGGCCCTGGTCCTACTTTAGAAGGCGTTCGAAGATATGTCGGGGGATTTTTGAGCAGGTTTCTTCTAAAAGTCTGATACGTTTATAATAAACCGTATTACGAGGATTAACAAAAAATCCACGTTGTTTCTGAGTTTGAAAGATTTTATAAAAAAAAGGTCACGGATTGAAAATCCGGGGTTCCTTAACTGATTGTCCTTGGTTAATACATTAATAGGATGACAGGATGGGTCTCTATTTTGGGGAATGTGTACCTATATAATAGATTAGCGTACCACTCGTGTAAAGCGTCGCGTTTATAATGCAATCAAAAGGCGCCCGTAGCGTAAAACCCAAAAATATTTTTGAAAAATAAATAAGTATTACTTGTTGTAACAATATAATTAATATTTCAGTGGAAGGCCATGATTTCTACCACAATGATCCGAACTTGGAAAATCGTTTATCACGTCTTGACAATCAAGTCAAAAACATTATGGCAGGGGTAGACTCCATCGTGTCCACGATATCTGAAGTGAAGAACCGACAATATAATGTTAGGACTTCAGGCACCAGGTACGTATTTATTTTAATGTATTTATGGAACATTTCGACGAAATATGCGACCTCGGAGACCGCGACTTTCGATGTTCGGGAAAACTTCACTACATCTCCACTAAAGGTGACCAGCTGGATACAAAATATCAATATGTTTTGAAATTACTTACATACAAAACGAAATTTATAGGCTAACTCAGATCAGTCCAGTTGGTTCAGTAGTTCCAAAATTGACGGTATAATTTTTTCTAAAAATTCGACCTACATATTTACACATTACGTTGAATAGAGCTATTTTGACTAAACATTTTTTAAATTTACGGAAAATAGCCGAAATCTCGCTTCCGATTGGCGCTGTCATTTTTTTACTTTTTAAAAAACAAAAGTTAATTTTTTTGGATACTTGTATTAATTATACTACCTGTGAACTATATTAACAGTCGAATAATATTAACTAATATATTATTATAGTACTAATATGTACACAGGACTGAAGTGGGTGGTGCGTTTGATGTTATGACGCTCATCAATGAATTTAAGAGGACGCTGTACGAACAGAAATCAAGAAAATGCGATTGCAGGTTATTATTTCGTGTATTATTACTTTATAAAATTTAATTTATTCAGTGTACTATTTTATTTTAATTTATACCAATAAAAGGCCGTATGGTGTGGGGCCCGCTTTAGAAAAGCACCACATCAGCTCTTGCCGTGGGGTGTCGTAAAAGGCGGCTAGGGGATAACAAAGCCACACCATAAGCCCAGAGGAACTACACTACTTCTAAAAGAGTAGAATCACCAACCCGATTGGCTAGCGTGGCGTTCAAAGGCCATACATTCTTAATGCACAAGCAGATGTGCATGAAGGGGCCCATCCATGTCCAGCAGTGGACGATAAAAGGGCTAGTGACTATAAGATTATGTATGCTTGCTCGAAGTTTTCAATTCTATGTCAATTATAATTTTGATTAATATGGGTAGGAATAGCATAAACCTGGGGCGCGTGGATCGCTCCGAAAGGTACCCTACTGACTGCCATGAAATTCAGTTACAAGGGTTCAATGTGTCCGGAATATATAAGATCAAACCGGATGATATAGAGCCCTTCTACGTGTTGTGCGACCTTTCTACAGCCGCTGGCGGATGGACTGTAAGTTTTTTATTATAAAAACTGATTTTGACAACTACATGCTAATTACTTCTGAAAATTATTGTTACGGTTAGGTAGTCAAATAATATTTATTAAATGAATTGAGCGTAAATATTCATATATATTCATGTACATTCATGTATTTTCTTAGGTTTTCGCGATTACTATACATTGCAATTAAACAACTTTTAACGGTTTAAATCGCGTATATTTGACATGATTTATATCATGTCACCCCGTGACCACGTCCACTGCAAAGTGTTCGAAACGTCGGGATATAAATCATGTCAAATATACGCGATTTAAACCGTTAAAAGTTGTTTAATTGCAATACATTCATGTACATATACAGTACCTACTTATATAATTTTCGTTGTCTTTAACTTTTATTTATTGTATTTTGTAATACATCATACAAAGACAATAAAAACGCTTAAACGATCATTAAACAAATGCTCTAGTATACTGGCACACGTTGAAACTATTCACAATGTGTTTGCATTAAACGTAAGTAAGGGAATTTAAATGTAAATAATCGTTTTTATTAAGGTATTCCAGAATCGTTTTGACGGTTCCCAAGATTTCTATAAGAGCTGGTCGGACTACAAACATGGTTTCGGCAACCTGGCCGGGGAGTTCTGGTTGGGGCTAGAGAAGTTGCACTATCTAACCAATCAGAAGCTATACGAATTGAGGGTAGAAATGGAGAGCCAGCGCGGATTAGAAGCATTTGCTGGCTACTCAGTTTTCACAGTAGGGCCCGAACATGAAGGATACAGGATCAGCACACTTGGTACTTTTCATGGATCTGCAGGTGAGTGTCTCTTGTGCGACAACAGTCGCTGTCTTGATATTTTATAAATCTGTCTGACGATTACTGACAAGGTGCTGAGAAAGGCCCTTAGGGCTGTTAAGTAACTGTTAACAATCTAATAGATAAATTATCTGCCAATTAAATCTAGTTGATACTGATTTTGTGATAAAGTGTAATTGACTTTCTGTTACCTTCTGATAAACCACTAGGACAGGAGGTGGTGAGAAAGGTCATTGTTTTTTTCTTATTAAAAGATAATAAATCTCCCGCAGAGAAGTATCCGCTGTATAGGTAGGTATAGTGGGTGGATGAGCTGAAATACGCGATGCATCCCTCATTCGTGCAGCATATATACCTGTGTGCCAGCGCAACAGTTAGTTTACTTCTTCGATCAATTATATGTATATCAATTATACATTATAGCGAATTGTTGATCGAAATTGTACCACCTGCATCATTTCTTTCGTAAGCAATTTAATCAGAGGCCAAAATTGAACGAATATTGCTTAATAGCCAAGTTAAAGATTAGAGTACCTAATGGTGTTACAAAATTAGAGTAATAGATGCTTAGTAACTTTCATTAAATTTCTATTACTGAACAACCTTTAGATTAAGTTTTTTATAAATAACACGCGCCTTATGGATTATTTTTTGCTTCAGGGGATTCACTTTCGTACCACGCGGGGCAGAAGTTTTCCACATACGACGTAGACAATGATGAGTGGAAGGAGGGCGCGTGCACAGCGGAGCACGGAGGCGCTTGGTGGTACAAGGAGTGCGATAAAAGGTAAACCACAGAACGATCACAGGTAAAATGTACTACAATTTTATTAAAGGGAATTATAAATTACGAAGTTTACAATTAACATGAAAATACTTGAGACGAGACGAGAGACGGCACAAATTAAAAAGCAATCTATTGGAAAATTACATGAGATATAGCATGTATTTAGAAGTTCAAACATGTATTTAGTACTTAAAAATATTATTTTAAGTTTAAGTTTTGGTCATTATCATTTTAATAAAGTGAAGTGGATCCTATCTGTTTACAATAACCTTCAATTCAGTTGAATCTCAATAACATTGCTCGCATTTCCTTTGTTTACATAACACTGCTCATGCAATCTGTTTTTCTTAAAGTTCTTCCTTAACTCCTTTATTAATTCGTCTCTGAATTCCCTTCCACTGATTCAAATAATAACAATAGTGCCGTGTGATGTCGGCCGACTATAAAATAGTGTCGTGTGGTGTGCCTCGGCTATAGAATAGCACTATCTCATCTCTTCCCGTGGGTTTCGTAAAAGGCGACTAAGGGATAACAAAACCTCTACCTTAGGCCTGAGAAACTGATCCACCTAGGACAGGACTCCTCATGGCCAGTGGGCATGGCCAGAGTGACGTTCTGAGGCCATACATCCCTCATGCACAAGACGATGTATACGAAGAGGCCTATATCCAGCAGTGAATACTGAAAGGGCTGGTTGCATTGCATCTGCAACAATAAGTGAATAAAACTATCTATTGATAATATGTTATAGATAAAATAAAACATTATCTACAGTAATCTGAATGGCAAGTATTCGTCGACTGCGGAGGAGATTCGCGGTCAGTCCATATACTGGGTGTCGTTTAAGGGGCCTAACTTTCCACTTTCTAAAACCAAAATGATGATTAGGCCTCTTCCAGCGAGTCGACCAAATGACTACATAGAACATACCAGGGTAATGTGGATAATGTACTAATATTTCATCATTGATACTGCAATACATGTCAGCATAAATACCTTTCCTAAAAATATAGTCCAAATGTGTCGCCTTATTTCATTTGACTCGTGTTTTAATACGTAACTGCTTAAATACATATATACTTACTGTTTTAACAAACTCCTTGTTCACATTTCATACTGACTGATTTTATTTCAATACTCAAGGGAAAGACCCGTATTCTGGACACAACTGGAGAATAAGAGAAATTCCTTATCCCATTATTGTTTGCTTCAATCCCGTCCCACAAAAGCAAGAATGGTGAGTGCGACGTTATATCAAGCGGTCTAGGGGAATATTGAGGCACTAAGTTTAGTTTTGGGTGTCAGAGACACACAAAAATGTTTGGCCGATCGGGAATCGACCCCGAGACCCTATTTTGAGGAGGCAGGCTAGCAACATGGTTAGTTGGTCGTTCCAACCAATATTTAATTTATTTGTGATGTGACGTACTGATTATGTAGACAAACTTTTAAACTTAAGAACCAGTTAAGTGCCTCACAGGAGCCCTTGACACCAGTTCAGTGATTGGTTTACAAGTTCGGACAGGAAACTTTGGGGGAAAAGTTGTCCTTCGAAAAATAAAATCTAAATTATAATATTTTTCAAGTAACAAATTGTAACTTGAACTTAAAAAGTTAGTACCTAACATAATATGCCTAGTGGACTCAACGAAATTGCCACATACGAGTATGCCGTAGAACCCACACCTTATTGTTTAATATAGCATACCCTGGGAGAGGCTTGTATTCAGGTATAAATTGATGGAGGGTAGTGATTACTGTTTTGTTTAATAATGTCATACCGATGGTCAGCAGCTCTTTAAATCAGCTACACAATCTGCTAGTGTCCTTTGTTAGCATGAGCAACTGTTTCTCACTGTTGTACTTATATTTGCCGTGTTCTAATTAAATGGTAGGTACATTGACCGAGTTTTATCGAAGAAAGTAATATTTTAGGAGGAAAATGAGTATCAATATGAAGTGGATTTTATATATGAAAAAATTCAAGGTCTTAATTGTTTAAAACTATTGTTTTTAAAATTTTATAATTGAAGTTTCTTTACTTATATACATCTATTAACAATTTCACCTTTGTTTTTATTTTTTATTTAGACAACTGTACATTAGCATAGAACTGGGCAGTTTATGCTAGTGTAGTTTGAATCGTGATAAAGACTCGTGCTAACAAAGGTTTAATATTACAAGATTAGCCTAAGAATAAAAAGCTATGTTTTTGCAGAAACTTTTAGAGACTTCCAAACTGAATCCTTTGTCGGACAAAACGAAGTATCGTACAAAGGACTTGAAAGGCGCCTACGACCTGAGCCACATCAACAGATACGGAGAGTACGCACAGGGCGAGCCCTTCTTCCACAGCTATACGTGAAAACTAATGTGTAGATACAAGCTGTAATGCACAGATTACATTGCAAATTAAACTGATAGTCCCTATAATTAGGATCCTGGAGAATGTAGGATTATTAAATCTAGAATTATTTTATATTAGTACTCAGATTCTCATTGGTATGAACAGCGGATTTTGTCCTTTAAAGCGATGAGTAGCATCGCACTGAAAATATGCATGTTGCACATTTGAATCTCATTTTACCTGGTGCAAAATACAAATACTGCCAATTACTTCATTCAAAATATATTTAATTTAAAACTAAAATCATCAAGCTTCATATCGTTCATGACTACCATCTGGTAGTCTTCTTAAATATACGTGTAAAAAGTAAAGGTTTGCATGCAAAAGGTTTTCTCAGGATTAACATAATTGGATTTGTAATATAATAACTTGCATTTGTAGAGTTCCTACTTTCTCCATAAAATCGTACATTTTGCAGTTATCTCTTATTATTACTTTTAAAAAATGTTTAAATTCTGGTTGTTCTTCATTTCTATTAATATACAAATAGGAACTCTATAGTGGGATTTTTGATTCAGATGCAATCTTTTTTTTTAAATTATGAGAATCATTTCGATTTTATGAAAAAGGATAACCTATCGCTTCATCAATATAAATTGATAGAGACGTAGGTAATTTATTTAAATGATTTCAGTAGTCTAGGCTCTGCGAGGGTACGAATTAAATCACATACTTACCTTGTTGTTCTAATGATAACTTCACCTTTTTGGCTTCGCCGTAGTAGACTAAATATGACGCACTAGTTTAAATTTTATAGATTTTCTACCACTTACCGACTTCTGATTTATTTATACACTATATTATGTCATAAAGCTGATATTTCTATATGCCATTTGTCCTATTAAATCCAAATTACATAGATAAATAAACAATAATGGCAAACACGTTATATTATGTGTACCTATTCCAAATAATACAGAGCATATCCAGATGAGGCGTTTTACGGGCGATTCAAGTAGCGTGTTCCGTATCGCGTGATAGTGAGGTACTAGAAGTCCATAGATATGTACTCGCGCGTAAATCGCGTCCAAGACGGCGCAACCTCGACTGGCGAGTTTCATGCGCGTTCTACACCATTGTTGCGTCCAGTATAATTTTGATACAGATTTATTTATTGATGAGGTGGAAAAGAGGATATCAATATGGGATATGGAATCGACGGACTATTTCAAATAGAAATTTGAAACGGAGAGCTTGGGAACAACTTGTGGAGATATTCTGTAATCTAGGAGATTCAGACGAAAGGAAAAAATGTTTAGATAAGTGAATATAATTATTACATTTAAGGGTAGGTACATTATTAAATCATTACAAACCACAACACAACCGATTCCTCCAACTCAATTTTGTATACTGAATGTTTTTTTTTAAATTCGTGCGTAAAACGCTTCATCTGGGCAAGGTGTTAGAGTACGTATTGACCAGATATTTATTTCTGAGAACTTGTTTATAAGTATATTATAAAATTAACGAAATATTAATATAAGTGTTAATTGTAATGTTGTCGTGTTTACCTTTATCTGTATTGTTAACTTTTTGGAGGTCTCTGGAGGGTACTTTGCTTTGTATATCCTGCGTCAGTTTAATTTACCAGCAAGATACAACACTAAGTTTGATTAATTTAAGGTGATGTCATTATTTGTGTAAATCATTCAATTTTTCATTATTAAACGCAATATTAGGCACTAATGTTAGTGATATCTATCCATTTGTCCGAACATATTGTAATAGGTAGGTCTATTCTTTTTTAAGTTTATTATTATGGCAATATTGGAATATATTATTTACGGGAGTCGCTAAAGGTAGGAAATTAATTGTAGGTATAACTGTATTTTAAATATACTATGTATAATAAATTATTGTACATATATTTTGCAACGTTATTAGCTAAAGTAACCTTAGGGTCGTTTCTAGGTGCCTATGAATAAATACCCTTTTGGAATTACATATTCAGAATTCAAACGGGTTTCAAGAGTATTAATAATTGCATAAAGCACCTTAGGCATATCCTTTACTTAATAACATTGCATATGTATTCTCTTGGGTATATATTTTAATTGCAGTTTTTAATAAAAGAAATATAAAATTCAGTCTCATACACTTTATTTTTTACTAATTCCGTCGTGTACATTTAGTTGGAGCTTCAAAGTTTGAGCAAAAGGCATGAACATAACGGATGTAGGATACATAAAATGTAGGTAATTATGTAAATTAAACTTTATATTTAATATTAGAAAAAAAATCACGATTAACGGATGTAGGTAATTATGTAAATTAAACTTTATATTTAATATTAGAAAGAAAGAAAAACATGATTCCGAACGGTTAGCAAGTATTACAATAGGAATAGTTGCGTATCATGGCAGTGCTAAAGCCGTCGTAGTTTACTCTTAAATCAATGTACAAAACCGCAATCGCTACATCACTACAATAATTAAACAATTTTTAAAGTCAAAATAATAAAGTTACAATTTAGAGTTTTACAAACTGGTCACAACTTAAATCAACATTAACTAATGAATGAGTGATTGCTATCTTGTTACGAAAAATATAGCTTTTACACGTTTTATTATCTAAGTATTCACTATAAACTTAAAATGTCAGAACTAATAATTATTAAGGATACTGACCTGTTTTTGGTTACAAAAGGAGTAAAAATCATTCAAGAAACTTCAAAAGGTGACTCGGTACGATTGAAAAAATAAAGATATATTTCTTATGTAAATAGAAAAAAAAAATAGTTATTTAACATAATGCGAGTTAAGAATCACATATAGACTTACCTTTTAAAGTTTTCGGGAAGTTTCTTACATCCTATAAAACTTACACAATAACACAACATTCTAAAGTGTGTGTGCAAAAACTTTTAGAAGGTATGTTTATGATATTTACTGGATCAATATAACCAGTGATATATAAAAAAAAAATGAATTATAAAAAGAAAACAAATATAACTTCTTACAAAAAACACTAGTAAACTAATAGAAGGTTGATTATACAATGATTTCAGTACAAATTTACCGAATAATCGAAAAATAAAGCTCGCCACACACGAACGAGATCTAAGTAGCACCATAGATCGTTTCATTCAGTTGGTTATTATACTAAATGACCAACATCTCTTTTCTCTTTTGCTCCATTTTTAACCGCTAAATCAATGCTTACGTACAGATGACGCAACATAATTAAAGGGACACAGGCACAAAGGCACGGTCCACTAGAGAGTAATTGGGAAGAGGTGACCCCTATGAACTGAGAACAGGAGTAATGGGAACTGCGTTAATTGAGAACAGGGGTAACTAGAACTGCGTTATTTGAGAACAGGAGTAATAGGGAACGGAGATAATTGGGAAAGGCGTTAATTGGATAATTAATTAGGAACAGAAGTAATTTCGAACAGGTAAAATTAAGAACTGCGTTATTTGGGAACAAGAATAATAGGGACCAGAGAATTGGGAAAGATGTTAATTAGAAACAGGGTTAATCGGGAACTGCATTAATTAGAAACGAAGGTATTTGAAAACTACGTTTTTTTAGGAATAGGAATAATAGCGAACAGATGTAATTGGGAAATACATTAATTGAGAACAGGGTTAATTGGGAATGGGCTTAAGAAGATACTTTAGGTTATAGTACAAGACACGAATTGATTAAAACATGATTACATCTGT
This sequence comes from Sesia apiformis, assembly GCA_914767545.1. NCBI lineage: Eukaryota > Metazoa > Arthropoda > Insecta > Lepidoptera > Sesiidae > Sesia > Sesia apiformis. Next base: position 11,746,130 of record OU611947.1, on the reverse strand, counting down.
TCACCAAGGGATGAAAACCGGTTTCAAAATTTCGCTGCTTTTTTTAGGCCAAACAGATTTTATTTTTGTTTCGTTCAAAAAATATGATCGTTAATAAAATGTCAAATCGCCCTCTAACCGGAAACTTAATGTTATATTCGTGTGAATGAATGGCGTGTGTGAATTCCTGTTAAACCATAGGGAATATTAGTAAATTAAGGCACGCCACACACTGCATTCGCGCGTTAGGCGTGGTTTAATTACTGCATTCACGATATAAATACTTGATGAATACGCACATATTAAGATATTAAGGTTTAATCAAAGTCTAGTCCACGAACTAGTTGCAGCACCTGTACAACTTTTAATTACAATTAATATAGCGATCAAATCGCAAAAGCTGAACGACCTAATATTTCAGCTCCAAAATACAGATTGCACTCAATTATATTCATGATTTACTTATGACTAAACACACTAAATTAATGCAATATTAGAATGCACCGAATTTCAAAAAATGATACAAAATAAAGTACACGAAAAAGACGATAATTACACTTAAAATAAACTAAAGCTTACATACACATAACAATATGTGGTCATTATGTGCTTAACTAAAGAGAAGGTCACTTAACGCGCCACGTGTCTAACACATCTCTACAAATAAATAAATTTAGAAAGATAACAGTCACATAATTTGTCGTTATTATTAGATATTATGAAACGTCCAAAAACAAAGTTATGAGAATTGTGTGAAGTTCCGAAGATTATGATTTAGGTTCTACGGACAGTAATGTTTCTATGGCAGTATATTAGATGAGTGCAGTATATTAGCAAGGCGACGGTCGCCCGACCGGCTGTACAATTATTATTTGTAAAATCATTAAAGTATTATTACCCCCTTTAAAAGGTTTATTTTATACAGTGTACCTTCCCGATTCCACGCATACATTCCGTTGATATTTCTGAGTTCAATGATATGAAAAATTGTGAATCTTATTTGCAAAAAAACATTTATTTTAGGTTTAATCAATTTTTTTTATACAAATAAGCTATACAATTATTCTTATAAAAAAACAACATACGTAACATTATACTATTATATGTCGTAAGTACAATCGACTATCTTTACAGGACACTTGGTTAAAGAATTCTTCTCAAATTATTAGTTATCTTAATTGTTATAATTTTAATTGTATTTTAGGAGAATTGTAGAATGTAGTTCTTAGAATGAAATTTCTTATTTTGTGTTTCAATAATACTAATAATAATCTATAATCGTTTTAGACACGATACTTGTATCATGATGCTATCAGTGGACACGTTGCACGTTAAGGGATCCCATACAAGAAACCTATAATTAGTCATAAGAACATGAAATGGGAAACATAAGCAAAGGTTATATGGAATTAATAAGGTTCGGTTAATATTGCAACCATTACTAACTGACCCATGCTGACTAATACTAAACTTGAGTTTTATTTAAGAGAAAAATATCTATACTACTACCACAAAAAGTATAAAAATCCTTATAGTCCTGCGACTACAGTAGTAGTTTCACCAAAAGTGTCGCATCAGGCACCATCAATCAGCAGAACTGAACAAGTCGTCTGTCAATAATAACTGATTTTTCTATAAGATAAATAAAGGCCTTTAAAAGTTACGATGAAAATCATAACATCACTGACACACATTTTAGAGCAGGAAAACAAGAGATTTCAGTAAGTAGATGAAAATATTGGGTTAAAGAAGATTATAATAATATTAACTAAATCGTTGCTTAAAACTAATTTAGGCGGATCATTCGACATTTGTCCCGGATGTCACTTCACACGAACACGAACACTATGGTACTACTGACGGCCCAATCCAATAACTAACTACCAGACAATAACTTCACCACTTTCGCAACTTTTAAATACATTTAATTAAATAATATACCTATTTGGATTTTGGTTTAGTTTGAGTTAATATGAATAGCGAATATAAGATTTAATGAGTAGTGAAATTATTTAATCGTCCCTTTCTAATGATTGGCAAATTAGGATTTTATTCAAACGTATGAAAAATTTTTATTTTGGAAAAAAATTCGAGAATCACCATCGGTATTCCTTTCCCAGACAATTTATTCACTTCGATTTTGATAGGTGTACGAATCGATAGAAATAATTGTCTGACGTCCACCGTCAGTAGTAATCACAACAAAAACCATTTTTCAGCATTTGTTAACCCTCATTCGCCTGAAAAACTTGATGAAACAAGGTGCTTAGTGGACAAGCGAGTAACATTTCAAAGTATTGACTACTAGTAGTTATTTTACTCATCTTCCAAAAACGCCTTATTGAAACTAATGCCTCGATTTAATTTATAAGCCCTATTTACGTTGCGATGTCGCTCAGGACAATATATAGAGTGAGTCTGTTATACAGAGCCTGTAAAATTGTACAATATTATTAATCGTCTAGGGGGCCTCTTTTAAACTGCTTCCATTTCATCGTAAATAAAAATGTCCCGCATATATACTGATTGCTCTTACGAACGAGTTAAGTTTTTTCAGGTAAAAATATGGTATTTCAACGAACATTATCATAATTTAGTAACACTCGGTACCACGCAATTTAATAACATGTCTATTTTTAGTAACACTTCAAGATATCAATAAAACACACAAACACCTTGCGTAATTAAGTATAAGCAACGTAAATAGGGTTTGAAACAAGGGAATCAAAATTTTGGAATTTAGAAAATAATGAGGTAACGATGATGAAAATGGCTACAGTAAGGGGTACACACAAATACACGAAAATAACAAAAATAATACATTCACAGTAATAAGTGCTAGTATGTTATCCTAGTTTCTATAAAAAAGTGCAGTTTAAAATAAACCGCATTTACCTACCTACAAAAGAAAACATACATATACTCGTAAATTAACAATAAAGTCTACCAAGATGAACACACTTTCATTGTCCTGTTTTTTAATTAGACGACCACGCGGACGCCTTACAACTCGTCTGAAAATAAATAAAAATACAAAATTATATAAATATTTTATAAACAAATTGTTACACAATGTTTTTAGTTTAATGTTTAGATATTTTCGTATGGAGAAATGTGTAAAATAATAGGTCGGGGAGAAAGTCTTTTCGTATTTTGTACGTATGAAGTTGTAATCAAATTTCTTTGTTGTACTATTTGTACCTGGCTGGTTGTAATACCATTAAAAGTTGACATTTAAAAAAATATATAATAAAATAGGGGTGCAAGGGGTCCCAACCACCAACTTTCGGGACCCGAGTCCACCTCACCTGCCAGAGGTGCACCCTGCTGATAAACGGACGAGGTACTGACAAACATTCTTGCGGTAGGAGGACTCTGTCCGGGGCTTGCTACCACCCTACCCATCGGAGTTCGCCGCCATAATGGCGCAAGGCCCGTGTCGTGTTCCGGCGGTAAGTAGGAGTCGTCAACCCTCAAGGGAGATGTATGCATGTGGAGACTAGGACCAGTAGTTGTACGGAAGATTCAGCGAGCGTGAGTGTGACATGGTGATGCGGAGATCAGGGAGACTTGGTGAAACGGCTGACCGCTAGCCGCCTGCGGGTTGTTGGGGGCCCGAGTCCGGGGATTATTGAATCTTAACTCCGGGAGCCTGCCCCGCCGCTCGTGTATAATACCTGGGAGTATCAGTCGTGTCAGAGGAGACCGGAGTGGAAACCGGCTGCTGTATTCAGGGGGGGACCGAGAGCCCTTCGATACCCCGCAGCAACAATTCACACAACCCACGTGACCCTGATTTTCTCTGGCACTACGTTTAGTCCCAGTATCCGCAAGTATATATATCCCCCCCCCCCCACCCCTCCCTATTATATCACAGTATGGCAAAAAGGAAAAGAAGTCCTTCAGCGGTCCAACCCATTTCCATGTTTGCAATATCAGGGGTTTGCATAGGAATATCAATGCCGTCCAAAGCCATCACCTCTAGACAGCAAAGCCGGCCTTGCTTTTTTTCTTACGGAGACTCAGATATCCTACCCGGAAAAGACCTCTTATCTTGAGGACCCCGGCTATGAGCAGCAGTCTTTTGTACGACGCGCCGGGGTGTGTATGTATGTCCGGGGGATGTCTGTTGTCGTCGTTTCAGCCAATTTGAAGACAAGGACCTATAGATTATCTGGGCGCGTATAGACCATGGAGGTTCCACCCAAGTCTATGCATGCTTTAACAGGTCCCATTCCATCCCGTGAAACGGAGATCACTCGTCTCTTTGAGCGCATACTAAAGACGATTGACATCGTGCTTGAGCGATTCCCGTTCGCGGAGGTGGTAGTCCTCGGTGACTTCAACGCTCATTACAAAGAGTGGTTGAGATCCCGTACTTACCGACAACGCGGGGAGAGTTGCCTATAACTTTGCCATAGCCTATGTCTGAGATAGTGTCCTCGCTTACGAGGATACCTGGCTTTGAGAGCCACACGCCCTCCTTGTTGGACCTCCTGCTGACTACGCATCCGGACAAGTACAGTGTCATTGTCGATGCACCACTTGGTTCATCTGATCAATGCCTTGTTAGAACAGTGCTGCCAACTTCCAAACCAGCTGGCATCCGTCCCCAGGAAAGCCGCAAAGTCTGGCATTATAGGTCAGCTGACTGGGATGGCCTACGTGAGTTTTACGTATGCTATCCCTGGGGGCAGCTTTATTTCTCTTCGAAGGACCCAGATATCTGTGCGGACTCCGTTGCTGACGTGGTGTTTCAGGGCACTGATATACCGGAGTCAGCCCTGGTTTAACCGGTACTGTGAAGAGGCCCGCTGTAAGAAGCAAGGCGATCCGAATATCTGCCATTTGAGGAAAGAATTCAATGCTGCCTCGAAGTTTAACAAAAGGACGACTGCCAAGGTTAAGTTCCAGCACATCAGCAGGATTGGTGATCGGTTAGGGAACTACTTTCCTGGGAGTAGGGCCTTCTAGTCGCTTGCCAAAGCTGCTGAGAATAACTTCCGTCGATCGTCCCTGCTACCGCTGCGGAAACCCGATGATCACTGGGCCACAATGCAAGGGACAAGACTGATCTAATGAGCTGTCTCCATGCCTCTAACTCAACTCTGGACGATGGGGGTGCTACACCGTCCACGATCTCGCGGTGTGTAAGCTCCATGCCGAACATCTGGTTCACGCAACGTGGAGTCGGGCGAGCTCTTGCATCTCTTAATGTCCGGAAGTCGAACAGGCCAGATGGCATTCCTGCGGTGGTATTCAACCTTTGCGCTCCTGAATTGTCTCCAGTGCTTACGAGATTCGTTTAAGCTTTCTTACTCCATGAGACGCTTCCCGGAAACTTAGAAAGTAGCTCACGTTCACCCGTTGCCTAAAAAAGGCATTACAGGAAAATAGCGATAACCTCTCTCCTCTTGGAATCCTCTCCAAGGTGATGGAAAGTGTCATCAACGTACAGCTCTTAGGGTATCTAGAGGATAGCCAGCTGATAAAGATCGCCAATACGGATTCCGTCATAATCGCTCAGCTGGCGATCTTTTAGTGTACTTTACACGCAGATGGGCTGGCGCCATTGAGAGTAGAGGTGAGACTATAGCCGTTAGCTTATATATAATATATACTATAGCCGGTCAAAACCTTTGCGATATCGCAAAGATTTTTGACCGCGTCTGGCACAAAGCACTGTTTCCCAAGTTACCATAAAGTCATAAAATAGCTTATTAGGGTAAGCAATTTTAATAGTGTTTTTTTATTTATACCACATTTAATCGAAATAAAATTGCTGAAGTATTCATTCCTTGGAACCCCCCTATCAACTGAGCTAACGTCGCGGTATTACAACGGTGACTGTAATCTGAAATTAATTTCTCCGACCACTTTTCTTCAATGATGTTTTAAATGTCGGTACCTCAGTCGTGGTCGCTGGCGAGCCCGTTGTCGGTGTCGGGGCGCAGCGAGTCTATGCAGGCAACGATCTTGAGCGCAGGCCCGAGCTTCATGTTGAGCGCCATCACGAGGTGCTCGGGCCGGATCAGCAGCAGCGCCTCGCCGTCCACCTCCTGCGAGTGGAAATCCTCCGCATACATCGCACACCCGGGGATGCTGCGGATGAACTCGCACACATCGGACACCTGTACACATATAAATTACACTACGCACCATATAAACATTTATTTGTCTCTACAGATAATTTTTTGGACTAAAGCGGCAGACGGTTAGTCTGTCTCACCTAGTGGTAAGTGGCACATGCCAATATCAGTTCAGAACGACAAACATTGGCAGATCCTCGGATGTGCTGTCTACTTTTAGAATAGAATTGAGGACAGGGTTGGGAAAATCGCGAAGGTTAAGATATAATGACATATCTCACTCATTAGACATTACCGAAACCAGCTTCAGCTCTTCCCATCCAGCCATTATCGGTGGCTTTCTTCAAATCGTCAGTCCACCTGGTCGGAGGATTGCCCTTGGACAGCTTAAGAACGGCAAAGCATCGGATAATGCCTATGAATAACTCTATTACGGCAGAGCTCTTTAAGAGCCGGAGGAACTCCCAAACTCTGGGAGTTACAACAACTATTCGATGGCGTTCTCCTAAATTCTATTAAATGTGGAGTATACTTGTGTTGTTCTTCAAAATAAAGAGGTACGGGCGAGTTACCACTAGGTCATATTGTGGAGCCGCCTGTCACCCCTATTATAAAAAAAATACTTAAGATAGACAAACACTTTATATACACCAACACATGTTTTTATTTAAAGGAGAAAAATAACAAGGCATCAAACATGACAATAAATAAATAGCACATTTACATAAGTATAGTCACTAGTCAGTCTCCTTGAACATTTCTAACTAAGAAGTATAAGTACATATTCATAAATTACATGACGGTGCGGTGATCAAAATGTATGATGAAAAAAGTAAAAGTAAAAAGTAAAAAAAGAAGATGATAGTTACTAAAAAACGATTTCATAATTATTATTGTGTAATTGTATAATTATTATTATACTGTTGCAAAAAGACCATACCATAGTAAGTAACACGTAAAATACAAAAACGGCCTTATCGCCAAAGCGATCTCTTCCCTGCAAACTTTGGGTGTAAGGAGAACAGATAACAATATCAAATAACCATCGATCAACCAAAATACATAGATGAATAATGCCTTGTGACAAAATACACGAGTTATCACTCATGAGCGTGTGCTGGTATAAATAAAATGGTACTGTCACGATAAACGAGTAGGAATAATTACGTTTTTGAGTCTTTACTTACATTGTCTTTACATTTGACAACACGGTAACGTCAAAAATATTGTAATTATTGTAAAATGCGTTCTAGACAGTTTTTCACCGCCACATGATGGACTGAATTGCCCGTAAGTAAATTTCATCGCCTTGCAGATGCCTCTTTTACAGGCCGTAATGCTACATATCTATGCATTTTGGTTGATCGATAGCTTTGAATTAACATTTATGACATGTTAACGGTTATCTCGTGTACCGTCTATCGCCCCTTCTATTTAAAATAAACTTACCGTCCACTTGAGCACGTTAGGCACGTTGGGCTGCGCATCGGTCCCGGCGCTGGCGCTGGGCGCGCCTGCCTGCTCGCACCTGACGCTCGGCTGACTGCCGCCCTCGTTACTGCTTTCATTCGTCGAACTGATGCGGGCAAGGCTCGCGCCGCTCTCTAGCATTTGCTTTTTGCCTGTTTCATGTAACAAAAAATACTAAATATCTTCAGGCTGGCGTAGACCTAGCAAAGCGCAGCGCAGAGCATGCTCGCGCAGACTCTTAGTCGCCGCGCCACTATAATCGGATTTTTTATTCGAGTCAAGGATATAATATGTAGAACTGTCCAACAGAGTGAAATTTGTACGGAGACGACACTTTATTGACTATCCTATAAATCCTATATACTGTTCTACATGTCATATCGCGAACGTTCCTCCTCGCTACCGCGTTACAGCGCTGCGCCTACCTCCATTTTAATTAGCTAAAAGACTAATAGGAAGTTGACAATGTTGATTGTTATTTGTTAATGAAAACCTACTCTGCGCCGAATCTAAAGGATTATGGGATGATTATAATAATCTATGGTATGAGTAGATAGATAAAACTCTTTACTGTATAATTGTTAAATTATGACAAAAAATAAGGAACAAGGTAAAAAGAGAACACAACCAGACGGTCTTATTGCCTTATAACTTTAAGAGTTTTTTTTATGGACGAAGGCGGCTGACGCGCATACAGTCCACCTGATGGTAAGTGGATACTGTCGCCCACAGACATCCGCGATACATGCCAACATTAGTCCAGAATAACAAAAGTTGGCACGACCCCAGATGCGCTGCCTACCTTTGGAGATATAAGAATGGATTTGGAGAAAGTGTTGGGAAAATGGGAAGGGATAGGATAGGAATGGGCTCTGGCACATCTCACTCACTACCGAAACACGTACGTACATTAGGGAAATATGGTAAAGTGGGAAATGCAGTACATTTCAAGGCAGTCTTCTGTGAGAGAGGGGTAACGTGGCCAGTCGAGCGCGCCCAGCGGCTGTTGGATTGCAACGTGCACTTTACCCCTCCCAAAGTTGTAAGAGAAAGAGAGTATTGAAAGTCTGGTATCTGATATCCACATTAACTATTTGCGATATTTAATTCTTTTTAAATACCCGTAACGATTTTGCGTTTTGTGCATCATTTTAAACTATTTTTAAGACAATTGAAGTAATGAATATAACGTAAAATCGTGGCGTTAACCTTTTAACCATAGATATAATTAAGTACAATAACATATTAGAAATCAAGCCGCGAAATCAAAAATCATTATAACCAACTGTTTTATGAGACTTAGAAGTCACAAGTTAAAAAATACCAATCTACTGCGTTAATAACGCCACTAACATACTAAAACCATTACAAGTGACAAAAATAATAAATATTATCAAGCTATTAATTCTATATTATTACAAACCTTTAATTCTATTAAGAAATCTACTCGTATTTACCTAATTCTATAATGGATTTGAAAAATTGGTACTGAAAACACTAACTGAAGTTTTAAAATCGTGAGACTTCATTTATAAAAAATCTGTAGTTTTCTTTGCAGATACAGAATTAATTAAAAAAAAAACATTAAATGACAATGAAAGAGTTATTTCAAATAGTTTTTGAAATTAATCTTATTTGACAATTGCGTAAGAAAGGAATCATAAAGTGATATACTCACGCGGCGGCTCGTCGCTGGGCTGTTTATTTTCCTTATCTTGGTCCTTGTCGGCGGCCCACTCGCGCAACGGACGGTTTACCTTCACATGTAAGTATATTTTTCTATTAGCATACGATATCTATCATATTTATCAAATATCGAAATCTAAAGAAAGACAAAGGTCTAAGATGTGATTCCACCAATCAGTACGGGGCTTGCGTGGTGATTGACTTCCCCAAATCAGAAACGTCTTGGGCTGCTATCGATGCATTTTATATTTATAAGCCAATTGTTTTCTAATTTACTCCATTCCTTCTGTATTAATTGTATTGATATGTTTTTAAGTATTATATTGTAATATTCAAATACATATTTTTTTATTTTAGGTATTTCATTAACTATTTCTTTTCCTTCTTGTTCCCAAAGTAGACAAATCTCTTGTTATTTTTGTTCGATCTTATTACTGTATATTATTGTTTATGAACGCTGGCCTATGTGTAATTTGCATTGTGATCTAGTTAGTAAATGTTGTGTATGTGGTTAGTACATAATATAAGCCTCTGCAATGAATAACTAAATTATTGTTGAATTTGTCAATGTAAACCAGAACTGGAAGGTAAATTACTTTGACAACTGGATATGACGGTCTGTAAAACTGATATTGAAGTATAAATACTTACAGCGAATGGCTCTCCGGCTTCCTGTATAACGTATCCCTCTATGACGTGTGTCAGTATGTTTGGCTTTACCATTGCCTTTGGTAAACCTTTATCTGTAAGTTCATATAATAAGTAATATTAAGCACAAAATGAGACCTAGCCTATGATTACACAAAAATATAATTTTCTATATAGAAAAAAATAGAATTCATTCAGTGGTTTTAAAAAGACTTCAAACGCCTCTTCCTTATAACATACTGTGGAGGTACTTGGTTTTATGTGTATGGTGTATCTGAAGCTTGTGTTAAATAAACTGTAATCATCCTTCATAATGTTATATTAAATGATCACAAGAATGAAATAATAAAATATACATATGGTGAGGTGTGCAAGAAACGACTGGCGAGCACAGTGTGGAACTGTGGAACGTTGCTGACGACGTAAAACACCGCGCGCGTTCTGCGTGCACTGTGTCAACACTCTGTCCTTACATACTGTGTTTAGTTCATAATTAATACAAGATTTTCGGTCGTAGTACTAATATTTCCAGTCGTATTTATTGCTACATTATGTGGTTTGCATAGAGGTTAATATCAAATCATTAGGTCTAAACAAAAAAAAATAAAGTGGAGCCCTAACATCTTGATAGGTCCAAAATTATCGTTTCAGTTTCTTTGTGTAGGTATTGTTGTCGTCCCTTGTTTCAGCTTGTGTGCGTGTCAGTTGGAGCGTTAGATTTAGCACGTGCAATATAATAAATGTGTGAGGGACCTCTATGCGCGTTAGTGATTGGCATGCTTCTTTGAAAGTGGCGACATCGGTATTCGTTTTATTTTGCAGTAATAAATAACTTTTTGTTTCTGATCCTTGATCTGAAGTCAAGAACATTTTATGGTGATACAGCTCAAAAACTCAAAAGTTCAAAAACTCCTTAAGCCTCGCACACTTAATACCACATATTTAATATTTTTGCTACCGCTAGATATACAGAGCATGTGGAAGAGAATATAAACCAGGAATAAGGCAGGAATTGTCAAAAGACACACGATTTCAGTGAGTTTGAACGGAGTGGTCCAATTATTTTCAATATTTGGTGCTCATTTCTTAGTGTACAGAGAAATAACACAGTTTACAATCATGGCATGGTGTGCTGTTAACAATTGAAAAGTTACAAGATAAAACAATCCAAATAAATACAGTTTTCATAGATAAATATAAAATAGGACACTAAACTTTTCAATCATATTTCTCGTTAATTTAGTTAAATTTCGCTAATTAAAGGAATTGCTATTAAAGAATATCCTATAGTTTTTTCTATATTTATTATAATTTGAAATATTGGGTTATAAATATGTGAAAATTACGCTTTGTTTAATAATTTAGTAACCCGATAATAATTTAAGTCAATAAAATTTATCGATAAAAATGTCTGTGTATTGGAGTAAATGCACTATGAATGTGTTCGAACGTATCAATTCCTGTTATTGAAATTTAATCAGGTTACATTTACATTATGAATATCCATCTTCATCCTTTCATAGATTAGGAGATTTTTGTATGGATCTGGTATGTGCATGCTTGGACAGTTAACTTGGTCTGGAAAGTTAAACATTAGGTAATCAATAATCATTAATTCTTACAGTAAACTAAGAAATCTTATTATTTGTTTTAGATTTTGAACTAATCCAGTATTGCGTGAAAAATGGCAGCGTGCCGTTTTTATCCTGACTGACTCGATCATTACCGAGCCGAGACTTAACGATTTCACAAGGGTTTAATTACAAGGGTAGAAGCCTATCAAACTGTAAAAATTTAGACTATAACGCCTTTAATGTTAGTTTTAAACGTGTATTAGCGCTAACTCAGCGCTCGAGCGTCGTACGCTCAACTCTCGTTTTTACAACACTAGTTAGCGGTGACCAGGAGCCATCGTGTACCTTACGAAGGTGTTAAGGGTAACTAACCAACTGGTAAGTTACAAGGATAACTGACCGTGTGGCGGCGTCTGACTGATGTGCCTCCCTGGTGGACACTGCGACCCCTTGAACATGGTAGTAGTCGTGGTAGTGGTGGTGGCAGACGCAGTTACCGCCGTCGTCATCGTCGACGCGAGGAATGAAGATGACGCGACTGTTGTTACCACCTGACCAATGATATTTTTTATATAAAAAGACAGAAGACTACCTTGAACTGTACTGCATTTCCCATTTTATCTTATTTCCCTATTGTACGTTCGTGTTTTTGTAGTGAGTGAGATGTGTCAGAGCCCATTTCCATCCCATCCTATCCCTTCCCGTTTCCCAACCATTTCTCCAAATCCATTCCTATATTTTCAAAGGTAGGTAGAGCATCCGGAAGCGTGACATCGTTTGTCATTCTAGACTGATGTTGGTATGTGCCGCGGATGTCTACGGACAACAGTATCCACTTACCACCAGGTGAGTCCACTTGTGAGTATCTGCCGCCATTTTTTCGTAAAATAAAACTTAACAAAGAAGGTCATGTTATTATGTACTTATGTTGAGTGAGTCGTTGTATTTTGGCTCCGTATGATGCGACTGGCGTGTCTCGTGAAGACAAAAGTCCGAAAAAATAAACAGAAACAAAATATCAGCTATATATATAGACATCACGGCAAATTATGATGTTTGTGATTTTGATGTACTGTATTTTTTTACAACAATACATAAAATATTGTAATTTAATTTGGTTGTATGTTGATTTTGGATATTTTTAGATCTATAATAAGTTTCATAGATATTTTACTACTTAAAGCTGGTCAACTAATTAACGACATCTGAAAATCTCTTGGATGTAAAACAATTGTAACAATATTTTGTTGCTTGTCCTTTACTAGCAAACGCCTCTGCAATGACGCGACCAGCTTGTTACAAGTCTATTGGCATTTGCTTTGCCATTGGCCACTTGAATATTTTGCATGGCTGGTGAATATTGATTATAAGCTTCCGTGCGATTGTTTTTTTCTCAAAACATCAAATTTTCAATAGTATTAATTTCAGAACTATAGGGCGGCCAGTCTAAGACTTGTATTAACTGACTGTCGTGATATCCAGTCACTGCAGTTGCGATATGTGGTCATTGTCATGTTGGAAATTCCAAATCAGTGGTAATTTTTCCTCGGCATAACGTAACATTGTTTCCTCTAGAATATGCATGAATTGAAATCTATCCATGTTACCATCTATTTTTCTGATCGGTCCAACTCCATGTTCAGAAAAACAGCCTCACGCTTTCCAATTTCTACCGCCATGTTTCACTGTGCTTTTGATGTATTTTGGATCCATTTCAATTTTCGGAGGACGTATCATATATTGTCTTCCATTAGAATTGAGCATTTTTAATTTCATTTTATGAAAAGATTTTATATGCATATTTTCCAACTGTTGTTGTGTCTAATATTCATATTTCCCGGCAAACTCTAACCTTGCTTTTACGTGCTCTTTCTTCAAACCTGGTACCTAGCCTAATAACCTTCCAAACAAGTTCGTGTCACACAAACGGCTTCTTATTGCCCTTGCACACATTCCTCTAGTTCCTTGAATTATAATAATTTATTCTAATTGGTTATTCTATTTATTCTAATTATTCCCTTTGAACGGTTCTTTTTTTGCCAACAAAATTATTCTTAGTCTTCACGGTGATTTGATGATTTGGACCTACATCAATGGTGTTAAACTTATTATAGTGTTTAACGGTATTCATAACCATATCCTTAGAACATTGTAAGTGACCTGCAATCTTTCTATACGACCAACCTTTGTTGTAAAAATTAAGAATAATTTCTCTTATACTCGTAAATGCATCACAACTTTTATTTTTACCCATATTAATATTTATAAGCAACCGCGGGAAATACCGCGGGCGCTTGAATTTCACAAGCAAAAAGAAATAACCGCGGGTTGTTTCTTTCAATTTGAATGTTTCTTGAAAAATGGAGATAAAATAATTAAAGTGTATTTCTTTATATTTCTTATAAATGGAATACTGTCTTTAATTCGTTGACCAGCAGCCACTACATGAGACAAATAAAAATTATAGTGTCTCAATCATCATTTTGATAGAGATAAAATTTGTAGTAAATCTAAAGTTTGCTTACAACAATAATAACATAAATCAAATTAATATCCTATATTCATATTTTTTTTAAATCAACTTCCAACTTTTATTAAACTTCAATATGAACTTTCAATTTCAACTTTACTCACTTGACCACCATTGTTAGTAGCATAGTAATAATACAAATAAGTTATCTTCATACATTGCTGGATTATTTTACGAGAGACACGGAAAGGACGAATCGAAGCGATGCGTTGCGCATTTCGATGTATCTAAATAGCCGTGTCTCGTACGCCCATGTAGATAACCACCTACTTATCTTTTTTACAATGTAGGTAGTTTGTGGGTGTGTACATGTATATGGGCGTGTATGTAAGTACACTTTGTTGCACGCCAAAGAATACTGATAGTGATACGAAAGTTTAAATTACTAGGTATACAAAATGTGTGTTTTAAATACCTGTGGTACTGAAGTAGTAGTTTCTTGCGTACTACTGGGCACAGGCGTAAGTGTGGTTAGCGTCGCTGATGAAACGGACGCTGTGTCGCTCGCACTTGTGGGTGGGAAGTCCGCTTTAGTTGGACTTGCTTTTGACGATTCTGTCAATAAAACAGATATTGTCAAAGATCTGCATAAGAGAAATTCAGCCCGTTGGATTAATTAAATTTCTTAATTTGGGCAAATAAAATAGCATTTTTAAATTAATCTTGTTTTTAAACGAAACGATCTGTAAATTGGGGCACTGCCTCCTGTTTAGTCCTATTGTTTGTATTGACAGACAATAGTTGGCATTATCCTAAAATTAGCGGTACACTCACATGTACGGAGGTGGTTGATAGGAACGATATGAGTTTTAGCAAGCCCTTAGTCACCACGATACCCACCCACGGGAACCGATGGGGTGATGCTATCCTAAAGTGGGCCGATTCGTATGCTCACTTTGTAATGAATTTGAAATAATTTTTAATGTTTGTTTTCTTGTCGAGTTGTAGAAAAGTTGTTGTTGTAGCTCTTTATTGTAGTACTTATAATTAATTGTTATTGTAAGAAAATACATTAATACTAAAAGTACAGAGGCGGAATTATTACAAAAATCAATTTCAACCAGTTAACTTCCTACCGGGTGCATTGGAGGTGGTAGATATGACCGCGTCGGGTGCGGTAGTTGCCGTGGTGGCAGTAGTGGCGCTCGTGGTCGCCGTGGCCGCGGTGAATGCCGGCGACGCAGCGGGCTCCGTCGCCGTCTCCGCCGCCGGCAGTGACTGCGACGACACCTGTTGCACGCCCTGTGCCTGTATTAGACAATACAACAACCGTGGTAGGACAAAATCACACTCAGATTGAGTACAAACAGAAGAACTGTTAGTACTTTGTTATACGTGTTTACTCGTTCTTAGCTTATCATATTTGCACAGTGCACGTAAGTACTAATTTAATTTTTTTTTTCTGAATATTATTCCGAACTACAAACGACTATTAGAAATACTGCGAACTTACTGGCGGAGGCATCTGTTTATCATCTTCGCTCTTAACGTGTGTAACTAGGGTGGTAGCCGGCGGCTGTAGAGGGAGCATTGACCCCTGCACAGGGGCTGCTATCAACCCCACTGTGCCTTGTGCTTGTAACGTTAACTGCGGGGAGCTTAGGTTGCTGCCGTTCACCTAAGGAATGACCAGTTTAATAATCTTAATCTTGACATACATATTGAAATACGATCAACATATCAAGATTAGGATAAAAAGTATTTTGGACTTTCTTAATAAAAATGTAAGTATTGATATATAAATATGTATGTATAACATTATAAATATGTATGTATAAAATCTGGGTAAATCTCAACACATATTATACACGTTCGTTGTTTAATTTTCAATGTATTACGAAGTCAATGGATTATTTAAAACTGTATACAGTATAAGTATATTGCGTAAATATACTCAGAATAGAAATGTGAATAAAAATACTGTATTTACTTCTGGTTTCTAAGGTCAATAGGAAATCGATATTTATATCGATCGTTATCGATAACAGGGCTTTATAGTCCACATTTTCACTACAGCTCTATATCGATCTATCGATAACAGGCTATATAGTCCACTACAGGCCACATCCCCCTTTCCTATCATGCTGATTGGTGGATATTACTCATGCGTAATATTTAAATTCTCATAGTAACAATTGCAAAAATATGTATTTAAGTAGAATCAATAAACAATGATATATTAATCAATACCCATATATGATTATTTTAAAATAAAAGTTTATGCATTCATACAAAACATACACATACAATGGCACCCTAGTTGATCATTTACAAAACAATATATGTTCATTCCACATACAATCTATATATAATACGTAGTAAGCATTCTCAAGAATCATGCACACAAGTAAACTCCAAACTGTACCAAACGACTAGTATTATTATATCCAAAAATCGACACATACATCCAGTCGTGCAAAAAAACATGCAGAAAAAGATGTATCAACTATGGCAAAACTAACCGATTTTATCTATTCATTTTAGTATAGTTTTTCACTAGCTTTGTACGTTTACTGTTACATATACTATATCAAACACTTGCCCCAAGCAAGTTCGATGTAGAATGTTTGTTAACCATAAATCTGGGTTGTTACACATTTAGGTTGTCACACATGTTTAAAAAAAACTATTTTGTTTATTGTTTATTATATGAGTTCAAGATATGTTGCGAAATAAAGAAATGCGATAAATTCAATAATAATCTAAACAAAAGTAGTGTTGAATTGAATAAATGAATTGAGTTTGCAAGTTTTCTTTAAAAATCCAGATCGATGTAACATTGGTGCATTTTTAGTTTAACTCTTTATGTAAAATAGATGCAATTACTCATTTAGGTTATCGTCTAAATTTAATTTGAAGTCTTTTATATTTGAAGGGCATAAATTCAATGAAACTATTTATTTAGTGGCCCTTATCAAATTAAGATAATATTATTAGCCAATTTATTCACCGCAAATAATAATCACATTAAAATGTTCGTATAATTATCATAGCGGATCGCATAGTACCTAAATTTTATTTTAAAACCTCTAAAAGGTTGTCAACACCAACGCGTTATCGGTTGCTAGGCGACGTTTTGTTATTAAACATTCTACATCGGATTTGATTCAAGTATATATACCATAACTCCTAATCAGAATAAAGATTTACTTTATATAGTATATTGGGACTAAGATATAGAACTGACAAATAGGTTGTGAAGTAACAGCACCTCTCCACATAAAAGTATTTTTCTGTACTTGTCCTGTAGTTATTGAGTACAATCTGCTGGTCGATGAAACCGTACGCGGATCTCTAAACGGATTCGGTTGCAAAAAGGAACAAGCATTCGTCAAGTGTGAATAGTTGTATAAGACACGTCGAAATATGTAAATAGTAAACTCGTAATTGTACAATATACACAATAATATATAATTAGTCGAAAAGTAGATTAAGAAGATAATAAGAAACCTATTTTTAACCGTATTTATTTTCTCCCCGAAATAAAATACACCCCGTACACCTGAATCGAGCCAGTCCGCATTTTCAGTTTTGAGAGCCTGAAGCTTCAAAAATGAATGTTTGACCGACCAAAGTTTTTTATGTAGTTTTGAAGCTGACATACTCACGATAGTTTCAGTATGCCATTGTTCCAAATTTGAATTGAGAGTACTGAAAAAATTGAGTTTTAGTGTAACAAGTCGTGTGTCCACCTTTCTCATGGGGAAGACTTGTATTGGATTTTTGAAAAAAAAAATGTTTTACCTAAAAGATGGTTTATTTAGTAACTTGTATTGCCTCCAAGAGCGTTTACGACGACCGTCATGTGGTTTGCCATGGAATTCATCAACGTCGCTGTTGACGTGTTGTGGAATGTTCTCCTATTCTTCCTCGATGGCAGTTTTCAGCCCCTGCAAGGTCTGCGGAGCTGGGTGGTGAGCTCAAACACTCAGCCCATTAATGCTCTATAGGATTCATATCTGGACTTCTTGCTGGCCGGGCTGTGATACTGACGATAGCGTCGGTATCACGGGAATACCTTCGTAAGAAGGTATTCCCGGACGATGCCTGCAGTGTGCGCTCTTGCATTATCACGCATAAAAATGAAATCTTGGCCAACAAACCCAGCATATGGCATCACAAGAGTCTCTAGGCATTGACGAATGTAACGGTCGCTATTTAGTGGTAGCAGCCGTGGTCTCGTCACAACCTGAATTCCAGTTTTGCCTTCCGTGGAAATTCCTCCTCAAGACTGTCCATAACTCACTTTCTCTTCAATACAGCACTGCATAAAACGTTCACCCTGTCTTCGGAACACCTTCCTCCTTCCATCATTACCATACAGGATAATTTGGATTCATCGGTGAAGAAAGAGTACCTGGCTCCATTGACGTGGAGTTCAATACAAATGTTCGTTCGCAAACTGAAGGTGTGCCGCGCCATTCAGTGTGCTCGTGTCAGTTTGGGACTACTGGCTGGCTGGCTTATGTGGTTTTACATCACGTTCTTCGAGTCTCCTAACAGTGCGAGCGCTAACAACCAATCCATGAAAGTTTCGAAGTTGTTCTTGGATCTCTACTGAGGTCAAGTGGTGATATCTTAAGGTCGTCGTGAAGATAAGCCGATCTAGTCTTTCCGTCGTTACTTGAAATCGTGGTCCTCCTGGAAGGCGAACGAAACCGCCAGTCTGTATCGATGATACTCTTTGAACAGCAGAACGGCTTAAATGAAGTTGTGCACTCATTTTTCGCTGACTAAGCCCATATTGAAGAAGTACCACAGCCTGCGCGGCTACTTCAGGCGCAGTATCCATAATTTTAAGGTCAACATCGATTTATATTTCAGGAAAAACAATTTAACAAAACGTTTATTGAAAAACAACACTATTAAATCAAAATGCAGCTCCAATTCAAACTTTCTACTTCCTTATTTTTTTCAAAACAATCAAAGATTCTGCTTTTCTTCTGTGGTTCAAATTCGTGAATTCAAATTTGGAACAATAGTACGCCAAAATGATGGTGAATATGCCAGCTTTCTAAACCGCATAAAAACTTTTTCTTTGACCTAACATTATTTTCATATTTCAGGATTTTATACATAAAAATGCAGGGTGGCTCGATTCAGATGTCCGGGAGTGTATATTGGTTTGTGACCTCCAAATTAAAAGCGCAATTTAATACATCCCAATCTACGATAATAATTAACAACTGAAAAGTCTATGTAGTCTCACTGGTTCTACCATTATAATATAATCAATTATTGTAATCATGTATAATTAATCGATTTACAACGCATAATTTCATTAAGACAACTAATTGTCAAATATCATATCAAGTCGCGGTTTGCCGTATATAAAATAAGAGTTATAATATAAAACAAACCTTAAAATTATTTAAAGGTTTCATATGACCTAAGTGTTCAATAATATAGAAAGCTTGATTTCAAACAACATCAAAGAAAAATTACACAAAAGAAACATTTATCTACGGCAATTAAATTTAACCTAATGGTAAAATATGTAAAATTTCTAAACAAGTATTGGAATACTTGAAGCGACACGTTCGTATTTTTTGGCTCAAAAAAGCTACAAACCTTCACTAATTAAAAGTTGATGCGTTTGAGCATTATGAAATATGAGACATACATTTGACATTAAAAAATATAATGGATAACGGTATGAGTTAAACAATTTGTTTGTAATATAGTAAATTGCACGTAAATATAAAACGTGTGTATAGACCACAAACATGTCTATTAGATTTAAAATGATTTGGTACACAGGTTCTCATTTGTATACATTTGGACTTTCTGAAGCAAAAACGAAAATAGAGTCACACAGAAAAAATGGTAACATTTGTAGCATTTAATCTTGAAATACAACATGACATAATTGTCATGTTTGGCATGGCGGCGGCGCCACGAGGGATGAATCTCTTTCTACCAAGGAACTATCAAATTGTATCTATGTTTTTTATATACAAATGAGTGTCCGCTTTAGTACTAGCTCTACGTTCGGAACTTAACAAATTTCACATGTAATGAACAATTTCATAATCACACATGTATAGCGACTGGAGATAAATGATTGAAGTAGAAAAGTTAATGGCGTCTTTCTAATACTAATTTTAAAGGACATCATTCCAGTTCTTTCATACTGTCAGAAAGTGTAAAGCTAGTATTAAGGATGATTCATGCCATAACAGATTGTTTAATTCGTGCCGTAAAAAGTCGAGACAAATTTTGAACGTTATATTCAATAACAATTATCAAGTCGTTGTTTTTCCTGATCTTTGACATTTTCCAAGATATTTTTCTTATTTCTTCATGGTAATAACGCCCAAAATTTGTAGTGAAAATATATTTTAACGGTCCACCAGTGTTCGTAGCCGGTGTAGCGTAACTACGATTACACGAATAAAGGTACTTGAACATTCAAATTCAGGGTAACGTTTTATGTAAGTCTACCTCTTATTAAGGTTGAGTAAATGGCGAAAATAAATTTATCGTCAAACACACCATAAACACAAATTGACTTATAAATGAGAATGAATCCACCATTTCAAGTTTTAGATGTCTGTCAATAAAAAATCGGTTTAAGTACAATGCAGGAGTACCTTTAAGTTAAAATTCATTAGAGTTCGCCAGCGAACGTCTTTAACAATTATCGTATTGAGAGTTTCATAATCAGAATATGTAACGATGATCGCCTGCAAAATCGGAACGATTACTACAGACGTTTGTGGACGGACTCTTTTAAAATAAACTTAAGAATATTGTAGAGGCTTGGAGATACCTCGTGTTGTAATATCGCCGGGGAGACTTGCACCAATGGCGTGGTCAGTAGCGAGCCGTCGAGAGTTAGACCCTGTCGTCATCACAGTGTGATGTAATATCTAGCTTTACTTCGCAATACGTCGTGGGTGACAAGTACAGCGCGGTCAAGTTTGAAGTGTTTTTAATTCTATAAAAATAATCTAACATACTTTGAAGATTTTGCATTTACTACAAAAATAGACAATGTTGACAAACTATATTTAAACGAATTGTTTTAAATTCGTGTATTTTAAACTACGGATCATTGTTTTTTAAAATTAGTTTTATTTGCGGCATAGTTTTAGGTTTTGGGAGACTATTCATACAAAGAACGACATCTTTAAAATCATGACTTTTTTTCGGTTACAAACTAAAATTCTGCCTATTAAATCACAGCTTAAATATATTAATACAAAGTAATTTATTTATAGCTTTATTAATCGTATATTCTACAGAACTACATATTTAATATATTTAATTAACATTAACTTCTGATCCTCTTTTATAAACATTATACTGAGATAGATTATAAAAGTTACAGTATAAACAAGTTAAGAAAAAATATTCCCTTAAAAGTTATATAATATACACAAATATTTATATTAACAAATACGAACTAAGAGTAAACTAAGTTTTCACAATTACCGGAAAAAATGTGTCGTCGATAGTAACAGCAAAGTGACACATACATTATACCTACATCTCACGCTGAGTAATATTTTAGTCACTTTATTGACACTATTTTATCTTGATACTTTATTGATTGATATAATTTATATGTTATATCAAGCGATGTCAGACTTGTTAGAATAACCTTTAATAGCTGAAAAACCCTTTCTTTTTAACTAATAGTACTATACAGACACTTGGTCGCGTTCCTTCTAAAACACGGCACACGCACACATCATTCTCTTTACTTCACTCAAAAGCATCTAAGCGAGTTCTCAATAATTTATTAGCTTAATTATAAGTGTAGTTACGTCTTGATTACAATCAATGTGCAAAATAGTTCTTTTGACTCTTGATGAATTTTAAATAAACAGAAATAATCAGTGATACTCCAGTTTTGCCCTTTTTGTATACTGTAACCAATCAATGTGACTTTATTTTTGAAACCCCTATCTATAGATAAGTTTGGGACACATGTTAAAAAACGACTGTTTTTGAAGTGACAAGAGTATTTTTACAAGTTTGTCAAATATTAAACAGGCAATGGATATCATACTAGTTTTAAAGCCAATTACGGCCCGGCCCATGCATTCATGTCGAGTTACTATCATAGTCATGAAATTTGATATTATAGTCAGCATTAATTAAGTCTTTATAGTGAGGGCTACCAAAAAATTTTATGTCACCAATGAATGTTACTAGCAAGTAAGCAGTGAAAATATGTACTCGGTTTTAAGCGTTATGTAAGATATATATAAGGGAAATTGTTGACTATGACGCAAATGCTGTAATGTATCTACACATTGTTAAAATACTTTTTTTTCTTTATTATACGAAATATTAAGTTTTCTATTTATTGTTCAGTTAACTCTATTCAAGTCATGTATTACTTGTGCAATGTAAGTTTGGGGTATAATGGAACTGACATTTGTGTCAAGGCGCAAAAGTTCCTTAAAAAGAGAATAAAAAGAAAGTTACTGAAACTATGCGTAAAAAGGTAGAAACGTTTAACATGTGGCTATATAGGAGAATGTTAAGAACATCTTGGAGAGAAAAAGTTCAAAATGTCACTTTGTTGGAACGTATGGGAAAGACACTACTAGATGTTACTCACACGATTGTTAGAAGAATGAATTAATATTTTAGGGCAACGGGGAAAAGGAGAACATCTTCTCTGAAAAGCCTTCGCAACTGCTTTAAAAATTCAGTTCATTGTTTAAAGCTACTTGTGTATAAGATTCAACCTTCGATTTCCAACCTTTTCCCAAATTATTGCCAACCTTCGATTATAAAGATGACACCTTAAGAAAAAGAAATGTGTCATAACCTTTTACTGTAACTAAAGGGCAAGCCAAAATCACGTCACTGTTTGGTAAACATATGGTGGCCTGCAGTCTTTAATATATTTTTCGTACCACTCGCTCAAAAAAGTGACATTCTATGCCACAAAAAGCGAACATAACAATAGTCATTTTTAATCTGTTAAAAACAGGGAAAGAAAATTGTACTGAATTTCATTCATCCTCTAGGGGGAGAATGTGATTTAAATTTGGAATACTTACCGAAATGTATACTGAACTACATCTGTGTTTACACCATTGAGTTTGTATATAAAGCATTATACATCATTTTGAAAAAGGAATACGCATTTATTATGCAGTTATGATTATTAAATAAAATTGCGAAAACCGACGAGGCCGTATGAGCTTGATGCCTTTGCTTTTCCGACAAAAAAATATTAGTCTAGGAATTTGCCGCGTTTTTGTTTTCTTCAAATACATAAACGTTAAGTTTATTTTAATTTATTTTTATAATTATTTTAATTATTAATTATTATTTAATTTTTTCGCAAATGGTACGAAATATATTTTATTTCATTTACATTGCAAAGGAATATGTAAAATTAATTTAAGGGGTAAAATTAATAATTATGTGAATCAAGTCGTAACACACCGGCCTAAGCTTATTCCTTGGTTACTCTACAGGGCAGTTAGGGTTGTCACCTACCGTAGACATCGCTGCGGAGTGATTCAGAGCGGTCTGTTGTTGTACTGCCATCCCTACGGAAGTCTGGACGAGGCCACTGCCCACTAGCGTCTGAAAATGATACATAGCAACTATGAAGACAAATTAGACCTCCGATAAAATGCTTAATACAAAACATATTTCCTCTCTGCGCCTGCAAAATCCGACAAACAATTTTTGTGATTCTTCGTTTATTTCGAGCCTTCTTATGAGGTCGGATATATCTGCAAAATCCGTTTTTTTTTAATATATTTATTAGAAACACATTTCTATTAAGAGTATCAAAAAAGAGATTTTGCAGATATATGCGGGGTGTAAGGGGTCCCAACCTACATCTCTGGGACCCAAGCCAACCTCACCGGCTCGTGGTGCACCCTGCCGACCAACGAACGAGGCTCTGGCGACCCGCCACCACGCACTGGACCAGCGCGGCGGGTTACGGTCCCCCCCCCCCCCCCCCTCCGCTATGGCAGAAAAAAAAAAGCTGCCGATAGGTCTAAATGGCGGACAATGGGGGAGGCCTATGTCCAGCAGTGGACGTCCAAGGGCTGAGAAAGAAGAAGAAGATGCGAAATCAAAATAAGGTTCGTAATAAATGAAGAATCACGATTTAAAAAACTGTTGTGGAATTCTACAGGAGCAGCGAGTATTTAAAAAAAATGTTAATCATTGATATAGTTTGGCAAAGAAAGTGGCACATTTAAATCTTTGGTTGTTAATCCTGAAGTCAAAACAAAATGAATTGAATATTTATTAATTTGTAAAACTATTAACTCCTCTCAGTTTCTGTTCAATTTTTATTATATTATTCTAAGGTAACCTATGATGCCGTAATCGTAATCAGTTCTTTTATCATCCACTGCTGTTTATGGGCGAGAAAGGAAGTGAATTACGTTGACAGATTGGAAAAAGAAAAATTCGATGAATTAGAAGAAAGACAATTGATCATAAATGTCGGTGTTGATATTAATATGTCTTCGGACGCCGAAATATCAGGTATCGAAGCAATCGATGTTGATGACGAAGATTTAATAATAATAAAGAATTTATTGATTTTGGTATTATATTCTTATTAATTGCTCCCGTTAACTCCAGAATATTATTATTAACTTTTTATTTGCTTTTTTGTTTTTATAACAATAATAACCAAATAAACTATTGCTGAATCTTAAATTAGTATTAATAGTCAGAAATTTACTTCGATGAAAATTTCATTATAGGTAATTTGTGATGACATAGACATTCAGTTTTTTGCTATCGGTACCCGCATAGCGTGCGAATGACGTCACGCTTGACATTCGTCTAGTTCGCTTGGTCGTATAATAGTGTAGGTATGTGCATACTGTCACTATCCGATACGTGGGTAGTGCGGGACGGCAGTCTGTAGCCGACGATTAAACGTGTAACGTACATTCCTTATTTTCATTCTTCAAATATCCCTAAAATACAGGATACTTAGAATGGACTATTTATTCGGGCATACAATTTTCTAAATTTATCGCCCCTTTCTAGTGGCACGTTTCATTTGCAAGACTATCTATAAATCCGTACTTGAACTTCGGAAGCTGTATGATACAGAGATACGTATGTGATATATTTTTTAAATAAATAAATAAAATAATGTGTAATATTAGAAAATAATTTCAATGATATTATTTACTTGTGGTTGCGATAATGTCTGAACTTGCGTAAGGGACGCATTTTGAGCCGCTTGCGCAGAGCTGAGCTGACCGACGAGCGTGCCCGGTTGCGCCATACCACCAAGCTGTACGCACAAAGGAATTACGGAATAAAAACAAGAAGAGAAAAGGCAACAATGAAAGAAACGGGTATAGTGATAGTTTATCCTCTATGTAAAAGTAAATTTTAATTTTTCAATAGAAAAATAAGTAGTTATTAGCATTATCTTAATTACATGTATGTACTAGTAAATCATAATATATATGTTTATATTATAGTTCATGCAACTCACGAGCACGCGTCAACCTTGCCAGTCCGAACACCGCACAATGGAAAATATGAACACCCTACCAGACACGAAAATTTTTTCTTCAACTAATGACATATTAATGTTAGGGTAGGTCAACTAAAGATATTTACAATGCTTTTGCTTTTTCCAATTTGAAGCGCTGTGATTAAAACCGAAAAACGGTATTTTTCGTTTTGCAGGTTCTGGTAGTAATTTTTTTCAACTGTATTGTACTTATCTTATAGAAATGTAAATTTGCAGTTGAATGACACATGTTTCATAAGAACTGGTCAGTATTTGCAAAAGATATCTGCAAAAATATAAATTTTTAGGGTCAAGTTTGAAAGGTCATTGCTCCCAAGGCCCTTCGAGTAGGGTCGTCTGTCTTTGCACACAAGTTAAGGCTAACGTCAACAATAAGTGGTAAAAGTTATACGACCCTACTCGTAGTGCGTTTCGAGAAATCTTAATTTAAACATACTGGTATTTATATGGGGGGAAACCCGCAGTGAAAATCGAACATTTTTTAAAATTACGAATTCACAGTAAAGGAAGATGGTAATCCATTCTGACAAGTTGTGTGGGCTTGTATGAAGGCATCATTTGTGTTCATACTAATGAAAATGAAGAAGGCGATTAATATCACCAATTTTATTTTAAGAATTCAAAAATGTCAAAGTACGAGTAATATCGTCAATGTATATTTTAAACATTTTAAGAAACAAACAATTATTTAAAAAAAATATATATCAGCCGAAAAGTACTTGGCGCACCTCAGTTCATGTTAAGAATATTTACCACTTAGTATATCAAAACATTTTTGAAAAATGTTCGATTTTCACTGCGGGTTTCCACCCATATAAATACCAGTATGTTTAAGTTAAGATTTCTCGAAACGCACTACGAGTAGGGTCGTATAACTTTTACCACTTATTGTTGACGTTAGCCTTAACTTGTGTGCAAAGACAGACGACCCTACTCGAAGGGCCTTGGGAGCAATGACCTTTCAAACTTGACCCTAAAAATTTATATTTTTGCAGATATCTTTTGCAAATACTGACCAATTTTTATGAAACATGTGTCATTCGACTGCAAATTTACATTTCTATAAGATAAGTACAATACAGTTGAAAAAAATTACTACCAGAACCTGCAAAACGAAAAATACCGTTTTTCGGTTTTTTTCGGTTTTAATCACAGCGCTTCAAATTGGAAAAAGCAAAAGCATTGTAAATATCTTTAGTTGACCTACCCTAACATTAATATGTCATTAGTTGAAGAAAAAATTTTCGTGTCTGGTAGGGTGTTCATATTTTCCATTGTGCACCGGTAGTGACATGAAGTAACTTTCGCGTCATTTATTTAAAGGCATATTTTGAAGGATATGATCTTTTAACGCGTACGGATATTCACCAACACAAGTAAAGAGGTGCGTGAGATTTTAGAATTATACCAGTGCTCAACATATACGTATAATTAATATATTTATTATATGTATATATATCAATATTTAATTACTAGCAATATGTCCTACCTGATGTATCTGTTGTACCATGGATATAGTCTGCGGCATCCCGGCCATAGGAAGCGTTTGCGCCACAGATCCCACTGGCAATGTACCTTGCTGCATACCCAGGGTCATGCCTGTGAAACAACACTTTCCAACTCAATAAAAAAATCAATACAAGGTCTCACAGGGTCATGCGTGTGAAACGACGCTTTCTAAATCAATCAAACAATCAATAAAGCCCAAAAAATCCTACTGTAGGGCACAGGGCTTCTCTAACAGCGATGAGTAACTGCAAATTGCAACTAGCGTTTTTAAATCCACTGTTGGACATGGGCCTCCTCATGCACATTGTCTTGTGAACCTTGAAACGCGACGCTGGCCAAGCAGGTTGGGTAGTCCTCTCTTAAGATTTGGTGTAATTCCTCAACGTTTGTGGTAGCGGCTTTGTTATCCCTTAGTCACCACGACAAGATGTGTACCGTGTAATGTCTTTTTTATGTACGAAGGCGGCAGACGTGGATACAGTCCACCTGATGGTAAGTGGATACTGTCGCCCATAGACATCCGCGATACGTGCCAACATCAGTCCAAAATGACAAACGTTGGCACGCCCCGGATGCGTTGCCTATCTTTGGAGGTATAGGAATGGATTTGGAGAAAGGGCTGGGAAAATGGTGAGGGATAGGATGGGAATAGGCTCTGGCACATCTCACTCACTACCGAAACACGTACACGTACATTAAGGAAATAAGATAAAGTGGGAAATGCAGTATATTTCAAGGTAGTCGTCTGTGAGAGAGGGGTAACGTGGCCAGTCGAGCGCGCGCAGTGGCTGTTGGATTGCAGCGTACACTCTCCCCCTCAACAAAGCAGATGTAGACCGGCTTTAGAATAGTACCACCCCATCTTTTCCCGCGAGTATCGTAAAAGGTATTCTAAATAATTAAAACAATATTGTACAAAAGGTTAGGTTAGTATTCAAATATATATCGCTATGGGCTGCCCTAGTTGTCTGGTCACGTAGAAAAACAAACATATAAGAAAGCTACTCAAAACGTACTCAAAGCGTGATGTGCGGTCTCGAAACAGTGCCATTTGTTGGCGTTCTCAGTTACACCGAAAAACACCAATCGATGGCCGAACACTTATTATTTATTTAACTTAACTTTAACTTAAAAAAAAAAAAAAAAAACTGATTAATCCTACAGTAATAAATGAGAGGGTAATCATAAGAGCCTCTTCGACACAGATTAGATGATAATTATTCTGTAATAGATATTGATTTTCTTTAATATTGAAAAATAAACATTATATATACCTCCAAAAATATTTAAATCGAACAGATTGGAACCAGTCAGAGAACACTTCTAGTTTCATAGTGTATTTGCTCTTAATATAATATCCAATTGATAGGCCCTCTTTTTACCCAACGGCGGAACGTAACAAATCTAAAACAAAGTGAAAATAAATATATGTGTACTAATATTTACCTTGTGGATAATGCTGTACCATCTGTTGCGTCTGTTGTTGCTGGTGCAACAGTTGCTGTTGTTGCTGTTGTTGCTGTCGAGAAACATACATTTATTATACACTCTTGATTACCGAAAAAACTCTTACGGCACGAGGCAGTCGTAAATGTAAGTTTCGATAAAACACTAATATTCATGTGTTAATAAATTGATAGATATACAACTCTTTATTGTATAAATTTCAAATTAGGACAAAATTAAACATAGATTAGGGATTCATACAAAATCAAATAAGAGAGCGTTTAAGTGGTTAACCTTACTTTAGTTATCTAAAAAAGCTT
Organism: Sesia apiformis; assembly: GCA_914767545.1. Taxonomy (NCBI): domain Eukaryota; kingdom Metazoa; phylum Arthropoda; class Insecta; order Lepidoptera; family Sesiidae; genus Sesia; species Sesia apiformis. Next base: position 11,717,379 of record OU611947.1, on the reverse strand, counting down.
ACACAACACATTAGAATCTTGATTATATGAACTAATGCTGGTGAAAATTATCTGGATAATCGAAAATTCGCATCCTCGAATTCATGACTGAATCATAGGTACTTCCCGTTAAATTAAAATTTATTAAAATTAAAGTACTTAATAACAAAAAAGAAATATTAAACATAAACTAAACAATTTTAAATAGTGTAATCAATAAACAACAGAAAGTTACAGATGTTGAAACTTTCTGTTCGTTCTTTCTCCTACATTAAAGGAGAATTCCATAGATTTCTACCTAACTTTTATGAACCTTAGTATTATACTTTTTCTGAAAGACCCAAGGGTCAATGTTGAGCAGGTCTCGTCTGCTGCCAACCCTATTTGCGTGCTCCAATCGTGCACGAAACATACCCGTAGCCTCTGTATTGAAACATATCGAAGAAATATAATATAAGACATGATTTTATAACGGACGTGTGTTGTTATTTGAATAAATACTTTTAAAATAAAGTATAACCCGACTAAATTATCTGTGGGCCTATCAAAATATGTCTCAGTAAAAACGTCGGTACAGCCAGCATAAAAATATTAAGATTTCCTAATATTCTTAACGTTCAGAATAAGATTCTTTTGTTCACTATGAATACTTTCCTTTTTTCACATTAAATAAACAGAAAGAGTCACTCTTTACAATAAATTATAAGATGTTATTAATTTATTTATTCTTTATTACGCAGGGTGAAAAAAGACGGGAATTAATGCTTTGAAGCATTATGTCCAAGTCAACGTTTGGACTATGCAGAGATGTTGTGATAGGTGTAATAACAGTTAAAACAAAGAAAAAATGTAATACTAAATGACGCGAATATATTATTTAAATTTAATACCATAATACATAGATAGATACATACATATATTAAGACAAATTCAATGATAGGTAAAATTAAGTAAAACTAGACAATAGTGACGCATATTAATTAAATACATACATAATACATACATTGCACTCGCGTTCTCATTTCTGTTTGATCTGCTGGTTGATTCGTAGAAAATGCTATATGGCATTAAGTCCGCCATTTGAGCAAATTACTTGTGTAATGAAGTTTAAATAAATAAATACCTGTATACATATAGTTATAGTTTTTAAGTATGATAACTTTGATTTCTTCTGATTTTAATGTTTTAATGTCGTTGTTATTACCGTCATCCCTTGCATGACTTGCTGTTGCATCATGGCCTGCTGCTGTATATTCTTGTTCTTTTCCACACCACTAATCTGGGTCATTTGGCCGTTGGAGTTCATTACCAGCAGTCTGAAATAAAACATGTTTATATTGTTTGTATGCTAATGTCGTAATAAATATATGTAAACATAAAGGACGATGGGAACAAATGAAATGATTTGCCACAATCGTTATAAGCAATTATAACTCTTAAACCACTAGGATTAGGATTAGGCAGTTTGCTAAAAAGTATGATAAAGATTTTGACAAATAAAAGAATAGAAAAGCGGTTTATATGGACCACCATATAAACCGCCCACGGTTTTGACACTAACTGCCTAAACGTTACAAACAGCAAGAGAGTGAGCGTGAGAGGTACAAAATGTTAAAATAATAAGAATTATGAGGTATTTAATAAGTTACGTATATTTAAATCTGTATTCGGTTGTTGTTTTTACATTGCAAAAATTCTACGGTAGTAATGATAAATCACTTCAATTTCAAATCATTTCATTAAAAGATTTATAAAATAATAGTTTATGTTGTAACTCACTGTTGTTTCGGTTGTTGCTGCATTTGCTGTTGCATCTTGTTGGTTTGATTTGCAGCGTCCTGTTTGGACGCAGGGGCCGGCGACCGCACTCCCGCCTTCCCACGGTGTTTCGCCTGTGTTACAAAGTTATCGTCAAAAATAAATGTTTATATTTTTTTATTATTTCACATATTTATTTACGTGTTACATAAGTCGACTATTTTATTTTAAAGTTATTAAAAAAGTGGCGTTATGCTACATTGGACGCATTAGAATTTCCTGTGTCATTAAGAGGTTAGGTTAGATTTTGAAATATCGTAAGAGATTGAGAAAATCAAAAAATTAAAGAAAATATGTACGGAAATTTCAGATAAGTGTTTCCCGATAAGATAATCAGATAAGATAAGAAATTTCATATTCCCGAAGATAGAATAAATAATCGATTCCAGTCATAATTCTGAATTAATTCAATTAATCTTTTTTTAGTTTTGTAACCACATTTGTTAAATAGGCCGCTTAATTTATTTTTTTACAAAAAAATACGCAGATGCTTAACTCAAGCTTGAAACCTTGAATTCTGCTCACGGTCCCTGAGGCTTCGGGAAAGGTTCGAACAGAACCGTTCCGGTATGTGTGGAAAGACGAGCTCTAAAACTTTCGTACTAAACATTTTTATTCTAATTATATTATTTTTATTAGGCTTGGGGAAGGGTTCGGATACAACCTGTATATAAGCAGTATGTTGTTGGATGAAGCTCGTAAAGCTCTGAACGTTTGACTAAACAATTTTATCCCAAAACGTATATAAAACAGCAAAATCTGTCCCATGCTATTGGTGTTCTCTTCTTACCTGGCTCTGCGCTTGGTTGGCACTGGTTTGCGTTGATACCGAGGAAGCGGGTCGGATACCTCCAGAGGGCAAGATGTTGGAGAGCGGCCGCGGCGTCTTCGACAGGCCGTCGGACGACACGCGGGGCTTGGCCGCCGTCCCCGTCGCACACGATACGCTGCCATCTGGGGAAATCGGAACTGATTTGAAGGATATGATCACACGGCAATCTCCCTTAGATCCCTAAACTGTGTAATTATTAGAAAAAATACTTTCTCAATTGAACCGCAACAAGATATCATATAAAAGAAAAACAAATTGATTTTCACATTAACAAAGAGGATATAATAAGCAACAAGTTCTTGCTGATAGTGATTGCTATCGAGGACATAACACATTCTGTAGTTTACTATAGCTATAGTAAAATTTTATAATCAAAATACATCGCACAGCCGGCATTAATAAAGCTCGCAAAGCACATTGTTAAAATATAAATAGGTAATAGCACGTAACACATCATGTAACAATTAAAATATTATACACAATTATTTTCTATACAAATTGTTGTATGATATAAAGTAAAGAAAGCTATAAGCTACACATAAATGTTGTTAACCTCTATGCAAAAATGAAAGAGACAATAGGCCAAACGAAATAGTAGTTAAATTAGTACTATTTATGAATCGTAAGCAGAAGATGTAAAACTGATACTAACTGTTATGCTGTACGTTGTTCTGCGGCGAGTGTTGTATGAACATAGAGGGCGGGGTATCAGGTTGTGTCCCCCTGATGAATATAGGGGGGTTGGGGGTGAGAAGACCTCCGGCAGGCAGAGATCCGGCCGGCAGTCCCCCCGCCCATACCTGAGGAAGCGCGCCGGAAATCTGCCACGGCGCGAATTGCATGGCCTGACCGCCCGTCTGCGAAACAAACAACTCGTTAGATCTAACAATTAGTAGCTAAGACAAAAGACACGCTCAAACTTGTGATCGAATTCAAAAACTTCTATAACTCTCAAAAAGTACGAATAACTTTTGTAATATAGTAGATAGGTGAAAACAACAAGTGTTTACTAAGTGAAGACAAAGTTTTCGTATGTTGTTTTACATTAAAACTTAATAAACCTATTAAAACGCAGTCAGGTATAAAACGTCAGGTATAAACCTATTAAAACGTTAGGTGGATACTCTACAGTAGAGTCAATGTTATAAGCCAGTTTTGACGTTTCATTGACTTTGTGACGATATAACTTTGCATCGGTCCTATAAATCCGTTTAAGTTTATAAATTCATTACTGAACACTAAAAATATTTTTTAACTTTTTAATAACTTTTTAATAAAAAAGCATAGACTTGTTTTTTTTATATTAAATTTTAATAAGTTCGACGGTTAATTTGGTTGCTAAATATCATTCTCAATTTATATTTCAAGAAATTCGAACCCCACTACAAGGTTACGCCTGTCCACATTTTTTTATTTTTAATAATAGGGATGTGATCTTTATAATCTAAGTAACTTGTAGAGAGATTCGATATTCCTAACGAAGAAAGTTACCGTTACGATAAATAAACAAGTTAAGAGAATAATAAAATTATTAAATAATTTAAATAAATACAATTATTAATTAGTAAATACATTAAAAAGATATATGTAATTAAATTGATATATCTATACCTCATTTAATATAATAAGGTCGGGGAGAAAGTCTTTTCGTATTTTGTATATATGAAGCTGTGATCCAATATCTTTGATTGAACGTATTGTACCCGGCTGGTTATGATACCATTAAAAAGGTAACATTTATAAAAAAGAAATAAAAAATTAAAAACTCTTCCCCGCCATTTTTCAATTGTTTTTCTATCCAAGAAAATGAGTGCATCTAACGAAACGATTCGATACATTTTAAAGTTTTATTAGAAAAAAAGGGAATAAAGCGACGCAAGTCGCGAAAAAAATTTGTGCCGTTTATGGACCTAATGCAGTGTCAGTAAGAGTAGCACAAAATTGGTTTAAGCGTTTTCAGTCAGGAAATCTTAATGTTAAAGATGCAGTTCGCTCCGGTCGCACTGTTACCGATAAAGTTGATGCCATTTGTGAAAAAGTGCAGCAAGATCGGCATATAAGTAGTTACAACATTGCTGATGAACTGGGCATTGACCACAAAACAGTTTTGACTCATTTTAAAAAGTGTGGATTCACAAAAAAGCTCGATATTTGGGTACCACACGAACTCACTGAAAGAAACCTAATGAACCATGCACTCGTTTGCGATTCTCTATTAAAACGCAATGAAACCGAACCATTTTTGAAAAGATTGATCACTGTTGATTAGAGGTGGATCACTTACGACAAGAACGTGCGGAAAAGATCATGGTCTAAGTGCGGCCAAGCTCCACAGACTGTTGCGAAACCCGGATTAACGCGTAATAAGGTAATGTTGTGTGTGTGGTGGGATTTGAAGAGCATCGTTCATTATGAGCTTTTACCGCCGGGCAAAACCATCGATTCGGATCTCTACTGCCAACAGCTAATGAGACTAAAGCAATAAATTGAGAAAAAACGCCCGGAATTTATCAATAGAAAGGGTGTAGTCTTTCATCGTGATAATGCCAGACCACAAACATCTTTGGAAACAGCAAAAATTGAGAGCTTGGTTGGGAAGTGTTGATGCACCCACCATATAGCCCTGACATTGCGCCCTCAGATTTCCACTTGTTTCGGTCTCTTCAGAATTCTTGTAGTGTAAGGTTAACATCAAGAGAGGACTATCAAAACTACTTGTCGCAATTTTTTGACCAAAAATCCCAAAATTTTTACAGCAACGGGATCATGTATGTCACTACCTACAAGATGGCAACAAGTTATAGAATAAAACGGCACATATATATTATTGTATAATTAATTATAATTAAACTTTTAAAAAAAATGTCTTGTATTTGTATATAAAATACGAAGAAACTTTTTCCCCGACCTTATATTAATATATTAAAAGTATATCTGAAATTAAAAAAGAAAAAGTTCGACCTATCTGGCCCATTTTACATACAGCGAAGAAAAAGATGTCGATAGTTTTAATGCCGATGCAATTCGCAACCACATTTATGGTTATTTATTATATGAGAAAAGAGTATTCATCTAGAAAAAAACATTTATGTTCATTAAAAGAAGCGGGCTTATTTTCTGGTGGAATATCATCTATAGTAAAAACTGCGTGTACACGTGTAACATACAGTTACACGCACAGTATACAGTTACAATACAGTTACACGTGTGCGTGTAACTGTATTTAATGTATACTGTATTTAACTGTTGTAATTAATGTTTTGTTATTGAAATTTGTACAAAAACATTTAATGTTTCCAAAGATGATTGGAAAAAGTGGTAGAAAAAACAAAAAAAAATATAATGGAAGATTTTTAACGTGATTTAAGAATTGATAATAATAGCTTCGTTCGCGGTAAGGATTCAGAACTGATTCGGAACTATACGCATGCGCAGTTCAAATAATTCCGTTCGCGGAACACACAGTTCAGAATTTCTAGTTACAGTTCTGTGTTCGCGGAACCGTCGAACTCGATTCAGGATCGGTTCAGTATCAGTTCTATAACTTTGGCAAGAATCCGTAGTTCCAGACATGCGCAGTTTTTACCTAACGACATTTGACATACATGCTGCGGCTATATTCAGTTGGTTAGAAACTAATAAACTGGTTAAATAGTTAAATAAAATATACATTTTATTAAGGGTTAAATAAAATATGGTTAGTTTTGTTTGTTGTTTGTATAAATAAGTTTATATAATACTCTAATAAGAGTAATCTGTTTTGGTGGGTCCACTTAAATACTTGCCAACTTAGGGGATTTCCCCCCAAATTTAGGGGGTAAATAAGTGGGATGGGTTTTTTTAGGGGTTTTATATTTTTAGGGATTTTTTGACTCTTCATATATTTTTTTGAATATATATTTTTCATATATTATGTGAAAGTATAGGCCCTGGGACAATCCAAACTATAATAGCTAATCATATTTATTTGTTGACCTAGCGACTTACGACATCTAGTACAAATATATTACAACTACTCTGTGGTGACTGGTGGTTATTGTGCCTATGCTTACTGGAAATACATATGTACGTTGATTATTGTTTACTTGTTTAATTCGATTTTGTTGTTGTACTGCTGTGCCGACAAGCAATTTGTTAATGATGCCTAAAGAAACTAAAAATAAAAAAATGTACAGTCAGAAGTACACGTAGATTTGGGAAACAGATTCAGATTTAAAAGGTAAAGAAATTTCATTGCATTTTTGTAATTTATATTTTTTCTTTTATTATATATTTTTTTAGGGGGATTTCTAAGTAATTGGGGCGATTTTGGGGGTTTTTGACTTAAGCTTTAGGGATAAATATTTTTGAGAGTTGGTAACACTGCCGATGACAGTAGATCGTACGCAGTTTGGTTCCGAAATCGTTCGCGGAAATAAAAATCACGAATCGGTTTATAACCGAGCATGCGTTCTACTACGATTCCAAATTAGTTCAGTACTAGTCCAGAATCAGTTCCGAATCCTTACCGCGAACAAAGCTAATAGTAACGATAGCAGTATCAACGAATCTGATAGTTCCAACTAATAAATAATAATTTATTACGTATATAAACTGGTTTCATTATATTTCCCTTAATTACGCTTAACTTTGAGGTCATGTGGCGTATGTAGAAGGTTTCTAATACTGTGTATGCTCTAACCCCTCGTTTACATTCAGCCACTGCTACTGCTCCTCGCACTGCTGTATTTATTGACCCAAATTTTTCTGTAGCAGCTTCGAAGGCAGTGAGTGTTTACATTCTGCCTTCATACTTACTTCACTTTCAATTCTCAACAATGACGGACATTGAAATTGTTGCTGCGTCAGCGCTATGTTTATATAATTATGCGAGTGTTTTAAATAAAAATAAAACACAGAAGAGACATTGTCGTCAGAGGAGATGGTGAATGATATCAATCCACCGTAATAGAACAATGTAAGTATTTATGTAACAACAAATATACAATGTAACATAAAATATATGTTTTTATGTGTTGTTTTATATGTGCTAATGATCAATTTCTTTTTTATTTCAGATGCAGTATGGATCATTTTTTAAAGGAGATGGATGACATATGAGGAATCTGGAGAATTTAATAACTTTTGCAGAATGTCACCTACAGATTTTAAATTCTTTGTTAATCAAAATTGAACCTATAATTTTCTTTTTTCTTCTTTAATAAAGGTCTAAATGTAGCCATAAGCGGTTTCTTCTTTGATTTTAACTCTTCTATTGTAATATTATCCAATTTATCACTTATTCTTTTCCACGATTCATGAACTTTGTGTTTAATTTTGTAATTTTTATCAGAAGGATCCCATATAGCTCCACTCGTGCACTCGGGTGCATAATAAATAAACAAAAAGAAATCGTTATACAAAAATTAAACAAAATAAAATAACCAAAAACGCGTCCATATGCTTCACGCGCTGGGCGACGAGTGAGCGAGAGAGCAGCATGTAAACACTCACTCGCGCTTGGGCTGTCCTCCCTTTGAAGTCCGCGCAAAAACCGCCAACGAAGGGAGCGCAGTGAAGTCTGCGCAAAAACCGCCAACGAAGGGAGCGCAGGGCAGCGTCAGTGGCATGAGCAGTGTCAGGGCGAGGGACGTGTTTACATACTCGCGCTGCCCAGTTCCCTGCCCATGTCCCTGCTCACTTCCGTGGAAGTGGGCTGAATGTAAACGAGGGGTAAAAATATTATTGGAGAATTATTTTTTTATGAACACTAAAATCGATATGACTTATATATCGATTTTTGTCTTTAATCGATAATTGCTGTTAGCTCACTTCACTACCTCATTACCTCACTATGACAACCAGTTTGACACTTGTCAAAAGTGGCCTATTACATTGACTCTACAATAAGTCGATGTCTTCAATCACGCCGTAAACCTATTCATAATCAGTAAGCACCATCGTTTTGATTAGTTCCAACTTTTAATAAAATGGCGGTATAACGATAGATAACACGCTAACGTTTCGAATCTAAAGGGTGATCCAATTCCAATTTCCTAACTTTTATTTAAGAAGAAACACACAAAATGTAACATTATCTTAGTTTTTTTTATTAATCGAATATGTGTTATTATTCATTAATTATGGAAAATGATGTCAGGCAAATGGCCGCCACTGGACCTTCTGCAGCAGTTGATTCGTTCGAGGTAATTTTCGATGACTTTTTCGTAAGTTTCGGGGGTTATCTCGTCTATAACTTGGCGGATGTTAGTTTTTAGGTGCTTCAACGTTGCAGGTTTGTTGGCGTGGACGCGACTCTTAAGAAAACCCCACAAAAAAAATCCAACGGTGTTAAATCGCATGATCTTGACGGCTAGTTGACGTCACCGCAACGTGAAATAATGCGACCTCTAAACTTTTCACGCAAAACAGCTAACGTTGCACGCGATGTGTAGCAAGTTGCGCCGTCTTGCTGAACCCACATGTCTCCCACATCAATATCTTCGATTTCGTGCCAAAAATAAACGGTTATCATGCGCCTATAGCGCTCACCGTTCACTGTTACTGTCTGACCTTCATCGTTTTCAAAAAAGTAAGGCCCAATTACGCCGCCTGACCACAATGCGCACCATACAGTTACTTTTTGGGCATGCAAAAGTGTCTGGTGTATCACGTGAGGCTTTTCATCACCCCATATGCGGCAATTTTGTTTATTAACATACCCAGAGTTGAAAATGTGCCTCATCAGAGAAGAAAATTTTATTTGAAAAATCGGCATCAACTTCCTGTTGCTCTAACACCCAATCTGCGTAAATTCTTCGCTGTCCATGATCTCTGGGCTTCAGTTCTTGTGTTAACTGAATTTTATACGGGTGTAGGTGCAAGTCCTTATGCAAAATGCGCCAAAGGGAGCCATAAGAAAGGCCCAAACTCTGCGAACGGCGACGAATCGATAATTCTGGGTCTTCGGCCATACTATCACTCACAGCAGCAATATTCTCGCCTGAACGTGCGCCACGATGATGGACACGGCTTACCCTATCTCCAATGCTTCCAGTTTCCTCAAAATTTTTCACTATGTTGCGAATTGTTCGCTCAGTAGGACGATTAGATTGACCGTAATCTTCCCGTAAACGTCGATACACAGTTCGTACAGAATTGTTATTTCTATAGAACAATTGAACAATTTTAACGCGTTGAGCGATGGTTAAGCGATTCATTTCGGAAATGTGTTGTTTCAAATTAACATTTGATGTTTCAAACACGTGCCATTATTGACAGCTGTCTAATTTACAGTGTTGCCAATATAGGAAACTCAAATTGGATCACCCTTTATAAGTAAGGAACGTGTTGGTCATGAAACATAGCAAATATATCCAGGCATTCATGAATGGAAATTGTAGCGTTATAACACTGTTACTGCAGCCTAGGTCTCATGAAAACGTTTTAAACGCGGGCTGATGCGGGCTACTAGTCCTAGGGTCATCTTTCTCATTGACCAGTCGCTTTAAAGCGTTTCAAAATTAATAGTAAAATGAGTGCTGACCGCTAAGGTAGCACTATTATAATGAAGACGACCACGAGTGTTTTAAGGTTCCAGTGTTCAAAAGCTCATTTGGACTGAATCGACGCTCGAGCGCTTATTTATATTCACAACCGTAATTAAAAAAAAATGTTGCTAGGACCCCACGCACCTAGGCTTATAGGGTGTTTATAGTTATTGTATGTAAGATTGGGAAATGTGAGACTTATCAAGTTTTTGAATTGGTTCACTTTAGTGATAAGCATGCGATTGTATGCTATAACTATTGCATGCTATAGCATGCGATTCCGATTGGAAACGTATAACCTGTAAGTGGATATATTAGAACCAAGCTTACAGTCATAACAAGAAGTGAGTAAAGTTTGGATGTGACTGTGACATGAATTGGATTACATAAGAAGGAATTGATGTAATATACAGGTTGTCCCGGAAAGAATGGATAAGCCTGAAACACCTTATAGTAGAGCTATTGGGCGCTCAAAATAAAATACAAAAAAAATCTATCCCAAGTAGTATCTAAGATATGTCATTTAGGAAAAAAAATCATTTTTTTTCACATTATTTTCCGTATCTCTGCACCACGGCTACAAATAAATGAAATCCGTCGGTTTTTTGGTGTTATAATATTCTTCATGGACTATACCAATAGATATGCAGTAAATAGTATGAATAGCTATTACACTTTTTTTTAAAAAAAAAACTGAACATCAATTTTCAGCATGAAATGCGGTAAATATTTTTTTTTGTAAAAGTTCAAGCGTCTTGGGTGTAAAAAAAATATATGAAGACCTAAGTGGTCAACTATTTTAAAAAAATGCGTGTTTAATACAGATTTCAAAATGGTATCATACATCCTTTTACCTAATGTAAATACGAGGTTATTGCTATTAATGTGCAAAAGGAGTAACGTCTTAAACTGTACCTGACCATAAGGGTTTAATAAAAAATAATGTTAAACATTAATAAAACTTTATTTGACGTGTACATTTACAGTAAATGCTCAAACTGTCTGCCACCGACTCTGATACACGCCCGACATCTCCGAATAAAAGCTCTTTTAAGCAGTCGCGCATAACGCCGGTGAGTATTTTTTGAAGCGGCTTCTCGGACACGGCTGCGTAACTCTTCTAAATTTCTAATCGGATTGGAGTAAACCTCTTCTTTTAGGCAGCCCCAGTAAAAAAAATCCAGCGGATTTAAGTCCGGGGAACGTGGAGGCCACAAAATGGGCCCCAGACGGCCAATCCATCCATCTGGGTATGTGGAATTCAAATACGCACGAACGTTTACTGCATAGTGCGCAGGACATCCATCATTTTGGAACCAATGGGATTCTCTCACCTCCTCGGGCACCTCTTCCATTAAATTTGGCAGATCATTTCGAAGAAAGTCCAAATAGCTTTGGCCAGATAAGTTCCCGGGCAGTTCAAATGGGCCAATTATCTTTCCGTTCAATATGCCGGTCCAATAATTTATTTTGAACTAGTACTGGGATCTGTCTTCTCTCATTAGATGCGGATTCGATAGTTGCCAGCTGTGGAGATTGTGCATGTTGAAGTATCCATTTCTCTTCAGTGTTGATTCATCGCTCCACAGAATATTATTAAAAAATTGCGGATCTTGTTCTATTTTCGCAAGCATCTGACGGCAAAAACGCAATCTTGCGTTGTAATCTCTCGGTTGCAGAGTTTGCAAGCGTCTAATATGGTAGGGGTGGAACTTATTTTTTTTCAATGCACGGTGCACGATCGATTTTGCGATTCCAGTGCGTCGTGCTATTGCTCTTGTAGAGGTAGACGGATCTCGTTCAATTTCCTCAAGCACCGTCTCTTCAATGTCAACATTAGCGACTCTTCCAGTGCTAGTACCACCAACACCGCTGCCAGGTATTCTTCCTTCCGAGTAACAACCGTGGACTCTGATGAATACGCGGTAATCCGGGTGACGTGCGTTAGCGAAATGGAAACGAAATAAACACATGCGATGTCGAACAAGTCGAGTGACGCACTAAAAGCTTACCTTACCAGTTATTTATTAACGGCGCTGTTAATTACATTTTACTCTTTCTCGCTCGCTCACACTCAACTAACTCAAACTCTCATTGTCTCACATGAAGAGGGGTAGTGCAGAGCACGCTCAGGTAGCAAATATCAAGGGTACACGGCCTTCACGAAACTATTTTAAACATTATCAAAACATAATTTCATTTGGTTGAACTTGAACTCGCTGTGAAAGTAGGTTAAATAAAGTATTTTCAATGTGTAACGTTGTTTTTTATGAAGCCCTTAGGATCAGGTACAGTTTAAGACAAGAAATGATCTAGTTTTTTAAATTTTGTAATTTAGTCGAATTTACTCCTTCTGCACATTAATAGCAATAACCTCGTATTTACATTAGGTAAAAGGATGTATGATACCATTTTGAAATCTGTATTAAACACGCATTTTTTTAAAATAGTTGGCCACTTAGGTCCTCATACATTTTTTTTACACCCAAGACGCTTGAACTTTTACAAAAAAAAATATTTACCGCATTTCATGCTGAAAATTGACGTTCAGTTTTTTTTTAAAAAAGAATGTGTAATAGCTATTCATACTATATACTGCATATCTATTGGTATAGTCCATGAAAAATATTATAACATCAAAAAACCGACGGATTTCATTTATTTGTAGCCGTGGTGCAGAGATATGGAAAATAATGTGAAAAAAAAAAAGATTTTTTTTTCTAAATGACATATCTTAGATACTACTTGGGATAGATTTTTTTTTTGTATTTTATTTTGAGCGCCTAATAGCTCTACTATAAGGTGTTTCAGGCTTATCCATTCTTTCCGCGACACCCTGTATATAATCTTTATCTCAAAAGAACAGTAAGCTAGGAAACAAAATCTGTAAATGGTAAAGAATATCTTCACTCCAAGCGGATTTTATTGAGTGAAGTTAAAAAATATCAACTATAACCAAAAATATAGTTATGTACTTTAAAAAGCGCCCTGTAGCCATATCGTAGGATTATTGTAGCAATCATGATTAGATAAGTACAAAATAAAAGTACTGAGTACTTCTTATTACCTTAATGCAGTAAAATATTTATTAATTTTGTCTTTGCTTTATATAGACTGTGTAACAGACCTTAAGTTGTGCATAAGTTGCTTAAGATAAGTGAATAGTTTTCACTCGGAGTACTGTGGAATAGTACAGCGTCTTTTTCTTAGATCTAAACGGTACTTACTTATACCGATGGAAGTCCGATGATTCATCGAAATTTTGAAAGTCATAGAACAAAAATGGTTATTGTTTATGAATACAATCACCAGTTTTTATAAATGTCACACGTCTGTTACACTCAATATTTCTTTAAACATTTTTATTACTCATTGCTTTAAAATCATGACAGATTTTTGAGAGAATGAAATTAAAAAGCGGAATAAAATGTAGCAAATACTTGATAAAGCGATTTTTTTTATTACAGTCGTCAACAGAACTTTTTAAAAATGTAGTAGTAAATTACCTGATAAGGGATATGATAAATAATGCACGAATGTCATGTTCGCAATGAAAAGTGCCTTGTTTCATATCCCTTCCCTGTATTCTTGTTCTTATATGGAGAAAATTATTGTAAATGACGCAAGCAGTGTATAACAAAAAATAAAAATCATAAAATTATAGGTATATAGTAAATTCGCATTGCGTGGTTGCGCTTCACAGTTTATGAGCAAAATTCGCAAAACAAATCATAATATCAAGTATTATAAATGGGCATACACGTACATATAGTATATACTACAATTTTTGGTAGTCGATTGACATTAGTCATTTTTTTATCTCAATTATGGTTATTTATTTCTCCATAATTTATGAAATAATTTGCAGATAAGAGTCAAATCATACTTCATAAAATGTAATGCAACAGAACAGAAAAACGTCTTTCTAAGCTCTACATCAAAGTAACAAAGTAGTTCGCAACCAAATATCGTGCTGAAAGGAAAATAAAATAAGATTTTGTTTATGTTGGTAATAAAAAAAAGTACCGAAAGAATAAGCACCTCATATAAAACAAAGGAAATGAAATAAGAATTAAAGTTTTTGGAAAGAAGGCGGCAGACGTGCTGACAATCCGCCTGATGGTAAGCAAATACTGTCGCCCTGAGAAAAACGTAGGCACGCTGGCCGATGTGCGACTTTCCTTTGGAGATTTGAAGGAAGGGTGACATTACACAATTTCCTACCTGTATTAGAGAAATTTAGCAATAAAACAAGTCCATACCTGTAGTGGGCTGATAATTTGCGCCTGGGCCTGCTGTTGTCCGAGCACGGGCTGCGACACCTGGACACACTGCGCTTGCACCGGCACCGTTTGTGCGTTACCAGTGTTCGAGTTGCCCACTTTACTGCTAGTTACTTTACCGCCGCTCATCACCTATAACAAATATCATTTAAATTAAATTTATTTTGGATCATGGCAATAGTGAAAGATACAATACTAATTACAATACTGCCAGGGTTTTAATGAATGTGAAGGAGAGCATTACAATCGAGCGCTGAAGCGTTCAGCGCTTGTTTTTACACTAGTTCGAATAGCCAAAAAAATATATGCATAAAGACAAAATTTTAATTAGTCACTAAAATGACATTAACAGTGTTACTAGTTAGCTACCATAGTTTCTAGTTAGTGTTAGCTGGCCACCCGATTGCACTTCAGTGAGTTCTAATTGTCATTTTACTATCTCGAATTAAAAAATTGAGTTAAGTTGTGTTCTCTCATGACTCATGACAACAAAAAGGTGAAACTGTCACTAGACTGACGTTTCAAGATGGCGGCAAATAGTATTCTTTGCACGTTCATTAAAAGCCTGCTATCGCTATAATGCCCGTCGGCCATCTTCATATTTCCGACTGTAACTGAACACTAAGAGGCTGTATATTACATAATGGTTAGAACATTACGTAATATACTCTGAAAGTATGATTGTTTTGTTCATTTTTACTCAATCATGTTGAAATGATGAGATGGCATTATTTAGTTAATTACTATACTATTGTTAACAATGCACTTAAGCGACATCACGAAATTAGGCCACGCCCCCTAATTTCCAGGCAAACATCGCCAGTAAAGTAGCAATCTAGGTCGTGCAAATAGCTATCTTTTAATGAAGCCTTTTTTACCCAAAAGCCAATGAAAAAATGTGTCATTTTTGTATTTATTCTATTTTGTATTATTTCGATATTATTTCTTTGTTATTGTTTTTGTTATTATTTCTTTATTGTTATTATCTCTTTATTATTCCTTTTCGATACAAACTTAGAATAAGCTATTGATTAAAAGTAAATATTAACATTGTATACAATTAAACAGTAAATATTAACTTACTAAGTAGTTGATAAGGAATAAGTACCCATTGTTCTGCCAATTATGTCAAACTACAAAGTTAATAATGTATAAAATCAAAGTAGAGAACAGAACAATGGGGAAAATGTATAATTAAGAAACTATATAAAAGCCTGTAGCAGGATCCAGCGGAAACATATGTAAACATTAAAGCATTTTCCTCGCCGGTTTTTTATTCCCCTGGATATCACATAGACATGTACTTGCTACAGGAAAGCTCTGCCAACATTTCCTTATCATTTAGATATGGAAATATCCAGTATTGTATAACAAATAAGGTTGTAAGAAAACCCGCGAAAATTGGCAGATCTTTTAAAAGTGGCAGTAATATACTGTAAAAATTGTAAATAGAATATGTAACAATATGTGTAAAAATAATAATAAGAAAAAAAAAAAAAAAAAGACGGTTGAAGGGGGAGGGGTGGTGAAGAGAGACGGGATAACGGTCACTAACGGGAAAATAACGGCTTAACGGAAAAAACCGCCAACGGCTCTCCCTACGGTATTGCCGTAAGCCTAATAAGCGGCTAAGGAAAAATGGAAAATAACCAGCATCCTGCGCAACCGGTCTATATGGCCACTGTCCCGGGTGCGGCTACGTTAACTGCACCTGCGAATGAGCCAACTGAAAGGGGCGCTCCATTGCAACGCAAGAGAAGGAAACGGGGTGGCCGCAAACACAAAGCGGCTACTGCCCCAACCACCTCCACGCCACAACCTGCACCGGGGCCGGCGTCTCGGGCTCCAGTAGCGCCAGTGCAGGTGCCAACATTGGCAGTAGTGAACGCACCGGAATCGGCTATTGCTGCGACGTTAGTTCCTACGCCCACTCCCGCGCCACAAGCCGGGTACAGGCCTACGATCCCAATTCCAGCAGCCGGACAACAGAGAGTTGTCCTAGCAACAGGGGAGCCGAACGGGGAGCCGATCAATATGTTGATCGGTGCCTTGGCGGAATTCTTCCTGGCCGCATGCTCCGGCGCCGATTTGGCCACGGCAGCAGCGCGTGGATTGGCACAACTGACACCATTTTATAATGGCCAGCAGAGGCAACCTTAGAATTATATATTGGAATCCGGGGGGTGTCAGGGGACATCTCCACCATCTGAGAACTCTCGTCCAGTCGCAGGACATCCATGTTGTTCTACTGGGCGAGACCAAATTGTCGCCTCAACGTGACCTCCGTCTACCCAACTTCTTCGTGTATCGACGCGACGAGGTATCACCCGAGGGAGTGCCATACAGAGGCACCGCTGCCCTCGTGAGGAGAGACCTAATACACGAAGAGTTGGACCTGCCGCCGTTCACCTCTACTCGCTCCATAGGGGTCCGAGTGAATGCCGCCGGCGCGGAACTCCGTTTGTTTGCCGCATACCGACCCCCCAGATCACCATTCCACAAACAGGACATCCGAAAAATACTCGATGGAAGCACGCCTACACTCGTGGCAGGGGACCTTAATGCCAAACACCCGGCTTGGGGTTCCCGTGTGATTAACCCCGCGGGAAGGTGGCTCATCGAGGATTCCGAAAACCAAGGGTACGAGGTGGTGGGCCCGGATGCGCCCACCCATGTGCCCGCCAACCCACGGTATTCCCCGGACGTCCTGGATGTGGCCTTATGTCAGGCCCTCCACTGTCCGGTCCATGTCGACGTACTATATGATTTGGATACGCAACATTTGCCCATTCTAATCACGCTTGGCCTCGCGGCGGATTTT
The DNA here is from genome assembly GCA_914767545.1 of Sesia apiformis. Classification (NCBI taxonomy): domain Eukaryota; kingdom Metazoa; phylum Arthropoda; class Insecta; order Lepidoptera; family Sesiidae; genus Sesia; species Sesia apiformis. Next base: position 11,700,117 of record OU611947.1, on the reverse strand, counting down.
ACAGCCGCAAGGGCACCCAGAGATAAAACGCACTGGCGCACCTATAGTGGGGCGCTATCCGATCTTTCCCTCCGCGGTACTCTCTCCACGCCGGAGGAGGTGGAAACAGCTGCGTCCTATATCACTACAAGAATCCAAGCCGCAAAGGCCGCAGCTACAACAAAATCCTCCGCGACCTACCGCCGAGAGGAATTGCCGCCACACTTGTGTGCCGACTTACGCCGCAAACGCGCACTACGAAAGCTCTGGGCGCGCTCTCACTGTCCGCGGGTTAAGCGTGAACTCAACAGCCTGACGGAGCAGCTGTCGAATGCGGTTAAGGCGTTCCGTGGTACCGCCTGGAATGATATCATAGACCGGGCGGCAGAAGACGATGTCAGCCTATACCGCCTCAATCGACAGCTGACTAAAGTTCAAGCCCCCGTTTACCCGCTGCTCAACAGCGCGGGTAAACGTTGTTACGCTGCCATGGACCGGGCTGAAATCCTTGCCAACCACATGGAGAAACAGTTTACTCCTCACTCTGCCGCAGACGCCGCCGCCGATTTCCATAGACACGTCGAACGCCGCGTTAGAGAATTCCTGTGTGTTCCGGCGCCTCCGCTCCGGGGAAATGACTTTATCTCCCCGTCAGAGCTGCGCAAGGCAGTTGCTCGCCTGCATAGGCGAAAGGCGCCGGGTCCAGATGACATCTCAACGATGGCGCTAATGCAGCTGCCTAAGAAGGGTCTGGCAGCATTGACCAGACTGTTCAATGGGATCCTTCGCACTGGCTATTTCCCTGCATCGTGGAAGCTGGGTAAAGTCATAGTCCTCCCGAAACCAGGAAAAGACCGCCGTCAGCCCTCGAGTTACCGTCCCATAACTCTGCTATCCCACATTGCTAAGCTGTTCGAGCGTTTGTTGCTGCGACGTCTCCGTCCGCATCTCCCAATAAGGGCGGAGCAATTTGGATTTCGCAGCAACCACTCCACAACGCTCCAGCTTACGCGTGTCCTACATCACCTGGCATCAGAGAGCAACCGGGGCCGATACACGGTTGGAGTCTTCTTAGACATTGAGAAGGCCTTTGATCGTGTATGGCACGAGGGGTTGCTCTTCAAACTTTTGGATACCAGGACGCCGCCTGCAATTGTGCGGATAGTAGCGTCCTTCCTCGAGGGTCGAAGTTTCTACGTCTCGGTCGAGGACGTGGCTTCCCAGCCACGCCTCATTACTGCAGGAGTACCACAAGGGAGTTGCCTTTCGCCGTGTCTATATGCAGCGTTCGCTAACGACATCCCCACTCTACATGCCCAGCTGCAGGAGTGGGAGGAAGACGCTGTCTTGGCATTATACGCCGATGACAGCGCATTCTTTACATCTTCACGCAGAGCTAATATTGCTGCCAATAAAATGCAACGTGTCCTGGACCTGCTGCCAGACTGGCTGGACAAGTGGAGAATGGCCGTCAACGTTTCGAAGACGGCCGCCCTGCTTACTGGCCTAAAACGTACCATGCCGCCACCGCTCAAGTTCCGAGGTCAGGACGTAGGATGGGAGTCCTCTGTCCGTTGCCTCGGATGCCACATTGATCGCTCGCTGCGCATGATTCCGCAGGTGGACCAAATGGTCCGCCAGGCGAAGGCTGTACGAGCGACTCTGAGACCTGTGTTGGCATCACGCGACTGAGGGTCTATAAAGCCTACGTCCGCTCGCGTCTCACATATGCTGCGCCGGCATGGTACGCGCTGTGTTCCCAAACACAGCGCAAACGGCTGCAGGTCCAGCAGAACGTTGCTCTGCGTATAATCGTAGGAGCGGGGCGTTACGTACGCAATGACGTCATCGCCCGCGACGTGCAGATGCCTTCGATAGAAGAATTCGTGGTCCAATTGGCGCGGAGCCTTTACAACCGCGCCGATAATGGACCACACACTCACCTAAGAAATCTAGCGCCTCTGCACTCGCGGCCGCCGGACGGACGTCCGCTGCCTCGCGAGCTCCTGCAATCACCGCCATCCTAGGGTCAGACAGTACAGGGTGGCGATATTCAAGGCCAACATAAGCTGACACAGGTCAGCAACCAACGACCAGGGGAGCTGTTGCCCCCTGAGATGACGCCCGAGTACGAGGGGTTCCTCACACTCGTACCTGCGCTCGCGCGCTGAAAGCGCGCAAGAGTGCGGAGGACCCGGTTGGTTGGTTGGAAAATAACGGTCACAATACGTCATCAGACGTCTTATAAGAAAGGAAAAACAACTTCCTAATACGTCATCAGACGTCTCCCAAAACAGCTCCATAATACGTCACCAGACGTCTTCTAAGGAAGGAAAATAAGGGAAATCCAACACGTCACCAGACGTCTTCTAAGGAAAGAAATTAAGGGAAATCCACTACGTCACCGGACGTCTTCTATATGAAGAAAAGTACCGCCGTCTCGAACACCACTGCAAGCCCTCAAGCCAATTTAAGAAACCAAGAAGTCTTTTATTCACGTGATCCCCTCATCCGATAGTTCCGGCTCCGCCAATCTACGAGTCCTGTGGATTGAATCGCGCCGTGGAAAATAGGGTCCCGTGCAGCAGCGCCCTAGGGTGACCACTCACCGCTCGACTAAGAAGAGTTAAGGGGCGACGTTGTAGGGACCAGAGGAACGACGAGAAAACACACGGATCGATCGTAAGGCCGTTCGTGTGTTTTCAAAGTAGTTTTCCTTAAAATAAATTTTTGTTAATCGTTCGAGCCGAGTGACTCTGCATTCATTTGTAGATCATTGGTTTCGAATGATTTACAACAACTATTTTTTTTCTATTTTTCAATGATTTTGTTTTTTTTTCGGAGTAACTAAATTCTTGTGGCCCTAATAGCCTTTTAAGAGTCACCAGACATGTATGGATTAGGGCGAGCGCAGAAGGCGCTCAGCCAGTGGCAAAAGTGTGTGGTAACGAGCCTAAGGGCTCCTACGCCTGTAAACCGGTGGAAGGAACGAACCTCGGCTTAGGGCTTGCTTTGGGAGGGTACCGCGGGATGGCGAGTTGGTGAGAAGCGCCCAGGTACGTGCCGATGCCTAGTAAAAGTGTTGGCTGAAAGCCGGTGTGTTCATGGTATAGCAAGGGGGACGTCCTCGTCTCCGCCGGCGGGGACGGTGTATAATAGGTCGGGGAGAAAGTCTATTCGTATTTTGTATGTATGAAGTTTTGAAGAGCCCCATAACGTTTTTAATTTAATTTATTATTTAGGTTAAAGTTGGATCATGTTATTATGGTACATAGATTGACTACAAAAACGGAGTATCATCGTAGCCTTATGCCTTACCGTTGCCTTACCATCCACATTTACCTTGAATTGTTGAAATCCTACTCACATTAAATTTAATTTAACCGAAAGCGCATATAAAGTTTCCAACAATAGAAGTCTAAAGGTGTGAAACGTTAGAATAAATAAATCAAATTTTGTCAAATGTGTATCACATTTAAAACATAATTTTAGCCATGAAAATAGGTTTGTAACGATTATAAGGACCATTATAGATTCAAATATTATCTTTTGTTATCATTGCAGTAGAAATAATGGTTCGGTACCGTACCGATGTCCCCACTGATAGACACAACGGGAAATGCAGACATAATTCGTTGCAGAAAAATGGAAATTAGTTTTGTGTTTGAATTTTCATTGTCTCCGCTATAGTTATGAAATACCTTAAGGCCAAAATAAAAACGCAATTAAATTTGGACTAGTTGTAATTTTATTTATTAACATTACAAGCAGTCAGAATTTTTTTAGACCCGTCTTAATCAGTAGGTACAACGGAAATTCAAACACAACATTTATTAATGTTGTCCCCACTCATTTCAACGCGAACAATGGTACCAAGTCTAAATAAGATTGAAATAGTTGTTATAATAAAATTATCCTATAATTACATTTACATTAATGTGGGCGCCGTTCACCTTGTGCATCTCGCCGGGCTTCTGCTGCTGCCCGATGCCGGAGACGGTGGGCTGAGAGTGGGCCGGCAAGATGCTTGGCTGAGAGTTTATCACTCCGACCGGACTGAACACGAACGTTTGGTTCTGAGTCGTCGGGATGGCTGGAATTGTCGTGTATCCGGGGAACGGACCTGCGGGTGGTTTTCGTTCGTATAATAAAATTGTATTCAATTAAAAAACTGTGAAAAATGATTTTCGAACCGACCGATGTCTTCAAATTCTAGATTTGACAATCACTGGTTCAAGACCACCGTTTCTCAACTTGGGGAGTCTCGACCCCAAGAGGTTCGCAGTTCAGGCGAAATTAAGCACTTATGTACTAAAGACCTTTTATTAGTTAATTAACATTTATAATCAAATATTAAAGAGTAAAATCATAATTAGATCCTAATAATTTATTTGTAAGGGGGTCGTGAAATTATTTACTTAATTTTTGACCTTTTTAAGGGGTCGCGACACTGAAAAGGTTGAGAAACGATGGTTTAGACGAATGCAAAATAATAAGAATGGTATGGACTAAAGCAGATTCAGAAACATCTACGTATATCGAATATTTTATCGAATCCACGTATTGAACCGATCGATAAGTAGAACCAGAATAGTCCTATTGGTCGGAAGGTGGGTCTCTGCCTTCATATATAATAAGAGATGTCACAGCGAAAAATTATGCAGTTAAATATAATTTTTCGCATGTATCAAAGTAAGTAAATGTTAAATATAATACCATGTGTATGATAATATGTTCAATTCTTTGTGTATTCACGCATTGGTGCTTCTTATTGGTTTATATATTAATAAAATAATGGGATTGTATATGATATAATATATTACTGTATTTAACAAGATAAAAAAATATCATCGCAATTGCTTCAGTTCACAAGTGAAAGAGGCTGTGTTTATTCCATAAGAGTTTCATAACTTTAAGTAAGACTGAAGCCTATGACTGAAGGGACGATTGTTAACAGTATCACCCTGAAGCGGGTGAAAATACAATTAAATAATACATATATATGACTTTGTATCCCAATATGTAACTGGTACTAAGACTGCTGTTATACAGATACATCTTATTAAATGAATGGCACAATATCAACCAGGATACATTATAAAAGCTTTCAACCTACAATGAAAATATTACAACAATGTTACAACCAGAATACATTATAAAAGCAAAACACATTTTATTATCACGTTCAATAACTGGAAATACTAGTGAGACAATTTAAAAATGCGTGAAAAGCAGAAACAATAAAAACTTGACTCGCAAGAATAACAAAATCTATAATACATCATAAAGCTGCCTGTGTTTAGCTCAACAAAACGTTAACTCCGAAAGAAGCCTCAAAACAATTCCAATTGAAACGCCAATTAAAAAACTGCTGAAATAAATTACCAAACGAAAGAATCCCCTTAGAAAATTAAGGCACATCCACCAAAGTCAGCCAATTAATGTAAACAAACATATTTAATCCAATTTTAAGAATTTTTATAAACCTTGATCCGGATATGCTAGACCTGTAAAATTTACTACAAAAACTAAATAGTGTAGAAGTTCTTTGTCACACTTTATCTTTTACTCTACAGGGTAAATTGCTTACTTATTATACTAATAAATATGCTATAAGGGCATCGTGAGTATGGCATTTATGAGTAAATTGTGAATAAGTGCTCTAAGGAATTACTAATTTTATTTTTATTCATTGGAGGAAATACAAGTTACTGAATAAACGATTTTTTTAGGTAAACCAAAAATCCAATGCAAGTATTCTCTATGAGAAAGGCGAACACACGGTTTGTTACACTAAAACTCAATTGTTTTAGTACTCTGAATTCAAATTTGGAACAATGGCATACTGAAATTATCATTAGTATGCCAGTTTCAAAATTGCATAAATACTTTTTGATCAAACAGTCATTTTTTTATCTTCAGGCCATCTAAACTGAAAAAGCAGGGTGGCTCGATTCAGGTGCTCGGGAGTGTATAAAAATACTTATGTAGAGTTGTGGTAATTCATGTATGGTTGTTATAATTAGTTGTTTCATAATGATGCTACAACGAGATAATTCTACAATTGTAGACAGTGAAATGTTAAAATAAAACTATGTATTTGTAGAAAATGTTCAATATCTTTGTATCTTGTAAAAGATTCAATTCTAACTAGTCATTTCATTTAATAAGTTACCACCCAGAAGGAGTTTGACCCACAGTTCAAAATACAGGAAAATACGGACAATGAATTAAATTGGCAAAGAGAAAATTTCGCATGTTTTTGAACTTAGCATTAATATCAACCAAATTGTAAATAAAAAATTTGAACCCAATTAATTAGTTACAAGTTATATTAATTGACACACAGAAATTAATAATTTCACTGACCACAATTGTAGTGTTGTTAATAAAAATTAATAGAATCAAGTGTCAACATGTCATATTTACCGGCTTGCCCTTGAAGCACCTGCTTGCCCTGAGTGGTAAGCATGTGAGGCGCCAATTGATTGCTTTGAAACGGCTTGCCGGCCGCAATCACCTGGAGACAATAGTAAATTTATTCACATGCTTGTTATTATCTACACCAGTGGTCGTCAAACTTTTTTGGTCAAGGGACAATAGACTAATCGTGCTGAAATTTTGAAACGACCACGAGAAAGACATAGGCTACATTTCTTCACGCGAACATAAACAGTTTCTGCAGAATAAATGAAAATCCGTGGGTATCACCGCGTGCGGGGCGTAGACTAGTTTAGTAAATATAAATATATTTATTTATTTATTCAACCTAACTAAATCGTACTCAAAATCAGTCACTGTAGCTAGAGTGGGCCTTGACCTGCGTATATTTTTGTTTTGAGCCGCAGTTTGACGACCACAGATACACTATTCACTTGGGGCCGATTCCGACCAACCGCACGGCATCGACGCGGTGCGCCTAGTAGGTTGTTTATTTTAATAGTAACCTTTATCTTTGACACATATGGTTTAAATTTGTATGACGCTGTAAGTAAAGCCAGTGGAGACGTCCAGTTGGAGGCAATCAGACCTTAAAGTAACTAAATATTCATACATTGATGTACACAGAAGTAAACGTAAATTACGTAAACAGTTTATATTCTAGTTCCTGTTATATTGTTCCGTCATTAACATTTTCAACAATTTGAACTTTTTATATGTTTTTGTACTATTAAAATATGTTACCATTTAAAGAACTCCGATTTTAAGTAATAAAATATATTTCTTCTTTAAATTATCTCATTCCTTTTATATGTGTATATTAATATAAATTATAAATGTATTTTAAATAGCATGTAGTGATAATCAGTAAGCCCCAACTAAAAAGTAACTATATACTACCTTTTTATTTAAATTATTTATCATCTGTAAATTTTATTTAAATTATTTATTTAATTATAATTGTTTTCATCTGTTGGTTACCCAAATAAAAAAAACTACTAAATAAATAATGCCGATTGGCCATATTCTGCAATAATTTCAGAATGATTGAGATAATTACCCTGTTATATTGTAAGTCTTTGAACTTTCATTAGTAAATAAGATATTTTACTTATTACTTGTTACGTAATTTTCAAATTTGTAAATTACCTAATGTACCTGTTTGTGTGGTAGTGTTTCTTCATCCCTTCTATCAAATATTTATATATCTATCCGTTCGAATTCCTCTTTCTATTCCATCTATTCTATTCTTAGGGAGACGGAAAAGGTATCGAGACTTTTAGGTATCAAGGGTTTTTTATTTGATACCGATACTTTTGTAATCGATATATACTTTTACTCATATGAGTACTATTATGACAGGTGTATGGAAATTAATAATTGATTCTTCTAAATATTACTCATGAGGACAATGTCAATCTAAGAAATCGATAAAGATTTGTTTTTTTAAATTTCCATAAAAGTATTGGTACTTTTTGGTGTTTTCACTATCATACCTTGAAGTGGAAAGGTTATCTATACTTTTCTTTCGATACTATGACCTGTAGGTATACTCATGAGTAGAAAGTATCGATACTGTGTCTCTATCTATATTCCACCCTCCACATCTCTGTTAAAACATTTTTATATAATAAACCTTTAATTTTTAAAAAACGAATTTTGTTTGGTTTTAATAAATAATAATTATTATTATTAAAACAACCTGTTCCAAATTACACAAATGACCCTGTATTACCTGTATCCCCTGCGAGTTCAGGCCTGGATGTAGCGCAATGTTCCCGGGCATAATGAGAGGGCCCTGCGCATTGTAAAGCTGCTGAAGATACGTGTTGTTTTGAAGAGGCTGCTGAATCACTTGCACGCGGCTGTGGCCCCATTCAGTACTGTAAAATATTACCATTCTATGTTAATGGAGAAGATTTACAAGTACCGAATTTTTCGCATTTATGCTAAACTATTACGTATGGTGATGACTATTCAGTTACAAACGCGCTACTCGGGATGATGACGTCATAATATATGAATTGCAATGCAACCAGCTCTTTCAGTATCCACTGGTGGACGTGGGCCTCCTCATATACATTGTTTTGTGCATGAGGGATGTATTGCCTTAAAACACCACGATGGTCAAGCAGCGGGTTGGCGACCACTCTTTTAGAGGTTGTGTAGTTCGTCGGGGCTTGTGGAAGCCGCTTTGTTATCCCTTAGCCGCCTTTTACGACACCCACGGGAGGAGATGGGGTGGTGCTATTCTATAGCCGGCCCACACCACACGGCACGTCACAATATATACAATCCCTAATTTAAATACCTTATCTTAAAAAGTTTAATCTTTAAAAGGGAGTCTCAACTATTTTCCGTGCGTTTTAGGAACAAAATGTTTAGAAAAACACTGTACAGTTTCATTATGTACGTTGTTGTTGTTTTTGTTGCTCTTATTGTAGGTCCTTATTATTATAACCATTAATTATAATTAATGGTTACAATAAGGCATTACAATAATACGATAAGTACAAAAGAGGACTTATTCCTAGAAGGAATCTCTTCCAGTCAGAATAATCGAGTTGTCATTAGAAAACGGGCTACAACATATAAGAAATAGGAGACATAGTTGTACATAGACACATGTATATATACGTAAATACGAATATATACATACATATTCATAAATATACGAAAACAAATACATACATTCAATACATAAACATACATACATAGTTAACTATACGTAGCGGGATTAGAGCACAAAGCTTTATATAAATTAGAATTGAAAGAAGCCGCAGATTTTTCTAATTTGTACAGGGAGCTTGTAAGTTTGTATGTAAATGCATCGTGACGTGACACGCTGCTCGTTCAAAATCCATCTTATACGGCTAAAACTTCGTCATATTTAGATATTATAAAAAAAAAGAGATTTTTAAATTAAAAGAAATGGTAAACTTCTTCATTGCGGGAAACACAACTAGCGAAGACTGGGGTATTCATTCGTGTTATTTTTATTTATACTAAAAAAATAGCCCAAAATTAAATTATTGCAACACTGATATATAAAAAACGAAACAAATTTTCATATGGGTATGAGCCGAAATGATGCTAGTACATTTGTCGTTGCGAGTTCTAGCCGTTGACTTACTAGACTTACTTCTAGAGCTCATTAAGGATCACGGAGCCAGTGTTCGAATAAGAAATAGTCCATTTTTGCTTTCACTTTCAACTACCGTAGAGTAGTTTCACCTTGTGGTTAAAAAAATGAAATCAAATTAATTAAACGTTCGACTTGCCTGATTTGCTGTGGGTGTTGTGTATTTGGCGGCAGGCTTTGTAGGGGTGGCATTGTGCTTATACCCGCGCCGGCCTGCTGCTGAATGCTTGCGCTTTGTTGTTGCTGTAAAAAACACAATATTGATAACTTTTATAGAAGGAATGTTCTTTTCTATAGAAGAGTTACTCAAAAATTATGAATATAGTCAATTTCGGTGCCCTTTGCAGATTAAAAATAGCATTGGGAATGAGGGGAATATGAAGTACTATCATTCAATCCCATACCAAAACGTAAGGTAAACCGTACCAGTTCCGAAACGTCGCTTTTTTCACATCAGGTTATTGTTAATGGCTATAATAAATGTTCATGATAAACATAAAATTAATAGATGATTCGATGTTCTAAACAAAATCTTTAGAAAAAGTAAACTGGGCTATATGAATTTTGTATGGGAACCTTCTTTTCAATTAATAGCATCTAAATCGCCATATTTCTACAAATGAGTGAAGTAATACACAAATAATAACTTGAAAATTTATCATCTATATCTTGTTTCGTTTGTAAATTACATGTGACAGAGAGATGAGAAACGAAGTGTAAATGGGTTGTTCGAATCCTATGGATTACACAATGAAAATAAAATAATATTTTTAGCCTAAGTTATGTGCCTATGAGATGCTATTTGGTTTCAAATATATTTTTTCACATAATAAAATGTGCAAATTGGAATCAAAAATATGCAATTAAAGTATTGCAATACCGAAAACACGGGTGAGGAAGTGTCGTACATTGCACAAGTATCAATACAAAAAAACGTACCACACTTGCATTACGTTAAGACCTACATTTTATCTTAAATAAGATCTTAAGTTAGGCTAGATTTTATGGAACATGAAACATTTACACGTCAAGTGGAGACTTTTATACGTTTTACTTAACCTCTCCCTTAGTCTAGAGGAGCCCTATGTTTTTACCACCTGCTTTTTTTAAAGCGGGGTTTTAAACTTCCCCCTTCTGTAAAGGTAAATCAACCAAGTTTAGGAATCTATGATTTGAACGTGTGTTACCTGATGCGCTGCCATGCTGCTAGGCATTGATGAGACAACGGTGACAGTCTGGTGGTGAGGCTGTGTGGGTTCGTGTTGAGACATACTATGTTGTTGCTGCACTGTTGATGATTGATTTTCCACTATCTAAACACATTAAACACAATAAATTAATAAGTATTCATACAATTTAGGTTCTATCCACACTCAATTTTAGAACTGATGCATTATTAGTATTACATTCATGTGTGAGTGACAGAGAAAACGATAGCTTCAAATATTTTCAAGTTCATATCTAAACTATCATATCAATCTAGCATTCAGTTTAAGAATGCAGTGAGATATCCATTGCTCAAGTGAGTAGATGTCCTGATTGACTAACGGCTCATTTGCACAAAGATTTTCTCAAATGTATAAGGTTATTGTATGGTGATCAAACTACATACAAGTCTCGCCTACAACTGTTCTCGTACTTATCCGTAATCAGCCTTTAATGTCTTACTGCAGGGGGACTGGGGGGTTATGTGCCGTAATTTTCTCACGAGGCCCTCACTGCAGAAAAACTAACAATTTTTAAAAATCTGTACCTAAGTAGAAACTCGGTGGTACAGGCCGAGCTTTAAAATCACGATCACATGAATGTAAGACAAGTATACTCATAGAGACTAGGCTATCACCGCTCTTCACTCTTCACATGTAGATAAAAACTCCATGATAACACAGTTAACAGTGATTAGATGATGATAACAGATGTTTATACGAGGTTTTAACTGATGTTCGAGAAACTCTCCTTGTGTAAATGAGCCCTAATAGTGTTCTCTAAATATGTTGGGTGTGCTATGTGCTAATATGTTCACTATTGGTCAAAAAAAGATGACGCCTACTGTCTCGAGTGATGACTCACTGCATTTTTAACGCAAACTGAGCTTAGTAAATATTCTAATGATTTTGAAAAAATATTTTCATTATGAGCTTCTTTTCTTTTCTAGGTGATGAATAAACGACGAAACATGTAGATATGTTTAACACAAACCAATTTCAAGTATATATGTTTATACTCATGATCTCAGATTACCCAAAATCAACCAGTGATTCAACTAGGGGAGGCCTGTGCCCTGCAGTGATATGTTCTGTGTTGATATCAAGTCTATACTATAAACTTTGATGAATACTAACTTGTTGTTGTTGTTTTATTTCTCCGGACATGCCGGTCTTCTGGTTCTTGTCAAAGAGCAGGTTGACGTTATTTTGAGGCGTCGCCAGAAAGCTAAGGTTAATTTCACCAATGCCGGGGACGTTGAACTGCTGTGTGTGCAGCGGTTGATTGTTCACAACCTGAGGGTAAAATATTTATTAATTTATTTAGTTATTTATCAATTATTCCATTGCACATCATTGTACACAAGATGAGCTTAATGACTTAAGGCATTGTTTCTCAATCTGTCTTGCAGTCAGTCAGGAAAAATAAAGCACATATTGTGAAAAAAACCTTTTATTAATCAATTGGTGATTTACAATCAAATGTTAAATGGTAAAAAATAATTAGGTTCTAATAATTAGTAAAGGGGTTGTGAGGTTATTTACTTTTATGTAAACTTTTTTAGGGGTTCGCAACACTAAAAATGTTGAAAAACAATGCCTTAATTGAGGTATTCTCTACCATTCATCCTTTGCGGTGATCAAAGAGGTTTGTTGGGAGGTGTGTGAAAGATTAGAATGAGATGGCAATTAAACACTCAGTTCACCTGATGGTAAGTGGATACTGTTCACAATATATGCAGACATCAATCCAGAATGACATGCTCAATAGGAAAAGAGAGGATGGGATGGGAAATGGGCGCAGACAAATTTCAATTACTGCCGAAAATCATTATGGCAGTTTTTTGTAGTTATAATGAGTTGGTGCTGTTTATAGAAATGTGTTTGTAATAGCATGTCACTCCAATTAAGGATCTATAACGTTTTAGTATGGTATTGTATTAGTGAACATGCTAATGCATCATATCAATAAACTAAAGAAACTGCTCTTGTAAATAATCTAGCCAAAACAAAATAAGATTCACTAAGTTTAAGGTTTAATTTATTAACTTTATTAGTATTCTTAAAGTTTTTAAAAGTTTCTGGATTTAACACTTTCTTAAAACATATGTAGTACATTTTATGACATTGTTTCTGTGAAGACGGGTAACTCGGCCAGTTGGGCACAAACCAACAGCTGTGGGATTGAAGTGTACCCCCTCTGATATAATATAATAAGTAAGGTAATAAATATTTTTAATGTTACCTGCAAAAACTTTTGTTGTAGCTCTGGTTGCTGTTGAACTTGCTGGATCTCAGCCTTCTGTTGCTGCTGAGATTGCTGGTGTTGCTGCTGCTGCTGCTGTTGTTGTTGTTGAAATTGCTTCTGCAACTAAAATAATAATTCTTTATCATTTTGCCTTGAAGAGTTCATAAAATACTGAATACTGATTTGTAATAAAGCTATGTATACTGACCAACTCTTGGTCTTGTTGAGACTTTATCTGCTGTTGCAGAGCCTGCTGATGCTGCCGCTGCAAAGCCTGTTGCTGTAACTGTAGCTGCTGTTGTTGCAACTGTTGCAGCTGTTGCTGCTGCAATTGGAATTGCTGCTGCTGTTGCTGTTGAATTATCTGCTGCTGAATCTGTTCATTCAAAACAAAAAATACGACAACATAATGGATATGACAAGATTTTTTCAGTGTGACAAATAATTAAGTGATCTCCAATATTAACTATATTATTTTTTATTTATTCATTTTGTAGAAGGGCCTACAAGATATACAATAAAACAAGACTAAATACTAGGCTAACTACTGTACCATACCATCAACCTGTCTCTCCACTGCTGCATATAGGCCTCTCCCGAGGACTGTCACCACACACAGTCTTCAGCTCATCTGCTCACACACATCCACCGGTGACATTTTCAAGTCATCAGTTCACCTGGCACCGGCCAGGTGAACTGATGACTTATCCACCTACATACTACACTACATATCCTGGTATGCTAACTACTATGCTGTAAGTATATGTTGCCCTATATACAGACTGTCACCACAAAGAAAATGTGGAATTGATGGGAATACGTTTTTCATATATGAATACAAAAAAGGAAGACTACAGGTCGAAATGCAAAGCAGTTTGAAGCACTGTTAACTGTTATAAAGATCTAATTAAGCACTTAACAATAGTATTTAATAGTATTCACAGAATATATTTGGTAGTTTATTTCACAAACTTTATTTCAGATTATTGTATAATAGGCGAGCTAGCTTCATTGAGCTTAATTATTCCTTAAGGCAGTCTCTAACAGCTACCAGCTAACCCTTGTGTTAAAAAGGGATTTTAAACATTGGGATGTGTTATGAGAAATATAAATATATAATTATATTAGGGAAATTGTAAAACAGCACTATTCTGTAAACAATACTCCAACTCCAAAGAATGTAATATGGACTTAAACTATGGATGGAGTCTCATCTTGATGATGTGACTACACAAGACTGGGACCATAAGGTACCTTAACTGGGATTGTGACCTCAAGAACAACCAGCAATATTGATAAGTTTATGCAAACTGATGTTACAAACAGACTAAAGATATTTCCTGAATCTTAAGAGAAATAAATATTAAGAATGAAACATTTTTTTTTTAATTATTTTTAGTAATTAATAAGACAGTAAAATTTATGAAACAAATCAAATGCAGATCCTTTCCTATATTTCATTAGTAATATTCATAATTAAGGCTTTTTACAGAATACAGCCAGATCTCAAATAACAACTAATTATATTAACATTAAATTATTAAAATCAAAATTTAAATATGCAATCAGCTCTTAGATTTCAGTATCCACTGCAGGACATTGTTTTGTGCATAAGGGGATATCTGGCCTTAAGACACTACACTGGTCAATCAGGTTGGTAAGTCCTCTTCAAGAGGTGGTGTAATTCCTCAGTACTTGTGGTAGCAGCTTTGTTATCGGTTGGTCGCCTCTTATGACACCCATGGGAAGAGATAGGGTGGTCTATTCTTTAGTCTGCTGACATCACACAGCATTAAAGAAATTTAAATATAACAGTTATTTATTGTACATTAAGACAGACCTGTAACTTGTCATCTTCTTCCTTTTGGTTCCTGTATCGAAAGTCATCACTTTGATTATGGTTATCAGGCTCAGACTTCGGTTGCTTCAAATCCGCAGGTCTCCTATAGTTAGTGTTCTGCTTATCTAAAGCCAGCAATGTGTTAGCAGCTTCGTATTTATCTTCAAATGTAATCCCTGCCTTCTGCGCAAGTGTCTCTAAGCACTGCAATGGCCTCTTTGTAGTCTTGGGAGATGCCTTGCGTTTTTCAATGTGACCGTTGCCTTGGGACTGCTTTGGCACTGTCCTTGTTATAGTAATACTATTCTTATTACTTTCATCCTTCTTGTCGTTTTTAGACTCTAATGTGAAGTAGTTCTTTGGATAATTATTGTCTTTATCCTTCTCTCCATTAACACTACTGTTCTCAATTAGAGTAATTGTTGTCGAGTTGGTGACTTTTATAGACTTGTCTTTGGAGTCATCTTTTGCTGAAATTGGTTGGCCTGACCCATGAGTGGGAGAAAGAAGTTGTTGTGTAGGCACATGTTGATTTATTGGAGTGCTAGGATTCTGAGCCTCTTGAGGGTGCAATGGTTCTTCACCAGGCTTTGGTAATGATTGCTGCTGAAAACCAGCACTCTGAGGCTGCTCCTTGGTGGCGTGTTCCTCCTTCGGGTTATCTAAGATCTCAGATCTGTAAAAATAAAACATACCTTTGCAAACAAGTTGACACAAAGAAAAGTCCACAACACCACAATTACGGAATTCAAATTATCTGTTAATTGACACCAATCACTATAGTAAACATCTATACGCTATTATAATTCATTTGAATAAATTAGAATGTGCAGCACTTTGTATTAGACAAACGATACCTGTAAAACCCTGCCATAATCGTTCGAAGTCTAATTACTTGGAAATGAGAATACATTATATATATGTACTAAACTAAACTAACTAAACTTTTCTCGCCATAAAATTAGAAAAAAATATAGAATAGGTACGAGTCAATGCGGCGCGTACAAGAAGCCATTTTGAAAGGGTGGAACGATTTTTTTGCTATCGAGAACTACTTTGGTAAATTTTCTCTTTGGACGTTGGTTTTGTCACAGACCTCATACCGTCAAAGTACATAATCTATGACATTCAGTTCAATAATAAGGAGCAATTATTCCTAATCAACTAGCTAGAAATAATAGAGAATGGTTCTAGATGCTATGTATTGTAGATTATTGTTCTATTTATAATAAAAGAAAAAAAGAATGAATGTCCAGGAAAGAACGGATAAGTCTGAAACACCTCACAGTAGAGCTATTGGGCGCTCAAAATAAAACACAAAAAAAATCTATCCCAAATAGTATCTAAAATATGTCATTTTTTTTTAAAAAGTCGTTTTTTTCACATTATTTTACGTATCTCTACACCACGGCTACAAATAAATGAAATCCGGCCGTTTTTTCATGTTATAATATTCTTCATGGACTATACCAATAGATATGGAGTAAATAGTATGAGTAGCTGTTGCACTTTTTTGGAAAAAAAAAAACAGAAGTTCAATTTTCAGCATGAAATGTGGTAATTTTTTTTTTGTAAAAGTGTAAGCGTCTTGGGTGTAAAAAAAATGTATGAGGACCTAAGTGGCCAACTATTTTAAAAAAATGCGTGTTTAATCCAGATTTCAAAATGGTATAATACATCCTTTTACCTAATGTAAATACGAGGTTATTGCGATTAATCTGCAGAAGGAGTAAATTCGATTAAATTACAAAATTTAAAAATAAAGGTTCTTTCCTTATCTTAAACTGTACCTGATCATAAGGGCTTCATAAAAAACAACATTACACATTGATCATACTTTATTTAACCTACTTTCACAGCGAATTCAAGTTCAAACCAAATGAAATTATTTTTTGATAATGTTTAAACTAGTATCGTGAAGGTCGTGTAACCTGGCAGCGGTGTTGGTGGTACTAGCACTGGAAGAGTCGCTAATGTTGACATTGAAGACAGTGCTTGAGGAAATTGAGCGAGATCCATCTACCTCTACAAGAGCAATAGCACGACGCACTCGAATCGCAAAATCGAAAGTGCACTGTGTATTGAAAAAAAAATAAGTTCCACCTTTACCATAATAAACGCATGCAAACTCTGCAACCGAGAGACTACCACGCAAGATTGCGTTTTTGTCGACAGATACTTGGGAAAATCTTC
The DNA here is from genome assembly GCA_914767545.1 of Sesia apiformis. NCBI lineage: Eukaryota > Metazoa > Arthropoda > Insecta > Lepidoptera > Sesiidae > Sesia > Sesia apiformis. Next base: position 11,683,069 of record OU611947.1, on the reverse strand, counting down.
TGTAGAGCAATGAATCAACACTGAAGAGAAATGTATACTTCAACATGCACAATCTCCACAGCTGGCAACTTTCGAATCCACATCTAATGCGAGAAGACAGATCCCAGTACCAGTTGAATGGAAAGATAATTGGCCCATTTGAACTGCCCGGGAACTTATCTGGCCAAAGCTATTTGGACTTTCTTCGAAATGATCTGCCAAATTTAATGTAAGAGGTGCCCGAGGAGGTGAGAGAATCCCATTGGTTTCAAAATGATGGATGTCCTGCGCACTATGCAGTAAGCGTTCGTGCGTATTTGAATTCCACATACCCAGATAGATGGATTGGCCGTCTGGGGCCCATTTTGTGGCCTCCACGTTCCCTGGATCTAAATCTGCTGGATTTTTTTTACTGGGGCTGCCTAAAAGAAGAGGTCTAGTTCAAGCCGATTAGAAATTTAGAAGAGTTATGCAACCGTGTTCGGGAAGCTGCTTCAAAAATTACTCAACGGCGTTATACGCGACTGCTCAATAGAGCTTTTATTCGGAGATGTCGGGCGTGAGTTGGTGGCAGACAGTTTGAGTATTTACTGTAAATGTACAGTTCAAATAAAGTTTTATTAATGTTTTACATTATTTTTTATTAAACCCTTATGATCAGGTACAGTTTACGACTTTACTCCTTCTGCACATTAATAGCAATAATCTCGTATTTACATTAGATGAAAGGATATATTATACCATTTTCAAATCTGTATTAAAAACGAATTTTTTTGAAATAGTGGGCCACATAAGTAAATAAAATGACATATCTTAGATAGTACCTGGGATAGATTTTTTTTGTATTTTATTTTGAGCGCCCAATAGCTCTACTATGAGGTGTTTCAGGCTTATCCATTCTTTCCTGGACACCTGTATATGCTTTTGTCTTTGCCAAAAAGTCCAGCTGTCAAGGTTGAGTTTGAAGTTAGTAAAATACAGTCATTATGCAATAATCCTCGTTGTTTTAATTACTGCGAATACCCCTCGCAAAACATGGTGGCAGCGGTAAAAAAGTAATTAAAAGTAAAAGTAACATTAAGCAAGTACAGATTTGTCAGATAAGTTTTTAGTATACTCGTAAGAGAATAGAGATGGAGGGCGACACTACAGGAGTAAAAGTTTTGCCTCCGCAAAACTCCGGTTGCTCTTTTATACCAACGGAGCGCGAACAATGGAAGAGCAGGTTCTCAAGATATCTGAGTCTGTCTGGAAGCGACTCCAGGCAGGATAAGCAAAAAATAGACTGTCTAATATATACTGCATGGGTGACAAGGCAGAAGACTACAGTACAGTTTGATAAAAATCAAACTAACAAGAGCTTGCTTGAATGTTTCGACAATTATTTCTCACCGCAGAAAAATGTTATTTATGAACGTTTATGAAAAGTTTAACTCGCGTTCAGAAAGCTGAAGAAAGAATTGGCAACTTTATCACTGATTTACACATACTAGCAGATCGTTGTTTATGAAAAGTTGAACTCGCGTTCAGAAAGCTGAAGAAAGAATTGACAACTTTATCACTGATTTATACATACTAGCAGATCGTTGTGAATATGATGTAATGAAAGAAAAATTGATTGGAGACAGGGTGGTTATGGGAGTTACGCACAGGATAGTGAGTGAAAGACTTACTAAAAAGCGATCTAACCTTAAAAGATTCCTTGGTGATTTGCAGCCAAGCAGAAATTCAGCAAGAGGAATGTAAGATTATATATAAAGAATATGACACTCCTATGGAAATAAATAGAATTCATATTTCAAATTCTAAGTGCTGGTTTTGGCAAAGAAAGACATCCCAAAAGAAAAGTGTCCAGCATCTAAGGCAACCTGTTTCAGGTGCAATCGAGTAGGGCATATTTCCAAATTTTGTAGGTCCAAATTAGTACGCCCAATGATGCGAGTCCGGGAAGAGCATAAGGAAAATAAGCCAGAGGTAGTGTTTCATTTAGGCTTAAAAGAACCTGAGGATAAATATATAATACCTGTGGATATATTTCAAAACAACATGTACTATAATACAATATTTTTTTTAATTGATACAGGAGCAGATGTAACAGCTATCCTTGAAAAATGTATGAATAACTCCATTTCATTGGCGAAGTGTGAGCATGTAGTGTTAGGACCAGATGAGATGAAACTTGAGGTTATTGGCATAGTTAAATTAAGGTAAGTATATAAAGAAAATGAGTATGTGGGTACAGTTTATGTTATAAGAGGTTTAAAATGTGCAATATTAGGTCAACCAACACTTGAAGAAATGAGTATAGTAATAATATGTTCAGTTTCCAGCAATTAGATAAGATTTTCTAAAATACATGTTCAAAAAGAATTTTCAAAGATTTTTAATGATCTTGGTGTATTTACAGATGAATTTAACATTAACCCATTACTTCCCAACTATCGAAAACGTGGGATATTTCTATTCGTTATTAATGTTATAAATTTAGTTATTAATGCATTAAAAAGAAGGAATATGACATTAAAAAAAAAATCGCCGGTTGCTAATTCAGCCTGTCCTATAATTATAACATTGGGAGTAAAGAATAACAAAATAAGAGAAATTACGTTCAATAGAAAAATATACTTTATTATAAAATTATTGATTATATATTTAACAATCAAAGAAACATATTCAAAATCTTTTTAAAATAATCAAACATTACAAAAGATGGAATATTATTTTGTGTGATAAGGTACAAACAAATCACTGCAAAGGGTTTTTTCACATCTTCCGCAATATGTTAGGGGCTTTTTCTTGCAGCCTTGTCCTTGACTTGTTTGTCCCTTTTTAACGTGTAATGTCCTAAACTATTAAATCTGATAGTTTGTATCCATGTATTCACTAGAGCCATATCCATAACTAATGGCCAATACCATTTCTTACCTCTAAAATGAATTGGATATTTAGAAATCAACCAGTCATGCTTATCGACTCCTCCCATGTATTTTATTATTTTTTTTTATAACTATGGATTAGTTTTGGCTGATTTACTGTAATTTTGGTCTTTTCTCTCTTAAAATACCTATTCGTTTTCACAAAAGGTTCAAGGGTATCGAAATTAGTCACAAGACATACTGCATTGTTGTCATGCCATTTTACACATAATATTTCATTATTTTTATCAAAACGGTGATCAGAATAGCCTCAGTCTTTCTTTTTCATTTCTTGTTTGGTTATGACAGGACATTTCTTAGTCCTGTTATCCCGTACTGTACCAGTAGCTCTAAAACCTTTAGATTTCAAATCTATCAACAGCTGCAAACTTGTAAAAAAGTTAACAAAGTATACCACATGGGCCCTAGGATCCGCACACACCTCAAGCAACTTCTTTACCACCTCTTGAACCTAATCCATTGCCAGTACTGTCCGTCCGGGTTGGTAGTATCCTTACCAGTATATAATGAAGAATTGTAACAGTAACCAGTGACTCCACAAAGAGCCCAAAATTTATACCCAAATTTTAGGGGATAATGTCCCATTTTTTCATGTCCCCTCTTATAAATTGTTTTATCCCATGATGTCCAAAGTATTTGACAATCATTTCATCAACAGCTAAATTTGATTCAAAAATTCCAAATTTTCTAAAAGCTTCATTAGTTTTATTGACCAAAAGGCGAATATTAAAAGTCTTATCAGTTGTATCATTTTTTCTGTTGTCATTGAAATGTAAATAAGACTTTATTTTATCAAAACAATTTCGTGAAATCGCTTGTTCAACAAATGGGGTATGTACGTCAACATCTCTAGACCAATAAAGTTTACTTTGAGGCAAATAGTGATAGGAAGAGAAAATTAAAATTCCTATAAAGACTTTTAGCTCATCTATGGTTAGACTGAAGAGTCTCGTTCACAATGCACTGTAAAAACTCATCACATAATATTTTTAAAATATATCGGTTGCCGACTTTCCTTCTTCCTTCTAATTCTACAGTCATATTTTCCAAGTGTTGTTTAGCAGCATTAGACTCATTTGTAGTTTGAGAATAAATTGGGTTACACTTACGCCACGTAACCGTTTTGTCTGCACGGAATACCACTTGATCGTCCTGACGTTCCCCGACGTTATCAACCATACATGAAAATTCACATGATCAGCCACATCTGACACCGATAAAACTCCCATATCGTTGTCAGGGCTCTCTTCCACGTCGGTCATTTCATCTACTTCGTCCGGAGGCAAGACGGCTATTTCAAGATCATCCAAATCCTCATCACAGGAATCTTCGAGTCCTGAAGATACTGTACTATTTCGGACACCTTCAAGGCTTCTCTATATTTTATTTTCACTGGATCCATTATCTACAAAACAACAAATATTTTTAACAATATATACTTAGTTACGTCACCCAAGGCCTTCCTGTTGATAGCTGGATCACCAGAACCGGGTGGTCGGCCGAACCCATAGTTCTAGGAACCTAGCGCTTAGTTAGCATTTAGGATGTAGCCATAAGAGATTACTTTGTTAGTTAGATTTAATTAAATAAGCAGTTGAATACTGGCATCAAGCTCTGCCACTTGTCTTCAATCTCATTAGTTTCAATATATTAATTTTTAGTTTTTAAAAAGCATTTTTCTTGCTCCCGAAACTTGACTACTTACCTAATAATAACATAATATATTTTACCGTTCTGATAAAAACAACATAAAATTAATTACACTTACCGTTGTCAATCTACTTATACACTTATTTTTATTTATTTTGTTATAAATTGAAAAATGCTTAGCGAACGTATACACTGTTCACTTACCGACTGATATAAACAAATGACAATATCATGGAACTAACATTTGAAACAAAAGAGCAAGTACAAACCTGCTGATACGTACAGGATTGAACATGTACGTCCAAACAGTATAGATGTACTCCCAGTGTCATATTTATAGTACATCTCTTTTTGGAAGTATGTGACTTATTTTCAAAATATTTTTTTGATGTTTTAATATTTTTTATTTATTTGTCACATGTCTAAAAGATATTTTAATGTACCTTGAAAGCAATAGCTTGTCTTGTAATATGATAAATAAAATAAAAAATAATCCTCTCTTAACTGTAACGAAAGATGACAACTTTAAATTAATTTATTAAGATGTCACAATTACATATTATTATAAAAAAAAATATACATACAATTACATATTATATTGTCACTGGTGACTTACAACACGCGCACTTTGAGGACAGACGAGAAGATCGCTGAGCTGGAAGAGGAGATAGGCAAGTTGCACTGGGATATATTGGGGTTATCAGAAATCCGAAGAGAGGGGGAGGACACGATAACCCTGAAATCCGGCAACTTGTTCTATTACCGGGAGGGCGACCAGCAGTCCCAAGGTGGTGTCGGGTTTATCGTCCACAAGTCCCTCGTAAATAATGTTGTAGCCATCACGAGTGTGTCGAGCAGGGTCGCGTACCTTATACTCAGAATATCCAAGAGATATTCGTTGAAGGTCATACACCGAACGTACGCACCGACCTCGGCACACCCGGATAACGAAGTGGAAGCAATGTATGAGGACATTAGTAGAGCCATACATGCTTCGAAAACACACTACAATATTGTTATGGGGGATTTCAACGCGAAACTGGGCAAAAGAGGCGACGATGAGTTGAGAGTAAGGCAATTTGGATGTGGGCACCGGAACCAGATGGGCCAGAGGCTGGCCGACTTTCTTGAGAAAGAGGGACTCTTTATGATGAACTCTTTCTTCAAGAAGCCGCCTCATAGGAAGTGGACCTGGATGAGCCCCGACGGTTCCGTTAAAAATGAGATAGACTTCATTATGGCCACAAAGAGACAAATATTCAATGATGTCTCCGTGATCCACAGGGTGAAAACCGGTAGTGATCACCGAATGGTTAGAGGCACATTGAATATAAACGTCAAGTTGGAAAGGTCCCGCCTGATGAAGTCTACGCTCCGACCTACTGCTGCCCACATACAAAATCCCGAAAGCTTTCAGCTTGAATTGTCAAATCGCTTCGATTGCCTAGAGGATTGCGTTGCAGTGGACGATATCAACAATAGGTTGGTAGAAACTGTCCATACGGTGGGGTCTAAATTCTTCAGACATCGTCGAAGAGATGGACCCCAAAAGCTCACCGACCACACCCTCGACCTCTTGGCGGAACGACGTTCGATGACACTGCAGACTCCTGATGACGCGGAAGCATATCGGCAGCTCAATAGACTGATTCACCAGTCCTTGCGACACGACATCCGTCTCTTTAATACTAATCGTATTAAGGAGACGATAGAGCGGAATAAAGGCTCCAAAGTGTTCGCAAGAGACTTATCTATTGGGCAGAGCCAGTTGACGAAGCTGAAGAGGGAGGACGGCAGTGTCACTTCCGACAAACAAGAGGTACTGAGGGAGATCGAGAAGTTCTATGGACAGTTGTATACCTCGGTCGCTAAACCTGTTAGCAACTTGGCCAAAGACCCAAGAGCCAAGTTGACCCGACACTATACCGAAGACATCCCGGACATCAGCCTGTACGAGATTAGGATGGCCCTCAAACAGCTTAGAAACAACAAGGCGCCGGGTGAAGACGGAATCACTTCAGAGCTTTTGAAAGCGGGTGGAACACCGGTACTGAAAGTCCTTCAGAAGCTCTTTAATTCCGTCTTGCTCGAAGGTATTACGCCGGAGGCATGGAACAGAAGCGTGGTGGTGCTCTTCTTCAAGAAAGGCGACAAGACCTTGTTGAAGAACTATAGGCCCATCTCGCTTCTGAGCCATGTTTATAAGCTGTTTTCGAGGGTTATCACGAATCGTCTCGAGCGCAGGTTTGATGACTTCCAGCCTCCCGAACAAGCCGGTTTCCGAAAAGGCTATAGTACCATAGACCACATCCATACGCTGCGGCAAGTTATACAGAAGACCGAGGAGTATAACTTGCCATTATGCTTAGCGTTTGTGGACTATGAGAAAGCCTTTGATTCGATCGAGACTTGGGCAGTGCTACAGTCCCTCCAGCGGTGCCATATTGACTATCGGTATATCGAAGTGTTGAAGTGTTTGTATAACAACGCCACCATGTCAGTCCGAGTACAGGAAGGGAGCACGGAGCCGATTCCATTGCAGAGGGGTGTGAGACAAGGAGATGTCATCTCTCCGAAGCTCTTCACCAATGCCATGGAAGACGCTTTCAAGCTCCTGGAATGGAAAGGACTCGGCATCAACGTTGATGGCGAATGCATCACTCACCTTCGATTTGCCGACGATATCGTGGTCATGGCAGAATCGCTGGAGGATCTTAGCACAATGCTCGGAGACCTCAATGGAGTTTCCCAACAGGTGGGCCTTAAAATGAACATGGACAAGACGAAAATCATGTCGAATGTCCATGTCGTGCCCACCCAAGTTTCAGTCGGGAGCTCGATTCTCGAAGTTGTTGACGAGTACGTCTACCTAGGCCAAACGGTCCAACTAGGTAGGTCCAACTTCGAGAAAGAGGTCAATCGACGAATCCAACTCGGCTGGGCAGCGTTCGGGAAGCTACGCAGCGTCTTCTCGTCCAAAATACCTCAGTGCTTGAAGACGAAGGTCTTCGACCAGTGTGTGTTGCCAGTGATGACCTACGGCACCGAGACGTGGTCTCTGACTATGGGCCTCATAAATAAGCTCACTGTCGCACAGCGAGCTATGGAGAGGGCTATGCTCGGGGTCTCCCTACGTGATCGAGGAATGAGGAGATCCGTAGACGAACTAAAGTCACCGACATAGCCTCTCGGGTTAGCAAGCTGAAGTGGCAGTGGGCAGGGCACATAGCTCGAAGAACCGATGGCCGATGGGGCAGAAGGGTTCTCGAATGGAGACCACGTACCGGCGGACGAAGCCGAGGACGTCCATCTGCTAGATGGACAGACGACCTCATAAAGGTTGCGGGCACCCGCTGGATGCAGGTCGCTGCCGATAGGTCTAAATGGCGGACAATGGGGGAGGCCTATGTCCAGCAGTGGACGTCCAAGGGCTGAGAAGAAGAAGAAGAAGTCTAGAGTTATAAAATAGCAAATCTTAATTTACTGCAAGATTATGTCTAAATTGATAGTACCGAGATAAAAACTCTACCTTATTTTTTCTTGGCCACCCTTGAATAGTATATTCACGTAATTTCTTACAAATAAAACACTTATTTTGCTCTAATTTAATATTAGTCAAGCAGTCATTTGTAAATAATTCATTGACCAATATATTCATGACCCTGTTTACGTCAGTTTCCTTTTTATGGTAATGGGTGTCTTGATAATGCATCTGCTACCGTTAAATCTTTACCTGGAGTAAACTTCACCTCATAATCCAAACTCATTAACTTTAATCTAAAACAAAGAAGACGAGGACTAAGGTCATCCAATGGTTGTTTGTAACTTGTATTAATGTTTTATGATCCGTTTCCAACGTTATTCCAACTCTACCGCCCACACCAATGCTAAGCATTCTTTCTCAATTTGAGCATAGTGTTTTTCGGTATCTGTGAGTGTTGTACTTGCATACTTTCTCACTACTGCCAATCTTCGTCCTTGATTATTTTCTGTAGCAAAACTGCTCCCAACCCATAAGAACTACTATCAGCCGAAACTATTATATTACAGTTTGGATCATAATTTGCTAGGATGGGTGCCTTTGCAAAGTTTACAAATTTACTTTACAAGTTTGTCTTTGATTTCTTTAAAAGCCTGTTCTTGGGAAATTCCCCATATAAAGGCATGCTGTTCTTTAAGCAAAGACTGGAGAGGCGCCAGAATAGTAGACTTGCCTGGTACGAACTGTCCAACAAAATTGACAATGCCAAGAAACTGGAGTAGGTAATTGTTTTTTATTACTAAGTGTATTAAAGTCATAGATTGCCCTTATACGCTCTGGATCCAGCCTAATACCCATCTCACTAATTATATGACCTAGATAAGTATCTCTTTTACCCCAAAAATACACTTATTTTTATTTATTGTTATACCTTCTATTTCTAATCTTGACAAAATCTTCCCTTAAGACTTTGTCATGCTCCTCAATATTCTCTTCAAATATTAAAATATTGTACATATACTTATATAGCTAATTTCATGTCTTATAAATTGGAAAATTTCATACTGAAATATTCTGGAGCACAATTTAGGTCAAACAGTAGTCTATTATATACATATCTTCTAAATGGTGTAATGACAGTTGTTAGCTTTTTTGAATCATTATCAAGAAGGATCTGATGAAAACCAGATGTGGCATCAATTTTTGTGAAATATTTAGGACCCTTAAATCTAACTAATGTATTTTCTACCTTAGGTATTGGGAAAATAGGTCTTCGAATATTCAGATTTAATTTAGTATAGTCTCCACATATTTTAACTTTTTCATTCTTTAAAACTACTACTATAGGCGAGACAAAATCTGTAGGTACCTCTATTGGACTTATAATTCCTGAGTGCTCTAGTTTACTCAATTCTTTTACTCTAGGCAATAAAGAGATAGACACACTCTGAGGTGATGATTGTATATAAGGTTGTGGTTTATCTATTAACTTAACCCATTACCTCCCAACGTCTTGATTTTATGACACTATATTTCTAATTTTTTTTCTTCTAACAAACAGTTTTTAATGCAGGCTTCAGTTAAATGTATATTTATATACTATTTTTATGGAAAATATTTTTTTTTTCATCATCATCATCATCTCAGCCCTTGGACGTCCACTGTTGGACATAGGCCTCCCCCATTGTCCGCCATTTAGACCTATCGGCAGCGACCTGCATCCAGCGGGTGCCCGCAACCTTTATGAGGTCGTCTGTCCATCTAGCAGATGGACGTCCTCGGCTTCGTCTACGTCGGTACGTGGTCTCCATTCGAGAACCCTTCTGCCCCATCGGCCATCGGTTCTTCGAGCTATGTGCCCTGCCCACTGCCACTTCAGCTTGCTAACCCGAGAGGCTATGTCGGTGACTTTAGTTCGTCTACGGATCTCCTCATTCCTGATTCGATCACGTAGGGAAACCCCGAGCATAGCCCTCTCCATAGCTCGCTGTGCGACAGTGAGCTTATTTATGAGGCCCATGGTCAGAGACCACTTCTCGATGCCGTAGGTCATCACTGGCAACACACACTGGTCGAAGACCTTCGTCTTCAAGCACTGAGGTACGAGTATTTTGGACGAGAAGACGCTGCGTAGCTTCCCGAACGCTGCCCAGCCGAGTTGGATTCGTCGATTGACCTCTTTCTCGAAGTTGGACCTACCTAGTTGGACCGTTTGGCCTAGGTAGACGTACTCGTCAACAACTTCGAGAATCGAGCTCCCAACTGAAACTGGGGTGGGCACGACATGGACATTCGACATGATTTTCGTCTTGTCCATGTTCATTTTAAGGCCCACCTGTTGGGAAACTCCATTGAGGTCTCCGAGCATTGTGCTAAGATCCTCCAGCGATTCTGCCATGACCACGATATCGTCGGCAAATCGAAGGTGAGTGATGCATTCGCCATCAACGTTGATGCCGAGTCCTTTCCATTCCAGGAGCTTGAAAGCGTCTTCCATCGCATTGGTGAAGAGCTTCGGAGAGATGACATCTCCTTGTCTCACACCCCTCTGCAATGGAATCGGCTCCGTGCTCCCTTCCTGTACTCGGACTGACATGGTGGCGTTGTTATACAAACACTTCAACACTTCGATATACCGATAGTCAATATGGCACCGCTGGAGGGACTGTAGCACTGCCCAAGTCTCGATCGAATCAAAGGCTTTCTCATAGTCCACAAACGCTAAGCATAATGGCAAGTTATACTCCTCGGTCTTCTGTATAACTTGCCGCAGCGTATGGATGTGGTCTATGGTACTATAGCCTTTTCGGAAACCGGCTTGTTCGGGAGGCTGGAAGTCATCAAACCTGCGCTCGAGACGATTCGTGATAACCCTCGAAAACAGCTTATAAACATGGCTCAGAAGCGAGATGGGCCTATAGTTCTTCAACAAGGTCTTGTCACCTTTCTTGAAGAAGAGCACCACCACGCTTCCGTTCCATGCCTCCGGCGTAATACCTTCGAGCAAGACGGAATTAAAGAGCTTCTGAAGGACTTTCAGTACCTGTGTTCCACCCGCTTTCAGAAGCTCTGAAGTGATTCCGTCCTCACCCGGCGCCTTGTTGTTTCTAAGCTGTTTGAGGGCCATCCTAATCTCGTACAGGCTGATGTCCGGGATGTCTTCGGTATAGTGTCGGGTCAACTTGGCTCTTGGGTCTTTGGCCAAGTTGCCAACAGGTTTAGCGACCGAGGTATACAACTGTCCATAGAACTTCTCGATCTCCCTCAGTACCTCTTGTTTGTCGGAAGTGACACTGCCGTCCTCCCTCTTCAGCTTCGTCAACTGGCTCTGCCCAATAGATAAGTCTCTTGCGAACACTTTGGAGCCTTTATTCCGCTCTATCGTCTCCTTAATACGATTAGTATTAAAGAGACGGATGTCGTGTCGCAAGGACTGGTGAATCAGTCTATTGAGCTGCCGATATGCTTCCGCGTCATCAGGAGTCTGCAGTGTCATCGAACGTCGTTCCGCCAAGAGGTCGAGGGTGTGGTCGGTGAGCTTTTGGGGTCCATCTCTTCGACGATGTCTGAAGAATTTAGACCCCACCGTATGGACAGTTTCTACCAACCTATTGTTGATATCGTCCACTGCAACGCAATCCTCTAGGCAATCGAAGCGATTTGACAATTCAAGCTGAAAGCTTTCGGGATTTTGTATGTGGGCAGCAGTAGGTCGGAGCGTAGACTTCATCAGGCGGGACCTTTCCAACTTGACGTTTATATTCAATGTGCCTCTAACCATTCGGTGATCACTACCGGTTTTCACCCTGTGGATCACGGAGACATCATTGAATATTTGTCTCTTTGTGGCCATAATGAAGTCTATCTCATTTTTAACGGAACCGTCGGGGCTCATCCAGGTCCACTTCCTATGAGGCGGTTTCTTGAAGAAAGAGTTCATCATAAAGAGTCCCTCTTTCTCAAGAAAGTCGGCCAGCCTCTGGCCCATCTGGTTCCGGTGCCCACATCCAAATTGCCTTACTCTCAACTCATCGTCGCCTCTTTTGCCCAGTTTCGCGTTGAAATCCCCCATAACAATATTGTAGTGTGTTTTCGAAGCATGTATGGCTCTACTAATGTCCTCATACATTGCTTCCACTTCGTTATCCGGGTGTGCCGAGGTCGGTGCGTACGTTCGGTGTATGACCTTCAACGAATATCTCTTGGATATTCTGAGTATAAGGTACGCGACCCTGCTCGACACACTCGTGATGGCTACAACATTATTTACGAGGGACTTGTGGACGATAAACCCGACACCACCTTGGGACTGCTGGTCGCCCTCCCGGTAATAGAACAAGTTGCCGGACTTCAGGGTTATCGTGTCCTCCACCTCTCTTCGGATTTCTGATAATCCCAAGATATCCCAGTGCAACTTGCCTATCTCCTCTTCCAGCTCAGCGATCTTCTCGTCTGTCCTCAAAGTGCGCGTGTTGTAAGTCACCAGTGACAACCTACGTCGGTAATCCGTTTTGAAAGCCCTGGTCGTTCGACGGTGGAATCCCGCCCGGAGATTCTTAGCACCCCTGGCTCCAGCGCTCGACCAGCGCCCGTCGTCCACGCCGGTGTTGCGACTGGAGCCGCCGGGAACTTGGGGCCGTTTTACTTTTTCTGCCATAGGGGGGGGGGGGGGGGGGTGGACCGTAACCCGCCGCGCTGGTCCAGTGCGTGGTGGCGGGTCGCCAGAGCCTCGTTCGTTGGTCGGCAGGGTGCACCACGGCCGGTGAGGTTGGCTTGGGTCCCAGAGATGTAGGTTGGGACCCCTTACACCTAGACTAGACCTACACCCTACACCTAAACTCTAGACTAGTAGTACCTAAAAAATTCCGAAAAAATATTTTGTATAGGATACATGAGGGTCATTTAGAAATCTCTAAATGCAGGGAAAGGACTAAGCAGTCAGTTTGGTGGATGGGATTATCAAAACAAATAGAAGTAGTAAAAAGTGTTCTAAATGTATAGAAATGAGAGTAAATCATAGGGAGGAAATGGTGATAGACCAAATACCAGATAGACCATGGCAAAAGATAGGTATAGATCTTTTTAAATTTGACAATAGTTGGTATATAGTTATGACGGATTATTATTCGAGATATTTGGAGATTTTGAAAATGAAGGATTTAATAACGGACAGGATAATCTTTAAATGTAAATAAATCTTTGCACGGTATGAAATCCCAGAAGTAGTTCGTTCAGATTGTACTCAATTTAAAACGAAATTTATTATATTTGCTAAAAATTATGGGTTTAAATCTGTAACTAGCCCTTACTACTCCCAGAGTAATGGCCAGGCAGAATCTGGAGTAAAAATAGCAAAATCCCTTTTATATAAAAATGAGGATACATATTTAGCATTAATTATTTATAGAAATACCCCACTTGAGTCAGGTTACAGTCCTGCGGAGTTAATGTTTAATCGCAATTTAAAAGATAACTTACCAAACTGCATGCAGTTTACACAACGATATAAATATGCAAAACGATTGTTTTCACTTGGATCTGGATAAATATCTAGACCATTGTAAGCAAGATCATTCCTGTCTTAAGACTTAGATCGAATGGTTCAAAATAAACCCCTATGGAGATTGCAGAAGGTGCTATAAAACACGACTCTGATTAAGACCCAGAATCGTCTATTTATCCTTAACTATAATACTAGGTTGATCAATAAGTATCTGGAATCGGATACTTTACATTAAATTATAGGAATGCATTTTATTTCATTCGAATCTCAAATTCAGTAGTAGTCAGTGCCAAAAGAATTAAAAAAAACTGTCACTATTTTTTTTTACATTTGGCGGGAATTTTATTAGTGTGCAAAATTGTATTTCGTGCGGTTATTAAATACTTCTGTCTGATATTTTTTTCTACGTAATGTGTTTTTGAAGAATTGCAATCTACTTTGGAAGACAACTACCGTAGCATACCGGTGCGCGGAATTTAAACGCGGTAGAACAGTCTGTAATGACGAGACTCGCTCTGGGCACCCAACGACCGCTGCCACTGTAGACAACGTTAAAAAAAATTGAAGAAATTGTTAAGACAGATGACGTGTGACTAATCGTCATTTAGCTGAGATTATGCAGCTTTCGTTCGGGACAATTCAGTACATTATAACTCATACCTTAAAATTGAAAAAGGTGGCGGCGCGTTAGGTGCCTCGAATGTTAACAGACTGCACAAAAGAAAGCAAGAGTAGACATTTCAAAGCAAAGTTTTGGCAATTATTAACCGAGACCCAGAATCTTTTCGACTACGTTTCGTGACCGTTGATGAAACGTGCGTTCGCCATTTTGATCCGGAGACGAAGAACCAAAGTAAGGTGTGTTAAAGATCGCCCTCCCCGCCAGCCATGAGATCCAAGGTCTCTGCGTCCGCTGGCAAGATAATGGCCTCGGTCTTCTGGGATGCGGAAGGTATCATTATGATCGATTATTTAACTAAAGGACAGACAATAACTGGAGAGTATTACGCAACATTGATCAAAAAAATACGCGAGGCGATCAAAAAAATACGCGAGGCGATCAAAAATAAAAAATAAACGACGTAGAAAATTGCGTGCCGGAGTGCTTTTTCATCATGACAATGCACCTCCGCATCGGTCTGATGTTGCAGGCGCTGCCATCCGAACGGCTGAGTTTCAGTTGATGCAGCATCCGTCATATTCTCCGGACCTAGCTCCTAGTGATTTTCAGCTTTTTATCAATTTGAAAAAACACTTACGTGGTATAAAATTTCACGGAGACGATGAGGTCATGTGCGCTGTAAAGTATTTTTCTATACCCAGTATCGAGCCATTTTTTTCAAGAGAATTGAGCATCTTTCAAAAATGTTATTCAAGGTGTATTAGATTAGAAAGTGATTATGTTGAAAAATAAATACAATTTAGATATACGTTTCCTAAAGTTTCAATACTTTTCCAAAAATATATTGATCAACCTATATAATAAAGCTTTATATAGTATAATATCATTCACTATGCCTATTGTCTTTTTGCAACGTGTTTAGATATGTACAATAAAAAGTTTATCTATGCTATAAAATAAAAGCAATTGAATGTACCTATGCTGTACCTACTAGGGAAGACCAGGGATAAAAGTAACTAACGAGTTTTTGAACAAATTATGTTGCCTATATAAACCTGTCCGACATTATGTTGCGTCATTTTTACTCCCCTCTAACCTCAGTAGAGCCAATGGCTTTGTGCCGAATCGTTGTCTGCGTTGAAAATACGACGAAAGTAAGTTTTTGGTATTTTTGTCGATGCTTGGTATTTCATTTCTTATAGAAGTTAAATCTTTCTTGTCAATACTGTAATGTGATTATCCTTTTATAGATTTTACAATACTTTTAAATAATTTCTCTTATAAGAAACACTTGTTTCTCTGATTTGGGAAATTGTGAGCGAGGGATAAAAGTAACGACTTGTTACTTTCATCCCGATTACAATAGATAGTGATTCTTCATATTAATTTTCAGTGTTTTTTTCTATTATTTTAGGCAAAACCTTTTCCACATTTGTTCCAGAATGCCTAACATACATAAAAGAAAAACAAACAGAGGCCTGGCAACGCCTGCGATGCTCAAACTATCTGCAGAAGAAGTATTCGCAGGAATGTACTATACCAAGACGCAGCAGCTTCATATCATAGCATCTTCGTCATATATGGATGTTCCCCTTCCACTGAATTCCACCTGTGACTCGTCTATTCTACCTACTTCATCGGCTAGTTTGGCTAGTCAGTCAGTCAACGTCAATCATCATTTTGGCAGTACCGTCTACCTCGTCAACTACTTCACAACTAACTCCAATATCTCACCCATTACAAGAGAAAGATATGCAAAGCGTACTAAATAAAGACAGTAATTTTATCCTTATGACGTTAAACGCATACCAAAAGCAGAACCCAGAAAGTATAATGGAAGGAAAGGTAGGAAATCAGCGATAATGACAAATACTCCAAACAAATTGGAAATTCAAGAAGAAGAAGAAAGAAAACGAAACAACAAATTCAGCAACGAATTGCAAGATACAGAAAATTCATTCATACAAACAAGAATACAGATTCATACAGAAAAAGAACATTCATCCAAAAAAGGAAGACTTTAAAACAAATAAAAAACAAGATAAAAGTGAGGATGAAGAATATTATTGTTCGATTTGTGATAAGCCATTTTCAAACAGTAGGGCAAATGAAAAGTGGGTACAATGCCTTGAATGACACTTGTGATCTGTTCCATAACTTATATTTCTCATAATTAATTGTTTATGTAATAGATAGATTTTAAGTTCATAAGTAATGTTATTTCTTTTGTTACTTTATTAAATTTTTTACATACTTTGTATCGTTAAATTATTAAGATGTTAATTCTAGACTTAAAAAACTACTAAATAAATGAATATTACCCTTATTTCATTGTTATTTATTAATTTATTTAAAAAAACTATAGTTTTGTAGCATTATATATATCCAAAAGAAGAGGAAAGTTATGTTCATAATAAGAAATAACACTAGCTTTCGTATTTATAAACAAACGAAAGATATCAACACAAAACTGAAAATTGTTACTTTTATCACTGGTCTCATTATAAAATGTGTTTTTCTTTTTAACAATAATTAAGAAAAAGTAATAAATGCAGCATCGTTTGGTAAGTTCTCAAAGTATTTGAGTAAAAAAATCTAAACAACTGCGAATCATTGTACCTACCTACTAGAGTCTGGCACACGAATGTTGAGCCTGGGGTAAATCGAAACTTTTCAAATGGCAACTTAATCTGTCATAGATTTCTTTTTGTCGTATTTTTATCGGTTTTTCTGAACAAAATATGAATAAAACAATAAAAAGTGATGTGCGAAAGTTATTATCCACTGTGATGACTAAATTTCAAGAAAAACAAACGTGAAGCAAGATATTAACGATAAAAAACAATGTTTACATGTGATATCGAGAGTTATAGGTTAGTGCACTATACAATTTTGATACTTTAAACAAAATTATCTTTCATTGAAAAATAAACCCATACCTGTACTTAGGTACTGGTTTCGTTCTCGTGTGATGTATTAAAAGGTTATTTATTATGACTGGTGTCCAAATTATATATATTTTATAATGAAGCTGATGAGCTTCTCAAGGAGCATGGTCACGATGTACTCAGATTGCCTCCTTACCATTGCGACTTAAATGCAATAGAGCTCATTTGAAGTCTGGTAAAACGCAAAATTGCAGGTAAAAATGTCAACTTATCTTCAGTCGAAATGGAAAGAATTATAAGGGAGTCCTTTGGAGGATTGGAAAAGATGACTGATCATGTTGTCCACTTAGAAAATACATATAAAGAAAGAGATAGAATCACTGAAGAACAAATAGATAGATTCATAATAAATTTACGTGAAAGTGTTAGCAGTGATTCGGATGCCTCAATGGAAATAGAATATTTTGATTCAGGTTTTGATTATCTATGACACATTTTCTAATAAATTTCTTCGATTTTTATATTTTTTTTTACTTCTATTTAAGTAACTTTTTCCTACATCATATTTCTTTTCTTTACAAATATTTTGAATTTTCTCAAGGTTCCAGTTATTAAAATTGCGTCCATTCATATTTTTATCAACAATCGTACATACTTATAAATTATATTATTATTCTAGTATCAAAATTATTTTTTCCTAGTAACCTTGGTGATACCTCTTTGAATATTTTTAAAATTTGCCGCACTTTTTCAGGCTCAACATTCATGTGCCTATAAAAAGACTATAAAAACAAAGCCTATGACGCAATATGTAGGTACCGTTATTATTACGATATAGTATAGTAGAAATAGCACGGTGTCTAAAATCATTTTAAAACGAAGGAGTGCAGGTATATGTGAAGAATGTATATCTGATAGGTTCATACAGGTGTACCTTTACATAGGCGACAACGCCTACCTATATTAAATTCATATAAGCATGAAAATTCTCAGAAGACTGTATAAAACTAAAGTGATATTGAACAGGATCCTCGAACTCAAAAAGTAAGAAAACTTAAATAAAGTTGTTTCTAAAAATACTTAGGGTAAGGTTGCTTGTCGTATAACAGCTTAAGTCACTCCAATATCTGATCTCATGTTTATAAAAAGTGACACCTAGTGGTGTAAAATTGAACTATTTAGTCGTGCGAGTAAACAACAAGTGGGCTATCGTGATAGAAAAATTATTAAAAAGTAAGTTTTTATTACTGTTTTTATTAAAATTTCTTGCTCATTTGTAAGCGATTTCAAAAAAGAATAGGATGATACAATTATTTTTTTTACTCATCAAACGGTAGTATATTTTTAGGTTATGTCAGTAATTGAAATTTGGTTTGAAATTTTGAAGGTCTCGCTGCTTAAGTCGTACCTGCGGAGAATTCGTTAATCGTACCGGTACGACTTAGGCATTGATGGAATATTTTTACTAATTCACAATTATTTTTTCAGCTGATCAATACGACGAAGAGAATTTACAATATTTACTTGGAAGCAAGAGGATATAGATGAATCTTTACTGAAACATCGGAATGGTGAAATTGGATTTAATGAAGCATGTAAAAGATATAACATACCTAAGCTTACACTACGACGTCATTTGAAGGGTTTAACAGCAGAAATGGAAGCTCAATTAGCACAGCATATAATTAGTCTAGTTTCTTTGGTTAAACTATTACTGATTTAAGAAAGCTTGCCTACCAACTTGCTGAAAAATATCAATTACCTCATCGCTTCAACAAGGAAAAAAAAAATAGCCGGCAAAAAATGGTTTTACAGGTTTATGAAGGAACATCCTACTTTGTCCTTGCGTGTTCCGAGGCAACATCAATGGCAAGTAGTAAAGGGTGTGAATAAAGAGCGTGTTTATGAGTTTTTTGATAAGTATGAAGAAATACTAAACAATATACTGCCGAACAAATATACAATATGAATAAAACTGTTCATAAACCTTCCAAAGTCATTGTTCAAAAAGGCTAATTGCTTCTTCAAAATTGCTTTTTGGTATGTTATTCTATAAATTTATGATGTTGTCGTTGACGCCTTATTCTAAGTACGACTTAGGCTATGGGAGGTACGAATTAGGCAACCAGGTGCCATAATCCAGGTGGGCAGATGGGGGAGGCCTATGTCCAGCAGTGGACGTCCAAGGGCTGAAAAGAAGTGCCATAATCGTACCGAAGGTACTTTTTCGAAAAACGTTTAAATACCTATTTTGCAAAAAGATTTTGTATGTGTATAGAAGCGAGTTGAAAGCTTAAAAAATAAAGATTCAGTGGATGCAAAAGATTTTGTTTAATTTAAATTACCCTAAATATTACAGTAATTTTCCCTTAGGGGGTACAACTTTAGCAACTTTAACCTACGTATCAAGTAAGCAGAAGTTGTACCTGTAGGTAGACTATTATTATTATTTATTTCATAGTAACTATGTGGTTCAAGATTTTGTTTTGTCATTTATTTTCCTTTTATTTTAAATTATTATAACTGAATTATACTTTATAGTCTCCAAAATTGTTCATAGTACTTCAATTTTTTCCAAAACTATAAACACTAAGAACTAAATAAATCAAATACTATGTACCTACCTCATACACGGTAGAAGCAAAAATTCCACCGTAAATAGAATGAGATCTACTCTCATCAATAGAAATAGTATTTTTCATATCAACAAAACTTAGCTATGTATTAACCAAACAAGACAGTAATTACTAATAAGTAATACCAAAATTAATAGATACTTATAATAAAATATCTTGGATATTTTAGCACTTATTATAATAATTATAATGGAATATGGAAGCATAATTATTTCATTATTATTTTGTTAATATTAGATTCGTGGTTATTTATGTAAATCAAAACACGTTGTTAACTGACTATTTATAATATATCATTTACAAGAAACCCATGCCATACCTAGAATCCTTCAGTTTTTATACTTACCATCTCTAAAGAGATATACACTTATTAGGGACGGATACCTAAATAAAAACGGCCTGTCTGGCATTATTTCACAAGGGGAAGCAAAAAATAATGAAAACGTGCGAGCGGGAGGGTGCAATGCGAACGCGTGTGGCTTTAGAAAGAGATGAATAGATCTCACTAGGGGAGTTGGAACGCGAACCGGTTCTGCATGTGTGCAGGCAGACAGACCGCTGTGAGCGCTCTCCCTCCCCTCGGCTGTCGACCCTCGAGCGCGAGGGCCTCACATTGTCGGCTTTTCCCCGAACCGTTGCAATAATAATAATAAGTTACTACACTGCACATTATAATGGCCTTTAGTGTATTTAAGTAGTATGGTTACGTAGAATAATAATTATGGTGTGAATCATATTGCAGAAAACGCTTTTTCGTTTCACAAAACTATACCTATCCTTTCTCCTTCACTGGTTATGTCAGCCAAGTCACACTCGATTCGCTAATGTTGGCACGACTAAAGAATTGCAATTCACTTTGATAACTAACACCACCTCACCATGTATACCCACACGCCACGCATTCACCCACACCAAATCGCAATCGTAAAGTAAAAAAATAACATAAAATACCTTTTGGTGTAAAAACCATAAGAACAACGTTCCATCGTTTCAAAATAAAGAGTTAACTGAAACTTAAGCGCCGTCCCATGCGGCTGTAATTAACAGAAAAAACAAACAAAAAGGTAAGGATCGAGACATTCGCACGGGTGAAAGTAAACACAACACTTATTATCGACGAAAACGACATACAAACACACTTTATCGATAGTCTGATGCCCGTCTCATTGCAACAATAACCTTCTTTTCGAGTGGTGAAACAAGACTGCGCGCGCACCGGCGCGCCGCACCCATACCCCGCACCACCCCGCAGCGCACCGCTTTTAAACACCCGTCACCAATGGAACGCCCGCTGCAAAGACGGACTTATCATTGGTGGATTCATTTTACGACCGTTCTACAAACAAAACCGGTTGCCATGATCGGCACGAAAGGGCGCGAGGGACGAAATTAGCGTTTGGGCGATTATTATTGTTGCTACTATTTTCCTCCTTCTCAGACTTATTGTACCAATTGAGATAGACGATATAAAATATGAGCTTGTCGTCACTAACACGTACCACACCATTCCTTTATTCTTGTCGCTCGTTTTCATAGCAATTAAGCGTTATACCTAATTATGATCTCCAACTATTATGTATTCGAATTCGGTAAATCGTGTAGATGTCGTTATGTAACATATAAAAATATATAGAAGCTAATATTACTTATATGGTACCTAACGCAGGTAATCTTCAATGTGATTTACCGTGTGTTGTAGGGCGGACCTTACAGGTACGTGATAAATTGCATCCGATTCAAAACAGGAATGACGTCTAGTAGTTGATTGAAAGAATTGCGTACTAGGTCAGGCCTATTATTTTCAGGCAAGAAAAACCCATACAAATAGAGGAATTAATCCGAATGCCTTCTAATGAGTTCCAATGGAACATATACCTAGAAAAACGTAGTTTGTATAGATTTCTAGATGTTTGCAGTCATGCACGGTTAGCAAAAAAAAGTACAATACCTACCTATATTTTGAACCCTATTTTATTTTAGTAGGTAGGTACCAATATCATTTGAATTTTTCGAATTAGAAATTTGAATAACAATAAATAACGTACCGTACCTAGATATATCTATGTTAATTACGAATATATCCTAATCATTATTGGTCAGCGTCCTATTTTATACCAACATAGTTACGTATATCTAAATTAAGTTCCGACCTGCCAGCCAAAGGAAGTTAAACCGGTTAGCAGTAGACTTTATTTATAAAAAATATAGTATGAAGTTATATTGAGGCATAAGTAAAAAGATATATATGGGAGGTGTACCTATATTGCGGAATCAGTGAAAGGCTTCGATTTTGTATGGCTTCACCAATTTACCCTTATAATCTGTGCCTGATACCTGTCTACAATAGGCATTGGCTTAGCTACCTATGTATGACTTCCCGTTATATTTTTTAGTGTCAGTTGCTTTGGTAGTAGTAAATAAATAATATACTTAGTGGATAATGGATTAGCAACTACCTAACTAAGTAGTAGGTACCCACTTAGCAACAAAATCTACAATTGTCATTGAGTATTTTTACAAAAGTTATCGGTCGTTTGTCTGATCAGCGCCTACTTAGTGACTCAAAAATAAAACAATTGCTAAAATATATTTTAGTAGCAATGAGGAAATGAGTCTATGACGAATCAATAAGACTGTATCTATAGTGTATGTAATAAAAAGAAAATAAGTAGGTACCTACTTAAAATAAATGCTATTGGTCTCATTTAAACAACATTTATTTTATTAAAAAAATACTTAAATGAAAGCCTTTTTTAGTAATATTTTAGTTTTTAGGAATTATTTCGTTATTCTCAATTCAAATAAAATTGGCAAAGTTCCAAAATATAATAATACGTAATAAGTACCATAGCACTCTACGCGCCATCTATTGACTCACGTTACGCAATTGGTTGAAATAGTAAATGAGTAGACTTGATATTTCCATAAAAATGTGGATAGATGGCGACTAAGACAAAATATTAAATAATGTTTAAATGGCAATAAAAACAAAATATACTATAAAATACAAAGAATGGACGAACATTTTCATCCATATTTATTTGAATTTGTGAAGTCTTTTTATTTTACAATCGGGCTATGATCATATTTAGTAATTTCATAAATTAGTATGTATTTAACTACAGTTTTGTACTTCTCAATAGGTAGGTACTGCACGATAACATTTTAAGCTCCACCAACCGCACGCTGTAACCGTACATACGTCACTACGGCGGGGTCTGGGGGGGGGGGGGGGGTACGTCAATTATTTCGTGTATTTTAATAGTATACTCTTATCTCATACAAACATAGTTTGACTTTTTATGACGTGCCAATAGCCGTCGACGGAGACGAGTGGCGCGCGGTGTCTACGTTGCATGTCTCCGTTGACGACGGCGTTGATGGCTTTACGCGCATGCAAAATGCACGTTATGCAAATTTAAACCATGTGCATTGGAGATAAAATTCACTATTGAAATAAACAATTTACTTCTCGCACCGCCGTAGCGTATAGTCAGTGAGAATCATGAATTACTTAATATAAAGTTACAAAATAAAATTGATAGTAAAACACACCTGTGAAATTGTATTTAGCACAAAGTTAGTGAAGCCACTTTATCTACAGCACCATCTCTTGACAGGATGTATGAACAAAACATGAGATTAATGCATAGTGTGAAGCGCCATCTTACTTCTTAATTGATAATTAATAATTAATCGACAGACTTTAAACATTTGATTAAGTAAAAAGCATATTTCTGGGTTTCCACACCCTATTGCAATTTATTATGATTTTTCGTTTGTAGTGCATAATTGGAAAAAAAAACGCGTCAATTTAAACATATAACGCTAGAAATGTTCGCTGGATGACGGAAGGGGTGTGGGTGCCCCCCCCCCCCCCCCACCCATTGGCACGGAAACCAAAAATCTTCCTCTTAATTCCATAGCAATTTTAGAAAAAATGGTGTAGTTGGTCCAGGCGCTGTTGGACTTATTTTCTAAAAAAAATCCGAAACGCCTAAATTTCTAAAATACGAAGTTAGACGCCGTTCTTGTTAAAAATCCGGGACTTGTCGTAAGTCCATGGGCAGCGGTAACACTTACCATCACGTGAGACCGCTTGCTCGTCCGCCCTCTTCTCTATAAAAAAAAAAAACAGTAAACAAATAGGTACATATCTAAATTCGTAGGTACATTAATGCCACAGGTCAAAGTTTGCCTGACTTTATTTTTGCGGACATGGAACCAAATTTCAAATTTTGCCCTGTCACGTCTGTCGACGTGGAGCGGTCATTTTCGGCCTACAAATTAATTCTAACTGACAAACGTGAATTAATGAAATGAATGAAACTGACAATGAAATTGATAATTTAGAGAATTGTATTGTCATAAAAACTATAATTGATTGTGTAAATTTATGTCAGAGCTTTTATTTCGTGCAATAAAAAAAATGATCTCACACCAAGTTGTTTCTTTTCTGATAGTGCACATATAATGCATGTTTACACATTTTTTCGTGCATAATTGCATGCATATTTTGGCTCCGATAGTGCATTTAATCCTATGTCTAATTATTAAGTAGGTACAAGGGAGTGTTGTAGAGGGATACATTTTTTGCAATCTACAACAAGACTGCCAAGTGAAACGCGGTCCAAAAAAACTTGTACCTACCTATGTACGTGATTTGTTATGATGTGCGTGACATTCAGCGGTAGCGCATAACTAAATTAAAAGCCTCTCCGAATTCTGAGGAAGATACAATATGTTATGGAACTTCCGCCATCTGAAAATATGTGCCTACCTACAGATGGGGACTACGTTCATGAATCATGCCGTGCGTGGCGGTCGGGGAATGAAGTACGCGCGAGGGCGGGGGTGCCCCTCACTTCTCTACTTGTGGCGCCCGCGCGCTACTGTCCGGCCGCTGAGACAATGCGTTCCTGACAGGTCGTAAGAGAATGGACGATGTAACTTTGAAGTGGCGAAGAACTTACGATAAAAATATTATTATCGTTTATTTGCTCTACTAACGAATAATATCATTAAAACTATATCATTATGTCAACTTACAATAGATGTTATAACTTTGCGCTAAATGTAATATTAAATAAATAAGGAAAC
This sequence comes from Sesia apiformis, assembly GCA_914767545.1. Classification (NCBI taxonomy): domain Eukaryota; kingdom Metazoa; phylum Arthropoda; class Insecta; order Lepidoptera; family Sesiidae; genus Sesia; species Sesia apiformis. Next base: position 11,658,274 of record OU611947.1, on the reverse strand, counting down.
AATATTTTTTTAAATCCATACTGCGCTGTTACAAGGCTATGTCAACTGTTTATTTTTGTAGTGATGTGCCAAAAATACTAGGCAATTGTAACGTTATCTGTCGTTATACTATAAAATAATACGATTTTCTTTCTAATAATTTGATAATAATAGAATGTACTAATAAAGTTAATAATATTATAAAGCTGCGCCCAAACCGAACACGCGAAGGCAAGTATCGTAATATGAGTAGCTACTTTTATATTTCTGGTAATAAATAGCAACCCCAAATGGCGTAATAGGCCGCCATTTTGTGACGCTAAAACAGTCGTCTGTTGTCATTTCGTGCGCATAGACTACGTTCTCCAGTGTTTCTCGTTCTGTTTTTTCTTGTGACCCGGCTTTCGTTTAATTGACTGTTCCTGCTTGTTATACTGACCTCGGCGCTAAATTGGACTTCGATTGTGTTTCGCATTGTGTTGTGTTGTACTTTTGGTGCATAATAATGCCGAAACGTGGACAATTGAAAAGTGAAACCCGTGAGCTAATCATCAAGCTACAAGATTACTTTGAGCGTGAAACGCAAAATGGTGGACCCTTGATACCTGTAGAACGGGTCCAAGAGCGCGTCTCTCAGGCGCTTGGAGTTAGCAAACGAACGATAACAAATATTAATAAAGAAAAGTTCGGCCCATCTGGCACGGAAGAAAATATTTTACGAACACCGAAGAAGAAACTCAGAACTAAACCTGTGACAGATATTGATACCTTTGACGCCGATGCAATAAGGAATCATATATATGGTTACTATTCTAGAAATGAAGATCTTAACAGGACAACGTTTTTGGCATCTTTGAGAGCAGCTGATTTGTTTAAGGGAGGTAAAACTGCTTTATCCAAAATTGTAAAAGATATTGGTTTTCAATATAAAAAAACAGAGAAAAGAAAAGTTATTTTAGAACGATATGATATAATTTTAAAAAGAATATCTTTTTTAAGGGCAGCGAAAAAAATCGATAACTGGCATAATGTCGTTTTCATTGATGAGACATGGCTGAACGCCAATCACACGCTTTCTCGTTCTTGGACAGATGATACACAAGCGTCGACGTCGAAAGTACCAATGGGTAAAGGGGCCCGACTGATAATATGCCACGCCGGTTCTGCAAAATATCGTTTTGTGGAGAACGGCTTACTGGCATTTGAATCAAAAACCACTACTGACTACCACGAAGAAAAGAATGCTGTTGCCCGGCCTGCCAGAGCCTTCTGTAATATTTATAGATAATGCCCCTTATCATTCGGTGCAAATACAGAAAGCACCTACCCAAGCCAATAGAAAAGAAGAATTGGTGGCTTGGTTACAAAGAAACGGCATTGACGCAAATATGCAGATGTTAAAAGCAGAACTGATCAAATTAGTTAAAGACAATAAGCCGGCAAATGTGCGATATAAAATAGATGAATTGGCACTGGAATACGGTCATCGCGTTCTCAGAATTCCTCCATATCATTGCCAGTATAATGCGATTGAGTTAATCTGGGCTCAAATCAAAGGTTACGCAGCCCGCCACAATACTTCTCCGCCATTCGGCACAAAAAAGATGATGACCCTATTAAAAGAAGCCTGCGGAAAAGTCACAAGAGATGACTGGGCGAAGGTCGTCGAAAAATATTATTTTCGAAAACTTTGACTGAGATATCAGAATTGATACTATGATTGATAATAATATAATTATACATATAGGCGAAGATGATCACGAAGACAGCAACCTCCTCAAACGAATCCGAGTCTGATTAAATTTGTTAGAACCCAGTGGCAACTATTTTTCAAAATACTTTTATCGTTGTATTTTATATTAAATATTTCCGAATACATAGTACTATCGCATTTTTATTTTCTTTGCGATAGTTACATACATTCAGAAATTAGACGCCAGACAAACAAGTATTGAAACTTATGTTACTCTTTTCTTGGGTCGGTTGATAAAAGTAAATAATAGTGTTACTTATTGCCCATCACTAGTCATGACCAACTGACAGACGTCAGGAACGCATTGTCTCAGCGGCCGGACGGTAGTACAGGCCGCGCAGTCTTGCTATCACTATTGTTCATGTCGATACATTATAAATATTTTATTTTTAGTCCTTAGGGTGGGCTAGGACTGCGATATCGAACTAGCATGGAGTAAAATCAAGAGGATTGTCCGACAACTTAAAATGCGCATGCAGTATATCGTTCAAAAATTTACTAGTTTTGATTTTAGATGAAATTTCTTAAGTAGGTACCTACAAATGACTGGGAAAGTTATTTGAGACAATGTTATATTTGTTGAAGAGCTACATTGGAAGAATGACATATTAATGGAAAACACAATAGACGAATTTATCATACGTGAAAGTAGTGAAAACTCTGTCTAATTCAGATTCCGATTAATAATATTATATTATATTACTATGTAATTTTAGAAATAAATAAAATCAAGATTATTAAATTAGGTATTTCGTATTTGTTTACTATCTATCGATTATCGATATTTTAACCTGGACGAGCGTGCCGCACTAGCGGCATAACTTACGCCCGCCAATAACATTGTCCCCAACTGTAGATAGGTACAGACCTACCAGTTAAAGATCCTTTCTTATTTTGATGGATGTTTTTAAAATTCTTGCTTACACTCTTTGTTTACGGTTAAGAACTATGTAAACCTTGACTATTCTATTCGGTGATAGTTCACAAACATTTAATAGTTTCATTACTATAGGAATGTATGGTTACTTGTAATTTTATACAAATGGCGATAAAATATATTTTCTAACGACAAAGTTTCTGAACGTAACCTGCGGAATTAGCAATTTGACAATTTACGACAGCGGCTGTCAAACGAGTAGGTACTTTTTCGATTATTAAAGAGTTGGAAAATTATATTTATATAAAGGAAAATTATATTTATATATAAATAAAGGATATAATGGCGAAACAAAAAGATTCTTATAAAAAGGTAAGTAGTTTTCCTATATAAAGCTACTATTAGAAAAACTTTAACTATTTGTTTTGATGTCGAAAAATCTTAAGTTCGAGTAATATCGTTTGTGTTTTTCAATCTGTTGTTGCATTTATTAACACAACTATAGTACGTTCTTTTTCTACTGATTTTAGTAGGTTAACAACTTCTCATGCTATTTTTTTTTTGTAGGACACTGAAGAAGAAAAAGATACTCATAAAGAAGTTTGTTAATGAATATGATGCATTGTTGTTAAGAGCTATCGTTCAAGAAATAAGCAAAGGAAGCACAATTTACAAGGCTGCCAAAAAGTTTGCTGTTCCTTGTTTGCACTAAAATCATATTGTACTCGCTACAAAGGAGATCCTACATCAACAACAAAGCTAGAGTGGTAAGCCATTTGTTTTGCTATCTGGAATTGAGATTCAACTTCTCAATTACAAAATAATATGCAAGAGATTGGTTTCTGCTTAACAGTAATGAAAATTCAGATTGTAGCTTATCATTTAGCTGAAAAAGCCAACGTAAAATCATCCTTTTTCTAAAGACAAACAGTGTGCTGGGTGTTGTTGGGGGGGGGCGATTTTAAAAATAGTTATAATCTGAGTTTAAGAACACCACGAGAAGCTTTAAATGAGTTTTATGATATGTTGAAAGATCTTTATTCGCAGCTGGGTATATTAATTAAGCCTGAAAGGATTTGGAACCTTGATGAGAGTGGTTTCATGTTTGTGATTAGATCTGGCAAAATTGTTGCACTCACAGGCACAAAATATATTTGCAAACATTTGGGGAAAAGGGCACAAAACAACTGTGTTACCTGGTATCAATGTAACAGGGGATGCAATCCCTCCCATTCAAGAGGACATTCAAGGGAAAGAGGTGGGATGACAGACTCAGGAGCTGTAATTTCCCATGTCTCATTAAGTTAAGTGACAAAGGGTGGATAAACAATGACTTGTTTTCAGAGTTCTTTAAGCATTTTATTGAAAATTTACCTTTAGCAAGACCAGGTGTTTTATTCATGGATTCACGTAAATCCCACTTGACACCAGAAGTTCTTGCAATAGTACAAGAAGAACAAATACATATTGTCACCTATCCTCTACATTTGACCCATTTGCTTCCACCCCTAGATGTGGGTATTTTTCGTCCTTTGAAACAGAAGTGGAGAAAGAAACTCAATTTCAAATGGATAATCCTGGTGAAAAGCCCACAAGGTATGACTATTTGAATATGTTTGCGGCAGCATACACCTCCACAATGGATTCAAGATCATTATTAAAGAACACCTTCAAAAAGGCAGGTATTTTTCCTATCAATTATAATGCTATTCCTGACTCTCTGACACCATCATTGATGATATCTGACAGCTTAAATCAAAATTAAAATCAAGGATGTTCTCTTCCTTCTAAAGAAGGGAAAGAAAATGGGAAATCTCGACTGGGATCTTCCGGAATAAGTGACATTTTGAAAATACCATAAATGAAGAAAAATTCAAAGCAAAGAAAGTACAGACAGGCCATGTTTATGCACCTAGACAATAAATAAAAATATAAATGTATGTGATACTTGCAATGGTGATTTCGAAACTGATGTCAAGGTTAAAAATGGTGATGAATGGATACAGTGCCAGTTTTGTAAAACTTGGTACCACATGCGATGTCGGCGTGTTAGATTCACACTTCTTTCTTTGTTCTAATTGTGAAATATAAGATTAATTAGTTAGTAATTATTAATTTCTTAAACTTATTGTGTTCAGAAATATATTGGGTCCCTAGAATTTTATGTTAACAAAAAATGTAAGAAATTATCTAAAATAAATAAAGTTTTAATAAATAAGTATTCGATTATAAATACCAAATTTTATTTTATTTAATGATTTCCTTGTCACCAGTTAAACTAGTCATATCACCGATTTATCAGAGTCGTATCACATTTTAACCAAGATCATATCACATAATAATAATATATCCAGTGTCACACAGTTACCCTATTATTTTATGAGTAATAAAAAACTGATTTACATAAAACATATTTCTCAATATAGTTTTAGTTTGAATGACATTTAAAAAAGACAATTCCTTACTCTATCTTATAAAATATTGTCAACAGTTCAAGTTACCTCACTAAATTGGTACACCCAAACAGAGTCCAATCTACCTATTTAGCCGCTCCGGGCAAAAATAATATTTGCCGCCCTTTACAATGACACCCTATAAGTCATGACCATCTTATTCCATAGATAGTGAAATTCTTTTCGCTGCCGTTTAAATGAATGAAAGAAAATGACACAAGAATTAAGAATTTTATTCAAATAAAAAAAAAAACCTTTAAACACTTAAAACATTGCACACCCTGGTGTTGCTTTATCGAATTCCTTGAAAAATTAAACATTAAATGTTTGAAATAACCTGCGGGATGTTTTTTTTATAGTTTTCCCAACGATTTTTAATGAGATACAACTAATAACAGTTGTAAATGTGTATAATTTGTAAATATACGGGTACGGGGAAGTTGAGCGAAACTTTTTTATGTCACCTTAAAAATCGCTTTAGATAATTCATAAAGTAATAGAAGTAGAATTTTTTTATTAAAATGAAGAAATAATTAAAGAAGACACTTGTAAAATTTAATACATATAAACTGCGCCCAAAAAGGCTTACTATCACCGATTAACCAAGTTTTACCTAGATACCATGGTCACATGATCTGTAGCACTACCATAGCACTGACCATGATTACAAAAATTCTATGGCGTGGATTTCATACTAAGTAGGTATGTGGCGTTCATATAGATATATGTACCTAGCCTGGATATTGATAAACAATTTCCAGTTGGTTTATGAGCCACTGGATACAGTTTGGGCCTTGGATTATTTACAGGATTGACCCACCGAGCGTTCAAAAAATTACAAACTTCGTTCGTAAATGAGTTATTACGACGACGTTAAGAGCCATTTCACCTTTTAAGCGAAAAATACAAGTTTTTGAGCTCTTCTATAGGTGAAATGAAAGTTGCTTTACATTTTTGAGTAAATATTTTAAATAGCTCATTTCTTTGTATTGACATTTAATGTAATACATTTCGAAATATTTCTTTATTTATCCTGTAGTACTCAACCATGTTTTAGCAAAAACGCGCGTAGTAAGAACTTCAGAGCCGTGCTTCTCCCACTAAAATTCATTAATTCAACAAGATAAGTATGTATATAATTCTAGTGACACATAATGAACTAATATTTCTGTAAATTAACACAAATCACGAGAAAAAATAATATAATGTGCGTCAATTTCGGCGCAAAATACCTGGCATTTAACTGCAATTTAAAAAAAATATGCAATTTATTAACCCTGTAACACACACCTGGGGTCCAATGGACCCCAGGTGTGATATTACTGTAGATGTCTCGGAAAGTATTGATGCTGAAAATCTGAAATTTTTGTAATTCCTCTACTAGCCACCCCCCCATACCTGTGGAAGATTTGGGTGATTTACAATTTGTCGTTCAAACGGAAAATAAAAAACAAGATACTTCGGGCATATTTTACACACCTGGGGTCCAAAGGACCCCAGGCTATAACATTGATTGACACATGATGCGACTGCTTTATTTACAGCTTGGACACTCAATTATTGTGAGTGATGCGACCTGTACTATACTTAGGCTGTTATTTTTTTTGTATTTTTTTGGTGTATTTGTTCACTATGTAATCATTAGTTTTACACATTTGTAATTCTTTATATTTTGAAGGTGAACAAAGAGGCCAGGTAGGCCTGTGTTCACTATACACGTTACGTTACGTTACGTTATTATTGTTTACATATTATGCTATCATTGTTTACATGAAAATAAAATGGACGCCTACTGAAAAAGAATAATATTTTTATCAATACAAAACTATCTTAGGCTACAGGGGCGGCGATCCTGGAGGGGACAAGGGGCGGTCATCATCAATCAAAATCATCAATGGCTACACGATTTTCATTATCAGAAGTTGTCGCTGCAGTCCTGGAATCAGAAACTGACAGTGATGTATCTAATGAAAATTCTTCGGACGAGATGAACGATGAACCATTTGAGCCAGATCCAAATGATGAACCAACCAGTGTCGAATCAGAAGCGCATGATCAGTCTTCATCAGAGAGCGAAGGTTCTCCGACGCCACAACGTCGCAAAAGAGCTCGACGCCAGTCACCCTCACCACCGGCATTTCCACTGACACTAGCAGGCAGAAATGGTTACACTTGGTCGACGACTCCACCTCAAACAGGCAGGGTGGTACAGGCCAACATTCTTCGACAGGCAAGCGGTGTGAATGCGTCAGCTGGATTATTACAAGATATATGTGACAGTTTAAATCTGTTTGTCACTGAAGAAATGCTCCTAGTGGTTGTCAGGGAGACAAATCGTCACGGTCGCAATGCAGCACGAGTGTGGAATGAGGCCCACGTCGACAACGAACCGCAGATGTGGGTTGAAACTGATATAATTGAGTTGCGTGCGTTCATTGGTCTGCTGGTGTACGCCGGAGTTCATAAATCTGGAGGTGAAAGTTTGACCGAACTTTGGTCTACAAAGGAAGGTCGCCCACTGTTCAAAGCCACAATGAGCTTGAATCGTGCCAGGGATCTCCTTCGTCACCTACGCTTCGACAACTTCAACACGAGAGAAGAACGTGTTCGCATAGATAAACTAGCTCCGATACGAGACCTGTGGGAAATGCATCTGGCAGCACTCCAAAGTTACTACAAACCAGACAACTGCATCACGGTGGACGAACAGCTGGTGGCAACTCGCGGGCGATGCAGTTTCCGTCAGTACATTCCAAGCAAGCCAGGCAAGTATGGCGTGAAAATATTCTGGGCATGTGATGCTAAGACATCGTACCCTCTCAAGGGTGAGGTATACGTTGGTCGACAACCAGGCGCTGCAGCAAACAGCAACAATGTAACTGATCTTGTAAAACGACTCGTACGTCCATGGTACAACACAGGAAGAAACATTACTATGGACAATTACTTCACCTCAGTACCACTCGCTGATGATATGCTTGCAGTAAGAACTACCATAGTCGGGACAATGAAGAAGAATCGGCCTGAAGTACCGAAGGAACTTCTACCTAGTCCTCAGAAAGAGCAATATTCGTCGATATTCTGTTTTGATAACCAGCTGACGCTGACGAGTTATGTACCAAAGAAGGGAAAGGCTGTCTTACTTTTATCCAGTATGCATCATGACGCCACTGTCGATGCTGAAAATAATAACAAACCGGAGATAATAGCATACTACAATTCAACAAAATCAGGTGTTGACAATTTGGACCACCTCGTTGGTCTATACTCATGTAAACGTAAGACTCGACGGTGGCCCATGACTCTTTTCTTCAACCTCATCGATACAGCAGCAGTTGCTTCTTATGTTCTTTGGTGCCGCAAACATCAAGAATATCATGCTGGAAAGTCACACAAAAGGCGGCTCTTCCTGATCGAACTGGCACACAGTTTGGTCCACGATCATCTTCTTCGTCGAAAGAGCAACCCCCAGGCTATGCAAGGCGGTGTGAAGCTCGCCTTCAAAGCCATTGGCTTTGACGCACGCCCAGATGCAGTTCTGGCCGCTGTACCACAGACCAGGAAAACTCGCTGCCAAATCTGTCCACGCACAGTTGATCGAAAGATGAAAACGAGGTGCAGTGAATGTGGCAACGCATGCTGCCATGAACACAGTAAACCTGTTTGTGAACTATGTCGTCACTTGTGAAATGCTCTCTCTTTGAAGATACATTAACTGATGCACTGTCATGAAAATGATAGAATAAGTAACATCATTATAATGCTTGTGCGAGTAGTAAAAGTATATACTGTAGACCCTAATGTCGTTTTCAGGACTATGACCTTGTTTTAGCACAATCTATTTAAAGTTATTCCAAACCTTATTCTCTCTATACAATAAATACTATAGTTGGTTCATTTGTTTTCATTTCATGTTAATTAAAACGATAGATAAGTTAATCGGAACCTATGTTAATCGATGGGGTCCAATGGACCCCAGGTATGTAAAATAGGTTGGACCGTAAGGTATGTGTTACAGGGTTAAAGATTTTTTTTGATTATACTTAGAATATAATCAATTTTGTACCTAATTAAAACGAAAACATAAGTATTTCTATAAATTATGATTTATTATATATATTTTTTAATATCACAAAATTGCTCTATTATATTCGGGGATTTTCGCGTCCGCCATTAGTATGGCGCGAGCGCTCATGGGGTTGATATGTATATCAGTTTTACCGCGCTCCGATCGCACGCGTTTACGAAACATTATACAAGGATTGCAACGTCTACCAATTGAGTTTTTTTATTGTTTTGTTTAGTTGACATACCTACTAATATATTATAGTGGTTGGTATTATTAGGTAATATTATTTGGTTTTTGAATCTTTGAATTATTTGGTTTTTTCACATCTATACCAATATAATAAAGAGGTAAAATTGTGTGTTTGTAGGTAGGTTTGTAGGTTGGGGGTAATCTCTGGAACTACTGAACCGATTTCAAAAATTCTTTCACAAATAGGAAGCTACAGTATCCGTGTCTAATATAGGCTAAATTTAATTTTGAAAAAATTAAATAAAAACGTGTGCGGTCAGGGGACCCCTCACGAACGAAGATCCTCGCGAATTTTTTTTAAACTCCGAATGTAATTCGAAATAAAATCTGTATATTTCATGTATTTTTTTTTATTTTGTATCATATTTTCAATGCAAATAGTTTAAAATAAGGAATCAAATCAAAAATTTAGGTTACCTATACAACCGGCCACGCACTAGTCTACACGTCTGTTATTCTGCTCGAGTCTCGCTCTCGATACTCGCACGCACACACACCCAGAGTAAGAGAAAGGCGTACATATCATATGTTCATCATATCATTCATCATAGGCCTACATATGTACATATCATGTACCTGATATGTACATATGTAGGTACTTTTAATGCAACAATTCATGTTTCCTCTCGATTCACAATATTTTTTTTTCTTTTCATTTTAGTAATAAGACTGTAACTTGTAATTAATAGGCTTTATAAAGTATGAATAAATGTTTTTTGTAATAAGGTGATGGTTTCAAGTAAAAAAAAAAGTGCATACATGCACACAACTATTTATTTACAAATGCTTTACGTTTCTTATTTTTATTTGTATTAGGAACGTTTCGTCATTGATGGAAGTAGAATAATTGATATCCAATATTTTTGGGGTCAATTATTGTCTATAGAAGCTAACGGAGAAAAGTTCGGCTTATTCAAAGTATCAAAACTTTTTTCCATAGTTACGCTATAAAGACGGGGGCATGAACTATCGCCAGTTGTGTTGCGTTGTAATTACCTAAACTTGCTTTAGTCATTTTTGTCAAATGGCTCTTAAAGTTAATTTTCGCTGCTCTAACTGACTACATCATACACGGAATTCAATCCCTTGATCAACCCTTGACAGATTCAACATGCATATAGAACGAAAAAAAAACACTGAAATCATAAACTGTGATTCAGTGGTTTAATTTTTAAAGGGGAACAAATAGAAATAGCGGGTGTTACCTACACTACACATGTTATTTTATTATGCGCTATTTATTACACGAGTTTGTGAAATTCGTTTGGATCCGAATAGTAGTTGCGGGATTGCAATCCCTAGTGTCTATGGTATAAGAGACCTAAAGGGATGCCATTGTTGCCGTCGAGGGTGGGTCGTCCTGTTATGAGGGTGGGACGCACAGTGTGTCGACATACTGGCTCGGTCTCACCTTCACGGAATTTGTACGACGGCTGGGGCAGCAACAGAGGAACAAGAGAAGCGCATGACAGTCAAATATAGGGATATCGGCCCGGAATACACTTTATTGTTGCTTTCGGTGTCGAGACCCTAGGTCTGTGGGGACTTAGCGCGCTTTCGTTTTTCAAAGATCTTTCAAAGCGCCTGGTCAATACCATTGGCTACCTTTGGGCTGGCCATTATTTCGCGCAAGCCTTGCCATCCGGCGAGGAAATGCCGTCAGCATTCTGGGTATAATATTATACCATGCCACAAGGACCAAATTTGTACAACATGCTCAATATATTAGGACCGCACCTATGAAATTGACCTTGCATATTGAAAAATTAAAATATTTTTTTAGTATGAATATTATATTTAATTAATCGAAATATTGTCCATTATTATCAATGCACTTTTGCTCTTTTAATGGAAAATGGAATTCCCGTGTAAAAAAATATTCCGAAAAAAATAGAAATCAGTAGTGGTAAGGTCTGGCGAGAACGGTGGGTGACGGTGAGTTTCCAGTCGAAGCTCCTGTAACTTTGAGACTGTTTGTCGGTTCATGGGTTTCATAGGTTTTGAGCATTTTGTACAATAAACACCTATTATATTTTTAATATTTATTTTAAGTACTTTTAAGTTATTTTGTGGGTAATATGAGATAGTTATTAGTATACCTAATTGTTTTCCTGAAATAAATATCTTAAATTGCAAATTTTCATATAATCTTTTATTTCCCAAGAACATAGACATTCCTAGTTTTCTAAGTAGGGTAAATTACTGAACCGCAACATTCATAGTTCCCATGTTTTTACCCCAAGGGTTCTATTTCCCGTTTCTTTTATCAAAACAGAGCGAGGGCCAAAAAAGTTAACGACCATTGAGAAGCTGGTCACGTAATTATGATCGAATGAAAATGCATGACACGTTACTTGGTGTAATATATCAGCCTTTGTAAAATCATAATTAGGTAGACAAAAAGATTGTTAGGTACTTAGCTACTGATTACAGTAAGAGTTAAATGAATCGTTTAAAAAGGGAATGCAATTTTGAGTCCCAAACTGCTTCAGTAAGTAGAGTGAAAACACGACTTATACCTTTATATTAATAATAGTTCTTTAAACTTAAGATCGCGCGTCAACCTTATTTGTAAATAAATGTTAGTTTATCACGTCAATGTACATATTTATTATAATGGTTGCTGCGGTGAACAATATGCACAGTAGGACCATAAGAACAATAATTCAACTAAATATAATGCCCTCATAAGAAAAAAAATTATAACGAAATGTTAATAATACCTATATGTTAATAATATCTTTAATAAGAAGAAACTAAATAAAAATGTCTTTAATAACTTGCAACTGCAGGTGGCGTCAATCATCTCATCTCATCACTTCATCAGATTTGCCAACAGGGTTGACATTATTTTTGTGAAATAATTACAAAAATTAAAAAAGGATCTAAAAATCTATGTGAGGACTAAACCTACATATGATTGTTGTTGTTGTTCTCTATTGTAGGTACTTATAATGAATTGTTTTATTAAGACATCATAATATTACCGTAACCGTACGCACCTACCGTACGTTACAGCGTACCGTAAGAACGCGAATGCGAATTTATTCCTAAAACGAACCTCTTTCAGTGAACCTTAGATATTAATTTTATATAGTTACGTATGTATTGTGTTGAATTGTAAATGTTTTAATTGGTGCAAATTTATATATTGGAACGACAAATAGCTTCTCCATCAGCTATTGGTTTTGCCACTGACTTAAGTACCTAGGTACTGTAATTTATTGTACTAAAACATACGAAGGAGACACAGAATACAAGTAATTAGAGTATAATATAGAATTGAAGAGGATTCCGCAAACGAAGGGTGAGAGTCTATTGAACCTCCTTTCTACTATGTATTTGTGATAAGGTCCAATAACCGATCTCAAAAAGCAAATCTACTATATTACATTGCTAGGATACCGTCACGTGATAAGGATGTTAAACCTATTATCGCGTATTTTAATAACCGATAGGTATATTAAGGAGGATTTTGTTGCGGCCGCGAGAATATGTTCGAATTCATCTCCTCTGACTCCCTGGGTCTACAGGGCCATAACAGGATATTAATCTGTGACAACCTAACAGTGCGTAACAAGAATCTAATTACGAAAGCCAAAACTCTCGCTAAGGAGAAGTGTTTTTAGTTCGTGTGGGTAAAACATTGCAAAATCATGGTGAGGCGCGATGCTGCATCTCCGGTTCTATTTATAAGATTAGAAAGGGACCTCTCAAAGAATATTTAATATCAATTAGTCTTATGTGTTCTTTAACAATTTTCACTGTATACAAATTAACAAATATTAATATAAAATCTAAATGTAAACTTCAGTGCAGTTTGAGAACCACTGTTCTTGCTGGGGCAGCCTATTGTCTCCGTGGCCGTAAGTATTGAAAGAAACTTGTTGCTATTTATTTCGTTTTTCGAATCAATATGAACTTAATGTGCGTGGAAAGAAGGTGCTTTTTTCGCTATTGCGTAAATGGATATAACGATCATTTTTCTATGAGCTATTTATTCCTATACCTGTGTTGTTTTGAATTACGGCCGTTACCCATTATTTGATATCATCCGTTTAAATCTAAATATATTCGTAATATTATGTACATAATTCTATAACATAGGTATGCAGATATGTTTAAACGTACAAAACATTATACCATATTGTGTGTATTTTAGCTGTTGTGCATAAATCCCTGCTTTTCATTAAATAAATTTATTTTAATTACTTACCCACATGTTGCGCCAAATAATCATAATTAATGAATATTTACTAACAAGATTGCTATTTTGTTATACTTTGTTGTTCTTATACACACTCACACATATTGTTTGCATTCATCTTGGCCATTCTTGGCGGCGCTAAAACGAGCAAATTTCTTCGCGGTTTATATCTGAACACTTATGATGATGTAGGTAATATCTCTCACTAAAACGTGGCTCTTTGATAGCATATATCCAACAATGAATTGTTCGACGAGCGGTACTTGGTCTGGAGACGTGATAAGGATTACGATCGCACGTCTCACAATATGGGTGGGGTGTGCACATAGCTGTAAGACACGATCTAATTGTGGCGGAGCACAGCTGAGGACATATGGGTAACTATAAAATTGCGCAATAGGCGTTCAAGAGTACCTTACAATGTCCACATATGTACTTTATTATGTGTCATAAAAACTTAGGTAATACACTCTTTGGTCAACTGACTAATTTTTCGGATAAATTGTGTGAAATCATGTTTTCACATCCACACAATAAATTCATGATATTGGGCGATTTTAACCTTGGTGGTTTCATTGGGGCTAGAATGGAGGATTGGTCTTTTTCATAAGGTTATCGGAAAATAATCTAAAAATCGGTTTTTTAGATTTCAAAACTCGTCAAGTGTCAAATGATTATTAATTATCACAGGTGTGAGCGTTATCATTTTTTGCCCCTCGGCGAAAGAAGTAGATAGTAGCTGATATCTGCTATTTAATGAATATAACCAATGGAACAATTGACTGTGTGGAACTGCTATCTAAAATAAACCTACACTTACACCTAATCAGCATAAAGAGGCCCTTGTTACTTCATGCACCCCTGGCTAAAACTAAATACAGGCAAAACGCTTTTCTCACTAGAGTGTGCGATCGACAACTTTTACAATTTGCCTGTCGATATTGATTTGTACTGCACTCGCACCACGGCAGTGAGACGAGCCCAAGCAGGATGTTTCTTTAATGAAAGAACTCAGGCCGTTGACTAAATAATCAATTTTTATCTCTTATTCATTTTGTAACCATTAGACCCATCTAAACAAAGTCTTTGTATGTGAAATTTTATATAACTTTTGTGACATCTAAATGAATCAAATTTACCTACCTATCTAAATGTAGGTATGTCACAAAATGATTTCCCTTGAAAATAAATAAATTACTTTGCAATAATTAAAAAAGGGACAAAAATGGAGAGTATGATTTTATATGTAAAGTATATTTATATGCAAGCATCCGAGAGTGTTTGTATGTTATGTGATATGTCGTCATTACTGCACCGATTCCAATGAAATTTTGGCAATGAGGTAGCCTAAAATCCGGAAAAGGACACGCACACTTTTTATTCTGTAATTTTTCCCATGAGGAGTTCATTACTTTTAAAACAAAATATACGCGGGCGAAGCTGTGGGCAAAAAGCTAGTGTTTCTGTAGTAATACATACTTAGTAGGTACATACTTATAGTTGAAGTAAACAAATTTATTGGAAATTCGTATAATCGTATTGGAATTCGGTTAACTGGGGTTTAGATAACCAGGTTCTAGTGTATTATTGAATCTGTGGTAACCTACACTGTGTTTACTGTATGTCAGTATAATGACTACTTGAACTTTATGCATCATAATAAAATTATTCTTTGATATTTTTGGCTACCTACTATCGCGTTTCTGTCTCTTTTGTTTAATATTATTGTTTGTAAATCTATCTCACTCGTCCGCTTAGGTGGGGTGGTGGGTGTGAGCCGAACGGCCACTGAACTCGCGGTCACAGCTGTTTACGACAAAGAATAATAAAGATAAAGCACCTACACAGAACTTTACTTTGTGCGGACCATCTAAAATTTAGAATGAATTATGAACAAAAAAAAGTTTTATTGTTCTCATAGTGTATTTTTTATGCTCATATAAATATAACAAGTAGAGATATGTATATACTAAGAGATATGTATTTATTTATTCCTTTTAGGTAATTTCGTTTGTTGCTTAGTAATAGTAGTCCGTACAGACAGGTGCGTTAAGCTCATAATAATCGGTAAGTGAAAGGTTTTGGCGCATTCATATAACCGTTGCCAAATAAGTAGAAAATATTGTCTGAGGAAATGAATTGTATATTCTATTTTTCCGGATATTGAGACTAATGAAATATTAAACAATGAAACGTTTTTTTTTTTCAATTATCTTATCTTATAAAACCATATTATGTTAGGTATATAGACAATGTTTCCATTTACACAGAATCTGGAAACAACGAAATGTTAAGTTAAAAAATCTTAACTAGAAGCATCGGCCACTTCGATAATAAGGTTGTTCAGATAAAGTTCACAATTAGAAACAGTATTTTCTTCGTAAATACCTTTATAAATATAGTCTTTAAACCATTAAAGATCACCGTCACCAGCCCTTTTATAGTACGCTGCTGGACATGAGCCTCCTTGTATACCTACATGGTCTTGTGCATGAGGAATGTATGGCCTCAGAACGCCACTGGCCATGCGGGTTGAGGAATCCTGTCCTAGATGGATTAGTCTCTCAGGCATACGGTAGCGGTTTTGTTATCCCTTAGTGGCCTTTTACAACACCTACGGGAAGAGATAAGGTGGTGCTGTTATATAGGCGGCCTACACCACACGCCACTATTAAACATTTTGGATATCTATAACCATTAAAAATATCGGAGAGTAATTTTATATAGAAAAATAATGGTTAATTCAATGAGGGGGAGAGTGCACGCTGCAATCCAACAGCCGCTGGGCGCACTCGACTGGCCACGTTACCCCTCGCTCACAGAAGACTACCTTGAAATGTACTGCATTTCCCACTTTATCTTATTTCCCTAATGTACGTACGTGTTTCGGTAGTGAGTGAGATGTGCCAGAGCCCATTCCCATCCTATCCCTCTCAATCAGGGCCGTCTTTACCAGGGGGTGCAAGGGGTGCGGTGCACCCCGGGCGCTCACCTTTTAAAGGTAATGAAAAAATATAACGCTATAGTAAACAATTACACAATAGGATATTTGACTGTCATAGGATACACAATAGGATATTTGACTGTCATAGGATACACAATAGGAAATTTGACTGTCATAGGATACACAATAGGATGTTTGACTGTCTTAGGATACACTCCCGCACCCCGGCGCAGAATAGACTTAAGACGGCCCTGCTCTCAATTTCCCCAATCCTTTCTCCAAATCCAGTTCTATATCCAACGGTAGGCAGCGCATCCGGGGGCGTGCCAACGTTTGTCATTTTGAATTAATGTTGGCATGTATCACGGATGTCTATGGGCTACAGTACCCACTTACCATCAGGTGGACTGTATGCTCGTCTGCCACCTTCGTCCATAAAAAAAAAATTACTTTTTAAAATACCTATCCGAGCAAACACTTTTAAAAAGAAAATGTCACGAAATGAATGAGCCGATTAACTTTAGAAAGTAGCCAGTTCGTATTTAGATATACCTACCTACATACACAAAGGATCATTTGTCCTTATTTCGCGCTTTATAAGTCGTAATACTTCAACATAAAAACTGGCATTCATTACATTAAGATAAAGAATCACACCTTAGAAAGCTACCCCTTTGAAGAGTGAACCTTTTCTTTAATAGTGAACTGAGCAAGAGAGACTAAACGTACCAAACATAACTCATATGCGCAGGTGTCCCGCGTTACAGTCGCCCATCGCGTCCCAAGCTGCGGCAGCTAGGGCCCAACTATAGGTCTAGCAACATTAAGACCTATAAAGCTCCGGGTTGGTGCAGTGCATCAGAAGCTGTTTCTCAGTCCTGACTTTTGACCAGAACGGGTATTGTTCCGACGCTTTAGGGAAGCGAGATCGAGCAATAATAAAATCCCTATTAGTAAGTAGTTAAGTTTATTATATTATATGTATTCTAGGGTAAGGTTCTAAATTGCTTGAAATAAATTAGGTAGGAACATAACCCATTAATCCGCATTGGGCCCACATGGTGGATTATGGCTCGAAACCGCCTAATGACTAATAAAAGTTCAAGTGCTTTGCAGTGGACGTTATGTTGATATCGATTGATATCGACATAAGTTGTTCTGCAATTGTATAAAGGATAATAATAATAGCTATAGCATATTGTTATGATAGTATCTTTTCTTACATTTTATCTTTTCTCGTTTGAATTCGTTACTTATCCGCGAATGCGTCAAGTGTAGTTTTCTGTCTATGAAAAATTTTAACTTGTCAATACGTTCTATTGATTCTATATACAGATAAAATACATAATAATAAAATATCCCACAGATATTCTACAACGCGATAATAACGTTTACAAACGATAAATCTTGTACTAGGTCAGGTCTTCTCAGATAATCGCGAGAGTAGACCTTGCCTTGTCACTACGTATTTTTGTTGTTGCATTTTGTCCGTCCAAAAATAGGTATACTTATTCAATAACCTAAGAAAGAAACGGAGTGAACTGAAAAAAAATAACAAACAATTGTTTATTATATCTATTATATTATTATTGGTATAATAATAAACTATTAATTCAGGGCGGTCGTATCAATCTCAGAGACGAATTTCGTGAAGGTCGCCCGTCCAGCGCTGTCAACAACAAAAACATCGATGCTGTGCGCCATATGATCGAAACAGACAGGCATGTGACCTACCATGTGATTCGGGCATCCTCAGGCATAGGTATGAGTTAGATGCAATCAATCTTACACAAACATTTGGCTGTGCGAAAGCTGTGCTCGCGGTGGATTGCACACAATTTGACTGAGCCTCAAAAAACGGAACGCGTCACTTGGTGCAATGCGATGTGTCACTTTCAACGAAAGGGCGTCAAATTTGGTGTGAAACATAGTAACAGGTGACGAAACATGGATTTACAGCTACGACCCCGAAACAAAGAAGCAATCGACCATTTGGGTCTTTCCGATGATGAGCCGATGTCACAGATGAGCTGAACCCCACCAAAGTGCCGCGTGTGCTAAGTGCCGCGAAGCAGATGATCGCTTCTTTGTTTTAGAAAAACTGGACACGTGGTTACTGTTGCTTTGGAAAATTGTCGTACCGTGAATGCTGATTGGTACACGATCATTTGCTTGCCGGAAGTTATAGACGAAGTCCGTAAAAACAACCGTAAACGTCGCATAATCTTGCACCATGACAATGCTAGCTCTCACACGGCCAAACAGACAAACGACTTTTTGAAGGCGAAAAATGCAGAACTCATGAGCCATTCCCCATACAGTTCCGACTTGGCACCTGCGACTTCTTGTTTCCAAAAATTAAGAACCAATTACGCGGTCAATGATTTTCATCGTCAGAAGAGGCTCTCGAAGAGTATGAAAAACATGTTTCCGAGGTCACCATGGAGGAGTGGAATAAATGTTATGGAAATTGGTTTATTCGTATGAAAACGACGCTATTGACGCTCACGGAGAATATTTTGAGGAGCAATAAATTGATTTTTGGCCATTCATTGTAATTTCTTCTTATTCATTCCGGAACCTTTCAGTGTGGCTCTCGTACAAGCAGTAGATCCTACTATTGCGACTGCTACTATTTACTCTACAGTATTAATTAGTAAAGGATAAGCTGTATAATTTGTGCAATTCACGAGCGCTTGTCAACTAGCACGAGCGCTCGTCTCGAAAAGTACTTTCGCGTCAATGCATTAAAAGGTATATTGTGAAGGATATAAAGTCTCATGTTACTCGTACGGTCACTCACCAGTTACTACAAGCAAGGCAGACGCTCGTGAATTGCAATAACTAAAATATAGATTCGGCAAATCGTAGGATACAGAAGTAGTAAGGATGGAATGTGGTGAGGGTACGATATTATAAGGATATGGTAAGCTGAAGAAGCCGCCTCTGGTCAACAGGAACACCAATGATTATTTGATAAATAAAGACTGAAAGATATTCAGTTTGAGATATCATCAATTGTACCTACCTACGTTACGGCCGCAGAGAAGAGGACTCGGTCTATTACCGCGACTTTGTGAGATTCCATTGTACTCTTAACTCCCCATCCCACCCCAATTCTTTCAAGGGGAGTTGGAAGACGTAATGGGATGAGGCAACTCGTCGTGTCATTATACTTCCTATTCCCCCTTTTACCAAATCCATTCCTAAATCTCCAAAGGTCGGCAGCGCATCCGAGCACTTGCCAATGTTTGTAATTCTGGACTAATGTTGGCATGTATTGATGTATCGCAGATGTCCACGAGTCCACGATGTCCACAATCTGCTCGTTTACCACATTCTTTCTATATAAAAAATAATGTTAAATATAGCCAATAGTAAATTCTTCTTATCGGCTGTTCTAGATCAAGAGCTGAAGTACCATAGCGGTATCCAAAGATCGGTATCCTATCTATGGTTATATATTTGTGGTACCTTGTATAATCTGTAATTGACTGTTGTATTCCCCTACCTCTCATAGAAAATTTACTTACATGAAGGAGGAATGTATTTTTTTTAAAAAGCGTGGTGGTAAGTGGTCACCGCCGCCTATGGACACCTGCACCACCACGGGGCTTGCGAGTGCACTGCCGACCTTGCAGAATCCTGTTCACAGCTCTCTTGAAGAGCCCCATGTCGTAGCGTAACGGAAACACCTCAGCTGGCAGTTCATTATACAACTTTCGTGTTCGCGGTATAGTGTCTTTTTGACAGCACTGTACGCAGCGACTCTATGTCAAGGAAGTGCGGATGAAATATATTGCAAAATATTAGTTATTTCTGGGATTTTTTTGATATTTTTTATATATATCAATATTTTTGATAATCATATACTAGTTTTACCCGACTACGGCAAAGCTAAAAGAGGGTTATGATTGTAGCAGTCTATTTAACTTTAGAGTAATAAAGGCACCTTTTTCTATAAAAATACGAATCGCGATGACAAAAAAACACAAATAAATCATTGGGCACAATGTCAAACTTTTATCTTATTACAAAATCTTTTATTATTATTGACTGCACATGAAATTGATAATGTTGTACTAGGTGGTTTTAATGAACAACAAATTATGTAGCATATTTTATTTAAATTGTAATAAAACTATTTCTAATTTTGTAGAAAATAGATACCTATTAGTAAATAATTTGATAATTTAGCTAATTTTTGAATATGTTTGAACTCACACTCATGAATGTGAGTCGGAAAAAGGTACCCCTCGCTGCTTTTAGATTTTCGATAACTGAGTAACTACAAATACCTATAAGTAAATAAATGTTATGCGTTAAGTAATATGTTAACTTGTTTTGTGTGATAGGCTAGCCTAGTGCTACCTACCTCTACTCGATTCACATTGGTGTAATCGTGAGTTCCCGGCCTCAATTCCCATACCACTCTTAACGGACGGATTTTTAAAAATTGTCACTCACTGTCAATTATGGAATCGCCGTTGCATATGGGCATTGAATGAAAAAGAGATAAAAAGAAGATGAAAAAGGGTGTAGTAATATAATTTAAATGTTCCGTGTCTCTCTACACTACGTAAGGAAAGGCATCATCACACAATCTGCCGCTCCTGTCGTCCAGCCACTGCCGGCATAACGTATAATATAATTAATAATGTATCAATGTATGTAGATATAAACGTATTGTGACTACGAATTTGACTTTTGCACGCCTATTGAGGCAAAACATTTTCCTTACCTATGTTTTGGCAATAAAATATTTGATTTGAATAATAATTAAATAAACAACAGAAAATAGTAAATGGGAGCACCAAATCGATTAAAAGGTAAGTTAAGTTTAGGTTCTCTGGTGATAATAAACAAACAGGAGGCCCGCGAAGTGGTTATGAACTAATGACAGTAAATGATGAATGAATGAGTGAACTAATGAATGATTCTTAGTAATTTACAGTTATTTAGGTAGGTACTTTAGTTATTCAAAAATAGCTTGTTTAGTTGATCATGATTTGCTGCCCATTTCGTATTATTTTCTACTCGTTTAAATACAAGCCAATGAAAAAAGCGAATTCTGCAGGATGCGAAGCTACCTTCAGTGTTCTGTGGTCGTAAGACCATTTCATAATGTAAGACTTCCAAAGCAGGGATTTCGTGAAATTCAACGCCTAAAACGATGAAACGGAGTGTCAATATTTGTTATGAAAAAAGAAAACATTTGTATAGTCTGTCTATACTATTTTACTGGGTAAATAAAAGGATTAATTAATTTGATATGTTTATTTATTATAATATGACACAATTAATTACCTATTGTAATGATAGGTAGGTACATAATATAAAACTTAAATTCTAATGCGAAAATTAAACTAATATTTATATATTATTAAGATTGGGACCTTATGGCAAAGTCCCCAATATGCTGGCGGCATTACCCCGTTGAATAATTGTTAAGCTTAAGCGCTGACCGAGGAAATTACTGGCCCTGGGGTGTCGACTAGGCGCTTCGCTATGTCTTTAAAAAGATTATGCGCACTGGGGTCCCATGGGCCTGGGGTTTCGACAAAAAAGGGAGTAAAAGTGTAGTTGGTGATGTCCCTGTATTTATGGGCCTTGCGCTTATGAGCCACTTCTGCACCAGTTTATCCACGGTCCCCTGGAGATGGGAAGGAGCCCGCGTGTCTACACAAGTTGTGTCCCACACTAGGGGACATCCTATACTCCACGGAATCAGGGACATCCCCTCCGGGCTCTTGCCATTGTCACGCACGATACCGTTCGGCTCTAGAATAGTCGGTACGTTAACGGGAATTAGAGACCGCCGTAGGATGTAATTTGAGCTGGAGTGACGTGAGGAGCGGCTTGCACTGGAGAGGTACGTAAGCGCGTGGTGACCCAATCGATCGACATCTTTGCCACTAGGGCACCTGTGTGGGACACACACATTGGCACCCAGACTGATGCGAGCGAAGCCGTCGGCAAAAGCTAATCGTATATATTATGTAAGTAGGAGTGTTATGCACTTCCTTGTTTTAAAGCGATGTAGTGTCTTAAATACGTATACGAACAAGGGTATACGCCGAGCTACCAAAATACGTCTAGTGCATTCCTTAGTGTTTTCTATTTTTCTGTACGGAGATGAAACCTGGTGCCTCAAAATTCGAGTCATAAGCAAAATAAGCGCTTTTGAAATGTGGTGCTGGAGACGAATGCTAAAGATACCATGGACAGCCATGAGGACAAACGAATCGATTTTACAAGAGCTCCACATCAAAAAACGACTCACCTCTATGCAGAGAACGTCAACTAAGCTTCTTTGGACATATAATGCGATCACATATGCATGAGTTGGAGAAGCAGTTGATCGTGGGACAGATGCAGGGGAAGCGCTCCAGGGGCCGAATTCCAACAAGATGGTGTAAAAATATTGTAGAGGCGACAGGAGAAACTCTACAACGATCTATTGAACTGGCGCGGGACAGAAGCAAATGGAGACAAATCACATATGGTCACGATCCTCATTAGTGAGGAAACGACAAACAGAGAGAGAGAGAGAGTGTGTCTTAAATGGGTACCTACCTCTCTACTAAGTGGTTAAATTTTAGGCCAAAATGTGGTGTGGTATTTTATTTTCCAACGATCGAACAAAAGGTATGTAGAGATAGATAATGAAATATAATTAACAACGGGGTCATTTTTTAAACATTTTAAGAGTGATAGATGTCTTTCTGAAAAATTGCAACAGTGGATTGTTTTCAATGGGCAATAACAGCACAATATGACAAACTTGAATAACTAAATTTTAATTATTTTTAATAGTAAAACAAAAAATCAAAAACTGTTCATCCAAAAAATACACTTCTTAGTTTAAAATTAGTAAAATCTCCTTAAACTTAATTATTAAACATTTTCAAAAACAACAGTAATTTGTGCTCTATATCTTTTAAATTTCTAATAAAGTATGACCTATAAGTCTCAAGACTATATAAGTCTCAAAAATTATGAATCGGCCTTCAACATTAGTATAAAAGGAATTTCAGTAAAAATAAACTTAAGATATTAAAATGAGGTCAAGTGATCTACACTTGTTTCATTATCCTTCAGACACGGCTCTGTTACGATTTTATTATATGTATAGATTTGGCACAAATTCTATTTTCTCGTGTTTGTGCAGGCATCACTAAAGCATAAATTTGGCTTTCTTTATTCTTCTTGAATTTAAAAGGCTTGAATTATGATTCCAAAGCTTTTGTCTTTCAACCAAGTTTCTACTAAGAGCTTTAATGAAAATCTGTCCCTTTTTGATTTCTCTTTCTAATAGTTTTCTGTCAATTGTTGGTTCATTACTTCACCAAATAAAATTTTCTTGACAATTTTTTTCGACATTCTGTCGTTTTCATCATTCGTTATACTTTCGTGTTTGGTGTTACATTATCATAAATCTCACACACACTACAATATGAAATCTTTGGTATCGCTGTGACAGTTGACATTGTACGTCTAGTAGGTAAATCTATGCAGTAAGCTGATGTGTCAATGGGCATCTATCGCAGTTCCGTCAACTGATGGGGTAGATGAGTTCTCGGAGACTGTGTCATAGTTCAAGCTGTGACTGTGTACCGGGAAACCACAGACTTTAAAATTAATGTAGACTAAAGACATCGTTTAAATAAAGGGAACCTACTTACTGAATCAGCCCTGCTCACCCCTCGTGAACCAATCTTTATCTAGCTCACCGTCACTTTTGACACTGGAAAAGAGCCGGAAATTTTAAAAAAAATTAAATCAGTATTGAATACTTCCTAGGTAAGTGAAGTGTCAGCAAAATGTAAAAGGTTTCATTACAGAAAATCGTAATAAAATTTCGAAACCTAAAATCTCTTCTTCATATAAAGTTAGGCTTACGGTATTCAGAAAATTATATAATAAAAAAAAATGTCATTAAAACTAGATTCTACTAGATGTTTTAATGTTTTTTATGACTCTCGAGGAGGTGGTCGAATAAAAGGTTAATAGTGATACTAAACTCTCCAGCAAAGATTTAAATCGTTGCTCTACAGTGTAAAATCATAGTTTTACTTTCGTAAAGTAATAGTAACATATATTATTTTACTTTATTTCAAGTATTTTTTTCGAATCCAACTACCTACAACCAATTCGTGCACTTTTTTAAAGCTAGGATATATTTTGAAGCTATTTTTTGGTACATTTCTCAATGCGCTTCTCATTCTCCCGAAATATTCCCCTACATTGCTAGGGGAGGAAGGAGGAATCGAATCGATCGTAGGGTGTTCTCCCTTCAGCCCCCTCACCTCGCTTGCTGGGGCCCAGATGCGCCCGAATGTTACGCGAATTACGTACGAGTGACGTGGAGTTGAGGACATTGACCGAGGTTAGCAGACGACTTTGAAAGTTTACTAGAACGGCTTTTGAGGTCGTTTATTTTGATTGAATACACTTTTGATCTTTTCATGCCTCAGCGAATATATGTTCTATGCAGATTATCTCTAGCATGAAACAGTCATCCCATTTTATTCACTTTAAATTGGTAAGTGAATGTATCAGTACATTGTACAGAAAATATTGTTGTGAAAAGTGATAGGATTAAACTTAAAGTCCACTCTTGTCTTATTAAGTGATTAGATATCTTTTTGGAAAAGAAAGCCACAAATGGTGACTTTTCTTCATATTATAAACCTGTCCATCTTATTGAAATAAACAATTCAAGTATTTCGTAAGTTTTAATTTTTTTCATACAGGTTCCCGTTTTTGTCAAGTCACATTTAAATCGTATCAAAATAATGTTTCTAAGTATCTATATAAACTTATTTTCAAGTAGGTACTTGAACATAATTATGAATAAAATACGAACATGAAGTTAGAGCTACCAAACAACGGATCTTATCTGGAGCGATAACTGCAGGAAACCTATAGATATATTTTATCAACTCTGAGAATATTTTTTCCCAGTAACTTTTGAAGCCCGATGTACCTAAGTATGCACGACAAACAGTTGAGAAATGAGGACTGTTTTGTGATCAAACTGACAAAAGATAGAGACGCTGCTGTTCTAGGAATTCTTAAAGAATGCGCTTTAAGTATTCCCAAGAGCGACAAAGAATGAAGAATGGGAGTATTGTCTCTGAAGAAAGGGACATCTTTGCGAGAATACCATAAATATTTAACAAAATTTTAGACATTAGATTGTTATTTTTTTTACTTCATACTAACTTAGTGCCAAATTTCAGATGAATACCTACTGATTTTTTAGAAACAGCTTATTAAGTACCTACTATACTGGAACTTATAACACTTTCCATCTCAATAATATTAAACGCAACAAGAAGAAAGAGAGAGATGAAAGGCAGTGGGCAGCGAGTAAAGATGAATAGGTAAATACATAATTTGTTTTATGTTTTACCTAACAGTACCTAATTTCATTTATCCATATCAAAGTTTGTCTATCGATATCGAATATCTTATTATAAAATGAGTCAATATACGTCTTTATGTCTGAATACAGAAATATATGTAAAGTACCTACTCTTACACACTCGACTCACTGTTTTGTAGCTGAATTGAGACTTCACGACACATTATGTATGGTTTTGTAAAAACCTGTGTCTAACACCAGGCATTAACCTGTCTGCGTTCGACGTTAATATGGAGCAATATGCAAATTTTAATCTTAAATATGACTAACACTTCTTATGTTCTAATAATACTACTTATTATCTATATGATGATCAACATTCCGAGCTCGCCACGACGTCTATTTGAGCATGACAATGCTTGATGCTTGGGGCAGGTAAAAGGGGACGAATCCACACAAATCCCAAATCTAGCCATGAACTTCTACGATTTGGCAACGTCGCTGTCACTTGTTAGAGCTATGCAGGGCCCAGGGGTGTGAAGTGTGGCAACGTCGCTTGACGCCATGTTTTGATAAATGTATCGTCCAGTTTGGTTTGGTCGTCATTTTAGATTTGGGCCTCAATGTGTTAAGTATAATGTATGCTTGGACCAACTTTGACCAACTTTAACTTTATCAATTGTTAACTAGTTTCCTTGCCACCTTGACTCTCGCATTAGCTTGTTAATTAAAAAAATAGGATTTTTTTTAGATCATCTAGTTCACTGCACGGTGCAGTCTGCACCAAGTAACAAGTGTTTATGTAAATTGAAACCGGATCTATGTGTATTTATGTTATTAACAGATTGTGTTGTTGCTTCATTGCACTCAGAATGTTTTAAAGCATGCTCGTGAACTTTGTTAAGAAAATACTTTCAGTGATCACTTGATCAGTAACCGCATTCATTGACATCGCGGTACAATAACTTTCAACTGAAATTTAAAATTTCTGAAAATAACTGGCTGTATAATGAGGAAATATCAAACTGGATTTAGATCCACATTAGTGTGGCGTACGACAGTTTTCAGTGTTTAAAATATGCTTGGACCAAGTTTTTAGTGACGACAAAGAAGTAAGGAGAATGTCCCTCGGCCCAATGAATTCACGAAAAGAACCGCTTTGGTATTCCTAATGTTATGGTCTGGGGTAGAATAAATTTAATAGGCAAAGCGGAACTGATAATTTTAGATGAGGGGCTTCCCTCATCTAAAATTATCAGTTCCGCTAACCACCAGGGAAACCAGGAACCATCAGGGAAGCGTAACCACCAATTAGTTTCAAACCGGCATCTAGCTTCACATCATACCATTTT
Source organism: Sesia apiformis (assembly GCA_914767545.1). Classification (NCBI taxonomy): domain Eukaryota; kingdom Metazoa; phylum Arthropoda; class Insecta; order Lepidoptera; family Sesiidae; genus Sesia; species Sesia apiformis. The sequence continues at coordinate 11,631,021 of OU611947.1, read as the reverse complement.
CACAGCGAGTAGTCCTAATTTCATATTGATGCAAGATAATGCCCGTGCGCTTACTATTCGTGTAATAGAGCCCTCTCTCGGAAGTTGATTTCATCGTTTTACCATGGCCAGCAATAATTCTTCCGGCCTTCAATTCTATCGAGTAGGATCGAAATTCAAAAGACGCCTCAAAGAAAACTATAGCACCGTCCGCAAGCAACAAGCGCTCCAAGACGCCTAAGTTACTGCTAGGAATAAATACTGAAAGAAAATGTAATCTATCGAGAATAGAGTGTAGCTATAGAAATCTAAATAATTTAGATTTCTATGAGTGTACCAGATACGTTTTTCATTATATTAGCTCAATAAATCACGGTAAAGTGATGTTAATGAACCTTAAGTTTAACCTTTTTGAACCTTAAGTTTCGAGAATATTTGAACGTAACTGTTCCTAATAATGTAACATGTTTGTTTGAATACTTATTAACTCCTAAACTTTGGTTAAAAATTGCCTATATTTTTTATTTTGATTTTAGAGGCGTAAAACGAGATGAGTCCGCCATATTTTGTTTTGAGTAGTTTATATTGAGATCTAACTAATGTATCAAATTAGTGAACTAATAACCAGCAAAACACTATTGTAATTGTTTGACATATCACAGCATATAAATAATCCAATATATTATCTTGTAATGGCGACTGTGTGATCAATTGATCATGCAGAGGACATAGGTCATATTAATGTTTTTTTTCGGAATGGCTCCTTGTGGCCCTAATGGCGTTTCAAGAGTCACCGGACATGTATAATTTAGGACGAGCTCATTAGGCACTCAACCAGGAGCAAAAAATGTGTAACAAATGTGCAACAACCACCATATTAACGTATATAAAATTAGTTTTCGTTCTATTTAAGATTTTTTATCTCATAGGTACCTATAGGGTATAATATAAACATTACGATGGGTATAATATAAAATCTTTCAGCTCTGTAGGTACCTACAAGTCTTTATACCTAAATGCGTCTATACAATAATAATATCTACCTAATTCAAAATAGGAGAAATCTCTGGCATTCGATATGTAGGTATGACTTCTACAATGGAGTGATCTACATCTAGAGTGATCTGATGTACGCTATAGGAGTATTAAAACAAGTGTTTACACCAAAGACTTCTTAATACCTACCTACTATATAGCGTGTATTAAGAAGTCTTTGGTTTACACTCATAGTGGTCAAAATGAAGGAAACCAAAAAAAGTTATATTTTTAATGGTTATAAAGTAGAATTAAAGAGGCGCATTTAAAATACAATGCAAAGTTTATCAAAAAATGTCTTTCCCAAATAGATTTTGACTCGTTATCAGATTATGAACTAAATAGATCTACCTATAGGTACATATAATAAAATCGTAACACCATGTCTATAGGTAGGTACCTACATGAAATATTTTTTGAAAATAATAACGTAAATAATGTAATAAAAAATACTCTACGAACGATACCTACATAACCCAAAACCACCATTTATGGATTTTTTGTCTGTCTGTCTGAACGCGCATCACGCAGAAACTGGACAGAATTTTAATGAAATTGGGCATAATTATAGCGTATGAGTCACCTTATGACCTGAGTTAACATTTAGGGTACATTTTATCCCGATCCCTTAAAGAGTTCCCACGGGAATCACTATACTTCACGGGAACGAAGTCTTTCTAAAATCAATAACGAGCATGAGCAACTTTTGTAAAATACCCGATAGAGTTGGAAAACTACCTATGCATGTTAATCGGTAGGTATTTACTATTTCTGAAAGCAGTGATGCGAAGGGGCTACATTTGACATAGGTATAGGTAGGTACTCCAGGAGGCTATGAATATAAATAAGAGAGAGAGAGAGAAGCGAGAAGAGTGTCACCTTTTTATGTGCTTACGTGTTAAAAAATATTTTATAGTTGCTTAGTCCACGCGAGTGAAGCCGCGGGTAGAAGCTAGTTATACAATAAAGAGCTTTATCGATCTATCTACTTAATCAAAATATGTAATAATATAAAAGTAAAATAAAAAAGTTATACCTACATACGCCTTAAGAACCCGTTTAATAAATAAATATTATAGTTTCGAATGTTCGATTGAAATAATTACGACGATTTGTACAGGCATCGCCACTGACAGGGATACAAGAGCAATAATTGCTTTAATATTATTTGCACAACGTGTTTTGAGCAAATCTTGGAAGAGGCCTATATCCAGTAGTAGAGACAGGCTGTGGTATGGTATGGTATCTACTTTTCACAACATACCAGTACAAAGGTAGATACCTACTTTACGCTGCCTGTACAGAATTATTAAAAGTACCTACATTTTGCTAGAAATAGGTATCGGAACAATATGGCGACTAATAACCCTTAGGTAGGTATTATTTGTTACCAAATGCAAGCTTATTGGCTTTAATATCCTACTTACCTATACTAGATACCTATACTACACGATTATTTTTATTGCCTTTTAAAGTCTGTAGGTACAAGATTTTTATTATAATAATATGACAATTTTTTGGTATTGTAGGTAAGAACCTACAATTAAACTACATTAATAGGTAATGATTGCTGTTAATGGAAACATATTAATGTAGAAAAAAAATCCTATAATATTCCTTGTGCGGGGTGTATAAATCCAAGAGTGGAATCTAATCAGTAAGATCCAACTAGCAGAATCAAAACAAAAATATTTGGATATACATATTAATTGTTCTAGTGTGGAGTGCAAAATGTGTGAGGTAGGTATGTAGGTAAGTATTTTACTAACTCAATATTTTCAGATTTTCCTAGAGTGACAATCTTAAAAACCGGACCGGACCACGGATGATAATAAGGATGCACTACTTTTAATTCTAAAGCAGTTTTGTTTCTGTTTTTACTGTAGAAGTTGTTACCAAGTATATGTGAAAATCTGGTTAAGAAAAGTAGGTAGGGAGGTACTGTTTTCAAAAATCTACATCATAAATCAATCTAGGTAGGTATATACCTATCTATACCTATCTAAAACGACGCGGGCGATTGCGAACAGCGTTCTCGTGACCCCGGCGCAAAGTGACTAGACCGTGGGGTTTTAGCAACACCTACTACTAAAGGAAGGCCGGAGCGCTGGTCGCGTGACGTCACGTATATGAGGCCGATGCGCAGTCAAGCATGCCGCGCGCATTCATTTTTTGACGAAGTTTAAAATATTTGTGGAGTTATTTTCAAATTGTGATATAGATTTGAGATTTTCTTAGTATTATTTTTATAATATAATAGATTTAAGATTTCTTATTATCATTTTAAATATTATAATAGGTAGGCATATCAAATAAAACAACAGAATTTTACATGTACTAAAATAAAAAAAATGTTTTTTATTAATCCACCGATTCGATTACAACTTTTGAGAAGAATCGGCAAGAAACTCAAAAGTGGTACCTATAGTAATTTATGCAAGCAGGTATTTATTATACGAGTAACTCCTTGTATAAATTAATATCATATTCTTAAGGACCAAACTGAAACTTCATTATAAAATTGAATTACAAAAATAACAATTTAAATTTATATAATATCACTGTTGATAAGAATGTTGGAATAATATATTATCCAATTTCAAGTACATACTTACCCATAAAATGGTAACAAGTTAATTTTATTACAATACCTATTTTGATAGAGTACACAACTTTCTTTTCTTTTTTGTTGGCTTTACACTAATAATATCATTTTTCTTTTTAATATAATTATTTAACAATATATTTGCAGAAGTTTTTATCACATGATACATAATAATACTCACAGAGTGCTCTGGTACATTGCAATAAAAATCTGAAAGAAAGAAATCTTCACGAGCTACAATTGAAGATGTTATATTTATTACAACTTTTCTTTGATTTTGACAATTCAAAAACCCTTGTTCAAACTCCATACTAATTAACTTATTCACTACAATATAACTAAACAGAACTAAATTAAAAACATCATTATGTGGCAGTAGTAATCCTCCCCTATCTAAACTTTTTATTAGTTCATAATTACAATTTTTATCAACATTAATTTCTTTATCTGATTTATTGTAACAATAACAATATTTGCAGCAAATTTTTTTAAGCAATGTTTGTGTACAGTAACCAGCAATGTAAGTGAGAATAGGTAACTGATTTTTAGTATTTATGAAATCTTGTTCAGATACAGAGATATTAAAATTTAAGTGTTCTGTTACTAAATTGCAATTATCACTATGGTTGTCAGAAATATTGTCTGTAAAGTCTGTAACATCAACACTAAATTGTCCAAAAGTATGAGATTTTAAAGTTAAGGGCAGTAAAGACTGGATTCTGAGTTTAGACTCAATTTCATATATCTGTCTCATTGAAATTAAATATTGAGACCCAGCCATACCTCTATATTTTCCAAAGCGGTCTTCTAAACTATCAGTTTGAATTTTACCAGGCAATAAAAATTTAAAGTTTAATTCATTAACACAGTAATCTGTTAATTGGATTAGGGCATATGTAGAATGACTAAATGCTAAATGTGTTTGTTTTGTTAGTTGATAGCCAACACACTGACAATTTGCCCAGTGATCTAACCAAGCAAGACATTTAATTAAAAAATTATAATTGTCTTCATTGGGTGAGAGGGGTGACATATAATTATCCATTAATCGCTTGTCTTTATACAAAGTTTTAACATTCACTGTATTCCACCACTTTAAGATGATGTCTATAAAAACAGCGGTAGTGTAATAATTTGGTAAATTATTCTGCGAACCAATAGCAATTAAACCATTGTATATATGATTGTTAAATATATTTAATGCTAATTGAACATTTTGACGTTCAATGCTAGATGGATTTAAAGATTTTACATTTAAAGTGTAAGCATATTTTACTAAATTACTTTTTTCTAAATCATAAATTGTCTTAAGAAGGTTGAAGTTAGCAATGTCAGTACATGTATTATTTGTTAATTGGTCAAAATTTGGATAAATTAATGTTTGGTTTTTCTGATTAAGTCAATTATTTCTAATGCATTTTAATATATGCACTGTATCAAAAACAAAAAATAATGGTTTGTTTTGATCCGCTGGATGTTTATATACTATATCAAATTTAGGCGGTGAATTAAAATATGACATAGCTTTTTTATTGATAGCATTATTGTCACTAACTACGCATATAATGTGAAAGCCAATTGAATGTAAACCAATTATAACTTTCTTAATATATGCGTTTAAATCTTCACCTTTAATATTATTTACAGGCAAAATATGAACCACATCTTTATATGAACTCAGTAAACTTTGGATCATAAAAACATAAGCGGTAGTCGCAGCTTCTTGACTATTACAAGAAATCCCTACAATATTCCCAGCTTTGTAATCAAAATATGGTTTAATATGAATTTCATCTATCATAAGAGAAACAGTAATGTCTGAATTTCTTAATAAATTAAACTTTTCTTTACTATATCTGAGGAAATTATAATTGTTAATCTCATCCTTTGGATTACAATTATATTTTAAGCAAATCTTTTTTACAGTTTTAGGATGTGGAATGTTTAAGAAACCGGTACTGCGTATGTAGCGATAAGCGTGAGGCGATATGGAATATAAGAGACTAAAATAGATTAAAAATTCTGTGGAATATCTAAATGTTTCCTTTTTCACGCATAATAAAGATAACTGTTCACACAAAAAATCTAATTTTTTCTTTGTTATTTCATCATGATCTTTATTTGAATTTTGTAACATTTTAAGAGCATTCTGACAAACATCTTCAAATGACATTGCAGTTTCACTATGGCTTTCAAAGTCATATAAAATTGCAAATATATCTTTAATATTATTAATCTTTTTTCGATAAGTTTCCCCACCAAACTTCTTTACTTCATTGTGATTCTTAAACAATTTCAATTCTAAATTGTGATCAAAAGTTGCAGACACTGATATTTTCGGAGTGCTTGAAAATGCAATGACAACAAATATAACTACATCGTCTTTTTTAACAGTTATCCATTCTCCACTTACCTCACATTTAGATAAACAAATCAAAAATTCACTAAAATCACTGAACATGTATCTATTTTCATATTCACTTTGCGTCTGAATACTTTCACTAATAACAGATTCTAAATGTTTATTTTCAATGCGTAAACGTTTTTCTTCCACATTTTCTCTTGAATGTCTGGGAGCACTTAAATAACTGGGGCAATTATGGAACAATGACGGTATTGCACTAGGATACAAACGCGGTTTTTTCTTATTATTTTCTTGCCAGATTTCTCGTCATACTTCTCAGCAGTACGACGAATGTCCTTTTCTGTGAAATGGAGTTCACAAACCTGTACGAAAATAGTTAGATGTTAGTACAAATAGTTAGATGTTGTGTGATACAAAGATAAATGGACAATTTTATAAATAAAATAAAAACTTACTCTTGAATGTTTGCTTGGTTGAAAGTTGTCTCGTCTAACAGCACGAGTCCATTTCTTCTTGAGATCTTCATCTCGCGGAAAAGAAAATACTACTCCCCCTTTACCACTTAAATAATTCGTTTTACAATTCGGGATACAACATTTATTCACCATATTTATGTTGAAAAAAAAAAGAAAATGAAAAATACAAACAGTTTACACTCGCTTTTGATAAAGACGTTTGCAGATGACATTATAATGTGTTTATGGAGTTGGGTAATCGACTATTGTCTATAATCAAATACATGATTTTACTATGAGTGAATATTGGTTCGTCCATTAAAATACAAATTTTTGTCTAATCTAATTTACTTATTTATATTTATTCAAAAACATTTATAATCAAACCGATTTAGAAGCAATATTAAAAATGACATCTAATTTACATTGTACAACAACGAACTTAATAAATGTTCATGGACATCAAGTTTACGTTAGTGGCCGCGAGCCCCGCGGCGCTGGCTTCCTTGCGATATTGTATGGCCTCATATTGATGACGTAGGGCCTCTCCTCTGACGTCAGCGCTCCGGCCTTCCTTAGTAGTAGGTGTTGGTTTTAGCCGGTAAGAGTCCGGCATAACCCCCCCCCCCCCACCCCCGTCGGAAGGGTCTCCATGAAAATTTCCCCACGTAAAAAAAGGTATACCTAAAATGAACGTGTCTCTGGTGCCTATATCTACGCATATAGATTGCTGTGATGTTACCCCGGTGTCTAATCCCATATCTATACATTGTTGTTTTAGGTAGGTAATACAAGGGTTCAGTACCTACTGTAGGTATCGCAAGACAGATAAGATGCTATAATTATGTACTGTGCGACTAGAACAAATCAAATAGATACGATCGGCACTTATCCCATATGGTACTGGCATTCGAATAAATATCTACTTATTAATTTCTTATTGTTATGGTACCTACAGGTGTCCTAGGTACATATATGAATTATTGCATGGTTTTGCGTGTGTTCAAAACTTAAATGAGTTAATCATAACTTGCGACTCAAGTAGGTACCTGCAAGCAATGTTGAGGTGAGCAGCTGCCTCTAATCACGTAAGTTTAAATGGAGACGGTTAACTTCAAATAAATGGCTAAAATATGGTGGTTGCACCACCATGTTTGAACCATGAACCATGTTTGACTGAAGGATTGTCCTTATGCCAACGCATAAGGACAATCCTTCAGTCAAACAATCCAGTCTTTGAGAACTGAAGACGGCTGCTCGCCCCCGTGGTTACTTCCAGTGGTAGTAGAGTAACAGCTAAGTATGGAGGTGTCGCAATTATGGATTCCATTAAAACCAGGATCTTATTTTGATCCGATTCTTATTAGATTCCACTATACAGGTATTTAAGGTACGACATATTTAAAAGAGATTTATATTTAAAACAAAATAAAAATGGTACAAAGAATAGATAATAGGTATGTATCTGATGCTCTGGGTAGCATTCAAATGAGCAAGTATTTATTATTACATAATATTTATTTATTAAGCTTAAAATATAAATCTCTTTTAAATATGTCGTACCTTAAATACTTACCTGTATATTGGAATCTAATAAGAACTGGATAATAATAATTATATTATTATACGAATGCTCTGTAGGTATCTACTCACTTTATTTAAATTCTATTGTATGTAATTCTATTTAAATGTATGCGTTTACGTGGACTTATTTACTGTTGCCCATGGAAATAAGCGATACGTGAAAACATCAGCCTAGAATGACGAACGTTGGCACTGCCTTTTGGCGATTTTTGGACATTTAGGAACAGATTTAGAGAAAGGATTGGAAAAATGGGGAGGGGTAGGATAGAAATGGGCTTTGGCATATCTCAAATTTGCATCGATCCAACAAATAAAAAAAACAGTCGGTTTCTCTTTATAACATCATTACCTACATTCATTACTTACGCGTATGCAAGTGCCTAAAATACCTAAAAGTGGGTCACCACCTATCATCCGAAAGAGGGTGGGTTTTGGGCATTTCCCGATCCATTCCATTGCATCGAGTAGGTCACCTAATGCGGAGTGGCTCACTGCTGAGTATACTTGCAGCTTCTTTTATTGATAGAAGGCGGCAAACGAGCAGACAGACTAGCTGGCGCTATGAGGATACTGTCGCCCATGGACATCCGTGATATACTTATGCCAACATCAGTCTAGAATGACAAACGTTGACACGCCCTCAAGTGTGCTGCCTACCTTAGGAAATTTAGGAATGGATCTGAAGAAAATGGGGATGATGGGAATGGGCTCTGAGATATCTCACTCACTCATATGGCCCAACGATATGTTGGGGGAATACCTACTATGAAACGAGAAATGAATTTTAGGGTAATCTTCTGTGAAAGAAGGGTAACGTGGCTAGTCAAGTATGCCCAGCGGCTGTGGGATTTCAGCGTGCAATCCCGCAGCTCTTGTAGTATAATGCGACTTCAGGGAAACAATTTTCTGTTCTTACTGATCTTTGGCGTTAAGCCAATCAGAGTCAACACAAAAAAAAATTAGCCCAAATTAATCGAATCAAGTCAGGGATATTCTATTCTGAGAGTATAAAGTAGGTAGACATATAAACAAGGTAAGTTCGTGAAATTGTAAGGAAATCAAGCATGTAACTTATTTTGTACTACTCATCACGAATAAATTCGTTTCATCAGTGAGAGAGAAGTCACTTACCGATAAAACGAAATGTCTTTGTTCAACGTTTGACGAATTTTTACATGCTCTATATGTATCTGTGGTGATCATTGATTGCGTCTAAAAATAAGTTTTCAGAATTTTCTCATTCATTGTCTAGCGCGACACGAACTAGATACAGTGGATTCAGATTTCCCCATTTCAATTATTATGATGTCGCTTTGAACAGGATTAGGTAACTACATTGAATCATAAGTGGAGATAACGTTGATATATGATAGAATACGGAGCAGATGTAGAGTCACGGAATTTAATTGTTGACCTTTTTGGGTGATGATTCTTAAACAGTATTATGTTTATGATTATAAGATTACTTAGTTATTATTTAGTAGGTATGCTTAAATTACAAAAAAATATCGTTTTGTTTTATTAAATTGTGATTTACAGATTTTTTTATTATTTTCTTTGCAGGTTTCAAACAGCTGTATAAAGGAGAATTCTCTAAACACCTGTAAAAGATTTTGTTGTCTGTCGGCCTATCGCGAAGAAAACTCTAAAGCAGTGAACTGTAGCTGATTAAAGAACATTTATATATATTGTAATAATTTAAGTGGACTTAATTCGCCTCGATATAATTTCTGTCGGTTTAATTAAGTCCACAATTTAGTCGACTTTATTCATCCAGGTGAGTAAAACAGGGTCATTTGAGTATACTAATTTTAATTCATTATTATACTAGAGCGAGTATTGCTTTTGAAATGCATTTTTTTTATTCACGTATTTGAATAAGGAAGTGATGCTGTCACCCGTGGACATCTTCTACACATGTCAACATTATGATTAGTACCTATTAGATTACAAATCTTCATTAAAATCTGCAAAATGGCATTTAGGTACAGGCAAGTATCCTTCTAAGGTAACTGTGAACGGTTGGTATAATGAATTGGAATGCAATTGTGTAAGTTGCTTGACGAAAAATGGAGTTGACGCTTTTTAACGGCTGTTACGGAAGAAAACGTGCTGTCAGTGACAAATTAATTTCACGAGAATAGACTAATATAAAGAGATTCTACAGATTGGACCGAGAAGTGCTCTTGAAATTTACGAGGCTTGGGCATTTACGGAGTTTAAAATTTACAATACCTAGTTCGGAGGATAGTTTCGCTCTGGGTGCCGCACAATCATCTCACGCCAGGTTAGAAAAATTCGAATGACATTGTATCAAATGACGTCGTGACATTATGCCAAAATTTTATGCTGGTGTGTCTTGGCGGGCTTACGACATCATTATAGGTGATGCTGATGACTGTTGAGTCTTGCGTTTACCAATACGATCCGGAAACTAAGCATTAATGTACAGTTCGGCTGTGGATTGACGTGCCCAGTGCCGCCCTTAGCGGTTTCGCCGCCCTGTGCATGATTTAAGATAGCTGCGATGTGTGGATGTGTCTGCGCCCGTCTTATTGTAGAGCGCCTTCAATTCAAGGCGCCCTCCAAGCCTCAGCGCCCTGTGCGCCCGCACGGGTCGCATACTTTATAGAATATCATAATATTTTTGCTACCGCTAGATATTCAGAGTATGTGAGAGAGAATATAAACCAAAGCAAAGAATATAAACAAAGCAAATATTAAGCAAAGAACCAAAGAATATAATCCTCACAGAAGACTACCTTGAAATATACTGCATTTCCTACTTTATCGTTTTTCCCTAATATAACGAAATAGTAATTCGGTAGTGAGTGAGATATGTTAGAGCCCATTCCCATCCTATCCCTCCCCATTTTCCCAACCCTTTCTCCCAATCCATTCCTGAATCTGCAAAGGTAGGCAGCGCATCTGGGGGCGTGCCAACGTTTGTCATTCTGGACTGATGTTGGCATGTTACGCATGGACATCCATGGACGACAGGATCCACTTTCCATCAGTTGGACTGTATGCTCGTCTATCGCCTTTTTTCTATAAAAATATATATCAGGTATCATATTAAAGAGTCAGTGGAAATACTCGGCTCTTCTGCTCTACTCGTACCAGCGTATATTTATAGCCCTTGTTCCGTTTATGATAGATTCTGTATACTCTAAGGGTGGGATGGGAACGCGACCATCGGGGGACCACCCACTACCAACACTGCGAATATACCTACACCAATACTGAGAGGGCTGGTTTGTATTTACATTGCACCTACTTAAAGAATTTAAGTATTATATTTTGAGAATCTGATGAACAAAGGTAAGTAACTAAATATTTGCTAACGAAAAGAAAATTGCGAACGACCCAATACCAACTAACCGATACCGAATATGTCGGAATATGTAAACGGAATATGGAAACGGAATATAGACATATTAGATATAGAATATAGACACTATATAGACACAGATATAGAATTGTCTATATAGAATATAGACATATCCCCAAACGTAGACACGTTTGGGGATTTTTGGGATGGATTTAGAAAAAGGGTTGGGAAGAGCCATGTCTTAACTATAATCGATAGTATAATGGAAGAGTTTCCCATGTCCCATTACACCTATTCTTCCCGGGGAGGATGGGGAATAAGAGTATAAATAAAGTCATTCCTTCTTCCTTTACTATGAGACAGGATAGAAAATTGGCTCGGACATATTTCACCTAAATTTCGAAACACGTAGGTCCATACATAGTACCTACGTGTATACGTGTATACTATGGCCACATGAGTAAATAGATATTTACTCATGTGGTACGGCAGTCTTCTATGTTGTTGATTTCAAAAGAAATATATTGGTGAAAGTTTATCAAAATCGTAGTTCGGCAATATCTGAGATTAATACTCTAAGGTGCCTTGTGCACTATAGACTAAAACCTCGTAGAGCGTCTCTCATAGTGCAATCTACCACGTGTACCACCTGAGATTACTCTAGCTAGAGTACATAGACTGTATAGGTAGATTACCCTAGCTAGATTAGTTATGTATATAGGTTGACTAGGTAAATTTTGATATCTTCAAATTTCAGAAAGAGAACTCTTTTGAGCTATATCGTTTTTAAAACATCATTTATTTGAAATTCGAATTCCGAAAGTCATTTAGCCAAAACGAAAAAACTAAAAATGTTGTTTTCACTTTTTTGTTGCATTTCGCGCGCTTTTCTTTGCAACAATGAAAGTGTGTGTAAAGATAGATTAGTTTCAGCTTTTGGGAACCTCGCACCGTCCTGTGCAACAATTTTTAGATGGGGCCTCAATTTAAACAAGGAAAATTTTCCTTGAAAGACGATGAGAGAAGTGGCCGTCCTGCGATTTCTGTAACGAATGAAAACATCGAGGCAGTAAAGAAAATGATGCACGAAGACCCCAAAACTACCTACAAACAGATAGTGGAGACTCATCGCCGGTCATTCATGAAATTGTACACCAACCTGAAATTGTACACCTTCAAGTCAAGAAGAAAGCTTCGCTTCGAACAAAGGTTCGTGTTGTGTTTCTCATTCCCTGACTGCTGAACAAATACAAGCTTACGTGACGTGGTGCAGAGAAATGATTGTAACATTCGAAAATGGAGAGAGACGAAATATATTTTATATTATTACTGGAGATAAGAGTTGGATGTATCAGTATTTTTTTTTTTTTATAGACTAGTGGGCGGACGAGCAAGCGGTCCCACGTGATGGTAAGTGTTACCGCCGCCTATGGGCACCTGCAACACCATGCAAACTAAACAGCAATCAACGGTTTGAGTGTTTCCAGACGAAGAGCCTCCCAGGAAGGTCGAACGTGGGCGCAGTGTGGGCAAAAAAATGGTGGTAACATTCTTCTCTGCGGGTGGCTATTTAGCGATAATTTCTTTAGACGCTCAAAAAATTGTTAATGCCCAATGGTACAGTTAAGTAAGTTTACCAACTGCATTCGATGGGTTAAATCAAAAACGTCCTAAAACAGGTTTGAGGAGGCTTTTCATGCATCATGACAATCCATCATATCACAAAGCAATACTTACCCAAGAGTTTTTGAAGACCACCGAGATCCAAGAATTGAGCCACCCTCCTTATAGTCCTGATTTAGTTCAATGCGACTTCTTTCTTTTTCTACTAGTGAAGCTTGGATTCCGTGGCATTCTTTTCGATAGCCCCGAGGACGCTCGGAATGCTTTTATAGCAGCTATTGAGGATCTCGCTCAAAAAAAGTATCGCCAGTGCTTTAAATTTTGACTAAAATTGAGACTAATGACTAATCGAGAGTATTTTGAGTTGTATTAAAAAATTGTGTTGTAACCCAAATATTTTTTTTGTAACTCAAAATTTATCTAGTCACCCACGTACCTAAGATACACGTGATTGCACTATATGAGAGACGCCCTACAATATTTTAGTCAATCGTGGACGAAGCCCCTTCCTAAGCTTCGAAAGTACAATACAAATACGAGTAGGTAAACTCGTTCTTTCTGATATTAATTAACATTAACCCAGTATTGATTGGACCGTATTCAACACATTGAGTACCTACTTGTAATATGTGTTGTAATATAATATATATTACATAATATAATATATATACTCATATATATACGTAATATAATATACTTGTAATATAAGGTGTGTTGAATACGATCCGTTTTCAGTCTGTTGGTTCATTGCAAACGTTTCAATTGTTTATGATTGCATCAAGGCCGGATTCAGGCTTTTTGTTATGAGGCCTGAAGTTAATAATATCAGCTTGGAGGCCTCGATATTTTGCAGTCAAATTTTAGGATAATTCAAACTAAGTACCTACGATGTTTAAAAAAAATACTTATTTACCTACATACATCTGTACCTACTTACGAAGCTAAAACAAAAACGTTTATGTTAATTCCAGCTTATGCATATACGAGTAGATTCAACCGGTAGGGATAGATGGAATAGCCCAATTGTTAGGGAGGCAAACAAAATTGCAAATAATTTACTTAATTGCAAACAGGAACAGCTGTAACATAAGTACATAGTTTAGAAAATGTATATATTTTATTATACCTAAATTAATGTATGCTCACGATTACTCCATTTATAATTAATTAATTACTCTGAATGATTCTAGGTCCTCTTGTAAACAATGGAAGTTAGGTAGGTATCTATTTACATTACACGGACGACAAATCCTGTTTGCTGTGAAGTCTGCATTATCAGCCGTTTGCATAAGTCTTTCTAGGAAGTTTTCTAGACACCTACCAGATATCTCACAGGTATCAGTATTACACCGTAGGTAGTATAAAATAGAATTATGTGTCATCTTTTGTTGATGTCAACCAAATGTAGGAGACGTTGGATAGAGTTACGTAATGTGTTTATGTTAAAGTAAAAACTGTAAAGTTGTGTGTTCCTATTACTTACATTACGTTGCGTTCTAAATAAATTAAGTAAGAATACACAAATTAAGACCGTTAAAAATAAATTTTAAATCGATCGATTTATATTTATCGATTCATCACATCCCTCGCTTTTTTCAATGTGTACGTGCGTATCCGTAATATTTTTGAAAATACTATCAACATGTAATCTAAGAGTTGGAGGAGTCTATTTTAAGTGAGAATTATATTATATTTTAATTAAAATGTGTTGCACCATATCTAGTAAGTGACAAAATTCCCCCGTGAAAAACGGAAATTATTGGTGTTGCTAAATAAAATTATTATTATTCGCTTGTTCAAAGTTATGTTGTCGGTTTCGATGACAGGTGTTACGGGTATCAATCTATATTTTAAGCACTATAGTTAATAAGTAGGTAGGTTAATTTCGGTTTGATATAGGTTTTTCATCAATCCGAGCGATATTATTGTTCCATTTTAATTGTTTTACATATTATAAGCGTCGACAACATCCGGTGCGTGGAGAATGACTGTTAGAACTATTATTGTAAAGGATGCAGAGGAACTTATCAAAAGAAAATATAGATAATAAAAAAGTCCGATTTAATCAGCACCTAGGAACAAGGCCTTCATTACTACCAACATTACTTCGAAACAGGGAACAAAATAATTACTTACCTATACATTGTAAAACTCTAACAGGATGTTACGTGCTACTTGAAACAATACAAGTAGGTAGGTACTAATGGATATTGTGCGACGTAATTATGAAATTGGAGATTGTTTTGTCGCGCTGGCTACAACAAGACCTTTGTAAATTTTGAAAACATTGTATTAATGCTCTACGTTGCTTCTTTTATTCCAACTGTTTCCAATATGAGTCATATTTGACCGTCATTCTATATCGAATTTAGTAGTGAGATATACAAATTCCCAATTATAGTAGAGGTACAAGAATTCCGTTCCGCAGAATGGCGTCCCTGTCTGTAATTTGTGTTGATATAGTTCGCTCCTGCAGGATAACTTTTAATTGTGTTTTGTTAATTTTGCTGTAATGTACGTATTGATCAACTAATAAGTAAAAAAATAGTACCTACTTGACAATATGTAAACTATGTGCTTATTCAATATAAGAGAAGGAATCTAAGTATGAGCTTTAAAAAAATTTACCTAATCGTAAAGTACAGTTTTTATGCTTTGGATTTCTTCAAGAGTTTTAAGAGGATGCTTCAAGAGTTTGGATATTTCTTAAAAATAAATACCCATTGTCAAATTCCTACAAGAATTAGATCAGTACATAGCTACGTGTAGGTACGCCACAATCTCTTATGTAGATACCTTTTTATTTGGCACATATTAATAGTACCTATCATTAGAATTATGTAAGTACAAGTCAATGTACCTACCTGCTAGGTAGGTAGGTAGGTAGTTACATACCTAAGTAAAATAAAAACTAAGACGTAGATATATGAAATAACATAAAATTGAGTTTAGTCACGTTCATTATGTTGTCGTTGGAGGCCGAAGCCGTCGGCACTGGCCCGATATCATGTTACCGTGTTACGTATATTCGTAGAGTGTCAGTCAGTTGTAGCTTTATGACAAGAGTCTTTACTGAGAGTTAACTTCAATTGGCATAATAACCTTCCTTTGTATTAAAAACAAAAGTGCACCCACCCTGATAATAGTTGACACACTGCAATCGCATAATGCTCAGGTTCAATGACACGGTCAATCAACGAAACACGCAGCGCCATCTTTTATCGTATATTTGCAACATTAATTACATTTGGTGACTAAAATAGGTACTCACGTGAAAAGTCAGCCTTTAGTTTACGTGACACGTCGCGTGTATCCTTGAAAATTGCACATGCACACACAAATAACACATTTGTTGACAAACCCCGGCGACGCATGCAAATCGAGTTAACGACACAATCCAAAGCAAGGGCTTGGGACGGACTGTCCGGGCGTCCGTGCGATCCCTTTCGTGCTTAGGGCATACGTTCAAGCGACTCTCTCATTGGTTGATATGTTATCCAATAGGACCGATCGGCGCACTTCTCCACCACTGGCTGCCGGCTGAAGAGCGGAAAAGGCAGTGGGGAAAACGAGTGACGAATTCACTAATAGCGGCAAGCACTTCTTCTGCTATTCGTTTTACAAATAAATTGGCGTGTGAGGCCACACCGCTCTACGTAAAGACGCCAATCGGCTTTTGCGTTGCTAGCAGATTTAGAGATCCCCAATGTAAAATTAACGTGATTAGACGATGCGACACATTGGTGTCTTCAATATTATCCAAACTTTTGGAGATTATGTTGGGTATGTTATTATGTTGTGTTGCGATGGTTAAGTCTTATCTCTATTCCGTTACGATAACTTTCTGGCCATAGTCACAAAATTGACACGTCACCTCACTATCGTAGAGGGAGAGAGACGAAAGCGTTACCATAATAAATAATAATTCAATAATGTATGTAGGGGAAGAGTGGCATGAAAGAGCCAGTTTTGAAAAATGGAGCAAATAATACAAAAGGAAATAAATAAACGATAAAACTTATATCATAAGTTATTGTTTATTTCTTTATGTACATAATGTCATGAAACATTTTCCAAAAGCAACAATATTCTTAGACTTCTAACCATTTATAAAAAGAATGAGATCTCGGCTCTTTCATAACACAGGCATTGAAAGAGCCAACAAAAGTTTTGAAAGAGCCAAGTTATTATTACAGGACTTGAACTGTAAATTAACGAAGATATTATCGAAAATATTTATTATTATATAAAATGTTTTATATAACGCAAACTCTGAATAAAGTATTTACTTAAATTTAAGAAATTCTCACTTAATCATCCGTTTGAGATCAATCATTGCAAACTAACTAGGTATAGAACATATAAAGTTATTTAAAAACAAAAATAAAGAATTCAAAATTAATAACAAAAATAAAGAATTCAACTTAAAAACATTTTTGGCAATAATAATGCAATCTCCCTTTTACACCACAGGATTCATGTGCCCAACCGGAACAAATTTTGCACTGGTACCACTGTTGATTGCTGTTATTATAATTTTCATTGCACACTACACAATTATCCTGTCCTCTTCCTCTTATAATAATAATAATAATAATAATATAATATTTATAATATTGGTCTCGAAAGAGCCGGCTTTTTCATTACACCGTAGCCCAGCTCTTTCAAAACATATTCTCCCAAGAAACATAACCTCGAAAATTAGAACGAAATTAAAGCTTTGCCTGCAAAATTTTTATGTTATTGGAAGGCCTAATATATCCATAAAATTATAGTATAATCATATTGCTGTTAATTTTGTACGTGTCGACGTCAGAAAACAAATAAAATGAACTCAAAAATTTACTTTATAACGACGAAATCTTCAATACGTTACAACGGCGACGTTTATTTTCGGTGAACTGTGAAATGTTTGTGGGTGACAGATAGCCAGTGTTGCTATCTCAAAATTATAATTCGTGCATCATTCGTTCGAAAACAACCGCGTAAATGATAGTGGCTCTTTCAAAATTTATCTCTTTCATGCCACTCTTCCCCTAATTCTTTTATCTATATTTTGAAGTGCTTTATGAACTAGGTTCCGAGTATTTAATTATCTACACCGTATTTAATTGTCTTCTTAAAGGTAGTGTGTTCTCTATAGGTAGGTACTGAATAATTACATAAAAATACCTAAATCTATGTACCACAGAAATGTAAACACTCCTGTTTGGTACTGTAGTAGGACGGACCTACGTACATGCAGCCAGGAATTAGACTAGATATTTGTCCTTTCACATGCATTGCACAACAGAAATGTCAGAAAATTACCTACACAAACTATCATTAGTAGGTAGGTACTTCGGCAGTTCACTAGGTAGGTGCCCATAATAACTTACATCCTGACTGAGAAATATTGTGTAGGTTACAGAACGAGATAATCTGTGGAACGAGTAAGCACCTATCTGTTCATGGTTTGTTCGAACTAAACGACTTTATCAAACTATATCTGTCCGATAAATCCGTTTGTCAATGCTAACTTTCCGTTATCGAGTCGTAAACGGTATTTTATCATTTGAAATAATATCTTTTATCGGCGACAAACCTCCCGTTATCGGTCCGGTTCATGTTCATTCTACCTCTTCATTGAAAATTTTATTGTTGAACTGAATTTAGGTAGGTACCTAGAGTACCTACTTACTTTATTAAATGCAGAGTTTCAGTCGTAAAAATATCAAAAAGCTTTAAGCTTCTACTTGACACTTCATGTTATCATTCACATACGGTCAAGCAATCTCCACATTCTGACACATTTCCCAAGTAAACATACCTACCTTGAGATACATACCTACCTACTTCAACGGTTATCAGTTCTGCGCAATTTTGATATTAATGTATCCTATCAGCTATTCTGCCATAATCAGTTTTGGGTATAAAGGTATATATAAATATAAAAAGGGTAAGTGTATATATGTAACAGAATCTGATTTTTGTCACTGTGTTATATCCAAGTAGATTAGACAGGAGTTTATTGTAAAAATTCGAGCACAAGATAAAAGAATATCTATATTAGATATCTTCATATTGCTACCTACTTTACCTACTCGCAGAAAACAAGCGCCTAAACTAATCCTCTAGATATTTTTAATAAATGCATACCTATAACTAATACTTAGCGGAGAGTTGGATATTGACGAGCCCTTATAATCAAGTAATAATTGTAGGAATTATGAAAAATATTAGGAACAAAAATCTATAAGTACTTAGGTACTCTGGTAAAACGCGTTATTATCAGACCTGTAGGTAGGTAGGTACCTCCCTACAGGTCTGATAATACCCTGCCTGACTTGCGTGCGTATGGAGTCATACTGAGGTTGACAATCATGGTATTGCTTTTAATTTAATTTATGGGTTTGTTGAACATGGGTTCATACAAATGATTTTAAGTTAAATTTGAAATGAAATTTTTAGAGAAAAAAATGAGTTTATGGTAGGTATGTATAAATAACACAAATCCTGAGATGCAATCTCTGAAACCGCAAAGTAGGTACATACGCCAGTTTTTGTAGGTGTTATTGGGTACCTACCTAATTGCATAAAATGCTCTAGCAATAGAGCAACATGCTCACATAGATCTCCTTCTTCTCCTCTTCTTTTTCTCCGGTACCTATACCTAAAAGAATACCGCACGTTAATTGTCAAACTCGTTTACTTTGTTATGAAATCGAGAAAAATTGAAATTTGAATGTGAATATTAAGAAAGTATTTGCACACCATTCTTTAATGTCTTTAGCAATGATAAACATTCAAACAATAAAGATTTACATAAATAAATTAGAACTCACCAGTCACCTAGTGTTAGAAATTCATCAAAAATTATAATGAAAGCGCGGCAAACATTTTGACTTAGGTACGGCACCTACCTCACATTAGATCACGGAGATTAGATATTGCCTATTAGACTAAGATATTACGCACTCAGATGTCCTGTAACGTTATTGTTTTTTTTTATATGAGTGTGCACGGTATTAAGTATCTATCAACCGCGCGCAATTATTCAACTCTCCCCTCACCTACTCATAAAAGAATATTATCTAGTATCATGTGATATATAGGTAAGGAGAAAGCAATAAGATTCGTCTCTACCAACAAAAATCATAGAGCTAATCTATTACTGGGTGCACTGTACCTACCTATGACCTGTAAAAAAGTGTTAAGTCTAAGTATCTAATTGTCTGCTTCTCTTAAATTGGAAATCGATTGATTCAAACTTGGTTATTCTGGAATTTTAATCGCGGTGCCAATTCAATTGGTTAGGTATGTCGAGGTGTCGACATATTTTATGACACTGAGAGTAGGTATGTCCTGCAGAGGAGGGGAGTGCGATAATGAGATGAAATACCTCCGGGATCCATCACTATCGCTCCGGAAAATACAGTTGAAAACAACTTGAAAGATAAGGATTTCGTATGTGAATGATGACTACGAGTAATTAGGTATATCTCGTACCTTACGTTTCACGGATGACATAAGTAGGTATCTACTTATATAGATAAGTAAATATAGGTATAGGCAATCATGGTAGAATCATGCGGCGCATTTGCTTCGGAACAAAAGTGAACAATTTTAGACAAAACAAAAGTTATTGTGTTGACTATTTCCCACACACTTAAGTTAAGTTCTTGAATTGTTTTATTATTTTATTTTAAGGGTGCTTTGCTGACTAAGTGTCCACACACGCACGTAAGGTAATTGTTTGTTTTGGAATCGTGTTAATTTACTTAATTTTTAAGTGAAAAAATATGTCCTAACACGTGTAGGTACAGAAACACCATTTTACTTCCTTTGAAATTATTTTAATTGCAATTTCTTTTCTATTTTTGTTCCTTTCACTTTCTGAGAACATTGTATTTTCAAACTGTCTAATTGCTTAGGTTTTAAATGGTCATATTTTATCTGTAGGTACACGTTTTTCCGTATTGCTATGTTGTTTATATATAGTAATTTTTAGTATGTCTTTGAGGTGCGGACAGTTTATGTTATGTCGGTTTCTTGTCCTTGAAGACGGCCCTCTGTAAATGGCCCAATTCTTTGTTTACTTCAATTGTGCTCCTAGTAACTTGGAAAAATAACCGCTATATATGGAAAAATATATATAGAGAAACCGCCGATAAAGCAACACGGTCTGTCTCGAGCTGCCAACGAGGCAAAACATATTTTCTCTCTCGCGGTCGACAAGGTATCGTCACAGTGTCACAGTATGGATTTTTAGATTGTGGTATCGTTATCCAGTTCACTTTTCCTTAGTTTCATGTCTATTTCAATCTGTAAAATTACGCGAACAATACAATATTTATCTACTTATTATCAGAAGAGTAGTAGTATTATTGAAGTCACCATACAC
The DNA here is from genome assembly GCA_914767545.1 of Sesia apiformis. Taxonomy (NCBI): domain Eukaryota; kingdom Metazoa; phylum Arthropoda; class Insecta; order Lepidoptera; family Sesiidae; genus Sesia; species Sesia apiformis. The sequence continues at coordinate 11,609,661 of OU611947.1, read as the reverse complement.
AACGTATCCACATTATATTCAATAAAAATAAATATTGTGGGGCATATTTCAGTAGTTTATAATAAAAATATAAGTGCAAACAATTAAAATAAAAATTAGTTGTAATCGAAACCACAGTTAATAGAAATAAATGATACGGTGTTCTCTCTCACACATTTAATATGCGCCCACATTTTACAAATTAGATAAGCATTCTTCCTACGCATCTTTGCAAGCTAAGTAAAACCACTCCTCAGTTTCGTAATCTTTATTCGAGGTCATAATTCTCTTCTTCGCCTTTCTTATTTTCTTGTTTTACCTATTGTCTATTTTATTAACCTTATTGTTTTTCTTCGTTTAGCTTTCATTTAGCTCTCATTCGTTTCATCTCTTCCCATTATTTTTATAATGCATGTTTTTCCGACTTTATCGAATGATTTAGCTGCTTTTCGATTACTTGTGCCCTTTTGAGACTTCGTTTGTAAGTAGGTAGGTAGGTACCTACTCATACTATAGATGTTCTGAATATTCGTATTGGTTTTGGCAAATTATCAAGTAAGCACCTGTTTGTATTCTTATTCGTATTCGCCATTTTCTAAACGAATACTCGAATACTCAGAGGCACCTCTGATCATCCCAAACAAATTGCCTACTGATATAGGCAAACAAAGTGATATAGGCGATGCGTACCTATACTTACCTACACCCGCTGCGCTCAGTTACCCCGAACGACTCTATTCGTATTCGCGAATAGACTAAAATTAATTAATAATTATTTCGTGTCTTTTGACATTTAACTCTTAAAATTTAGTATCTATGCTTCTTTCAATATTATGTTGGCACGTTTAAAGTTTTTTTAAGGACTTGTTTGTGAGGACCCATGTTTGACACCCATAAGACATATGCGTGGTAATAGTAAAGTTGATAAAGATTTTACCTTAGTCTTTCAGAGGCATTTGGCGGTTTGTGAATATTTCCTCGAGCGAGCAGGTAGGTACGGTTATCTTTTCTTGTTTGATCTTTTGGGGATAAGTATTATTTGTCCAAGATAGTTATGAGCATAACATATCAGTAATTTGTTTGCATCTGTTTGTCATTAATTAATTAATTTAAATGATACTACGTCTAAATAAGTTAAAGTACCTACCTACAATGGTATAATTAATAGGTAAATGTAAGGTAGGTAAGTAAATGTTTTTGGTCAACCCTTATTTACTTTAGTAATAAAATTGCAAATTGAAATAGGTAACTGTTTAATGGCATATTAATGGGTACAAATCCGTATTATGATAAATACGAAAGTAACAATGACATTGAAAGAACAATGACAATGACCCACAGGAAACAGAGGCGTAAAACTATTCAATGAGTCACACATGAATAGACGATCTATAAAATTAATTTAATAAGTTGGAAATAACAATTCGTGTAATTACTTGTAAAATGCCATATCTACGAATGCAGACAGATATTAGATACCTACCTATGCCTTTAGGACCATGTCATAGGTACTGTGCCATGTTTTAGATCTTGTCATGAGTGTACTATAAATACAGATCGGCATTTAACTTTTTCAACTATTTTAACTCATTTGGATGACCTCGTCTAAATAGGTGTTTTTGTAGAGGGTAGCACCTAACTGAATCCGTCCAAGTGGAAGGAGGGGTTTTCTTTAACTAATTTCTCATCTACGGCTGATCTGGCGGCAAAACAACCTCTGCAGGCATGTCTGCCCCCTGGCTGTGGTCACTTTTTTCCTTGCAAACGCATTCCATTTTCCTTCGCTCTGCCTTGGTTATAGCGTCGCCGGCCATTGCGTTCATCTCCCACCATATAGAGCCACCGAGTACGTTTTTGAAGTAGGGTGGAACATTGTTTTCACGAAGTAGGTATCTGGAATCACAGATTATATCTAAGCCATAGGTATTTTGAGAAGTTAGTGATAGTGTGCAAGGTGGAAGAAGAACAACCATGAAGGGTAGATTAATACGATAAGTAGAATTGCATTAATAAGAAGATTACGACACGAAACTAACAATCTGACTATTGGCACTTTGCGACAAGCTAAGGACAGGTTAGAATAGTAAATACTGGTTGAAAACTACAACTGACCATTTTCAGTTGTAGTTTCACCTACACTCACCCAGAAACAGCCTTCATTGATCAATCGAAAGAAAGTGCTATTCTTACAGGACAACGCTAAACTATAAGTATACCTACCGCAAGTAATCCGGGAAAAAAATTCCAAGCTTGGCTAGGAAACACCCACACCCACCTTATTCTCCTGACATTTCGCCAAGTGATTACCACCTGTTCCTGTCTCTTGACAATTGTATGAGGTATAGGCAGTTCAAAACTCGAGTTGATGTTATAGATGCAGTCCGCCAATTTTTTAATTCCAAATCCGTAGATTTTTTCAATACCGGTATACAAAAATTAGTGTCACGTTAGCAGAAGGTCATTGAGTGCGATGGGGATTACTTCGCTGAATAATAGTGTATTATTGGTTTGTAATAAATTTTTTCGTACCACTCGCTCAAAAAAGTGACATTCTATGCCACAAAAAGCGAACATAACAATAGTCATTTTTAATCTGTTAAAAACAGGGAAGGAAAATTGTACTGAATTTCATTCACCTCTAGGGGGAGAATGTGATTTAAATTTGGAATACTTACCGAAATGTATACTGAACTACATCTGTGTTTACACCATTGAGTTTGTATATAAAGCATTATACATCATTTTGAAAAAGGAATACGCATTTATTATGCAGTTATGATTATTAAATAAAATTGCGAAAACCGACGAGGCCGTATGAGCTTGATGCCTTTGCTTTTCCGACAAAAAAATATTAGTCTAGGAATTTGCCGCGTTTTTGTTTTCTTCAAATACATAAACACTTTCTCTATCAATAATTGGACCAATGTTTCGAATGTTAACTTTTACTTTTAATTGTCATTATTTTTAATAAATGCTTATCTCATATTATTATTGTGTTAATTTTTTCGCAAATGGTACGAAAAGTAGAGAATTTTCCTCGGTGATAAAGCTGTCTTAGTCTTGGGTGAACTTAAATCCCTCGCTACACTCAGGACTCGTCTTAAATCCCTCGCTTCGCTCGTGATTTAAGTTTTTAACACCCTCGCTACGCTCGGGAGTAAACCTCGAGTCCTTCGTTACGCTCGCGATTTAAATCGTCACCCGCGACAGAAAACACTGCTTTATCCCCTTGGTTAATAATCTACTATTATATTAAACCGCACGAACTATTTTGGTTACCTGATGCTTAAGTAAGTAATGTAATTTAGCATTTCAAAAAGTATATCTAGAACCCTGCTAAGAATAAATTTCTACACCAAGTACTTATATAAAATTTTTAGCCTCTTCATAAAATTAAATACATACCCCATAGCCTTACTGTAACGTCAAAAGATTAGATATAGATACTACTATCAAGTTAGCATATTTAACTGTTTCATTATGTTAATAGCGTAAACAAAGGGGTACAAACATACATAGGTACAGATACACTACGAAAACATTGGCCATCAGCTTATCCGGAAACACCTGAACGCCTCATTTACCGTAGGTACCTCTAATTGTACCTATACTTCATTACGAGATAAATACAAAGCTTTATGAACAAGTGCAGTCAGTGCAGCGAATGTCGTGCACGTATATGGAGCTATTATTTACCCTTGCAAAACTAATGACATTAGGTACATCTTTGAACAAGACACTATATTGCTAGATAATCGTATTACAAGTTGGATCGAAGTTAATGTCATGTTTTACCAACCAGTTAATCATATCTTGTTTCAATGTATTTGAATTCGGAGGCTTTTCCACATATTTATTATGATATGCAGCATTATCAACGACCAATACCGAATTTTTAGGTAAGTTAGTAATCAATAGATTATCTACGTAGCCATTTTTCATAATTATCGCAGTTCATCTCATTAGTCTCCTGTTGTATCCGTAGATTTAGAAAGATGTTGTAAGAAATGTTTGTTAGTGACCGTTGCATGATCGCGTCGAGGAATTAACACAGTAGTAGGTACTTATGTGTCACTAAATACAATAGATACGTATTATGGTAAGTATTTATGGTAGTTGGCACCACCGATGTTGGCACCACCGATTGCATTGCAAGTGAGACGGCTCTAATTTCGCTGACTCGCAACTCGACGTTGATATCTTGACTCACGTCCACCGTCGTGTGTACCTACCTACATATTTCATACTTTAGTTGGGCTGGTTATTTTGTTGAGTTTGCGCAAATTTTCTATTTCACTGCGCAGTTCCGCAATGATATTTTGCGAGGCTTCAAATTTGAATGTGAAAACGTTTAGCAGCCTGGTGACATCGACGTGGTCGAAATTGATGAAACCTTCCGATGAATGTCGGCACCGTCGTCGGGGCCGATCTCTTCAATATTCCCTTTTTCATGCTCTTCAAATTACATTTCTTCATGACCCTTTGCCCTTTGGACACCATTTGGTACCTATCTAATATTGTATGACCTATGTGCAGTTCACAGATTTTTTAGACCCATACGTTTGTAAATATTGTTATGCGTCGCCAATTACCATAGCAGATAATCTACGAATATACTATGCCTTTTATTTTAGGGGATTTTTTTATTAAAATCATTCCAGTTTTGCTGGTTTTGTAAAACAAACTGATCAAAATAAATAAAATTTAATTAATTTAATCATCTCGAAATTTAAATGTGTCTAGCGAAAAAATGTAGGTATATAATATAGAAATAATAATAGGTAGGTACTTACTCTTTATTGCGTAGGTACACAACAAACAAAAACGTACATACACACTTAAGACACAATGGGCGGCCCTATCGCCAAGCGATCTCTTCCAGACAACCATAGGACAGAGCGATGAAATGATTGAAGAAATAAAAGAAATGCAAGGAGTTTGAATAGTTATAGCAATAAAATAAATAAGTAAATACATAAACATTAATATACAATATACTACATATTAATCAGTGGTGGATTAACACATAGGCATTCCATGCACATGCTTAGGGCCTCTGTTCGCCAGGGGCCTTTGATTTTGATGAACTTTGTTTTATTTTCAATTTCTACCTTCCAAATCCAAGTAACAGAGGGCCTACACGGCCTCTATGCTTAGGGCCCCTGAAACTTTTAATTCGCCACTGATACATAATACACAGATACTATAACCAAACATGAACTACATAAACATATCATTAGATACGAAAATCTACATCCACTTAGCAGAGCATTGACGGCAATGACAAGTGACAAATAGTATGAAGTGAAATACGAACCAAAGTAGTAGTAGTAGTATATTTAATCATTTATTTATTCATTCATTGTGATAATTACAGGTAAGGAGATGTCACAAGTAGGTACCTATAATGGTATGCTCCTCTGTAATATACCAACTTCATGGGCGTACAATGATTTGTCATTAAAAATAACGTAACATATAGAATACAATAAAATTAATATACAATTACAACTAAAATTATTTGTTAATTATGTAGGTATATCATATCTAGGACTGTTGTTCAAATACAGAAGTACATTGGAGAAAAAATAACATAGGTAGATCAAAACGCGGTTTTTAAGATATACAAAAAGTATGATTAATGGTAACAAACAATATTTGTTTATCAACTATAATTTGTTTGTTCGCTTTAATCTCTTACGCTGATTTTTTCCATTTTTATGGATTATTATATATGTATGTGGAATGTTTAAACAAGCAAGTATCAGTACCTATATTCTATTTCTAAATCGGTCCAGTATATGTAGGTAGTTTTGGAAAAAGGTTTTGTGAGGTAAGGTCAACACAGAGATAGTTTTGGAAAAAGGTTTTGTGAGGTAAGGTCAACACAGAGATAAATACCCCGGAGTGGATGGGTTTACAGCAGACATCTGCAAACACGTGCAGACCGCCGACCCGCAGCTGCTCCTAAAGATCTTTAACAGATGCTTGCAACTTAGCCACTTCCCCAAGATCTGGATCTAGATATCATGTACCAAGGAGGCGACAGTTGTAGTTCTGCGGAAACCGGGGAAGGATGATTACACCAGCCCAAAATCCTACAGGCCTATAGGCCTTCTGCCGGTCATGGGGAAGGTTCTGGAGAAAATGGTTGTGGGGAGGCTAAAATGGCACCTCACACCAAAAATGAGTACCCGCCAGTATGGTTTTATGCCACAAAAAAGCACCAAAGACTCCCTCTATGACCTGATACAACATATACTCGAAAAGCTCCATGAAAAGAAGCTAGTGGTAGTTGTATCATTGGACATAGAGAGGGCCTTCGACAATGCTTGGTGGCCGGCTATAAAAACCAGACTGGCCGAAGAAGAGTGTCCGGTTAACCTCCGGCGGATAATGACCAGTTACCTAAAAGATCGAAAGGTGCGGGTCAGGTATGCCCGAGAGGAATGCATAAAGGACACTCACAAAGGGTGCGTACAAGGGTCCATTGCAGGACCCCTTCTTTGGAACCTCTTCATCGACCCACTTTTGAGGGGCCTGGAACAGCGAGGCGAGTACGTACAGGCGTATGCTAACGACGTCGTCCTGGTGTTTGCCGGTGGCACTGTGCGGGAAGTGCAAGGGTGCACAAGCCAATGCCGCCCTCGAGTATGTTCGGGGATGGGGTGTCAAAAATAAGCTGAAGTTCGCGCCGCATAAAACAAATGCAATGGCGCTTACTAGAAAGCTGAAGTTTGACATGCCACTCCTGAGCATGGGCGGGGTTGACATTGGAATATCCAACGAGATTAAGATCCTGGGGCTCACAGTAGACAAGAAGCTGAACTTCAACGCCCATATTGCTAACACCTGCAAAAAGGCGTTGAATGTTTACAAGCAATTGTCTAGAGCTGCCAGGATAAGTTGGGGACTCCACCCAGACATAATACGTATTATATACACAGCAACGGTGGAGCCCATAATCTTGTATGCCGCCAGCGCATGGGCACCGGCGGCCACCAGATTGGGCGTCAAACGGCAGCTCAACGTAGTCCAAAGAGGCTTTGCCCAAAAGCTCTGCAAAGCCTACCGCACTGTTTCCCTAAATTCGGCACTATTACTAGCCGGGATATTACCACTTGACCTCAGAATTCAGGAGGCAGCCGCCCTATATGAGGCAAAGAGAGGGATACCCCGGATGATGCCGAAAGATTGGGAGGTGGAGCGTAGGGTGGCATTTGCAGACACTCCGCATCCGGCAAAACATATGGGTCTACAGTTCATTAACCTGGTAGACCCAAAACAATACGATGAAATAACGAATCAAGCAGTAAAAATCTTCACCGACGGCTCTAAGATTTAGGGCAAAGTGGGAGCTTCATTATCCATATGGAAAAATGAAGCCGAAACCAGAGACCTCAAACTTAGACTGTCGCCGTACTGCACGGTCTACCAGGCGGAACTGCTAGCCATATGCAGAGCCTCGCGGTATATCCTCCAATGCTCGGCGTTGGAAACAATCGTCAACCTTTGCAGTCCCCACCCTCTAGCCATCGAAACGAGGGCCAATATCAGACATAGCGTACTCCAAAACAAAGAAGTTTCTTTGTTTTGGATTAAAGCACATGCGGGGCCGGAAGGGAATGAGCGCGCCGATCAGCTGGCCAAACTGGCTGCCAAAAACCTGAAAGTGAAGGCAGAGTACGATAGCTATCCGGTTTCATTCATGAAACGACAGATCCGCAAGGACTCGCTTGATGAATGGTACCGGCGCTACCAAGAAGGCGAAACGGCGGCTGTGACTAAAGCCTTCCTACCGGACGCCATAAGGGCACATAGCATAATTAGAAAGATCCAGATGGAGCCAGTTATCGCTCAGGTGTTGACGGGACACGGCGGATTCTCCGAGTACTTGAATCGCTTCAAGTGCAAGGAGAGCCCGGCGTGTATCTGTGACCCAGACGCGGCCGAGGGCATATTGCACCTGATCGTAGATTGCCCTGTATATAGCAAGAGAAGATTTGAAACAGAAATGCTCATGGACACCAACATAAGTAGGGATAACCTAGCGGAAATTATGGGAAGCGACCAAAAACGACCGGTATTCAAAAAATTCTGCCAACATGTGGCTAAAAAAGCCATAAATAGAAACAAATAAAAAAAAATATGGAAATAATAAAAGAACGAAAGTATTATTATATAAGCAAATATAGACAGATAAGTTTCTAAAATAGTATTAAGACTCTGACCTTATACATCAGAGTCGAATAAATAGAATTTAAGACAAGCCAAGACTTCTGACCTCTACATCAAAAGTCGAAGCCCGAACACAAAAAGGCAGATTAAATACAACATAAAAACCATAGTAGGTACATAAGTTTTTAAAACATGACTAAGACTCTGACCTTATACATCAGAGTCGAACAAATAGAAAGTAAGACAGGCCAAAACTTCTGACCTATACATCAGAAGTCGAAGGCAGAACACAAGAAGGATGAGGAAATAGAATAAGAAACCATAGAAGATAAGTTTTAAAGCATGACTAAGACTCTGACCTTATACATCAGAGTCGAATAAACAAAAAAATAATACTAAGCCTAGACTTCCGAACCTTACGTCGGAAGCCAATAGGCGGAACAGAAAAGTCAACGATATGATAGTTGACGTTGACGAATCATGTAATTAAAATTAAAATAGCAAGAAACAAACAAGATAAATACAGACCCTGACTTCCACATCAGGGGTTTTCTTGCAATCGTGGGGTTTTAGCCGGTACGAATCCGACATCGCCTTCCGCCAGAACACAGAACATCCTATAGTGGAAGGCATCCAAGAGGATTTCCCCACGAAGAGAAAAAAAAAATACCTACGCTCAATTGAGGTTCACGAGTACAATAAGTACAAATAAATTGTATAAATAAGTACAATGTTGTCGCACCAGTCATTATCACTTAAAGGATCTTTAGCTTTTTTACGCTTCGAGATAAATGATTTCGTGGGGTTAAATGCCATAAGAGAGAAGGGGTATTTTATTACTCTACAGTTAAGAAGACCCACATAGCGAATGACCCCTCTTAGTACGAAGCCAGTGTAGGAACCAGTGACAACTGGTTTCCTCTCTCCCCTGTTTTCAAAAGGCCGCTCTTAATAGTAGGTAATTTGAGGTCAAATATTTACGAACGTCTCATACATTTAGGAAAATTTCACCATCTTTCATCATCAAATTTCATCATCTTCACATAAGTGATTGCCTAAAATACTGTGAACACTTTCACACTCGTGCTTCGGCTTAACCGTAGGCTTCGGAGGTTTATTCCATAGATCATGTAGGCAGATACGCAACGAGAGGTTTCGCGTTCCAAATAGGTAATGAAATTATTTTTGTTAATCGTTAAAATCTTATGGTAATTTCTAGTGTAACTTATACGAGTGGTTTCAAATAAATGAGATGCATACAGCAGACAATTCGTCTCTAAGCGGATTGTACCTACTTATATGGATAATCATGCATGTCAAACCTTTTGAAAATGACGAATCTACGCGTTATGTGGCATATTCACTAGATACCTTTGCGAATCTAGGAATTAGAATTTGGAAAGAAGATTGGAAGCATAAGTCTAGGTAATACAGTGCTTGTAGAATGAAGAAATGGAAATTAGCAACTGGCAACGCAGCGTGAACGTACATTAAATTTTACGGCGGTTCTCTGTAAGAGTGGGGTGATTCCACGACCATAGTGGGAAGTGCAACTTTAAGGTTGTGGAATGCAATATGTAAAGTCCTCCCTCTTTGCAAGGGGCACTTAAGCTTTGAGGATAGCTACTAAAAACATTGCACACAATTAAAAACATTTGCAACAGTAAATTAACTAAAGGCGATTTTGACATAAATACCAGTAGGTAGGTACTCGTACTTACAAGTAGAACTGTTCCTCGTTATACTCCTCAGTGCGTCGTCGCCAGTACTTCCTGAGGTTGGGGCTCATCTCCTCCGCCTGGTCCACCTCCTTCAGCAGGCTATCATGGTCTTCTACTACTGTCTTCATGCTCTGCGTCGCTTCTGTATTAGTCGATGATATTTATCACCATATTCTCATCTTACACCCTTTTAAACTACTTTTTTTATAAGAATGAAGATGACAGATGAGCACACTCCTGGTAGTAACTGGATGCTGTCTCTCTAATGGACACATAAACGAAGTTAAAAATGAAGCCGGTACCTACGCCGGCAAATGCGCAGGCTACCTTTCGAAAAATTATTGGGAACGATGGAGAATAATGAGTGTAGTGTGAGAGTTTTTCCTTATCGCAATTTACTCTGTATGCAATATGATGAGATATAGGCTCTAGCAACTTTCACTCCTAATACACGTAGGTACGTTTCACAGTGAGTAGTCTTTTGTATAGGTAAGTGGGTAACTCAGCCAGTATACTGAGGACTAATTATAAATATGTAAATAAATAGTTTTATAAGAAAATAAATTACCATATTCCATCTCTCCTTCCACCGACAATTCTTGGACTAATGAAGGTTTGGTGGTGATGGTTGCCTTCGCGCGCATCTGCACGTCGTCCGCCAGCCGAACCCTGAGGTCCTCGTATATCCTAAAAGTTTCACTAGTGCTTAGATTTACCATTGTAATCAACTGGTGTCAACGACCTCGCCACAACGCAAAATTCCGTTAGTAGATAATACTTAGTTATTATCGTAACATGGTAATAATTTTACATTATTATTATCGTAGCGAAATAATTTTAAATGTTGTCTTGGAACTAAGAATTCAGGTAGATATGAATGTGAAAGTCGGTTAAAATATTTTTAGAAGAAAGAAAGAAGTGGGGCCCACAAAATGTCAGCGGTGAGTGGAGGATTTCCTCCACTCCTCTCGGAGAGGAAAATATCTCATGTCGACACCACATTCCTACAATAAACGTTAAGTTCATTCCACAATCGTTTTTTAGATCTACCACAAGTCCACAATGTCTTTTAGCACGTGGAATCCACTCGGAGAAATAACTACTGAATGATAAATAATAAACGAATACAACTTAAATCATTCATGAATGAGAATTTCATTCTTATCCAAATTCGATTAAAGTTTTTAGTTTCTACGTGACGCCCGGACAACGGAATTTATAGAAAGTATTTTTTATTTAAAATGGTTTCACGTTCTACGTCTGCTGCCTGAAATATATTGTATAGGTCTTCTCTTCGAAGGATTTTATTATTAGTAGCTATAGAAGAGCGGTAATAACCTAAGGGTAGATACCTATATAGATAAGTATACTTCACATCCGTGGGTAGTGAATTTGAACCGTGCCCGTATCGCTGAGTTTCTACTTAGGTAAATATGGATTTTTTCGATTATCTATTATTAGGTCGGTGGTGAGAGACGTCTGTCCCCTGGCAGTAGGACGTTGCAAAATATACTTATGCCGAAGTACAGATATAGGTATATAAGTAAGTAAGTTTTATGAAGGTGAATTTAAAAAAGTTAAAAAGTTCAATGGGAATTAGGTGACCATACCATATTATGACGTATATCAACACCATTCCCAGATTAGTGCAACAATCAGATAACACATAACGCAATCCAATTGTAACTCGATCTCTAAAGCGGAATAAATATGAATGAATGTAAGCCGTAGTCCAGACTGGTCAAACAGCTTTACGAGGCTTGCAGTGTAGAGCAGTACACTAACTGTACCAAATATTTAGTTATAGTTTCTACGGTCCTTTTTCTTTATAGGTACGGCCTCACTGCCTCGTTTTCCATTGGTACAGTATTTACTATTTCAAAAGAGTTCTTAACTTTAAAACTTCCTGGCTAAGTTGCTAGATCAGTCTGGACATTAAATTTATTAACCTAAAACATATCTCGTAAGTGATAAACCTATGTGCGAGCGCTTGCATGATGTCATCAATCCGCCGTTCGTACTCTGGCCGAGGGTCAAGAATGGGTACGTTCAGTATTGTTCCCGCATCTGCCTCCATTACGTGACGATATCGAAGTATAGCCGTTAGTAGTTCCTTGGCACCTTGAAGCTGTTCTCTTTTCGATTCACTCCACTGTTGTTCTAATGTCCTGTTAAAATTTAAGTTGCCAAGCAAATACTGAAACCCGCCAGGTTCTCGTTAGGTCCCCAGACAGACAAAAGGTTAAGTTAAAGAGGAGGCAAGAGATGATGACTGTTTTAACTGTTGGAAAGTAGCTATTCTAAATTATCTACGTCCATTTGGATCCCCTGGGGGATTTATTTGGATTTTTTCGCCACATGGATCCCCCAATATATTGTAAGCATGGAAGAGCTATGGGTCTTAGAAAAGTGGCAGGCTAATCGTAGGTATTATTATGTAGCATGTTACCTTTGCCGTGGACAATAAAAGGGATGATTACGATTACCTACAGTTACCTAGCATTGCGTGCATTGGTTTTAAATCTCGATAAACGGCAGTGGCCGTATCTTTGAAAATAAAAAGATTATTATAAAAAAAACAATTAGGTAAGTATAGTAAGTAGGTATATTATTTTAGTATGCCTTTCTTTACTAAAAAAATCTCTCCAGTAACCTTTTTTAAACTAAAGGGCTTTTTAACCTTTTCAGTAACTTTACTTCACCATTGTTTCTGTTCACTTTCGCACGAAAACCCCCAAACAATTATTTGTTTGGTATCGTTCACCAAACATCGTCTTCATTTTGAATAGATTTCTTTTTCTATGTATGGTAAGTACTTAAATACTTTCGAAATTTTATCATTTTTAATCATTATTATTCATTTCACTACAAATATATAACCATCCATCCCTTACCATAGTTTCAGGCGGTACCTAGGTAGGTACTGCCTGATAGAAGTAAAGGTAACGTGGTAGGTAGGGTACATAATAATACAATTCACCTGTTACTTCTATCTTTTGTAAGACCCATAGCTTTTCCATGCTTCCAGATATTTTATTGAACGAAACTATAGTGGTAACGAACAATATTTACATTGGGGGGATCCGTGTGGAGAAACAAACCAAATGGATCCCTCAGGAGATCCTAGTGGATGGAGGCCCTAAATTGGATAAGTACACATTGGATTGAAGTGATTGAGAATGGATATATTAGTGTATTGTAAAAACAATACCTACTTATGTATTGTGTGTTGGATAGGGAGCATCAGTCTATTGTCAGTTGGTATTGTAAAGACGTGCAGACATGGTGATGCAGGGCATGGAATGTTAGGGCAAGGCATGGGCTTGTTCCGTGATAACCGTAGGTGGACGGAGCCAACCTTGGTTTAATCAATCCCTCAGAGAAGCCCGCTATAACAAACGGGCTGCACACAGGACCTGGGCCAAAGCACAGGAATCTGAAGATCCGAATACCACCGACTTTAGGAAGAAATTTAACGCTGCCTCGAGGTGCAGTAAGCGGATCACTGTTAGGGCATGGAATGAGCACATCCGTAGAATTGACGATCGACTAGCAAGCTATCCTTCTGGAAACGGAGCTTTCTGGACGCTCGCCAAGGCTGCTGAGGGTAACTTCTGTCAGTCGTCTATCCCGTCACTGCGGAAACCCGATGGCTCACTGGCCCATGGGGCGAAGGAGAAAGCCGACTCCTGGGCTATCTCTTTGCTTTAAATTCGACTCTGGACGATAGAGGTGCTTCAACGCCGTCTATCACGAAGTGCACAACCTCCATGCCGGAAATATGTTTCAACCAGCGTCAAGCCCGGCGAGCTCTAGCATCTCTTGATATCCGAAAGCCGAGTGGGCCAGATGGTATTCCTGCAGTGGTGCTCAAATTATGCGCTCCTGAGTTCTCCCCGGTATCGACGCGACTTTTTAGGCTCTCACACTCCACAAAAAGCTTCCCGTCAGCATGGAAGGTAGCTAATGTTCACCCTTTGAATAAACCGCTGGGCTGACAATATTGAGAGTAGAGGCGAGGCTCTAGCTATTGGCCTAGACATTGCGAAGCTTTTGATAGGGTATGGCACAAATCGCTGCTTTCCAAGCGGTAGCTTGGAAAGCAGGGGTATCGGGGTATCCGAGGGATTATCCGAATGGGTTGCCAGTTTCCTGACTGGACGGAGCATCAGAGTCGTTATCGATGGTAGCTGCTCCGACGACACCATGTCTATTTAAGCTGGCGTCATCCCCCTGATGGTACTTCACCACTGGACAATACTTAACGCTCTACAAAGCTCAGGTTAGGCCCCATATGGAGTACTGTTCACATATCTGGGCCGGCGCACCGAAATATCAATTAGGTCCCTATTAAAATACTCTTACGGGAGGTTTAGAACCCCTCAGCATTCGGAGAGACGATGCGTCTCTCTGTGTGTTCTACCGCCTGTTCAATGGGGAATGCTCTGAAGAATTGTTCATTATAATTTCCATCTCGGGTTTCTATAAATTCACCTCCCGTCACAGAAGTGCGGTCCTCGATACGGAGATAGCGCGTACTGTTCGATCCAAAAAAATTGATACCGGGAACCTGTTGGCTGTGGAACGAACTGCCTCAAGAGGTCTTTCCATTACGTTACGATATGGGGTTGTTCAAGAAAGCTGTGAATAGGATTTTGCAAGATAAGCGGCGCACCCGCATACCCCCTGCTGTTGCAGGTGTCTATGGGCGGCGGTAACACGTACCATCACATGGGACCGCTTGCTCGTCCGCCTACTTTCCTATAAAAAAGAAGAAAAAAAAGAACTGTCTTCAGTAAGTTTTATGAAGTGTTACGCTTGTTTTATGGTCTGTCCATTAAGTTTATAAGCCTAATTATGAAATTAATTCCTATTTATGGTTTTTATATTTTATCTAGCTATTCATTGATAGGAATATGAAAAACAACCAATTATTATCAAGTAGGTACTTCGTGAATTAACCTGAGTACGAAGGCCTGGGGAAGTCTCGGAGGCAACACATTGGCCGGCTTCATGGGTTTCGGATCAAATCTTTTATAGGGCCGCATCCAGTGGTAAAATCCTTTACCCTCGTCCATTTTCAGGTCTTTGTATGCAAGGTGTTTAGGCTTGTTGGCCAGTTTTGAATCCATTAGCCATTTCTAAGAGCAATAAACTTAAGACTCAATAAAATAAGACTATAATTTCTGGCGTGGGTGTTGTTTTCTGTAAAACTGTGATAGCCATGAAACCTATATAATGTATCTTTGACAATGCTTGCTTGTACCTACTGCAGACAAGTTAGCCGTAAGCTATTAGATCCAGTGGTTGTCAAACTTTTTTAGTCAAGGCCAATAGAAACAATGAGGGATGACACTTTGGGCCGCATACATTCTAATCCTTATTAATATACTACATCTAAATATGAAACGATGTGCTAAATCGGGTGGACGAATTGTGCTGAAATTTTAACTGCCCTTCCGGAGGATCACGAAAAGGACATATCTAGGTTACATTTAATCCCGGCAAATAAATGGTTCCTACGGGATCAACGAAAATCCGCGAGTATCATATTTAATTGTTCGCTATAACTAGGTAAATTGTAGGTACCTACTCAAAATCAGTTTTTATAGCTAGTCTGGCTAGGTAAGTCAAAAATATGACGGAGGACCAAGGGCCACATGAATCATTGATTCGAGCCGCAGTTTAATGACCATGGCTTAGATATTGTTGTCCGTGGATATCAGAAAATTCAACATCTCGTTAATATAAAAAAGAAACTTAGGGATAAGTAGATATTTGACCCGAAATGCAGTTAATATACATATGCGGTTATGTAAATTTATGTATGACTTTTTAAGAGAATGTCAATAATGCACTTTTGTTTACCTCACATTCCGTAAGATGAATCGGGGTCAGCAAAGAGACAAGACTGCGATTGTCACCAAATGTATCGTAATAGTCAATTGAACACCATGGCTGCCAGCAACAAGCTTGCTTGTACTGGTCCACTAAAGCTCTATGAATCAGTTCCGAACAAGTCAGGTCGCTAAAACAAGTGAAACATTAAATGTTGCAATTAAATTACAATACCTAACCCTCTCAATAGCCTACACCGTTGATTCTCAACCTTAATGTCACGATCTCCTCAAAAGGCCAAAAATGTCTTATCTAATATTTGTCAAAAATCACGGGGCGTGCTTTTGGTGGTTTCAGTGATGATGAAGGAAACTTTTGAAAAACATTCGGTAGTCGATTTTTTCCCGTTATTGTTAATTGTATCTTTTGATTTTCGATTCAACTTCACTTTCAATATTGTCACTACTTTTTATATTACGCCACAAAGTGTTAATTTCATTTTGTATTTTTTGTTTATTTTTATAAACCATTCTTATTCATTTTACATAATAGGTACCTACAATGCAAGTGAAATAATTAAACAATAATTGAAAAATACTCAAACTGAATACGATTATCAGAGCGAAAGTAATTGTGGAAAGTAAAACAATAATAAATCGGCTTTTTGGCGTACAGATGTGGATTGAGCTAAATGAATTCGGGACCTGAAATGCGAGGGCACACGGATAGTCCCATTACAACTCCGTCCTCGCCCGTTTTAGTCATGCGCTGCATTGTTTTATTGTTCATTTAAAAAATGTGACGCAACAAAAGTCGTGACTATCGCCTCCCTCGGTCACACCATGTCACATTTTGTGCACCTCCTCCTTAACGTGAGTCGTATATTATAGATGGCCCTTAATCTATTACATGTAATACAATTTATAATATGAGATATAATTATAGAACATAAGAAATATTATCCATACATATAATAAAATCGTAAGAAGCCGTCTTTGCATTTTTTTAGAAAGTTGTTGCAGTATAAAATTCTAATGATACCATAGCCCAAAACAACAATATTGGGAATTTCTATCTGTCTGTTTGAACGTGCATCATGCAAAATCCACTGAACGGATTTTAATAAAATTTGACATAGGTAGTTATAATTAATTTTATTTATTTAAAAAACTTTATTGCACATTATGGTACAAAAGGAGAGCTCAATGCCTTAAATCATTCTCTACTAGCTAAAATTACGGTTAAACAGAAAGATACATTGGGAGGTGCGATGAGAGGTATAAATATGTATATAACTTAAACGTCAAAGGGAATAAAGAATTTGCCTACAAATTAATAAAACTGATAAATACATACATATATACCATAAAGACATACCTATATATTATAATATATACCTAACAATATACATATCATATAATATAGGGGAGGCCGGGGCCACAATTAACAGAGGTAAATATTAACAAGCGAATTTCTCTAAAACTATATACACTACAACTATAGCGCGTGCTTTGATATGCCGACTAGACCACGCCGCATGGCTTGGGACTGGCCAGTTGCGCTCAACGCGCCGTGAGAGTGAGTTGTATACTGAACGACATTTTTGGACAGGTAACGAACATTTTTAACTTTACGATTTTTTGATTCACGCTTGAAATATTCGGTATTATGATTGTTTTTTTTTTTTCCTAGAAGCGCATTTTATACTGAATAATGCTACAATACTTAATTAACGTAACTTTTAACCAATATTTTGCTATGTCTTTTAATACTAAAAAAGGACCCTTGGGGCTATAATTAACAAATCGGCGGGGTCAGTATTAACGTGTTAATACCTACCCCGGATGTGGGGGCTAGTATTAACAGGATATCTGACTTTTTGTGTATAATTATTGTAGTTTGGTATTTTTTTTTATGACAGCATGAGAACGTATAAACGAAAAACTACGCGAGGCTCAACACCCTTAGAGGTCTACGAGTTGACTGCGCTAGAAGTGATGGAGAGAAACAGAAATTACAGGGATGTAGCAAAAGAATTTCAGCTCTGCTACGTTTCACTCTTCAATTTTGTGAAGAAAAAGAAAGCGGGTGCACCAGTAGAAGTGGGCTACAAAAAAACCCGGTTAGTGTTCAATCCCGAACAGGAAGCAATAATAGCAGAGTACTTGTTAAAGTGTGCTAATATTTATTTTGGATTACTACCCAGTGAAGTAAAGAAATTAGCATATCAGTGTGCTATTTTTTACAATGTTAAGAAGGTACCAGAATCTTGGAAAGTTAATGAGTTCGCGGGTAATGACTGGTTCACGAGTTTTATGAGGAGAAACCCGAGGTTATCGATTCGAAGCCCTGAAGCCACAAGTTTAAGCAGAGCTACTTCCTTCAACAGAACCAACGTGCAAACCTTTTTTGAGAAATATAGATCCGTGCTGGAGAGATACAGCTTTAATGCATCCCAGATTTGGAACATGGACGAAACAGGTGTAACCACCGTTCAAAAGCCGAAGAAGATTGTTGCAGAAAGGGGCATAAAGCAGGTCGGTGCTGTGACATCCGCCGAAAGAGGCGTACTGGTTACACTTGCAGTTGCAACAAATGCTATCGGCAATACTATACCCTGTATGTTTGTCTTCCCTCGTATTCGCTATAATGACATCTTTGTTAGAAACGGACCACCAGAATGCATAGGCGTTGGAAACCAATCGGGATGGATGACTCAAAAAGAGTTTCTAAATTTTATTGATCACTTTATTCGTCATGTGAAGCCGTCAAAAGAGGATCCTGTCTTGCTCTTACTGGATAACCACAGCTCACATGTAAACATGGAAGTGGTCAACAAGGCCAAGAACAACAATAGTTTTGTTGTCATTTCCACCACATTGCTCTCATCGCTTACAGCCTCTCGATGTCGGGGTCTATGGTCCACTGAAAAATTATATGAATAGAGCACAAACTACTTGAATGACTAGTAACCCGGAAAAAAACATGTCTATATACGATCTCCCTGTAATTGTTAGGGATGCGCTACCGTTGGCATTAAACCCTATGAATGTAATCAACGCATTTAAAAAATCTGGAATCTGGCCATGCAACGAAGATGTCTTCCAAGAATCTGACTTTGCGCCATCTTTTGTTACGGACCGTCCAGATCCCAGCGATCAAAACCAATCACTTGTCACTGAACCACCTGTTGAAAATGAAGTTAATGTTGCTGATAATCTGTCATTAAATTTGGAAAATCCTGAAGTTTTAATCGATATGACCAATTTAGACATAAGCGTAACTGAAGTGATAGCGCAAATGTCTGATGAACCGGTTGCTGGACCTTAAGGCATGCAAAATGATAATGATTTCTTAGTCGAAACCATAAGACCTCTACCAAAAGCTTCACCACGAGCTCAGTCTAATCGTAAACACATCAAAAAATCTGCCATTCTCACCGATACTCCAGAGAAGAATGCTTTAGAAGAAGAACATCATATGAGAGAACTGAGAAAGAGGAAAACGACAGCAAAAGACCAGAATAAAGGGAACAATGCCAAAAAAGATAAAGGAAAGGGTACAGGTAAGGTTAAAGGAAAAATAAAAACGACAGACGAGAAAGTAGAAAAGGTGAAGAAACGGATATTAGATGAAAGCAGTGACTCTGAAGGAGATGAATATTTTTGTATTGTTTGTGGTGTCTCTTATAATGAAGATACATCAGGTGGTGACTGGATTCAATGTATCTCTTGCAAGCAGTGGGCCCAATCTGGGTGTATCAAAGGTGACACCACATCATTCACTTGCCTGAATTGTGAATCGGATGATGACTATGAATAGATATACCTACTACTCTTTTGCCATAATGATATAGTTCCTAATCGTTGATATTTTTTTAATAATTGTTGATTTAATAATAATTAATAATAATTTAATATATATCGTATATAAAACTACATTTCATCCATGTTGTTAGATTAAAGAAAATACTTATTATAAAGGTAAAAATGTGCCATTTTCTATCTCATCTCGTGATATTGTATAAGTATAAATTAGACATATTTTTATGCCGAATTGTTCGATTCCTATCATAAAAATGATTGCTGATAAGTGTAAGACTGATAAATGTTAAGAAAAAATGACCAAAAAACGTTGATTCTCTAAAATACTTTAACAAATTTTTAGTTTTTGTTCACGTTAAGAGATTTTTGTTTTTTGTTTAATTTAGTTAATTATTAGAAAAAGTGTTGCATACCACTTCCTCTTTTATTAATAAAAGAAAATAATGACATACCTACATACATTTGTTTTCTTCTATATCAGTTGTCATAACACATAATGTTAATTGTTGCCCCTTCTGTTAATACTTACCTCAGACCTGTTAATTCTAGCCCCAAATACGAGGTAAGAATTAACAACTGACTTTTTTCAGAAAAATTGATCTATTTAAGATATTATTTTTCTTATGTTTGATTTATGTTAATAACATGATACCTAAATAGTTAAAGCATCATATATCATAAAACTCTAGTCTAAATGTTGAAAAATTTCGAAGCTACAACTAAAAATCCATTTTTTGTTAATTGTGGCCCCGGTCTCCCCTACATACATATCATATGTCTATACTTACATACAAAAACGCTAAGTCTGTGATGACGAAAGATAATGTGCCCAGAGCTACCGTTTAAAAGTATTCTTGTTTGAAGTATTTCTAATGTCAATACCTATAATAAAATATTTATGTGGCTGGTTAAAATTTAAGGTACTTTTTATCAAGATCATTTATGAAGTACCCACGGGAATCTAGCTAACCACAAATACTCCAACGGTTACGCGCACAAATTTGTGGGCAATATAAGATAGGTATTATAAAATATAAGAAAATAAATTAAGTTAGAATTTAATTAATTAATTAATAAGAATTAAATAAGCAAAAGCATGTCGCCAGAAATAATAAGATTTAGATATAAACTGACGGAACTAAAAGAGTTATTAGTTAAAGGAGTAAATAATAGGTATTGCTACAATCAATGATAAGACTGTATAGCACGTAGCAGAGGATAAGCTAGGCAATATTGACCATTTTCAACACTTATCATCACGTGAGACCGCTTGCTCGTCCGCCTACTTCATTATAAAAAAAAGAGTCGCGATACTTACATAACTCAATATGTTGTTTGATGATCATTACTTTAATAGAGTAATCCAATACTTACAATTAGTACCTATATTTTTTATTACTTTTCCTTTAACTATCCTTTCCTACAATATATGTATATAGGTACATATATATAAATAAGGTGGGTGGACCATGGAAGGCCACTCTAACGATTAAACAGTTATTATTCCTTTATTTACTGGATAAATTAAACAAACAAATTATTAAATAACACATTGTTTTATTATGCAACTTATAGTACATTTTTTTTTATTGCAGAGGTAATGGTTATTTATTAAATTTAAGTTTTATTAAACTCTTCCAAACGGCCTTGCAAGGAACAAGGCTCCATACAAGGCCGATACAATAAATCAATCGTCTAACTTAAAACTAACGTTGTGACAATCTAAATTTCTGCTTATACTTAAACTACATAAAAAGGTCTTTCATTAAAATGAAACATTAAATACTTACCATATTAAACTCACATAAAAAATACTCAACGAACATCACTTGAACACTATCGTAAAACTAAGAATGTATTCGTGAAAACGTTTTAAAAATAATTTTAATGAGTATTATATCGATATCAAATAAGTTGCCAATAACCTTTATAATGAAATAAAAAAAAATTATAACCGACCAAAATGGTCTTCTTATGGGTCCGTTCCTTGTAAGGCCAAAATGTTCCAAATAAGGCCAAACAATATAAAATATTATCTATGAAAATTTTTTTTTAATCAACAAAACAATTAGATACTACAGACTACGTACTCTAATCACAACCTTTATAATGGCAGTTAGTCAGTCTTGTAATCTGTTTATAACTTTAAAACTAACGATTCCTATACTTTTCCCAAGTATGGTTTAAAAAACGAAAATAGAACAAAATAATAACTTCAGTTATGAAACAAATTTATAAACTAAGGAGGACAATAATTTTAGTACTTTAATCACAATCTGGACACAAAAATTGTAGGCCATTTTTAGTGAGACCCATACACTCCTCGTGATACCACTTTTGACATTCGCTACATTTCCTCATGTTTTCCATTCTACACTCGCAACATGCGTAACAGTACCATTTCTTTTCTTCGTCTTTCTTCTCGGCCTTTTGCTGTTTTTATTGTTTTGTTTTTGTTGTGCTTTTCTTTTCAGTACTTTTTCAGAATCATTTTTACTATGGATGTCTTTCTTTTCTTGTTCTCGCTTACTTGTGGACTTTCCTTTTTTCTTACTCCTTTTTTGATTCAAATCTTCCTTTTTTTCTTCAGTTTTAAATAAATCCTTAACTATTCTTTGTCCTTTATAATTTATAGATTTTTGCCGTGGACGTGTAGACTTTATCTTAGCGTAATTTGGAGTAGGCAAAAAGGTATGAAACGATGTTTCTTTATCCTGAATTAAGTTAATCAATGGTTCGTCATCATTCGAAGATCTAGTGGAACTTATCTCGTGACTCTTTTGTTGAGCTTTTGTTTTAGGTCTGCTTAATTGTTTTTCTGGAGTTATTTCTCCTTTCTGTTCGGGATATTCATCATGTTACGAAAAAATGTAAAAATCGGAAGTGTGAAGTTTACTGATGTAGTTATTTTTGATAAATGATTCACTGAGATTCAAATCAAGATCAGAGTCAGAGCTAGAATCAACGATATTTTTTTGTAGTCCGGATGTACTTGGAACAGGATTATCGTACAGAGATAGTTGAGGGTCATGATTTATATTTGCGTCGTTGAGCCGGCCTACTGAACTTAGCAGTATATTGCCACGCTGATCATTGATCGTATTGTCTATTTCCATATCTGAAGCATCAGTTAAAGAACTGTAAGGAACAAGAGTTGGTTTTCTTTTTTCTATTGCAGGTGAAAATTCTGATACTTCATATTGACCCCCATGGGTCAAGTCGTGAAAAGATGATGGCGATGATGATACGATCTTCTCTTGATAAGTTACCGGAAAAATTGAAAAGTGAGAAACACGAGCTGACCTTTCATCTATCAGAGACAGAGACGACAATTCTGACACTTCATTAAATTGAGGTGCACGGGGCGAGACTTGAATAGATATAAGCGGTTGTGATTTGGTCTTGTCTTGTA
Organism: Sesia apiformis; assembly: GCA_914767545.1. NCBI lineage: Eukaryota > Metazoa > Arthropoda > Insecta > Lepidoptera > Sesiidae > Sesia > Sesia apiformis. The sequence goes on along the minus strand of OU611947.1, from coordinate 11,586,709 downwards.
ATGTTTCCGGCAAAGATCTTTCTGTTACAATTGAAGGAGCATAAGCATCTTCTGGAATCACATCATGATCAAGAGGGTATAAGCCAGTAGCTCTGAACCCGTTCATTATATTTGTTTGAGTCACACACTTTGGCCAGGTTCACGAGAAAATGTGGTTGAATGTAACATTGTTTAAACTTCTCTTAAGAGAATTGCACAGGTAGTTCAACACCTCTTCATCCCAATGATGTTCGAAAGGCTTATTCACAGATTTATCTAGAGGTTGGAGTTCGTGGGTGGTATTTGAAGGTAAGCAGTATAGCACTATATTATTTTTATCTGCTTCTTCCAGAGCCTCATAAGATAAATGACACTTTGCGCCGTCAAAGATAAGCAGACACTTACCGGGTGCTTTATGTTGCGCTAAATGTTGAATGAACTCTACGAACAAGCTACTGGTCATGCTGCCTTTGGGTGCCATTCGTACTTTTGTTCCAGCTGACAAGTTTTCTCCTAATTCTGATCTGTCTGATGCCCTTAAAAATAATTATGGGCGGTACAGCACAACCCACAGCATTGACGCACATCGCGATGGTGACGTTCTCAGCGTGCTCCGGCGCAACAACATGAACTCTGGTGTTTCCCTTCTCAGCCAAAACTACATTTTGTTTGTGGACCGTGATGCGACACCCCTTCTCATCCATATTATATAATCGTTCTGGATGTGCAATAATGTCCAGCTCTTGATAGAGTTTCTTTACTTCTTCAAAATGGTGTTTCACGATGGGCCTATTCATTTTTTGTGCCCTAGCTGGGTTCATTAATCGGGGTTTTCTTTTCGAAATTGATGGGTTTCGACTAAGAAACATTTTGAGCCATTTACGTCCAGCCATTCTTGTAGACAGATTGAAAGAGTGCTTGATTTTAAACCTCTCACAAAATAAAAAGGCTTGCTTCCGGATAAATTTTGGGGTAAGTGGTATACCCAGTTTGACAAAACGTTTAATTCGCTGAGCTAAGTCTTCTTCTAACTGTTTTGTGAGAACAGTAGTCTTTCCAATAATCATAGTAGTTTTACCGGTTAGTAAATGGTTTCAAAGGGTTCGTCTCGGAATATTGAATTTCAACGCTGCAGTATTCGTATTAAGTTGATTTGTTTGTACCGCTTCCATGGCACACCTTAAACTCTCTTCATCCTATGTACTTCCTCTTTTTCTAGGTTTTGGTCCTGGCATTCTTGAAACCTGGAATTATACCTACACTTAAATTTAACCATCTGTTCAATGACTAACAAATACTAATTACGAGATTTCCAGAAGAAAGCCGCAAAAAAGTGAAACTAGTGGTAGCTATTACATCAGGCCCTATACAGAAGTGTGACTACAAGCAAAATCTATATTTAAATTAAAGCAGTAAAAAAATGACAAATATTGATATTAAATTGTATTTTGTTCTTAACATGCTTATATAAAGAACGAAAACTTAGTCATAATTTTATTTTTAATAAGTAAGTATAAGTACTCATGAAGTTTTAAAATAAAATTATTTAAAGCATGATTATAAGTAATAATATTACGAACTTATACATTGTTTTACCTTTCCCCATACGTATTTACAACTAAAAACTAGGTATTAATATTTTCTTGATTCCCAGATGTTCCTAGTAAGGCCCTTGTGCCCTAGCAAGGCCAATTGTCAATTTTTTCATCGGCCTTACAAGGAACCATTGGCTTTCCTAGGAACACTACCGATATTTTAACTAAAATGGAAATAAAGTAATTTTTTTTTTCTTTAGTACCATAGCAAATCCTTATATATCAATTCAGCGTAAAAAATTTAAAGAAAATAATAATTTATTTACTTGAAAACTTACGTTTTGTTGTGAGCGCGTATTATAATTTTAACGTCGACAATCGAAGTCAACAAAGCGAGGGACCCCACTGACAAAATAGCGGCGCGAGCGACTCGCCGCCGCGTCTGTGTTCTTGAGTTCGATGGGTGTTAGTGTGAGTAGAAGGAATTTGTCATCGCATGGCAATAACTATGACTTTTCAATAATCGGCCTTACAAAGAGCATGGCCTTCCATGGTCCACCCACCTTAGTTAAAATTATAGTTTTAACACTAACCGGCAACCTTTGTAACTAGTTAATTAGTGTAATCTGTATTTATTGTTAAGTTGTTGCAAATATGCAAGTAGGAATATTATTTGCATTTACATTATTTTCTTGATAAAATAGTTTTTCAACAAAATTGTAATAAACAATAGTTGTACCTACGTAATTAAAAAAGAACCACAAAAAAAGTTCAATTAAACTGGAATGTCATAAAATGTCACAATTCCATGGAATTAAAAATTGGACTATAAAATATCAATAAGTCTAACGTTATTAATAGTTTTAATAAAAAAATTGTATGTGTTGGGTGTACCTACCTAAAGGAAACCAAATATGTGTGCGGCAACTGTGTCGTAAATCACTACCAAATTTAGTTTTTGTGTAGTTAGCATATAGCATTATAAGTAGTAAGTAGTTATTAATCCTAATTATATTCATTCGAAGACCCAAGCCACAGCTAGATATAGACAATCAAGATAAGTGAGTCCTCGACTGCGTAATTGCAGGTCGAGGTGGTGCAAAATCAGAATTGTGCGGAGAGCGGGACGCTGCCACACAGGTGAGGACTCACTTATCTTGTTTGTTAATATAATATCATGAATATTGAATCTTGAAATGTTATAAATTATGGGACATGGATCCATGGATGTCCATCTGTAATAGGTACTTGGGGAATTGTAAGGAAACTTTGGAAGTACGAGTATTAGGCACTTTGAGGCATTAGGAATTACAACTTTTGAACTTTATGTATTTATTATAAATAAAATCGGTAGGTACTTTCGTATGCAGAAGTCGGGTAAAAATAAGTTAACTTACCGTCGTAGGATGAAGAATCTCAACCTATTTGCTTGATATAATCCCATACATTTTTCATGCAAAGTCAAATCGTCGGATTTATCGATAAGTTTATCACTCGCGTCAGTAGCCGTTTCAAATAGTGGTTGAATGGATTGATCATAGTCTTGTAGTACCTCTGTTGAACATTCTGTTTCTATTAAATTAATAGTACCTTCTTCGTTTACAACGACTTCTTTGCAAAATGAATCCTTCATCTTTAAAAAGTTTTGATGAATTTTTGTTACGCTGCAAGTATCGTCTGGCGTAATTTTAATGTCACAGGTAGTATTAGATCCACATTCTGTACAAGATTCGTAATCTAAATGTAAATTTTCACCATCAAAATGAGCAGTGGTCACAGAATCTAATATTAAATCATAATTATTACTGCTATCAATAATTACACTTGTTTGGTTTGGAGAATTAATAGAAATTTTACCAGTACATTTATTTATAGTGATTGTGGTAAAATTACAATGTTCGATGGTAAAGATAATATTTACGGAAATGTAGCCATCTGTTCTTTCTTTTTTTTGGGGTTTTTCCTCTTTTTCTTTGCTAAACACAGAACCTTGCTCTGATATTGATTCTGTATCAATGTAGGTTTTCTGTGAAGTCTCTGATTTTATTGTATCAGTGTCAAAATTATCAAATTCCAATGTATCAAAATATTCCTTCTCTTCGTCGGTCCACTCTGGGAAAATTTCCTCGTCTTCGACTATATAATTAGTAATGATACGGGTTTCATCAGAAAAAGTTACAACATGCATTCCGTCTTTATTTAGTAAAATTTTAACGCCGTCCATGCGCCTAGAAAAAATTTCCCCTAGACAGTAGTCTGTAGCAGTTTTGATGAGCAATTTTTCTATATTAAAGACGTTCTCATTTATATATTTTTGTCTTAAACCACTAGTTTCTATTACATCAAATTCATCAATAACAAGTTCATACTCTGGCAATTTCTCGTTAGAATTTTCTTCAGTTATAGCATATTTAGATGATTTTGTAGAAGCTTTTTCTTTTTCTTTACTTTTTCCTTTAGCTTTTTTGCTTTTGTCCGAACTCGCCTCACTAGGAAAATCTTTAGCTTCATTATTATTACTTTTTTTGTCGCACTTTATAATTTTAATATAAGAGCCGTCAGGTCTGTATATTTCGATATATCCTGCAGGTCGAAAAATGATTACCTCCCCTTTTAAACTTACGCAACGCATATCTTCATTAAGGTGTGGCAAATGCTTCACGTAATGTTGTTTAATATGCGAAATATCAGGAGAGTTTTCGACATGAACGCTTTCAGTTATAAGACCATTAGGCCATGTAACACAAAAGGAATGAAAACCTCTTGTTTTAAACATTGTTAAAAATTCGAAACTTGTTTTCGATAATCTCTCTTCACGTTTCGGGTTTTCGATCGAAGAAATCATTGTTACAGGAAGTGGTATTTGGTACGTTTGTTTTGTTAAGTTTATTAATACTTGATCCTTGGTAGTAATTCTAAATGATGCACACATGTCGAGAACTTTTGGTGAAACATATTCGCCTAACGCTCTGTGTACCCAAATACTATTGTTATTATTACCCGGCACTACATTTAAAATAATATACTCTAAATTCATTGGTATTATTAAAGTATACATAGTGGAAACCCGAGTACCTTCTTTAGAGAAAAATATTGAATCTGACCCGAACACTTCTATCCTTCTATCTCCCAAATTATAACCAGAAAAAGGATTATTTGGTAAGATTGTTTCGTGTGAGGTGCTTGACGCCACAAATGATTGCCGCATTCTTTTTGGTGTAGAAGCTAGTGGTGATTTACTTTTCTTGCCACTTTTGGAGTCTAATTCAGTTGCAGATGGTGACATTGTAGTCTTTTTTGATGTTGATAATATTTGATCCGTTTCTTCAATACTAGCCTCCTCCATTTGCGCAATTTCCTCATATTTCAGTGAGCCTTCCATTAAAAGTTCCATCTCCACATCAGTATGCTCAACACAAGATTTAGCAGCTAAAAGATCAACAATATCTTTAGATTTAGAATTATGTTTTACATACATTTTTCGGTCATAATTTTTTTCTTCGTTTTGAATCCACTCGTAGTGCTCTTCTAAAACAAAATCAAAAAAGTCTTGCAAGCACAGAGGAGTAGGTAAATGGCAGCGCCAATCTTCGCGTGATAAGCCATCTTTATCATGACTGTTGAAAAACATCATTATTACACTATCTGTAACTGTGCAATATTTATAATCAATGCAATTGAAATTATTGAAAGCGTCCAGTAACATTTGAAACGAACATACTCCTGAAAAGTCCTCGAAAAATTCATAATTATCTATAAGGTGACTCATCGGCTTATTGTTGTCTATTTCAGCTATGGAGACGAGTTCACTAATGTCCGGATAATCGAAAAGGATTTTTATTTGGCTCGTTTCGGAATTATTTCCGTAAAATTCATCCAAGGCATTTTCACTTTGTGTTATCGACGGGAAAGAATGTGTCTTCGAACTGCTGTTTTGAAACAGGGATTTGGTAAGAGGTTCAGCAAGAACGCTTCTCTTTAAATATTTTTTTTTAAACTCTGCTATTGACGACGGAGGTAAAGGTCCTTTCTTCAGCGAACTTCTGTTATTGTATAACTTACGACAAGCCAAAATATGCATAAGGCGGTTTAATTCAGTGGTCTCAACATCTTTCCTATCGAAACAAGATAGTAGTACGTTAACGTGAAAATTTATTTTAGCTTCAAGTTCTTCAGATAGTAATACCTGATTCTCCCATAAACGGTTAATAGGCATTTCGTAAAGAGTTGACCGAACAATATTATCTAAATTAATGTTTCCTAGGTGGAAAGTTGGATACTTTACGTTATCACCGTAATCAATTATAATGGGGCTTTTATGATTTTCATATTCCTCTCCATATGTAATACGATAACTTTTCTTATTGTTGTTTAACTTGCAAAGGGTATTGAATATTTTGTTCACAAGAATTTGTGACTTTTCAATTTTATCTTGATTGTTCGGTGAAGTTTGTTGCAATATATAGGGAGTTGACAAGGATGAGCTGCTGCTATTTTCTTCTAATTTGTAAGTTTTAGTAAGAGTTTCAAGTATACTATCTAAAACGGAGTAAATAGTAACACATTCTAAAGGTAAATCATCAATCTGTAAGTGGTAATACTCTTTGTATCGGTTTTCTGCAATTTCTTTGGGTATATTAATAATATTCATGTTTTCTAGAAAATGGGAATGTTGTCGCGTTAAATCTTGTATATCGTACATTAGAAAACATAATTCATCATATATTTTGTCTGGATTTCCAGATAATTGCTCGGTGTCGCAGTATGGGGGTGAAAACACAATGAACGCAGTGTTCTTAAAGTTATCAGCAGTATCCTTTTGTATTCTCAACTGCTGTAAATGTTCCCAGAACTTAAATGCTTTCTCAGTCAAAGTATCGGTTTGACTTTGTCTTCTTTTGCAAGCTCGTACCAAGTCACACGGTAATTGGGTATTAGCTGCATCAATTCTTATTTGTACTACAGCCACCAGTGGTATACCAATTTTGATAAGACAACCTGCAAGATATGGTTCTTGAAAACCCGTAACTGCAACGTAAATATTGGGACCATCTGTTGGAAAATCATCAACGTATACTTTATCTCTCCATTCTTCACCTCTCTCCCTAAGCAAAGTGTTATATTTTTTATCCACATCTAATTCTGGAAGAGGATCAGGCTCTACTTCACCTTTCTTTCCTTTACTTTTGGGAAGTTCGGGAGGTTCTGGAGGTTCCGGCGGTTTTACGTTCACGGTTCCACGAACTTCAGCCCGATCAGTCATAGTTGCCGATTCGTTTCGCATACCTTCTCTTACCTGTAATTTTTGACGTTTAATAAACAAATACTCATCTTTCATTTTCAGTATAAGATGTTTGATGATTAGGGCCAGTACATCAGGTGGAATCTCTTTTCTCTCTTTAAGATAATTCTGTCCTTCTTCAAAAACTCGTAGGTTTTCGTCCTTTATCTTCTTCTCCCCTCCGAGTTGGTTGACCATGAATATGGTTTCAGTTCTGCATATGTTCTTAATAACGAATCTTTTTTCTTCCGCAGCGAAGATTTCGAATTTATTAAGGTATATACGGTCCTGCTCACTGCCGGCCGATTCTATCAGAATGACCTTTACGTTCCATGTCTCGTCATCTAAAGGCGCGTTCTCTATAAGTGTACGCCAAGAATTCTCATCTAAAACATCTTTTCCTTTTTTTGGACCCATTGTTTGTGACAGTGTGTAATTGTTACAAATGTCACATGTAGTCACAAAGAATAAAATAGCTGTCACAATAGAAGCCAGTTAGGTGAAAGTTGAAGTTGAAAATAACAATAGTAATACTTATGACAAAATATTGTATGAAGATTGCCAGTACTTATGCCACAAAATTTCCCAATAAGATTAGTAATTTCGACTGTCGTAGGTATATCAACCCCGCCCGTACCTACATCTTGCCTTTACCCAATGGCAGAAAAGTTTAGAAGTAAATAGGTAAATAGTTTACAGATTGTCGTCAGTAATATCCACAGATCTAATATTTTTGCTCCATGTAATATCCATAATGTTAATATCTAAAAAGTTCACCAATTAACTAATAAGTACATCCAAAAGTTTATTAAAATAGCCAAAGTTTATATAGTACCTACTATAAAACCAATAGTCTAATTGGTTGTGTACCTATAGGTAGGGGAACGGAGGGTAGTGCCGTACAGCGGTCAATTCCGTACAGCAATGTTTAGTAGGAAGGAAGCAAGATAAATACGCTTGTCTTGGTCACAATCGTGGGTTTCGTGTAGAATCGCATCCCCGCAAGTTCTTGCGTCAGTCCGCGCAGTGACAGCGATGTGTTTGGATGAAAAGTGATTTCGCGCTCGATGTTACACATTTTTAACATCAGAAAATAAGCCGTAAGTACATATTTTTACACAATTCTGTAGTGACTGTGTTGTATTTCATTTTTTAAGCATATTTAGCAGAAGATCGCAGCCGGTGTATAACTGTGTTGCATATTTTTTTGTAACTATTTTGTCGTTGAAGTTCAAAATTCTGTTTCGGGTTATCCCGTACACTGTACGGTATTACCTGCTATAATTTGTCACACGTGCATTAAAAAAATTTCTTCGTTTCGTTCTGTTATGTCTTCTATAATCAAATTTTTGTGTGGCAATGAATTAATTTTGATTTTTTGTATGTTTCAGATGGCACCAAGACAGAAATGTACTTGGTCGCCACGTAAAATGAAAATCGCTGTGAAGGCTGTACAAAGTGGGGCTAAATTGCGGCAAACGGCTACTTTATACAACATTCCTGTGATGACACTCTCTGATTATGTGAAGCAATCACGCAACTGTCGTACAGTATGTTTCAAGAGAATGGGAAGAAAACCAGTATTTACAACACAGCAAGAAAATGAAATAAAAGAGCATATTCTGTGTCTTTCTAGGAAGTTTTACGGACTGACACCACATTCATTGAAGACTTTTGTATACGAATATGCAGAACAAAATCAAATAAAAAATCCTTTTAATAAAACTTCAAAAGAAGCTGGAAAAGACTGGCTATACAGTTTTCTCAAAAGAAATCCCGAAATATCTATAGGACGACCAGAAGCAACAAGTGTTAATAGGATCCTTGCTTTCAATTCCCAGGAAGTTAATTTATACTTATTTTGCCAACTTGAGCGCGTGCATGATGAAACACAAGTTTCCTCCACATCGAATCTTCAATGTGGATGAAACTGGAATAAATAGCGTTCATAGGCCTGAAAAGATTCTTGCTCAAAAAGGACTTAAACAAGTTGGAGCAGCAACGAGTTGGGAAAGGGGAAAGAATATTACAATATGTTGTTGTGTGAGTGCTACAGGCCAGTACATCCCTCCCATGATAATAGAAGAATCAGTAAACGCAGAATCAGAGCCCCAAGGCATACTAATTAATGATACAGACAACACACAGCCTAGTAAATCAGGTTTGACTAACAGAATCCAACTTGAAGAAGACATCGAACAGGAGATTATCATAACTTCTGAGCCCACCGAAGAAGAAATCGAGATTAGTTCTAATATAATTGGAGAAAGTCTCAGTATCATTTCGCATTTATCGGCAGAAAAAAAAGGCAAAATCCAGCCAGAAACCAACCCGAAAGCAAAAGGGATTCTCTCATCTCTTGAACCCTCTGAAGAAATCAAACGTGTTAAAAGAAAGATTTTTAAATCTCCTGAGCCCTCTGTATCATTCTGTAATATATGTCCAATGCCGAATAAAAACAAAAAACAACAAAAGAGCAAAGGGCAAGATAAGAGAAGTAAACAGCATTCAATAATTCTCACTTCCACTCCAATGAAGACACTCTTGGAAAATAAAGAGAAGAAAAAGATGATAAATAAAGAAAGAGAAAATAACATAAAGAAACAATTAAAGGAACGCAAGAAAGCAATAAGAGACTCTAAAAATCCAATTGAAGAGAGAATTAAAAAACAAACCAAGAAAAGAAGGAATTATTCAACTTCATCTTCTGAAGTTGATGAAAACATATTATGTGTTGATGATCATGATAACGATGGACGATTTTATGATGAAGGACAATCAGGAATTGATGAATTGTGCATAATATGTGGTGAATTTGGCAAAAATAATGAATTATGGTACAGATGTGTGTCATGCGGAAAGTGGGCACACGCTTTGTGCAGGTGGTGAGGAATCCGCGGACAAATATTTGTGTGAATTTTGCCAATAATTTAATTATATAACTTTAATAAATGTTTAATTGATTAAAAATCATTCTTTTAAATTGCATAAAAACACTTCTAATCGTGCTTGTTGGAGGCTTAAGAGACTGTACGAAATTAGACGAATCACGTACGGAATTACACGCAAGTGTCGAGTAATTCAATATTTCCTATTTTTAAAAAAAAACTTTATTTTGACGGTTCTATGGTAACTCTGGTTCTCAATCTGCTGGGCTCATAAAATGTAACTAATTTAGGGTGACTTAGTATATAATACTTGGCTTTTTACACAACAGATTCGAACAAAATGACGCTTAAAGTTAGGTGTACGGTACTACCCTCCGTTCCCCTAATTCTGTGTCAGCGATAACTTTAAAAAATAACAAATAGCGTAAAACTCAGACAATTGACCTCTCATTGTTATCTTTTGTTTAATTAATTATAAATAACCATTGAAATAACTTTAACACTATATACCTATAATATCCAGTGTCAGATTAAGGTAATTGGGAGCCAGGGGCTATTTGACAGCATAGGGCTTTTTATAACTTTTTTATCAACTTAGCGAGAATGAGCAATTTTATAAATTTTAGACACCGTATGTGTTAAAATCAGACTTCGTAATACTAGCGTATTAAGAAGTCTTTGGTTTAAATGGTCGGGCTTGGGACCTACGAAAAGCGGCTAGCCCCTTAATCCGACACTGATAATATCACTACCTAATAAGGTAGTAATAACTAGACATAGGATTAGGTATATGCATTGGCATATTTGCGTACTTATATTTCTGTTTTCACACTCTATTACATATTTCTATGATTTTTCGTTTAGGTAGGTATAGTGCATAATTCGACATAAAAACTGATTTTCGGAAAAGATCCGAAATAAATTAGACGCCGTTCTTGTTAAAAATCCGGGTCTTGACGTACCTAATTGAACATATAAATGCGTACATTAATGCCACAGGTCAAAGCTTGCCTGACTTTACTTCTTCGGATATGACAGCAAAATTTAAAATTTTGCCCTGAGATGTCTTTCGATGTAGACGGGTCGTTTTCGGCCTTCAAATTAGGTAATTCTAACTGAACGTCACAACTATGAAATTGATAATTAGGTATTGTCATAAAACTTTTTTCGTGGATATTTTGGCACTTTGATCGAGCATATATGTACCTAATCCTGTCTACTGATCACTCTTTGACTAAAAGTCTCGTTTGCAGTTCTCGTACGAATAGGTAGGTATAATAATCTGTGTTGATTGTAAAAAAATAATTTGTCATCATCAGCATGAACGTTCGCCTATGTTATTTTTATATAGGTAGGTATGTTAATATCCTGCTCTACCCGTGGTCCCATTATTTTGTCCCACTGGTGGGACCACGGTATACCAACCGTTGCCGTGAACCAACTGTAATACAAATTAATAATCTGGTGGGACCACGGTAAAGCCATTTTATGAACTAATTGTTATCCATGGTGAAGTAGGGAGCACGTCTGGATTTACAAAAGTAACCCCATTGTTATATGCTCTATTGCCCAGCAAGAAAGAGGAAATTTAAGCCATTTTGTTTGGTATTATAAAATCGGCTGTTGAATGGACTCCATCAGAAATCCACGTGAATAGCAATATCAAATCCTTAAAAACTTTTTCCTGGATATCATCATACTTAGGTGCTATTACCATTTCACTCAGTGGAGGAGATCGAAACAAATTAAGATTAAATCAAAAGATTGCCGACGTTTAGTGGGCCTATGTATTGCCCTATCACTCTTACCGCTACATATGGTAACAGAGGGTTGGCAGTATATCGAAGCAGAATGAGTCGATTACAAACTAAAAGGTTGCAACTAGTAGGTTGCTTACTTACTTTACTAAAAAATATATGAAAGAGGAGTCCATCCGAGAGTGGTATTTACAAACAAAGACATAGGACAAATAATGTTTGTGAAGGATGGAACGGTGCAATAAATAGGAAAATAAATAAAAACTATGTCACTTTGACTAACATATTGACAGCAATTTTTTTAACACCAAACGAGAATTTCAGTCACCCCGTGACCACGTCCACTGCAAAGTGTTCGAAACGTCGGGATATAAATAATGTTAAATATACGCGATTTAAACCGTTAAAAGTTGTTTAATTGCTACCAAACGAGAAATTTACTTTATAACGCACAACAAACTATTCAACGAGATGAGCAAATAATTAACGCTCAAGTGCAATTAATAAGTGATGAGATTAGCATGTTAAAGAAGATTGACTTCTCTATGTTGTTTTTGTGTTGTCAGAAAAAAGCAGAAAAAGATGAAGTCTGTCAGTATAAATTATATTCGTTTGTCAACTACAATGCATGTTTTATTTTCACGGTTAAAAATATTCTGAAGATAGCATTGGGCATTTCCTTGAAAAATTAAGATGGGTAGATAATTTGTATTTGCTTTCTCTTGTTTTAGAATTTTATTGTCTTATTTAAGTTGAGTGGTATTCTTTTAAACAAATTTTTGCCGAACCTTTATACAATTTCGTGAAATGCAAATAATTTCTACTTATACAGTAGTCTCTCCGTGTTGAGCACTTCTTTGTTAGGTATTATTCTCTTTATAGTATAAATCGTTTTTTTTTTACAGAGAAGAGGGCGGACGAGCAAGCGGTCTCAGTAAATAAATAATTGGTTGGTTTACTTCAGGACCCATACATTTATTCTTTCTCTTTTAAGCATGCCTCCCTCGTTTTTGAGCATGAATTTTTCCGTTTGTGACATCCAAGAACGCAGTTTACGATCAGATGTTGTACAAAAATCCCGAAATATTATTGAGGGTTGCCGGCAAAAATTCTATTATCTATTGTTTTGTTATTGTGTTCACGGGCACGTGGGCTGGAGGTTTTTGAGGATTACAGTTTTTAGGCTTTTCTGCGATACAAAATGTTAGGATAATAATGACCACTACTAACTTCCTGGGATTTCTATTTTACCTAATGGTTTATTGCTTTCTTTTAAAACGCTAATTAGTGCAGCTAGGGCAAGCCGATTGTGGCCGCTAAAACCATCTTTACAAACACTACTTTCTCTGTTAGGTACCCTCTCTATATAAGTAGTATAAAACGTCACAGTCCCTTGAAATACTATATAGAGTGAGTACTGTACTTATAAAAACTATTAACTACTTATAAACTATTCTTGGGAAAAGTTGCTTTGTATATTGCATCTTAAATAAGTTGTTGGAAGTATAAGTATTTAAGTTAAAATGTTGAAATATAAGATTAATATATAATCGTTCTTGATTCGGTTTTAGAACGAGCAGTTTGGTTGATTTTTTTCCCAGTAGTCCGGTTGAATACTACGACCGAACTTCTGAGAACAAAGTCTTACTAGTCCGGTCAACCGGACTGTGAGCCAGACCTCTGGGAATGGATAGGAAAATCAACGGTAAAATTACCGCAAACAAAAATAGTTTGTAATTGTGCGAACCGCCGTTTGGTCAATTTGGACGTTTCGTAACCGTGGTACCTCCGGTAGACGGTGGCACCACGGTTACGGATACAAATAATATGCTAGAATATTTTCTATCAATACAAGCGTAAAAAAGCTGGACCACTAAATTTATTAAAACGTCTTTTACACTACATTCACTTGCGTTCAGATCACTGGAAATACTTTTAGACGGAGTTAGAAGGACAAAAAATAAAACTGCGGTAATAGAAACATTTATTTAGTGTTTTACAAGAAGTATATATATATACTTATAAGGGCTAGACCGCATTGTTGAAATCATATTAACGTACACGCTCAATTGTTAAAAAATTCGTACGGATACAAAATCTGTTGTTTGATGCAAAGATACGAACGTGGTGCGACATTTGTATACAATAGTGACGTGTCGATATTCTGTCTGGCGCGCCTCGATTCTTTCAAAGGAACAAAACTTGTTGATGTCCTCTTATATAAAAAAAAGTTCTTTAGCCCTTGTAAAAGAAAGCACTAACACCTTAGAATTCCGGTGGTACGAAAGAATATATTGTGGTAGATAATTATTTCTTTAAGCATATCGTTTACAGCATAGTAAGTCGTGTTATTGACAAAATATTTTTTTGAAAAAAGCATAACATCTAATGAACGGTTACGAATGACAAAAGTCATCGTTAGACGAAACCGGGTGGTTGAAACAAATTGAAACCCTAATGAGATACGACTCAAAATGGGACACGTTTATGTATCCTTTTAAACATAAACATTGAATAATATATTTAAGAAGTATCATATTCTTTTCATACGTCTTTTTACGCAACTTGAAAAGTAAATGAATGTAATTCTCAGACAAGAATTCCGTAAAATATGATAAAAATCGCGTATTTTTTTGTTCACAAAGCAAGTTATCTTGTGTTAGTCCCATGTCGCGGTAGATAATTCCACCGATTATAACTCATTAAATAAGTTCCGTAACATTCAGAAAATTTCATCTTTTTTTCGGAAAAATCAACTTACAACAAAAAATATTAATTTAAAATGCCTAACTATAGGTGACACAGAAAACGTCGTAAATGAGAAATGGATAATAATAATTAAAACAAGCAAATAGTTCATAGTCCATGAAGATTTTACAATGTTATATACCTTTTTTTTTATAGACTAGTGGGCGGATGAGCAAGCGGTCCCACGTGATGGTAAGTGTTACCCGCCGCCCATGGACACCTGCAACACCAGGGGGTATGGGGGCGCGTCGCCGACCTTGCAAAATCCTATTCACAGCTCTCTTGAAGAACCCCATACTGCGAATATAATGTTTCCAGCAGCGCCACTTTGTGGTTCAATCCACATTGGTCTACTCTATATAAAAATACACAAAAATCTACCTATTTTAGGGAAGAAATCAGTCAGATAGATAGTCAATCAGTCAGTCAGGACATCTCCTTTTATATGTATAGTAATTACGTTTACAGCAAGAATGATGCAGGTTAATTTTATTACACCTTATATAATAATATGACCTATGATATACATAGTATATAAGTATTTAATTAAAACTAGTTAAAAATATCATAAACATTAATAAAATTAAACCATAAGATTCAATTGGTCAATCGAGGAACGCTCCATTTCGTAATCGGTCAATAGGTAACATCACGTGACTGATAGCGATGACATGCTTTTTTCTTAACTTGAGCAGATTATAGCAGTAAAACTATAATTTTATTATATTTCAAAATACAGGCTTTAGTATCATAAATATTTGTGTAAAATCGCCCAAACTACTTGAAACTAAGTCGTAAGTTTAAAGAACAATTCATGCGACAGGATGATGCGACAGATGGCCCGCCATTTTGAAGCCATTTTGTTAGTTACCGTGCAATAATTTTTAATGCAATAATTTTTCTGTTTCAGTATTGGTAACTATTTATATATTCACTACTTGTTAAGAACAATAACATTTTCCCAGTTGCCATTTTTATCACGTTCAGTCATAAAACTCATCGCTTTATTATACTTGTAATAGAACGTAACATTTACTTCGTTTAAAATATAAAAGTTATAACCCTTAATAGACTATTGAGCCCTCTCTCACGCCTATCAAGAGCAAGTTCAGGTGATATGTAACATGTAATTATTAAAAACATGGTATATGACTAACGCTTGTAAGTACATAGATATGAAAAGATGTCAATTTTACAGATAATTGATAAAAGATGATAAACTGACAGTTTTATTCTCAATACAAAATTCGTAGGTTTGGTATGGATATTATAGTATGTCGTACAAATTGTACCAAATTCATAAAGATAGAAAATGAAAATAAAATTCTAAAAGTCGTAGCATCTGAACAGTGAAAAATTTTTCGTGTCTTGCATTTAAATTTCAGGCAGCAGTTTTTCTATCCAGTTCTTTATGAGAAGCATTCCCTTTTTGTTGATAGAATGTCCTAATTTCTCCATTACGTGGAATTCGCCCTGGATACCTAATTCCATCAGTTTAGTGAAGGTGCTCTGACCCCATTTCAGTTCAACCAAGACGTCTTTGTTTCCATGAATTTGTAAAAGTGGAGGCACTGTAATTAATCAGATACATTTGTTAAGCACTTCCAAGTTTCTTTTGGACAGCGGGTGATTCTTACACATTAGTTCTGGAAATTAGATTATTATGCTAGCCGCACCGGCAAGGAATAATGTGTTCCAGCATGGTGATAACTACAACTATCTATATGGGTATAGTTACAACTAAATAAGTACACGATTATCACATAGTTGTTTGTTTATAGTTTGTTTGGCAGAGATATATGCTTTCTTATGCTAAAAATATACACATATCTATTACCAATACTTAATTAATATGCTTAATTCGCTATTATAAATGAATCCTATTACATTATAATGAATATATTAGGTCCTCACTTATGAAATTGCCGTTTTATATGGAAAAAATAAAATATTTCTTTTTTGTATGAAAATTATGTATTTAATTAATCGAAGTATCCGTTATTATCAATGCATTTTTGCCATTTTAATGGAAGTTGATAGATGCCTTTGCTATAGAACTCCTGGAAGTGGGAATCGATGAATTTTCTAAAGGCGTTTTTCACTGCCGCGTCGGAGTTAAATTTTATCCCCTGTAAAAAGGTATCCAACTTTCGAAAAAAATGGAAATCAGTAGGGGCAAGGTCTGGCTAGTACGGTAGGTGACGTCGAGTTTTCAGTTTAGCTGAAGCTCCTGTAACTTTGAGACTGTCTGTTGTGCAGTATGTGGGCGAGTGTTATCACAGAGAAAGCGATTGTCCAGACTTGGATGTTTGATAGCAAGCTTGTGCATCATCGTTTGTAGTTCTCGTGTCATCTGCATTAATTGTTGTACTGGATCTCAAGAAGCACCATACTGTCAACAGTGGCGTAACAATAGGGTGGCATAGCGGGCAAAATGCCACGGGCCCCCAGCCAGAGGGGGCCTCCGACTGCGAGCACGGGAGAATCCTGACATTTATTTTTATAAAATTTAATGTAAAATAGTTTTGTTTTCAATTAATTTAAGTTACCTACTAAAGTACATACACATGTATCAAAGTTTGAATGCATTTGTAAGAAAACGAAATGGCCCAATTTTAGAACGCGTCCGGAATGTAGTCATAAAATGGTCGCCACTTGTAGATGCCGCGCTGTAGCAACACGTAAGAAATGTTTTGTATACCTAACTTATACAGTATAAGTATGTTTTTTTGGTAATTCGCGGGCTCACGGGCTCAACAGAAAGCGGGGATTGAAAAGAAACTACAACTTTGGATGACCTTCTGTACATTGAGGGAGGGCCCCATCTTATGAATTTGCCACGGGCCTCAGCGGTATAGTTACGCCACTGACTGTCACCACAAACTACTTTCGACTCTGTTTACATTTGGGACATTGTTTGGCTGTCTCTTAGGTTTCAACAATTGTGATGAACGTTTACGATTATTATACAAGATCCACTTCTCATCACAAGTGACATTATGATTCGGAATCCTTAATTTTTGTGCTGGTTCAACAAAGTAAGGCGAGTTAGAACGTGTGTTTGCAGCTGACTTTCATTAAGCTCATACGGTAACCACTTTCTGAGCTTCTTCACTTTCCTAATTTGACGCAAATGAATCAATATCGTTTTGTAACTTACGCCGAAGGCTGCTGCTAAATCAGACGTGGTTTGTGATGAATCCGTTTCAACTATTGCTTTAGTCTGTTATTATCGACTTTAGTCTCCAGTCATGCACAGGGCTTGTTCTTAAGGTCGAAATTTACAGAACGGAAACGAACAAATCAAAAACGCACTGTGCGTTCTTTGCGGTATGTGGTCCGTGCAGATGGTAGATATTGCGTGCCGTCTGTGCTGCGTTGCTGCCACGATGGAATTCATATTTGAAAATAACGTGAATTTTTTACTTTTCCATGGTCGCAAACACAACATTGACTATCTTACTTTGAAATATCTAAGCAAAAAGCCGTTTGACGGAAAAACAAATGAACAACTGATTTTGAAAAAGAATGCCATAGCTTTAAATTGAAATTAGTTTGAATTTTCAACAAACAATGGCCACTAATAACAAACAGCAATTACATAGGTATGGCCATAATATATAGATATATACCAATGAGGTCCAAAAGTTTCTGGCCTGACATATTTATAGATGTCTAAAAAAAAAATATATGTCATTGATTATAATTATGTCATTTATCCTGCTAATTCCTGTATAATTTTTAGAGTTCAACCCTCGTTAGTTTTGATTCCTCGACTCTCAGAACAGGAAATTGGAAAATCTTTAAAATGTTTAAACTGGAATATCGTTCCGGGATTAAGTTTCTTACAAAGGAAGGTGTTAGTCCGACCGATATCAAACAAAGGTCGGATAATGTATACAGGGATTCTTCTCCATCATTTTCCACCGTCAAAGATTGGTGTAAGCAATTTCGTTTAGGACGAGAGTCCATTTACGACAAACCTCGCTCCTGTTGACCCATTGAGGCACTCACCTCAAACAACATCAAATTAATGGGAGAAGTTCTGAGCGACCGACGGCTAAAGACGAAAGAAATAGGCAAGGACAAGGCTTTCAAAAACGACAGTCCTTAGGACTCTTCATGAACATCTTCATATGAATTAAGATAGTGAGAAGTGGGTGCCAAAATTTTCTTTCAAGTGTGCAGCGAAGTGAACGAGTAGCCTGCTCTGAGGAACTTTTCGAGGCCTTTCAGAGAAACGGAAACGATTTTTTGGAGTCAATTGTTACTGCGGATGAAACTATGGTTCTTTACTATGATCCCCTTTCCAAATAGGGAGTCGATGAAGTGAAGTCGTTCTGGTGAAGCACCGCCTAGAAAGGCAAAGGTGACTCAGTCCACCAAAAAGATTATTGCTATGATATTCTGGGATTGTTAAGGAATATTGCATAAACATAAAAGAATGCAACACTATGATGACTGGAAGCTACTATGCTAACCTTTAGAGCAATTACGAGAAGCAATCAACCAGAAACGTCGTGAAAAACTAAGCAAAGGTGTGCGGCTTCTCCATGACAATGCACCGGTCCACGCCGCCGCAGTTGCTAAAGCTGATGTTTCAGTGTGGCTTCACAGAAATTTTACATATCCATACAAGCTTCACATACCCACCCTATAGTCTTGACTTGGCTCCCAGTGAATACTATTTGTTCGCAAAACTTAAGGCGGACTTAAGGGGTAGAAGATTTTCCACTGATGGTGAAGTGATCGTTGCGGTTTTCGCCCATTTTGAAGACAAAACTATTTTTATACTCGGATAGAAATGCTAATTAAACGATCCGAAAAGTGTGTTCAAATAGACAAAGGCTATATTGAAAAATAAAAATAGTTTAATGAACTTGAGTGTCCTTTTTCTATGTCAGGCCGGAAACTTTTCGACCTCACCTCGAATCTGATTAGCGGCACACTAACAGAGCAAAGATGGATAGCGTCAAGTCTGTCTGTCTGTCTGTTAACAGTAGCCAAGTCGACTAAACTTATGGATACTGACTTTTATTTATATTCTGTTTATTATATGTAGTTTCTTTCTTTGAAAACCCTTGCTTGTGTTCTATGATGAAAAACTTCTATGTTGTCCACTTGAGTATAGTAGTGCTATCACTAGTGATAAATGGAAATCAACACTTAGTAAAACAGACTAGGGATTAAATTCATAACCTCATTGCTACACATACAAAACAAAGTATATAAATACAAAGTATATAAACACAACAAATACAACAAATATACAGTATATAAAGTATATAAATACAAGAATATACTCACATTGAGTGTCTAGCGAATTCAATAGATCCTGGTAGATAAGGGATTTTTCATTCAGAAAGGAACTAAAAGCAAAGGCTCCAGCTAGACTGCGGTCCCACCGGTATGCTGTGTGTAATGCCAATGCACCTCCCATGGAGAAACCACCTGGAAACAAGAAGCATAACATTTTCGTGAATATCTGGATGGCTTAGATTTAAAGAGCATCGGCAAACTGAGCATTCGCATAATTACAAAGATTTTGGCATTCGAAAAAATATGTTTACAAATTTAAAAATAATAATATTTATCTGATTTTAACATTCATCGATTTTCATTGATTGATTGATGTTTGTTTACTTGATTTTAAAGTTAACAAACAACAAACAAGTTCAGTTAACAAACTTTAAAATTTATAATTATATAATATAAAGATTACCACAAACAATTTTTATATGTAAATTAGAACTGTAAATTTTGTTGTAATAACTAAAACAAATCAATGAATGACTATGAAATTTGGTATACATGTAGTTCCTGGAAGAAATTAGCACAATTAACAGTTTTTAACGTTAATTACATACGCGGGCGAAGTCGCAGACAACTGCTATGCTTGTGCATTCACATCTGGCGGTTTCATAAATTCTAAAGAGTGCATATCTTATTCTAAAGAGAATACTCGTATGTCTCAAAATTGATATAAAATATCTTGTAAACCTAACCTTGGTTGTGATGTGTGGGAAATTTGTTATTTGACACTAGTCATGGTGCATCTTTTTCTATCAATACATTCATAAATATTAGACAGCATTGAAGAGTGAACTTTGCACAATTTGAAATCTATTTTTTTTGCAAGTTCAGTAGCACACTTTCTCTGATGTTGCTAGTGTACTCCAACCTGACTGTTGAGTTGTTCTTTAAAGTTGGACAATTATTTCTGAATATTAGTAATATTCATTCAAGCACTAGTAAGAAATAGGATAAGATGCATCAGTACATTGTGTTCACTTTTTCAGTCCACCTATTAAGTTCTTTCAATAAGTGCGCTCTAGTTTTAATAGAAATAAAACAACTTGTATAGTCAATATGGCTATATTTCTTTATTTGGAAGGTCAATCAATAGCATTAATTATGGAATATGATATCGGGCAAATGCTAGCTGCGGCTACGTTGAGTGGCGTGCATTCACACGATCTCAGTGGCCAGTTAATGTCGCCGCTTCGCGAAATAATGGAGGCGCGAATGTACGGCGCTGTCTATTGTCATTCAGCTTCAATTCTTGAGTCAATTGAATTTTATACAAATGAAGCGTCAAGTCCCGATGCATAATTGGCCAAGTTGAAGTCGCGGATAGACCAAGTTCTTGCACACAACAATTAATTGATTGTCTCGAATTTTCACACACGCTGTCCCAAACAGCAACAATGTTTTTGATAATGCTTGATAAGCAATTTGATAAGCAACAATGTCCCAAACTCAGCGAGTTTCGTTGAGGTGCAGTTGTTCGATGGGCAACTGATCTGGTTTCTTCGAATTTGTTGATTAGACCTCGAATTGAGGACTCAACAGTTCAATTATTCTGACCATTAAATTCCATGTAAGGCACTGAATGTTCTTCAAACTGAACACTAATTTTGATAGTAATGTTTAATGATTTCCACATATTGTTATTGTTGAATCAATCATGCAATTTTGCATGATTAAATGGTGAAGCTCAATAAACATCACTGTCAAATGTCAGGGATATATATTTTTAAAGACGGCCGCAATAGCCTTTTAAAAGATGAGCATCCCTTTTGAAAGATCCATTATTTATTTAAAAACAAGAATTTTATCTAAGTCTGGGTGTGTGACTTTTTGCCTTTAGTGTCTTTTATTGTCACAGCACTTTTTACTTTTTAACAAGCTCGTGCGGCACATTAATTATTCACATCATTATTTGTATTACTTCGCCAATTATAATTAATTATGTATATTTTGCCATGTATTTTTTGTATAGTAAGCAAGTGCAGTGTGGTGTCGGCCGGCTATAGAATAGCACCACCCCATCTCTTTCCGTGGATGTTGTAAAAGGCAACTAAGGAATAACAAAGTGGCTACCACAAGCACTGAGGAAATACACCATTTGTAAAAGAGTGGACTCACTAATCAACTTGGCCAGTGTGGCATTTACATCCCTCATCCACAATCTTACAGTGTAGCAAACCTCGGCAAAGCTGGGCGCAATTAAAAACAGTACATCCAGTTATTAACATGCATTAAATTATTATATCATACAGTATTAATAGCATAAATAATGTGACTAATACAGTGTAAGTGTGTGGATGTTCAATCAATTAATATGAAATAGATACAAATAAGTTAGTTATTTGCTACAACAGTTACAGTAAGATGTAAAAAACACGGTAGAAAACAAATAGACTAAATTTAAGAATATCATGATATTTTATTTAGCTAATAATTTTTTTACATCTTTTATTGATTGGAGTAAATACTAAAACTTCAAAAATTGTTTTCATAATTTAATAATAATCAAAATTTCTTGTTTTACTGTTTGGGGTATGTCATATTGCAGCAAATAAATTCGCTCTTGCAAGTAGGTGAAAGTAGCTAAAAGAACATAATACAACAAAGACAAGATTTACAAGAAATAAGTACAGTGTCCAAATTTATAATAAATTAGTGCAACAATGTAGGTAGATAGATGGTTTAATAGAATACTGTAAACCAATTATTGTGAGTGTGTACAAATGTATATTAATATTTTTACTTTATAAGATCGAAGAATCTGGGTTCCAAGTCTATGATTATAAATTGGATTATATCCACTATTATTATAACTGTGAAAGTTTGGATATTTCTCATTCAATCCTGTCGAAACAGTTCAGTTTAAACCAAGTTCAGTGAAACTTGGCTAATAGGTAGATTTTAATCAGGATTACTACATAGGCTATTAATTATATTACATAGCACTGCTATAACAAAGTCATGGGCAATAACTAGTATTACACAATTAAGCTGCAGCATTATCCTGGCAAGTGACTGGAGTGAAATGGAACAGTTTAATAAAATGAGTTAGTCTTACCAACAATGATTCTCTTGCTCGGTATACCTGCTTCATTCTCAGTCTTTATTAACTTTCCCACTTCCTCCTGTATATTTTTTAAAGATTCTTCTATTTCTGGCACAAAAGGGGATATATCTGCTCTGTTGAACCATACATTGCTCATTTCCCCACCGGCTGGAGTATATGGTTGTAAAGGTGCTGTAGGATACATCACTTTTATTTGAGGAAAGCTGAAGTTCTTTGCCATCAACTGCACCCATTCTTTCATTGTCTCTCCTGAAGCACCTGGAGTTATATTTTTTTTATAAATTACAAATGGTATATTTCTATTTTTCACTTGACATTTATATAATCAAACTTCATTGAACAAATAAGAGATATATACATAAGGCAGATATTTATTACCACCAATCTAAAAGTTAAGAAAAATAATGTTTAAGATTTAGGCTTTTTTTTGTATGTTTCATAAAGATACAAGTACCATTATGGTGGGTTTAGCATTCTAATCTAAAAATATTAACCATATTTTTATTAACCATGTTACAGCTAAAGGCAACTGATTTTTCAATATTTTGGAGTTTATGTAGCATAAGTTATGTGCTTTACCAATGTAATCATTCTGCATTGCATAATAAAACAGTGCATTTTGACTAATGCATCACTCAAAATAGACTTAAATCATAAACTGCTACCAATATTTTTATGAAACCATACCATACCATCAGCCTATGTTTCTCCGCTGCTGGCCATAAGCTACTTTGTCAAGATCATCCATCAATCAGTTAATGTGGTTGATCAATGAGATCATCTTTGATAAAATGAAGTCTTGACAAAAAGTAAAAATCATTGACTAAAATATATAATATTGTATAATAATGGGAATAGTGAACTAAATTAAATACGAAGGGAGATAATAGATGTAGTTATGAAACCCCGAGCAACTTACCGGACCCGTGGAAAAATATAACTGTCGCGGTATGTTTAGTTCCCGTAGTTTGAGTAAGGTGAAGAGCACTTAGTTTAGACATTGTTATAATTGACTCAAGTCAATCTTCTATAATTATTAATTATTCGAAATAATTTATATATAAGGCCTTTGTAAAAAATGCATTTAAGTGTCAACACCGTCAACTGTCACATTAGGCAGTTTTTTTTATAATTTAGAATCTTATGACTGCGTTCAAAAATTTAATATATATATATATATGTACTACTGTACCTAGGTATTATATGTGTATTGTACTATATGTATTATTAGTAGTCATTTTTAATGATTGTACGATGCACCGCCCACCCTTCATATAACTGTTTAACCAAAGGTTGACTGGTATAGAATCCCACTAGGCATTAAGTCCGCCTTTTGTACAATTTTTGTGTGTAGTACTAGTTGTAGTTTAGTGTTTAGTAGTTTAAATAAATAAAGCGTGCGACCTAAGCAATCCCGGTCTCCCTATTTATAATTTCTATTATTACATGTAGTACACTACAAATACTCAAGAAGTCTCATAGGCTTATTTCAGTTGTAGTCGACAGCCCTCGTTTTTACACATAGAGTTATTAAAACTACTAGACTTCACTTAAATGAAAATGCAATTTTACAAATTGTGTGACGTAAGTGGTAAAATTTCGCGTATTGAATGTGGCAGAATAATAATATTAAAACTCTTTTTTTTTTTTTTTATAGTCTAGGGGGCGGACGAGCAAGCGGTCCCACGTGATGGTAAGTGTTACCGCCGCCCATGGGCACCTGCAACACCAGGGGGCATGCGGGCGTGCCGCCGACCTTGCAAAATCCTATTCACAGCTCTCTTGAAGAACCCCATATCAATGGAAAGACCTCTTGAGGCAGTTCGTTCCACAGCCTACGGGTTCGCGGTATAAAATAGTTTTTGGACCGCATAGTGCGCAACACCTCCGTATCGAGGAAATGCGGATGGACCGCACTTCTGTGACGGGAGGTGCGGTTGTAGAAACCCGAGGTGGGAATTATATTAAACAATCCTTCAGAGCATTCCCCAATGTACAGGCGGTAGAACACACAGAGAGACGCAACGTCTCTCCGAATGCTGAGGGATTCTAAACCGCCCGTGAGAGTGGGATCGTCGACAATACGAACAGCACGTCGTTGGATAGAGTCAAATGGGTCCAATTGGTATTTCGGTGCGCCGGCCCAGAGATGAGAGCAGTACTCCATATGGGGCCTCACCTGAGCTTTGTAAAGCATAAGGAGTTGCCCAGGTTTGAAGTACCGCTTTTACATTAAATAAAAATAGAATAATGTTTGTTGACATGTCTTGTTTTGTTGACTGTTTGTAGTTATCGGTTATGAATTGGCGGAATCATTGTGGCTGTTACAATAGAAGCCAGTTAGTTGAAAGTTGAAGTTGAAATGAGAATGAAAAAATTCTTCATTCAATCTAGTCTAGCTGAAATATTAAGCGTAAGTGACGAAGAAGAGCAAAATGTAGATTCTAGCGATGAAGTGTCCAATCAATTCATTATTAAAAAGACATTATTAAATTAATACAATAGAGAGAAAAGGTTGACACTCATTGAAGATCCACTTTTATGGTGGAAAATGCATACCAAGCAGCATAGCTTTAGTAATGTAGTAAGACAGTAGCTCTCTCCGCCACCTGGAAGTGTACCGAGTGAGCAGCTTTTCAGCGCTGATGGGTTAATTTACGACCCCTTAAGAAATCGACTCGTGGTGATAAAGCTGCAAAATTGCTTTTTGTTAAGTATAATTTACCTTTGCTCAGTTTTGACTATTAAAACTATAATTAAGTGAAAGTTAAGTTTAATATTTTTTTATGGTTTCCTTACTTACAAATTATACAAATTTATCAAGGGGAAAGCTTTTTTGTTATGTTATTCTTTGATTACAGGAAATATGTACAATTGTACATTCCAATTTTTAGTTGCCATTTTAATTTTTACTCTTTAATACGCAATGACTCTTATGAAGACTGATTGATATGCGGTAATAATTCCTATAAAGATATTGATTAATATGATAGAAAAAAAAAAATGTTGTTTTTGTTTATTATAATTTTGTTTTTGCATTTTTAAGTAAATAACACTTAAAAATGAGTAGCTATCTATAATAATTACTTGGTCGTAGTACCAAATGATAACCTAGAAATAAAGTCAAATCATTTATCTATTTGTATTTTAATTTTACAATTCCTTAAAAATCTAATATCCGTAACCGAAACTATCCGAAACTAACGGATAATCCGAAATAATTTCATATCCGTAACCATATCTGAAACCGGTATAATATTATTGCTATATCCGTATCCGTATCCAGATCCGAAATTGCATATCCATAACATCCCTAGTTCAAACTAGACGTGGGCGCCGCATTGAAAAATGTCGGCGGCGGCGCGATGAACATTTTCATTCGGCGGCAGCGCGGCGCCGGCGGCGGGGCTGTATTTTTTTTTTTTTAAGAAATTGCTATTTATATCTACTATGCTATGCCCCCTTCATTTGTAATGTCAGTGCCGTGCCTGGGTAATTGACACATAATCAGATAGGCGATAGAAGTGCAATTTTCTAAACTTACACATTGTTACAATGACGCCCGCGCCTGCAACGTTGAAACATTAGCAAGACGTGTCAAATTCGGTACTGTAGATTTGACACTTGCCAATATTTCTTCAACGTTGCGGGTGTCATTGTAACAATGAGTGAGCTTTGAGAATTGCACTGCAGAACTATCTAAATAAATGAAACACTGATTAAAATTGACACTTTTGTTTTAATAATTAAGACTTACATGTTTTGTAATTGTCGTGGATGAATATAATTTTATTGACCCTAACTGGACTCAAGCGAGACCTTTTCGCTGAAATAGTCAATCCGGCTACTGAGAACACCCTTTCACTCGGCGTGCTTGTAGCAGGCACACAGAGCAAAGCTTTAGCAAGGGCAGAAAGGTAAGGAAATACATTTTTCTTACTGTTCCAGTAGGATAGTAGATTTCCATCTTTGGGTTCTGTTGGGTCGGCAGAAGCAATGTAACGCCAACATTCCTGCTCTATTGGATCGTCTTGGATTCCCTGGCATGTCCCGCCCCCGATGCTATGTTTCTTTGACAGTTTGTACAATAATGATGTGGCAGTGTCATTGCTGGTGTTTGTGATAGTTGAAGTTTCCGATAAGTTTATTGTTGGCTCGTCATCGACGCTTATCACTTCTCTGATATACGAGGAATGAAAAGAAGTTCTGGTCATATTTTGGTTCTCTAAGAAAATATCAATTTCTTTCAGGCTCATAAACCGATTATCTAAAAGTGCTGCTGCTACAATCCCTTTAGTAACCGGGAATCTTTTATCGATGTTGGCCAACATGTTGCGTTTTAACCGTTGCATTATCAGTGATTCGTCATCTTGAAGGGCGTTTAAGACGTCAATAATCTCTGAGCGGAACACGAGAGCTACATTCATCGTGCAGGTTTTCTGTGACGACATCATTTGGACAGCTTCACGAAAGCTCTTCAGAAATTTTACTAGGTCTTCTAAGAGGATCCACTCACTTTGAGTGATTCTAAACTCTTCTTGGCTAATTTTCCTCAACATATCATTTATAGGGTCTCAGTTACAAACATGAATAACACTTTCTAGCATTTCCAGTACGCCGTGCTAGCGAGTCGGCGTTGCGGTTTTGATTGTTGGAATACATTTATAATTTCCTGATCCTGATACAGAGGGTGTTGTCGTTTTTGCAACTTCTTCAGAGTCTTCAAATGCAACCCCAGGAATAGGATTGCCTTCGTCACATTCTACCGTTTCGACTATTCTATCCAGAGAACCCAAAAATTCTAGCTGCAGCTGTACTTTTTCGGCTTCAGCTTGCAACTCTGGCGCGCGATATCTCACTGCCTTTACATTTTTTTTGCATTTCTGAACGAGTGATGCAATTTCTTGAACTGATTTGATGCCATCTACTGTCACAAGGTTGTACAGTTCATGACCAAGACATAGATGGTGAGTCATATTTGCCAGTGAAACTGCTCGTTTCACATTTCCCCCAGTATCCGTAACAGCTACAATATTCTTACCGTCCAATACGAATCTCTTCCTAATGTCTTTGATCGTATCGTTTAATTTTTCTCTGTTTTTTTTAAAAGTCAAAGCTTTTAAAATAAAATCTGCAAACAAAGACGTTATCTATTTAAAATCAATCAAACAGCAGTCAAAATAACATACTCTTTTAACAAACAGACAGATAAACACACATTCGCATTTATAATATTAGTAGGGATTTAGACACACCAACGAACAATTCACAAAACATTAGTAATTTGCTTAAGATATAAGGGTATGTGAATTAATTTATGGATTAATTAATATGGAATTTCATCGTCGGCTATAATGATATTATATTTGTGAAATGTTTTAAAATCATTTTTGCATGATCAAGCACAAACAGTGAAATTAAACATAGGTAATTTAATATAATGAGACTGAATGAAGCAAAAGAGGTATGCCAGGACCGTAGCAAGTGGAAATCTGTAGTCTCTGGCTACCGCTCCGGGAAACAGGCATGACGTTTTGTACGTATGTATGTAATTTAACTTACCAAGTTCAAACAAGCAAGTTGGTATAAGGCAGGTAGTCATAAAAATAAGAAAGTTATTCCATAACCTTAAAAAAATCCACCATGCCCTCATCAGAAACAGAGTCGAACGGAAGCAAAGACTTGCAGAACCATAATGCCAAATCTCTTGCCAGAAGCCATTTGTCATTTCTTGACCCCTTTATTGAGCTTGTCGAGCTACTATTATTTGCAGGCCGTGCAACAGTAAAAAAGTCTTTGATATTTGTTTTTAGCTTTGTCGGCGCTTGCAAGCTCATCTCTAATTTGGTGATCATCTCGCAGATGACGTATTAATTTTCCCGTGCTGACTGTTTTAGTATAACTTTTTATCTTTACACTGAAACAAAGCAAAAGCTTAAAGCATGACACTGAAAAGCAGAAATAAATTGCTGTGCAAACAAACTCCACACCAATACCACAATGCACTAAACATTTGAAGATTTGGTCCAAAATAAAATGAACAAAATCCGAAGGAATACACCATGGATGGATTGATTAGTTATTAGGTAAATAGACCACTATGCAAATTTGTTAGTGCCATAAAAAAGTAATTAATTTTTAGATCAGGTACTCACGATCCGAATGTAATGTCTTCGCATTCTTTCTGCACAGCAGTCAGGCATGCTAAACAATGTACTTGATCAGCATTAAGGATTTTTTTCTTATTGCATTCAGTGATGATTAAGTGTCCAAAATATTTCCAGCAAAAGCTGCTTCGTGTTTTTGCGTCATAAAATACATTTACAGAGAGTTTTTTGACACTTGCTTTCGCTAGTTCCATTTTTAATACACTTGTAGCAGTTGTAGCACTTATAGCCTAGAATTGCAGTGTTCTTAACACATAGTTTTTACACAAAAAAAACTCCCAACTTTCAAATTAGGCATTTTGAAATTGTTTGCCTACTATTCGGGCGCGAGCGCGAGCTGCAGACTAACGAGTCAAGCGAGCGCGACACCCGCGCGCGTCTCTCGGTGCGGCCGTCTAACCAATCACACGCGCGGTAGATTTCGCGTGACCATATATGGTAAAAATCACACGCCGCGCACAATTGCCGGCGGCGGCGGCGGCGTGCCGTGCATACTCCGCGGGGCCGCGCCGGCGCGGCGCCCACGTCTACTTCAAACGGACCAATCACTCTTCTATTGACTATGCCCGCCCGCAATATGACACCAAACAGATGTTGGAAGCGATCATCTCTTATGATTCGAGGATTAATTACAGACCAATGGTGTAGGTTGTGTATGTCAAAACTCCGGTCCTCTTAAAACACGATTCGTCGCCGAATAAAATAGTGTCAAAAAAATTGGGTTCGTGAAAAACATACAACGGATAGAAATACAACGGCGTAGCATTTTTCTGCAGAAGTTTACCGGACGTTGAAAGTTACAGCTACGGACGTTACGGAAAGTTACGTGTGGCGAGATGAGAGAGAGGATGGGAGAAATATGAATGGTAGGTACCTACAACCATTTTCTTCGAATCTAGTGGGGGCAACTGCCCTCCCCTGTTCCCCCTTGGCGACGCCCTTGACATGTACCGTAAATGAAATGCATATCTGCATATTCACAGGGCGTGAACGTGTACGGCATTTTCCAAGTTACATAATATCGAAATCACAAGCACAATCAAAGTCCGAAATCAAGCACAGGTCAACAAGTAAAGTATCAGCGAAGTCCAAAATACAGGGAAGATGTAAAAAAGGCGAAATAAAACACGTGTGTAGTTCCGAGATAAAATAGCAGCAAGTCACTAAATTTCAACAAATTAACAAATGGCGGAACGTCGGAGTCCGGGGGGACCGCTCGCCATCTCCGAGCCTTTTGTCTCTATGCACCTGAATAACAACAGTCCGAGTCATAGTCAATTCTTAAGAAATCATACTCACTTCTAATGTTCACCCAAAAAGTAATCATGTTTGTTTCTTTTAGACTACAGTATTATGGCTTTTTAGTATGCTTTATCGGCATAAATTGTAGAAGTTTTTAAAATAATGTGCAAAACATTTGCTATACATTTTTTTTACACAGGCTTCGGTCAAACGCCACACTTGTTCGAAGTTAAGATTTTTTTTAAAATAAAATGTCATTTTTTAATGTAACGAAAGGAAAGTGCTTAACAAACATTTACATCGAAAGATACATTATTCTTTTACCTATTAACATAAAAAAAATATTGAAAATTTACATACTTTATTCTATATTTTTATATTTAGTCTTCTCATTAGAGATTTTTTTAGAAAAATGATAAATGCCCATATTTAACTGTCAGTTTGATTTATCTTTAGTTTATATTCTCTGATAGGTCGTGACCTATTGTCTCCAGAATCCATTTGATCCACTACTTACCGGATTAAATTTCGCGCCATTTTTTCGTTTGGCGGTTGGCAACTCTGGTTTGTTTATAGATGTCACGTAGACAGTTGCAATTAGTCACCATGAAACGCTACATGAAAGAGCAATGCAGTATGAATTTTAGAGAAATAGTGGACCACCATTATGGCGAAAAAATCATCTTTAATGATGAGGCCCATTTCCACCTTGACGGTTACCTCAATAAGCAAAATTGTCATATCTGGGGCTTGGAGAATCCACATGAGATTCATGAAAAACGAATGCATCCTCAAAAAGTTACAGTTTGATGCGGCCGTTGGTTCGGCGGGATCTATGTGGTTTTTTTAGGTATCGGTATTTAGGTAAGCATAGAGAACTATCGGAACATGCTCCAGATTTTCTTTGACACCAATTGCAAAATATATTGACTGTGGTTCCATTTTCCAACAGTATGGTGCCACATGTCACACATCCGGAGAAACAATGACTTTATTTTTTTTCCAAATTAAATCCGGCGGTTAATCTGGGACACCCCTTTACCTAGATTATGTATAACTAAACACTATTCGGAAAAAAGGAATAAGTTTTACGTAATAATGAGCTTTTATATACTATCAAAAACAATCTGAAATTTGCTTGTTGTAGAGAAAACAATGTAACAATTTAGGTTTATCAGTCTTTTTGTCATTACCATTATTGATAGATACCGTATCCATATTTAAATCATTATTGTCATAAATTACTTCGGTCGTATCTAATAGTTTTATCGCTTTATCTAATAATATGAGTTCTCTTTCTTTGAAGCTCAATTTTCTTGGCTCGGAAGGTGGTGTCCATGGGTATTTAGGCTGATTTTCAATATTATGTTTCAGTCTTTGGTTTTGAGTGCACAATACGGTTTCAATACCACCGCCTATACTATACTTATTTGGAGAGGGATTTTGTGAGCCAATTGATGGAAAACGTGAAGCTCGACATAGTGGGCCCCGACTTACAGCTGGGTAATATTTTGGCTTTTCTACGCTGTAGTAACAAGGGCCAGGTATGCCAGATTTGTCACTTACAGGGATCCAATTATACCAAGGTCGAAATCTACCTTCTGAGGAACAAAATGGTGTAATATGTTGAAGTTGTAAGGCCCTTTTTATCTTTGCTTTCGGTTGCGGCATATCAGCTGGACCTGCTTCGTTTAATTTTTTTAACAAAGGTTTCATTCGTTCAGTTTTTGAATTAAAAGTCCAGGTAAGACTTGAAGGTTCATCATTGACACATTCATCTTTGTGTGATTTAAAATATTTTTCAAATTTTTCATTTTCAGAAAAATCATCTAAACGCTTTTCATTGAATCTTTTTGCCATAGAAGAAAACGCCCCCGTGAAACAATGAATAACGTGGCATGGTTTATAACATACGTTGTAACTGGCAGGGCTAGGCTTTATGTCAATGCGACGTTTAAATCTTGGTGCTTTGTTTCCAAAGCAAGCTGGTTCCGGTAGTGTAGCATGACAAGGTATTTCAGGTAGTTCAGGTAAAGAGAAATCTCGTTTAATCCAATGATCAGCTGGACCTGGTTGTATTATATAATTAGACGCAATAAATCTTTCAGCTTTAGATCCTAGAACTGTTAATTCTGTGCCTTTTGGCAAATTAGGAGTATAAGTAGCTGGTCCAGGACGGCCTTCTAATTTATTTCTATGCTGAACCATTTCAATAAACCGTAACTGCTTCGATGTTTTCCGTCGATATTCTCTTCTTTTCTCGTCGCATATTTGTTCCTCAGTTGGCTCTTTATCAAAAGTATAGTCAGCAGGCCCTGGTCGTACCTCCAGAGCTTTTATAGTCCTTTTTGATGTCCATTTGCTCCATTTACATCCTTTATAAAAGTCAGTGAAATAATTTACTGTTGCGTTATAAAATGGTGGAGATTTATCTTCCGTTTGATTGGGTAGTTTGTTTTGTGAACCATCGTTTAATTTCTCATCCGGGAAAGTACGAGGTGGTGATCCCTTAAATAATCGATAAGGTATTTTAGCTTGACATACGATTTCTTCAGTTTCTTCATCGTCAACAGGACACTCACAAGTATTTTCTATACCACAACGACAAAGGATTCTCTCTAAATCTTCTTCTTTAAATATAGATCCATAGGAAAAGCGTGGACACTTAGATTTCAAAACCGTCGGATTTGGAATTTTTCTTAAAGTATTTACATCATAAAACGCATGTGTCCATACTTTAATACCCGCTTGTGTATTGCGACTTGTTTTTGAAAGAAACGGTACTTTGTTTATTTGTAATTTACGTTCAACATCTTGTTGATATGCACCTGGATCTAAAAGTTTAACGTATTTCGGTGATGGAGGAAACCTATTACCCAAATTGTAAGCCATTCTATATAAACTAAATCGTAATGATTTACTGAATCACTGTAATAAAAAAATAAAACTCATTTTGATAATCTAGAGAGTTATCATTCGGTACCTATTATAGGGTTGGGCTCTAGATAAAATAAATTACATAAATCCGCTAAGAAACAATAATAAATTGTAATAATAATAATTGCACTGAAATATATTCACGGAAAAGAATTTAAAAAGTGATGGCATGTCACTTAACCATAGATTCTAGGTACAATATATTTTTCCCCCTTTTAGTAAAGTAATAAACTTTCCTATTACCTTTATTTATATGAAGTTTGCATTCTCCTGATGGATTTTTACAAAGACATTAATAAAATTAAAATATTTTTTTCAGTAATAGATGATAAAGTGCGAGGTTGCCTAAAAGACAAGTTTCTAGACTAAATAATTAAAAAAGTTACTGTCACTGTCATCATACCACAGCTGTTTAAAAATGTCAACAAAATTTACCCACTTATATAGTCCTGATAATTAGAACGATTGATAATTAATACAGTTTTTAAATAACACGTACTTTGCTTGTATTCGCAATTGACAGTTTTCAGAATGTAATGATTGATCCTCAGATTAGGTGCCTTTTTGGGTTGACCGTGATGTAGGTTTGGTTGCCTAATGACTGCAAAATCACAATTTAATCATGGGGATGACCCATTTAAATACTTGTATAGTATTTCTAATATTATTGGGATGTAAGACGTTGTTAGTGTTTTCTGGAGAAGGACTTAATGTAAATGAATCTTGTAATGCAACGGATTCTCCTGATGCCAAGTATGAATTTAGTACAAACATTGTGGGAAGTGAACACATAATAACATATAAAGGATATTTTTCAAAATCAACGAGAGAAAACTACGTAAGTGCCGCATTGAAAAACGCAGGGGTGAGTTTTATATTCATTTATGTACTTTTATCTACGTGCATACTGTTTATAAGTGCAAGAGATAATCCATGTTGCTTTGAGTTAGAGGGAGACATAGCTTGAAGGTTTCTAACTTTTCAAACCTTTGAAATTTAAACCTCGGAAATTCCTGCTGTGAATAATATTAGTAAACATAATTAATTATTTAAAGGTTACAGTTATTAATCATATTACATTGTTATACTGTTTATTAAGTTGAACCCCTTTCAGAGCTTGCAAAATAACTGACAAAGGGCATAAATTATGCTGCAGTTGTGATTGGTTGTCCAATAACTGCAGTATTGATTTACCTGTCCTACATGAGATGTGCACCCCTTCCTCCCTCCTACCCCTGGCTGCTAGAGTCCCTGTTTTTGAGCTCAGTCTGGGCTAGGTCTCCATGTGCAACACTTATGTGCACTGTGCATTAATTTTTAAACTTTGTCTTTGTCTGAACTATGATTGAGTTTTGTTGTAGTTTTGAATAATTATTTTTATGAATAAATTGAAGCAAAAATTTATTTTGCTTATGAGTAATTCTTTTTAAAAATGAGTTGTGTTAAAAAGAAAATCTTCTTAATATAGGTAAGATTTATTAATAGACAGGTCCTGAATGAGTATGCTCATGAGGCAGCCTCATGAAGCTTGGCCAGTGCTAAGAAGAGTGCGCATTTACCACATGTGGGGCATCCACATGAGGTAAATGCACACTCTTCTTCGCCCAATTGTTACGGTGGCCATCCATGCATTTGTTTTTTGGCCACTTTTCAGAAGTTGCTCGAGATGATTGCTTCAAACACTCTATACGTTATTCCAATTACGAAGTCCCTTTTGACACTTTTGCCATTCGATGAGAATGTAACTCTCCAAGTTTCATATAAATTGAAAAAATAAACAGTCTTTGTTTATGGCAGTAAATCACCATTTGATAAAACCTCAATCAATCCAAAATAATAAACAATTCATTCTCAAACTCTTTTTTTTCAAGATATCATGCTCAAAATAATTAAAACTAAAATTAAATTACTATATTACCGCAATCCCGCGTGTACGTACTATGGTAGATTTTTTACTTTTAAACATAGTGATGTGACTCAAAGAATCGGAAAACGGAAACGATTTTATAACTTAATCGGTAACTCACTCGCGAATCGAAAAGACCTGATTCCGGGTCTTTACGCGAGTGTGTCTATGTCTTCGTGTCCATCTCGCGTTCACGATCCGCCATTTTGATTATCTGTTTAGTACGAGCGTAGAAGCCTTGTATACGTTACGTGTGTTGTTTGGTTGATTTTTTGTTGAGTTTTTGTTAAGTAGTTGTTGTTAGTTGTTACTGTCTGTTATTTCTTTGTTGTTATTAAGTTGTGGCTGTTATTTCTTTGGTTTTATTTATTTTTATAAACACTGCAATGGCCGAGACTACTAAAAGAACCGCCTTGCGCAGTTAAGCGCGTGACTTTGTGGTACGCCTACAAGTATACTTTGAACGGGAGTTTCAGAATGGTAGTCCACTCTTGCCACTTTCACAAGTGATTAACAGAGTAGCTGAAGTTCTCGATATCAGTAGAAAAACTGTTTCCCGGATAAGCAAGGATAAGCATGGGAAAGATAAGATGGAAGACAATAAATTAAAATCGCCACTTAAAAAAAAAAAGTAAGTAGGTCTATAATTACACAAATCGACAATTTTGATACCGACGCCATAAGAAATCACATTTACGGCTACTATAGCAGGAACAAATTGCCAATGCTCGACAAATTGTCGAATACTTTAAGAGAATCCGGACTGTTTAGTGGCAGTAGAACTTCTTTGTGGGGGGTTATAAAGAAAATTGGATTTGCATACAAAAAATGTGACAAAAGGCGGATTATGATGGAACGCGGAGACATAACATTAGCTAGATTCAATTTTCTACAATCGCCAAGGCAATTACTGATTGGAATAATGTCATCTTTTTAGATGAGACATGGCTAAACGCCAATCATACAGTTAGTCAGATATGGACAGACGACACACCTCACTCCTCCACAAAAGTACCTACTGGCAAAGGGGAAAGATTAATTATTTGTTATGCGGGTTCCATGAAGGGATTTGTTCCAAACTGCCTTTTGGCATTTAAATTTGGCTAACAAGGTACAAAACCATCCTTTAAATTTAAGAAAATTCATATCTTCGTGATAGTCTCCGGTTCTCTTAGATTTAATTATCATTGTCCATGCGCATTGTCTATAATTATAGTTCATGGCTCCGTCAAGTTGGCTAACTTGACGGGGCCATCAACTATAATTATGGACAATGCGCCGTATCATTCGGTACAATTAAATAAGCCTCCAACGTCAAACAACAAAATGGCGCATGTGAAATGGCTGAATGACAATAATATTGCTGCTGACATGTCTTAAAATGTGAGCTTCAGTATTTGGTTGCTATTAATAAACCAGCCAGACCAACGTATATGTTGGACGAAATGGCAAAAGAAGCCGGACACAATGTACTGCGGCTTCCATCTTACCACTGCCAATACAATGCCATAGAGTTGATTTGGGCGCAAATTAAAGGTAATTATACAATTAATCATATTTATTTTGAGTTTTTACTTATAATTGTGCTATTTTACTTCCTATTTTAACATACAAACATTTGTTTTAGGATATGTAGTTCGTAAAAATACGAGCCCACCTTTTACGGCTAACAAAATGCTGTCGTTGTTGCAAGAAGCTTGCGAGATAGCGTTACAACTGCAAATTGGGAAAGTGTGTGGGACAGAGATGTGCACATCGATAACTTCATTGATAGCCAAATTATAATTAATACAGCAGATTCCACAGACGAAGTTGAGTACGACGACGATGGCGATAATGAAGTAACGCTTTCGAATAGCGATGAGGAATAAATAAAATGCTGATAAAATGTCATACTGTATCTAATTAAAATTAAAAACTTGATTAAAAGGGTTTTGTCTTTTATTTTAACCATAAAACCCCATGCTAATCTTTAATAGTTTAGATTCTGTCATCTCGATTTAAATTTGTTCGTAATAGTAATCGAAAATCGATGTCGTTAGACAATGGTACTTCATTAGTACCCTACTATTTGACATCTGTCAGAAGCGACTTCGTAATTGGAATGGAATATAGATAGTCTAGCATTATTATTGACATTATGTCTCCCTTGCTTACCATATAACCAAATACTTTTTTAGACAATAAAGGTAAAATGTATAAGCTGAAAATAGATTGTTCACTATGAAGAGTAGAATTGATTCTACCACTTTATACAATAAGTTTTTTCATATGTTATTCTTAATTTCTAGTATATCTCTTAATCTACGGTAATTACGCAAAACAAATACACACTGTTACTACTGTAGAGAGCGCGCCGCGCCGCCTAGTCACCTGGTCATTCCCTATACTAAGTAATGAGCACTACAAACATATTAGATTGAACAACAAAACTATATATGCTCCATACTTTTGATTTATTCCCTCAAATAACTTTATTATTCACAGAATGGTTTTATATATTTTTAATTAGTTGACGTGTTTCAGGATTTGCGTTATTTTGGTGGCACGTTGTATAGATGAATATGGAACTAACAATGTTGAGAATATAACTAGATGTTTAAAAAAATATATATAGAATAATATCAGTCAGAAAATAAATATAGATCAGGAGATAGCACCATTTATACCCCCAAACCCCCTGGTGTTGCAGGTGTCCATGGACGGCGGTAACACTTACCATCACGTGGGACCGCTTGCTCGTCCGCCCACTAATCTATTAAAAAAAAAAAAAAAAATTATGATTCGAGCACCTTTGTGAAATTAGTGTAAAATGCAAATCTGTCTGCATGTATAATATGCAGCTCCATGTTGACTTTTGTTAAACTATGAGGCTGAGATGTGGTTAAATTTTGTCACACGCGGCCTGTCCCTCATCGGATACTTTTAACGTGTGCGTCAATTCTTGCACGATGTAGCCTCCCGAGAGTGCTTAAATAATCAGTCAAACCCGACTAAGTCTTTATTTATTTTGATTTATATTTTGTTTTCAATATTATGTGTCACTATCAAATAGTGGTGAGTAAAAGTTGATAACATAACATAATAATAATGATGATCATTATAATAGTCATCATCATTATGATCACAGCATTGTTTTAATCTCGGCTGCTGGGAATAGAGCCATATTTATTAGCTCAACATACTTATTTAGCATTATGAAATAAAACCACTGGAGACATTTGATATAGGTGTTTCCCTAATCTCTCATACGAGTACTTATGTATTATGATAAATGTGAAGATGACGACATAGATAATTATTCTCTTTCTTTAAATAGTCTAAATCAGTAGTTTTCAAAGTGTGGATCTCGGTGCCCTGAGTAGCCGGCAACTTTTTCACAAGGGCGTCGCGAAATATTACTTACGTAATTTTCATAATTTATTTCAATTTTTATTTGCTAATTATTTTATTTGACATCTAGCGGAGCTGGTGCTAACTACTAAGCCATACGTTTTGTTTTATTTATCTTTACCTAACTAATAAAAAGTATCGGTTATTTCGCAGTGTACTTGGTTGAATTTGATATACAGCTCCTTACAAAACCTGAATTCATTCAGCAAGGGTGCCGAGAATCGAAAATGTTTGGCAACCACTGGCCTAAATGCAAGTATTTTTGTGCTATGAATGACATGTAGCCTGCTTGACTGTATTAATGTATGCTTAAAAAACAAAGTTTTCATGTTAGAATTGTTTTTTTTATAATAGAAGTACGTTCGTTGAGTGTCCCACCGAACAAAGAAAATTAATATTAGTTAATATTCCCAAAGAAAATCGCAATAGACATGGATCATGACTTCTCAATATTAGCATTAAGAAACAGAACGACGTACAAACAGAAATACAGAACAATATACAGAAAATATACAGCAGTTATACAGACAGTTCTTGTCATTTACACAAATAGAGATTTTTGTACAATTTGAATTCATTTGGGGAGAATTTGAATTCACAACCTCACGAATGAGAGTAGAGTATAAATACCCCAAGGAACCAAGTATAAATACCCATGTTTGTTTTTAAACACTAATACACACGTTTAATAAATTAATAATTGCTTGCGATTATTTGCTTGGCGAATATGCAATAAAAGTTCGTAGTACCTATAATTTTTTAAAGGAAGGTGTGTACATGCTCGGCTTCAAATTTGGTCGCGTCAAATGTTTCGGAATGTTATTATATTTACAAGTCCTATTATGTCGTTAGTGGCTTAGTAAGCAGCTAAGGCTAAGGCTGATTACGCACTGCTGCGATCCAAGCGCGGATGACTGACATCATCCGAGGCGGAATAATGTTGCGAATGACGAATGTGCACTGATGCCCGAGAAGTTTGCAGCCATAGGTAACTGATGAAATGTACTTCAATTTACAAACGCGAGTATATTTAAACCGGTAGCCTTTTCTAAATCGGTAGCGGAAAGGACTAGGATAAATGCACATGCTAGACTTTTAAATGTAAAGGCCGCTTCTTTCAAATTGGAACTCCTCATTTTGAATCCGATATTCCTCGTCTTCGATGATGGATTCGAAACAGTGTACAATCACCGTACGCTTAGCTAGTAAAGTGCATGCATGTAATTAAATGATTGTTATATTATTATTAGTAGTCACATTGAAGTTTATGCCATTTTGTTTAATCAGAATCAGGTTTAATAAACTTAACGCTCATTTTACACAAGGAGAGTTTGTCGGATGCTTCATGCAAGAATATTGTATGCGATACTCGTATGCGACCAAATTTCAGACCATTCTCGCCTGCAACTGTCCACTTGGTGATATGAACTGGACGATGACAGTGATCATATGATGACAACACTTGTTTATACTCGGTAAGCATATTCTTGACCGATTTTCTCTCCTTGCGTTCGAGAAATTACTTGTACAAATGAGCCTTAATTTTGGAATTTAACAGTATCAGCGAGTGTAAAAAAGACATTACCTGTATAATTAGAAAGATATACCATACCATCAACCTGTGTCTCTCCACTGCTGGATATGGGCCTCTCCCAAGGACCGCCACCACACACGGTATTCAACTCTTCTCATCCACCCATCACCGACGACTTTCTTCAAGTCGCCAGTCCACCTGGGCGGAGAGCGTCCAACGCTACTTTTGCCGGTACATTAGAAATATATAAGATATAGAATATTCACACATGGCGGCGATACATGCTTTTCTGCTGAATAATTACTCTCTTAACGTACTAATTACTTCTAATGTTATGTATGTTATGTTATGTTAGTAATGTTATGCTTATTACTTTAAAAACAGTTCGATATAAATGATATCATTTTGTTATTGATATGCGAAAGGACATTTAGCGCGAACTTGTTTGTTTATGTTACAACAAAATGTATCTGAAGTATGTACGAGTATAGTAGTATATTATGTATCTGGAATATTTTTTAATAAACAGCCAGTTACCATTTAAGCATTGCGAAATGTTGTGCATTCAGTAGTTTTGCGATAGTTACAGCCAAGCAGATACGTATAAATTTACTCTGCATGTATTAATGTGATTATTCGATTAAGGAATCGTTTAAATCAAATTCTTAATCCATAACTCCTCG
Organism: Sesia apiformis; assembly: GCA_914767545.1. Classification (NCBI taxonomy): domain Eukaryota; kingdom Metazoa; phylum Arthropoda; class Insecta; order Lepidoptera; family Sesiidae; genus Sesia; species Sesia apiformis. The sequence continues at coordinate 11,546,282 of OU611947.1, read as the reverse complement.
CCAACTATGTATTTGTAATGTCTATTCAGATACAAAATACCTATTCGTTTTCAGATCAAATTAGACAGATCAGATGTACTATGTTAAAACTAAAACAAATAGGTGCACAAAAAACGAACACTTTTTTAAGGCTTCAAGTAATTGAATCGCAACTAATTTAATATTAAGCTTTATAATCACGCAGTTTCAGTACCAGGTACCTACATAAAGTATCATTGAACCAGTGACATCTTCCACAAAGTGTTATTCATTAGGCTACCAGTTCAATGAAAGATATTAAGGTCTATTAAGAGTAAGATTGCACACAAGTGCAAAATATCAGTAAAAAAGGCACGTATACGGACATCTAAAGATGTTATTTGGATCTAAAGATGTTTTGTTATGGGACTCAAGGCCAGCTTCAGAATATCTCCGTTTCAGGTGTAGTAATCACCTCGATTTTTTTCTTACTCTATGCCACATATTGGGAGAAGTTTGTTGCTATTCTGTCGAAAAAGACAGATAACTGTTAACACTTACATTAGAGTACCTACTCTGTGACGACACAGTGTAGGGTCTGTCATTATTCTGTAGGGTTTATACAGCGTAGTTCATATTATTTTAGTTTAAGTACAAAAGTTTGTTCAGGTGCTAGGGAAGAAACGGGAGTAATTTTTTTTAGGTGATGCTGTTTGATATAGTTTATGTGCATTTGTAGTAGTAGTCTATAAAAACACATGAACTCCGATGAACTTCAATGTGCCGCGGATATTAGAGTCGTTGTTTTGGCAGGATTCGATAAACAGTTTCCGTTCCAGTTATATAAACCAAGTCCATGTTTACCCATACCTTATGTAGCGTAAGGTATAACCATGTTTATACCTTTCGCAACCTGCAACCAATAACGATGTTAACGACCGGCTTTTGAAAAAAGCAACTTTGAAAAGCTTTTGATAAAGGATTTTTTGAAAAAGTTTTCGATTCTACTTTTTCCTCCTTAGCTGTATCATCGTCAATAATAGGTCACTATATCACTATAGTGCAGTGACACGATGGTCATCTTGCGATTCCTTAAGTTGGATAGGGCGATTAATATTCATACTGAAATTGAATTCATTATGTTATTGGGCGTTCGTTGTTTTCACCGGACTATAAGGAAATAAACCTGTGGGTATTCCTCAGTTCATCCAATTTTCTGCAGAATAAATATTAGAATAAAGTTTGGCTTGTAGCTTGTGCATATCCTAGCAGGCGATTCGTTTCCGTGTTTCAAAGCCTAAGGTCGTTGGTTTATGATCGGTTCGGTTTAGCACTGGAGATCAGAACTCTTTCAAGATAGTCTATGTAGCTATGATGTACTCTGATACGACTAACCTAGTTCGTGGTAGCACAACATACCTTATCTAACATTGTTGGTTGATGTTTCGTGAGTTTTTCGTTCATATTAATGATTACATTTTTATTATCTGTTTAACTGTTATATACAAACCGAGAGATAAGTTAACAGACGGAGGAAGGACGATGTTCTTAATACTTGCATACATAAAGATATGCATACATATAGGGAATGCAATCCCGTGAGATAATTTCAATCCCGGTATTTGTGGGACTGAACATTCTCAATCCCGCGGATCCAGGTATTTGCGGGATCCCGCAGGTGGCTGTAAGACTTCGGAAATAAATCATAAACTAGTACCATATTTGAGGGGTTTCAACTGAAATTAAACAAATTTTAAGGAACAAATTCTTTATTAATATTTTTCAAAGAGAATTAAACATTATTATTATAAGAAATTAAACATTACAAGAGAATTAAATATTATTTTGAAAATAACTGCGCAAAAAGTTAAAGTGTTAATTGTTTCATCGGCTAAACGTCTCCTGACCTTGCAGACTAGGTAGCCACCAGCAGAAAAGGCTCGTTCTGCTTCTACGCTAGTAGGAACAACCGCCATTAATGAGTTACAGGCAAACTGGTGGTATGTGCCTTTTAATCCACCCGAATCAAAATAATTCATTTCCTTCCTTATCAAAACCTCAAGATTGCTATTGCCAGATGCTATTGCATTGCTAGGTTGGGGTGTTCCAGAAGTTTTTAAACTGGTCAAGGTCAGTTCGAGTTCGTCTTGAAGTGACATTGGTGCTGCTGATGCTGCTTCATCAAGTCGCGCGTGCCCGCGAGCAGAGTAACACGTATGAACTTCGTTTCTCCTCAATCTCGCAAATCCCGTCGGATCCCGCTCAATTTACGAGCGAGATTAGTCCTGCATATTGCATGCGTCCCTATGATATATGATATGATCCCATATGATGTGCATATGATCCCGGCATTTCGGGATCCCGGTATCCTGGTATTGCATTCCCTACATACATATGTATGCATACATACAGATAGTATCAGTGTAATCAGACCTGTTTCCCTTATTTATTAATAAATATAGATTTCTACATAAATGTAGAGATATCTACATATAAAAGAAAAGTATTTCGGTTTGGTCATACTAAAGTCATACTAAAGTTTTGGTCTAAAAAGGTTTTGCTAAAATAATACCAATATAGTTTATTTTTAAAGTTCAATACAACAGATAACCTTAGGAACTCTAATTTAATGAGTGTCCGGTCCGACACGCACATGCTGAATTACCAAAGGCACTAAAAAGCCGAATGGAAATATTACTAAGACTAGCTGTGCTCGCGACTTTGTTAGCGTGATCTTTAGAGTATGTTCATTACAGCTGCCGAAGACTGGCCGTCATCTAGTCCCGATCTTAATCCGCTCGATTATGATTTAGGTCTGTTTAAGAGAACGCCCTGATAATATTGAATCCCTAAAACAGTTGCTAAACAGCAATAAGGGTGGCAGTTGCCAATTTTCCCATGGAAATGGTGCGTGTTTCAATAGGGTACGTTTTCCCGTTTGCTAAACTGGGCACGTCTGAAAGATTTTATAAAAACAAATGGTGACCTTTTCGAATAAACGTTATATTTTTAAAAGCTTATCTAATTATTTATAAAATAACACAAATTAAATATCAATGTAAAAAAATATCAATGTTTTCTATGTAACAATATTTATGGCTAGACTAGGTAAAGCTCAAATTAAATCCCATATGGAAATTCCCTCGATGATGATGGCGGACTTGATGATACTTTCCGCGGGAGCTCCCGCAGCCTGCGGGGTTTTCCGTGATGCGCATTCAAACAGACAGATAAAAAATCCAAAAATTGATATTTTAGCCTGCGACGATTTCTTGCAGGATTTTTTGTCTGTACTTGAAATATTTTTGAAAAAGTCGTTGCAGTAATTTTGGGTAATAAATACAGCAGCGGGAGGAGCAGTGGCAGTGGCTGAATGTAAACGAGGGGTAAAGTACGATAGATACAGATCCCAAATAACATTTTTTGTATTTTTGTCTCTCTCTGAACACGTATTACGCAAGAATCACTGAAGGGGTTTTAATAAAACATGGTATAGATATAACTTATGATATTGGTTAACATTTAGGGTATTTTTTATTCAGATCTATTACATAGTTCCAGTGGCATTCATCATCAAGTCCGCACGGACAATATCGCTCGTTATCTAAAAACCACTGGATGGATTGTAATGGAACGTAGTCAAATTATAGTTTATTCTTTGGATCGATTTATAGGCATCGAATACTAAATTTACTACGTAAATCAATGTTTATAGGACAGTTTTTATACCGAACCATTATAAGTTCCCTCGGTAATTATTGTAAACGTTGTCAAGGAATTAAAAAAACTAAATTAGTTGTTACACACTAGATGCGATTGGATGGGCTAGGACTGAGATTGGATTAAATGGAGTTGCATAGAATGCGGGAGAGGAGATGGGATGAGACGAGATGAAATTAAATGGGCGGGATATAATGAGTTGATGTGGGATGAGGTGAGGTAGGTGTAAAATAAACTACACACTCCTACTCAAAAATACGCACGAGCGAAGTCACGGACATCAACTAGTTTGGAATATAGATGTTCATACTTTAGTACATGTCGTTTGTAAATAAATGTAACTTGTATATAATATGTAGGTTTTACCGTTGAGGAAACCGACATATTAAAATAAATAAAATAATAACTGGTATATCCATCAATCCGCACTGGGCCTGCGTGGTGTATTACAGTCCGAAACAGGTCTGTGGCCTGTCGTGGGATATTAAAGGCTGGTACAAGAACAAGTGTTAGATAGTAAACGGTACCTATGCAACGCCAGACAGGGGTGGGCCGATGGGCAAGCGCGCGCGCGGTAGAAAGTGTCTGATTTCAATTACCTATACTTATTCGTATGTTCACGCCAGACACAATTTTATTGATCTGTCTGGGCACTGGGATTACTTGAATCCACTACTTAGAATTCAATGTCGTTAGTGAAATATTTACAAATAATTGTGTTTTGAAATATTCAAGCATTTGTTTTTCTATTAGAAAGATTTGTTATTTAAACATATACCCTAAAACCTTTGAAACTGAGTTATGTCGCGGAATCGTGAGTGTTCCTGATCATTTATTCAAACTGGTAAAAGGCTTTCAATAAAACTGATAATAAAATCTCCTGCTTTATCTATTTGCGATCGAGAATGATTTTCTAGTTATTGTAACACTTTTAAGTGGACGAGATCACTTGTAGCTTTGTACTTGTACAGTCGACCAATGATAATGTTGAGCATTTCAGAAATGAGCACCAATTTGACATTTCTAAAACATAAAGTTGCAAATCTAACTTGTCAATTTTATACTTGAAAATTTATCACTGTTTATTCTTTCAATACAACATGGCACCGAAATAACACCAAACTTAAAATGCTTTAAACAATTTAAAATATATAAAATCGTTCTAACGAATAACAAAATTATTTTAGGGAATACAACAAAAGTTACAAACATCTAAAGTTTTGTTGTTCTATCTAAAATGTTCCTAGTTCTTATTATAGGTAATGAGCGAGCGCCTTGTGTATCCTTTAGTTGTAATGTGTATTTGTTTTGTGTAACTGAGCGTAGAATATAAAATAAACTTTAAATGAATAATAAGTTATGGAAAAAAAAATGTATTTTAAAAACCGGTAAAATCGTTTCTACTCTCGACACTGAACAACCTATTTTCAACTTTTGCTTTATTTCAGTGACATTGTAAGAGTATATGCAACCGAAATCGTATGGTCTTTTGAGGTTGTAATTAATAAGTATCTGTATTTTTATTATATATAATTCTTGGACTACGTTTCATTCGCACGCTCCTAATATTTGAGTATTTTTGTCTTAGGTGTCAAACTGGACGATAGTACAGAGGAATAACCCAGCCTTTGAATACCCCAGCGATTTCGATGTAATTGTAGTGCAGGAGGGAGGGCGGCGCGCCCTCGACGCGCTTCGGGATCACCCGGCGGTGCGACGCGTCACCGCGCAGAGGCAAGTTCAGCGAACCATCAAATATGTCCACGAGGTAAGTGATATGGCATTCATTTAACTTACCACCGCAAAGCATGATTCTCCCCTTATCATTCATTGCCTGGGAATTTCATATCATACTGCGGGCCCAGTTTGGTGGATCTTATTGATAATATGTGATTCTGATTATGTATCTGATTAATTATGACATGTATATGTGTATTCTCATACAGTATTTATAGCATAAGTGTGATATGTTCCTTCACTGTCTAATTATAATATAATTCTTTATGTCCACATAATTTATTGGGCTAATGGTATTTGTATATTTACATGTGTAGAAACTTCATTAAAGACTAAGATACGAATGCCGGATTTCACGCTTGTAAATCGAAGTACTGAACATTCACGTCTCTCGCTTATATTGCAGGTTATTATTCTAATTTTACTCAACTTTTACGTCCGTTGGTTTAAATGAATCTTAACATAAATATTTTCAACTGCATCTTAAATTGTTAAATACGACCACAATAAGTGCTCGAACTCCATATTTTTTAAAATATTTCACCTATTATTATGACTATAACATCGACTCAACCCCAGCCTTCCAGACGCGACGTTTGTCTATCTATACATAGAGATCATAAGTAAACAGTTATTTTACCTACGGCTGCGTTAATAAATCGATGCATTGCCAGACAGCGAGGGATTCCAAACAACCCCCGTGCCTGTACTCTCCACAGACGGGGAGTGTTTGTCGCCCTGGAGCATTAGCCCTATGTTGCCCCCTATCAACCCTTTCCACGACGGAATGGAGATGCTTCAAGAAGTATATCAAATGTAAGAGAAACGGAATGCTTCATAATTTGTTATGCACGACTAAGGTGGCAGATTGTAGATTGTCAACAACACTGGTTTATGTTTAAATTTTAACCTTTTCAAAGGTTTTTTAATTCATTGAGATATTTTACCGTAATCGTATTAACGATTCTGTCAAATTTATAATTTTTAATCTTTTTATTGGTTTACATTTATACATTTCAAATAGTCATTTCATTTCAAAGGTAAATTCTACACAAAATTAATGCGGATGCTGTAGAACTTTTTATGCGTTATTCGTACGTATTCTCTTTGGTTATTCTGCGTTATTCTTTTTGGTACTTAAACACTTTTTTCTCTACTTGCTGTTCTACGCCTGTTTATGTTAGGTATCTCTTTTATTATTTTATCAAAGAAATCATTATTTACTTTTTAATATTACTCAAGTCTACCTTGTTATCCCATTGGCATTTGTCTGACATTTTTAATGAAGACGAGCAGATATAATGTAACTAGGGAATGCAATCCCGTGAGATAATTTCAATCCCGGTATTTGTGGGACTGAACATTCTCTATCCCGCGGATCCAGGTATTTGCGGGATCCCGCAGGTGGCTGTAAGACTTCGGAAATAAATCATAAACTAGTACCACATTCAACTGAACTGAAATTAAACAAATTTTAAAGTAACAAATTATTTATTAATATTTTTCAAAGAGAATTAAACATTATTATTATAAGAAATTAAACATTACAAGAGAATTAAAATATTATTTTGAAAATAACTGCGCAAAAAGTTAAAGTGTTAATTGTTTCATCGGCTAAACGGCTCCTGACCTTGCAGACTAGGTAGCCACCAGCAGAAAAGGCTCGTTCTGCTTCTACGCTAGTAGGAACAACCGCCATTAATGAGTTAAAGGCAAATTTGTGGTATGTGCCTTTTAATCCACCCGAATCAAAATAACTTCCTTATCAAAACCTCAAGATTGCTATTGCCAGATGCTATTGCATTGCTAGGTTGGGGTGTTCCAGAAGTTTTTAAACTGGTCAAGGTCAGTTCGAGTTCGTCTTGAAGTGACATTGGTGCTGCTGATGCTGCTTCATCAAGTCGCGCGTGCCCGCGAGCAGAGTAACACGTGTGAACTTCGTTTTTCCTCAATCTCGCAAATCCCGTCGGATCCCGCTCAATTTACGAGCGAGATTAGTCCTGCATATTGCATGCGTGATCCCGGCATTTCGGGATCCCGGTATCCTGGTATTGCATTCCCTAAATGTAACATTATCTGAGAATTATTGTCGGTTCTAGTTTCCCACATATTGACTGACATTTTAGGAAAATTTTAAATAAAATATTTTTTTATTGATTTATTTTAAAATCACATGTTAGAGCATGCCAACCTAACGAAATTTTAAGTTAGCTAATCTTAACCAAAGTTAATAAATAAGTCCATACCGATAACAAAAATAAGATACCTTTTCGAGAACTTTCAGCTAACGGGTGACATTATATTTTCATTAATAGGTATTCTTACGGTATAGAAAACGAAACCAGTAATTAATTTTCATAGAAATAAATTTTGAGTTACAGCTTGCATGTACTTTCGAGGTGGTGCGTATGGTTTTCGTACGCGTCATAAAACGACGAATTGGAGCGACTAGCAACATTCTCTGTGTGTACAAAAATAAGGCAAGCTTGTGTGCTAAAACCATGTGTTGCTCTTGAGTCTTTTGTTATACTTACGTTTTATACTTGTATATCACTATAATTATATACATATAAATAGTGAAAGCAATGAAAGGTTGAGGGCTAGTCCAGTCTAAACGTGTATTTCACTGCAAGAGGGCGGGTTTCAAGCGATGTTTCAACGTTAGAAAATTATTTTAACAAAATAGCGTATTTGATTCAAATGAGTTTCACTTGTATATTTAGAATGAGAGAAGACTAATATACCTTTGTTATTTTTTTCTTTTTTATAGTAAATGCCTCTGAGTGAAATGTGTTGTCGCATGTCCTATTATTATACAAATGATATTTAGGTATGTAAACTTCTACTGTAAATAGTGTGAGGTTTGTTTTTATTGATGGGTTAATAATATTTCGTATAGCATGTTTTATGAAGATACCCTGACTGAAGCCCTCGCGGACCTCTAGTATGTTCTAAGCACCTTACACATTTTTCTTTGTAGTGCGTTCTTTTTATTATTGTCATTTGCGTTGTGCGGGACATATATATTAACATTATTTGGAGAATTCGTCTAGTTCAACGACTGGTTCATTTGTCTGTTGTGATTTTTTTTGCATATTTGTTTGCTTTAACACACGTATTAAACATTATTTACCTAAATGTTTTATATACCTGTTATTGTTTAATCACCTGATTAAACATTATCAGACGTTTCTGTTAATGTTTTAGGACTCACGACGCAAAGATTCGTAATTTATCTCGTGGAAATATTCTATTGGATTTGAATAAAAAGTATCCTAAATGTTAACCAATCCAGGACTACAACTACTACAACTACAACTGTGCTAAATTTGATTGAATTTGTCCAGTGTTCAAACATACAGATAGACAGACAATGGACGTTATATTATTCGTAATGTGTATAATTTTAAAAAGTGTATAATATTTCCTGTATGGACAGTAATGTTTTCGATTTTGTTATGCACCAATATAACATAATAGTTTTGTTCAATGTTTCTTTGTTCATATTTATGGTAGAAAAGCCGTAGAACTATCCATTTGATTGCGCCATTTGACAGTCTCTACCTAAAGACAAATCTATCCGCCTAAAGCACATATGTGGGTCTTCACGGAGAGGATTTTGGTTCCAATTCTCCAATTAGGCCTAATGTGATTAGTATACCTACACATGCCTCTTATTCTTATTTTGGACAAGCGGGTTTTCTTTACTATTAATTATTTAAAAAGCAAAATAACAAAGAGGACGTTTTTAAAAAAAATATTTGACATTTAATATTGCCCAGTTCTGTTGAAATTTTACTATACGTAATTGCAGTCTTGGTCGTCAGGTCGTCAGGTCGTCGTCAGTCGTCAGGTGGGGAACATAAAAGTAAAACAAGTGTTCTGGTCTTACATGAAGCCTCTGGGGGTAATTTAGGGGCCTCTAGGGCGTTTAGGATGGGTAAGCGAGAGGGTTATTATAAAATCCAGTATTACTTAAAATTAAAGACCAATAAACTAGATGGTACACGTTGTTGCAGGATCTTTGCGGTCAGAATGGATGTCTGTACGCGGGCTGGCGTAACCACCGAGCGCGCGCCCTCCGCTCCGTAAAGCAGCCGCGGGAGGTAGGTGCAGTCTAATAAAGTTTGAGTTCCAAAATCTTAAGTTTGGAAGTGGCAGGTGACGAATTGCGAACAGTTCTTTCAGATAGCGACGTTGTACTTCCTACAAATTTTAAGAATTGTCCCATTGGTTTGTTTTTGAGATTTTAAATATGTAACATTATTTTAAATAACCTGTTCTTTCAGTTACGTCATCATTAACTTTTTAACAAAAGTCAGTGGTATATATAGTATGTGATTTACAGAAATAAAAACTTATACCTATAATATTTTTACTATAAATTGGAAAATTGTAATTGTATAATTGCCTGTTTTACATTTACCCTAATTGACCCCATTTATCCATTATGGCATTGCTCACTCGCTTTGCTTTTGGATCCAAAAACCATATTAGGGATAGAAGTATGATTACTAGAAGTTAACTATGTATTTTACTATGTCAGCATAATGGTATCATTCTTGGAATCTCTAGAAAATCGACGTAATCCGCGACAAAGGAGCTTGTGTCGTCTTTAGTTTAAAACAAAATTTTAGTGAATAGCATTATATTCTTTCAGTAATACTAATTCAAATCTCCTGTCACTTTCAATGTGCTTTTTTATTCATTTCTCTATTTAAAATAAATGTCGAAAATTAATAAAATTTCGATTTTTACATTTATTACTTCAAAAAATTTTGGAAATTTTGAAGCCTTTGTGTAAGATACATTGCGCATTGCGTGATATGTTACTAATGTCCGTATGATAGTATTGTAAATACGACGATTTTCAGACTACGAGTATGAGCTTATATTACTGACGAACTCTAAAACTTTTTGCTTGTCATTTCTTTGTGTTACTTCAAGTCGCTAATACATAATCGTACTCAAATCAATGTTGTAACCCTGTTGTAGATTTTGTGCAATTTATTTTGTGATTAGTACTTCGATTCAATGTGTATAGTATTTATGGATGATCTTTTAATACATTTTGGAAGGGGTTAACAAATTCACGTTATTTCATTTTGGTGCCCCAATAAAGCGCTATAAAAAATAAGGTTTAAAATCATTTTCGGAGCGTGTCTAACTTCAGAACTGTTTGTTCAAAATTTCGACAAAATCTGTAATAATTTAAAGTATTTTAACACTGCCGCTAGTCAATACCTACGCATTTGCACAATTGTTTTCTTTATGTAACATCCGAATTATTCTATTATAATGTAATTATAAATTGTGCAGTGAAGGAGCTAACATTGGGTGGTTGTATTATTTCAATTGTAAAGTCAGCATAAAAGTTTTAAGCGAACGATTTAAAAAGTAATGTATTTTCTTTTAAAATCTGTCATGTAGCCTAGGTTCAGAACAAAAAAGAACTAGAAGGAAAGAAAAAAGTTCAGTTGTTCCAATAACTATATAATTCCTAAAAATAAAAACATTGGAAGAATTTAATATAGAAAAGTGTAGAAAACTAGATGTAAGTGGTGATAATTAAGTTCTGTAGGAACGGCTTGCGGAACTCACGGATGATTGGTAGCAGGGCGCTCGCCCAGAGCGACGGAGAGTGACACTACCGCCAGCCGGAAGGTGCGGTGGTCAAACGCCAAGGGGCTTGCTGGTGTGCTGCCGACCAATACTGTTCACAGCTGTCTTGTAAATCCCCATATCGTAAAAAAGGAAGGAGAAGAAATGACTGGATGGTATAGAGAACGGTCAGAGAACTTCATCCTACAAAACGTCATCACTCGCTGTCGCGCAAGTGTCAGGTGCAAAAATATTTTGTTTTCGTGCGCTTTTTCAAAATGTCGGACGAAGAAAGTGATTCGGCGACAGACAGCGAGTACATTGTATTATTTCTCGAGTATTACCGCATGTTTCTTTTCAATCAATAGACCCACCATACTCAATTATTTTGAAAAACAGTCGTGGTTCATTCTTAAATACTTTCGAAAATTTATAGAGTTTAAAACCTTCATCATTCGCAAAGATGTAAATATTTTTCTTTCTCTGTAGATTTCTGCAACTCATGTTTTCTTTTTTTTCTCCTTTTGATTATATTATCACTCGAACTCGATATTGCTACTGCTATTGCAACTTTTAACAATTTTAATAAGGTTGGAGCCATCACCAGTAAAATGTTTGGTGTACTGAACATTTTACTGTGAGCGAAGCAGTACCTCACTCCGAGGTAATGGAGTACTGCTCACACCTCTGGGCCGGTGCACAGAAATAATAGCTGGACCCTTTTGACTCCGTCCAACGACGTGCTGTCCGAACTCGATGTCCACGATCCCACTCTCACAGGTGGTCTGGAATTGCTCAGCATCCGAAGAGGCGTTGCTCTCTCTGTGTTTTCTACCGCCTATATAATGGGGAATGTCCTGAAGAACTGTTCAAATTGATGCCAACTTCGGGTTTTTACCATGCCATCGCTTGTCATCGTCGTGCGGGTTCATCTGCACTTTCTTGACATAGAGTCGCTGCGTACAGTGCGCTCAAAAAGACGCTTTATACCGCGAACGAAAGTTGTAGAATCAATTACCAGCCCTGGTTTTTCCATTACGCTACGATATGGGACCCTTCAAGTGAGCTGTGTACAGGATTCTTCAAGGACGGCAGCGCACATTCATGCCCCCTGGTGTTGCAGGTATTTCTGGGCGGCGGTGACCACTTACCATCATATGGCCCGCCCGTTTGTCTCGCCATCTATACCTACTATAAAAATGTCACTAAAGCGAGCAGATTCAAGCACATGACAGTGACTACTTTATCCTACACCCCACCCCTTTATAACTACTTAATTTTATACTACCTTGATTTTGATTTTACCCCCCTTGATTTTATACTACTTAACATCCCCACCTTTGTGTTAGTCATTATAATGTCAAGTCTTACCTACGAGCACATAATTACCCAAATCTGAACAAACTTGTGTCTTTAAATAAAACATTTTTCTTAAAATTATAATATTTTATTTTTCAAGATTTTCATTAGAATTTGTCGTTGATATTATGTCGTTTGTTTGTAAACAAATTTTTGACTGACATGAAACCTAAATTTTTAGTACTAATCGCTAGTATTTAATTTAAAAAAAAATGTTTATAGATAAGTAATAATTATTATATTAATTATATAATTCAATTATTTAATAAAAAAAACTATTAGCCTCAATAAACTCTTATAATATGTCCTTGTATTTCCTCTACTAAAAACTTAATCTAATAAATTTTGACTGTAATTACTTGGTTTAATCAGTGCAATTCATTGGAATTCAATTCATTGGAATGGAATTCATGAAATTACATCACTGTATTAAAATATAAATAAATTTGTCTACAATACTTGCAATAAATTTGGAAACTATTTTATGCAACTAGTATAATATTAGAACAATGAGATGACAACTGTGATTAATCTGTTAAGAAGATCAGATAAAAGAAGGGGCAACATTGCCTCATAAAACTTCAAGCCAAAACAGTCAAAATTTTAAGCCATTGCGGCAGTTTTCAAATTAAGAGTTGTGCAGTGTCAGCTGGAGCATCATCATTTTTGTATAATCATTAGACATCAAAAGACACCAGAAAATTTAAGAAATACCATCTAAAAATTTGTTAGAAATTAGCATATTTAATTAAAAATACAGAGAATTCCAATGTCAGAAGACAGATAAGCGATAAGCGAGAAACACATATATCGTTTGCGACATCTGTCTCTGTCTACTGTTGTTGTCGTTCGTGTTGGAACTCAACTAGGTGAGTTTGGCAGGTTCTTTCTTGCATAAATTTATCGTTTTAGAGCGGTGGCTATGCTTCGAGAAAGCTTCTGAGGACGGTGCCGCGCCAGATCACGTCAGTACTAAAGGCCGATTTGCTGTGGTCTCTCGGAGTCACCGGTAAGTCACCGTTTAATGATGAATTCTGAGCCATAGGAGAGATATAGGAGATCAATATAATTTCCTTGCATTGTCATGTGTGAGTATATTTTTATATGGATTGTATTTAAACGAGCACGTCAAAAATACTAAATGAGCAGCAAATCATGATCAACAAAACAGCCTATTTTTGAACTAAAGTAAATAATTTTAAATTACTAAGAATTTCATTACCAAGTCGACGGGGACGCCTATTCTTTATATTCACCACAGAATCTTTACCTAACCCCATTTGCTACCATCGATTTGCTCCCCTGCAGTATTTTCTGCCTTTCATTTAATTTTTTTTTTTATATCGACTGATTATAGGCGAAGGAATAAAAGTGGCCGTATTTGACACGGGTCTGGCGCGACACCATCCACACTTTGGTCGCGTGCGCGAGCGCACTGACTGGACAGGCGAGAACACTTTGGACGACGCTCTTGGCCACGGCACGTTTGTGGCTGGAGTAATTGCATCTAGAGCTGATTGCTTAGGTTTTGCCCCAGATGCGGACCTCCATATATTTAGAGTGTTCACTGATAATCAGGTAGTTATATGGAAGATATATTATTTTCCCATTTAGATACTACATTCATGGTTGCTCTTGCTTACCAAATTTTTCATCTAACTGACACAATTATTCATTGTATATTTTTTTAGGTATCTTACACGTCTTGGTTCTTGGATGCGTTTAATTATGCGATTATGCGAAAGATTAATGTTCTTAACCTCAGTATTGGAGGACCGGACTTTATGGATCATCCATTCGTAGACAAAGTATGGGAGCTCAGTGCAAACAAGGTAATTACATAGAACGCTTTTTTTTATTTGGAGTAGGTGGTGGATAAACAAGCTACTTGTATGATTACTGCTCAAGTAAGCTATGTAAAGCTATGTAAACAGCAGGCTATAAAAATCGGACTTTAGTTTAAACTGAATTGCAAATAAGACTCCAGCCCAATGTGCTTCATGAAGATGCAACAGGAATTATAACTGAAATAGTTCATCATTTGCAATTGTGTTTTCTTCACAAATTATTGTAATTTATATCTATGCATCAAACAAGCAGTATAGAACGTAAATCGTAAATTAATCTCTCATCAGGTAATAATGGTGTCAGCTATTGGCAACGATGGTCCCTTATACGGCACTCTGAACAATCCAGCAGACCAGATGGACGTCATTGGTGTAGGCGGCATTGGTTTCGACGACCGTATCGCCAAGTTTTCTTCTAGAGGAATGACCACTTGGGAATTACCATATGTGAGTGTTTTATTTCAAAGTGTATTGATGTTGGCGATAGCGAGCCGAGAAAGAGACGTGTTGCAAGGAATCACAAGGAAACACATGTGCATACTCTCTAGAGAGAGGATGATTCTGCATAACATAGTTGACTGGGCTCGCCCGACTGGCCGCGAAACGTACTATTGATCTGTTGGAGCCCAAGTGCGTGGGCGATAGTATCCACTAATTATCAGGTGGAGTGTCTGCTCGTCTATCACACTCTTTCTATATAAAACAATCATTTGCCAAGCTTGAATTGTCGTTAACTTTCAAACTTAAGTTCTAAAATCGTATATGTAATTAACCGGTTAAATTTACATTTTGTTTTGTTCAGGGCTACGGGCGCATGAAACCTGACATAGTGACTTACGGTAGCGGCGTGAGAGGTTCCAGTGTTACTGGAGGTTGCAGATCACTTAGCGGTAAATTACTTCGTTTTTTTTATAAGAATTGGTTGCTTACGTTCGTAATTACCCTGGTTGATTGTATTTGTAGCAGTTTGATGTAATAGTTATTATTATTGACTACAATTTATCATAAGTTAAAATATGTTCTTTAATATTACTATTATCGGTTCTCCTGACTGCTTGTATTTTACCATAATTCTCAATTATGCTATATCATTTGTTCCTTCTTGTGTTGCAAAGCCTTTAGAAACTGTCTAATCGTAAGCATACAAAATCTTTAAATTTACAGGTACATCAGTGGCCTCCCCAGTAGTGGCGGGAGCTATTGCATTGCTGGCCAGCGGTGTGCCGCGGCAGAACTTGTCCCCTGCATCAGTCAAACAGGCTCTTTGCATCACGGCGCGACGGCTTCCTGGCGCCAACATGTTTGAACAAGGTCACGGGAAATTAGACCTCATTAGTGCCTACCAGGTTTGAAGTTTTGTCATATTTTTCCGCTACTTAATTTTTTTGTTGTTGTTCTTAACTGAAAGCGTCTACGAAATGTTTTAAGCGGTTCTTACATAACGTGTGATGCCTTGAAATGATGAGATTACACCGATTTCCATTTTCTTTATTCAAGGGTTTTATTATAAATGTCAAATCCCCAAATAATGTGACAAGTGTAACAACATTTAATTGAACGTATAGTATACATATTTTTTTCTTGAATTGTTATCCGACACCGTTCGACTTCATCGGGACTTCGGCCTTAGAGTGATTAACTGGCTATAAAGTGCACTCTGTCAGGCCTTGACACTTCAAGGCTTGACAGAGTGACAGACGACACTACATCGACTTTCATGTTCATTTATTCAAAGGTCTTATTACAAACGTTATCACGTTTGTAATAACACTAAACACTAGAAAAAACACAAGAATCGGTATTATGTCGTTACTTCAATTGTCGTTGTTTGCCATTGCTGTTATACTTTATTGTTATACTTAATACTTAAGTGTAAATATATGATAAAATTACATGTTCTAATATTGTTCTTTAGTCACTTTCCAATTTGCGCCACAGTTTCTCCGCGAGTACGAACCGCAAGCAAGTCTGAGCCCACCGTACATCGACTTGACTGAATGCCAGTATATGTGGCCTTACTGCACACAGCCGCTGTACCACAGTGCACAACCTACGATCGCTAACGTTACCGTCATTAACGGCCTTGGCGTCTCGGGGAAAGTGGTGAGATATATTTTTCGAAGTCATATAATATTCCGTTTTTTTATATAGAGGGTGCTGGATAGGCAGACGTTCTACCCGACAGATAGATATTATTGTACACCAAAACATATAGTACAGGATCCCACCGCGTGATTTCTAAGTTCATCTGTTATTTAATCAAAATACAATTGTTATAGATAATTATTAATAGAGACATACGGTTCTGCCGGGTTGCCTATCAAAATATGGCCGCAAGTACTTTTAATTAATTTTTTTTTCGAACAATATGTTCTCTATCACCAGCTATCACCAGCGTATCGTGGTAGCAGCCACGTTCCATGTCAACGTGACTGCGACATTAGTAAACACGAGTACATTAGTAAAGAGGTATGAATGCTCGTTATGGCACGAACTATAATCATATTCGTGAGACGCTTCTTAAACACTTAAGAAGTTTATCTTTTGTGGTATGTAGGAGAGGGGCGGGGGCGGGGCCAGTGTCACTACATCACTACTAAACTACTACATTGATTTCGAGCATACGGGCAGCTTGAAATACTTTTATTCCGGATACTTTTTAATCCGGAAAAATAATATTTTTTATGGAGTCAGTTACTTTTGAAATAAAAATCACGCGAGTGAAGCTAAGCAAAAGCTAATGTTTTTATATTGGACAGGCGGAAGTAAACTGGCACCCTCACCTACCACATGGGCTCCTGCTATCTGTGTCAGCAGAGTACAGCCAAGTGTTATGGCCGTGGTCAGGCTGGCTTGCTCTCAGCTTCTCGGTCACTGAAGGCGGCGCTGACTTCGAAGGAATTATTGAGGTAAGGATTAAACGCCCAATGTTAGACAAACATGAATGACAACGGGGAGTAAAGAACAATATTTACTGTTGAATATGTAAAAGGAACATTTACTGAGGTTAAGGCAATTAAAACTCATGTTATACATACCTAATATTTACTTGTAAGCTGTTTCAAAATGGCACGTGGTAGTTATTCAAAGTGGCACGTGGCGCTTCGTTTCCAAATTGTTTGAGATAAATTACTGAATCATTATTATTAAATCACAATAATTATCCGAGTGTCATATATATATTTTAATGATAATTTATAGGTTCTAACACCCGCGTAGTGGGGATTTTGTGACTTAGTGCAGAATTTGACTAATGTGTATATCAGACTATAACGTACTACATAAGGCCACAGGCCTTTATTTGTATTAGCTATTATGACACTACTGCTTATAAACTTAATTAAATGGTCTGTATAGTAATTACACCTTTTTTTCGTTACCGGGGATGATGGGAATTGTACCATGTTATCGTCCCCATTGAACGTTTTCATCGGGGAGGATAATTAATTATCAATAAAGTTATTATCAATACACTGAAAAGGATAAAATTATTTATATCAAACTATTGTACAGTGACAAACTCTCATTTGTGTACACTTTCTCCCTTTAAAGCGAAGAGCCACGTCGTATAAGAAAGAGGTCGCATTGGATTTATTTCGTTTTCGAACATGGCCAACAACGGTTTGCCATGTGTATTCACACGGTACATTCAACGGTATTTCACACAAATTCGCAAAGGAGGATAATATATAATTTCCTTTTTACCAAAGGACTATGACCTTATATATATATTTATACTGTATATAAAGCGAAGTTTCCTTCTGTACCGAATTTACGATTAATAAGAACTGCAGTAGTAACTAGGTTTACGTTTAACAGGGACATGTGAACGTAACTGTAGAGAGTCACGACGAAACTGGCGAAAAGGGAATGAGAAATGCAACGCTCATGTTGCCGATACGGTGAGTTTTATAGGCATATATTCAGTTGTAACTACTAAATTAGTAATTTAGTTATGTTGAATTATTTGTTATTTATTTATTAAACCTTATTATTTATTCTTATTTAGTAAACCGGTTGTTACTTTAAATTTACGAATAAAATTATATGAAGCGAAATAAGTACCGTCAAGATCAACGTTGGACTTGTTGGCGGGAACTCGAAAGTGAAGTTGCAGTTATTGTGTGATTATTATGAAAAGTGCGTAACCGATCATCGAATAAAAGCATGAGACTCCGATTTCTGTGTGCTTCCAAGGAGTCCAACTCTTCTGTCCTTAGTAAATCTACTATCGCTTAACTAAGCGACTTACTTAGACGGGACTAGACATTTATGAGATCTTTTGAAATTTAATTCAATTCTCGATACTGGCGTAATGTACTAATTGTACTATTGTCACATAAGAAAAAAGATCTTGACACTGGCACAATGTGGTAATTGCGCTAGAGTAATATATATAATGAAAAAAAAGAAGGACATTATTGAAAAGGGTCCTGTAATATGAGAGCCCCCTTTCCCCGTAACCGTCTTAGCCTAGTTTTACGTATTATCTAATTACGTGCTAAATGCAGTGTCGTAATTCTTTTAGCGCATCCTGGGGCGTGCCAACGTTTGGCATTTTGGACTAATGTTGGCATGTATCACGAATGTCTATGGGCTACAGTATCCACTTACCATCAGGTGGACTGTATGCTCGTCTGCCACCTTCGTCCATAAAAAAAAATCCTGATATAATAATGACTAGTATAAAACAACGTATTTATTTATATTTATAACATTATTTCGTTTTGTATACAATTTCCAGTATACAGTTTTGTATACAATAGTATTATTATTTCGTTTGTTTTGTTTAGTATTATTACTTTTATATTTTATAAAATAATAATATTTAACATATAAAACTACGAGACTGGTAAGATGGCAAACGGGCCGAAACGGTATCCATGTAAATCACACACTAAACTGAATAAAAGGAGGTCTAGATGTATGGTTATTAGATGAACAAAAAAATGAAATAAAGCCCCTATGATTTATTTACCAATAATTCCATTTTCCGATGAAAAAATGTCGGATTCTCAAATTTGCCTTCAGTGCAATTCTCTGGTCTAAAATTGATTGGTAGAAGAGTACTTAAGGCACTTTTGCGTTTTGTATGGTATGATAAAATGCTACATTGGCGTGTAATAAATAAATATTTAAAAAATAATTTGTGTAATGGATGTACAAACTTCTCACCCAGTGCTCGAGTAATTCCCATTCCGGTGAGGTCCCGCCGGCTCCTATGGGATCAGTTTCACAGCCTGCGGTATCCCGGCGGATATTTCCCACGGGATGATTTACGGGCGAAACACGACCCGCTAGATTGGCATGCGGACCATGTACATACCAACTTCAGGGATATGTATCGGCGATTACGGGAACATGGATTCTATCTTGAAGTTATGGGTCAGTAACGTGTTTGATTAAAAATAAAGCATATGTCGTGGTCAGTTTTAATTCCCTTCAACTTTTTTTCTAAAGAATAACTTTCCGACCGAAAACTGAGAGCCTGTATCAGGGTTAAGTAAAAAATACACTGTACTGAATAATAATGAATTTCTTTTGTGAAAACTAACTTATGTTCTACGATTTTTAAAATTCACCACTTTTTTCACACCAACCACTATTCATTCGCTCCACGTACGTACACTTTCACAGTCGTTGTCGCCCGTTGCAATGTCGAAGTTGAGGAAACAGGTGGGACGGCGGAGGCGCAGTCGGGATTGGTGCCGCAGTAGTCAGTGCAATGGAATAGTATCTAGTATACTTACTTATTATAAGTAAACAAAATGTTAATGACTGTATCTGTCTTCCGTCGATATACTGTCATGCAGTTTGTCGGAAATGTAGTAATAATATTAATATAGTAATGAAATGTAAAAATAAAAAAAATAATAGATATTGATTTACATAGATATAGGTAACTAATAGTAGTGGTTATATGCGCAGCTGTTTATGAACGGAATGTATGGCTTATCCTTCGTAGTAACGTATAGTGAATTACAGGGCAACAAAGTCAGACACTTCAATTAAAAAAGTTTAACATTTTGGGAGAGTATCAAGTTCGGAAAAATGTCTTAGAACAAAAGTAATTAGTCTTAGTTTTGTTAGTTTTTTAAAATCCAGTGTTAAGAGGTTACAGGTATTTTTTATTTAGCCCTGCATAAAATAAAGTAACATATTGAACTCTGAAAGTGCGTCGTTTGTTTCTTTTTTACTCAATTTTGCTGAATTTATTGCGAAATATGTAGCTACTGTAATAATACTGTATAAGATAACATTCATCAACATACCTCCACATATTTCCTATATTTCTCTTTGGGATACATCTAAGTATCATATAGAAGAAATACACCGTAAAGAACACCACAGAATATGTTTTTCTTCAATGTTCTTCAAATATATTTTCCATAGAAACTGTATCAATTTTTATATTCTAAATAGGTTGTGAAAGCGTATAATAAAGGTATTTGTTTCCCTTTTATTTGTACTCGACGGTTGGGCACGGGTTACGCCAGCCGTGGTCACGAGTTGCCCGATTTAGAATATAAAATATGTACAAAAAATCAAAGTTTAAAAAGTTATTTTGCCTCAATTTTGTTTACTTATTCAATATTTACTTCTTTCAATAGTATTTTTATCTTTATTTCTTATATAATTGTCTTTTTATCTTTATTCGTGTAGGAGTCACGGCTAAAATACAATTCGTACATACAACAACTAGGCGAAATCTTTCAGCGCAACGCACGGCGCCGATTCGTTCAAAGTGTGTGCTCTCTATATTGTTTAGCCGTCACTTTTGTGTTTGCAATGAAGTTAACTTATACATTTTAAAATGCCGTTTTAAAACAAACTAATTCAATTTCCATTGACAAAACGCCTCAGTTTAAAAAACAAATATATCTAAATAGGTACACCTTTAACCTGCGTCGATACATCTTTATACGGGGCTCTACTACTGGTTGATCCAGAAGACGAGTATTTCCCAGAGGAAATGGCAGCGCTAAAGAAAGCCGTCGACATGGGACTGTCGCTTGTTGTATTCGCTGACTGGTACAATGCTTCGTTACTGCGACACGTCAAATTTTACGACGAGAACACACGACAATGGTAAGTACGGTCAATTAGGGTAATAAGGGGAAATAAGGTAATTGAGAATGTTACATCTGTAGCATAGATGTAAAGCGTAGGTAATGTCATAAGCATATTCATATAGTCATAGTCGATTGATATCTTCAAATCGCGTGTATCTGAACACTTTTTACTCAAACAGTGTGAATGACTGATATGTTTATTACTATTTTACTTATATTTTTATCTATAAATGTATATATGCACGTATGTGTGTGTAAATTGATATTTATTTATGTTGTATTTATGCAGTGTAATATTGTCAGAACGCTATTTTTAGCGGCACTACCCTTAGCCTGCTCTCAACCACCAAAGGTTAGCTGGAAGAAAATGCTATATAACATTAAGTTCGCCTTTGTACACACATTTTGGCGCAATAAAGAATTTATCAATCAATCAATTTATTGCTTCATATGGTTACAAATTGTGTTACAGAAATATAGTGCTTCTAACATGACCTCGAACGGGTTAAGGCGCTGCAATTTCCTCATAAAATTCATTTAAATTTAACTAGCCATGAAAAGTTTACATTAACGTAACTTTATTTTAACCTCAATTTTTTTAAAAATATTCTAATTTGATAACAAATATCAAAAATGAAATTTTACACAAGGAATAATAAGTCTTCGAGGTACAATTTTCTCATTTAAACGCGAATCACCTTTAGGATTATATATTTAAAAGGAATTATATGTTTTACAATAGACAAAAGCAGCCCTTTGGAAACCAATAACTGTTAAACTCTCAATTAAGAAATTGAACTTATTCTTTACTCTCAGCTGCACACACTCACAATCAAATGAAATGCGAGTCATATGATTGTTATTATTATTATTATTATTTACGAGTTATTCGTAGACCTCCGCGATAAGTGTAATGTTAATATTGTATTTTTATTGATAACCAGATTATATATCCTTAACACTGACAACTTTAAAAGATTTTTGGGAATTTTGGGCTTATTTTTAGACTGAGAACGTTAATTAATTAATATTAATTACTTATAATAATATTAATTTACGATGAAAATATACGAATCGGTTATTCATCATTATTATATTTATTTCAGGTGGATACCAGAAACAGGCGGAGCTAATATACCAGCACTAAACGACTTACTCAGCATGTATCAGGTATGTTGTTTTATATCTTTTTCATAAAAAAATATTCAATCATTACAAGACAACACTCACAGGAGTGTGAAATGTTAAAAATCCTATAAAATAAAAATATGTGAAACGAACACCCATTTCTATACGGTAAAAATAGTTACAACTTGATAGTTCATTTTCAAAAACATTAGCAGTGGCGTCACTTTTTGAAGGCGAAGGCAAAACGTTGAATAATTTATTGTGATATGGATCACATTTTTAGAAACGCAATTCTTTTCCTTTTAGCCTTCACCTTTGCTTACTTTTAGAATGAAGTTACAGCAAACTTGATGCTAGCTGGCGTTTTCACGCCGATATAAACAATTTAAATCAATATTGAATATTTTAGATTATTTAGCGATCTCAATAAATGTATTGAAGATTGTTACTCCGATGTCAGGCTGTGTGGTGTTTGGTGGCTTTAGAACAACCACTCCATCTCTTCCTGTGGATGACTAAGAGACAACAAAGCGGTTACCATAAGCGCTGAGGAACCACACCACCTCTAAAAGAATGGACTCGCCAACCCACTTGGCCACCGTGGGACTTTAAGGTCTTACAACCCTCATGCGCGAGACAATGTGCATGAGGGGCCCATGCACAGATGATACAAGGGTTGGTTACAGTTACGGTTATTTTTCTTTGTCAGCTGTGTCTCTCCACTGCAGGATATACACCTCTTCCAAGGTGCGCCAAAATACTCCATCGTTTGCCTTCCCTATCCAGCCGTTATCGCCGTTTGAAGGCTTTTACATACTGTCAAATAGGTATCGGTAATTTTGAAAAAAGAATGCGCGGGTAGAATTGCTGCGTAAAAAGATATTGCTGTTAGATTGACACTATTGTAGCTAATTTTCATGTAAAGTCTTGGCGCGATCTATCAAATACTTGTTTGAAAATTTTCACATTTGCTAGATGACCTTGAGTGTACTTTGCGAATTTTACAATGGATAAAAATATCGAACAAAGAATATGCCTCAAATTTTGTATTGCCAACAATATTTATTTGTAAATGAAATTTTGCCAACAATATTTATTTATTGTATTTCAATAATTGAAAATGTTAGAGAAGGCCTACGGTAAGTCGACTTTATCAAAAACAAGAGCATAGGAGTGGTACAAAGCATTCAAAGAATGCCGAGAAGTGGTTGTAGACTTGCCTGGTTCTGGTCGACCTTTAACGTCTTCAACTGAAAAAAATATCAACAAGGTGAAGGACATGATGATGGTAAATCGTTGCGCTAGCTTAAGAGAAATAATTCAGGAAGTTGACATGTGTCACGAATTCGTTCGCACCCTTTTGTTTGATGTTTTAACGGCACGGCTTATTCCGAAGGAACTGATTTTCTTCAAAAGATTTAAGGCTTCAGGTTGCTACAGACTTGCTTGAACGGGCCAATGCGGATCTCACATTCATGAAACGCATCATAACGGGTGACGAAAGGTGGATTTATGAGTTTGACATGCAAACCAGCCAACAAGCTTCGGAATGGCGCTTCGATAGCGAAACCAAATCGAAAAAAACACGTCATGGTCACTCAAAAATCAAAGTCATGTTCATTGTTTTCTTTGATTATCATGGTGTTATCAATAAAAAATATTATCTGGGCGTCATGAGACGATTACAAGAGAATATTCCTCGGAAAAGACCAAATTTATGGAACAACAATTCTTGGATACTGCACCACGATAATGCGCTGTCTGACACCTCAATCATCGTACGGGACTTTTTAGCCAAAAATTCAACGAATGTCATCGACCAAGCACAATAAATGCCAGATATGGCTTCGTGTGACTTTTTCTTTTTCCCCAGACTCAAGTTACCACTTCGTGGCAGACGTTATGAGTCTGTCGATGTAAAAATAAAATTCGCTAAAAGAGCTAAAGACCATACCGGAAAGTGCCTATAAGAAGTGTTTCGACGAATGGATTATTCGCTGGTGAAAGTGTAGCGTCAAATGGAGCCGATTTTGAGGGCGACAAAATAAATTTAGACGATTGAAGCAATATTTTTTGTTTTAATATATTTAAAAAATCCCGAAACTTATTTGACAGAGTAGTATACTTTTATACCTCCAAAGAATGAAATGTGACGATTACGGTTAAAATGATAGAATTAGTTGATAGATATATCAAATACTCTATTGCGTATTTTTTATCAATATTAATAAAATACGAAACCATAGGTGGCACTAGGAGATCGCGTTTTCGAGGGCGCGTTCAAACTGGGCGGTCACGCTATGTACTACGCAAGTGGCACTCACATACACAGCTTCCCCGAACACGGAGTGTTGATTACAGCTAACTTGAACGATCAGGGGCATCAGGCAAGTGAAAATTTTATCTTTAGCGATATTAAATTACTGATTTAATACTTTAATACTAGTAAGTAAGTACTAGTAAGTGTCGATGAAATTCAACATTCTAAGTAGCCAAATGCTTAAAACATGAGCGAAACTATTAATTCCGCTCACGATTCTGACTTAGCTGACATATCGAGGATTTAATGCGAAAACCGATTAAGTGTCGATTTTTTTTATATAAGTTTTTTACATAGGCATACTAATTTTGTTGTGCTCTTTCGACTGGTAAAACCAATATAATGCTACGGCAAATACTTTAGAAGATAGCTCGCGTGAGTAGTGACTAAGCGATAAAAAGTATTGCTTTAAATAAAAAAAAACAATATAAATTCTCTTTTTTCTTCTATATGTAAACTGAAAAAAGTCTTAATTTATTGTCATTTTCAATATAATGATGCGCGTGTTACTGAAAGTGTACATGATATAAGTTCATGTACACTGTTACTAACAGAACTTTTTTGTTTATTCAAAGCTTAATACTAAAACCATATAAAAAAGTATAGTCACAGAAGTAGGCTTGTTTTCTGACATCTGCGACAGTCAATACTGAATTTAGTTCATGGTTGTTGTACTACTATGGTGTTGGACTACTGTACTACTGTGGTAAAAAAAAATATAATCTGCAATCGAGTTGTGGTGGGTTAAGAAATCCAGAAAATGTTTTAGGGCATTCACTTGGATGCCGATTCGATTTATGCGCAACAGTAACGATTCAGCTAAGAAATTTAATTCAGTCTACTCTATGGTTGGCAGGATTTAATGATCTTCAATCGAACCAGGCGCAAGCAAAATATAAAAAAATATGATAAAAGGTGACCAAAGTGCAGAAAATTGATTATAAACTTAATTTTCCTATTAATAAAACGTTAATTTGTATTCATTTTACAGTTTATTTTATTCTATGAACTCTACTCACTGAATTAATAATTTTTTTGTAGGTAAAGCCACCATTTTTTTCCACAGACCATACCCATTTTATTATTTAATTATCCATTTCAATATTTTATTACAACAAATTAAATAACGTATATTTAAACAAAGCATGTCGCAAATCTTTACTTCAAGCGATAAAATTAAATTGTGGTAATTTACAGGTAAAACTAAGTAACTACACGACCTCTTGTCCCATTTCGCTATTTTTTGGAAATCTATATTTTTATTTAACATATTCTTACATAAATTTACTAACATAAAATTATTAAACTAAGTCAATTAGGCAGATTTTGCGATAGATTATAGTAACTAGTTTGATTTATCTCAATACTACTTTCTTGCATTTAACCGGTTTTCGCAGTAAATTATTATACTGGATATTTTACTCGAATATATACAGGATGTTTTTTTTAACTGGGACAGTATGGGGAAATCTGAAACCATAAGAGTTACAGGGAAACTGTCTTAGGAACCATTAAGTCTTTTTTTGTGAAAACAATTTTGGCGTAGTAATTTCTTTGGTCAAGCGTGAGTTGTCCATAAAAACGAATAAAATTGACTATTTTTTTTTTTAATGCTGATCGACTCAGTTTCTTATAAGGATCATTTCATTGTATTGGAAGAAAAAAATCGGGACAGCAGAACTTGGTCAAATTTAATAAAATGTTTTTTCATGCAATAGGAGAATACAATGTACTAAATCATAGTCGAAGTATTTACTTGTGCACAAATCATTTAAAAAGTGTTCCATAATTGAATTTCATGTCGATACGTGCTACACGAAACTGAAATATGGAACGCTTTTATGGCACTCAAATATTTTTTCACAGATTTACGAACTCCATGCTATTACGAACTTTTTGAACTAAATTCAAAACAAATTCAAATTTAGAATCAACATTGTTCTAACTGTCACCCTCATTTGTTATTATCGGTTGATGCTTGTGATTCATCATGGCGTTATCTAATACGCATAAAGTTGATTTAATTGAAGCGTATTTTCTTAATTATCGAAGCCCAGATAATGCATTAAAGTGGTACAGGGAACACTATCCTGACCGCGAGCTACCTAATCGCAAGATATTTGATAGATTAATTAAAAATTTAAGACAAGAAGGTCGTTTTAAACCCAAACGTGAGAGGCCAACAACAGTCGTAAATGAATTTATTACCATCGCCGTATTAGGATTCTTCGAAGCTTATCCAAAAGCTTCATTGCGGGAAGCGGTTGAAAATATCGGTGTGCATAAATCCACTCTACGAAAAATACTAAAGACATACAAGTACAAATGTTACAAAGAAGGTCGACTTGTGCAAGCATTACTTCCTGGCGATAAAGATCGCAGGTTATCATTTTGTCATTGGTTTGTAGCACGGACTGTTAGAAGTTGTTATTTTCCAAATCAGATCATTTGGTCACGTTACCATTACCATTACTGTAATCGGTAACCATTACTGGTCACGTACTAATCCATTTAGAACTACAGAGACGCATAATCAAGTCCGTTTTTCCTTTAATTGTTGGTGTGCGATTATACATAATAAAATCTTCGCTATTAAAATTTACCACGGAACGTTGAATAGTGGAAAATATCAAGAAATATTGAATATGGTCGTGGATTTAGTGGATGATCCTATTACCTTAAGCAATGTAAATAATGTTATCTATCAACAAGATGGTGCACCTCCTCACAATAGTAGAGTGAGTAAACGGTTTTTAGATGAACATTTTCCGGGCCGTTGGATGGGCACATATGGTCCTATAAAATGGCCACCACGTTCACCCGATATGACGCCGATGGATTTTTTCATATGGGGTTACCTTAAGGGTCGAGTTTATGAATCCCAATACAACACCATACAGGAGTTAAAAGACGCCGTTTATTATCATTTAAACACCATTCACCACACGTCTTTGTCTAAAGCCACTAGAGGTGTTCTGAAACGCGCCCGTACCTGCATACAGCAAGATGGAGGTCATATTGAACATTTATTGAAGCATTAGTTCTGTTAAGGTAACAAATTGTATGAAAAAACATTTTATTAAATTTGACCAACTTCTGCTGTCCCGATTTTTTTCTTCCAATACAATGAAATGATCCTTATAAGAAACTGAGTCGATCAGCATTAAAAAAAAATTAGTCAAATTTATTCGTTTTTATGGACAACTCACGCTTGACCAAAAAAAAAACTACGCCAAAATTGTTTTCACAAAAAAAGACTTAATGGTTCCTAAGACAGTTTCCCTGTATCTCTTATGGTTTCAGATTTCCCCATACTGTCCCAGTTAAAAAAAACACACTATATTAATTATACTCGTAGTAGAATTTGACATATAGTAGGTTTGGTTTGTGGTTTATATAATAATACAAAGTATATTTGTGTTTTTTGTCTTTATTTTGTCCTACCGTCTTATTTGAGTATTTCTCGCACCTCCCAATCGAACCTATCTCATCAACCCAAAGGTTGACTGGTAGAGAACTGGTAGAGTTCCTTTTTGAATTCTATAAAATATTGATTTATGTTAATAGATAATGTCAGGGGAGAAGCCTAGTGGCGGTGGTGGGACGTCAGGAGGGCCAACAGTGGACGTCCCGATACTGGGACTGTTGCAAACCGACGGCGAGACTCGGGACTACACTAATGATACCGCCGAGAGACTGCCTAAGGTAACCATATTTTACACTTAAAAAATCTTTCAGTTCCTTTCGGACTGGTGTGTATTCAAACATTGGTTTCGGATACCCCCCAAATGTACGAACATGAACAGACTTCTAAAACGGAAGAAGTACAATAAAGTTATTATAATTAAACATTTAAAAAAAAAACTGAGGATATAAAAAAGCGATTAAAAGACCACCATTTGTCAATTTCTTTAATACTCCGTTTTGTTAATTCTTCTCTTCTAATTCTTACCTAATATTGGTTACTGGATTTGTTTTTTTTAATTATCGGACATGCAGGTTTCTTCACGATGTTTTTCTTTATCACTGAGGTATTGGTCCGTACTTAAGTAGAAACTCAGTAATATAGCCTGGGGGTTCAACACCCGTCAAGACGTCACGACGTCAAGAATGAGGATCAAAAATGTTATGCCCTTTTTACTTTATTATACCCGCATATTCACATTCTGTTTATAAGGTCTGGATGTTGGTAAATATATATAGTAGGATATGTAGCCTTTACAGTGTAGTAGGTCAAATTTTATGTATATTTTAAAAGGTATCTAAAGGAATATTCTCATAGGCCGGCCGACTCGTAGTCTACGGAGACTCATCGTGTTTGGAAGGCGGGGCGGCAAAGAGTTGTAATTGGTTATTGTTAGCCGCCCTCCAATATGCCCTTGTGGGACACCTGCCGACCTCCTTGAAAGAAGCAGCCACACCATACCAGAATAGGATCCGCGATGTCCACATTATACCTTCGGGTAAGTTTATACTTATAATACGAGTATGTGTACATGTACAGGTGCTGGTTTTTAATTTTTTGCTAACACAAAATTTTACCGGTTGGGAAAAAACTGAAGAACCTCGCTATCATTGTTTTTGAACACACTTATATACAAAAAAATATTATCACCCAATCAATTGTTTACGCTGGCTATTTCTGTTCTTAGCTGTCTATTTCTGTTCTTAGCAATCTATTTCTTCATGTTATTGCTCAATTACGTTATTGCATTCGCGCGCTTTTTAAGGTCACCAATCCTAAACACTCACGGTATTCACCGAGTTCTCTCCACTTCCGAAAACAAGGCAATGAATTAAACAAATCTAATTAATATTCTTTGTTCCAGTCTATCTAGATCTTAATTGTAAAAAAGTTCTTGAAATAAAAATTCTATAATAGGGGTTGTTTCGAGATGTAACCAGAGAAAGTATACAAATAATTGTTCTTAGGTTTCCTCCCGAGCGCCCTGCCAATAAATATATCATATGAAATCATATTATGTGGTCGTCGCTTCTATACAAATTGATGTAAATGGCTTGTACAAACTTCATTATTTTTTACAATTTAGCAGTCATTCATGTAACATTTTCATTTTATTAATAAAGAATCACTTTGATTCCAATTAACATTTATTAAATTTTTTGAAACTAATTTTGAATGTTTATCGTGTGTGCGTTAGGTCTTAAATAAAAAGTTTAAAGTAACGTTACTTATTATTTTTATTGACATTAGCACGATATTGTCGATATGTTCGTATATGCAGTCCGTTCTGTTGTTGAATTAAATGATCTAGGAGTTCCTAAGTTCGTTACTATTTATTTGTAATTAATATAGTACAAGGAAATATAATTTTACATCGCAATCTCTATATAGACATTGCTTGAACATTTAGTGTATGTTTTTTTAATTTTATGTTAAGTTTATCATGGTTGCGCTAGCCAAACCTGTGTGATTTCTTTGATTTTTCATTTTTTCACTAGATGCTACCAGTTTATAATGTCGTAGCTAGAAAACGAAAAATCAAAATTATATGTACATATCAGGTTTGGCTAGTGTAACGATGATATGTTCTATTGTTCCTTTATCAGCAAATTATGATGAGACGAAACTGATTCGAATGCATAGAACCCCTAATGTATGCATGATGTCATTAAAATTTTGAGGGATCTGACTAATCTGTTGATTACTTGTCTTACTAACACTAAATGTTAGTGACGAAGGTGGGTTGTGACTGTTAGTGGTTTCATTGCAAGAGTTACCGAAGCGGGCGGAGGGCGGGAGGTTGCACGCTTACTCGCGAGTGTTGGCCGCGGATGGTAGTGGGCCGAGGCCCGCACCTCCGTGTTTCACCCTGCCCGCACTGGAACCACACCCTGTGCACGCGCCACCCGCCGCTCGAACGCTAGCACCGCGACACCCGCCCACAGACCCGAGGAGTATCGGTAAGTCAAACAAACATAACTTCTTCGTAAATGTAAGATATTTATTAGGCTGTCGACAGATTACCGATGTGACGTTTCATGAACAGTTGCTTGCGATAACTTTGAAGTGATGTACAAATTACCGACAAACATATTGTCATCGTTAATACGCGCTCTCAAAACAAATTTCACGCGAAAATGAAAGAGTTAGAAAATTTTATAGTAAACGTAATTGTTTGGAGCCCTAAATGTTGTTTAATAAATAATTAAGAAAACCATTATATTTTCCACAACGTTTTGAAAAAAACGTCATTGAAACCAATGTCCAGATGCTGAAAGCATACTTGAAAAAACTAGTGAAAGCGAACAAGGCGACAAAAGTGCGATACGAGATAGACGAACACGAACATCGCGTTCTCCGAACTCCGCCGTACCATTGTCAGGACAATGCCATCGAGTTAATATGAGCCCAAATTAAAGGTAAATCTTCAAATAGACTTTCTTTATCATTTTAAACACAGTGCTATATAATAGATAACTTGATATATTTGTGTGTTGATGTCAGATAAAGATTTTCTATTCTATTCAATATACCAATCAGTCGTTTATATGTATTTGGTGCTAAAGCACGGATTTATCCTACGCAAAGATTAAAAAGTTAAGCACCAGATAAATATTTTTTTAATTGTTACAAGTTACCCCACTTACCATAATACAGCTCCGCCATTCAGCACTAATAAAATGTTGAACCTTGTGTGTTAAGAAGCTTGTGAGAAGGCCACAGAAGACGACTGGCCGAAAGTTGTTGAAAAAACAAGATAAAACATTTTGGACGACTGTGACCGCGACATTAGGATTGATTCCATAATTGACAAAGAAATAATTATTCAAGTAACTGATTGTGACGATAGTTCACGTGATTCTAATTTATAATAGTGTAAAATACTCAATAAAACATATTTTAACCACAATGACATTTCTTTAAATTTCCTTATTCCCTATTCTATCACAACAACGAAAGTATTATCATTATGTGTTAATAAAAGCATTTAATGCTACTGCCACGATTGTGTACAGCCACATCTGTAATCAGCGGTAATCTGTCGACGGCCTAACTTAGTATTTAGTTGTCTCTTTCTTTGTGAAATGCAGGCGTAACCAAACCTTTCCCGAAGCTACGAAAATCTGCTAAACTTTTTTTGGAAAGTAGTATTTTTTTTAATTTTAGCCGATTTTTTCATACGCAATAGCCAATTACAATGCTCAAATAGCTTGAAATTTAAAAAATGACAAATCTGAGCAGAATCCTTGGTTTCGTATTTAGAGAATGTTTTGGTTAAACTCTGTATATTGACGCTATTGAATTGTCACTTACAAGATGATACTTACAATGTGGCTAAGAGAATGACAATTAGGAAAGTATTCTTCCTAAAGTTTTCTTGAAGTTTTGTAATTAAAACAAACAAATTATATTATATTTTTTTTCATAATTTTTGTTCTGGAAGTAGACCAAAAGTAAAAATATTAGGTGCTTACCTATGAAATGACCGATTTGTATGAGAAACTAAAATTTTCAGTATATTCTGTTGCTCAATTCATTTTATTGCTCTATAGTTAAGATTGCCTTCCTTGGAAGAAAGGCACAGGTACATTTTATTGACATGCGAAACTAATTAAAAAAAAAATTGCAAATATATTCATTAATTTAAAATCAAGCTAGAAATTTGGAGTTTTTGATAAAACAGAAAGAATAACAATTTTTTATTTTATTTTTTTCATATATAAAGAATGTTGCAATTAGCACATTCTGTCTGTGTCAACTTTTCTTCTTAATAAACAATTTCAAAGTCTAAAACGTATCCTGTCAATGTCCAGTCCCATCGAACTAAGTGAGGAGTGCCGCCGAAGTAGGACAGGAGAGGACTCGTTGGAAGCATACGAAAAACGTAGTCGCACGCTTTTATTTGACTATCGCAAAGACCGTGCACGAATAACACTGAAATTTAATAACGCATAATATTAAACCACAAAACGCATAATATACAATTTTATCAAATTTGTTTGATATTTGTATCACAATATAATCAAACAAGAACTCCACCCTCTCGAATTTCTGCCAAAAAGTCTTTATTTTCTTTGTATATTTTTCAAATTTTTAATATCCGAATATAATGTTTGTTATGTTTTCGTTAAAAATGTTTATAAGCCTTTCTTCTTAGGAGGGTAGCATGGGCAGCAGGGCAAATAAAATGGTTTTTGAAACAGTACGTTTTTAGTCCTTCTCTGTACATTATTCTTATGTGATCTATTGGAATTAGGAGCGCCGGGGATAGATGGAACAGAACCAGCGCCAAGGGCTTGGAGGGGTGCAGGAGCAGCACCTTCAAGGACACACTATGTGTATGAAAACCAGCCGCCTACACTTTTCAGTCGGATTTTAACCTTTCTTGCCACATTAGCCATAGTGTACTGTTTGACAGCCGCGTGGAAACGCTGTGGAAGAAAACTCAGGCGACGGAGACTCGTGCCGCTTGCTACGTGACCGACTAAGGCGTTCTTGGAGACACCTTCAAAGTAAAA
Source organism: Sesia apiformis (assembly GCA_914767545.1). Lineage (NCBI taxonomy): Eukaryota > Metazoa > Arthropoda > Insecta > Lepidoptera > Sesiidae > Sesia > Sesia apiformis. The sequence continues at coordinate 11,513,055 of OU611947.1, read as the reverse complement.
AGGAACTTCCCATATACTTGGGCCCGTATTTATCCCATATGTAAGGATTGGAAACCGGTTACATGTTTGTTACGGTTTTGTACACATATATAGAGGGATATTCAAGATATGCATTTACGCAAGTTGTCTGACTGCGTGCTCGTAGTTCCTACTTCTAGCGCCGCTTGTTCAATCTATTCTAATTCGTGTCGTTAGCAACTCGTTGTTAAAAACACAAAAACACCTAATTGCGCTATAATTGTAAAAAAACGTCAAATGTGGTGAGTCGCGTCAAGGGAGATGTTTTGTTTCAGCGATGATTAGTTGCCCATCACTACACTTTACACGTGACACGCTTGGTTTCCATACAATCTCACGAACTTGCGTTGTCTATCTACGAGTATGTTTAAGGTTTTGTCAACGAAAATTCTAACTTTTTTTTAAAATTCTAATCTCTTAATTTTATGTATTTAGAAACAGGACGGCATATCAAATACGCTGTCAACGTTATAACGATATCTGAGATAAATCGATTAATTAAGTTTTTTGAAATGTTCACAAGGCGGTTTCGTTCCAAACGTAACTTTAACCGATATTTTGTAAATCGGTTCCAAACCTTACTCATACGCTTACATTTTTTCCATACATGTTTTTACTCCCAATTTCAAATATATAATGCCAAATACGTATTGAACTAAATAGTGTGTGTTCGTGTTAGGATATCGTTGTCATGTTCCTTTAATGTTTAATGCACCTATAAGTGCTCAATTTGATCACTAATAAATGTAATTAATATGCTATTTAATGTGTAACAGCAACGAATATTTCCGGAGCTGACTATAATCTTAGGATTAGTTTTAGACAATGATTTCTGTCGTTTTTAATATAATAGTATGTCTGAAGAATAAAGGTTAATAATTATACTGTCTTTGCTATAATATTATAACTGTGACCTGAATTGTTATCTGATACTTAATTACTTACAACTCTGATTATTCATTACATTAAAAAAAATGTTAATTGATTTATCAATGTCAAAGCCAACTTTAATAAGGATATCATAAATTTAATAATATCATATAAAAATCTACTGTGCGAGACTAATCTCGCACAGTAGATTTTTTTATGATATTGTCAAAGATTACTATAATTTCCATAATAATTATGAGATTACGTCCACCACTTTCGTAAGTGAGTGAGTGAGTTAGTTTCGATATTAATAAATCGTGAGAACAATTTAGGTCAAATGTAACTCTAAATAAGTCTAAATTAACTCTAAATGTTTAACTCTAAATGTGTGTCCATTCTGTATATTTATAAAATTGTTCTAAAAGACTGTTCTCGTAGGTCGCGTGACGCGTATTACATACAATATTCAACTTTTTCTTAAGAATCATTCATTTAGAAATATTTATTATAGGGTGAGTCTATAATTACGCGGAATTTGATCTGCGTTATTCTAAACCCGTCATAATGTGTACGTACCTAAGGAAGTTTAAAGTCCATACACGTTATTTTAAGTCGGATATCTATTAGAGGCAAAATTAACGAGCCGAGTCAAGTGGAGCTGCTTTTTCGTGCTAATATGCCTCGACTCGGTTTTGTTTGCCTTTGGTCGCCCGTAGATTGCTTTATAGTGTTTATTACGTTGAAATAAAAGTTAGAATAACAAAAAAAATCCTTTCTGGACTCTAAAGTGAACTAGACATTTAATAAAATAGTGGACAATGATGATCTATACCGCGTCCTCACTATGATGATGCGCGATGGAAGATGTCGGAGTTCTTAAAACTACCACTGCGAACGTTCCCCCACATCGATGGTGAAAACTTCATTGGTTAAATTAAACTAATTGGTTAAATTAGGAACATAATTTTTAGGAAGTCAAGTTGGGAATATCTAATGCACACACGGCGCGTTTCTTCCCGCGATTCGGTCCGAATAACCGCAGGTTAGTACGATTATGGGAACGCAAAGGAATCTAACTCTTACTCTAGGAAATAGGACGGTGTTTTCAACATAAAGTAAATTCGTCGCGTGTATATGCCTCGCCATGCCTCATCCATTTTGCCTCTAGTGGAGATCCGACTTTACAAGTGGCTGTCCAGTTTATGTGTAATGTAGTGTGTAAGTCTTTACGTGTCCAATCTGTAATCTAGTGTTGGTCAATTATCCCATGTTATGGTCGAGTCGAGTCTAGTGTATAGGACGAAGACTGTTATTTACAGTCAAGTCTGATATTAAGTGGGTAATAAATGCTTATTACGAACTTATGTTACTCTAAAATTTTAACTTTAATAAACACATTAAATATTTGAGGCAAAACAGTATAAATCGATCGACTCGGAATACTTATTCGAAAATATCTATAATAGGATAGATGCTGATTGATTTTAGAAAAAACAAATAATGCAATTTAGTGTTTGTAGTTTTCTTTAAAGACATTCTTATGTTTTTGCACATTTCGACTCGAAATCCCACAGCAAACAAAAAAATATAAGTTCCAAAGTTATGAAAATATATCGTCAATAATAAATGACATCTGAATTCTTTATACCTGATTTGTTTGACTTGTAAATTTTATATTTATAAGTGGCTGATCTACGAGTCCTATGATGGGTCGACGGCTACCTTATACATAATCTGTAGAAGTGGTTGTATTTAACAATACTGTGCTCTGTTAGGATTATTTTCTGTAAAGTACACTATAAAGTGAATCTACGAGCATTTGTTTTAGTTGAGTCGGAGAAACTAATATACGCGAGAAAAGGTATTTTTTATTTTGAGTCTAATTTATTACCTATTGTTACTCTTTTTATTAAGCAATCATATTTATAACTATTTCGTACACATAGGTGGTCTATAGATAACCCCAGCGTTGACAAATTCTGCCATCGATAGAAATTAATGATATAAAAGATGTTTGTGGTGTTTCTCTTAAGTTCAATTATACTGGACAATTTAAGCATATACATGCACCGTTTCGATCTAAGAGTTTCGACTGTTAATTTTTTTTTGTCAAGAAAGCTGTTTATACAATAACTGAACAATACCATCACAAATCACACGAAACCTTTTGGAGACATGCGCGGCACTCGTGCATGATTTTCAATTTTCTAAAACTCTTGGATGAATTATGTTTTAGAACTTCGTAGAAACCTTAATCACAAAAGAAAACAAACTAAACATACACGTATATTTAGTTTTTATTTGAACATCCAGCTTATTTAATGTAGTCTTAGCATAATTAATGTAATCTTATTTCTCAGTTACAAATTTGAAGGGTATTAATTGTATTACATTAAAATTATTAATATAATTCATATTTTTAATTATGAATGTAAACTTATAACTCGTAGCTTTTTAAGGTACTATTACTCGTATCGTGTATAACTACTATACTATTATGACTGTATTAGTATATCTGCGTATATGTATGTAAGAATTGTAGCATTTTTATATAAATGTCCTCTTTTTCGTTAGAGATAATGTAAAAATCATTGTTTCGCGTGTCATCTATTGTTGTATTTTTACTTTGAAGTGACTGAATTTAAACCATTTCAAAATCGTTCTTATTTAAAAATTTATTTGCAAGAACTCCAATAGAATCAGACTCTTACTGGAGACGCCTCGAATGGAGCCAAGCATTGAAATGGAAACCGCATGCTCCGGTTAGCAGCGAGCAAGCGTCTCCATTTGAATCTGATTTACTTAAAACGACTAGTCGCTTCGATACTGCCTTCCTGGGACAGCCTTAGAGTCCCAGCTACAGACTTGAATTCGAAAATGTTAAATTAGACGTTAGACCTCATCTAAACTAAATAACTGCATGTCTTATTGGACCTACGTGTTGGGCTCCCGATTAAAAACCAGTACTCAGTGCTATTTAGTACATGGCACTCTTTCGACAAGCATTGGGGCACACAGACTGTCTACAGTGTTTGTGATAATGTTGAATAAACTTGATTTTGTTTAAAATCGTAACGGAATATAAAACATTTGGACAAACATATAAATCGATTTTGAGGTGGATGGTCAATAGTGCTTTTTGACAAAATACTGCATTTGTCAAAGGTGCATTTTGTTAAAAGACTACTCGCCACAATTGTATTTCGTCAACGTCGAGTCCAAGTCCTGAAAGAAACGGATCTCTTTTTAAAAAACGACTTGGACCAAACGCACCCTTGACTAAAAACGGTTGGCGAAATGCATCTTTGGCGAGTAGAATCTTTTGACGAAACACATTTTTGACAAATGTAGTATTTTGTCAAGAAATACTGTTGGCAAGCCCCAGAATCGTTATAAATTTATGTAATTTGTATCTAAATTTATTGACGCGAGTCATTTTGTTTTCAGTCTCACAAATATGCAAGTATGCATGACCCTGTGCAAGTATCGTGTTGATTATTATTATCGTTTCCAGATATCGCCAATCTCCATTCTCGTTTTATATCTCTCATAACCTTAAAAATGTAAGAACACCAGTTTCTTGTAAAGAAAATTGTAAACGCTTTCTTATTTCCCACACGTTACAATACATCACATAATTTATAGCTCAATCGGTTTAGTAGTTTTTGAGTATGCTCATAACAAAATATTCCTATGATAAGATTAAGTTTTCCTTTTCTTTTATAGAAACCTAATTAATTACTTTCCTCCTACATTTTTGACGAAGATGTAATTTATGTAAATTCGATGTGAAGAGCTTGTTCATCTTCGTGTTTAACAAAATGATTTTTACATTATTCTCTGGACATATCGTTTAGGAAAAGTCACACAGTGGCTATTTATGGGTGCTCGTTTAAGAGGCAATCAGGGACTTAAAAATACTGTGCAAAATTAGGCATTTGTTATGTGCCACATATATTATGTATAACTATGTCTATATCGTATATTTTTGCGTTACGTTTTCCCATAGTGAGGTGTTGACAAGGGATTAGGTATGTAACATTAAACCATCTAATCTATTATAACTAGGCGTAGGAAATAGTCGTATTAATGTTAGTTAGTTAAATTCTCACTACTACCCGACCAAACTATCTGTGTACCTACAGTCCCTCCCGCTTCGTCTTACGTCACCTCACGGTCGCCCGCTCAGTAACGTCGCCAAGGCAATCATAATAACACGTACGTCATTCGTTGGTTTACATTTCTCATTTTCTGTGCTTTTGTATTTAAATTTTGCTAATTATTGTAGAGAGTGTACTCTTTTTGTTTATTTAATGTGAAAAAAGGAAAGACAAAAACAAAAAACATAGTGAACAAAAAAAAATATTCTGAAGGTTATGAATATTAAGAAATCTTAATACTTTTTATGCTGGGCGTACCACCGATTTTACTGAGACATATTTTGATAGGTCCACAGATAGTTTAGTCGGATTATAACTTTGTTTTAAAAGTATTTATTCAAATAATAACACACGTCCGTTATAAAATCATGTCCTACATATTTCTTCGATATGTTTGAATACAGAGGCTACAGGTATGTTTCGTGCACGATTGGAGCACTCAAATAGGGTTGGCAGCAGACGAGGCCTTCGAGCTCAACATTGATCCTTGGCTCTTTAAGAAAAATTATAATCATCTTCATAAAATTCATTCATAAAAGTTAGATAGAAATCTATGCCTTTAATCTCGTAGGGTAAAGAACGAACAGAGAATTTCAATATCTGTAACTTTCTATTGTTGATTGATTACACTATTAAAAATTATTTAGTTTATGTTTAATATTTCTTTTTTGTTATTAAGTACTATAATTTTAATAAATTTTAATTTAACGGGAAGTACCTATGATTTAGTCATGAATTCGAGGATGCGAATTTTCGATTATCCAGATAATTTTCACCAGCATTAGTTCATATAATCAAGGTTCTAATGTGTTGTGTAAGCTTTTTCAGATAATTAAAGTTAGGATACCCTTAGGATGCTGTCTTATTTGATTTTGTATGAATCCCTAATATCTGGTTATATACGTAAAATTTATTCACTGATCTTTTGATTAATCATTTGCAAGAAATCTTTTTTGACGTAGTTACGCTATGCAATTAAACATCGTGTAGGCTTTATTAAATATTTTAAGTATTTTATTTGAATATTGTAGCCTTTTGTAATGATGTTTAGATAGGGTAAATATAATAATATTATGTATTATAATTAAATTTAGGATGTTATAAATTATTCTTATAAAAATAATAATTATAATAAACTAGTTATTAACAATGTATAAATTGAAAGTACTAGATTCTACTAAATTCAAAGTAGTTAGTAGTGCTTAGCCCAGCGAGGCGTAGCCCGGGGCGGCCTTCATGTGTATTGATTAGTTACTGCTTATACCCCGTATTGTGATAGCTTTGAGGTACGCTTGCAACTATCAGTTGCTAAGGATGAATAGCATCCTTTTAGTTACTTTTACTTCGCAAATTAAACTGACAACAGTCTTAATTTATTACACATCCATTACTTTGCATGTAGTTTTAAGTTATCTAGAGTTAAGAAATGTATATGCAAGTATTTAAAAACGAAAGCATTTATAGGTAGTTAGAGCATTGATAGTTATAACTTTAGACATAATTTATTTATATTATAATGATGCTGTCGTCTTTTCTGTCCAATAGCTTCACTCTTCACTAGCTGATGTTAGAAATTATGTTTCAGAAACAATTAAACGTTTAACTTGCCTTAATTTCGATTTACATACAACAAATTTTAAAATCTAGATAGTATTCTCCTTTCACAATTTCCTAATCTGTCTATTGATTGAAAATTAGAATTTACTGATATATTCAGGAATACAATAGAGAATAATAATAATAATAATTGATTCACACATTTTAAATGTCTACATATAATCATAGCAATAGTAGAACCGGACGTTTAAAGACAGCGCTCGGTGAAACAACACTGAAAAACTCAATAAGTAGTTAGTGCTTAGCCCCGCGTGGCTTAGCCCGGGGCGGCGTTCATGTGTATTGTTCAGTTACTGCTTATCCCGTACTGTGGAAGCTACGTCGCTTATACACCTTATAGTCCCGTTGGTTAGGTCACTAACAGTTTATATGTCTTGAGACACAAGTGAAGACTTTTAGGCCTTTAAATGATATTTATAACATGCTTTGATTTTTTTTCAATAATCAACTTTATAGCATTGAGTTATTATATTTAATTATATAAATCAATTCTTAAGGAGGTAATTTTATGTTGCCCTTTTATATAATCCTCGCGCGGTAGCATTTTTTCATAGTACCCAGGAATTCAAAATATTTATACATATATATATTCTTTATTTCTTTTTGTTTATTATCATTTCGGGATTTTTGGATTCAAAAATTATATATTATACATGTATACGTTGAGTAAGCATTACGACAACCCAGAAGGGAATAAACATACATAGTGAGTAAAACAGTGGGACCAGAAGGAAGGTACATTTATAATTTATAGTTTGCAGGGACGACTAACTCCCTTTAAATTATTATTTAAGTAATGTTTTGCAATTAACTAGATATTGCTAGAAAGTAGTTGTCACACACCCCAATATTTTGCTTGTAATATATTTTTTTAGTATTAGGGAAATATTAATAATAAGAATTTGGTAAATACATTTCATCTCATACATTTTTCTGAAACACGAATCGGGTGTCCATGATATTTTTTTAGTTTAATTTCGTAACACTTCTATGATGGATGGCACATTTCTCCCCAGGGGGCACACTGTGGGTGGTTTATAAAAAAACATCTATTTATTATTTTTCTATTATAAAAACACATTTGCTAAATATCACACAGGTTTTATCTTCATCGCACAAGGTTAATTTTTGCAAGGAATCCAATTTAAAGCTTTTTGATAACTTTTAAAAATTGCTATCCTTATAAAGATAGTAGTAGCGTCTTCTGGAGACATAAACATTGACATAAACATACATGAAGTGATACAATCAGTTGTAGATTGTACTCGTATCACTTGACACGTCTCACTAGTGCCCTTTTAAGTATTATACACTTTTTAGTTTTGAAACTGAACAAGAAATATTCCGTAGTGCTGTCATCAGGAATTGTCCGGAAATGTCTTAATTACGCTGCTGAGGCGCTGTATGTGTGCCTGTGATTAGATGAGATTAGAGTCATACACTCATTTGGATAATTACCTGTTAGGTACCGATTTAACTATGTATTTGGATCAATGATCATTCAATAGTTGGCACTATTGAATGATCATTGATCCAAATGGTTTAACTAAAAAGGTTTAGGACATAATACCGACAACTAAATGGTCGATTAACCATAGGTCGAGAACGAATATTCGACTGATTAAATCGTCGAGGGGTTATTAAGTCGAAACGTCAATATGTCGATGAACCAAGGTCTACAGGTTACTATGTTGGTGGATTATTGTCGAAAGATTCAAAGGACGATCGACTTTTAGATCGACTGATTAAATTAAGCATAGCTTATAAGATCGAAATATTAACCGCTAGAAGCGTAGATATGTCGTCAACGAATTATCGTTAAACAAATGGATTCTCTATTGCCTTCTGCTTTTTTATAAAATTTGTAAGTTTTTCTTTAATTAATATTGTTTTATTTCATACATTTAAAATGTTTATTTAATAGCTGTATTAGGTATTCTGATAGTTAAAGAATTAAAAAAAGGAGGAATAACATAACACAGTATAGATACATTGATAACCTGACTCCCATACTAGTGAAAACCTGTATTTCACGTTAAAGAAAATTCTTATATTAATAATGCTAAAATAATTATTAATATTTATAAGTTTCATTGTCATATACTCAGCATTATATGTGTCGAGAATTCGTTGTCGACATATTGATGTTTCAAGCGGTTAACATTTCGATCTCTCAAGCTATCGCCAAATTAATCAATCGTCGTAATAGATGTACATCTACGTTTTAACCTTCAGACCAAGCGATTCATCGACATATTGACGTTTCGACTTAATCAGTTGAACATTCGTTGTCGACCTAAGGTTAATCGACTATTATTTCGAAAATTATTTCGGTATTATGTACTAAACCCGAACTAAACCACCGATCATATTATTTAGTATTTATAGAAAGTTTATTTTTATTAATAAAATAGGACACTAGAAACAATGATTATGTTAATAATAGCCATATTGAATAGTTAGAATTATCATTAATTAGTAAAACATTTAATTATTCACATGTATTGTATCGGCACTATTGTTCAAGACATATTTTTTTATTTATTTAATAATTTATTGTTCACATATAACATGAAATAAATAAAAAAAAGAAGTAAAAGAAAATATTTACAAAGGCTGGAAGACATGTCCTGCGGAGATTTCTTTCAACAGATAATGTTCATTCCTATAATACGCAATATACCTACATTAAAATCAATGCGCTTTATTTTAATTAGAGATCATTGGTATATCTTCGCTTTCTAACTCTCAGTACTCCTTGCCAACGATATATTTTTGTACATTAACATTTTATACATCAAGATATTTGAATTCTCGGTTATCCGAATCACCAACCTTTCTCGGTTTTGTTTTCGTAATCGAATGAACTTTACTATGAAGATTTACTTCTGCTGTATGACTATTTAACTGCTTTCGTTTTGTTTGGTTTCTTTCAAAATTTAATATTTGTTTCTAGATTATGTATTCCTTTGTTTTTTTTTAATTAATTTAAAATTAAATACCTATATGGAAACAGCTTGTTTTTTTTTACTAATTCTATATCGGAATTTTCGATTATCGGCATCGGCATCAATTAGTTCTAATAATCGTGGTTATATTGTACTTACACATAAGTAGGTAAGGATAGGTTAGTCTAGGTTATTGTAAACAAAACCCCCACACGGGCTGGCATTCTAATGTGTATTATTTAGTTATTGCACCCACATTATGGTGGAAGTTAAAGGATAAGTTTGTTGTAGTCCATAATTTGCAGGGGCATCAACCCCATTGCCTTTACTCATATCGTGTAATATAACATATTGTCATAAAAGTATTATATAGTTAGTTAGAAGATACTCTTTTGATTTGCCTGTAAAAGGTGCCTTATTAGACTTATCAAGCTTGTGACATATTACATACTATTACACAAGTAAATAAATTAGGCTATATAACGTTTATACAGTGCTGAATATATAAGGCTCCGTAATAATGCTTCGCGCCGCGTGGCCCCCGGCCCGGTCTGTGAGCTCCATCTGTTCTTACTGTCAGCTTAGCTCCCAGCTGTACATCACGGAAATTATTTTTTACATACGCATATTTCGCTTCTTATTCTCATCACTAATCGGTGTCTAGATATAATTACGTAAATCATATTATACTTTCTTTCGCTCTCTCTTTCGTTGGCACTAAAATAATATTTATAGTATTGTACATTAATAATATAAATATGTACTATTGTTACTATATTTTCTATTTATAATAATTGTTTATTTTTAGCGTGTTAAAAATGATGACTTGATACATTTTAACCGTCCTATGTTTCTGTTCCCTTTGTTAAGGCGACGCATAACCGTTGCTTGCTGTGCATATCGCACAAATTATATATCGCATATCGTAACTCGCAAAGTGTCTAACTCTATTTTTTACGAAAATCATTTTTGATACCTACAGAATAAAAGTATGGAATATTTCGCATGTTTTGTGAACAACACAACTCCAATAAGTTTATTACTTTTGCTTTAAACCGTAGTGCAAACATCAAATAACTGCAAGTGTTGCGAAATGTCTCGATTTTGAAGGGTTAACTTCACTTAGCCGGCCGTTTCGTATGGCGCCATAGGCGCGTGCCCGTAGCACTCCGTGATTTCCCCACATACATTTTGATTTTAAATTTTAACCACCGATTGCTATATAAAGTTTTGCTCTTAATAAAACAACATAGAGCAATTAGATAAAAATACCATTTTAATCATATAAATCAGTGCCTACATACCATTTGAATTTATTCATGATATTGGGTATAAAAATTGGCTCCTCTATTAGCTCCTTCTTCTTGGTTGAAATCCTAAGGAAGAATGGTTGGAATGCTTTTTCAGTTGTTTGTTTGCAAGCAAAGATCTATTGGCGAAGAATGAAACTATAAAAATCAAATTTAACAGGTTTCATAGCCGAGAATTTAAAAAAGTTTTATTGTGATCCTCGTATTTCAATCAATACGAGTTAAACAACACGAGTTAATCAATTAAACGATCTAACTCCCGTACTGCTTACATTTACAGGAAAATTAAAAAGTCTAACTCCCAAAAAAGATCATATCTATTTATCGGTAGTGGTTTTAAGTGTTTTATACATAAAAACAAAAGTTATGTCCATGTGCACCAACGGGATTTTAAAATTTATATTATCTGTTTAAGAAAATCATATCACGTTTTTAGTGTCTCCTGTAAAATTTGTATTTATGGAGTTAGACGCTTTGCGAATTAAGTTATTGATATGTAGCCACGCTACGAATGCGTGTAGCATTACTACATTCCGAAATTACCCGTAGCTAACGAAACACGTAGCACTTGCTACGTATTTGTAGCAATTAGGAAAGCGTAGCATTGCTACGTATTTGTAGCAATTAGGAAAGCGTAGCATTGCTACAAACTGATATCACCCTCGGTAAAGGAAATGTGTAGCCGAAATTGTAAGTTACAAATGATGAAATATGGAAAATTCAAATTTACTAAAATTAAACTAGTAGGTATTTTGTTAATTTATGAAATTTAATACTAATTATGCGTGGGTATTTCACATTGTAGCCTTTGTAAACTTCGTAGATGCTAGCGGGCTTATAATTTGTTTTTCTATAATTAATATATAATCAACCCAAGCTCCTTCTATCTTACTTTTGATGATATAATTCTTTTTTCATTCTAATAGCATAGAATTTTTTTTGTTTGATTCAATATAATAAATATGCTTAAATTTAGGTATAATTATAATAGAAGAATATATGATTATACTCGTATAGCTTATAAGACGTTTAATGAATCATACTGTTTTCAAAAGTAGTGCCTGACCCTGCGAGGCTCAGCCCAGGGCGGCCATAATATGTATTTATAATTTGTATAATATAATGTAAATTTTAAAATATATCTTATTGCGTTCTATTACTTACATAGTGCGCTTGTATTCTTATAATTATTGTTTTCTTTCTAGTACGAAAACATTATTGCTGGTGACGCATTATTGCTTGTGATTATTAACTCATTATTTTAGTGAACATCAAATAAAAAGTGTATAAAATGGTCAATGAATCCAAAACACATGGATGTATCCAAAACCGTATGAAATTTTTAGTCTGACTGAACCAATATATTGAACCTCAGATGCTGTGAGCTTCGCTAAATCATGAGGCTGATTGATGTGTTGCACTAGATATTCACCAACCCAAGGGTTGCTGGTTGGCCACGCCCTTTGAAATCCTTAAAAACAAAGGCTCACACACAACTTTACAAACTCGGGTCTTAACACCGAATTCAACAAAAAATCTAACATGTATTTGGTATCCTTTGATTGAAAAGTTTTGAGCCTGTCCGCATCTTCTATCGCCGCGCCATTTGCCTGCCACCCTATCACTCGTCTCATTTGCGTTTGCCATAACTGTATGCTACATATTACAATTCCATTTGTTGTTAATATGATAACCATATATCAAAGAGACATTTGGAAATACATATCTATGTGTTTCACGTCCTTAGAGTGTATGTCTTGTATTTTCATAGTCCCTCTATTCTAACATATCACAAGACTAGTGTATCCAATATTTAAGTAAGTAATTAAAATTATTATTTTCATTTATTTATTTAATCTTATCTACAACACAACAAGTGTTAGTATAATAAAGAGAAAAAAAAGATTTATGAAACTATGTTAATGCTACCAAACTAAAAGAATGTTAACCTAAAAACTAAAAAAGGGACAATCAGTTCAGCTCGGGTTAAATTAAATAGTTATTTTACTTAATCAACATCCGAACGAAATGCCTAGTAATAGGGGGAGTCCATATTTATCCGCTACCTTCCTCAAGATAAAGTAGGCGCGTACTCTAAATGAAGCGGACGCGATTTTTTTGTGCACGATATCGTGAAAACCATCTGTGCGCTCCTGTGCGGACATGCTCGAGGCGCTGCAGAAGCGAGGCAGACCCATCAGCATCCTGAACCCGTTGTTGTACTGGACACGCAGGGCGTCAAGTGATCTGCGCGTATTTCTGGTCCACAAGCCGCCCTTCTAGAAAGTCTGGAAGTAGGCCTTAAACAGTGTCACCGTGACTTCTTTGCTGCAACGGGCAAACCTGCGAGCCAGCATGTTACACCTCACCGCAAACGCCCTCTCAATGTCAATTATAAAATTAAAATATTAAATTTTTGTTATCAAAACTACGGATTACTTATCAACACGAGATCGAATATTTTAATATTGAGGCAACAACATTATTCCTCTGATTCAAAGAATCTTTTATTTTGAGTATCTCCAATGTTTACAATAATGTATCATAATCGGTAATATAATACACAATATTTTAAAGTGAATACCGGACGGGATGTTCTTTTTGTTCCTTATTTTTCCGGATTACCCTTCCGGGCAAACAGCCTATGTAAAAAAATCCATAACATTTGAGTAGTACTTATTTATATAGATTTATAGAAAAAGTGTCTATTCAGTTAACAAAGGTTCATAATTCAACTTTAATAATTGATTGCAACAAGTTTAACTACACAACATATTAAAATAGATTAGATGGTATTATTCGTAAATACGCGCTCTAAAGTACGTTGGAAACTATGGGAAAACACTAAATTCTTTGTTCTATAGTTTTAAAAGGCTGGTTTTAAAAAAGTGATTGAAAAAATAGAAACATGATGCAAGTTAAGACGCGTCAATATCATTAAAGTTTGTCACAATATAACTCGGAAGCGAGATCTATTCAACGACCTACGGCCTATACCTTTGGTTTTTAAACTGCCATTGCGTGAAGTTGTAGAAATCAACATAAAGTTGGAGATTCAAAATTGTCCTCACCCCATATGCCGCCTGCTCGATGGTCGTATTCGTTATGTACAGTGGATAATACGCTAATGTACTCAAACTTATTCGATTCAAGTTTTTATTACTAGCGCATTAAGGTACCATACATTTGCATCCATTTGCTGACGTACGTTAAGGGTACGTACGTTATAAATTTGAGAGCGGTTTACCCTTATTTTCAGTTCAGTAATCATTGTTATTAAAATTATTTATTACTATTCAAAATCACATAAAAATAAGATGTTTTATAAATGTTATATTATTATTATTTATTTAAAGAGAAACTAATAAAAAATGGAATAAATTTATTACAGACTCTGGAACATTGAACATTGACACTTAGTGTTCTTTTTAGCGTTTTGAAGGGGCAAACCGCTTAACTAAAAGATTGATTTATTGCTGTGCAGTAAATATTTTGATATTTTACTTTAAAACGTTGGTATTTTTTATTCAGGTACCTATTTCGTTTAAAAACTAAGTATAAATTTCATTTTATATTGTTCGAAATTAAAAACATGAATGTAATAAAATATACCACTTATAGCAGTTATACTACTAATATAGTGGAGATCATCTAAACGGCGAAATGGTACATTTTAAGTGAATACGAGTATATCGAGTTAATAACTTAACGTAACTGCTTGCGAGTATATACTTTATCTACACGTACACTACATACGAGTACTAATTACTGTTAAAGGCTACTGTTACGATTACTTTCATTGATAAATACTATGTCAGCAATCTTAAAAGTTGCTAGAGACGGCTTCAGCTTCATGTTAAGGATTTGACACTTCCAAAAAAATCGATAATCCCACGAGGATTATTAATTTTAGTAATTATCATATGGTAAATAAATTTTGAAACCACATATAGCTCGGTATACTCCTTATAAACGCAATTCATAGTATATAAATTATCATATTGTACTGTCATTCTACCAGTATTATAAGTTTCGATTCAATTTGTGGTCCACGTTTACAATAAATAATAAATTATTTGTCTCCATGGATTTTATTTTTATTTACGTTTATTAAAATATTACCACCTTAAATATCTTGACAAAATACTTCGAGAAGTTATCGCTGCGTTGCAAAACGTGCGATTATCGTTTTAATCTATTGTGATTATTATATAGATTATGATTATATATATATTAATATAAAAATAAAAAGGATTCATCTTTAAATGGTGTCAACTACCATCAAATTTACTGCGTTTCCCACTTTATCGTATTCCCTCAATCTTCGTACGTGTATCGTGTATCGAAAGTGGTCAGAGCCCATTCCCATCCCATCCTATTCCTTCCCATTTTTCCAACCTTTTCTCTAAATCCATTCCCAAATCTCCAAAGGTCAGCAGCGCATGCGGGCGCGTGACGACATTTTTCTGAACTGATGTTGACAAGTATCTCGAATATCTATCGGATGATATTTTAATCTACATTAACATCGATACTCGTGTTTTAGTTCTATACACTTTGATATGTTTGTGAAACGTACCACTAATTGTTTGCTTGTGTTAAAAAAGAACATTCAATAAAATATTTCTGCTGAAAATTGCTATTTCAGACATAAACGAATTTGATTTTTTTTCTAAGTACCTAGCAGTTACTGTTAACATCTGTTCAATGTTAAATAAGACGTACCATCCTGCATAATCTGCAGTCAAGTAGCAGTATTTTGTCAGATTTAGGTACTAGTGATGAACAATGGAAATTCTATAAAACTTCACCTACTACGGTTAAATATTTACCGCTTACGCACGAAATACCTAATACGTTCACTATAAAGCAAAGATTTTTTGGAAAATAGGCAATTATGAAGTAGCCGTGTGGTGTGGGCCCACTTTAGAATAGTCCAACCAACCCCATCTCTTCCCGTGGTTATCCTAAAAGGCGACATAGAGATAATAAAGCCCTGACGAACTACACCACCTCTAAAACTCGCCAATCCGCAGGGCCAGCGCAGCGTCGCGTTTTAAGGCCATATATCCCTCGTGCAAATGACTGCATGAGGGGGCCCTTGTCCAGCAGTAGACGATGAAAGGGCTGGTTATGTTTTTTCTGTGAAGTGAAAAATTAATGTCGCTTGTACAAAGAGCATCAGTAATAGGTATCTTTGCTGGCATACCTACTCGCATAATAAACCGGCCGGTTTATGTGTGAAACTATTCATATGTGGACGCTCAAGCCAAACAAAGTGGATTTTGGCTTCCAGTTTCCGAGATATTCACATGTTTCTAAAGTATTTGCCATTATGTTAAAAAGTTGTATATGTAAGTACCTGATAGACATTGACACTGATTTTAAATGGACGTTAAAATTTTACAATAACTAAGATTCGAATATAATTATAAGTAGGGGAGAGTCCGGCAGTACCGTCACCCTAAGGTTTATTTAGAATAAAATAAAAATCCCTTAGGTTACATTTGTAATACCTGCTGATATTAGTAAAGGAACTCTTGTGCTGTAAATAAAAACAATAAAATATCGATATATTTAGATATAATCAACTTTATTAATAAAATTCCAAAACAAAGAAAATTCAAATTAAAAAAATTTGGCCTCCAGTACCGGCTAGCAAACATATGAACATTTATACGAGGCAATAATCGCAAATATATTGGTTTAACAGCTCTGATATGTTTGCACAAGCCTCATGGACCCAAATCTTGCAGTTTCCACATTGTATCCAATCTTCTTCATGAGATTCAAGGCACAAAGGACAAATTGTCTCTTCCTGAATCGATCTGTGGGGAGGACTCTGGTTTTCTTTTTGTTTTTTTGCCTTTCTTGCTAACATCTTTTCTTGAAAGCAAACTCTTGCCTTTCTTGCTGACATCTTGTCCTGAAAGCAAACTGTTGCCTCGCTTAGCTGACTCAACTCTTCTTTTATCTGCTCTTTTCTGTTCTAGCACCTTTTTGTATGGAGAACTTGTGTAGATTTCACTTCTTTCAGCTTTATGACGTCATGCAGTAGCTCTTCTTTTCGAAGCATCAGGAACCGGTGACAATTCTGTAATTATTACTTTAAAATTATCAACCGATTGGTCAATGTCAACACATTTCATTATTCAGCACCTTCTCCACGGCTTTATGCATATTGGCAGGATCCCAGGTGCCTTTCTTTTTCTTCATCTCACCATCACTTTTATTGTCTGGCATCTTTGTGTACCTATAAGCAAATAAAACCACACAAAAATTAACTTAAACAGTGGCCGGTACTGGAGGACAATTTTGTGGCCGGTACTGTAGGGAACGGAATAAAATATTATGTTCGACCACAGACAAGAATGTAAGCATAAAGTTCGAAGTAAAACATATTTTATAATAGCTATATAAATAATGAATACATACGAGTTTGACTTCTCTCGAGCAGCGAGCTCGTCGTCTAAACTCCAGCAATCACCCACGGAACTTTAGTTGTGTGTCGTACGTTCGCTGCGCGCAACACAAATCTTCGCAGTGACAGTAAGCCGATCGCGACAGATCGCCACCGCGCGAGGCATATACTTGTGAGACCGTATTACTTAAATGACGATAACTGCCTCAGCGCCAGCTATTGTAGAATTTCGGAAATTGCCACTGACCGGTACTGGATGCCGGCCGGTACTGGAGGACTTTCCCCTATAATATCTATCTACATTCATTGTTTCAGTGTCATACTAAAATATAAAGTGTGAAGTTATTTAATTGAACCGGGCATAGCTGACGTGCCAGGTTCACATGTAGGGTACATTTCATCCACTCATCATAGAGTTCCCAACATGTGTGAAGTCGCGGGTAGTGCTAGTTACAACAGTATAGTCGTACAGTACAATACAGAATAGACGAATGTCTAACGGACGGACAACGGACACCGAAGTTTCACTAACAGGGTTAAACTTCACTTCAAAGCATATTTGCGCACATTGTTCTATATTGTCTTTTATAATAATTTCACTATTTCAAGCCCTTTTATTGACGGTATAAGTAGCCACTATTGTATTAATTGAAAGATGTTATTGTAGATAAGTGGAATGAATGTTTATTCCCTTATAAAAGTTCCGTCCGCTGGCGATAGTTTCACCTCACCCCGACATTGAGATGCTAGTGGTTGAGGGCAACGTTTCAGAGAAACTTCCTTTAACTGGTTTTTGACGGAGCTTTCGTATGTTTGCGAAAAGTATTGAACCGATTTACCTATGTATATGGAAATTTTAGTAAAATATGTTATGGTTTAAGAAACTTTAGATTTTAATCTACTATTTATTAACAGGTCCAATAGTTTGAAACCATAATTTAGGTACACTTAAATATTTTTTTTTATATAGAAAGAAGGCGGCCGACGAGCATACAGTCCACCTGATGGTAAGTGGATACTGTAGTCCATGGACATCCGTGATACATTGGAGATTTAGGAATGGGTTTGAACAAAGGGTTGGGAAAATAAGGAGGGATAGGTTGGGAATAAGCTCTGGCATATCTCACTTACTACCGAAAATTATAAATAGGTACCGACTGTTTGAAACCGTTTGTTCCAAGTGTTCTGACTTTACGCATACGCGTAAGTCATGTTCAAAGGACATTAGCACAAAAAGTAACTAGCATACAGTTAACGTTTTGGTGTCATTTTATAGGCTTACCTTCTCAAAAGCTATAGATCTAGTACAAAAAATAAGGCCTCATTTTTGCAGTAAATTACAAAAAAATGTATGCGAAATTTTTCGATTAATAGTACATTACTGTCCAGGCCCGAAATAAAGCAATTGACGGCCGGATAAGCGAGGCCGTGAATTGCTATTTCGGCCCAGACTTGTATAGTATTTTTCTCTAATTTGCGAGGAAACAATAAACAAATTAATTCAAGAAACAGAAGTTTTCCGAGGAAGAATTTGCTTTTTTTCAGTTTTCCACTTGATGAAATCTTCATGTCTTTTTATATTTTTCTCTAGATTTCGGTGGTAACAGGTTTTCAGAAAGTATCTTTGCTTCTTCAGCTATGTCTGGTGGCGTTAAATCTAATTCACCTTCCAACGAACTAGTACTCATTGTTTATTAGACAACTTAAAATTGTGATAAATTTATGAGAACATAACATCTACAATACAGAGTAGGTATCTGATTTTTATTACCGCCAATTCGACTGCGCGCGGTCTTCGTTCCTTTTTAAACTTTTGAAAAGAAATGCACATTCGGCCTTTATAATAATAAATATCGTGTACCTAAAAAAACTTAATTTATGTTAGTGTGCACTAAAAATAACCTCGCTACTGTCCAGCAATCTCTATTATTGTCGTGTTGGAAATTGCTGGCGTGCGTACAGAAAAGAGCCGATTGACGAATTCCTTTTTTAAAATAATGAAGCCATTTCCGAGCAAGTAGGAGAAAATTTTATTGTTGCTTTGTTTTAGGTCGGGTAGGTTTTTGGAATAAATCGTTTAATTAACTGATGACCTGTTCGTCGGTTAATCGGTTCATTTGAGAAGTAAAAGTTCACCTTTACCTCTTTAATTGCATGTTTCTACGACCCCTATGTTCGTAGATATTGTCTTTTTATTAGTACATATCTTGTCCGGCCTACTAAAAAAATAAGATGGCTGCCATTCAAACGGGAGTGGGGTAGGAGTAGCTTGGAAGGTGTTTCCGTAGTGTTAAAAAAAACATAACTTCGGTGTTTGAAAAAACACAACTAAGGTGTTTAAAAATATGTGTACCTATAACACTCCCTTAAAATATCCGTAATCCATTCCCTGACACATTGCATAAATTATTAAAATTAGATATAAGCAATAAGATAATAATAAAATGATTGAATAGTAATAATAATTAAATTCGATTATGTCATTTCTGTCTAGGTCTAAGTGTTTTGCTCTACGCCAACAAAAATTTTTAGTTGTATGCAGCGTCGTAGTTAGGGGCTGGCGGCAGGGGCGACTGCCGGGGCCCCAGAAACCAAGGGGCGCAAATTTCGACTCCCTTTCCTAGCAACCCTACCTACCTAGCAAAAATACCTAGTCAAAAATATTCATATACTCAATATAAAACTACGGATAACCTAAGGATATAGGAATTCTGTGTTAACACAGAATTCCGAATTTTCGAATTTTAAAGAAATATTTTGTGGGGCGGCGTATTTAAACTTAAGCTATATACAAAAATATACAGCACAGGTATTTGACAAAATGGCTCCAGAAAATGCTAGAAGTGTTTTTTAATGTAAATGTCTTAAATCACTAATTTCAGCAATTTCAGTTGAGGGCGCAAAATTCCATCTTGCCCAGGGCGCTCATGACCCTAGCTGCGACACTGGTTGCATGTTGTTATATTCAAATATTAGATACAGAAAACTACCTTGAAATGTACTGCATTTTCCACTTTATCTTATTTCCCTAATGTACGTACGTGTTTCGGTAGTGAGTGAGATGTGTCAGAGCCCATTTCCATCCTATCCCTTCCCATTTTCCCAACCTTTTCTCCAAATCCATTCCTATATCTCCAAAGGTAGACAGCGCATCCGAGGGCGTGCCAACGATAGTCATTTTGAACTAATGTTGACATGTATCTCGGATGTCTATGGGCGACAGTATCCGCTTACCATCAGGTGGACTGTATGATGTTCTGCCGCCTTCGTCCATAAAAAAAAAAACATACCAATGTGAACGTATGTTTAGTAAATAAGTCACTATTCTTTACACGAAGGTACTATTAGGTCCTTACCTATGAAATTGCCGTTTTATATGGAAAAATTAAAATACTTTTCGAATGAAAATTATATATTTAATTAATCAAAGTATTGTCCATTATTACCAATGCACTTTTGTCATTTTAATGGAAGTTGATTGATGATTCTGCTATAGAACTTCTGGGGACGGGAATCGATGAATTCTCGGAAGGCGTTTTCAGTGCCTCATCGGAGTTGAGTTTTTTCCCGTGTAAAAAGTTATCCAAATTCCGAAACAAATGTAAATCAGTAGGATCGAGGTCTGGTCAGTGCGGTGGGTGACGGAGAGTTTCCAGTCGAAACTACTGTAACTGTGAGATTGTCTGTCGTGCAGCTTGTCCATCATCGTTTGCAATTCTTCACAGTACACATCTACATTAATTGTTGTGGCAGATCTCAAGAAGCTGTAGCGGATAAGTGGATAATACCGACACAGGTTCACCATACAGTCACCATGAGCATCTTTTGACTCGGTTTACGTTTGGGACATTGTTTGGCTGTGTCTCCTGGGTTCAACGATTGTGACGAACGTTTACGATTGTCATACAGAATCCACTTCTCATCATAAGTGACAATACGATTCAAAATCCCTTCATTTTTATGCCGGTTCAGTAACGTAAGGCAAGCTTCGACGCGTGTTTGCAGTTGACGGTCATACGGTACCCACTTTCCGCAGCTAACTCAGACGTTCACGGGGCTTGTTCTTGAGGTCGAAATTTCCAGAACGGACACCATCAAACCAAAAACGCACCGTTTGTTCGTTTGCGGTGTTTGGTCCGTACACATAATTGATATTGCGTGCCGTCCGTGCTGCGTTGCTGCTACGACGTAACTCATATTCGAAAATAATTCGAATTTTAAGTTTTCCATGGTCGCAAACACAACGCGATATCTAAACAAAAAGTCGTTTGACGGAAAAACAAATGAATAACTGATTTTGAAAAAGAATGTCATGGCTTGAAATTGAAATTAATTTGAATATTATATATACAGTCAAAACTCTCTATAGCGAATCGCAAGGGACTAAACAATTTCTTTCGTTATAATGAGGTTACATTATTCAGGGAGAGGCAAAAACAATACATTTTTCGCGATACTTACGTTTAATTCAAAAAGTAAATTATGTAGTTATTACACATTAATACTAATTTTAAATAAAAACTTACTAAACAATCATTTAAAATAATAATCAGTCATCTTAGTTTGAATTTTTTTGATGTGCCAATATTTTGCTTGTATATTTTTGTAGTGTCTATTGCTTTGGGAAGGTCTTGGAACAATATGTACGTGTCTATCAATTTCATTGTATCAAACATTTGTTGTAAACTCGCTGGTGCTGGAATTTCAGGGTCTTTGGATTGATCATCGTCTTCTTCCTTTTCTTCCTCCTTGCCTTTCGACACTGAATCAAGGATTTCTTCATCAGTTGGGGTCTCTGCTATAACCACGTCCTTGTCTGCTTCGTTAAAGCTTTGTAGAGCCTCTAGAGAGAATGAGTGAGGTGAGTTAAACTGTTTAATCCACTCACTCAGAGGCAAGTCATCTTCACTTCAACTAAGTCACTTAGTCACTTCAACTAAGTTCAAAGTGGCCACTAAGAACAAATGGCAATTTCATAGGTAAGGCCCTAATGTTATAACTTATATAGAATCATAACTTATCATGTTATCAAATCGAAACTATGTTTCTTTTCCCAAATTTGAAGAGAACAAACAAAATCTCAGCGAATGAAAATAATATGTAAAACTTACGAGTAGGTAGCCTTACCACTAATTCATAAGGGTTCTTAATCTGCAGAAACAGTATACTTACAGGTTGGTGATGTGGCCCCGTAAACCACAAAAAATCATAGTGAAATTTTTGTGTAGAGGTGCGTTTATGGAACTCCAATAAAAAAAAAATACCATAAATTTTATTAAAAAAGGATTATAGCGGTTTTAGGCTTCTACTTGATATGGTTTTTGTAATTTCAGTCAGTATAATAATCACCTCCCGTCACAGAAGTGCGGTCCATCCGCATTTCCTCGATACTGTGGAACAAACTGCCTCAAGAGGTCTTTCCATTAAGCCACGATATGGAGTTGTTCAAGAAAGCTGTGAATAGGATTTTGCAAGGTCGGCGGCGCACCCGCATACCCTCTGGTGTTGCAGGTGGTCCATGGGCGGCGGTGATACTTACCATCACGTGGGACCGCTTGCTCGCCCGCCCGCTTATCTATAAAACAAAAAATGTATGAATATTGATTAAACAATGTATTTTTGTCCTTCTAAAGTTTTTAAGCACAGTAACGATGATGGAAATGTTAGGTAACAATCAATCTTCGATTGAGGCACGATGACGCAGAGTGATAACATGAAGAGAGGTTTTCCAGCCGTAAGGTACCAGTAGAAATGAGCTTTTGATATGAAACTAAACCACAAAAACCCGGATCTACAGGGTAGATCACGACTGTTCATCCTTTTTTTTCAATTTGTCTTCTTTCTTCTATACACAGTGGCACTGAATTTTTGTTCGGTATAGTTTGTCGCAGGTGTTTTAGAATTCTCTTGAATTTTTAGCTGAAATTTGATCGAGTTTATAAATGCACGTAGGTACACAGTATCTACCTACTGTGAGAGTTTCGTTAAATATTAAAAGAAGTAAATAAATAATAAATATGATCATTTGCTAGGTATAATAAAACTGTAGAACCAGCGTGTCTGTACATTGAATATATTTCCCAAAAACTGATTGGAGGCGATGAAGGAAGAGTATCAGAATAAATTCAAACGGACGATTTTGAAATTTTTTGTCTGTTTGTCTGTTCGAACATGTTAATCTCCAAAACTACTGAACGGATTTTCATGCTGTTTCCACAAGTTAATTAAACTTAGCTTGGCGTTTGGAATAGGCTTTGTTTCAACGAAATCGGCTGACAGGAAGAAAAGATGCTGTATAGAAAGCTTTATAAATCAAATTAAAATTCCACGTGTACGAAGTCGCGAGCACAGCTAGTCTACAAATAAGTATGTTACAGATGAATGTGCTGTACGTGACTTCGAAGGCCTTTTAAGGTAGATCATTTGTTATTATCCAGGTCGAATTGCTGACCGATTTTTATCGACAATTTCTTAGGTATTGCTTCAATAGATATTACAGGATAATTATATATACTCGTATCACAATACATATTATAAATAGATCAATCTCGCGCATAATGACTCTAGAGATAACCTTATAAGTTTCAGGTCAAGCACTATAGATATATCACTAACTTCTCAACCTGCATCAAATCTTTACATATTTATTAAGTATATCAAATGTTAATAATAGTATTTTACAATTTCAAACATAATTTCAATTTTTCTAATATTAAGTTTATTATAATCTTACTTCACCATTAATTAATTTTGCATAAGTATTGCCTACTACTAGTTACATTTGGTAAGGTTGGTAAATTATTTTCTGGGTTTTTGTTTTAATTTATTGGGAAAAACAAAGGATTGTTCATAACATTTACACATTAAGGTAGGCGAATGAGTATGAATATGTATATAATCTGTTTAAACCGTTTTTCATATACAGATTATAAAAAACAGAAACAATTAATTCAGTTGGCACATTGGTTGGAAACATTTCTATTTCAAATGTGCTAACTGTAAACAAAATAATTTACTTTTACATCACGAGTATTTTATAAGTTACAATCTATTTCTCGACTAATGGGGATTGTACTAAGTGGCGTCGTTAGCTCTAATACGCGAACCCTCCTCCTTTATCCGGGCTTGGGACCGGCTGTGTTGCAGGACTAGCAGAAGACCTGCAACCCAGGCGGAGTTACCAGATTTTTTTACATTGGTAAATTACCCAGATCGTTAATAATCATGTACAAAAAAATATATGCTCACTTACGCTTGACATTGTTTAAGTAGATAAATAACTGTACATTGTGTAGTGTATTTGCATTTTTTTACCTTAGTTTTTATATTAAGTATACTTTGTAAATTAGTTGGTCTTGTAAGTGAAATAAAGATATTCTTAACTGAAAAATGTTGTTTTATCTATTTGTTTTGGCAAGATGCCGCCGTTTGGCCGATCGGGAGCCTGACAACAGGTTTATTTTTTTAGAAAGAAGACATCAGGCCTTCCAACCGCCCACCTGGTATTGTCGCTCATGAACATCCATGACACGTGCTAAAATTAGTGAAGACTGACGAATGTTGGCACGTTCTCGGATACGCCCGCCTACCTTTACAGACTCACGAGTGAATTTGGAAGAAAGTTGGGAAGTATGCGGAATAAAAAGTATAAAGTTGCTCATCCTTTTAAATTGAGATACTTCCTGGAGGAGACGATTATAAATTATAATGTGTATTATGTATTACGTAACAAATCTTTTTCAGTATCGTGTAAATAATCGATACAAAAATTCGTTGCGGGATCTTTAAAAAACTTTCAAAATTTATTATAGTGAAAGCTACAACTTCTAGAAGTATGACATTGTGCATATTAAAGCTAACGGTTTTTTTTTATAAGACAGATCCTATATTAGAGGCAAAATGACGAGGCGAGGAAAGTGGAGACAGTTTGTGACGCCTCGTCTCAACAATGAAGAGTGCCATGTACGACTCCCTTCGCATGGGTAATTTAGCTTCTAGTAAAGATCTGCTCTGTATACAATCTTTACTAATTTTTCACATTAGTCACATTTTTTTTATTATTTAGGGAAATAGGAGGACGAGCAAGCGGTCCCATGTGATGGCAAGTGTTATTCTATGTCATTATTCTATGACTGCAATATCTTCTTTTATAATTACATATATTACTAAATTATTGTGTAAATGCTATTTAAATATATTTACATAGTTGTGCGTTTTGTATATGTTGACATACAAACAACCAAAAATCCATTTTCAGTCGATGCATACGAACAGGCAGATGGAGTAGCAGGGTTTTCCAGCCGTGAGGTACCAGTAGAGGCGAGCTTTTGATGTGATACAAACTACAAAAGTTCGGATCTACAGGGTCCATCACGAATGTGCCATTTTATTATACTTCTCTTTTCAAATTATTTTCTTTCTTCCAATTGTCAATGATGAAGTTTTTCGCTAGCATCAAATCTTCTCTAGCGTTTTCAATCTAAAATATTCGTTAAAAAAAGTTCCTGCACCGGAACGGTGTAACATACAAACAGGTAACAAATAGGTGTAACAGGTATTTAAATAAACAAATTACGAAGTCGTATTCGTTATAAAAAATACATTCGTGTATTAAATACTTACGTACGTAAGTAGTTACTTTTGCTTACCTGCTGTTTTCTATATCGAGTTATGACTAATAACTATTAAATATAATTAGCTGCATTATAGTATTTAAAACATATTAAAACAAATAGGTAATGATTAGCTTTTAACTCGCAGCAATTATTTATTCACAGGTTATAAATGAAAAACAAGCCCCGAAAATATCTATAAAATATAATATAATAAAAATAAACATCTTAGAAACATTAAATTTATGTTTATACATACGTTTTGGTGGCATGTTTTGTTTTTGGACAGCTGGGGTTGTAACCCCAACTATCCAAAAGGATATTATTAAAGTGAAGACCTTGTTGAACTTGAACTTGTAGGGCTAGGGAACGTTAAAGGTCGTCCTAAAACAGTTTTCCAAATGTCTTGTTCCAGACTGTACAGTTTGGGGCACATTTTGGTATTACATCAGCTGAAAAAGCACTCAGACTTTTTACCGCCAACTTATGTAATCTAAAGTATCCACTAATCTACTTTTGTTATTTATATTTACTCGGATACTAAAAAGTGATAAATAAAAATGTTAAAAACAAAATATGTTCAAAATGTCCTTATAAATAAAAATAACCATAATCTTAGACAGCTTCGTGTAGATATTATGACTACATGAAATCGCATAAATCAAAATAAAAAAACACATGTGCGTATAAATATTGACAGTGAAAAAATGTTGCCAAAACTTTGCTGTGCTTATGATTTAACTAGTAAAATCCGGCAAGTGATTTTTATGTGATGCGTGTTTATACCTACAAACGAAAAATCCAAAAATGTTTGCTTGGAGCTGCGCATAATTAAGGGCGTAGTCAGGATTTTATCCAGGGTGGGGCAAAGCAAACATTTTTTTTATAATTTAAATAGAGATAGTGTAATGTATAAAGTATGTTACTTATTCTTTCCTAAGATTATATCTATGCAAGCGCCCCAACCTACCTCACCGTGGCAACGCCCATGTGCATAGTTTGTAAATCATACCGCAATAACTTTTCCAAAAATGATTAATGTATAAACCATCGATCATCCAAAATACAGAGATGTAGCATTTCAGTCTGTTACTTGACATCTAAAGATAATGTACAATTTTAGCAGATTTTTCTATTGCAATTGAACAGCTAAAAATGCCTTCTTGCGTAGGTACTACAAACGTATAATAATTGAATAAAAATGTCGGAAAAGTTGATGGTATAACATACCATCAGTTAGTATTGTAATAAAAGCGTATAATAGAAATATTTAAAATAACATTTTTCCTGTCAAACTTATAAGGACTTATAGTCAGTATTGCCATACCATAGAGATATTTTTTGTACTGTAATATTCTTTATCTAATGGTGTTATCAGAATTTAAAAAATCTCTCTGATATAGAAATAAGCAAAACTATGTTTTTTTTTATTAAATATACCGAAATAATTTTAATAATACAATATTTTGTGGTACGTTTGTTGACGTAACTGACTTCAATCAAATAATAAAGCAAAAGCCCTTAAAAATATATTTTTATTACTCGCTTTTTGTAATAGTAATATTTTATTTGTCACTTGTATCATTAGTGTCAATCATTTTTGTCACAAGGAATTATCGATATCTATATTTTGTTTGATCGATGGTATAAAGCAAAGACTTCTTAATACTTTTTAAGCTAGTATTAAAAATTCTTTGGTATAAACCTTAATATTAATAATATTTCTTAATACTAGCTTCTTAATAATAGATACTTAATACTAGCGTAATAAACATGGGTTTGATAGGATTTTATTAAAATCGTAAAAAATATTTAATGTCCAAAAACAATCAATAATAAAATCAATTCTTTACTTGATATATATCAACATCATTCAATACTAAATCAAGGATCTCCATACAATAGAAACTTCAAATGTATTTGTTCGCTTTAAGTAGGTTCGCTTTAGTTAACTACAATGTTAACTTATCCAAATGTTCTATGTTCGCTGTTGGATTACCAATAAAGAAAACACAATTGAAATAGAAACATATACATCACAAACGGCGAATAAATGTTTACTCAAATTATAGGGAGGGATTATTGAAATTGGAACCGATTACACAGCAGACAGACGCAATAACAACTAAGTTGAATTGGTCGTATAACGCATAAAAAAGATATTAACATAATATAACATTATCGTTTATTAGGTATAATACGCATATAATAAGGTATAATACATAATACGCAAAAAGCAATTTCGAATGCAAGTTACAACAATGAGAGGACAAACCGCAGTGGAAAAGGATGCACACTGTACTAAAGATAAGTCCCAAATAACAAGCAAGTGCATAATTTTTTAAATACCTTTAAATGCTTAAATCGTTTAAGTGAACTTAATTTTACTCATAGGTAGTGCAATATACAAAATATCCATCTACATATTTTAACATGAGAATTATTATTAACAACCCTATACTTAATCAAACTAATCACGCTATAAACTTCCTATAGAAGTGTACGTATGTACATACCTAAGCTCCATTTTGCCATAACATTATTATCTTTTTGCTTCGGATCACCACTCAAATTTAATACGTAAAAACATTAGCAAAGATAGTTTTTTTTTATCAATGTACTTAAACTGCATAAAATGCGTGCCGTCAGAGTGAAGCGCAGTTCCAGACTGGACTAGCCCTCATCCCCCTCATTGCTTGCACTAGCGTATCTGTAGCTATAGTGAGATTCAGGTACAGAGTACAGGGCTGGGACACGTATCTATCGATGGAAATATTTAACACAATATAGACTCACGTCTAACTTGAAAAAACTTGAAAAAAGAACTGAGTTTCGTTTTAGGGTTCCTTCGAGAAGAAAATCAGAGCACTATTTCTGTCCATCATCGATATAGATACCATTTTTGAACGTAAAGGGGGGATGAGATTGACCGAGTTACCCCACTCTCATAGAAAACTGCAGTGAAACGCAACAAAGTACTTTAAGAGTGAGTGCACTTTCCTTTTCTTTCCATCCGATCTCAAATCATCTTTCCCCGATTCCTACATTCAGTGGATGCGAATAGTATTAGATGCATCCACTCTGATATTATCCCGTTTGTTTTCCTCTCATCCAATGGAATGAAAGGTTCTGAATGGGGCGGCATTTGGATGGGATACCTACTCCTTATTCCCAATTCTTCCCAATCCCCTTTCTAAATCTTAATACCTTAATTAATAAAGTTACACAGCGCATCTGTTGAATCTGCCAACCTTAGAGGAAATTGTTTCTTTTTCAAAGGCAGCTCTTTTGTCTAATGTTAGCGTGTATTACAGATATCGGTCAGTAACCCATACGTTTCATTTTCTCCCTGTAAAAACAATAGAAAAAAGGACTATGAGAAAATAAACAACAGAATACGGAATTCACAACCAGCGATTGATATTACTCGAGGATGAGCTTCATGGATTGTGTTTCATTGACCTAGAATTCGAAGTCGCTAATTACTATAAAAAACTTTATATAATACAAAGAAAAAGTTATATTATAAAAAAAATCTTCTTTATTATAAACAGTGTTGAAAGTAGAATAAACAAAGTTTCAGATAGTAGGTAATTAGCTAAACTTTCATAATGATACCTTACATATTTAATATATGATGTCTTTTCGACATTTCGTGAAAATGTCACGGAAATGTGGGCTTTTTTATTTAACATCTACCAATGTACAATAAATCAGATGCACAAAGCGCTGGAGTCGTGTGTTTTTTTATAGAAGACATGGCAGACGAGCGGGTACATGATGGTAAGTGGTCCCAGCCGCCTATGGTCATCTGCAACACCAGGGCCCCATGTCGTAGCATAGCGGAAAAACTTCAGTTGGCAGTTTATTCCACAACAGGATTCTCAGTAGGTATATAGTGTCTTGATGACCGCACTGTACTCAGTGACTGCAATGAAGGGCGGGTGAACCGCAAGACGATAGCGGGAGGTGCGATGTTAAAAATCCAAAGTTGGCATCAAACTGAACAGCTCTTCAGAACGTTCCCCATTTAATCCCCATATAATAATCCCAATACAAGAAAGAGTTAATATTATATGTTAATTGCATTTTAACAATCTTGCTCTTATGAGCATAACATATGGTCAATTATTGCCATTGCTCTGATGCTATGGGGACATAGCACCAGAGCAATGGCGAAACAAGAATTGGATGTGCCCAGAGTTTAGAAACACGAAAATATATAGTACCTATATTTGAAACTAATTTACCTTTAGATTTAAGAATTAAAAATATGTCAAAGTTGTCCTTCAAAAACAAATTAAAAAAAACATTTGTAATACAGATAAAAAATAAATAAAAGTTTATATAACAGTATTAACATAGTATTAAGTAGTAAAACAACAGTATTAACATAGTTTGTATCATAATACAACATTTGTCATAAAGTCATAATATACATACTATATATATATATATATATATATACCTAAATGTACAGTAGCTCCACTACAATTAATTTAAGCAGAGAGCAGTTCTGCCGACAAACTGGTTGGCAGTTTAAAATAAACATATAAGTGATGGATTAAGGCCTGAAACTGTCTCGTGATTACTTGATTACATTACAAGCTTATATTGATCGATAATGCTTGTTTCATGACATGAAATGTCACACAATAACGAAATCTCTATCTTGTTTTTATTGATTTGTCTTAGTTATATACTTCACCTTTCGTTCAAGATATCTGTATCTATCTATATTCAAACATTTTTTATATACGTATGTTTATGATTATGTTAATATTCGTATGTATTGTGCAGATATATCTATTGGTATTCATGTAATGTAGTTATTTATGCATAAGTTTGTAATTTACCCGGCAGTTAAATTTCGTTAAAGAATTAACCAACACAACGAAAGGACTTTGGTAAGTCAAAGGGTTTACCAAAAGTTGTCTGGAAGACTTCGGTGTTAACGATAAGAGCGCCTTTTATACTATTTTGTATTGTGTTGTATTTTTATCTATGATGTATAATAAAAAATACTTATTTACAATAAGATAACGATTACATAGTTATAATCGATTTTACGTTTTATCTAGGCATCAAACAAATGCTCGCTGTCTGGGGGAAGGGTGCGGCCAGACGCAGGGGTTTTCTGAAGCCCCTCGCAGTCTGTCTGCCAATGCATCGATTTGTTAGAACTACAAAACTGTGAAGCCGTTCGAACGTTAAAGACATGGATCTCGTACACAATTTATATAACACATAATTTTACAGCACACATATTTAAAAAAAATTTATAGGTAATATAAAAATATACTATAGGTGAAGAAATATAAAATTAACTGGACTTTGTACTACATGGATTATAAATGCGTTTCTTACAAGTTCCGTGTGAAAATTGAAAAACACATTTTAAAAATCTGAGTTAGCATATAAGGATAGATGGAATAGATAAGTATGTGTAATTTTAGAAAAACAATTCTATATACGAATTAGTTTGTCAATTAAATGTATTTAGATATATAATATTTAAAATATGACTTCATTATACATACCATAACATTCCATCATCTCGAAACTTAACCGTGATAACCTTTGCAAGTTATTTTCAAAATCGCTGGACTGATTTAATAAAAAGCACTCTATAACCTTCCCTGATAAACACGGCTTCGCCCGTTTGGAACCTAATTTCCAAATCAATTTATCAGTGTGTTTAGATAAGGCTATTATTAGATAAGGTTTAGATAATGCTGCAATCCCACAATTGCTAGTTGCGTAAGACTGACCGAATTACCTCTCTGTCACGGAAGATTTCCGTGAAACATACCAATCTCTTTCGGGATTGAGTGGGAATTGCCGAGCCCATTTCCCATCCCATCTAATTCAGTAGAAACTAAAATGAGGTAAAGGAAAACACTTCGTCCCGTTGCGCAATCTCCAATTCCTCCCAATTGTTATCTACTTCCCAACCCTCTCTTTAATCTTCATTCTCCAGAATATAGGGAAAAGTGTACCTATAGCTAAATAGAAGCAAGTAGTACTGCGTCATGAAAATTATATTACAGAAATTGCACTATTATTTTCTCCGCAACAAAGGAGATGAAACCTACCATATACATGCATACTGAATATCTAGATGTCTAGCGCCAGTTGCGAGCTGAATCGATTAATCATACTGCGCATGCAACAAACTGGACCAATCGCAAGCAGCAACGGGGATGCAACGAAAGGTCAATGTACTGCACTTTGTTCATAAAATATATAGGTTTTAATACTATTTCACATACAAAGAGAAACAAACTATTCAAAATCTTAAACAAGCATTAGACGTTTAAACAATTGTTTGTTTGTTCGAAAAACCGATCTTGGGCCTTTTGGATTGGCTTGGCCGATCTTGGATAACTGGAAGAGTGAATACGCTAAACAGTCGTCAAAACACTTTTCTGTCATCTGACAATAATGGCCAGCGTAAAAATTGTAATAAGTATATACATATAAATAAATAATGTATTATGAATATAAATAAATACTAGGTTTCCTTGTGTCGTGGTCAAGAAAAACATTCAAAGACGAACACCACCCAGACCAGACCAAATATTTGTCTTTAAACAATGAATGGGAACTTCTAGTCTGCAAACTGGGTCTCTACCAACCGGGATAATCAGTTGGTCGTAATATTAAACGCGGGAGTAAAATAATTAATTAGCATATTTAATTTATGATGGTGCATAGGTATATTTATTTATTACAATTACAATTTATAGGTATCATTTATTCTAATTACAATTTGTTTATATTAATTTATAGTAGATTCATTTACTTAACAATTGATTCATAGTCAATTTGACAAAGAACACAGTAATATAGAAATGTTTGTTGGTTTTGCTGAATTATCATTAAACATTTGATTGCAATATTTCAATAGTAATAGTGTTGATTTTTTATATACAACTTATAATTTAAAAAAAATATATATCTGAAAATAAGTTGCTTTTCAGTATGGGGAGTAGATTTTACCAGATTTTATAATTCTACCAGTTATTTTTTTTTTATAACTTATTGTTAATTTCTAGTACCTATATCTTTTATATGAATCCCGTTTTTATGTAAGCTGGTTTCATCCACGCCACGCGCCGCCTAGACGCCTATACTAATTAATGAATACTACGAACGTTTTAGATAGAACAACAATACTTTACATGTTTGTAACTTTTGATTTGTTCCCTAAAATAATTTTATTTTTCTCTGGGACAGTTTTATATATTTTAAATAGATTCACATGTTTCATGTTGCGCGTTACTTCAGTAACACGTATATGTATAACATTAAGAATTAAGGGGCCGTGCGAATATAGCTATCAATAGAAGTTAATATTGTTAATTTTAAGTATTTAATAATATAAGAAAATGATACCATGTTACTGGAGATCCCCACACTAAGCGTAACCTGGATTGTGGGGATAACAGGTGGGGATCAATGTTGGAAATTGACGCGGTCTTAGCTCCGACATTTGTAGTCCTAAATTATTAATATTAATTGTCCCTTGGCCACATCTGCCTTTTTGAATGAATAACTAAATTGGTCATAACTGCGACTAGTTTTTTTTTATAACTTGTTCATTTTTCTAATATAATTTTTATTCTACACGCAGTTACGCAAATCAAATACCCTCATTGGAACTATTGCATGGAATTATGGAACTATTAGTGAGTAATGAGCACTACGAACGTTTTTGACAGAACAACAAAATTGTATATTGTTAAGTTTAGAAGTTGTAAGTTTTAGATTTATCTGTAAGTTTTAGATTTATTTTCTTAAATAACTTTATTATTCACATAATAATTTTATATATTTTAAATTGGTTGACGTTTTTCGGGTTTTGCGTTAGTCTGGTGACACGTTGCGTGATCAAGCTCGTAATTGAAATCCTTACTAATAAGGTCCTTTACCTATTAAATTGCCGTTTTACATAGAAAAACATAAAAATATATTTTTTTTACCTAAATTATGTATTTAATTAATCGAAGTATTGTCCATTATTATATTAACAATGCACTTTTGACACTTTAATGGAAATTGATTGATGTCTCTGCTATAGAAGTCCTGGGACTGGGAATAGATGAATTCTCTAAAGGCGTTTTCACTGCCTCATTGGAGTTGCATTTTTATCCCTGTAAAAAGTTATTAAAATTCCGGAAATAAAGGAAATCAGTAAGGGCAAGGTCTGGCGAGTACGGTGGGGGTGGGTGACGGAGACTTTCCAGGCGAAGCTCCTGTAACTTTGAGACTGTCTGTCGTACAATGGAGTTATCATGTAGAATTAGCGGATTAGAGCGATTGACCAGAGTCGGTTATTTGATAGCAAGCTTGACCATCATCGTTGCAGTTCTTCACAGTACACATCTGCATTAATTGTTGTGGCAGATGTCGAGAAGTTGTAGCGGATAAGTGAATAATACCGACACAGGATCACCATAGAGTCAACGTGAGCTTCTTTTGACTTGTCAGTTTACGTTGGGGACATTGTTTGACTTATCATACAGGATCCACTTCTCATCACAAATAACAATATGATTCAGGACCCCTTCATTTTGTGCCGGTTGAGCTAAATAAGGCAAGCTTCGACGCGTGTTTGCAGCTGACTTTCATTAAACTCATACGGTACCCACTTTCCGAGCTTCTTCACTTTCCCGATTTGACACAAATGAATCAATATCATTTTGTTACTTACGTCGAAGGCTGCAGCTAACCTGAGTTAGCTTCAAACCACGTCTAACGTGGTTTAAAATGATCCGCTTCCACTATTGCCTTCAATTCATCATTATGGACTATAGTCTTCGGTCGTCCATGGGGCTTGTTCTCGAAGTCGAAATTTCCAGAAAGGAACTGATTCAACCAAAAACGCACCGTGCGTTTGTTTGCGGTATTTGGTCCGTACTGTTGATATTGCGTGTCGTCTGTGCTGTGTTGCTGCAACGACGGAACTCATATTCGAAAACAATGCAAATTTTTAACTGTTCCATGGTCGCAAACACAACGCGATATCTAAACAAAAAGTCATTTGACTTAAAACAAATGAATAACTGACTTAAAACAATGAATTCTTTAGGTAAATTGAAATTAATTTGAATTTGGAATTCCAAGTCAAACGCAAGATAAGCCACTATGATCAAACAGCAATTTCAAAGGTAACGCCCTAATAATTCGTTGTTCGGCCGTCGCGCGCCGATATGTTTTGATTGATATACGTTCGACGCGAAAACTTAGAAAACATTTATTACACACTTGACTGAGCCATTGTAGATGTATAATACTTTTAGATGTATATCTAGTCGAGAAGTTTTTTAATTCGCGCAGGATTCCTTAGGATATTTTCCACCACCGCCAAGTTAGTAATAACTGATAATCCGTACTTAGTAGAAGTGTGATGTCGGCCGAGTTTCGAATAGTTGTTAGCACTAAATATTAAGCAATAGTTGGTAAGGAAGTAAAGTGCAATGTAGTGTCGGCCGGCTATACCCCACCCCATCTCTTTCCATAGGTGTCTTAAGAAGCGACAAAGCGAAATAACAAAGCGATCGCTGATAGTGATAACGATAGCGATCACAAGTCCCAAGGTATTACACAGGGCCGTCTTTACCAGGGGGTGCAAGGGGTGCGGTGCACCCCGGGCGCTCACCTTTTAAAGGTAATGAAAAAATATAACGCTATAGTAAACAATTACACAATAGGATATTTGACTGTCATAGGATACACAATAGGATATTTGACTGTCATAGGATACACAATAGGATATTTGACTGTCATAGGATACACAATAGGATGTTTGACTGTCTTAGGATACACTCCCGCACCCCGGCGCAGAATAGACTTAAGACGGCCCTGGTATTACACCATCTCTAAAGGAGTGGACTTACCAACCCGCTTGGTCAGCGTGGCGCTTTAAGGCCATACAGCCCTCATGCTCAAGATAATGTGCACTAGGAGGGCCATGTCCAGAAGGGGATGATAAA
Source organism: Sesia apiformis (assembly GCA_914767545.1). Lineage (NCBI taxonomy): Eukaryota > Metazoa > Arthropoda > Insecta > Lepidoptera > Sesiidae > Sesia > Sesia apiformis. The sequence goes on along the minus strand of OU611947.1, from coordinate 11,477,101 downwards.
AGGACTAGTTACGGTACTTAGTATTACGAAACTCAGTATTACGGGTCGCAGTTTATTCATAAATGTTAATTTAGAATATATATCCCTAGGCTATTAGCTCATATTTATATTATATATAAGTAGGAGCAATTTATAATAAAGCCTTTAATAGTTAAGATTTTGCAATTTCATCACTTTATGTCCAATTTTATGAATCACCTAATAAACTCAGAATGAGTTACGAGAAAATGTTACGAATCTTTTTTTTGCAAAACAAAATATTTTTTTTAATTAGTACTAAATTTTTCATACAAATTTTTATGATTTTTTACAAGAATATACATTGTTACGAACTTTTTGTAAAAATATCGCAATTAGGTAAGTAACTCTGAATCATGACCACAATCCATGTTTTCGGACTGCGGGAAGTTATTAATATAAAATATATTTATCTTAAAAGATTGCGTATCATATAATTTATACATCTTACTTGTATTGTATAATTTGTAATGATTGAGATATGTAAAAATGTTAGCAAAGACTCTTTGAATGGAAGAAGGGAGGAGTGGGATGCAACCCCATATTGTCCTCCCGATACTTTATTACAGACATTATGTGTATTCAGTTAACAACATTATAAGGAAATGTTAAATACTAAGATAATTTTAAAATTCTGTACCTGCTGATTATGTTTAGCCAATAACGAAGCAGCACGGGTAATTGCTACTACTTATGTAAGTACATTGTAATATGCATAGAAGTTGCAGTGATGATGGGTTGATAGGGTTGCAATATTGATCGGGACACACGGGCCGGGATGCGCCGCCCGTCCCTAGCCACCCTAGGAATTCAGCTCCCGGCTCCCAGTCTGGGCGAGCTCTCCCCGCGTAGCGCTCATTTACGTTGCAGTTCCGTAATATTGCAATACTTTTTGATATTTTAAAACTTGTAATTTCGTTCCGTACTTAAATTTACTAAATAGATAATTAAGTTTTACACCTTTATTGAGAATTAATACACGAACAAAATTTGTCAATATTTATGTTCTGCAGGACCACGTGACACAAACGTAAGACTTTATTGTTGCTTTGTTTAAACCGTTTAATGTTTTTGTAAATAAGATGCTTATAATATTTTTTGATATCTGTTCTAATTTTCTTTTCATATAATCCAATTTCATTACCCTATGTAATGAAATGCGTTTCGCTGGCGGTGCACATTATATTGCGATGCTATTAAATTACGGCCGAATTTGAGACGTTGTATTTGTTTTTGCTATATATTGTCGTCATATTTTATTATTGTTATTATTTACTTATTATTAGGTTATTATTTCACGTAATATGTCTAATTTAGTGTTTAGTATCGACGCACCCCTTTACTCTAATTGCTGTTTCTGCAAAGCGTTTTTATTGTTGCAAGTAGTTTTAAAAATGACATGATAATGCATTTCTGGTATCCAAATATAGCTGAATCGATCTGCGCGTAGACCATAGAAAACTTCCTCTGCGCACCTTAGGGCGCCATAATGAATTAGTTTATAGAAAAGCAACAAGGTGCGCAGATCACAAAAAAAGTTTTACACGCATAAATATGGTGGTTTAAACAATCTATAAGAATTTTAAGAGAAAGAAATCTGGAGTTCTGTGGCTTACACAGTTTCCACAAACAAAACTAAATTTGAGGCGGATAGTCGTTTTGCCAACAAAAAGAATCATATTGGCGCAAGTTCGCGCATGCGATTTACATACGAGTAATGTGATAATAGCTTATATGTAAAAGAGCTTTTGCGATATTTAAAATAATGCCTATTCTCATGTGACAAACAATCGGCGCAATTATACAATAATTATAGTAAATAGGTATTTTCTTTCAATTTTTTAATGTGCAATGTACACTTCAATGTTCATGAGAATTTCAATGTTTATTCAAAAATGGTTTATTCGTAAGTTAGGGGCTGAAAATAGTGATTTTATATAATTCAATAAACATACCAATCAATTAAAAAACAGAGCATTACAATACTTACAAAGTGGCATTTGCAAGTCTGTCAAATGTACCGATCCGTCAATTCAGTCTATCATCTGACGGCTACCAAGAACTATTGATAGTTTATACCTTTTTACAATAACAGCAATAGTTTAGACGAAACGGTGAGTCAATGTAAAAAATTAAAACAAATTTTGAAATAATCGAAGAGTGAAGATTTTTTTTTTATAATTTGTAATATTATTTACCTATGATGTAATATTTCGTAGTAAATGTGTTTGCGTAATTTATTTTAAGTAATTAAAATACTCTTAAAAACATGATTCCTACTACTAGTTTATTGTGACAGTAAGATTTTATACCACTGGTATCATTTATGTAGAGTTTTTTAAAATAAATTATCTATCTATTTTAGTATGGTTGATCGATGTTTAAAGTCAGGTCTCCTGCGTGTGTTTTTGTGTAGGTGTTTTAAACATTTATGTATGTAAACCACTACCAAAAAAAATCCAAATCTGTGATGTAAACATTAGGATATAAACTTTAGGGTCAAGTTTTTCGCTTCACACTTCGTAATTTTTGGTTTTCTGTTACCGTCGGAAAACATCTACACATTTAACCCCCGAGCGCGGGTCGAAAGATGAAGAACAATCATTTCCGCTTGCATAATATAGGCATTTATTATAAGTATACACGCTGATATTTTAATGGCTTTAGAGCCGCGATCCCTATGTTAATAGTATCAATACATAATTTTAAATTAAAAATATGAGCACAAAAAATCTTCCAAAATTAAAAACAAATAATACTAGGGCAGTAGTGAGAACTCGTAATAACCTGCACGTATCACTTCACGTGTCGTCAGGTCTCCTCGCACTTTGTAAAACCTCCATAAAAAGCCATCTTAAATATGGTTTATTCACATTTTTACATATACCTTCAAACCTTAGTCATTGACAAGGACATGAATTCGTGGAAGCGCGTAGTGATAACTGCATATCTTTTTTTTTTCAAAATTTTCTTAGAAAACTATACATATGTACGCTATTTTTGAATAGCGTATTATCTGTACTTCTCATACTTTTAGAATTATATTTGATATAAACTTAAACTATAAAGTTAAGAAATAAAATATTAAGGTACTCTATTTATAGGTATAACGGTACATTTTTTATTACTGTTTTCCCCGTTGCCGATGTTGAGATATTTATTGCATTCTATTTTTTAAACCTGCCATCGCAACCATCATTATTCGAGAGGTCACTTGGACTGATTTTTAATCCCATAGAGGTATTTTTTTCATTTGATATTGCCGGAATGGCTGCATACTTTCTTCTATTTGGGCTTAAATTTAATTGATAATATGCTTGCGTCATGTCTATCTGCGAGAAATAAACTGAACCAAATAGAGAATCCAAGATATCGGTATTATTTGGAAGATGGAATTTATTGTCTAAAATCCGATCATTCAGTTTTCCAAAAACCAATGACAAGCCCCCATTTTTTAGAATTATCTTCCGTTTTTTTGGGTACTAACAGTATTGGGCTTGACCACTGACTGTTAGCTGGTTCAATGATGTCATCATTGAATTGAATCATTGAGTGTATTCTATCTACCTGTCTGTCAATTACATTTCACTGGGAAAACGGTAACTTTTTGTTTACAAAAATATTGTTTTACAAAAATAGGATCAGCATTTGGTTTTAATTGAACGGTTTATTCGTACACATTCGTTGTTGTTAATTTGTCTTCCGGCAGATAAAAAACATCGGAATACTATGTAAATATATTTTGAATTGGGTTTTTTCTTCATTATTTAAATGATGACGATAACAATAACTTACTAACTCAAGCTCCATTAATATCGTTCTCTTGAAAATTGCATATAGAGTAATCCGATAACTTCTCAATGTTAGGCCTAAAATAGCTCAGTCCAACCTCATTCTCACTAGTATATAACATCTGTACCGAAATTTTCCCTTGCTTTGGTTTATAAATACATCCAGATAAGAACACACTCGTCTTTTACCTTTGTTTCTATGTGGAATCTAAAAGTGGAATCTATCTAAAAGTGATACCTAATACTGATAATTTTACGGAATTATTGAAGTCACTTGCCATAATACAATTATGACCGGAAAAACTGAAACCGCTCTACTTCAGTTTCGGATTCGTGGACTTCCTGCTTCATATGATTTATGTTACGAGTATTTTGTATAGTTTTACCTCTATTAAATCTCCCTCGAGGTTGTCCACGAATCCGCGATGCTTCACCCCGGCCATATTGAGATCCGCGAGTTGTTCATTGGAGCGTGAACTGCTTCCTTTCACTCTGATGACCGCTTCTATAATTATTGCTTCTAAATCCTCTAGTTGAAAAATAACACAGGTCTACAGTGATTTTGCTGATTTAGATTTTGAGATCTTTTTATAGTAATTTCCATGTGCTGATTTCAAAGATGAAGTCTGATACTGTTACTGTTAAAGTTAAGTTACTGATACTGTTAAAGATGATACTGTTTCTTTGGAAATTTATATTCTTGTTATTTTTATCTTGACCTTACCTTTTAAAGTAATTCGCCCGCGGCTCTAAAACCATTAAAATTTCAGTGTGTATATGTATAGATTACACAAAAGTAAAAATTTCGAGGCCATTATCAGAGTACTCTATATCTTTTGTTTTTGAAATCAAATCTATAATTGCATAAAATAGGCAGCCGTTTTTCCTCTTCTGAAATCATTTTGGTTTATCCGGTATTTTTAAAACATCAAGTAAAATCATGAAACCAGGTGCGTATGTTTCGGACACCTTCTGTGTATTGTTTTTTTGTAATGTTTAGAGAAAAACATGAGTTGGATATCCGCCTCAAGTTTAGACATACATAATTAGGTTTTAACTAAATAACGTAGTTCAAACAAAATAAGTACGGTGAGCCCACGAGAACGTTGAGCAATTACACGTTTGATTCCTTTGAAAGAACAGACAGTGATAAAGTTGCAATTATATTAGGGCCTTACCTATGAAATTGCCGTTTGTTCATAGTGGGCACATTGATTTTAGTTATTTTGCGTTTCCAGATTCAAATTAATTTCAATTTAAAGCTACGACATTGTTTTTTATAATCAGGTAGGTATTCATTTGGTTATCCGTCAAACGACTTTTTTCTTAGATATCACAGACGACACGCAACATAGACGATGTGTACGGACCAAACACTGCAAACGAATGGACGATGCATTTTTGGTTTGATCGTTTCCGTTCTAGAAATTTCGACCTCAAGAACAAGCCCCGCCCCCATGGACGACCGGAGAATAAAGTCCATAATGATGAATTGATAACAATAGTGGAAGCGGATTCATCTCAAACCATGTCTGAGTTAGAAGCAGCCTTCGTCATAAGTAACAAAGCGATATTGATTCATTTACGTCAAACCGAGAAGTGAAGAAGTTTCGAAAGTGGGTACCGTATGAGTTTAATGAAAGTCACCTGCAAACACACGTCGAAACTTGCCTTACTTAGCTCAACTAATGAAGGGGTTCTGAATCATATTGTCACTTGTGATGAGAAGTGAATCCTGTACGATAAGTCAAACAATGTCCCCAACGTAAACTGACAAGTCAAAAGAAGCTCACGTTGACTCTATGGTGATCCTGTGTCGGTATTATTTACTTATCCGCTACAGCTTCTCGACATCTGCCACAACAATTAATGCAGATGTGTACTGTGAAGAACTGCAACGATGATGGTCAAGCTTGTTATCAAATAACCGACTCTGGTCAATCGCTCTAATCCGCTATTTCTACATGATAACTTCATTGCACGACAGACAGTCTCAAAGTTACAGGAGCTTCGCCTGGAAAGTCTCCGTCACCCACCCCCACCGTACTCGTCAGACCTTGCCCTTACTGTTTTCCTTTATTTTCGGAATTTGAATAACTTTATACAGGGATAAAAATGCAACTCCAATGAGGCAGTGAAAACGCCTATAGAGAATTCATCTATTCCCAGTCCCAGGACTGCTATAGATAGCAGAGGCATCAATCAACTTCCATTAAAGTATCAAAAGTGCATTGATTATAATATAATAATGGACAATACTTCGATAAAATTTTCATACAGAATAAATATTTGAATTTTTCCATATAGAACGGCAATTTCATAGGAAAGTATCTAATAAATTGACAAGTTAGACTTGCGAGCTAAAATAGTTCTTACTCCTATGTGGTAGAAATGTCAAATTGAAACTCGGCTTAGGAAGTCAGTACTCAATATTATCATTGGCAAACTGTACCTACTCATATAGATATTTAAAATTATCATCGGCGCTAGTGTGTATATGTAATTTACAAGTAAGTTTACACTGATAAATCGAACCTTATCAATCTAACATAAAGTTCCAAACTATTTTAGAAATCCTAATTTGTCTACAGGCACTTTCCTGATTTTTGCTTGTAAGAGATAAAACATAAATTTATCCTTCAATGTATGGTTGTTCTTTTTATTTTATAATGGATAGGTATATTTCGGAACAAGGATACTCCGAGGTTGAGTGGCAATTTTACATTGGTATAATTTTGTGAAGCTCATTTGAGCGAAATCGCATTACCGATTAAATAGTGTATCTAATAGGTTAATATTTTTTTAAATTTATGTATTCACAAACATATTCTTTTAAAATTTATAAAAGATACATAGGTGATTATACTTATGCGTTATAAAATATATTTTACGGGTTACAATTGTAATATTAGGTACAAATTTTCAAAATACAGCCTTTATGCTTTTCAAAGTACTTACCCTTACAGTCTTTATGTAAAATTTCATTCGTCCGAACAAGTTTCGGATATAGTTTTTTAGGCCTTCATCAAGCACCTCTTTTACTGCTTCTACAAATGAATCTGGCGCGTCTTCGCGACTTCCGTATCCGGATTTATAGATCCAAGATCCTTTATACAATACAATGATGTTATACACTCGCCTATATGCACCAGCTTCCAATTTTGACATCATGTCACGACATCGTACGACACGAAGTTGCTTTTGAGCGATTGTTCGGCACCTAGAGTGAAACTAACCTTCAAGCTTTTAAATCTCCATTTAAAATTTAATGAACACTTTCGGTTCCAATCTGAAGAATCTCTTTGTATGAAATTCGTCTATTTTTGTTAATTATGTTTTTATTGCTAATACGTTTTCTTTCGTAACTTAACAGCCATTAAAAGGCGACCCGTCAGCCATAGTTAGCCGAACGATGCTTGTACCTACCAACGCGAACGGTACACAAGGTTGCCTTACAAGCATAGTTACCTACTTGTCTGAAAATATCACTTGAAGTCTATAATAACATTCTTCAGGTTTTAAAGTACCTACATTTGAAATCGTACAAAATCATGGCGCGACGATGTTTCACCAAAGATTTAGCGAATATTACTTACTATTTATTATACTACTATTATTATTTATTTATTATTATTTTTTATTTCTTTACTTTATTATTTATTTATTTTATTTATTTATTATTTTACTTTAATTTTGTACGTCAAGGAAGGAAATTTGAATTTAGAATGTCTAATTTTTTCTTATGTTTAGTTAGAATATTTAAAATCGGCTAGTGTCCCATAGCTAAAAACACTTTGTTGTAAAACTTTCTGAGTGCCCTGGTGCTAGACACATAGATAGCCAATAGCACAAATTATATAATCCTGCCATTGTAACGATTTATCGTACCTTATATTTACAGGTTGCAAGGGCACCGCGATATTTACGTCTATTGTGGGCCCACTCTATCTCAATGGGCTAGTAAATATGCCCCCTAGGTAAGTAGGTACGGTACCATAATGTCACAAAGTAATCACTAAACGAACAAATCAAATGCTTGTAATAATTAATACAGAGTATAAAACTTTTATATTTCATAGGTAAATGTTTCACAATCATCTTATCCTCTCAATCATCCTCACAATCTTATCCTTGTCCCGTTATATTTCCTAAACCTCAACGTTTCCAATACTTTTTCGAAATCTACTTCTAAAACTTCAAATGCAAGAAGCGTACCCATTCTTCTAAACCTAGCACTGGAACTACCCTAATCTGCACCTGTTGCTTTACTCGTATCTCTATTTAATTGTGATATCTGTGGTCATGAACGTCACGATGTGATTTAATTGATGTATACCTATATGTTGCAGGGTAGGTTCGCTTCCTCCATGGTACTATGCTCGACCAGACGGGAAGCGCAAGTACGAAGGTCGTTTCTGCTTCCGCTCGATGTAAGTAATGCTTATGGCGCTAATAGCTATTATCTTTTTACAGAAGTTATTGTATGTTCGGTTAACTGAAATATAGTGTAGTTTTGTGAATTTTTTTTTTTGATATAAACCTATAGTCCCAAAGTAGGGCACAACCGTTTAGTCATTTGTAGTCGCACTGGCCATTACGAGATTACTCTTTTTAGTGTTATATATACCTTTAGGCTTTTGATACCCGCCCTGTTAATCTACAAGTCAAGTTATCAATACCCAATTTTCGGCGATGTGTTGTTTCCCATCAACTTGTAGGATGTACGTGATACGAGGACGTGAAGGGTGCTACAATATAACTTATAAAGATGGGAGCAAGAGTTGCTCCCTGTGGAGAAATACAAGATCCAAATTAACGAATAATTATCTTAGGATAGTTATTTGGGTGTGTAGAGTAAACTGCTACCACACGCAGGCGAATAGAGGCGAAGTTACGACACGATAGAATAAGTATAAATACTTGAAAAAAGCAAAAAATCAACCTAAGACATATTAAAAATAGCTTCGAACTAGATATGTCTCTCCAATGCTTGTGGATATAGGCCTCTCTGAAGGACCGCCATCAGACTGATAGTTTACATTAGGTAACCATTGCTACTAGAAATATATTACCAATGGATACCACTTATTTCAGTCGTGTTTTCGTTCGTTAAACTATTAACTTAATCACCAGTCAATTTTTTTTTACAGAAAGTAAGGCTGCAGACTAGCATACAGTCCACCTGATGGTAAGTGGATACTGTCCCCCATAGACATCCGCGATACATGCCAACATCAGTCCAGAATGACAAACGTTGGAACGCCCCCGGATGCGCTGCCTACTTTTGCAGATTAAGAAATTGATTGGGATTGGGAGAGGATGGGATGGATATGGGCTCTGGCATATCTCACTCACTACCGAAACACTTACGTACGTACATTGGGGAAATACGATAAAGTGGGAAATGCAGTACATTTCAAGGTAGTCTTCTGTGAGAGAGGGGTAACGTGGTGAGTCGAATGCGCCCAGTGGCTGTGGGAATGCAGCATGCACTCTCCCCCTACCATCAAATTGTTTGTGATTCTTAATATTTAATAACTTTTTTAATTCCTATAATAAGTATTGGGATTAAAAAACTAAGTGTCTCTTCACTGACTTACTTTTATATTTACATTTTAAATAGAAACGTATCATCACGTCTCACCAGTACCCGTGGACGGTGTCACGCCAGATCTCACCGATGTTAGGACGAAACATCTAGCAGAAGACAGGTAAGTTGACGAAACTGTTAGAAGGAGTGTGTTTTGTTTTGAGCGAATGAATGTCAACCTCCAAAATTTCGACCGCCGCCTGCCGAGTAAAAAAAGAATTCCCAGTTCTATGTAAAATTCACTTTCAACCCCCAAACATTGTCCATAAATAGTGTAGGGGTTGAATAGTACATTGTTACCCTAGGGGTGAAAGTGACTTATTTTAGTCCCGAGACTGGGTTTGGTGCCCGAGCGCAGCGAGGCCGCCAATAGGTCGAGGGACTAAATAAGTCCTGAACCCCTAGGTAAACACTGTGCTTTTCATTACGAATACAAGGAAAGTAAAAATAAAACTACTAATTAGCAAAATAAAAAATGAATGAATTTTATTTCATAAATCAACAACTTTGGTGAGATATTTATTTAAAGTTTATGGTGACATTAGAGCAATTATTTATAGTTAGTGAAATGTTTTTTCCGGGTATTTTCATATTTGATATTTTCTGGGATACTTGAGTTTCCACAGTATCCAGGGATTCTTGGGTGAATAACGCTCACCCTAGGGTGTATTGGGCTATTTTCACTTCGCTCCACAGGCAACTTCGGACCTACTTTCAGAGTATGAGTAATGAAAAATGGATTTTTATACAATGAACAAGTATTATTTGTCCACTTTCAACCTCCAAGATATACGAGTAGTTTTGGGGTGCACCCCAAAGAGTGCTCTAGAAACTGCAAAACCGGGCATTTCGAGCAACCGCTTGTAACTGTTTTTTTTTTTCTGAAAGAATATATCGAGAAGCACTTACAGTAAAATGTTGCGGAAAATTACTTGAGGGGAGTTTATTACTTGAGGGAATTTAAAAAATCAGTCAACTTTTCTCTATTTGTATTATTTTATTAATCTATTTATACATCTGGATTCTTTGCCACTATTGATTTATTGATGATGTCAATATTTAAAAGTTTTATAAATATATTAAAAACATTGAAATGGCTGTCGCGTTTCGCGTACATGAAAAACATTAAAGTAACGCCATCGCGCCATGGCTACGACGCCGCATAATAAGACGCTGCGCACGCGGAGATGCTATATTAAAATTGCAATAACTTTTGATCAATATAACTTTAAGATTAGAAACTATCCAGATATTTTTACAAGTATTATACTTAACTGCTGTAATATTTAAAAAAAAATATTGGAAAGTTCGTCATATAACTTTTGCGTTTGAAAAAAAATCGCAAATTATTTTGGAAATCCCGTCATTTTGTTTTGCAAAATAGAAAAATAGAGAGGATTTCATGTTGGTTCTACATCTTGAGAGATAAGTTGAAATATGTCGTGTGAGAATTTCATGCGAAAATATTAATAATTGGCTGAGATATGACGAGTTGAAAATTTGTGTTTTTTTGCGTTATATAGTGCTTCTCGATATATGGTATTCTTTCATAAAAACCGAGTTACTCGATATGTCAGGGTTATATGTTAAAAATAGGGGTGCGCGGTTTTGGCGTCCCTCCGCGCACACATGTGACCCCATATCTTAATAATGTAGGATTTTTTAAAATGGTATTGTGGCGGGGCTTCATTTAGCTGTTTTATAATTCGGAGTAATAAAGTGAAATGCCAAGTTACCTATATAAAAAACTAACCTGGTCCCCTAACCATAGGTATACCGTAACCGTAGCAGTAGGCATTCTCCTTATCGTCCTTGTAGAACGGCCCCCTTTCGAGGTAGCTTCAAGCATGCAGCCACGAAATGCTGAAACGATATACCTCCGCCGTTACATCAAATTAAGACAGTTGGCTCCTTCCGTTCCAAACTTATTTTTTTATTTAGAGCGATAGAAATTAGTACCTTGAGTGGCAACATAATGAGCGCTTTCCGTATTATTATGTATTATTAAATAAGACTGATTTGTGCTATGTGACTACTTCTGCATTTTTACTATATTCTCTTTTTAGCCATTAGGTATTTCACGCCCATCAGATGATCCTTAAGTAACTCCAAATCCCAGAATGTAGCTGAAAACCAGCGCTGTAACCCTCATTGGTGTTGCAGCATACGCTGAGTTACAGACCCGTTTGTCGAGCCACAATTACACCCCACTATTTCTTATCCGTGCTGAATGTTATTTCTCTTTGTATTATGGGGTTTTGTGTGTACAAATAAATGTGTTTCTTTCTTTCTAAGAAGGTGGCAAACTAGCATTTAATCTAGCTGGTGGTAAGTGAATACTGTCGCCCATGGACATGGACACCCGCGGTACAGGCTCCAGAATGACATACTTTGGCACGCCCCTGGATGCACTGCCTACCTTTGTTGATGGAAGAATGGATTTGGAGAAAGGGTTTGGGAAATGGAAAAGGATAGGATAGGATGAGAGGAGATGGGAGTGGAGTCTGGCATATCTCACTCACTACCAAAACATGTACGTAAATTGGGGAATTTGATAAAGTAGGAAATGCAGTACATTTCAAGGTAGTCTTCTGTGCCAGTCGTTGAGGACCCAGCGGCTGTTGGCTTGCAGGATGCACTCTGCCCCAAAGACCGTACATTGGGGATTGAATGTGGACTAAAACAATAAAAATAAAAGTCACTTACCCCGTGGGTTCAACATTTACACCTTTTAGGAATTGAAAATCAACGTTTGAGTAGGTATATTTCTCGGCTTTCGAAATTTTGGGGGTTGAATACGGACTAAACAAGAATTTTCAGTGCTATAGAACGTTTTCACATTTGTCAAAACATAATGAAAAAGTTTATTAAAGTTATTCAAAAACTTGCATCATTCAAAAGAAGGAGTAAAGGAATATCGTGATCGATCATGTCTTTATCCGTGAGAATTGTATTCACGTTCATATAATCTTGTATCATCGCTACGGTTCAGTAGTAACGAAATTTTACATTTACTCATTTTCGGTGCCAATGTCATTCTCGTGTCGGTTAATGTGAAAGCGTGAAAATGCTGGTAAGAGAAAATTCTTGCTTAACTTTGCTATACTTAGATTTAGACACCGCTGAGACGTGGGAAAAACAACAAACGCTTAGGATAGGGTTGTCAAACGTAGGAGCGTAGGAGATCAATAGCATCCTTTTTACAGTTTATAGACTGTGTACAGTCTAGCTGAAAGTTTGACTAGACTAGCGGAGTAATTCTTACTAGTTGCTACTAAAAAAGTTGCTAATTACTTTATTATGATTGGTTTCACTTATAAGGTTCACCTACCGTAGCCGAATAAGATTCAAGATCTTCTTCGATACCCTAAAAATATGAATATAGTATATTGGCAACTACTTCAGAGTCTGTTTTATATTATTCTCTATTAACAGCTTTATTTTGTAGCCTAGACAAAAGTCGTTCCCTCCTTCTGCTTCTTTTCCTCTCCTTGCTGCTCAGAACTGCTCCTTATAATTTTCACTAATAGAATATAAAATGTTTTGGTTCCATGTAGTTTTGATAGCAGCCTGTAACGTACCACTGCAACTCACATACCTCCACTATCTATAATCCACCACACGGGCATAATGCGGATTGTGAGTACTTTAATTTTTGTCAATGTTCAGTTTCCTTTTTACCTGTAATGTATCTGTAACGTGCTATTTTATTTTCCGTTTAGACTGAAATCGTTTTATCATCGTGAACATACGAGTATATGGTTCACAAACTTAACACATTCGAATCATAATACCATCCGACCCACTCCTAGCTGTGTTAGCCAAAATTTAATTGTAATTATTAATAATAAACGTAAGTTCTGTTTGAGGCAACCTATATTTCCTATTAATAGGTAGTCGGATAAGTTGGCGGCCTTTTTGAACGTCTGGCAACACTAATCATTAACGGGAAAGTGATATACCGTTTGACAAACGGATTTTTTGTAATGGCGGCAAATTGAAATTACAAGTTAAAAGTTTTATCTTTTCATATTGTTTAACAATTTAAAAAGTAAGTTAATACTAGAAGAAAATTAGATATGTTTTACAATTTTTTTTCGACAAGTATTAATACTTCTTGAGCTCGAAAAGAGATTTTTGGTGTTTACGGAGAAGATGCTTTATCTAAAACTACTGCAAAAAAATTGTTAAGCCGATTCAGGTCTGGTAATTTTAATGTGAATGATGTTCCTCGCTGTGGTCGTCCTATTAAGGTAAGTGAGTTAAGGTAAATTAAGGTATTAAGTTATCATTGAAAAGATTGAATCAAATCGACACATAAGCAGTCGTTAAATTGCGGAAGAGTTTAACATTCACCAGTTAATAGTTTTGGATCACCTGCGTAAACTGAATTTTGTACAAAAAAGCCAATGTTTGGGTGCCGCATGATTTAAATGACAGAAACTTGGTCAATAGAATTAGCGAATTAGTGAATATAAAAGGTGTAATTTTCCATCACTACATTGCTCCACTGCATACATCTTTGATGACTTTACAAAAATTGACGGACCTTAGCTGGGAAGTTTTAATGCATCCTCCATACAGTCCAGACATAGTACCTTCGGATTATCATTTATTTCGCTCTTTATAAAATTCTCTAAATAGAGTAACATTACATTTAAGAGAAGCCTGTATAAACCATTTAAATCAGTTTTTCGCTTAGAAACCCCAAAAAATTTATAGCGATGGGATAATGGCTCTGCCAGAAAAATGGCGAAAGAAGTTCAGTAAATATTTATGTAATATTTAGTGAAAGTATTTATTATCTGAAAAATTTACTGAAAAAGTATTACTATTTTCATTATAAAAAGGCCGCGAACATCCGACTAAGTAATATTACATTATGTTACAGGTAATATACAAATTTATTAGTATACCTAAGTAAATACCTACATTAAGAAAGTACACAATTGTTATTATAGATTCTTATGGATTTGCTAATATTTTATGCCTGTGTAACTATAGAAGTTATAAATCCCTATTTAAACCATATAGGAAACGCTTTTGATAGGTAGAACTGAGTCACATTGATAGCCAGTTGGTCCCTCTCAAAAGCGTTTTCTTATTGGTTACGCCAAGTGGAGATGGTGATGAAGAGTTTCCAAGATTAGGCGTCTCCTTTGTGGGCGATGTGGTGTGGAGGTTGACGGCCATCTCGGCAATACTCATTCAGTACTACCCTGATGGGGAAACTTACATACCCTGCTTCAGCACGCAAGAGTGAAGACAAAAGTAGAAGACAAGTATATTATTATAGTAATTACTCTATTTTCTTATCTATGTATTTATGCCTTGCTACTAACCGCTTATTTAAGACCATACATTACCAAATGAACTTCGTACCTAACATATTAGTTTTTGGCACTGTTAGCAGTTTACCGTAATTATAATAGGGAGATAAATAAATGAGCATCAGAAATATTGAATAGGCAGCAAATGTAAAGGCGGGTTACGTTTTGGTTCTCTGGTAACAATAAATAAAGCCTTTGTGTTTACATTCTTATTAATTAAAAATTATTTATTTCAGTTATTCAAATATAGTTTGTTTTGTTGATCATCATTTGCTACCTTTTAGTATTCTTTTGCTCCTCGTGTAAATACAAGCTGTTATAATATTTGCTGCTAAGATATGAATGCTAAAGTAACCAATTGTATATTTTTGTAACTAGTCATATAGTACCTACACTATAATTACTACCATCATTGTAACCAATTGTATGTTTCAACCGCTCTGATATAACTTTTTAAAGTTTAACGGATTTGGCTCATCTATGAACTTCCAATTTTTTTATATAATTTTTTATTCGGCCTCCCATTTGTTCACAGATTTCTTTATATATCATATAAGCTTTGGAACCGACGGGTACTATTGGGGTTTGCTAGTCACACCCAGGAAGTACTTAGTGTTATTTTTCATGAATTCGTAAGTTGTATTCTTTCGATATCTCCGTAAAATTGAAATTAAATAAGATTAGATTCGAGTCTTCAGGTGTTAGTAACATAAGATCCCAATCACCAAGCAAATCGTTTCACAAAATTTTTATTTTAAAAATGTATATATTTCTTTAGTAACATGCATATAATATGCATTTCAATTTGGCACATAGTTTTACTATGATAAAATTAATAAATACAAAAATAATTTTAAAAATAGTTAAGCGTGTTTTTTTTTTCAAACCATTAATATTTTTTTTGAATTGTTTCTCTGTGTCTAGAATTAAGCTATAAGAACTTCTATTTAGTAACTTACCTACTAGGTAAGGAGTACATATATTGTTCTGCGATTGTATACAGTCCTCTAAACGTATTTATCTGTATTTGTGCATCTTGATAAATATTTAACGGCCCACCTAATACCTCATTACTAATGTCTAGCTAAGTAATGCACCTAAATCCTTGTCAAAATTGATACGGATTATTCGTCATTAGCTAGGGCATAATCTCTCGATAGTTTTGGTATACAAGTAACTAGATGTGGTAAAGGAACAAATATACAAAAATTACATGTACAAATTTCTCACTCTTGAACTTGGTGATAATTTTCTCCAGGGACTTTGTGATAAAAAAACATTAACATAAACTATTAGGTGCTTATCTATAAAATGACCGAATTGTATGCGAAACTGAAAAAATATTTTTTTTTTGCTATAAAAGTATTTATTATGTTAGTCGAAATATTGAGTCATGTTGATTGATGCCACTCCTGTAAAAGTCTCTTAGACTGGTATCAATGAATTTTTCAAAGGCCCTAATCAAAGCTACTGCAGAATCAAATTTTTTCCTTGCAAAAAGTTGTACAAATTTCGAATGAAATCGAAATCTGTCGGGTACAGCTCTTGAAGTTTTAATACTGTCGTATAAAAAGTGTGAGGGCGGGCATTGTAATGAAGAAGAAGTGGAGATGAGAGATTGATCAAACTTAGTTGCTTTGTTGCCAGCTTTTCCATCATCGTGTGCAGCTCGTTTACAGTACACATCTGCATTAATTGTTTGACCGGCTCGCAAGAAACTGTAGTGGACAATACCTGCATTGGACCACCAAACTGATATCAGTAGCTTTTTCTTAGTTATCTTGCGTTTTGGACATTGTTGGGCTGCAACTCCTGAATCTAGCCACTAATACGAACCTTTGCGGTTATCGTACAGGAAGTCACGATGTGATTCAAAATTCATTTCTTTTTTGTGACGGTTCAATAACATAGTGCACACCTCGACGCGTTGTTGTCTCTGACGTTCGTTCAATTCATACGGTACCCACTTTTCTAGCTACTTTATTTTACCGATTTGACGCAGATGCATTTTGTTTTGAAATTGAAATTAAAACAGAAGATATCGAAACTCAAAGTTGCCAGTGATAAAATCGGCCATTCATAGGTAAGCACCAGATATAACAGTGATAAGTTTCATTAAAAACCGTCTAGTGGTTTTATATGGTACATGTTCAGATAGACAAAAAGAAACCATAAATGGCCGCTTTAAGTTCTACTTTATTTGTAATGTCATACACCATTACAATGGTCATTTATATGTCTTTATTATAGCTATACATTGCTATAATATACTCGTATGTATAAACATATATTGCTATTTGATGCTTGGTAGAGTAGAAGTATGATGGCAATGTTTGTGAATGTGGTCTATTAATCTGTACGCTGTCTTTACTAACGCTATTTAAAACGTTTGAAAATATGTAATGTATTATAGACCTTATGAAGATCAACTTATACTTCTGTGATGACAAATATCAATCTCAAGGATAGTTCACAACTAATCCCCTACCATACTACAGTCCTGTGTCTCACCACTGTTTGATGTAGCCATCTTTCGAACTACAATCGATCTTCCATTCTTCTCATCCAACCATTAACGGCGACTTTGTTTAAGTGTACGGTCCACGTGGCCGAAAAGTGCCTTACGCAACACAATTTCCGGTATATATTCTCCACTCGAAGATTCGTCTATTTCATTGATATCGGTTCAAAGACATGACAACTACCAAATGCACTTCAGTTTATTGATTCTTTGAACAGCGCATAATAGCGGTTTTATATACATTTTTTTTCAAGGTTTATTAAAAATACCATCGTCTCCGAAACATCCAAGTGCAAGCAATGGTGGCGCGGGGCGTGTATTGTGAAAGGCTCTGCAGGGCTGTAATGAGAACGGTAATGCCTACATCATTATGATTATATATAAATATAATTTGACATATCACATTCCAATACGAATACATATGATGAAAACGATTCAACTGAAATCCCGCTACGTGAAGTTCAAAGCATGAACCAAATCTGACGAAACTTTTACTATTTTATTAATATATAAACATTAGTCTATTGTGTTTACGGGACCTGTTTTTTTTTTCAAGTACCTGCAACGAGAGAAACATCGAAAAAGTCACCAATTGATCTGGGCCTATCGACGTGTCACTTCCCATCGCACTGCACTGTTTCAAATTGATGGGTAATCAGATATTAACATTAAAAGTCCTAAAAAGTAATGTTCTAGTAGTTTTACTACCGCTAAGAGACTTCAAAAAGAATATAATTGAAATGAAATTCAATGGAATTTTATTTCATTATCGTGATTCGGAGGTTCATAAACTTTCTTCTGCATTCCATTGTTTATCTTGTTGCTTGTACCTAATAATGCACTAGGTGCTGATATAAAACTACTTAAAAAATAAAACGCATGCTTATATAACTATATTATTTTGCATGCTGTTTTGACAGTAGAGTGCGGAGAATATACTGTAATGACATCACTTTCACTGTACTGGTAATCTCGTAAATTAATGATCACTTAAAAATAATAATTATTTAAATAAATTTATTACAACAAATATACATATATTTTATTAGCTATGCATATACATATAATTAATTTTTACTTATATACATTTTATATACCTAAGTAACTATACACTCGCAATAACATTATCAAGTAATGTTTTCTTGAGTAGGTATATCCAGCTACATTTTTTTTCCATTTATTTCTATGGCCAAAAGAAAAAATTATATTTTTAAATTACTATGTAGCCATCTACAGAAACCCAGATATATGCAGGTGGCGAGTCGTTCTTGTTACTTAACTATGTTAATTAAATAAGATTTAAACCTACCATGAATTTTAATATTTTTGCTTTACTGGTGTGTATATAGGTTCCGATATTCAGTTAGCAGTTCGTTAAGTATTGAAGGTAGGATGTATTTCTAAGATCTCGTTCCATATACATTATTGTACTTAGGTATCTCGTATATGTGCAGGAATCTGAGATTTCTTAACTGCCCAAGTTTAGTGTTCTTTTTTAAAAGATGCTTATTTTCCATTTCATTAATCTGTACTGATAATTTAATTTTGCTAAACACTTCCAGGACATTGCAGTGTTTGAATAAATTGGAATAACCTTTCTTTTTGTGCTGTGCCTTGAATTTTTAGGTAGTATTTTTCTTTAGGTACTTTTTAGGTATTTTTAGGTAGTAGTATAGTTTTCAAAATTCTTAATTGTAAATGATAGATATCTTCAATGTGTATCTTGAACGTCCCTCCATAACTAGAAAGACCATAACTTAGGACTGAGTCACCTAAGGTCAAATAAAGAAGTCTAAGTTTTTAATAAGGTAATTTATGCTTAAGAAGTGAAAATTTCTATAGAAGAAATCGCAAATTCCTGCACACACGTTGAGTACGTTCTTTTCAGTGGAATTTGTAATCTAATAGGATTCCAATATACAGGGCCGTCTTAAGTCTATTCTGCGCCGGGGTGCGGGAGTGTATCCTAAGACAGTCAAACATCCTATTGTGTATCCTATGACAGTCAAATATCCTATTGTGTATCCTATGACAGTCAAATATCCTATTGTGTATCCTATGACAGTCAAATATCCTATTGTGTAATTGTTTACTATAGCGTTATATTTTTTCATTACCTTTAAAAGGTGGGCGCCCGGGGTGCACCGCACCCCTTGCACCCCCTGGTAAAGACGGCCCTGCCAATATATTTGTGACAACCAACTAACTCCAGGACACTACACAATTTGTGAAGTCGTATGCAAACAATTGTGTTTATGAGCAACAACATTCAGGGAGCTGATATTCTTTTTCCATATACTTACTTACTTACTCTATGGATTTATAGATTGTTTACCCGTGGTTTACACCATCGATATGAGAATAATTTATTTAAAGATTTGATTTAAAATGTCAAAGATAGATACCGTCAAAGTGACAGAAATACAAATAAAAGTACTTGTTAGTCGACAACTGATATTGCCGTCAATCCATAGAAGAAGTAGTACTTATTAAGTATTTGACGTACGATTTCTGTGGTACGAAAGAATGTACAAAAATAATTAGGTACCTATAAGTATATTGCACCTGCGCGAAGCCGTGACGAGATACTAGCTTACTAATAATACATTTCCACGCTATTATTAATGTGATGAGACAATTTCACTGAAAAATCACCGCTCTGCCTTGATGTTTATATAATTGAAATCTGAGTAACGATATACACATATTGTTACTCGCATTGTGCGTTTCAATATTGATAAATAATTATGCTTGTGTTGAAGGACCTACAAATTTTACCGTTGAAGAAGAACAATGTCTGCTCTTTCTAAACGCACCGGGCCGTACCTGCGTTAAGTGGTATATTTAAGAGGTATCTATATACTATTACCACCATAATACGTTTCACATTACTATGTTAACATATTACTACTTTACAAATTTTACTTTTACTCTATTTTTTTTTGTTAAATATATGAAATGATGAGATAATGTAACTGAAATCTATAAATAATGTGATGTCGGAAGAAGCTAACGAATGCTGATGCACAATGTCAATTAAAATTACTTCTAATGCTTGTATGTTAATTGTAATGCACAAAAAAATATGTTGCAAGTGCTGCTTACGGAGGACGGACTTCTACGAGTATTGACGCGTGATGCACGTGACTGAACGCGTCATGAACCCGCTGAACCGTCGAGTGTGGTGCAAAAAACATCCTCTTTTATAGAAGCTAGTTTAGGTAAGTGAAGAAAATAAAGAGTTGCAGATTAACTTTTATTCCCATTATAAGTAATAGTTTCTTCATGATGAACAAAACTTACTGAATTTAACCATAATGCTATGATGCGTAGAAAGGAACCAAATCTGAATACATATATATATATATCTTTCTTTATATCTTTCTCGTCTTTAAAAATCAGTTGCGATATTGCGGACATTTGTTTAACAGGTTTTTCTAAAAGGCGGGGGAACCTACTTCTACTTCGTCATCTATCGTTTCTTGTAGTACTTCACGACCACACCACTGTGGCGAGGCCCATGCGTCCCTAAAACTGAAGGTAATAATATAGAATATAGGTAATAATATTTATAGAAAAATTTTAAATAATCCTTTCGCAGTTTACGATTTCTCTATATTAAAATATAATTAAATCGAGATACTATACTAATATTGAGGTTTTTGCTAGAGTGCCCTAAAAATAGAAAGTATATAAAATTGTAAATTTCGAATTTGGCGGGATTTGACAACTTTCAAATTGTGAATATATAAAAAGTAATATTTTGGTGGAATCATATTTTTCATTCTTTTATTTCTAGACTAAATAATAATTGATAAAAAGTAACAAAAGAAAATGTACCAATAGTAAACAAGAAATAAACGTATAATACTATACCTATGTTTTCAGCTATACTTCAATTATTACATTTATTACAATAATTTGATCGTATTATATTATTGTAGAATAAGAGAAATAATTAAATGAACCGCAAAAAAAGAATACTGAATGAGCAGGGCAGCAAATCAATGGTAGCTGTAAAATGTGGTAGGTAGGTTCTCTGACGGCAATAGAGAAATAGGGACTCAGTCGATTAAGTGATGGCATTCTAAGAAATCTAATGTTTTGCTTATGAGTCACATTTGCTGCCCATTTAGTAGTTTTTGCTGCTCGTTTAAATACAAGCAATAAGCTGAGTTGACACGATAGGAATACCTATATACTCTATCTAAGTGCACTAGTGTACTAGTACCGTGTGAACCCGCCTTAAATTGAATTGGTCTCAAGTTACTCTTTGATATCTGCATCTGCAAGTTTATGTCGACGACATCATAATTCTATACATTATGTACCTATTTTATTAGACACGACCCTTGTGTGGTCCAGTGTCGGAGTTAGCTTTGATGAAAGGCTTTTCGGTTCCTAACAGAAAACAGCGATTATTATTATGCCTAACGATCACCCATCAATAATTTGTCGAATTACATTTAAGTTATATTACATTGAAATTTCATTACGTTGACAGAGTGCCTGTGGGACGCCTGTAAAGGCAATACACCATTTTCGCTGTCGACATCTCCGACGAGAGAGTGCTTTTATGCTTATCTGTTATCTACGGGTTATTGGTTTGTACTAACATGTTGTTTAATCGGCAACATTTTGAATGATTCAATTTCACTACATTTTTATAGTGGCGTTAATTACTTTTTGATTAAAAAAATGATCTCTTTATTTTCATAGTAATACATATAAGATTCGTATCAATCCTTTTATTATATAAAATTATTGCTTTTCAGCGGAATGGTGTGTAGTGTCAGACATGGCTCCCGAAGTAATGGATTGGCTGGAGGGTGGCTACGTGACAACAAAGTATCTTTGGTAACTCACCGTTGAGTCTACCTATGCCTCGGGCATGTGTGATACTCATGTCACCATGTGACAGTCATGTCAGTCACGCTTGCCATATCCATAGTCGGCACCTCTGATATGGTCATTAGTTGTATCAATCCTGGAGTTAGTAGGTTTGATGTAGAAGCCAGCAGTTTTCATATAAGAACCACTTACTTTGGTATTGAAGCGAGTAATTTTGATTAACCAGTTACTGCTGGGACAGGCAGCATTAAATCTGAAATTAGCAGCTTTGATGCTGATCAAATTGTACATATGTAAAATATTGATTTTTGTTATTTTATTATAAAATATCAGTCGACTTTTTTACAATTTAAACAGCGGCCCCCAAACGACTCCTAAAAATGCTCGCACCACCCGGCGCCTCCATTCAATGCGAAGTTTATATTTCATACACTGAAATAGATTGGAATTAAAAAACCATCTCTTTGTTTGCCTCTCACATCTGGAACCACGATTTGGAAGATTTAAACTAAATAGGCACATCCTTCTCACTGACTTAATTGTACTCGTATTATTATTATGATTATATTGTTTATTAGGAAATTATATCTTTTTGTTTAAATAAATTTCTAACTACCTAATCTTCTCAGGATTTTCCTTTTTAATCATCAATAAAAAAATTTTTTCTTAATGTGGGACTCGCGACCTCCTAGAATTGTTTTGTGACCCACCAGAGGGTCGCGACTCACAATCAAAAACAATCAAAAATATATTAACGGTATTTGTTTATTATGTATATACCTACTCGTAATAAAAATGAATAAATAATTTATGTTTCAGGGCTAATAGTCATAAACATGGACGACAAAATAGTAAAAAATAGTTTTATTACTATGACGATACGCAAAAGGAAGTATACGCTGGTCAAGGAACGATCTTTAAAAGCCTTTTTATTGAGAAACTGGAAAAAAGAAAGCGGAGAAGTGGTATTACAACTTGTAAAAAAGGCATTTTTCACACGGAAATATTCCGTTAATATCCTACTTAGGCTAACATTCCATTAGTTCGCTAAGCAGTATATTTTATAATACACCATTGGGTATACTGCGCCGCTGTGGTTAACACAACGGATTACCATGTGAATTTAGGATAAAAGATGGATAAACATGGACCGCTGATATATTTATTTATTATAGATCAACAGATCTTGGATCTATTAACCGAAGGATTGATTCCCTGAATTAATTTTTGTATCTATCTGAAACACAACACGCAATCTAAGAATAAAAAACATCAAATTAACCAAAATACATAATTTCATCGGTATGCCAGAACCAACTTGTACCTGTCCACTCTCCCAAGACCCCACTGGCTTTCTCATCCATCCTTTACCGGTGACTTATATTGTAACTAAATTCATTGCAATAAATAATTTGATTTTACCTTCAGAACGATCATCCTCAACTATTTACTATTCCTATATTTTGCAATAAAATTATATGTTTTATTAAATTTAAAAGGTACATAAAATGATAAGGATAGAAATGACGGTTAGAAAATCCATTCTTTGTTGCTCGATTTTTAGGTGAATTGATTCTTTGATATTCGAATCGATAAAAAATGAATTATCGATTCGGAGAAAATCGTTCTTCCTATGTAACGTTTGCTCAGTCGGTAGAGGGATCTTATTTAATAAATGACACCCAGTCTTCACTCCAGCAATTTATTTATTTATCGGTAATAAGTATATAACTAGTAAAAAAACAGTGAAACAAATGAAAGGCACTTGTATAAAAGATCTGATTGTATAAAAGAAAATCGTGTTTATAAAAACGGACCATTAAAACCTACTTACTCTAATATGGTGTTTTTTTTACAAATGTGTTGTTATACAACAGGATTGCAGTAATAGCATTGTAAATTGTAAATAGTGGAATTGCAGTACTGTAAAAGCCAGAATTAAGGTTAAAAAATTCCAGTAAAACCTAAGATTTACCAATCAGTAAGGGTAAATTCTCGAAATATTATGTAATAATATATTGTTTATTTCATACGTTTACCAGTCTTGACTAGTAAATATTAAGTTTTACCTCAGATACAAATGGTAACGATGAAAAATTTTCATGTTGAAATGTGTACGCACGTTAAGGTACTGTAGGTACTCGTAATTTGTGTTTTTGCTGTCTGAATGTATTTTTAATCAAATGAGTGTGACAAATAGTTTTTATGAATTAGTGGAAGAGTTGATGACGCAAAAGAAAAACAAGAACTCTTATCTTAGTACAGAGATATACGCAACATATTTAAAGGAAGTGAAAACTGCCATTAACATTAAATAATTACATAATAATTACTATATTTAACCAATCGCAATTGGTAATTCCTAGCTTGTACGAAACCCAAGTGGTAAAACCCTAAATAAATCTTATCTCTCAATACGAATATTTACTAACTCGTATAGATACACCTTAAGATTGACACGTAAAACGTAACATTTACCACTAATATAGCTTTCACACTATGCACTTACAAATATACTCGAGTTATATTTACCCGAAGATATTAATATATTTTAGTAACACAATGATTTAGTTATTAAGTAATATGTACAGTTATAATACGATTTAGAGGAAATGTTTATAATGAAGAACAAGAACTAAGGGGTCAGAAATTATTTTGCAATATATTACTAAGATTCTAAATATACAATTTGTATTTGAACAGTGTAATTATTCTAATTAGTTTATAATTAGTATACTTGCAATGAGACTCGACGCTCAGGTAATAGATCCTTATTTACACGATAATGTACCTTTAATTCTAAGCCTGTAAATTCTCATTGCAATGCACAAGCTTCTCATATATACTTATATAACAATAAAGTCGACATTAGTATTGATAAGGGATTCGTCAAATTCATTCGGACTTTGTACTGCAGAACTGTCAACAAGGTTTTAAAAATGAACTGAATATTTCTAGAATCGTAGGTAAGTAAGTAAGTAAGTAATTTCCAATTAGTAAAGGAAATACCATTTTCAATCAAAATAAACGAATAACTATTATCAGATTATTTTTAACAAATTTTAGGGACCACTCATTTTTACAAAGTCATGTAGATCCTCTGATCATCTCAATAATCTGTACCTACCTATAAATTAGAATAATACGAATTTCAAAGACTTTATTGAATCTTTTGCAACGCTGAGATAACACGCTTATATTCGACTACAACATCGTGAAATTGACAGTTATATTTACTTTTTATGGTAGAACCCAAATCGTTTATTTATTTATGCTTATGTCGAGTGTAAGTGTAAGGGTTATATTTTATTTAATTATATAAACTTTAACATTTTATTTAAAAAATGACAAACTTAAATAGGGTCATTAGACTCATCATCGTTAAATGATTATTCTGACATTATAAGATTATAAATGATTATACATTTGTTATTCTGAACTACGATTAATTATCGATAGGTATTTTATTATTAAATTATAAAGCTTTTTATACTATATAATTCGTATTTCTTTATTCAAACAACCAGAATATTACGAATAAAGTCTCATGTAAAAAGCAACGAATATTATATATAACTACGCCTTTTGATTAATAATTAGTTAACAACGGAATTACAAAACTGGCCACTAATTTTAATACTATGCGACGTTATATATATTAATTATTAAATCTATTATTGGTCAACAAAAAATACAATTTATTCATAGACATTTAGCACTTCTAATTTTAATTCAACTATAGGAATAATTACTCGTATTTGTAGGTACCTATACTAATTTGTAGGTATACAGGTTGGGATTGGCGCTTGCATCAATGAGCGAGCGGGATGCGGTTCAAGCGGTGATGAGTCGTCACATGTATTTGTTTATATTGAAATATTTAAATGAACAACAAAAATACTGAATGAACAGCAAATATGCAAATTTAAAAATGGGTTAGGTTTAGGTTCTCTGGTGACAATAAAGACGTAGGAGTCCTGCGAATCAGGACCACTATTTCTTTATGTTATTGGAGGACTCCAATAACGTTGGAGTGTTGTTGGAGGAAATTTTTGTTGGACTCCTTCGATTTGGAGATAGTATTCGTATTTTGTATTAACCTCATGCTTGTGTTACCTATTTGATGACATTTGAAATCAATTTTAGTGCTTAGTTAACAATAGTTAGTGTTATGGATTAACCATGCCGGCCCCTGCCCAGTTAGTTTCAATATATGTCCAGTTATAAACTTAGAATGCAAAAATTAAATAAATAGATGTTAGCTTTTACACATTTGTTGATTATAGTTGGTAGATACAACGAATTCAAGATGGCTGAAATAAAAAAGGAGATACTGAAATGGTTGGTTGCATAGTAATCATTAGAATAGCACTACCCCATCTGTTCCTGTGTTTATTTTATATTCTAAACCGGGTCTGAATGCGTATAATAAACGTATTTGTCTACCTTTTATTCTTATTCAACGTTGTGGTACCGGTTACACCAGCCGTGGTCACGAGTTAACTCAGTTCAGACCCGATTTAAAATATAAAATGTGTACAAAACACGGAAGTTTAAAAGTTATATCTTCCTATGGGTGTCGTAAGAGGCGACTAGGGTACAAGCGGGTACCACCAGCCTTGCGGAACTACACCATGTCTAAAAGAATGAACTCGCCGACCCACAAGCGTGGCGTAGTCATATATCCCTCGTGTACGAGACAAGAGGAGGCCTATACTGAAGTTGGTTTACTGAAGTTTTTCAGTGGATATTGAAAGCGCTGGTTACGGTTACCCAGGGACGTAACTAGGGGGGGGCTGACGGGGCTTGTGCCCCGGGCGCCGGGTTTTCAGGGGCGCCAAAATAGCAATTGTTGTTTTCCAAAAAATTACAAGTGGAAGATAAAAATAATAAAATAAATAAATAATATTAATAAAATTTTAAACTGGCGCTCCAAAGATTTGAGTTATTGCGTCATAAGGATATCTCCAGAGTTCAGAAAAGTCTGGAAATGTGAAGAAAGATTTAGAGCGCGGTGCGCGCCGGCGCGCTCGATTTTGATTGGTCTATAGTCTATAGATATCGTGCAAGTTGGCGATAATTTAAATGTGATTTATATCTTATACTAGCAAGTAAGTAATCTATGGATGCTTAGTTTAAACATTATCTATTATATATTGCACTGGCTTCATCACACGATTTCATTATTTAAACACTACTAGCTAGTGTTTTAACTTATTTAAAGGCACAGGAACCATCTAGTGTTACACTAGATAGTTCCTATGCACTAGTAGGGTATTATTGTACCAACTGCTGAAACAAAAGCAGAAGCAAATTCTCTTCTGAAAAATGTAAAAACATTTGAATTTATTATCCTCTCCTGTTTTTGGTACAAGCAGTTAAGCCGTATCGACATTGTGAATAAGCTTTTACAAAGAGAGGACATCACTATTGAAAGATCAGCAAAACATATTAGCCGACTGATTTCTGAATTTGAATCAGAAAGGTCAAATTGTTCAAGTAACGCAGTAAAAGAAGCCAAAGAAATAGCAACACAGCTTAACATAGATCCACATTTTAAAGAAGTACGAAAGAGGAAGATAAAGCGCATGTTTGATGAGAAGGGTGATGATGTAAGCCATGAATTCTCAGAGGAGAAGAAGTTCAAATTGTTAATGACGCAAATAGTAGATCGGATTCTAACTGAACTGAGGTAAAGGTTTCAATCTATTCAAAACATGAATGACTTATTTGGTTTCCTCAATGGAGAGGAATTGAAGAATCGGGCTATTGAGTTAGCAGCCACGTATAAAGATGATTTAGATAAAGACGAACTGGCTATAGAAGTGGAGAGTTTCAAGTACCACGCATTGGATTTAGGCCCTTTAGGATTTAGGATTAAGGATTTAGACATTAAAACCGCCACTTCGTCTGATCTTCTTACATTAATATACCAAAACGGACTTGAAGATGCCTACCCAACATTACTACTGCACTAAGAATTTTCCTAACAATACCAGTTTCAGTTGCCTCAAACGAAAGAAGTTTCAGTAAATTAAAAATAATATCAGAAACTTGACAGGACAGCAACGACTTACCAACCTTGGCATCATTTCCATAGAGCACCAAATAGCTTCTAAACTATCTTTTGACAAAATTGTAAGGACTTTTGTAGCTACAAAAAGTCGTAAAGTAAAATTTTAGTTCATATTCAGGTTTTAAGTTTCACCAAAGTTTTTCACTATTTTTCAGAATCTTTTAGATATACATAAATATACGTGTAAACTGTATAGGCCGAATACACTATGTAACTATTGATTGCGTGATTTCAATAACTATTAAATTAACTTTTTACCTTTGGAATCGAGCATTTACTTACCACCTACCCAAGTTAATTATGAAAAGTATAGTAAATGTTTGGTAACAATCTCAGGAGTGTTGTTTAGGAGAGTTTTCGTTTCATTGGTCATGGTTGGACATTCTTCGTTTAAGTGGGTGAAAGGGGGGGGGGGGGGGGCGCCAAAGTAAGGTATTGCCCCGGGTGATATTTAGCCTAGTTACGTCCCTGCGGTTACCGTATAGTAATGATGTTCGGTTCGTCAGGCGACGGACCTTTGGCCACACTAGGTTGTCACAATAGTGTGACTGACAAAGATTGTTTTTTCGTGAAGAGTCCGTGGTCACACTAGCTAGTGTTGGGAAATATCCGACCGATTTAATAGTCTGTTGTTATCCTCATCATAAATTCCGATTAAAAGATAATAATTATTATTTGTTTAATCCAGCATATAGGTAGGTACTAGGCGAACATAAATGAGTAGAATATTCATTATTAAATATTTGTATAAAATATAAAGGTAAAAATATAAACATAGTAGATTCTGCAATATTATTAGGTATAACTATAGAGAAATTCTGTAACTGGAAGGCTCGTATTGACACACTATGTACTAAAGTTAACAAATTATATAGATATATATCGTCCATTCCATGTGGCATAATTCTATGGGGGAATTCCGGGGAAGTTCAGCTCTGCAAGCATTTAGAGTACAAAAAAAAAAATGTGTCAGATCGTTATTGATCGTTAATCGTGTGTCAGATGGGTTAGTTGGGCTGGACCAATGGATAGCTGTAAATCACTTTTCAGGTATCTAAAGATTTTACCACTTCCATCCCTCTAAACTTTAAAAATGGATTTATTTGTAGACAAACATCTAGATCTTTTCCAGACTAATTCTGAAATAACAGGTAAAAGACTTAGGAACAATAAAGATTTATACCTATGTTCCAATTCAAAAATTACACTTCTATAAAAACAAAATGTTCACTGAATAGCAATTCGTATTTATAATCATATACCTAATAATATCAAAGAATTGCCGTTCAAATACTTTAAAAGTATTTAAATTCTTCCAATTTATTGTTAGATAAATTATATTATACTATTGACGAGTTTTTAAGTGATTAAGTGTTTTTAGTTTTTAATCGTATTAATGACAATGACATAGAAATAATAGCTAATATAATGACATTCATTTTCTTTGTTTCGTTTTGAAACTAGATATAATTTGACATTTAAATTTGAATTATTTGTTTATTTATTTTAATTAAAATGTAGTCCTGTTGATGTAGTATTTTTAATGTAAACTTGATCTGATATTTGCACTCCAGTTACCTGGCAGAATGTGAAGAAAGGCTTCAACACCTCAATATATCGCCAATCGACTTGGCATCGCTAAGGGGTGTAAGGGGTATCGTTATTTTATATAGAACTAGTATTTCGCCCGCGGTTTCGCCCGCAAGTTTCAAGTTAATAGGACCATCAATATTTTTCCATACAAATTTTGTCATCTCTGTTTAAACCCTTCCATTTTATGCCTCCTTTCAAGTTAAATATCAGAAAAGACCAATACACGTGTGTAATTATTTTATTTGAGAATTCGATATGCTAAATTTCATGTCTCTAACTTAAATAGTTTTTGAGATATACGTATTGCATGAAAATCTTCTGCACCTTTTCCCCCTTCTTCCCAGTAAAATTTCTAAAAATCCTTCCTTAGTGAAAACGCATGCCATTAAACCTATCTACTGTGCAAATTTCATGATTCAATCTTCAGCGGTTTCGGCTTGGCGATGATGAATCAGTCAATCAGGACATCTCTTTTCATATGTATGGATATTGTCCTTGGTTAAAATTAATTAATCTATTAAAATTATTTTGGCGTAATTTAGGTATAGAATCAATTCTTAAAAAAATCTCTTCGGAAAATTCATCTATATATCTCTGACGAACACATAAAGAATGGAAATCCAAGCTATAATATATTTACTATTTAGTACTCTTATTTCACTGTCACGCTTGGTTGATTAAAATCACACTTGTAATTGCTTTATTATAAATCGACGTAAATTCATGTTTAGTTTAAATATTTTAATATCGGTTCAAATAATGTTCTACGGACTTTTTGGCGGGAACTCTAGAAGTAAAGTTTAATTTTTCTTTGATTATTGTAAAAATTGTGTATTAGGCGTTTTGTTATTTAATAGTGATAGTTTATTAAACTTCAAAGTGATTTTTGTGCGTGGTATTTGTAATAATCAAATAAAAGCGTGGGACTGCGTTTTTTGTGTGTTTCCAAGGAGTCCTCTTCTGTTCTCAGTAAACCTAGGTATAACCTACTATCGCTTTACTGAGCGACTCCTAAATTATTGGACTGGACATTAACGGGATACATTTTAGACTTTGAAATTATTAATTATGAAGAAAACTTTACACTGGCAGAATGTGCTAATTGCTTCATTGCCATATATGAAGAGAAAAAAAAAATTCTACGCACTTTTAAAAACTTTACTTATTCACAACCAACGATAATATGCAAGTCACATCTGATAACAATTCTGAACTTTATCACTGATGTCATAAATTATTTATTCAATAATTTAAATAGGGTCTATAATATTTTTCATGCATTTAGTATGCGTTCCTGAATAAAGAAAGAGACTGATGTCTCGTTTCATTACACGATGGCTTTTTCATATTCTCGAGTACCTATGGTACAAACCTGTTCAAACATTTACTTTTTTAAAAAAATGGTCTTACTTATTAGTTATTACGTATTCGGTCAAAAATATAAAAGACCAATTTTTCAGGAAAGTATATTGTATTAACTTATGAATTTTCCAGTAGCTCTGGTCAGTGTGATTGTTATTTTTGGAACTTCTGTCACACAAATACGATATTCCAACATCGTGGATACCTAATTATCCCCTAATTGTTCTATATAAATATTACCCTTCCCAGTCGGTACCAGTAAAATCGGGATCGTTGTTCTACACATGTTACGCGCACGCGCGGTTTCACATGCGTCATCTCTCACTCGATCGTTGCTCGCTGTTTCTGAAGCAAGCTGCAAACGTCAACGCATTGGCCAATCCGACAATTCGGTTCAGTATCAGTAACGACAGTAACCGCGAGCGCGCCGTCTTGTATAGACATATTTTTCTTGCGCAAAAATTTTAAGCGGTATCATTCGCGATGTCGCGCGTTTACAAACCATCCGAACATGTTATCCAAAAGTCACGTTTACCATCCTTTGAGAAATATAAAGAAATGCATAAAAAATCAATCGCGGACCCAGAAGCATTTTGGTCGGAAATAGCCAACGAATTCTATTGGCAAACCCCGGCCCAGCCCGGCAACTTCGTATCGTATAATTTCGATATAAACAAAGGGAATATATTTGTTAAATGGATGGAGGGGGCCGTGACAAATATCTGCTTCAATCTTTTAGACCGGAATGTGAGGAATGGCCACGGTGACAAGATCGCATATTACTGGTAAGTTATTTACTATGTTGTCATCGCAGTTACAGAATCAATAGTCAGCTGAGCGAATGCATCAGTAAGGGCGCGCGAATTTATTGATTTTTCACAGACATCTCTTTTTAAAACTAACTATTATGTAATGGTAATTATTATCGTTGCATTTTCATGCAGAGCGAAATGTCGTGTTATTTAGCTCGTGACTTTACAATTAAATGATAATTTATCTACTTCCTTTATTGGTATTTGAATTTCGTGTAACTGTTAATTATTAATGAATGGGAAGGACTATCTGTTTAATTTAATAGTTCATGAAGTTTTAGTTTAATGTCACTCAAAACTGTGCTAAGTACATAATAGGATTATTATCTATCTACTTAGCACAGTGTACTAATAGGACTCAAAATCGAATATTAGTCGACGGGACTTAGGTACCTACCTACCTATCAAATGCAAAATTGGAACATGAAAGAAAAAGAAATAAAAATAAGTATATGAAGACGACAATTCGTATTTAAAATAAATGTCTTTTGCCCTAATAATTGTCATTATCGAATTTTGAAATTGCAATACAATAAGTATGGAGTTTTAATAGATAAACATATAAAGTATCAGAAATTTATTGTCAGGTTAAGAAAAAAGCGATGAAAGCCTGAAAAACAGTTTTCAATTCTTCACGGATAAGAGTAGATGATTCTCAACTCTTATTCGTGAAATCGAGAATTCAAATCCTCCGCGAGTACCCTTGAGTTTAAAGAAAACAATTTAAAACTATTAAATTTAAACAATTTAAAAATTTAAAACTAGTCACTAGCTCGGCGATGAATAAAAATGGTGAGAAAACCCGCATTGAGATTAAAAAAATCTCTATTAATTGATTGATGGGTTGAGGTGCATCCATCAATCCGCACTGGACCTGCGTTGTGGATTATGGGCCAAAACCTAGTGATTTGCCAATGTGGCCTGTCCTGCAGTGTGACGTCATAGGCTGATATAAAAAAGTAATTATTTTTCGTTTTAATTAAGAATCCGGTGTTAATAGAGTCGAACTTTGAATATTGGGATTTTTACTCGAAATTAGACGGAATTGGCACACCTGACTTTTAATAAAAATATATTGTTAATAAAAAAGAGCAATTGGTCAATAAAATAATTCAATAAAAATAAAATAAGATTTTGAGGTGTTTGGTTGGTTGAGACGGAAGCATATCGGCAGCTTAATAGACGGATTCACCAGTCCTTGGGCACGACATCCGTCTCTTTAATACTAATCGTATTAAGGAGACGATAGAGCGGAATAAAGGCTCCAAAGTGTTCGCAAGAGACTTATTTATTGGGCAGAGCCAGTTGACGAAGCTGAAGAGGGAGGACGGCAGTGTCACTTCCGACAAACAAGAGGTACTGAGGGAGATCGAGAAGTTCTATGGACAGTTGTATACCTCGGTCGCTAAACCTGTTGGCAACTTGGCCAAAGACCCAAGAGCCAAGTTGACCCGACACTATACCGAAGACATCCCGGACAACAGCCTGTACGAGATTAGAATGGCCCTCAAACAGCTTAGAAACAACAAGGCGCCGGGTGAAGACGGAATCACTTCAGAGCTTCTGAAAGCGGGTGGAACACTGGTACTGAAAGTCCTTCAGAAGCTCTTTAATTCCGTCTTGCTCGAAGGTATTACGCCCGAGGCATGGAACAGAAGCGTGGTGGTGCTCTTCTTCAAGAAAGGCGACAAGACCTCGTTGAAGAACTATAGGCCCATCTCGCTTCTGAGCCATGTTTATAAGCTGTTTTCGAGGGTTATCACGAATCGTCTCGAGCGCAGGTTTGATGACTTCCAGCCTCCCGAACAAGCCGGTTTCCGAAAAGGCTATAGTACCATAGACCACATCCATACGCTGCGGCAAGCTATACAGAAGACCGAGGAGTATAACTTGCCACTATGCTTAGCGTTTGTGGACTATGAGAAAGCCTTTGATTCGATCGAGACTTGAGCAGTGCTTTATTAGCACAATGCTCGGAGACCTCAATCGAGTTTCCCAACAGGTGGGCCTTAAAATGAACATGGACAAGACGAAAGTCATGTCGAATGTCCATGTCGTGCCCACCCCAGTTTCAGTTGGGAGCTTGATTCTCGAAGTTGTTGACGAGTACGTCTACCTAGGCCAAACGGTCCAACTAGGTAGGTCCAACTTCGAGAAAGAGGTCAATCGACGCATCCAACTCGGCTGGGCAGCGTTCGGGAAGCTACGCAGCGTCTTCTCGTTCAAAATACCTCAGTGCTTGAAGACGAAGGTCTTCGACCAGTGTGTGTTGCCAGTGATGACCTACGGCACCGAGACGTGGTCTCTGACTATGGGCCTCATAAATAAGCTCACTGTCGCACAGCGAGCTATGGAGAGGGCTATGCTCGGGGTTTCCTTACGTGATCGAATCAGGAATGAGGAGATCCGTAGACGAACTAAAGTCACCGACATAGCCTCTCGGGTTAGCAAGCTGAAGTGGCAGTGGGCAGGGCACATAGCTCGAAGAACCGATGGCCGATGGGGCAGAAGGGTTCTCGAGTGGAGACCACGTACCGGCAGACGAAGCCGAGGACGTCCATCTGTTAGATGGACAGACGACCTCATAAAAGTTGCGGGCACCCGCTGGATGCAGGTCGCTGCCGATAGGTCTAAATGGCGGACAATGGGGGAGGCCTATGTCCAGCAGTGGACGTCCAAGGGCTGAAATGATGATGATGATGGTTGGTTTAATCCCAACGTCCCCAGCGGCCCGGGTGGAACATATACGAGTACTATGCTTTGTTTCTTTAAGGAGCTTCCGATCACACTATCAAAACCCCTATGAACTTTCTGAGTACCTAGTCGTGTTTATGTCAAGAAATGATAAATACTGCATACCGAAAATATGATGTTTCTGAAACAAATGATGTTCACGCTATCAATTAAATTAATGTGATTCTTATCTATAGGACTCTTCTTTCTCTCTGCTCTTAACTGACCGACCATATTGACTATTGTCAGTAACAGTGAATTTTGATAAATAGCAAAAACCTAAATGAAAAAATGTTATCAATTAGGTTTTACATTAGGCTCATTTACGTCATACATAAGTTTTGTGGTCAAAACTAATGTTGGTACGTTGGTACGAGGGGTTTAAATGATTACAAACACCATTGCAGCTCGTTATTAACTTATTCAGTATACAAATACGTAACGCTAACAGCAAAAACAACGTTGTACACTAGGTACCTACAACGTTGTTACAATCTTTTTTTTAGTTTATGACATAGAATGTTAGTCACTTGAAATAAGTTGTTTATGAACCGAAAATAACCTAATTATTCAAACGCTTATATGAAGCATGGATAAACGCTTCTTATATGATTTTAAACTCATTAATTTTATCAACACTTCTTCACGGTTTATTTGGAATCTAAAGAATTATATATTTTACCGACGACGGTGATATAAGTAGGTACTTAGTATATACTCGTGGGTAAGTTATGGCTGCTACAACTGCTTTTATAAAAAAATGCGATTTATTAGCTGAAGAAATATTTTTTTTATTGATGTATGTACCTAAAACACAGACAGAATCTATACATTCCTGTTATAGCTACTAATGGAGATAAATATTTCATACTGAGTAGATAGGCAGCTTGTATTGGTTCTATAAGAATTTACCAATAGGTACCACGAGTTTATTATCATAATCACAGTTAACCGTAAGCAGTAGGTAAGGAAGGTCAACCGATTCAAGGTCCGTTTGGCAAATGAACGGAGCAATTCAATCTTGTGTTTTGCCCTTTCCTTTTGTATTACTTGTGTATACTGGTATTATAACTTTTTAACGTTTAACGTAACGAAGGAACTCTTAATTCCGTCACGTCCGTGATAGGCTCATTCATTTGTTATAGGTCTATAACTTTTACAAGTCCAATTTTGATAAGATTCTTTGCGAACATGTATTTCGTATACACGTGACATTCAAAGTGATATCACCTACAATTACGCTATAATTTCATAATTATAATTTCAAAAATAAGTTATGGACTGGTAAAGACTTTAACATATACCTATATGAGTATATGCCGGATATACTGAAAATCGAAACAACTGCACAATACTTCCCGATCGTATATAAACTGAGAGACACTGTCTCTCAGTACATACTGTAGACTAATAGTAATAGACTGTATACTAATAGTAATAGACAACATACTGATGTTGTCTATTTATATCCATAAGGAATTTAGGTGAAGCTAATCTAGTTTAGGTAGGTTTCTAAGGTTTATTTTAATGTATCTGAATGATTGGAAGCATGTACAAAGTTTCAGAAATGCTTATTATTTATACCGTTTCTTAATAAAAAGTATTTGAGATGCATAATTTTATTCTAGATAATCTCTACTCAGCATTTACGACTATTACAAGAAAACATACGTTTAAATAAGCCTGCAATCCTTTCTGTAAATGCAGCTTGTTCAGTGGCGTGCATTAGTTTTGAACTTAATAAACGGTAAGGACCGTATGTTGATAACCGTAACCGGCCTTCTTTTTTGTCCACTGGACCTCCATTGTTCTGTGCATAAGGGCCGAACACCACGCTGGCCAACGGGTTGTCGTTCACTTTTTTAGAGCCGGTATACGAGTAGTTCCTCAACGCTTGCGGTAGCCGCTTTCTTATCCCTTAGTCGCCGCGACACTCACCAAAGGGAACAGATGGGATGGTGCTATTTTAAACTCCACCGAAAACATACATATGTCGGTATTTTTTACAAATCTAATGGATAATGTGAGTTGCACTAACTACTAGCGATCGCCCGTGACTTCGTTCACGCTAGTGTAGATAAGTGTCTGTTAAATTGTAAGCTTTGTTTATTTGCATGTATGAGATGCACGCGGCTGAGCTTGTTATTACGTATAATTTGTTTAATTGTCATATGGTCAGTGACGATCAGTTGAATTTGACTGTTTCTAAATATATTTCTCAATAACAATATACATACTTATTAATGATAGATGACATATTTTAACCTTTTGGAGAGTTCCTATTCCTATTGTTCGATGTTTTAACAGAAAAACATACAATCAATAAAATATCTTTATTTATTCACAACAATTATCCATCTTACACTCAAAACCTTACTGGATATTCTCTTTTACAATAAAAATCGGGGATAATTATTTATATGTAGTGATTTCACTTTTCATGGATATAAATAGCCAGCTTTGACCAAGCGCCGAAACTTTGTCAGAATAGGATGAAAATACCCATATAGAATACAGCAAATCAATGCATCTATAATATATATTGTGATATATATCCGCTGATATATATCAGCGAACCGTAGAAATATCGTCCGGTAATTTCCTGTGGCAACATTACATAATATAAGTGTCTACTTATCTGCCTGTCGACACTTGGCTCGCTTATCAGTGCGCTGTCATACATACTTTAAAACATTCACTATTGTTTTTATTATTCTCATCGCAATTATGTATAGGTATCATAGTGTTTTTTATAGAATAGATAACAAGTACAATCAATTGATGGAAAGTTGAAGCTTACCACCCCTACCCCTATCCTGCTGTAGTTTTTTGAGAAAATACCAAATATAAGCAGCGAAGTCACTAGGTGCCTTGTATTTGCGTGGTTTACTGTGAACTGTATGTGGCGCGAGTGCGAGTTTATGTCCGTCCTAAACACTAGGTTTTTCATAAAAGAATTTCACTGCTACTCCACATTTCAGATATTAATTAAAAATTAGCGTACTTAATTTAATTTATATACAAGTTTGAATACAATTTTATTGACATTTACAACCTATCCACGGAGTTCTTTGCACATTGATAAGAATCAGCTCAAGAGAGTTGTAACTAATCAGAAAATTATAGAACACCGAGATTACAAATGTTAACAAGGTAAACATATATTCAGTACAGTAGGCGTACAACCAACCTACTAAGATCTATTTGGATTTAGCTGAGCGTAGTGTGTGCTTAGTTACTTGTCAATTCGTCGTAATCGACGTCAGGGTAATCATCTGCACCCGTTGTTTATACCGACATGTTGACATGCACGAATGACACCCACCTATAGAGATATATAATGAGTAGAGACCGGATTATATGCAACATAAAAAGCTTGAAATATGCATGATGAATGCTTAAAATATGCACGAAAAGTATCAAAATAGTATTTTTCAGTTTTTTTTTTTATTTCAAAATCAGCATACAATTAGTAAGTTGTTGAATAATATATCTGATATCGATAATTTAGCGACGATAATTAACAATTATTTAACATTTTGTTACTCTTGCAAACGATAAACAATCAGGTACTGTTCCAAATGTTCGTATTTGCATTTAGGTGCTATTTAGGTGCAATGCATGTGTCATGTTATGTTATGTGTCTGTTATGCTCTTGTTATGTTTCTGGCAAAAATTTACCCGTCCCATTAATAAAACTATCAATTTGACAAAAGCCAAAGGTTCAAAGCTTGAGTTATTGTTCAAAATGTTTTCAAACTTTTCTTTAAATCCACGCGGGAATATCTCTGGCAATGCGGAGTTCATTTGGCGAATTTTATTCATTAACTGAATTGATTCAGTCCACGCCAAACTTTGAGTTTCAAGCTTTTTAATACTCGCAGATATGTGGGAAAAATGAGTGCTAAACATAGCTGTGATAGCTATGTTTTTTTATACTAGAATCGTTAAATGCCTCCTTGGACTGACAATTCTTAACTACTAAACTTAACTACCCTACCGAAAAATATTGTAAATACAGCGAAAATATGCATCATCACTAGATTTTAGGTAAAATATGCAATAACCGGTGAGAATAGGCTAAATATGCAAATGCATATAATCCGGTCTCTAATAATGAGTATGCTAAGCGATCAAGTGAACCGACGATTTAGAAGGTGGATGATAGTGGCAGAATGAGAAGACCGCGTGAGGGCCTTGTGCTCTCCAACAATGACTTATATACAAGTATATTATAATCAATAACAGACGCGTAATTTCTCGTAGGTTTAACTGGTCAATTCTGAGGATTGACAAGGTATCTTAGCCAAAGCTACAGGCGGTCTTACCTTGCCAAACGAGGAATATTGATGCAAATATGTGAAAATAATAATAATTAAATTGACAAAAACATTTTCCAAATCGTACATGAAGCGCAAATTAGAAACAACGCAATAGGTAGGGGGGGAGTGCATGCTGCATTTCCACAGCCGCTGAGCGCACTCGACTGGCCACGTTACCCCTCTCCCACAGAAGACTACCTTGAAATGTCCTGCATTTCCTACTTTATCACATTCCCTCTATGTACGTACGGGTTTCGGTAGTGAGTGAGATATGCCAGAGTCTATTCCCATCTCTCCCCATTTTCCCAATTCATTCCTTAACCTGAAAAGGTAGGCAGCGCATTCGGGGGCGTGCCAACGTTTGTCATTCTGGACTGATGTTGGCATATATCGCGGAAGCCTATGGGAGACAATATCCACTTACCATCAAGGGCTTTTCTATAAAAAAGAGACGAAGCTTTTGCTGAACTGCAGCCAGGTCACATGCCCATTGTGACAGCATTGATGACACAATCATCAATGTTTCCCAATTATCTTTTTGGGTCATAATTTAAACAGAACCTACTGGTTACGCACATACACAGGATTCTAAACACTTTGTGAACAATTATTGTCAGCAGTAGCATCAACGGTGGGTCTGGGAATATTACCTTCGGCCTGGTTCAATCAAAGATACGTAATCGACTAGGAAACGAGAAAGCCTATATCTTCAAGACTTTAAACCAGTCCCAAAAAAGAATTCATGATACTCCAACACACAATTTGGACTGGGTTTGGGATCCCAATTCCAATACAGCATTCAAAATGGGCCAAAAATAAAACCTTCAATTCATTAAAAATATATACATTCATTATTTTTTTTAAATTGTTTGTTTGGAGTTTTCGTTAGTGTAACGCTTTCTAGATGTATTTAATGCAAATAAAATGCAAAATAAAAGTCCTTGTATTATATGTAATTAGTTATGTAATTAACAGATTCTTTCTAAGAAAAGTAAAATGTAATTACTGTTCTGTAATATATTGTATAACAATGATTCATTATTGCACTTATTGCAGTGATGCTGATGACAATCGGTGCGTGCCTAATTTTACATCTCATGTCATATACTTGTACGAGTAGGCCTTACTTTCATCCCCGTTATAGTCAGTTTACGAGTATGTCATTATAAACACAATCAAATCATCGGAGAAAGAAAAATTACTCATAAAATCAGAAAAAAAAAAACGGTGCCTATTTGTTGATTGGTCTGCCATTATGTCCGATTTTTTTTATAAATTTTGTATATAATGTTGTTTACGTACGTACGTTCTAAGTTTGCTACAGATACCAAACGGTAGAAATTCAGGATTTTCAATTTTATTGTAAAGAATAACAGGACTTACAAGACATAGTCGTGAAGTGAAGTGAAGTGAAGTGAGAGGGGGAAGGAGGTTTGGCGGATAATTGGGGGGAGATCAGGATAGATCAATATAATTTGTGGTAAGGAGGTTTTAGAAGCTTTGAGCCCCCATAAATCGAAGTTGGTTAAAAAAAGATTATAAAAATGGTTTAGATCATGGTTATTTTTGTGATCTATATTATTCTTTAGAATAAGTCGATTCAATTAATTTTGTTATATTTTAACAAAGAAGTGACATGACTTGTTATTTATCCTATTGTCATTTTCTCCTATTATTAATGCCTTACTCACGAAAGATATCAAGCCCATAACATTCTACAGCAGAACACAGGCTTCCCCTAGTACATCACTAGTTCGGGCCATAATTTACCACCAGAGTCCAGTGCGGATTGGCGGTTTACATATACTCCATTTTTCTTGAGCGTATTACGGGTTTACTCATGATGGGTTCCTTCACCACCGAAGTAATGAAAAGATGATTAATATTTTAAAGATGCCTTACCACTTTATTGGCTTGACTCTAGATAATAATAGCTCAGTAATTTCTGTAAAGATACCTACTACTGTTTGTATGTATCGCACCCTCAGTTTAAGTCTTAAGTCATATTATGTCGAAATTTAGATTATACTATTATTTAAAAGAACACTATTTTTTTCATAATTTTGTCGGAAAATTATGACATTAATTCATTTTAGTGGATGTGTAAAAAATAAATATAATTCGAAATAGAAAAGATCTGAACTGTGCTGGGTACATCAGATCATTTTCGGGTTATGTGTTTATTCTGCCGAGGGTGCCTCCAAGCTCCCAGCTTATAGAGAGCTAATAGTCGCTATATGTTAAAATATATTGTATTGAAATCTCCAATGCGAATAACATTAAAGTTTTTCCACATTGATTATTTAAGTATGTTTTTATCTCAGGGAGGGCAATCATCCGGATGACTACAGTCGCATCACGTACAAGAAACTGATGGACCTAGTCTGTCAATTCGCCAACGCGCTCAGGGAGCGTGGAGTGGGCAAGGGAGACCGTGTTTCTATTTACATGCCTATGATCCTGGAGACAGCCGTTTGCATGCTGGCGTGCGCTAGGATTGGCGCCATACATTCCGTTGTGGTAAGTATGACCACTTTTTATTTATAACTTTAAGAATGTAACGAGCTGGTTGAGAATTTCGTAGAAGCGCAAACTGCCTGGTTGATAATGATAATCATGCACTCGAATTGTGACACCACATTTCTACTTGCAAGAAATTGCACTTAATTTCGACTAAGCACTTTCACTGATTAATTTTGTGCCATACAATGTTATTAATACAATGTTGATTATTCAACATTGTATTATTAGATTAGAGTTACGACGTATAGACGAATTAGAGTACAATTTTTCGCCAAAATTAACTTTGAATTTGTAACATAATACTTTACATTTGTATTTATAAGGTTAACGGTAGGCTCATATTTATAATAAATTCCTTTGTTTCATTCATTAAAATCGGTAAAGGGCATTAATAATAATAAGTTAAAAAATGACGTCATCTGGATTTCCGACACCAAGATTTTCCTTAACAGCAATGAACGGTTTGTAAAGTCAATAACAACTCTGTTTCCTTATCAAGTTATCACTAATTACTGACCTTAACCGCCGTGCATAAGGATATAGGTTCTTCTCAAATGGAACTTAAATCCTTGTCTAACCTGTGTTGGATTTCTTGCATCACGACTTCACGGATGGGAGTCGAAAATAAATACCCCTAGGCTATCAGCGCTCTAATAGTGTGTAAAGTTTTCACAGCATTCATTTTTAATCTTATTATTTAAATCCAGTTTGCAGGTTTTTCGTCAGACTCTTTAGCGGAGCGTATGTCTGACTGCAAAGCAAAGGTGTTAGTGACAGCTGACGGCGGATGGCGCGGAGAGAAGTTACTGGTCCTTAAGAAGACCTGTGACGAGGCCATGGAAAAGGCAAAGTCCAAGTACAACCACAACGTGAACACGTGCATCGTTGTTTCCCATTTGTCCAGGGTCACACCTTGTGGGGAATTTCCGGAAGACGTCAGATCTTTAGTAAGTTTTAAGAAAAAAAAGTTTTAATTTCCGATTTCTCATGTGAATCATCGTGGTTTTCACCGATATTTAACTTTCATTGGCAATAATATTGTCCGGTTGCATTCACAGTTTAACATTTTACGAGGTATCTTTCTATAATCAAGAGTTGTTGATGTTTATGATGAAAATGTATTATGTAGTTGTTTTAAAGCGTCTGTTATTGGAAGCTCCGTGATTTTGTTTTAATCCGATCATCACGCAGTTATCCGCCCTTGTGCTCATTTTCTATTATTTTTTTCCACTATTAGTAATTAACTATACAGCAATATTGTCTTGAGAACACACTTTAAAAGCTCAACAATCAGGAAACATATAGGTTTTAGGAATAGTTAATCGTAGGTTCATAGAGTCATTATACAATACTTATAACTTAATATGGTCAATGTATACAGTTTGGTCATATATATGGTATACCATATATATGACCAAATATATATATATATATAGTATATATATATATATATACTATATATTTGGTCATATATATGGTATACCATAGTATACCATATGGTATATATATGGTATAGTATATATATATACTATATATTTGGTCATATATATGGTATACCATATATATGACCAAACTGTATACATTGACCATATTAAGTTATAAGTATTGTATAATGACTCTATGAACCTACGATTAACTATTTCTAAAACCTATATGTTTCCTGATTGTTGAGCTTTTAAAGTGTGTTCTCAAGGCAATATTGCTGTATAGTTAATTACTAATAGTGGAAAAAAATAATAGAAAATGACCACAAGGGCGGATAACTGCGTGATGATCGGATTAAAACAAAATCACGGAGCTTCCAATAACAGACGCTTTAAAACAACTACATAATACATTTTCATATATATATGTAGGCTAGCATCAGCAGGAGACGAAATACGTGATAGAATGTGAAATTGACATTCCAAAATTCGGAAGGCAGACGTTTTCCGCTTTAAGGTTGGTCTTGTTTCCTAAAGTCAACGTTATTGCGCGTGGTGTTGAACAAAGTGAGCACAGGCAGACATTTGAAACAGGTATGAGTGTGTGAAAGCCTTGGTGAACGTTCGACATTGCTGGCATTGTGGGATGCAAATGCAGGGGACACAGATGTTTCTGAGTAATGCTTCCGACTGCGCTTACGACGTAACTCTTAAAGCAAACTATCAATTAAGATTTTGCCCCACTACTGTGAAGCCGAAAGGAGAGTTTTCTGTGGCTGCTTATACCTTTATCACATATAATATTAATATGCATATATTATTATTAATATATAAAATATTAATATTGTATATTAATTTTGTCCCCGAGAGTTTTATGGGAGTGTTATGCCTATACAGGTTACATGACTTTACGCGAAATGCAATTGTTGGACACTAGTGGCCATTTTAACCGAATTCACAATGACAATTTCCGAACCTTATGAACATTGAATGACATCATGATCAATGGTATCAAGTCACGATAAGTAACATGACACTTCATGAGATTTGTCATCATCCACCTCATGCTCACGTTGGTAAAAGAATTTGAAAAGGCTGCAATTGGGAACATACCCTACCTACCTACACTACCTACTATAATCTACCTACACTCGTGAGGGTTAAAAACGTAACTTTAATATTACATAGTTTCGATTCGAGGCATTTCGTTGGACTGTATTTAATATAGAAAGATAGTAGCAGATAAGCTGACAGTCCACCTGGTGGTAAGTGGATACTGTTGACCAGGTTCGAAAAAAAATGAGGAGAGGTTCTTTATAAAATATTTTCTAAAATATAAAAAATATACACGTAAAAATATTTTCCTTTTATAGAGACCGGATCTTATAAGAAATGTAATTCTACCTAATTTATCTTACGATGAGTTTAGAATCTAAATTTCTTACAGTACAATTGGAATGATGACAGAGATGTGTGGTGGCATGACATGGTCGACGGTCAATCGACCATTTGTCCTCCGGAGTGGATGAGCGCTGAAGACCCACTTTTTATGCTTTACACCAGGTTAGTTACTGTTCATTTTTTAAGGTCCAATCCCATGAAACGCACGTTACGGCAGCGGGCGCGCTGCGTTCAGTAATTCGTTTATTATATTTTAATAATAAACTTTATCTCCAATGGTTTAAAGGGGCTCGGACATTTTACTAGGGGGGTGTTAGCATAGTCCCGAGCCGCC
Source organism: Sesia apiformis (assembly GCA_914767545.1). Lineage (NCBI taxonomy): Eukaryota > Metazoa > Arthropoda > Insecta > Lepidoptera > Sesiidae > Sesia > Sesia apiformis. Next base: position 11,432,420 of record OU611947.1, on the reverse strand, counting down.
ATTATGATTCTTTTTTCAAAACAGCGTCGCATGGTGAGATATCTATACGGGTGGCATACACAAACAAAACATGTTATATAATATGTCCTAAAGTGTCACGTTACCGAGATATTACGATTGAAAGATCGTAACTTTAGCAAATCCTACCTCAGTATATTGTCGAGTCAATGAAGCTTAAAATCGTCAAAACTTCTTAATCCTCAAGAACTGCAAAAAGTAACAGTTATCAGTTCTCGAGAAGAACTTCTTTTCAAGAAGTGAAGGTAAAATTGGTCAAGCTGGCTTCTTGAGAACTGTGAGCCAGCTTGCCCAATTTGAGCCTTCTTATGGCTGATTTCCCATTATTCCTTGATATAGTAAATTACAAGTAAGCTTCTAATATTCGTTTTATTTTCACCAACAGGTATAAAAGTAAGGGAAAATAATTATTTGAAAATAATTTAATTAGTAGAAGCACGTCATTTGGACATTTTGTTTATACACGGTAAGATTTGCTAAGGTCATACGATTATGTAGCGATCTTTCAATCGTAATATCTCGGTAACGTGATAGTTTAGGACTTAGGACATAATATTTTATATAATATTTTGTTTCTCTATTCTATCGTGCGACGTAGGAAAACGATCAAAATGGCGCCCTGAGACTATGCCACAAAGATTCGAACCCCTTTTTTATGACGTTGCAAGTATAGCCGGTGGCCGTCGACGGTGATATGCGGCCGCTGGCTCGTCATACAAGTTTAAACTATTGAGATAAAATATACGGTTAACTTGATGCGTCACGCGGCGGACGTGACGTGGGGTTGGTGGAAATCTGGCCTAATGTCTTGTACGGCCTATGTCTTTACTAAATACGTTCGGCAAAAATTTATGTGATATATACACATAAATGCACCGATTTTCATGAATATACCTATGCTTGTTTAATGACCCTTGAACTGACAAGACTTGATTTTATAAAAGCAGACAGTTGTATTTATAAAGGTGAGAAAGGTAACAATTACTGTAATTTTCTAAAACACCCCTTATAACTGTCTAATATTTATTAAATACAAGCAGGAAAATTACTAAAAAATGTGCAACAAATCCTGATGAACAAAACAAGATATCAACAACAACAATAAAGGAATAGAAGCCCAGAGAAGCGGATCCCCTATTTCACCAGGGTACAGACACATTACGAAAACATTGACCATCGGCTAATCCGGAAGCACCCGAATGCGTCATCCACATCTATACAATAAAGTATGCAATAAAGTATCTCGTAATAAAGTATGCAATTAGAGGTACGGTAATTCATACACGTGGATGACGCGTCTGGGTGTTTCCGAATTAGCCGATGGGCAATGTTTTCGTAACGTATCTGTATGTAAACCTGACCCACCTTTAAATTTGCTACCATCGATCTGCTGCTTATTCAGTTTTTTGTTGCTTTTTACTTCTCTTTTTAAAATCAATTTAGTCCCCACAATTTAAGGAATACCATTAAAATCCAAAACACTAACGCCTATCTCTCCACTCACATTTTATAGTGGCTCTACTGGTAAACCAAAGGGAGTGCTGCACACTACCGCGGGGTACCTACTGTACGCTACCGCCACTCTCCGCTATGTGTTCGACTACCGTGACAAGGATATTTACTGGTGTACCGCCGACGTGGGCTGGATCACTGGACACACCTATGTTGTTTACGCACCTTTGGCTAACACTGCTACTTCGGTTATGGTAAGACTACGAGTATGTCCCATTTTAAAACTGTAATGCGTGGGACTGTGACAGACGTTACACGAGGAAAAGATATAAGACAGGTGCCATTGAATCATTGAATTATATATAAACCTCGTGCTAGTTTTATTACTTTTGTAATCTGAAAGAAAGGTCAGTATTTATTATGCTTCGATTAAATTGTGCGATCAACCAACTTGCACGCAACGTGCCCTGTTATATCTAGTGCCGTCCTAACTAAAAGTGCAGTAACTAATCTTTATATCAAAATCGCATTATACATATTTATACGTAATCAGTAAAACAAACTCTACAATTCAATCTTATCTGCATTTAATCTTCACTTTCTACCCTTTCAGGAAACATAAGTTTTAACATGGTAGCTTCTATACTTTGGGAGATACAAACAAAAAATTGTTTACTTTTTTTCATCCGCCTTAAGATAATTACTGCACTTTAATTAAGGACGGCAGTATACTGCCTTGTTATTAACTATATCTACTACCAATATTGAGTAGGTATACTCGTACATATGACGGTCCAATACTGTTACATAATACGTCTTTTTGTATTGAATTCAAGTACAGATATCTGTATCAAGGTATTGTGCTAGGCATGCCAATCTTCCGGCACGCTTCCGATCCCGTTTGATTGACGGGATCGGAAGCGTGCCGGAAGATTCAGGAAACTTGACGGATCTGTTGTAAACTAATGTTATGATCATAATATCAATGTTATTATATTCTCGTTGATTTATATTTGACTAAATTAGACTGTTTAGACTAGGTATAACTGACTGACTAGACGACCAGATATTATGAATTAGGCCTTAGGAACTGTATGTAGTAAATCAATATGGCAATATCGATATCGATATGGCACGTCTCAAGGTTGATATTACTAGGCCCGTCACGGTAATGTTTCTGACAGGTGTCACGTGACCTGCGTGATAATCCAGCGACCGAGGACACTCCTTCTAACTGGTCACCTAATGACACCTTTAAATAAACTTTGTTTAATTTTGACACGGAAGTTATTTATAAATTCACAGCTCGCCCTTTGGAACTATTTCGTAGTACAACAGGTTTACTTCATTATGTATGACGTATAGGTATTTTATTTATAATGCTGGACTCACACATTTAATCGAAGCACTGGAATGCCCCTGAACTGGAAAGGGTGAATAGTGACTTCAATGAAAGTCCGTGTTAGGCTTAGTCCTGTTAGAAGAGCGACGCGACGCGTTGAGCGATGCAGCGCAGTGCGTTGCGGTCACCCAACTCGTCGTGAATAGATACTGTTTCAAATTTTAACATGGCGAAACATAACATTTATCAGTTATTATTGAATGAAACATTCATTTAAAATATTTATATTTAAAAGATAAAGAGCAAAATCCAAGTGTAAACGGAATAAAATAAATATTATTAGAAAGGCATCTTTATGGAGAGTTCCATCACGTATATAATAAATTAAAAGTAAATCCCATTTCCTTTAAGGAATGCACACGAATGTGCCCAAAACATTATTTTATCCCCATAGTAAAGAACGCTCTTGTACAACAATAACTAAGTTTTCGTTGTCTACTTCCTTCGACGTAACTACCTAACATACTGTGACATAACTTTTTTAATTTTCTATAGTAAAGTAGGCGGATGAGCAAGCGGTCCCACGTGGTGGTAAGTGTTACCGCCGCCCATGGACACCTGCAACACCAGGGGATATACGGGTGCGCCACCGACCTTGCAAAAATTTAAATAACTTACTGTGATAATGACGACTGATAAACATAAAATTCGTACGTCACGACGCATTGAAAACAAAAGAGACGCGCGTCACATGTTTGGGCAGCGAAGGTTTCACATTTTCGCGCCGCAACGCTCGACGCGTCGCGCCGCCTACCACAGAACATGACGGTTAGAGAAGATTTTGAATACGAAGGTATAATTGTAATTGCAAAATGATATGTATATATGTATTTAGGTTCTTACCTAAGAAATTGTTGTTTTATATGGAAACATTCAAATATTTTTTTGTATGAAAATTATATGTTTAGTTCATCGAACTATTGTCCATTATTATCAATGCATTTTTGTCATTTTAATGGAAGTTGATTGATGCCTCTGCTATAGAAATTCTCGGGGACGGGAATCGATGAATTCTCTGGAGGCGTTTTTCATTGCCTCATTGGAAATGAAGTTTTTCCCGTGTAAAAAGTTATCCAAATATTGAAATAAAACTAAATTAGTAGGGACCAGGTCTGGCGAGTACGGTGATTGACAGATAGTTTCCAGTCGATGCTCCTATAACTTTGAGACTATCTGTTGCGCAGTATGTGGGCGAACGTTATAATGGAAAAGAAGTGGACTAGTGCGATTGATCAGACTCGGTTGTTTGATAGCGAGCTTGCCCATCATTGTATGCAGTTCTTCACAGTACATATCTGCATCAATTGTTGTGCTAGATCTCAAGAAGCTGTAGTGGATAATACCGGCACAGGACCATCATTCATTTACCATCAGCTTCTTGTGATTCAGGGTACTCTTGGGACATTGTTTGGCTGTGTATCACGGGTTCAACCATTTTGACTAACGATTACCATTATCATACAGGATCCACTTCTCATCACAAGTGGTAATACGATTCAGAATAACTTCATTTCTGTGTTTGCATCGAACTTTCAACGACTTTCATTAAGTTCATACGGTACCCGCTTTGCGAGCTTCTTCACTTCCCGATTTGACGCAAATGAATCAATATAGTTTTGTCACTTACGCCGAAGGCTGTTGCCGAACTCTAGACGAGGTTTGAGATGAATCCGCTTCCACTATTGCTTTCAATTCGTCATTATCGACTTTAGTCTCCGGTCGTCCATGTGGCTTGTTCTTGAAGTCGAAATTTCCAGAACGGAAACGATCAAACCAAAAACTCACCGTGCGTTCCTTTGCGGAGTTTGGTCCGTACACATCGTTGATATTGCGTGCCGTCTGTGCTGCGTTGCTGCACGACGGAACTCATATTCGAAAATAAAGCGAATTTTCAACTTTTCCATGGGCGCAAATACAACGATATCTAAGCAAAAAGCCAAACCAATTCCAAGGAATTCCAATTCCTTGGAAGCTTTCCAAGGAAAAGGAATTCCAAGCCAAGATAACTAAGTTAACTAAGTGGCCACTATGAGGAAACAGCAATTTCATACGTAATGGCCTAATATTTATGTATTGTATTGACCTCAAGTAAGTGTATATACATATATAACATTTTATTATTATTATTAATTTATATTATGTTGATATTATGTAAAATCGCACCAGCTACCTTTATTTGATATTGTTATTTGTTTTCTTCTTCTTGCGATAAGAAGGAGAAGGAAGGAGGAGAATGCGATAAAAATTCTAGTTTTCTTGCGCTAAGGGCGCCTGTTGTACTGTGTTACTTTTGCTTACTTACTTATCTTTTTACAACATGTATTTATTTAGTTTATCTGTCTATCGGCCAGATTCAAGCCAGAATAAAAGATATTTTCAGATAGCCCAGATAAGTTTTGAAAAATTTATTAACTGTTTCAAAGATATTCGATGTGATTAGTGTAACAAAAGTTTGAATAAATCTGAGTGAAATTTTAACCTTACTTTTTTTCTTATTCGGTTGTCGAGAGCAGACTGGAGATGTGGACACCAGTCGAAGATTTAACGCCTTCCATAATCAAAATGTGGCTTCACGGGTACAACATACCTATCTTATGAAATCTTGGAATTTATTTTTTATTTAACATATCTACATAGATAGATTTAAGATATTTTAAGATAGCTACTGATGTACATAGAATGAATTTTAATAATATTAACAATATCTATTTATATAATAGTACTAGTTTACAATTTTGAAAACCTTCCTCTTTCAATTCCAACTATTTTAACTGTAACATCCTAATTTATAACATTTCGCTACAGAACACAGAATTATTTTTGAAATTACAGAGGATCCAGAACAAGATCAATATTCCGGCAAATTAAGTGTTTCTTATCTTATTAATTGCTGTTTAATTTTTGACAGTTCGAAGGCACTCCATTCTACCCGGGCAACGATCGATACTGGGCTCTGGTAGATAAGTACCAAGTGACGCAGTTTTACACCGCGCCCACGGCCATCAGGGCGCTCATGAAGTTCGGCGACGACTTGGTCAAAACGTAAGTAGGTCATACTAACATCTCTATAAACCATGGATATACTTGCTACAAGGCGCAAGTGCACGAATTGCAGATAGCATAAATAATTAATTGGTTATGAAACTTACTCATCATATTAACTGTGTCGTTTCTTTCCCTATATGCTATTTTAATCAATACGTCCTATTCCGTAACTGGTCAATTTCATATCTCGTGTTCTGCACCAATTCGTTTCATTCCCCAATCGTCCGGCGATGTACAATTAAGCGGAAAATAAATAGCTTTGTCTGTATTTGCAACAAAATTATTGTTTCCGGTGCTGATTCTTTTGATTTATGATTGATTTACTTACTTGATCTACAAAAAATTGAACTTGAGCGTCATACTGACAGACAAATGACGGATACTATGATAATATTCATTTAACTATTATAAGCGATTTATATTTAACAGTAGAACAATCAGAAACAACCTGTTATCTGTATATTTGTGATATGTAACCTAAAGGTCCCGCGTGTGAGATAAATACGAATGTTAGATAAATGTCATTGCAGATAACATGAAAGATATGCATGTGTTGAGGTTGAGTGTAGGTGAGTAGTGAAGGCGAGTAGAAAGGTTTTTTTTGTAAATATGAAATTATTAAATAATATTTGAGACATCACACATCCGCGATTATATTGTTAAAACCAAACAAATCCTATCTCGGGTTTCTCTCTCGAGCGTCTTCCGTCACAGAAGTGCGGTGCGTGGTGCATCCCGCATTTCCTCGATACTGTGGTGTCGGGTACTGGACGGTCTAAAAACCGTTTTATACCGCGAACCCGTGGAACGAACTGCCTCAAGAGGTATTTCCATTAAGTTCTTCAAGAAGGCTGTGAATAGGATTTTGCAAGGTCAGCGGCGTACCCGTATACCTTCTGGTGTTGCAGGTGTCCATTAGCGGCGGTAACCACTTACCATCACGTGGGCCGCTTGCCCGACCCATCCCTTCATATAAATAAAATATACCTACTACAAGGCCCGCTTTGTAGTATTCTGAGGATGTCGAGTTTCCGAGGATATTCGCTCGTTGGAGTGCTCTGAAGGCCTATTTCGTAATTAAAGTACTGAGTAAACTTGGGCTTTATCATTACCCATTAGGCACAAACTCGGCTCCCTCCGTGTGCTGGGCAGCGTCGGAGAGCCCATCAACCCCGAGGCTTGGCTATGGTATTACAGCCTCATCGGACGTGAACGATGCTCTATTGTTGACACATTCTGGCAGACGGAGACTGGTGGTCACGTGATCACCAGCCTGCCTGGCGCCACACCAATGAAGCCTGGCGCTGCAGTAAGTTCTTTCTTTAAATTACAGCCTGTCTCTCCACTGTTGTATATAGCACTCTCCCAAAGATCGCCACCACACACAGTCTTCTTTCTGCTCTTCTTATTCAGCCACCGCCAGAGACATTCTTCAAGTCATTAGTCTATCTGGCCGGACGGCGGCCCATGCTTTTTGAATTAGTATTTAAATTAAATTTTAGGGCCTGGTAACTTTACATCGGACCGTTAAAACGACATTTGGGCCCGGTGACTAAAAAGATTCGCCGAAATGATTGACAATAACTTTGCCAATCTAAATAACGTCATGTAGAACGTGACAATTCTGTTAATATTAGTTTTCAGCTTTACAAAATACAGCCTCCGAGGGATCGCTCGGCGATTAGCGCCTGCCTTACAACACGAATCACACCACAAAAACTACCTTCTCTTATTTATTGTTTGATATACATATATTCGGTGTTTGCGACAAACCAAACGATCCATCAACGGATATATTGGATATTGGACATTGGATTCTCAACAATTGTATGAGATGAAACTAAGAGGTAATTTCACATCTGTTAGTGCAAACTCTTCATATCATTTGTAGACTATCGACTTGAAAATATTACTCTGCAGCGGTTAGATAAGAAGAGCACAAAATCCTGTGTGACAACGAGCCCTAATAGAAGCCTATATCCAGCAGTAAGGAGACAGAGTGATGTTGCCGGTATATAACTACGAGTATGCTTCTTTATCTTTCTACGTTTGACAAAGTTTCTTTCATTACAGGGCTTTCCATTTTTCGGAGTAGAGCCTAACCTACTCGATGAGAACGGCCAGCTCATCGAAGGCCCCGGCGAAGGATACCTGGTGTTCTCCCAACCATGGCCCGGTATCATGAGGACCCTCTTTGGGGACCATCAACGGTATGAGAAGGTGTACTTCTCCAAGTTCCCAGGTTACTACTGTACTGGAGACGGTAAGTGACACATTTTTCTGTATTTGTTGAAATATTGTATAATATACCTATATATAGGTATATTATCTAACTACGTCTCGTAGTATCTCTGTCCGATCCATAGTAATCTCTGGTTACTATGGTAAAGGCTGATAGAAACCAGAAAATCATTACATCAATGATTGTAATCATTATATCAATAATAGGTAACAAAAAACGATCTAGCTGGAAAACTACATAAGTTCAATGTTAACATTTATCGAAACAAACATTTATAGTGAATGACTAATAATTAATCATTTAATGTTAACGTGACAAACATACCATTGTTTAATTAATGACTTTTGATCATAAGTATCTGCTAATTACGAGTAAGTTTCGAACATGCTGAACGCGTGGGATATTCGTGAAAAACTCGGTGAATGATTTGGGAATGAAGTTCTTTTTCCGTATTCTCGTGATAAAAACTTGACAATTCATGTTATCGAGGTCGCGAGTTCAGTTCCCAGGTCACGGGTAGTATGCCACGATTGTTTATATCACACCTATGCTGTTAAAAGTATATTATCAAATATTTGAATAATTAATGTTAATGATATCAGTGGTTCAATTACATTATTTTTTGTATTGTCTTTTAATAGTTTTAACTTTGTTCGTTTTAGGTGCGAAGCGTGACGAAGATGGCTTCATTTGGGTGACTGGCCGCATTGACGACATGCTCAATGTTTCCGGGCATCTCATGTCCACCGCCGAAGTAGAGGGAGTCCTTACCGAGGAACCGAATGTTTCTGAAGCTGCTGTGGTCTCCAAACCACACCCTGTAAAGGGCGAATCTCTGTACTGTTTCGTGATACTCAATGAGAATGCAACCTTTGACGCTAAGCTAATGGACTCTCTTAAGAAAAGAGTCCGACAGAGAATTGGCGCATTCGCTGTGCCCGATGTAATACAGTATGCGCCAGGACTTCCAAAGACTAGATCCGGTAAGATTATGAGGAGGATTCTCAGGAAGATTGCTATCGGCGATACCGATATCGGTGACACGTCGACCCTCGCCGATCCGTCCGTCATTGACGAACTGTTCATGAACAAACCAAAGTAAAGTTAGGATAAGCGCCATGTTAAGCTTCACTTTAATGTACGTACGTTCGACCGCTCACAATTATCTGCCCTGATGTTTTTATGCTCCGTCCGCATTATTTTTTTCTCAAAAAATAAGACTACATTGTAAGAGTGCTTATATTACGTAATTACATTACATAAGCAGGTAATTAAAATTAAACTGATATATATGGGAGTATAACTGTCTTTTCGTATTAGCAAATATCTTTACTCGAATACATGAATGAATCAAATCACCTTATTATAAATTAGGGTAAGTGTACCGATTGTGAGATCCCTTCCTAATGTGAGATCCCCCTATATCTTTGAAATGCGTACAGCAACGTCTGTTATTTGATGCTTGACCATATCTAGCGTAGGTATACAAGAGCCGTACGGGTAAAACAGTTAGTCGGTAGCCATTTTTGAAACATTACTGACAATTTGGTTTTGTTTGGAGAACAAAATTTGCAGGCAGTGATTAAAAAGTTGCAAAAACTGCTCTAAAATAAGTGAATTAGTGTGGTGTCCCGTCCTATAATACAGGTAATTAGTATTTTTTTTAAATATAGTTGTAAATATAGTTTTTTTAAATTTTAATTCCATTAAAAATAATTGATTTTGTTTTCAAATGAATGTTTTACTGAGATTATGTGTTTCCGAATGTGAGACCTTTGAGACTATTAGGGACTATTGTTTATTCTTAGTATCCGAATACACATTTATTGTTGCTTTTGTTTACAGGTTGCAAAATGCCTAAATCATGGGCGAAGGAAAAATATTATGATCGAGGCAATATACTAAAAGCTGTGAAGGCAGTTTTAAGTGGAAGCTGTGGTTATAAAACAGCTTCAAAATCATTTAACGTGCCACGCAGCAGTTTGGCAAGATTTGTAAAGTCATTAAAAGATGATCCTAATTCAACTGTTAATATGATTATCAATACGCGGCTTAGGAGGACACCCATATTAAAGGATTTCAAAAAGGATCTAGTTAAGTATGCACTAGAAGCCGAAAAACCATATTACGGATTTACAAGAAGAGACGGGTGCTTATTGGCATTTCAGTTGGTTTTAAAAAACAATATAACAAATCCTTTCTCCTCCGCTTCAGAATCAGCGGGTAGAACAATGGTTAAAAGGGATTCCAAAAAGAAATAAGGAATTATCGATTTTACACCGATCGAAAGGCTTTATAAATAATAAAGATGTTGTTATGAAATTTTATAACATCCTTCAAACAGTATATGCAAAATTCGACTTTAAAACTGGTAAGGAAGATCGGATCTACAACGCAGATGAAAATGGTATTTCAATAGTATCAAAAAGTAAGGGTACGAGTAAAAGGCAATTGGGAGCATGACTTCTGCAGAGCGCCGTAAAACAATTACAATTATTTTGTTATGAAATATACACTTATTATACAATTATGAAAGAGTTTATTAGAAACAACAATAGAAAAGTTACTGTTTATGACTGTTCTTTACACAGATGGCTTAAGGTTCATTTCACCTTTGATTAGGAGACAAATGACAGAGAACGTGTTTACTGTTTGAATGTTTATTGGAGACTGCCTGCAGTTACAAATTTAACAAGTTCTATAATGTTGTCGCGCATACATAGCTGATCGATACAACAATGACATTGCTGAATTGTTTAAAAATCCACATTTAGATTCCCAAAAAGCCTCAACAGCAGTAAAGGGTTTCACATCTACTGGCATATTTAAATAGAATCTGGATGTTTTCGATGAAAGTGATTTTCTTTCGCAATCAAATGTGGACAAGGAAGAAGAGGTAATTGCAAATACTGGTTTGACAGGTGACCTATAAAGACAAGGAAGTGGACGTAACTGCCAATACTGATTTGACAGGTACCCAAAATTCTATGTCCTTCAATGAATTAGATCAACTACATGAAAATGAAAATGCTCAGAAACCTGCATATACTAAAGAGATTACTGTAGCGAAAAAAAAATACTGTTATTTCGGACATACAAATAAAAAGGCTGTGACAGAAGTCACCTAAAAAACCCTGCCTGAGTCCATTAAATCTCATCAATCTACTAGTCGAATCACACCTTGGGACATCTTGCCATTAAAACAAGGCACGAAAGAAACAAGAAGTAACTGAAGAAAAAAGGGAATCGGCTTAAATAACATCAACTCCTTACGAAGATAAGCTTACAGTAGACATTTCTAGAATACAGCAGAAGAAAATGGGAAAGGTGATCAAAAAACTGAAACCATCATATAAAGGTAAAGGAAAATGGACAAAAATATCGAAACCGAAAACTGGGCTCACAAGCTTTGCAATAACACAGAATTAAACCCATTTATTTGTGAATTTTGTCTTAAATAATTAAGCTTGTTAAATAAAGTTTGATATTAATTATACTACGTAATGTTTTTTCTTTTCCAAACCTACAGTCATCCTAATCTGGGACCCGTGTCTCACATTAGGATTACTATGTTCTTTTTTTTTTGTTTTTATTCCAATACATTTATTTGATCGTTTCGTTTTATTCGAAGGGCATCAAATACTTCTTTGTGAAGAATTTATAAAAATAGAGATCTCACAATCGTTACACTTATTCTACATAAAAATGAAATTTCTAATACCTACTTATTTAAATTTGATCAATTAAAAAATAATAATCTATTATAATTAAAAATGTCTGTATTTAAATGTACTCTTTAAATGTGGTTATTTCCTACAAAAGCGGAATAACGTTAGTTTCAATAGTTTCTGTGTGTGTTATTTGCAAAAATGCTATACAATGATACCTCAAAGCATGTAGATGGTTTCGAAGTTTAAAAGTGTATGCTACATTCATAGGATATTATATATATAATTATACTGTAATTGACGTCATTAAACTTGAAAAGATATTGTAATCGTAGGTATAATTGTCCATTTAAACACGTATAACGTTAACGTGATAAATACGTGAACGGTTTCAAATTATGTTTTATGTCCTTTTTACATTCTTCTGATATTAGTCATTCCATAGTTGATAGGTACATTAATTAATCCATAGTTGATAGGTACATTAATTAATCCATAGTTGATAGGTATACTAATTAGTAATTTTAGCCAACGGTGCCCATTTACCTGATTTTGCACTTTCTACGTGTGTTTAGTTGTACCTACGTAAATAGTTATATATGCTATTAATACTCGTATTTTGTTAGATAAAATAATATATAGTTATGTTGAAATAAAAAAACAATTTTTGTCTATATGAAGCAGTGTTAACATTAACACGTTATTGTGCGTTAAAGTATGAAACATCAATTGATCGAGTCAGATTGGTTTAGCATTGTAAAAACGCGAACGAGGCAATACAATTAGCTCACAGAATATTATTCATATGGAAAATTAAATATATTCATACATTCCAAATTTTCATTAGAAAATATTACCTTGGGATGTTGTACTCTGGGTATATTTTATATAGTCAAATTTAATAATTAATTAGTTCCAGACTTTAACTAATATCATAGAAATAAATAATTAACGGAATTAAAATTTTAATGCTAAAATATAAACTGACAAAAGTATACGAATGGTTATTTTCAAATGAATATTGTTATTCTACATTATTAAACTGATTTCTGTTTATTCATATTAATATGAAGGTGATTCTTTTTATATGTATACCTAGGGGTCATCCATAAATTACGTCACACGTTAAGGGAAAGGAGGGGGTCAACAAAGTATGACATCGTGTGACAAGAGGGTTGGGGGGACGAGTCATAAGCTTCGTGAAGTCCATGTATAAATCTAAAGTATTAAAACTAAACGTCAACTCTAACGAAAAACTTTAAAATATTACCAACTCTCAATATTATTATAAGGTTATTTTAATTTAATAATTTCTAAATTTAAAATTGCAAAATATGTGAAGTCCCAACAGGGGCGGGGAGGGGGGGGGGGAGGTCACACAAATGTGACTACCTGTGACAAGGACGGAGGGGGACTCCAAAAATCATGAAATTCGTGTGACGTAATTTATGGATAGCCCCCTATATACAAGGTGGAAAATATGAACCGGACATGAAGGAATAGTACATTAAATATTGAAGTTATCAAATTTCACTCAAAGGAAACATTCTTTTGTTTTTTAAAATAAGATTAACCGCATTCAAACATTTTTCAAAAAGGTTACCTGAGCCGGGAATCGAACCAACTAAAAATGCAAAAAATAGACAGTCACTATTTTATTGAGCCAATCGATAGTGTCAATGATAAGGTTAAAATCTCTCGAACAAACATTGTATTTTACAATTAAATAAGACCTTGAAATCTAACAATTTGTACCTATCGAATTAACCTGAAGGACATATACTTAGATAGATAGATAGATAGATAACTCTTTATTGCACATAATTAGAACAAATGCTTACAAACAATATTACAATCTGAAAAGGTGCAATCGGCGGTCTTATCGCTAAGTAACGATCTCTTCCAGACAACCGTTTGATACTGAAGAATTTTTAAAAAAGAGTGCTAGAGAAATTATATCGACTAATACAAAAGTTAACCAAACATAGATAACCTAATAACTAGGTACATTAACCAATTAATATGCAAATTATTACCTGAAGTAGACTATTGTAAATTGTTACCCAAATCAGACATTGATTAAAATTATAATTTCGATACAACATTTTTATAAATTAACTGATAAGTTGCTCGAAATGCGAACCATTTTTTTGAATGCAAAGATTGAGTCTCTTCAGAAATTCATTTCGTGTAACCTTCTGCAATGGGTTGTGATGAATGTTCGTGATAAAATCTTGAACCTCAACTCTTAACTCTTCCGCAGACTCATAGGATATTTTGTAACTTTTTTTTTAAATGGCCCTACAAAAAAAATCCAGCGGCGTAAGATCTGGAGATCTTGCAGGCCATTTAATTGTCCCGTTTGTCCCATCCATTATTAATTTTAATTTATAATTATATTATATTAATTTTCCAGTATTTTACCCATCCAGTAAAATATTAATTGTCCCATCTAGCCGTTGAAATTATTATTAACATAAGCAGTGGATATTCTACTATCTATCTATCTAGGTACGTGTCCTCCAGGTTAATTCGATAGGTACGAATTGTTAGATTTTAAGGTCTTCTTTAATTGTAAGATACAATGTTTGTTCGAGAGATTTTATCCCTATCATAGACCCTATCGATTGGTTCAATAAAATAGTGACTGTCTATTTTTTGCATTTTTAGTTGGTTCGATTTCCAGCTCAGGTAACCTTTTTGAAAAATGTTTGAATGCGGTTATTCTTATTTAAAAAAAAATGTTTCCTTTGAGTGAAATTTGATATCTTCAATATTTAATGTAATTTTTCTCCATGTTCCGTTCATATATTCCACCCTGTATATAAAACTAATTATAATATCTTGTAAATATGCTTGTTTGCTTATTAATAGTTTTGACCACAAAATAACGAATAATATTGTTTCTAACGTGCGTTATCATATATTGATGTTACTAGATGTTGTAGTAAACTATATTATATTATAATATTAATAAAACCGAAGTAAAATTACATTACAGCACTTATTGTGACGCACTTTTTAGATTATATTAAAATTTATATTAATGTCTCAAAATATTGTAGGTTTTGTGAGGTAAAATATTCTATCTATATTCTACTTAGCGCACAAACATGATTATTATAACGGATTGGCATTAGATTGTGAAAAATTTACCCATTTGTTTGGTTGCATTCTTTTGTCGACTAAACTTGATTAAATCTGACTTAGTTCTCATTATAAGGATCATTGCAGGACTGGAGTAATAAAAGAATCTGTATAGATCATATTTAAAAATATGAACAATGTGGTGATGTGATCACTATCGGGAAGTCACTGCCTACATCTCATAGACACAGGCATGATGTTTATATATCTTATGTGTTAGGAGGTATTTTCTTATTATTTCCATAGTAGTCGTTAAGAAAAGTCATTATGGCATTTTTTGACCTCAGCTTTTGGGCTGGGTTATAAACCTAAGTTGTCTAAGTATAGTGTACAATGAAATGAAAATTAAACGCGTAATCAGCAATATACCTAATATTATAAGGAATATGAGAATGTAATTTTATATACCTACCTGCAAGTAGCTATATTGGTAATTTTCAATTGTCGCTTTTAAATCGTATTACAGTTATATATGGTATATACGTTAAGATTTAAAATATCTCTGAGATTGAAAGAAGGTTTCTTTTAAAGTCATGAAATTGAATAGATTCGGAAATCTATTACAATGCAATTTGCGTTTAGATAGGTACTAAGTTTTTCTTAAGACACGCCTATCAATCACGACAGGTACCTATATATTATTGTAGACTATTTGCGTTTGTAGTTGTCTTTGGTCGCCAGAAATATATTATGTTATCTCAAGACAGTTGATCCCGTTCACATCCGTCGACATTTTACACTTAATTGATTATTACAATAAATAATATCGTGTAAAATTATTATAAGTCTTTCCCTTTCCCACCGCGTAAAAAGATGTTCCTTTTGCAAGTGTAACAATCACTATAAATGATAAAAATAATAAAAAAAAAAAATTTATCAGGTAACCAAAAAAGTTCGTGCGGTTTTTCTTATACAGATTGCCATGAATATTTTTATAGTTATTTATTGATAGTACTTGTTTATATAATGTCATTTAGTTTTGTATGAATTCCTCTTTATTGCTTAATTCCTATTGTGAAATAATTTAAAATGGCCACGAACAAAACGTTAATTCGAAGTTGTTTACTCTGTGAGTACAAACTTGGAACCAATTGGAAGCATTCGGAGATGACGCTGTAAGTGATCGCACAGCACAGAAGTCGTTTAAGAATTTTTCCTCGGAAGATTTCAGTTTGATCGCTTCATCGCTCTGGAAGACCAAAGTCAATCTGTATAAGAAAAACCGCACGAACTTTTTTGGTTACCTGATATATATTATAGCATACTATTTGTAATAATCAATAAAAAATTAAAACGTTAGTTATAGAATGTAAGTACATTAAAATGAGGTTTCAAATATTATATATAGAATTATATATTATTTGTTATTATATATAGAAATAATTATATGTAATTTCTGTAAGAATGATTTTATAGAAGCATATAGGTAATCTATATTTGTTCCCATATTTAATGCATATTTTATAGTCAAAGCCGACGTACCGTCAATCCTAGTTTAAACGTTAATTATAAACAATGACTAGATCTAATCAATATCTGATTTGTATTTGTTTCTAGTTTTGTCTAGCGAGTTTTTGGTCAATCCTAAGAATGCCTGATAGAACTAATATGAGTAGGTACTCAGTCATGCACTTATAACAGAAGTAAATAATTTAGCTTTCGCCTCTGACTGGGTTGAATTATCCAATCTTAGGATTTACGGAAGACTAGTTAATAGCCGAAACTTATTTTGACTTTTGACTAAATCTATTGGTCAATCCTAGATTTGACCTGTCGTGTAGCGATTACGCTTTGATGTTTGCTACGTTACATTAAAATATAGATGCATCAAATAACAATAATATGTATGTGTACGTACATATTATACACATTGTGGCTTTCTTTTGAAAGGTGTCTTTTGATAGCTAGAAAGACAATTCCATAGTGACTTTATTTTTATGTTCCGTCTTGGCTCAATTTCCATTCTACTCTTTGTTTCTACGTGTTCCTCTGAAATGTAATCCATGTGTTCTCTTATGAATAAAAAAAATTATTCATAAGAATTTTTATTCTTTAGGCGGCAGCACAGAGCCAAATGGTGCAAAATTTAAATTTTCAATGATATTTTATTCAATGTTGTTTGGTAGGCAAAGATCGAGAAGGAGGCACTAATGTTAGAAAGTAAGGGATGTTATTGTGATTGTATGTCGAAACGAACATATCATTTATGGTGATTAAATAGTATTATGCTTTTGAAATTGGTTGTCGGTCATTGTCTTATTGGAACCTAAGTTATTTGTACCGTTATCGGGCAAACTTCATTGCTGCTATGAAGTGACATTATTGTTGTTCCCAAACTATGTGTAAAATTTTCTATCGGAATAATAAAGATAATTTGTAATTGAGAAATTAAACACAAATTAAAATATAATTTGCCTGATAACGACACATAACATAACATTACAATTAATAATTAAGTTTTATAATAATTTAAATTATATTCGATTCTTCGGCATATTAATCAAGACATTTTCACCTTTAACAAATACACATATACCTATCACGAACTCGATAGTTGTGGAATGAACCGCTTACTGAGGGTTTACCATTATGGTTTTTCACGACGTAAGACTCAAGAAATCCTCTACAAGAAAGCTGTGAATGGGGTTATACGCGGACGGCAGCACGTCCGCATTTCCCTGGTGTTGCTTGTGTTCATGGGTGGCGGTGAGCACTTACCATCATGTGGGCCGGCCGCCCGTCAACCACCTCTTCTATAAAAAAATGTCATGATGCAAGTCATTTTGATATAGACACATCCTAAATAAATTACTAAGTATAATAGGTACTGCTTAACACTAGAAATAAGCCAACATGAGCAACTTCCTTTTTTACACTGTAAGTAGGTATCATAAAATTAAATGAAGTAATCCACGTACCATAGATAAAGTAACCTTGGTGGAGGAGGTTTAATACCGATAACAGGAAAGTAACTGGATTTAAAGACTAAAAAGGACGTATGAAACTAGCGGACTTAGATACACAACATCCAACAAACATTTTACAGTATATATGTACCTATATATATATATATATATATATACCACCACAAATATTGTGGTATATATATATATATAACACAAAATAATAATTTTTGGAACGCCCATCATGTAAAAACCACTGCACAGATTATAATGAACTTAGCATCGATATGATATAGCCTATAACAGGTTTCCTCACGATATATTCCTTCACTGCCAAGCTAGTGATATTTTGTTATACTTCCGTACTTAAGTAGAAACTTAGATAATGAAGTCAAGTTATTGTCACTCTGCTTAGCAGAGTTACAGCTTAACTCGGGATTAACATTTGGTATACTTAACTTTTTAAACATTCGCGTTTTGATCTTATTTTATATTCTAAATCTGGTCTGAACACGTATATTAAAGGTTTTTGTTTCCATTTTATTTATACTCGTCTTTGTTCACCTTTAATATAGACGTTCAAACTCGATTTACAATATAAAATTTTGGGATATTTTTATCAATATCCGCTTCAAAGTTGTGAGAATCCTCATCAAGTGCACGCGTGCAAAATCAGTGCTCACATAAAAACAACTGAACGGATTTTAATGCTACTTATTACAGTGAGTGACACATAGTTTATGTTCTACATTAATACAGAATTCTTTATCACGAATCAATTTGAGCTCCGGCGGAATTTTTGACATTCGAAGAATAATACCTGAAACCAAAATGATTAAATTCTAATGAAACAAAATTAAACCGATTATCTGTAGTACCTATAATAGGTTTAATTTTAGATCATTAGAATTCAAATACAATGACAAGAAAACCTCAATGACTTGACTATCTGGATGGCTACATTTTGGCCAAAGAAGCAGCCTGAAATCCGAAGAAGGACATAAGATACTTTCTATACCGTAAAACTAACTAGTTTTTCCAGAGCCTTTCAAATAAGCATTTAAGTTTTAGATAATCTTAAGTAAAACAATAACGCGGGCGAAACCGCGATCAAATTTCAAGGTCCATAATTGAAGGAATGGGCAGGATGTAATTATAAAATGGGATGAAATGGAGCGGTACGGAATTATAGGATGACATGTAAAACGAACAAACCTCACACACTACCAAAACACGATGATACATTTCGCATCCATCTTCCAATAGTGAGGAATAACTTACCCACTTACATTTTTTTACAAAAAGAAAGCGAAATACTCGACGAAAATACAGTCCACCTCATGGTAAATTGATACTGTCGCCCATGGACATCCGCGATATATGCCAACATCAGTCCAGAATGACAAACGTTGCCACGCCCCCGGATATTCTGCCTACCGGATGAGAACAAACCTATTTGTTAATAATAAAGTGAACTAACCACAACATACTATAAAGTTCATGCGAACGAAGTCGCGGCCACGACTAGTCAAGTAGTGACTTAATAAATGTCTGATTCCGAATGCAGCGACAGCGAGAGGCGACATCAAGGTGTCGCTGTTCGCGTCGACGACACTATGGAGTGTCGCGCGATATTTGTCGCTGCATTCGTTAGCTCATCCATAGGAGTAATGTCGGCGATCGGTATCGCCTGTCACTATCGCCGCCATCGAAATTTAAGGTAACCATTACAACATTTGACTCCTAATAATTGTTATGTAAACGGATTACTCACGATTTATTATTTATTTATTTATTATAGCAGATACATGAATACAGTTACACCTAAATAATAATAATAATAATCGCGAGTAACCCGTTTACATAACAATTATTTTTTTCAACCACGATAACAAAAGTTTAAAAATTTGATTCCTATTTGACGGTATAAACACATGGGCATAAAGGCGTGTCAATGAAACTATTGAAAAAATTACAATTATTTAATCACACAAATTGATTTTTGAAATATAAGTCAATCCTCTTCTTTTCAATAGAATCTAAGTAACATCTTAGTCACAGTTGTTTTCGAGTGATTAAAAAGAAAGAAATATTTTATTTAATACTATAGGTATAATGTTTACGTTACTGTAAATGTTACGTTACTTTATAAGTTGGTGATTGCTGATTATAAAATGTGACAAAAGCAAAAAGATATTTGTTAACGTTTTGAACACACAAACATCATTTCTCTAATTTTGCTATGCCAATAATAATAGCTTGCAACAACCCTTTATTTTTTAATCTATAGTAAGCTTGTCTAATCTTTGATTCTTTAAATACCATCCAAGTTTTTGTTATAGCCTTGTCTTTGGCCACCTAAAAATACGGTGAGCGTATTTTGTAAAAAAACATAAAACGTGTTACAATATAAAATTAAAACTACAAGACCATTTTATAAAGTTTTATTCCACTGCCATAAGTAATTAATTAAGTTTAAATATTAAGTAATTTAAGTTTAAATTATTTCTTAAACCCTTTAATTTTTCTTTTTTCTGATCTGATTTATTTGCTTAGTGGGCGAAGTTATTTGTTGGGATTGTGTTTTAAAATAAACCCCATGGAAGACCGCGGCAGCCACGATCAGAATCGTTGATAATATTGTTATATACTCCGCTCGATTCCTGAAATAAAATATGTATTGTGTGTATTAAAAACTTAATTATAAATAAATAATAAAAACTACAGTGGATACTAGTGATAAGAGAAACTCAGTCAAGTCTAATTTCATGCCGAGGAAGAAGAAATATTAAACTATTTTGCCATGATAAAGGACCACCATATCGATCGGCAGTAGGTGTAGAGGTGAAAACAAATCAATAAATTATATGTCATGAAAACAGGACTGTTTCTAATCTCACAAAGAATGCCCAAGGGTAGATAAAGGTTTTGAATATAAGTGGCGTTACGTTTTTGTTAATAAGAGATCAATCTCAATTCATTTCATTCAACGATTATGAAGATATTTTTCTCTTTTTAATTTTTGTCGAGACTATACCTTATTGACGTTGAGAAAAAAGGGACATCATCCGTTCAATGTAGCATAACAACGTTTTATGCAACATTGGTCAATCGACGAACGCTACCTCTCGTAATTGGTCAACAGATAATCGCGTCATCGATAGTGATGATATCACTTTTTTATTAATTTGAATAAAGTATAGAAATGAAACATTACTCATTATTAGAAAATTTCCAAGATCAATCGTCTTAAATTTCATAATTAAGTACATGATACGTTTTGATTTACATGATACGTTTGATTTTGAGTTCGTCGAGAATGGTGGCGATTGAATTTTCCTGAGCCTCCATTATCGTCGAGTTCATATGCAGCCGTAATGATACCTAAGTTGCTAATAATTGCTGCCGATGTCTATATTAACTTATTTACATATACATTATTCACGTAACGATTCTCGAACGAGGCAGTACAAAGAAAATTTCTTTACCGAGCAGTAAAGAAACTATTCTGTACCATTTTTGATGTAATTTTTGTGTTGAAATTTTTGGAACGAAGTTCCTTTACGCGGTTTGCGGTAGGTGTGATTCGAGAGAAAATGTAATGTCACGTAAGATTTTTATACCCTCCATACGCCTTTCTCTTTCTCTGTGTGTGTGCGTGCGAGTATCGAGAGCGAGACTCGAGCAGAATAACAGACGTGCAGACTAGTGCGTGGCCGGTTGTATAACCTAAATTTTTGATTTTTGATTTGGTTCCTTATTTTAAATTATTTGCATTGAAAATATGATACAAAATAAAAAAAATACATGAACTGTACAGATTTTATTTCGAATTACATTCGGAGTTTAAAAAAAATTGCGTGAGAATCTTCGTTCCTGACGGGGGGGTCAGGGGACCGCACACGCATTATTCTTTTCCACCTTTTTCAACACTACAATTAACAGGACATTATTGTAATGTTAATAAATAGAAGGATACACCACATTTTTTAAATGTTAATTTGGTATGGGACCTCATTTAAAAAAATGCAGTGTCTAGTGTTCCGTTTTCTAGAAAGGACATTATACCCATCGGTTGGTAACTACCATGTACTTCTAAACACTACTATGTACTACTGGGCAACATAGTGCCAAATCAGTGTGTTCATTCTTTTTTATAAATTTCTATGAATGTGAATGTTATTATAATATTTGATTTATTTTAAGACAATCATATATGGTAATTTGTCATTGTCCTTAGCGTCATTAAAATAACAACGGCTCTTATAGTTTCAATATTACATGAATATTAAATAGTATGGTTTCACCATATTTAATAACGCTCACAACAATAGTTTACCTAGTTTCACCATTCACTATAGTTTTACTTAATCTTAACTGTTTTTGCACCTAGTGCGCCCTCTCTGTGCTTCTAATGCAGATAATTGTAAGCATTAAGTCCGCCTGGGGAAACAACGAGTATCAATATGTTTATGGTAGCTATACTATAAATTCAACTTACTATTCAAAAAATGTTATCGTGTGATACTTCATTTTTCGAACATACCGTTGTGTCATGTTTCATTTGACAGACAATACCTGCCTTTCCCTATTATGCGTCTCAAGTGTACCAAACGCTAATTTTGATGTACTTATCTACGGTCCCTTGTAGCTCAGACAGATTAAAAGGACTTGTGAGTTCACACAGACTACTATTACTACTACATTTATCAGCCAATGTGTCTTCACTGTTGGATATAGTCTCTCCCAAAACACGCCACAACACTCGGTCTCCTGCTCTTCTCATTCAGTCATTACCAGCGATTTCTTTAAGTCATCGACCCACCTTGCCGGAGGGCTTCGCGTCAGTCATTAGTCGTCAGTCCTGCGATAAAAGTGTTGTGTGCTACTACTTCAGTTTACCGATTCTATAGAAACGGCAAGCTGTTAAAGAAATTCCGAGCATAGCCCGGTAAGCTCACTAAGCGGCCGACTTTGAACTTATAGTCGATGCACATTTAGAGAGTTACCTTATATTGTCGTTTTAATCAGACGAATACTTACTCAAAGGGAGTTCCGCAAATAGTGTAGGTAGTGGCGCCATTTTGCGGTCTTTGACCACCCACGCATTTGAAGTCGAAGTATTCCTCATTGTAATCTTCCGGGCAAAAATACTTGCGTTTCTTCAACGTCTGCCAAATGCATAATAGATGGTTTTACAAAATGTACCTGTTAAAGGTGTACGCCGATTTGGCGATCGGGTGTTGGCTCAGCAATCTGGCTCTGAGAACCAGACGTTAGAGTTGCATGTCGATCGCGGTCGAAGGCCAATGTTGCAGGCCACACGCCTTAGCTTTAACGGGGGGGTGTAGGGATTCAGGCTTGCCGGTCTTGATGTTACAGGGATCTCGGCAGATCAGGTGTTGGGGTGAATACGGAAATAAAACGCCGCTTTGGTTTACATAAACACAGGGGTGCGGAGGGAGCGGCGACGGGCAGCAAGCTCACTTTTCTTCTATATGTTAATTACTACTCAAGTGCTGAGGACGAACTGGCTTGCTGGCTGTTAGGCCTTTGTCTTTTTATAGGGGTTTGCTGCCCTAGCGATCCCCCCGTTCCCTGAGGAAATTTTAATGCTATTAGCTCTCCACTTTTGTACATAATATCTAGGTTACAAGTCTTATTTATCTGGGCTGGTCCTCTTATTGCACGGAGGATAAAGACTATTTTCGGTGGCGAAGTTTAGGTATTTTCCTTTTAATTTCCCTTTTTCCTTATTGTCCCTCCCCCCCTCTGTGAGTAGCAAGAGGTGTGGGAGGACCGGGGGTGCACGGCTTTTCAGTGGCGCCGATACCGGAACTACGCCACCTAGCCCGCAACTTTTTGTTCTAGAACTTATCCTAAGTGAAACACACTGCGGGCGGTAGTCTTTATTTTAAACCTTATTCTAGCACCCTGACTTATAACCTAGGTATCCTAGCACATTGGAGAGCGAGAATAAGACATATAAAAACACAAGCAAATCGTACATAAAATATTATAAAATGTAAAGGTAAAGGAACAATAATATAACACATATTTAACCTTAACTAAACATTTTACATCTTACATATCAATGTTATTCATTTTATACATAGTATCGACATCTTATGATAACGTGTTATGTATGTGTTAACATTTTATTATTCCGGAGGAAGGGCACGTGAATTTCATTCTTGACCAAAATCGTGCCGCTTAAATTTTACTACTTGCGGAACTCTGTTTAGACGGCCCTCTTTTCCTCCGAAATGTGTGATGTTAGCACATGCATATTTCGCGCACTGATTCTATATTGTACACATAGGTATATAGGCACCGCACTTTCACTATTCACTTATTCTGTCGTGCACAGTACCAAGGCTTAATTGGATTGATTGCTATCACTGCAGCTATTTTTAAAATACGGCTCTTGGCGATGCGTCTTCTGGCGGCTTTAGGAAACACTCCCTAGATTGAGTTAATAATACTCGTAATTAATAAATTAAGTGAAGGATTTATTACAGATACCCTTGAATTAAACCGTGTAGTGTTGGTCGACTTTACAAATAGCACCACTATATCTCTTCCTGTGGGTATTTTTAGCACCCTCCACCACCCATGGCCCTGCCAACCTTACGGTTATAAGGACCGAACATGGATCATAGGTTCTTTCAGGCACGCACTTCCTTGACTACAAATTTCTTTCATCTCTCTCCATTTCCATTCAACACTTCTCCCCTTTTTGGGGCGTGTACGACACACAATAGGTATAGGTTCGTTACCAGGCAGTTCAGTTTTAATAGCTGTCTCTTTCGATGCCAGGAGTGCGCGAATTCTAGCAGCCATGCGAAGTTCGTCTCCGATGTTACCAAACCCGAACAGTAAACCGGCCCCGCTTCTGCCCGCACTGCACCAACGGACATTCTACATCTCGCTCTTGCTTGTACAACTCATAATGCTATACGTGGTCTCTATACTTATCGGTCGCTCCGCAAAAGCAAGTTTCCATACCGTTAAGACCCAAATCTCTAAGACGACCCTATAAGCAGCCGTATCCAGTAAGCAACTGAGACAGCTCATAATTTGGCTTTACCCAAGCCTACATCAATATGACCCCGACGTGCAGAAAGAACCCGAAGAGATCCCCTATCTTTGGCACCTTTCTGCAAGCATTGCTGCCACAAATCAATTATTTCCGCATATATTGCTGCCTTTGCCCTGCGTCTAATTTTGTTGAGAAGTGCAGGACATAGCTCCTGACACTTACCAGTGCGGATGACCTCTAGATCGACCGGGAGGACCCCCGCAAGTACAGGAAGTGCTATGGTGCTTGTTGTTCTATACGCCTTTTTAAGTAGGATAAGCACAGGTCGCTGTGAACGCAACAACGGGCTCTACGCACAATGTGAAGTGACACTCGCCGGTACCGCACCGCGACTGCATAAGTGATAATGGCCACGAAAGTGCCCTGGTATATATATAATTTGCAGAGCAGCGTTGCGAATGCCCCAAGAAGTCGCAGACACTTGACATCTTCCCAAAGCATTTCGCGACTCTCTCCCCAGTTACGAGTGCGTATTGCATGTTCCTGTAGGCGTCATAAAAGGCGGCTAAGTGATAATAAAGGCGCTATTACAAGCTCTGAGGAATTATATAATCTCTAAAAGAGTGGAGTAGTGAACCCGCTTGGCTAGCGTGGCGTTCTGAGGCCATACATCCCTCATGTGTGTTTAAAGACATATTACATAAAATATAGATCTTTTTTTTATATAGAGAAGAGGGCGGACGAGCAAGCGGTCTCACGTGATGGTAAGTGTTACCGCCGCCCATGGACACCTGCAATACCAGGGGGTATGCGGGCGCGCCGCCGACCTTGCAAAATCCTATTCACAGCTTTCTTGAAGAACCCCATGTCGTAGTTTAATGGGAAGGCCTCTTGAGGCAATTCGTTCCACAGCCTACGGGTTCGCGATATAAAATAATTTTTGCACCGAACAGTACGCGACACCTCCGTATCTAGGAAATGCGGATGGACCGCACTTCTGTGACGGGAGGTGCGGTTGTAGAAACCCGAGGTGGGAATTATATTGAACAATTCTTCAGAGCATTCCCCATTGTACAGGCGGTAGAACACACAGAGAGATGCAACGTCTCTCCGAACGCTGAGGGGTTCTAAACTGCCCGTGAGAGTGGGATCGTTGACAATACGAACAGCACGTCGTTGGATGGAGTCAAATGGGTCTAATTGGTATTTCGGTGCGCCGGCCCAGAGATGTGAGCAATACTCCATATGGGGCCTCACCTGAGCTTTGTAATACGAGACGAGCAATATGAAGATATTTCAAGCATATTCTATGCTAGATTGCACTTGCTTCCCCATATTCTACTTACGCTTATATATAACCACAAATATGGTGTATAAAATGTATATTTATTTCCCAGTAATAAAGCTCTCTACAGTAGATCTGATCGCAGTGCAGTACACATACAAAACCCTTACATACGATTCATCCGTCTTATTTCTCTTAAAGAAACCTTTATCGTACCTGCATTATAGGCGTGACGAGCGTAGCGATCTCTTTACAGGGGCCGACCGGTTCATGAGGGCCATGCGATCGGTGAGTCGCGGGGTCAAAGAATACGACGAACACCCAATAGATGAGGAAATGCAGCGCTAATTGGAAGATCAACACGTAGTCGATTGTGATCAGCATGTGCATCCTCTGCTCAGCCACACTAGTGAAAAAACAGAAAATTAAGGTAAAAAAATTATTCAACCGAATGCAAACATGCAAATGTTGTCATTTTAATTGCAATACAAGTAGTTTCGTACTTTCACTTTTATATTTTCATACTTTGCATTGTATGTAATCCGTATCTCGAACTATCTTATACAGAGGCATTATTCATTCCTGATTGAAAATCTTAAAGCAAGGCTATAGTCACAGATTTACCTTGTTCATATTATATTCCGTGGCTATAGTAATGTCGTACAGGCTGCGCATGTTAAAGGTCTATCCACACGCAATATCCGTGAAGTGGCCGAGCCGTATTAGGTTCGAGTTGCACGCACTGACAAGTGTGGATGAGGTCATACAATATGTACCCACTGAATTTTTTTTTACATTCCTGTCGGAGCCCGGTTCTAACGGCACTGATGTGATGTGTCAGAGCCCCAATCCGTAATTATTTTCGTCCTATCAAAGAACCTCCCCGCTTCTAATCACGTGTCTATTAATTTACAGATAAGTTATACAAAATAAATAGCATTACAGTATATATATAGAACAGTAACATAATAAGATAATAAATATGTATAATTTATTCGAGAGTACATAATTAACGTACATATAACATCTAATACCTGCCATTAGTTTGGTTCCTGATCACCAGCAAGCCCTGTATAATGAAGAAGCTAAAAACAGCAAACAGAAGGAAGAAGATGACCTCCGTGTGTATGTCGAGAACGTCATGCAGCGGGTGGTAGATGGAAATGAAGAAAAGCACGCCTCCCGGCATGCCGAGAAATGCCGAAATTATAAGAGAAATCCATTCCTTTATCTTTCTGAAAATAATAACATAATAATAACTTAAGATAGAGAATAATTAAAGACAGCAAGGTTTCATTGAAATGAACGGACACAGTTTATCAGTATGCAGTTAACATATTATGCTCCTTTATGATTGTTGTTACATCACTCCCTTACATCACTGTTATTCTAAATAACTGTTCAATCCCCCAGGCTAATAAAGATATAGATATTTGCAATAGAGATATTTTTGATAAAATAAAAAAGAGCTTACAAAAACTCACCCAGCAGATTGCCATTGAGTCACCTTTGGTGTTAAGCAATCTCTAATAAAATGGAAGAAGAAGTACAAACTGGCAGCGAAGGTCGCATGGAAATAATATGAATTCCAAGGTACCCAGTAATGTCTATCATAGATGTTCGGGTCCGTATCGTGCCACGTCCAGTGAACAAATTTGACACTCACTATGTCGTATGGAATGTCAATAAGGACTGTTAAAAGCCCGACAGCGAAAGGTTCAGAGTATCTGGGTAGCTTCAGCTTGGAGACAGCGTAGGCAGCGTGATATATGAAGGCTGGGTCTGGAAAATAAACACTGCTAATTTTTACTAGACTAAAAGAGAATTTCTGTTTGACCTATATGTATGTTCAAAAAGTATTGAACAGATTTAAATGAAACTTGTTCTGAAATAATGTTTCATCCAAGGAAGATTCTAGCAATTCAGCTGGACCAGGATCATTATAAAAAAACTAAACCATTATAAACTGTCATAAAAACCAAAAATCTACTTTAAAGACGCGTTAAAAAACTTGAATAACCCATGTTTAATTAATACTATTAATAATACTTTTTCGTTACCTCCTTAAAATGCTCTACGATGAATCGAAATTACTAACTGTAACTGTACTTAAACTATCTGTTAGTGTATACATACCTACCTGTAATAATATCTTACATGTATTAGTTAAATAGGACATATGTAAACAACACTTAGTTACAATACATTTATTACTATAATTTATTTATTATTATTATTCTAGTGTAATATATAAGAGCATATATAATTTAAACTTTTTATGAATATTAGAAGTTGTTATATTAGATATATATTAGAATATATACGTTTATAAA
Source organism: Sesia apiformis (assembly GCA_914767545.1). Taxonomy (NCBI): domain Eukaryota; kingdom Metazoa; phylum Arthropoda; class Insecta; order Lepidoptera; family Sesiidae; genus Sesia; species Sesia apiformis. The sequence continues at coordinate 11,403,883 of OU611947.1, read as the reverse complement.
TAAGTTTTTTTTTATTTAACAATACTCATATTATGATGTCAGCCTATAAGGTCCCACTCCAGGGCACTGGCCTCCCCTAATGAATTCCTGGGGGTTTAGGTTAATCCTCCGCGCGCGCCAAGTACCGATTGGTGGATACACATACTCCAGATTTTCTTTATTGCTCGAGCAGGCGGATTTCCTCGTGATGTTTCCCTTCACCGTCGAGTCAGTGTTAATTTAAAAAAATCCGTACTTAAAGTAGATACTCAATGGTACTAGCCGAGGATTTGAATTCACGACCACAAGAATATGAGTCGAATATAAGATCACTAGTGTATCACCGCTCTTAAAAAACGATACCGATTCCTATACGTTAGATTTTATATTTAATAAATTTAGATATTTTAACGGGTATGCTTACACAAAAATACGATGTGTAGTGGTAAACGGGCGTCAAATAAAACGACCGGTGTGAGCGCATGCCAGAAATTATCAAATTCCGGTAGTACGAAATGCCAAAACGTATCTGCGTAAATTCCATGAATAACTGTAGCGAGCCAAAAGTAGGGCCATCGACCACCTTTCATGCAAGCTGTGAAAGAAACAAATTCTTATTTTTCGTGTTAAAGATGACGAAATTTTTTCTTAATTTTTTTCTTAAATAAATAACTTGATGTATGATAATTTACTATTAATATGTATGTATGTATAATAATAAAAATATACACATATAAGTATAAACACACGTGTGTGTGTACACAGCGCTGCCATCGTAATTACAAATGCAGTAAGTAGGTACTACCTAAGTACTTCCAAAATATCAGTTTCGAGAAGAAGTGTTTCTTTTGGGATTTGGAACACAATATGACGTTAAACTTTTATAAATTTATATAAGCATAGTAGCAAAAAATTATCTTCACTATGTTTTAATATATGTTTACTAAATTTATTAATATATTTGAATTAAAAGCCGATTACTGCATTCTGTCTTTGTATATCGTCATAATATAAAAATCAACATTAAGACAAAACGCACCATCTGTGCTAAATACTGCATTAACCTATACCTATCTAGAAAAATAGCGAACTGCGTTACTAATTGGTATTAGATATTATTTTAGTTTTTATTGGTAGTGGGTAAAAATGCAGTAAACAGCAATAACGACAATTTATTTGTATGAAAAATACTTTATATTTCTTTAATGTAAAACTTACCAATTTAAGTAAAAAACAACAAAGCGTCTTTTAGAAATACTAATTACCTACTTAATCTTTAAAAACAAAACATTTATAAATTGCCAAAATGGATTAAAATGCAAAAAAAAGACTTATACCTAATAGGTATGTGTTGTTTTGACTTATAGTTGGTATTGTCTTATATACGTCTGTGTTTTTTGATCAATGAACTAAAATTAAGTAGAAACATAATTAAAATAATTAATCTCGTAATTCAAATGCCAGAAAGATTTGTTAATAATTAGCCGATCTGACTCTGTAAATCACCTGACAAGTGGAATTATATGTAGGTTCGCAGAAAAATTAAAGTTGTTCCTTTTCATGTTTCTACGGATTCTTCATAAAGTTTTCTTAATATTGACTATTCTGAGTTCCTAAAAAACCCTTTGGAGCATTAAGGAGCATGTTGACTCCAGGAGTATTCGCAGTATTGAGGAGTATTGAGCATTAGGAGTATTCGCTTGAAATTCCTTGGCAGTTTGTATACTTTTTCTCCCTATTTCGTAATTATCTGGTTTTACTATAACCGAATTTTGATTAGGATTTTATATTAATTACAGATGCAATAAATGTCGCTTTAGGTGCCGTATTATCTCAAGACACAATAGGAAGCGATGAGCCAGTCGCATGTGCATCGCGTAACTTTAAGCGATGATACTGAACGTAGAAAAATAGAAATAGAAAAAATAGAAATTCCACCATAAAAAAGAGCTCTTGGCTATCGTTTGGGCAACGAAGTATTTGAGACCGTATCTGTAGGTATGTGAGAGATTTTAAATTTATACCGATCACAAGCACCTTGTTTGGTTATTTTTCATTAAAGAACCCAACATAAAAACTTATGGGTTTGAGTCTAAAATTATTAGGGTATGACTGTAAAATAGTTCACAGAAGTGGTAAACAAAACAGTACCTAATGCCGATGCATTGTCTAGAATTCAAATAAATTCTTTAGATAACGACTCTATATTCTTTAATGTCAATCAAAGTAACCGTAATTCGGAAACCGAATCTGCAAATATAGATATATACTATCAGGATAGATTCTGAAACTACTTGGACTGCCGAAAGTCAAAAAGATACCACAAATCATTCTGCCTCTTATCGTAATAACGACGGACTTCCGATTTTAGAGGAAGCCGTTGATTCAAAGCCTCAACAGTTTATTATAAAAAAATGTAATTCACCTAATTTAAAGGTTCATACCTATCCACCGTTAGAGATAGACAGAAAATATTAAACGTTAATATTTCGCAGGATAATATGGAAAGCCACATTGTTAGTTTCAGGAATACGTACAACCTAATATTAAATTTTATTTCGAGACTGAAAATTTGTATCAAGTATTTACCGTAAAACATCACATAGAGGAATTACCGAAACTACTAAATATTTACAACGCATATATTTTTGGTCTAACCTTAAAGATACCGTATCTAAAATAATAACTTAGTGCGAAATTTGTAAGAAGGCGAAATACGAACGTACAACAACCTATAACCTTATAACCTTTCCTTATTAATAAGCGAATATGAAGTAAATATCGAGAACTACGCTAAAATAAACGAATCTATTCGTTGTATATCTCTCATTCTCAATTGAATTTGTAATTCAATCCATTCATATTCGCTTTCGGGCACTTGTACCTACAGTGCCCACCAGACGCCGCGCTGCCTTATAAACGGTCTAGGCTCGGCAATAAAGGTGATTACCGGGAACTTGGACGCTCGCGACGACGAGCATTATGATAAGCAGTTAAGTATATTCACGTTTAATGTATCTACCGACACTACATTAATGCGAGAGCTGTTGATGAATCAACTATCCGAAGGGGGTGAAAAAGGCGCGCGGGATCATTCACATCCGGACACTCAAACCAATCATCTGCCTTTATTAAATGTATTTAACTTTGTAAATTTCTTAAATTAGATATATTTTTTAAAAAAACTCTAATGCGTTGCCATTTATAACTCTATATGTCGGAATATATTTTTAATAGATAATATTGCGACTTGGTAATTTGTCATTACAAAATCTATAGGTACGTAATAGAATAAATGATAATGCACGTTATATAATAAAATAATTAATCTAAAAGCTTATAACAACTGTAATAAATGACACTAATTAAATAAAATTTTAAGAATATTCCACTAGTTAGTGGAATTGGATGACGTCGACTGGTTATATGTTAGAGTGAAACACAGTATCGGCTTTTACAAATTGTTTTATACCACAGATCATAACACTCAGATGCAGTATAAAAGTATTAACTGCACTTTGACTTGAGACGATTCCGAGTGACAAAAATGTTATTTACTAACTTAAAATGCAGTAAACGAACACTTTACTAGAGCTTTGCTTAGAATCAGACGGCAGACCTTTAAAAAATTAAATTATTTTGCAGAAGGTACTAACGTACATGCTGCGTTTGATCGTATTTTACTGCAGATAGACATAGGTAAAGCAAACAACTTTTATCAAATATTGCATTATAACTTTAATGTTTCTCCAATATCTAAAGAAAACACACAATTTATATTTTTTCCATAACATTCGAAGACAATCTCAAAAATGTCGATTATTGCATTTATCGTTACGACGGCAGAGCGGCACACTGATACTTGTTTGTCACTTAGCCACGGCATAAGTTTAACCTACGCCTACGAATCAATAGTATTAATACAGTAGTAAAATAATTACATATCATCATACATCGTAAGTTATAAAACAGCATTATTAAATCTCGCAATGTATATTTTCAAATTAATCTACACAGGTATATGGTAGGTAAGTAGCATACATACCGTGTATGAGAGTGACCACACCGGCTAGCATGTAAACAGCCTGGGAGATCAGGTACGTCGGCTGGGCGGCCCATAGCTTTTCGATATCATAGGTCTGCACAACCCATTGCAAGGACTACAAAGTAAATCACAGAGAAAATAAAAAAATAATGTATTCTGCCCCCCATTGAAAAAAATTGCGGTGTTTTGATAGCATTCGAGAAAAATGCAATAAAATGGTAAAATTTTCGTTAAATCAAAATGAAACTAGTAATTTGGTGTTTTAGAAAACAAACAGAAACAAAAAAGTATTGTTTATTCTATTCGTTTTTTTTAAATTTCCCAATACCTATCATGTTTCTTATTCTAAAAAAATGCCTATAATGTTACTAAAGCCTTTTTTTCTTTCTTTCTTGTTCGTCACTAGGGTTATGAATGTCCGACCGATTAGCCTAGTGCTCCTGTCTGCTGTGTAAAAGGTCTCAGGTTTAATTCCTCCATGTGTGACTTTTTATTCATTTCTTTGAAGATAAATTTTTGTTCATGTCTGGGTGATGTCTTTAGCTCTGTATGTGTCTCTTTCTGCACCCACGACACAGAGAATCCTACTGTGGGCCATTGAATGTGGCGTTGTTATTATTTATTACTTAGAATTTCGAGAAACTAAGGTAAATATATGTACAATAATTTATAAAAACCGAAGCGCAACAAGTAGATTCCAATTGGGAGCGAAATGAATCGTGGAGAGTGCAAGGCGTTGGGCACACGAGGACGTTTGGTCGCGGCAAGTGCGACCAGTAGCTCGAAAGTAGCTCCTTTCGAGATGATCTACTAATAAGTAGTCGCGTGTCAAAATATGCTAAACCTTTAAAAAATTCTGTCAAAAATAATCCGTGAAAAAAAACACTATTTATTTAAAAAATATGACGGCAGTGTAGTTAGTTATACATTATAGGTAAAACAGAAAGTAAATTTGTTCAGACGACGATAAACTACCTACCCGAATGATTTACAATTTATTGGGTTGACTGCTACCCCGAATCTACCAACACCAGACAGAAATTGAATACAAATCACAGTTAAGCTGAAAAATCTCGGTATTTCCGTTATTAATTTCAGTTTGCGCTTATAGCTGCCATACTCATGGTCAGAGGTTTCATTTAATAGGGGTAGTTATGAGATTGCCAATATCTTAAAACAGTAAGAGAGAGGGTATTCCGTCTTGTGGAACACCAATGCACAGATCGCACAATCTGAAAAGGGATCGGTCAATGCCAACCGTGTGCCGGTGAGCACGAAAATGAGACGGGAAACAATTCCTATTAAGAAAATCTGAAATTAACAAGAATAACAAAGAGGATATCATTGATCAACAACGTTAAAAGTAAGAAATCTATCAGAATCAATCAAACATTTTACAACTAAATTAATCTATCAGTCTATCAAAACAGTTAAACGCGATTTCCTTTAGGAACGATTGGTTTAGGAACGCGATTGCGATTCTAATGCAATCGATTCCTAAACCATTCATCCGATTTCGATGAAGCTTTGGTGAGTTGTTGTGCACGCGCCCGCGAAGATTTCTGACGAAAAAAAAATTCTAACGCATTGCAACGCGTGCCTGGTACAGCTAGTTTACAAATAAATAATTAGGTTTCTTAAGTTTCACAGAATGTACCTCTGTATAGGATATAATATATTATATGATTAGAAACGAATACTTGGCAACTTGTGGCAAGGTACCCAGCATGCTGGCGACATTATCCCGTTATATTACTTCAGTTTTAGTAATTTTAGTTTTGATAACAATATGGTTAGTTATAGGTACCTCGCAACGCATTCGTAAGACACAAGCATTTATAAAAATGAAATGAATAAATAAGTATTAATTTGTTGAATTGAATAATCTTAATGTTGATAAATGTGTTACAAAAGATAATATCGTGTAACTAACCTTTTGGTCGATAAACGTAATCGCCTTATCGCGCTGCATATTACCCGTCCGTTGTATAGAGTAGGTGTAAATGAAATGAACGAGCTGCCGGGCCTGCCGGTAGCATAGACAACAACTAGAGGTAGGCTTATATAACACATAACTTCGAATACCCATAAGTTCTGTCAATTTATATATCGATCGACAAATGTATAGATCGATGGATAAATTACTTTAATTTGTAAAAGTTTTTTCCACCAAATGCACTGTTTAAAAGATATTAAGCAAAAATCAAACTCCACGATGGGAACGTAGATGGAATGTGTGTTTGGGTTAGGAGAATGTTTATTTTAGTGTTTGTTTTTATTGCACTTTTCTCTGTAAGGACTCCACTGATTTTGATGCATTTTTTGTAGACGTTTAGGTAATATACCTGCTTATTTTTGAGTGAATTCTTGAATGGGCATTCTGTTTCTAACTCATAAATGGGCGCTGCTGTACCAGATTTTGTGTTCACATATATTTTTTTAAATAAATTTAATGAAAATGTTATTTTAAATGTTTCTTTCTGTAACCGTAACCTCCCCGTTGTCACTGCTGGATATAGGCCCCCTGCATAGTCTTATACCTATAGGTTGTATGGTCTTGCAACGCCACGCTGGCCAAGTGGGTTGACGAGTCTACTCTTTTAGAGGTATTAGGTCTTAGGTATTTGGCCTCAGAGCTTCTGGTAGCGGATTTATTATCCTTTAGTCGCCTTTCACGAAAAGATGGGGTGGTCACCAGAGTGCTCTTTCTGTAGTTAATACTTAAAGATAAATATATATTATACGTATAACCATTATTTAGTGTCTGATACTGATTCGAATATGAGTAAGGGAAATCTTCGAAATTTGACAGCAGAATTATCGTATCTGGACACACCTTCTGGGGTCTTTTGCTTCGATGAATATGTAGTTCTAATATATAGAAGAAGATGATTCTGTATCTTAGAGCGAAATGGACACCCAACACTACAATTATTAGTAGCACATAGATTTTACTTTATAATTTTTACTCAGACAGAGTCGTTTAGGATCCGTATTGATTTAAACAATCAATCCACACAATCACCCTGTGACGGCCGCACTCTGCTCAGGAACATTTTGTCAAGGAAGTGTGGATTAACCATACGACGATGACAAGAGGTGCGATGGTAGAAACCCGAAGTTGGCATCAAATTGAACAATTCTTCAGAACATTCCCCGTTATACAGGCGGTACAACACGCAGAGGGACTCAAGTATCTCTGGACTTTGAGGGGTTCTAGACCGCCTGTGATAGTGGGATCGTTGACAATTCGAACAGCTCATAATTGGATGGAGTCAAATGGGTCCAAATGATATTTCGGTGCGCCGTCCCAGAGTTGTGAGCAGTACTCCACATGGAGTTTTGTAAAGCACGTTGCCTGAAAAGCATGTAGACGTTTGCCCCAGGGTGAACAGTGCTCTAGTTAGTAACCGGGGTGATGGAGATACGATGTATCCCCTGGCAAGATATCTGTGTCTTCGTCAGACAAAGAAGGCCGACTTCGCCGTCTCAAGGTGGTGATGGACGGCGTTGACTATGTATCTCTCTGATGTTACAGAAGTCCACCTTGAGTGTGGAATTTGAGGGCTTGGCCCCTGAGAAACGTCTTTTCCTTTTCTTATTTAGCGCCATTTGTACTGTAAATAGGTAACGAATGGGACAGCGAGAAAGATGGTTGCTTGCGGATAAGATGACAAAGCGCAGAGCTGAGAGAAACCAGGCCACAAAGGTTACATGATTTGCTGGTGCGGGGTACGGAAGAGCCCCCGCCCCGGCTCCCCTCGGGGGCATTAGTATATGCACGGTATTTGGACAACAATTAGGTATATACCTCTTAGTGAACAGGTTTTTTTTATCGAAAGAAGGTAGTAAAGTAGCGGACATTCCACCTGGTGGTAAGAGAACACTGTCGCCCTACGACATTCGGGATACATGTCAGGGTCTGTCCAGAATAACAAACGTCGGCAACTTGGATTTCATCCAGCAGTGGACTCTCCACAAGTCTCTCGCAGGCTGATAGCATGGGGTATCAGTCAATGTAGTTACAGTAATTTTACAGTAGTCTTGACCAGTTGGGTGGGTCAAGCAGCTGTGGAATTTCCTCTCATTCTCAGAAAACCGCATATTAAGAGGGCACGATAAGCGGAAGCGGATTTCAAAATAGGTATTTTTACTATTTCTTGCTGTCTTGGCAGTAAGCGATGCAACTTCTTTGAGAGAAAGGGACAGTTGCACTACGAAGTGCTGAGCCTATAAAAATTGAGATTTCTTAATCCCCTGTCTCCTCCTCCAAATATAGAATGATTTTTTTTACTGATGTACATTAAATATAAGTTTCTTCTTCTTTTATGCAGCGTGTAAACAAGTTATTTTTTATATTTGTATGTCTTAGCTTCGTATAAGAAATAAATAAACGAAGAAAAAACGTGTTCATGGTAGATATCTGTAATATATTTAAAAAAAATGTCCTATTGCCAAAATTCAGGGAGAAAACTGTGGAATACGTTTGTCTGGAAAAGCGTCATTCCACTTCCGCTTATCCTCCCCTCTTAATTTACTTACTGCGGAGGAATCGCTCACAAAAAAAGTAAATAAATAATTCGAATGCTAAATATGTTTCAGCAGCTTTGTACTATTTTTAAGGTTCTGATGCCTAAAATGTTTTAGTTTTATCGTATTTTAAACAACTACTTTAATACAATACCTACTTTATTTTAAAGCATGAGTAGGTAGCAACGCTCGTTGTAATGATGTTATTATCAGATAATAGATTCCATTATCCGTCTTTACAAATTGGTATCGGATAGATAAAAACCGGGCAAGTAAGTAAATGTTAGCTTCACCAATTGAGACGTTTTTTTTTCAAAATAAATTTTCGTAGTTTCATAGCGCGTTTGCCAATCAAAAAGGTCGGGAAAATATTTATAGTATTGGAAATATATGATCCTTTAATTTAATTGGGTTTTAATGGAGATTAAGAAATAAATAAATATGATTCAAGAAATAGAAAAATATAGAATTTATGTAGTAGGTACGAGTATTTGTTTTATTTATAGTTAAATATTGTACTTATCTTACTTCGTATATTTTTTTCATATATGGTAATGGTGCAATTAGCACATACTGCCAGTGTCAAGTTTTCTTCGTAATTAACAATTACAAAAAGTCCTCACAAACAGTCCCGTGGAAGTAAGTCAAGATTCACTTAGTAATGCGATAGTAGTAGGACAGAAAAGAACTTCTTGGAACCGCACAAAAACCTAGTTACAAAAAAGCCTGAAGTTTAATAAACTATTTGTATAACAAAACATGCAAAAACTCCATTTCATTTCGCGAGTTTCCGCCAGAGTCCCTATAAAAAGTTACACGTTTGGATCAAAAATAGATATCTTGATATCGACTATAATAAATCCTAAATCTATGATATCGGTAGGTATAGTATGTACCTACATACAACAAATTATCCATTTGTAATAGGACATTTTAACAATGTGGCTCACCTACCATCTTCAGAGCCTAAGCCAACCTCACCGGCTCGTGGTGCAACCCTGCTGTTAACTAACGAGGCTAAAGAGCTAAACTAACTAAAGAGGGCTACAGGCGCATAGGCGTGACCCGGTGAAACAGTTGTCCGCTGACCGCCGCGGGTTGTTGGGGGTCCGAATCCGGGGATCTCTCTTTAATCTCCATCCCAGGAGGTTACCCCGCCGCACGCGAAAAGACGTAGCAGTTGTGCCGGAGGAGACCGGAATGAAACCTGACTGCTGAGGGGGGGGGGAAGGGATCTTCCGTACCCCGCGCCACCAAGTCACATAACCTTTGTGGCCTGGTTTTTCTCTGTTCCGTGGTTCCAGATGGTATTCCTGCTAATATAATCCAAGGGTGGTGCTAATATAATGCGCTCCTGAATTGCCTCCGGTGCTTACGGGGCTATTTAGGCTGTCATACTCCACAAAAGGCTTCCTATCAATTTGGAAGGTACCTCATGTTCACCCTTTGCCTAAAAAGGGTGACCACACCGACCCGGCCAACTACAGGCCAATAGCGATCACTTCCCTCCTCTTCAAGGTGACTGAGCGTGTTTTAAATACACAGCTCTTTGGGTACTTAGAGAATCACCGGCTGATCAGCGACCGTCAATATGGATTTCGTCATAATCGTTCAGCTGGTGATCTTTTAGCGCATTTAACACACCGCTGGGCTGACGCCATTGAGAGTAGAGACGAGACTAGCTGTTGGTCTAGACATTGCGAAATCTTTTGATCGGGTATGGCACAAATCGCTGCTTTGCAAGCTACCATCTTTCGGGAAACCCGAGGGATTATGCGAATAGGTTGCCAGTTTCTTGATTGGATGAAGCATCAGAGTCGTCATCGACGGTAGCTGCTCCGACACAATGTCTATTAATGCTGGTGTCCCGCAAGGCTTCGTGCTATCTCCAACTCTGTTCCTTCTGCATGTCAACGATCCGTTGCAAATTGGTGACATACGTTGCTATGCAGATGACGGCACTGGGGAAGCCATGTACAGGGGCCGCGCCAACATCCCTCGGGTCGAAGTGGAAGAGAGTCGCGTCAGGCTTGTGTCTGAAATCAAAAATGCTTTAGAACCTGTCTCGATTTGGGGTTCGGGAAACCTAGTGGATTTCAACCCCATTAGGACGCAAGTCCGTGCATTCACCGGAAAAAAGCCCCTTTTCTCGTAGCACCTCATTTTCAGAGCATACCTCTTAAGATCTCGGAGAGTATCGGGATCCAGTTACACATACACTTACGTAACACTTACATCACGTGGGACCGCTTGAACAATTACATATTCTGTGTTTTGCTGTATGTAGACCAATAACTATACCAGTGTCCAAATAAATTCTATATAAAAAAAACTTCCTGCACTGTTTAACCGTACCTAACGGACTTTTTAGCGGGAATTCGAGAAGCGAAGTTGAGTTTTTCTTTGATTACTGTGAAAATTCTGTACTAGACGTTTTGTGGTTTAATAGTGATAGTGATTTTTAATAGAAAAACGCGTGCGGCTGCGTTTTTCGTATTCTTCGAAGGAGTCCTCTTCTGGTCTCAGTAAAATTACAACCGCTTACTGAGCGACTCTTCACTTACTCCAATGGGACTGAATATTGACAAGGTTTTGGTTAAACTTCGAAATTGTTTATTACAAAAAAATTTGATACTGGCAGAATATGCTAATTGCACCATTGCCTAAAACTAAATGCAGAAAAAAGTCCAAACTATCTATAGAGTAGTGGTGCCGTCAGTGAGAGCGCCCTAGAAATTAAAAATTAAAATCATCGTAGTAATGAAATTTGAATCAACATTTTATTGATTAATACATATTTAACAAAGCCTATAAAAAGTTAATTCTATAGTAAGCATTATCACCAAAGTAACAAGTTAGATAAAAATGTCTACAATGCTTAGGAATTTGTGTACAGTGTCTCGATATTTTATTATTATTGGCAAAAAAGTAAACCCTAAGAATGTTGTAATAAGTGCAATAAGATCAAACACAAATTTCGTAAGCACAGTTAAAATGCCACCGAAGAAGGAGCCCGTAGAAGTCGTAAAATGGATGCTTTTGGTAAGGATATATTTCGCATATTTAGAATTAATAAAACTTGGAAATAAATAAACATTTCTTTCTAAGAGCCAGATGCATGTCTCAGATCGTTCTCAGCTTAAACTTAGAACGAATGGTTGGAAACTAGCCTATATACAGACTGCATTAGAAGATGCTCATAAACACTAATCAGACAATAACAAATTCTGTCTTACTTGTAGTAAGACAGAATTGTCTATATATTTTAGATCAAGTGGTTCGAAAGTAAACTAGGCAATCCATATAAGTTATTACTTGTCTATAAACATAATTTGGACAAATTCTCACACTGCAAATGATTTATTTCACCATCTAGGAATTAGTCGTTATTATAATTATCTCCCTTAATTATTGTAACATAGTTACATTTTCGAAGCATTCTGTTTAATTATTTCTTTTTAATTTAATTTTCTGTTTAACAGAATAGTGTTAGTAATTTACTTATCTCGCCCTTACAGTCCTGTAAACTAAGCAACCATAAAGAACCACATAATATTATGCAGCTTTTATATATATAGTTCAGTGTGATAGCATAATTCTTTAAATGTTTTGATAACACGTTCTTTGCTTGATGACAATGATCTTTACACATATATATAATTTTATAATTTAAGAAAACAAAATTATAGGTAATACCAGTTACTTCATTTGGACTGGGATGTTGGCAAACATATCGCTTGCAATGGAAATTGGACCTTATAAGTATTATGCATGCCAAGACCAATGCCACTCCTCAACCTATGCCTACAGAGTAAGTTAATGTTAACTTTTTCTCTGTGTATATTTGGGCACAAGCTTTCCCTTGTAGAGAGAATTTAGATATATTTCTTGTTATAAGATATATTTCTTGTTATAATAAGCATAGGATGGATTGTATTTATTAAAAAAAAACATTAGTACATAGAGTCAAAACCCGCTATAGCATAACTCAATATTATGAAAAACTCATTTTAACATCAATATCACATGCATTTGTTTGCTATTTGTTTTACACATTTGCTAATGCATTAGTTACCCATTTTAACATAAAAAATACCACATTTTGGAATGCACACCATTCACACCATCAGTGCCGGCCCGAGGCAAGTTTTAGGATAGAGGGAGATCCATTTATCCGATTAGATGGCAACAATGTATAGATAATGAGGGTAAATATTTTGATTAAATAAATATTTTACATTTTAGAAAAAAACTAGTTTTAATGTTTCAGTACAAATCGGCAATTTCATACTTTAACCCCTAATATATATATGTATGTATGTGCTACTTATTATATAACTAGCAATTGGTTATGGCTTTGTCTATGTTGATTTTGCAAGGTCAGCAGCACACCCACATGCCCCATAGTGTAGCAGGTGTCTATGAGTGGCGGTGATCACTTACCATCATGTGGCCCATCCGCTCATCTACCATCTCTTTTATATAAAAAAAGTTTAATAATGTATCGTTGTTCATGCAATTATAGTTAAATATAGAAAAATTAACATATAAACTTTATAAATTTTGTAGCTATCAAAAACTACAGGTTATGGAGTACATGCCTGTCAAAGTTCGTGGTGAGTTCCTTCACGACAAGGAGTTTCTAATTGGACCAAGAGCATTGATTGAAAATGAACTGACAAATACCAGAGTCGGCTCTCTTATTTCCGACCCCAGAAAGAACCAGGGATGGCTTATCATCACACCATTTAAGTTAAAAAATACTGGGTAAGCTATGTTACACAGTTATTTTTAAGAATTCTAACTCTATGGCAGCTAATGTTTGTTACATTAGTATATTTTTATTCACATAAAAATCAAGATTATAGGATATGAAATATGGATTCTCCAGAAAGCAGTTATTTTTTTTATAATGATATATGATGAAGATGTGATTTCGTAATACAATTATCTACCAATCTGCATTGGGCCCATGTGATATATTATGGCCCGAAACCTAGTGATTTACAAGGCTAAACCTCTGCCTTGCATCAGAACGTTTCAACTGATATTAAATATAAATTTGCAGTGATGTGATTCTAATAAATCGCGGCTGGGTACCAAACAGCATGCGTTCAAAAGAGAAGCGACAGCCCTCCCTTATAAATGGAGAGATAGAGTTGGTCGGTGTGGTCAGACCCACAGAGAAACGACCTCCTTTTATGCTTAAAAATAGACCTGAAAACGGATCCTGGTTTTATAGGTAAGTTTAACGGGTCGAGAGCATAAAGACTAACTACATCTCAAAATGGCCATGTCATCAAAAAGTCTAGCTCGCGTATTGACTAAATAACAAGAAGACTAGGTATCAGAATGACCAGGTTGCTAAATTAATTTGGCTTTCGTGTTAATGTACGTGATACTGGAACAATTTACCTGTTTTCACTTTTCTTGTATGTAGTGTCAGTGCGAAAAACTGTACTTGCAAAAATAATACACAACGTAGTCATTTCGGGACCTAGTCTTTTATGATGCAGTCGTTTAGGGACCTAGTCATTCTGATACCTAGTCTTTTTTATATCCAGTTAATATGCAACCTAGACTTTCTCATAACGTGGCCATTTTGGGATCTAGTCTTTGTGCTCCCGATCCAGTTTAACTAGTTTAGTTATCATTCTGAAAGCTGTACAAAATTGCCATTTAAGATGCTGGACAGGTAACCAGTGGAATCAGTGTTAATGGCGAGCACATCTCTCGCGTTCGGTTCGCAGACAACAGTCGCGCATCTTGGCATGAATTTGGACAAGATAGAGGATATACTCGTATCCAATTTCATGTTCTCGAGAGCAACCTGAGCCGGTTAGCAAGCTTTCCTTGGCGGCTCGCTGCCGACGAAGACACGAAAGGCGGTGCTGCTAAATACTGCGGATATTATTAGCGTCTGCCGGTTTCTCTTCATAAGGTCTTGAATAAAATGTGTCTCTGCCAGGGCTTGATACTGTCTCACCCTGATTTTGGCTTACCGAGGGAAAGACGCGAAGGTCTAACCATTTTTTTTAATAATTACTACTAATTACAACAAAACCAATCACTAATACTTTAGTAAAAGGATGAAACCCTCAATTTACTGTTTTTATTGAATAATCACAAGTTTTCTGAGTAATAAAATATGTATTTACATCTTAACTAGTAAAATAATTTAAACAATGTTTTAATTACGTTTTCGCAATTAAATTAGTGTAGGCTTTATTATGGTAGTAATGTGAATGTTAGCAGGGTACAATATTCGTGAAGAGGTAGCGAATTACGAGGACCACATGGACTATAATGTCAAGACGACCTTTTGTGTTTACATTCTCTGTTATTGTCTTATTGGTGTGCAAGAAAGAATTTTATCCACCTATGTAGAGGAGGTCCTAAAGTTTCCAGCCTGACAAAGAAAAAGGACAGTAAAGTTCATGAAACTATTTTTATTTTTCAATATAGTCTCCTTCTATTTGAACACACTTTCGGGTCACTTGAGCATTTCTATCCCAGTATAAAAATACATAGTAAGACGTTTTATCTTCAAAACCGTAGCGGTCACTTCATCATCAGTGCAAAATGTATTACCCCTTAATTCGGCCTAGAGTTTTATGAACAAATAGTAATAATCACTGGGAGCCATGTCAGAACTATAGGGTGGGTGGCGGATGGTGTGAAGCCACACTTGAAACAGCAGCTTTCGCAACTGTTGTGGACCGGTGCATTGTCATGGAGAAGCCGCACACATTTGCTTAGTTTCCAAGTTGATTGCTTCTCGAAATTGCTCTATAAGGTTAACATTAGGCATAAGGCTTCCAGTTACCGTAGTACTACGTTCTTTTATATCTACAAGTAATATTCCTTGTCAATATTAAAATAACGAAGCCAGGACTGAGTCACCTTTGCCTTTCTAGGCGGTGCTTCACCAGAATGACGCCACTCCATCGACTTCCTGTTGGAAAGGGGATCATAGTAAAGAACCATAGTTTCAACCCTTATAACAATTAATACCAAAAATTCGTTTCCGTTTCTCTGAAAGGCCTCGGAAGTTCCTTACAGCACGCTACTCTTTCACTTCGTAGCACACGTGAATGAAGTTTTGGCACCCACCTTACACTAATTTTGTTCACGAAGAATCCTAAGGACTGTAGTTTTTAAAAGCCCTGTCTTTTGCCGTCGGTCAATCGGAATTTTTTCAACTAATTTGATGTTTGGTCACTAATTTGGTCGACCAGAGCGAGGTACGTCGTCGAAGGACTCTCGTCCTAAACGAAATTACTTACACCAATCTTTGACGGTGAAAAATAATGGAGAAGAATCCCCGTACACATTATCCAACCTTTGTTTGATATCGGTCGGGCTAATACCTCCCTTTGTAAGGAACTTAATCACGGAACGATATTCCAGTTTAAAGATTTTGAAACTTTTTGTTGTTCTAGGAGTCGAGGAATTAAAACTTCCGAGGGTTGAACTTTAAAAATTATACACGAATTAGCGGGATAAATGACAATTACAATGACGTATAATTTGTTTTTTTAGACATCGACAAATATGTTAGGCCAGAAACTTGGACCTCACTGGTATCTATGATACTTGTGTCAAGTTTAGGACTTATTTATTTTTGCAGAGACTTGGAAGAAATGAGTGGTCACATTGGATGCTCGCCTGTATGGCTAGACGCACGGGGTATACCCGACCCTCCCGAAGGTTGGCCTATTCCCAATCAGACTCGAATCAACCCTAGAAACGAACACTTTTCTTATCTTGTCACTTGGTATCTTTTGTCTGCCTTTACTGGAACAATGTGGCATAGATACTTTATAAGGAAGTTGCCACTGTTATAAAATACTTAGAATAAATATTTATCGATTAATCATTGTATTTATCGTATACCGTTACTGATATTTAATAAATAGTTAAAAATACCTGCCTGTGTAATTATTTATAGTTATATAAGTTAGTGACAGTTGTTAGCATAAATGTTGTGAAATCGTGCAAAAACTTTTGTGCGAGTCATAACATTACACGAGAAAGCAAAAAGCATCACTTTCCACAAGTATATGAATAAAATAAACTGAGTATAATATCATATTTAATTTACAATCTGTATCTTAGGCGCCAACTACACGAGCGAGTCTCGCCCATGCCACTGATTTCAATAGTAACTATATGGCATCGATTTCAGTCTATTCTCATATCGATGTTATATGGCTATCGGCTAGCGGGTATACACGGCACATATCGTCGCGAGAGACTCGTAGTTGGCGCCTTAGCGTCAAAACAAGTTCAAAATAGAATCTAGATATGCCACAAATGTTATTGAACTAGCCTTGTTGACATCGTAACTAAGAAATTGATCATACTACTAATGTATAAAATCCTAGTAATTTGATTTTGTAAAAATCTAACAAGTTCTCGGCGTTTATACACATGGCAGAAATTAGGGTAAATTAAATTAGCTGAAATTATTTCTGTTATGTAGTGAATTTATATTATATTTACTATTTAGGGCTTGTAATCAGATCCTGATAATAAACATATTTTTTTCGCCAGTGTTCGTTTCGAGAGCATGAAAAACATATTGATAAGACTATTAAAATCCAGTACGAGTAGTAAATCCAATACTGTAGCTTTCTCCAACTTTCTCGCTTTAGCAACAGATGGCGCCAACAAAAATATCATTTAATATTTTCTTAGGTTTTCGCGATTACTATACATAGCAATTAAACAACTTTGAACGGTTTAAATCGCGTATATTTGACATTATTTATATCCCGACGTTTCGAACACTTTGCAGTGGACGTGGTCACGGGGTGACTAATTGATTTTATTTGTCACTTGAGTTATTAAGAAATTATTTGGACTACCGTCTGAAATTTTTTGAACTACCGTCTGGATTTTTTAATCATAACATTCCCTATGCACGCAGTATTCACTCACGGTGTCCAGAGGTCTTGCAGCGTTGGCCTTGGGATTTGATTAATTTAATGACTGGATCCCAAGCCGGTGGTACTTGCCAACCATCTTCTCTATTGAAATTTGGGTGTTTCTTGATTTCAATAGCTTCGCGTAACATTCTTGGCATGAATCGGGTCTCTCTAGCGAGGATTTGTGGATTATCAAATCGAATGTAATGGTTGGGTTTGTCCAGAGTATGTTCACAAACTGCAGACTTGGTCGAGCGTCTGTTCTTCATGTCAGCTATGTGTTCTTTTATCCGGATACCGATGCTCCTCTTTGTTTGCCCAATGTATGATAACCCGCATTCACAATCAAGCTTGTAAACACCTGCATCTTGTAGGGGGATATTGCTCTTGACCGGTCTTAAAAATTGGCTAATCGTCTTGTGCGGCTTGAAGTAAGTTTTAATTGAAGCTCGTCTTAAGATATTGCCAATTTTGTCAGTGATGCCCTTGATGTATGGTAAGATGGCAGGTTGTCGCTCAACTGTAGGAGGCTTGGGGCGGCTTCTGTGACGCATTCGTGGGAGTTTGTGATTGTTGCTTCGCAGTACTTGTTTCACATGCAGAAGCTCTTCCTCGAGGTGGTCAGTGTCACAGATGCCGTGTGCTCTCTGTAACAAAGATTTGCCTACGATAGCCCAACTGACATGGATGGTGATGGGAGTTACCATTGAGATATTTATCTGTATCTATACACAGAATGCGTCACAGAAGCCGCCCCAAGCCTCCTACAGTTGAGCGACAACCTGCCATCTTACCATACATCAAGGGCATCACTGACAAAATTGGCAATATCTTAAGACGAGCTTCAATTAAAACTTACTTCAAGCCGCACAAGAAGATTAGCCAATTTTTAAGACCGGTCAAGAGCAATATCCCCCTACAAGATGCAGGTGTTTACAAGCTTGATTGTGAATGCGGGTTATCATACATTGGGCAAACAAAGAGGAGCATCGGTATCCGGATAAAAGAACACATAGCTGACATGAAGAACAGACGCTCGACCAAGTCTGCAGTTTGTGAACATGCTCTGGACAAACCCAACCATTACATTCGATTTGTTAATCCACAAATCCTCGCTAGAGAGACCCGATTCATGCCAAGAATGTTACGCGAAGCTATTGAAATCAAGAAACACCCAAATTTCAATAGAGAAGATGGTTGGCAAGTACCACCGGCTTGGGATCCAGTCATTAAATTAATCAAATCCCAAGGCCAACGCTGCAAGACCTCTGGACACCGTGAGTGAATACTGCGTGCATAGGGAATGTTATGATTAAAAAATCCAGACGGTAGTTCAAAAAATTTCAGACGGTAGTCCAAATAATTTCTTAATAACTCAAGTGACAAATAAAATCAATTAGTCACCCCGTGACCACGTCCACTGCAAAGTGTTCGAAACGTCGGGATATAAATAATGTCAAATATACGTGATTTAAACCGTTCAAAGTTGTTTAATTGCTAAAAATATCATTTATCAAATTTATTATTGGGTTCACGGGTGTATTCTTGGAAAAAAAAGAGGTATGGCGATAGCCAAACAAAGACACGGGTGTCGAATAACGGAATTTGGAAATAAATTTAGTTTTGTGTTTTAATGTGGTAGTTTTTGTAATTAGTATCGTGTTTGGTAAAACAGTGTAAGTGTTTTTCGTCACGACGTGAGTAGTCCTAATCATGAAAACCACACATATTCTCAACTATATCGTAAACCTTTGTTCGAATTTTATTAGCGTTATTCCTCATTGTTGCAGCCTTAAAGCAACGCCCTTTACGACGAATACTGACGTTAGGTATAGGCAAGCGCCCTTGGCAACATACTAGCTAAAGTTAGCGGGCACGCAGTACCTTTTCGGGTTCTTTCAAGACCCTAGCCTCTGACCGAGGACGATTTTCGCCACAGTTAATTCTTCTTGATAGCCTTACTCTCTGCTGCCAATCTGTTCACTCCAGTTCTTGTTTGCCGATGAATCTTGTGTTTACTCATCGCTGCGTACCCCTTTCATATCCGTTCCTAAGTCGCACTAGACACAAATACTTCTTAGTTCGGGAGTACAGATGAGGACATTGTTAGTGCTAGGGTTAGTTAGTTTAGTCTGTTATTGTTAGTGCTAGTTTAATAAATATAAAATGACAAAATTATAAACAAATTCCAAAGTATTTGGTTTAATTTTGATTCAAAAATTTAAATAATACACAAGTTTAATTATTTGGCTCCTAACATTAAAATAGTGAATAGGATACAAGACAAAATTCTAAATTCAACGAACATTCAAATCGGTTGTACAGTATCAACGCTCATTCAGCCCGTGTTCTTAAATTCTGCCTTTTTGTTCCAAAATTCCCCTTCGTTCACTAGGGGATCCAGTAATTATCCGGTGTTTCAATTTAACGATTTATTAAGTGAACCTTTAATACACTTAGATCTATGCCCACTAGGTTCCATTAGTCAGAATGACTAACGTTAGCATTCCCCCGGATGCGCTGTCTTTGGAGATTTATAGGAATGGATTTGAAGGAAGGGTTGGGCAAATGGGGAGGGATAGAAATGGGCTCTGGTATATCTCACTCACTGCCGAAACATGTTCTTACATTAGGGAAGTAGGATAAAGTGGGAAATGCTGTACATTTCAAGGTAGTCTTCCGTGAGAGAGTTGTAACGTGGCCAATTGAGTGCGCTCAGCGGTTTTGGGATTCAGGTACATCCTCTCCTTCCAAAAAATTATTTAATAGTTCAATTATTGAAATTCCTCAATATATTCCGGTGGACGTGCCAGTTTATTACAATTCATCAATGGACATGAGTGTACCAAAAGTCCTCTCACTCTCAAATCAATCAATGGATTCTGGTGGACATGCTAGTTTATTAAAATCCGTTACTGCATCTGAGTGTACCAAAAGTCCTCTTGAATCCCTCAATGGATCCTAGTGGACGGAGGGCAAAATTCACTTAACTTCTTCGCTCTCGACTTGTTCGGAAACATCAAAATTTAACTGCTATCATAAATAATCTGGTTGTATATATATATATATGTACTGTTAGTAGTTATTTTTAATGATTGCACGATGCACCGCCCTTCATATTTCTGTTTAACCAAAGGTTGACGGGAAGAGAATGCTACTAGATATCAAGTCCGCCTTTTGTTTAATGTTTCTTTGTGCACTACAGTTTTAATAAATAATAATAATAATGTGGTAAAAAATAATTTAGAAAAAATGTTAAATATTACTTATCTTTAGTTTACTAAACGAACAGTTCTGGATATAAACATCCCTGCCATATATGGGCTAGGGATACGCAAAATTTCTAGTGTAGCCCTACCGGCATTCCTGTCCTCCATCGATGTACGATGAGCCTCAAAGGAAAAAAATTAAAATCCGCCACAAACTGCGAAGTGCTTCGTGGAGGCTAGGAATGTTTGAAAAATGGATTCTCCAGGTGAACCGATTCATCCTAAATTTCAAAGGAGCTGAGATGATGTATTATGCCAACAATCTTTTAATACTTTACTAAAAAACGGTTCTGGAGCTGCTAAGGCCAGTCGCGCAAAAGGAGTCTGGGTATTGGCTCCAGGTTATTCCTTCAACAAATTTGGGGACTTACCTGCATCCCAATACCCTTCGCCTGGCGATCAGCCTCCGTCTGGGAGCCGAGGTATGTGTCCAACACAGATGTTCTTGTGGTAAGAATGTCAGCCAACTAGGACACCATGGCCTGTCCTGTTTCTCGCTCGAGTGCGTTCCCTTGCCACCGTTAACGTACCGGCCTTATTAGAGCTGAATGATACCGTTCGTGACGATGGCAAGAGACTTGATGGGATGTCACTGGTGGCGTGGAGGATGGGTCGTTCCATTATGTGGGACGTAACGTGCGTCTACACGCTGACTCCGTCTCATCTCCATGGAACTAGTACCGAAGGCTGAGGCAGTAGAGAAAGCAGAGAAACGCAAGACAGTCAAATATAGAAATATCGGTCCCGAATAAATTTTTGTTGCCTTCAGTGTCGAGACCCTAGGTCCGTGGGGTCGACAGCACTAGCGACCCTTGGGGCTGGCCATCATCTTTCGCAATGCATCAGCCTTGCCATCCAGCGAGATAATGCCGCCAGCATACTGACTACCTTGCCGCAGGGACCAAATTTGTACATTAATGTACATGTTCAATATATAATCCTGTATTTTGAGCATTATGTACAATAAACCCCTACTATATTTTTAATATTTATAAGGTAGTTTTAAGTTATTTTACAAATAAGTTTATATTAGTTTTTAGATTTAAGTATTTTCCTTTCTTTGTATGATTTGTTAAGCCTATAAATAATTCATGTGAATATATTCTGTAAATATATGGTAGGTACATACATTTGTTAGCCCGTCTATTATATTTATTGGTTCCATGATCAGTTGCTGTCGGTTAATTTGCTCCTAGAAGCCAACCTGAGCGCGATTACATAAACCCACGTTCATCACACTACTATAATTTACCCCAAGAAGCCAACCTGAGCGCGATTACATAAACCCACATTCATCATCACACTACTATATTTTTTGTGGTGGTAATAATGATAAATATGGTAATTAAGAAAAATAAAACTCATCATTGCATTGAGATCTATATTGAATTCTTATAAATAATCATATAAGAGTATTGAGTAGACACCGTTCATAATAATAATTTTAAAACAAATAAACTGATGTACAATAAAAGATTTCAAAATTACAAATAAAGAGATTACAAATTAATGACCACTAATATTATAAGGAATTTCCTGAAAGTGTAGTTGCAGAAATGATAATAGTCATTTAACTTAATTTTAATTGTCATTTAACATCGGACAAATTCTTACCGTTATATTACTAAAAGATAACATAGTAGACATTTTGTTTTTGCGTAATAAGTAATTCGTAATTTTAGGAAGGCAGTTGAACTAGCCGAATTAAATTTATGTCAATTACTGAGGTAACAGAGACTAAAAAAATTACCCTTAAAAAAAATTAGCATTGCAATATGTTTATACTTTTTTAGTGAACTTTAGGACCCAAAAATCAGAATTAATGCCATAGTTACTATTCGCGATTATTCGGCATTAAAGTGGGTCTGCTAATGTTGCCATGCGCACGCGTTCCCCGGAATTACCCTACTTTAGAGAATATCCGATCAAGGATTTCGACTGTGTGCGGGATTATAAAATTTTGAAGTCTCATTAAATAAAAAAATTATATCGATTTTTTCAATGTGAACTTTGTCACCGTGGGTATGCCACGAACGCAAAAATCTTTTATCTAACAACGTGAAAATATCAATCGTGGATTAAATTAATTCATTTAATTATTTTTTGATAATTTTTGATACACCTTGTAACTGAATGGTAATGTAAAATTAGGTTAAAATATTTATGACTAACATTTTGTCTACTTCTAATAAGTAAGTAATCATCTCATTAGATGATGTATCATCATCAAGTGTACATTAAAAAGAATACTGATTTTATTTATATTATATTTTTTATTTACCTACTTTATACGTCGCCATGCAGTAGCTGCATGCAGCCATGCAGTATGCAAATATTACAATATTACAACTGGAACGGTTTCCTTTGTTAATAAACATTCTGCATAGATTTTGAGTAGGGGATGCTGGTGGCAAAAAATCCGGCATTGCAACACACACATGCATGATTTTTTTGATATTTCTTCTTCTTCTTCTTTTCAGCCCTTGGACGTCCACTGCTGGACATAGGCCTCCCCCATTGTCCGCCATTTAGACCTATCGGCAGCGACCTGCATCCAGCGGGTGCCCGCAACCTTTATGAGGTCGTCTGTCCATCTAGCAGATGGACGTCCTCGGCTTCGTCCGCCGGGATATTTCTTGTATTTTTTTTAATGTTTGTGATTTTTTTCTTGTTTTTCTTATTGCTTACATTGTTTTTTTTCTTTTGGTTATTGTGATATTTATATTGTATGTGTGTTAGTGTATATCGGAATAAAGTGTTCTCAATTGTCTTTATACATTTATTTATTGCCACAACAAAATTAAACGATACCACTCCTTACTAGTATTCGAATTTAACCAAAGCTTAAAATCTCGATCTTTTCAACAAATAATTTTAAGCTATTAATTATTAAACTTAAACAGCGTTTATATGCAAGGGAGTTGATTACTTGTTTTGATGTAGTAAAATGTAAGGACGATCACTGCATGTTCAATAAATAATGAATAAAACTTAATTTATAATTTACATTAATAAATAAATGTATAAATAAAATTACATAGTAGGCAACATAGTAATGTAGCGAAAACTATTCGAATTTAGTCCTTATTACCTTATTATTAGTATTAAGGTACGGCTGGGTATATGTTAACCTTGTTTTATGTTGTAACATTTTTATGTTTTTATATTTTGTTAATATAGATTTTTCTACATTTTATAAATATAGATCTTTCTATATTTACAAAAATATACTTACAAAATAAATTGTAAATTGATAAAACTTAAAGTAATAATAACACGTTACTAGCTAAAAGTTCAAGCGAACTCACGCTCATACGATTCAAAATCAATAATATTACACTTACATTAAATACCTACATTCGTCTGAGATCAATTTTGTGTTCTAGTTTCCCTTTAAGGATCATTCTACTTTGTTGATTAATCCAAATGTAATAAGGGAACAAACATATACAGGTCCTACAAAAATAGTGTTACACATTTTAATATGTCAATGAGTAGACTAATTAAAATTTTAATTCAAAATTCAAGGTGTGGTATCTGGACGACGGAATCATGGGAGGCAAAGCGAATTATAGGAGTTCTTCCGATCTAGCTAAAATTGTACAAAAATTCCAAATTATCGGTTTAGATCTAAATCTTAATGACGCCACACTTTAAAATGTATGTAAATTTAAATGAATCTAAATCTCAATAAATGTAAACTGGCTGTTTCGGACATTTCCACAGAATCCAAAATTGAAATAACACAAATTTGACCGTCTGGCCCCTAACACTGAGATAGTAAATAAGAATTCGCTGTGCCTCCTAGGGTCTCCTATTTTCGACGAATGTCTTGTACGGTTCATGCAGGATAATATTTCTAAATTTAACGATCATTCTAAACGGCTTGACTATATTAATTCTCATTCGACCACCTGCATTTTTAAATTCTGTCTATTTGTTCCTAAATTTACATACCCCCTCGCTCCTCCTGCCCAGTTTGGAAAGATCAAAATATGACAGCTGAAATAGATAATTTAGTGAAAATTAATTTCCAAAAAATATTAAATTGAGCGAAGTCTTGGACGCAAGCATCCCTTTCCATACGCTACAGCAGGTTAGGGATACGCAAAATTTCCAGTATCGCATTACCGGCTTTCCTGTCCTATCCATAGTACGCTAATACTAACAGGAAATATTTTAAGATCTTCATCAACAAACTGTGAGATTGCGTGCCTGGTTGAAGCCAGGAAATTCCCGAAATACAAAGGACGATTTAGTTTGCAAAAAAATATTTTGACTCTCTTCTAAAAAATAGCTCTGGGGCTGCCCTTGCCAGATTGAGAGATGTCGCGCAAAAGGTATCCGGGTATTGGTTTCAGGTTATTTCGTCAGCAAACTTGGGGAATTACCTGGATGCCAATACCCTTCGCTTGCGATCAGCCTCCGTCTGGGGGTCGAGGTATGTATCCAACAGAGATGTTCTTGTGGTAAGAATGTCGGCCAACTAGGACATCATGGTCTGTCCTGTTTCTCGAGTGCGTCGTTCCCTTGCCACCGTTAACGTACCGGCCTTACTAGAACCGAATGATACCGTTACGTGACGATGGCAAGAGACTTGATGGGATGTCACTAGTGCCGCGGAGAATGGATCGACCAGTAGTGTGGAATGCGACCTGCGTCGACACGCTGGCGCCATCCCACCTCTACGGAACCTGTATGAACGCAGGCGCAGTGACAGAAGAAGCGGAGAAGAGCAAGGTTTTCAAACACAGGGATATCGGCCCCAAATACACTTTTATTCCATTTGGTGTCGGGACCCTGCGTCCGTGGTGTCCTGGTGCGCATTTATTTTTTAAGGACATTTGAAAGTGCTTGGTCGACAGTACTGACGATCCTAGGGCTGGCCATTCCAACGAATCAGCATCGCAATTCAGCGAGGTAATACCGCCAGTATGTTGGGTACTTTACCACAGGGACCATCATTTATACTATATGCTCAATATATAGGTATATATTGAGTACCTTGTATCGGAACCTGTTTTAGTTTAAATAAAAGTTATCACTATAACGCACTGCATGACATACTAGAATATTATATACTATTTTTGTAGGCCTTTATATACTTACATAGTTGCCGTTATTTGTAAGATAAAATTCAAATTTAAGCAGGTAAATCAAAATTGGAGACGTGTATTTGGGGTACATGGGCCGGGTCAATCTGAGGCGTGGACTTGTAGTCGCATAGGCCGAGTTCCTTGAGCTTCCACTCCCACTCCATAGTTTGTACCTTGTGCAGTGTCTCAGCTTCAGTGTGCTGACGGTGGAGCATCCCCTCCTATTGCGCAAATTGTTACTTGTTAGAATTCTATATGTCAAATTCCTAGCCACAAAACCAGGCTTGAAAATCCTACAAAATAGTTGACGCAGTCTCAAAGCTAGTTTTGTAAAAATGAGCGTTGTTCGGTCGACAGTCAAGCTCTGAGTGAGCGCTCCTGAACGTTTAAGACTGGAGTCTTTCATTGTACCTATGCATGCGCACTTGTAAATCCGATGTTTTGCAAACTACATCATTACTTACAATTACTTACTAGAAACTATGTCATGTCTTAAATAAATTTATTATTATTATAACTTGAAGTGAAAAGTTCGATACCAAAAACCGTTCAGGTTAATACTTTTAAGGTTTATTAGCACTGACTTAAAGTTCGAGTGTTCAACGCACCTTCTACAACACTACTTAAGCGTTCAACCCTTTTCATTGTCGTCATTGCATTGGCCAATGAAGAGTCTAAACAATTATAAACTCTTTTACACCTAATTAAACATACTAACTGTTCGCCCGTTTTCTGGAAAGTGTGTCGAAAGTCGTCCCCCGCGTAAGGTAGAGAAATTACTCGCTTCAAGTTAAGAAAAAAGTGTTGTCATCTTTATCACCTATTTACCAATTACGAGGAGCGTTCCTCGATTCACCAATTAACGCTGTGATATGTTATACTCCGTGCCATTTAGTATGGCGATAGTGGTCATTGCTTCAACTTTCACCCTGTATCGTAAACACGAGTACACTACACTTATCTAAAGAAATCCCATAGGCATATCTCGGTTTCAGTCAAAGCTCGTTTAATCTCGTCAAAGCATATCTCGTTTTAAAGCTCGTTTATCTCGTTTAATCTCGTCAAAGCATATCTCGTTTTAAAGCTCGTTTATCTCGTTTAATCTCGTTTTAAAGCTCGTTTTTACACAGAGTTATTAAAACTAGTAGACTTCACTTATATGATGATGCAATTTACATACTGTGTGACGTGAGTGGTCAAATTTCGAGTGTTGAATCTGGCAGAGAAAAAACGTGTGCGGTCAGGGGGACCCCCGTCAGGAACGAGGATCCTCACGCATTTTTTTTAAACTCCGAATGTAATTCTAAATAAATCTGTATAGTTCATGTATTTTTTTTGTATCATATTTTCAATGCAAATAATTTAAAATAAGGAATCAAATCAAAAAGTGTCATTAAATATATTAGGAAAAATATTCATTTTCTTTATTGAAAAATAGGTACAATACTTTAAGTCTTATCATTATATTCTAACATGGTAATTATCGGCTTATAGTAACTATAATAAGATACATATATTTGAGATTCAATTTTATCCAAATATATTTTTTCGTGTTTAGTATTTAGGTTATACAACCGGCCACGCACTAGTCTGGCACGTCTGTTATTCTGCTCGAGTCTCGCTCTCGATACTAGCACGCACACACAAACAGAGAAAGAGAAAGGCGTATGGAGGGGGTAAAAATCTTACGTAACGTTACATTTTCTCTCGAATCACACCTACCGCAAGCCGCGTAAAGGAATTTCGTTCCAATAATATTAAATCTCTTTGCATTAAAACAAAGCATGGGCAGTAATAAAAAGATAAGTACTTAAAAATAGAACAATGTTTGTTGACATATCTTGTCTTGTTGACTGTTTGTAGTTATCGGTTAGCAATTTTGTATTAATAAAATGTATTTAATAATAGATATTTAATAGATTCCCTTATCTACCTCATTCTAGCTACTTCCTTTATCGGTGTTGCAGTTTGATATCTATTTTACTTTGTTTTCCTGTAATAATATAATCAAATTGACGAAGACTTTATTTCTCAATAAGAACGAATAATAGGAGATTAATATTGTTCTATTGTATAATAAATAAAAAAGAATAACAATAGCTACATTATGATGGCTTCAACTCAAACCAATATAAAAGGCGGTAAACCGTTTGTCGCACAGTCTTGTGAAATTGTAATTAACGTGTATAAATAATTTTGTAAAGAAGCTGCTTTATTTAGAAAAAAGTGAAAATAATTATTATCAGAAGGTAACACAAAGAGTTGCTGAAGCAACGGGGATTTAAAGAGAATTTTAAAAGAAAATGACGAAAAGTGAATTGACAAGCCGGCAAAAACAAGAACCCAAGGAACACCGAGCAAGAAATATCGTTTGAGATTTAAAGAACTCCCAACTCTTAAATTACTACGTAAAAAGTTAATAGATGACATCGATTTCAAATGATCGATTTCGACTCTTCGAAATATCATTCGAGATATGGGGTTAAGATTTAGAAAAAAAAGAAATTAATAGAAAAATTTTGAAGGAAAAACATGACATTCGGTTAAAAAAAATACCTCAGAAAAATTAGGACAATAAGAGCTGCTGGTAAAAACATTGTTTATACAAATGAGTCGTATATTTTCACCACACATACTAAAGCGAAGAGTTGGACAGATTCAGCCAATAAACGTTTGATACAACCCATTTCCAAAGGTCTAAGATTTATAATTGTTCACGCCGGTAACGAAGGGGCTTTGTACCACCTGGTGCTCTTTTATTAGACCAATCAGCAGACCCTAAGGATGATTATGACAAGATGAATTCGGAGAAATATGAGTAATGGTTACATGTGATTGATAACGCGTCTTACCATAATAAACTTGTAGAGAAACCACCTAATTCTAATACCATAAAAGGCGATATGGTGGTGTGGCTACAAAGGCATCATATTCCTTTTACTACAGATGTCAAGAAGCCTGAACTTTATGACATAATAAATCATCACAAAGGAAACTTCCGAATATAATGTTGATAAAGTTCTTCGAGAATATGGACACACCGCAATTCATTTGCCACCATATCACCCGAAAAACATCTGGACCCAATTAAAGGGATATGTTGCCTCTAAAAACATAGAAATGAATAAAACCACTGTGAAGAAGCTCTTAATAGAAAAAAATTATATGATGGGATCCGAAGAATGGACGAATCTGTAATCACGTCATTAAATAAGAAGAAGAATTTCTGACACAAGAAGAAACACTCGACATATTTAGTGACAGCTTTAAAATTAATGTTTTCGATTCAGACAATAGTTCAGACAATGTTTTCGACTATAGTTGATTCTGAAGACGCAAGCATCCACAAATATGATCCAAATATACATAATTTTATAATATTTCTAAAGGTGACTAGATTCGTAAATGTAAGTAACAACTCTATATATTCATAAGTCTACTGTTAACAAACTACTATCAGGGCGTAGAGGTATCATCACATTACGTGACTTACATTACTTCTTACAAACTATCAGGCGATGCTTGATATTCTATTACTTCGTGTACTTCGCACAATTTGTTATAGTGGCACTTCCGAACTGCTCCGATAAAATTCAAGATATGCCGATGGGACTTCTCTAGATAATTGTATTGTACATTAGTAGGGAGGTATGAATGCTCGATGTCAACGTGGCTGCTACCATGATATGCTAGCGATAGCTATTTTCGCTACGGGGAACATTGGCAAGTATCGCTATCGTAAGCATGAGTACATTAGTAGGGAGGTGTGACTACTCGCTGTTGGCATGCTAAATGGCACGAAGTGTAGGTACATTGCACGGATGACGTCACTATTTTCTTATTCTTAGTCTAGCGTCTGTGGAGTTGCAGCGTGCACCCCCTCCCCAAAGACGTACTCACCTTAATCCTCTCCCACTTGTCGTCGACCTCCTGCAGCCACGAATTAATTTGTCGTCCGTTGCACCGCGATCGCTGCGCGTTGCGCTTCTCCTCCTGGTCAGGCGCCAACACGTTGTACACTTCCTGGTCGCGGAGCATCGTGCATACGGAAAACGGATGCGCCTGAACAACAACAACAACGTAATTGACTTTTTTTTTTCATTTACTAGCGGTGGCAGCGACTTCGTTCGCGTGAAATTTAGAGTGATTCCCATGGGAACTCTGTAAATGCGGCCGAACATACATTTGTATTGCCACAATTGGCTATTTGACAATTATCGAGAAAGTTTTTCAAAACATGCCATATGTTGATTAATTA
The DNA here is from genome assembly GCA_914767545.1 of Sesia apiformis. Lineage (NCBI taxonomy): Eukaryota > Metazoa > Arthropoda > Insecta > Lepidoptera > Sesiidae > Sesia > Sesia apiformis. Next base: position 11,373,776 of record OU611947.1, on the reverse strand, counting down.
TTATAACCCTCCAAAATTGATTTAAAAAAAAACAAGATTGAAAATCTCTAAAATAAATATCTTGAGCCTATGACGTCTCAAAAACTTCTATTCTGGGAGGAAGGTTTATAAATACATTTTTTCTTTGGAACTTGTTAAAAATGACTTCTTATCGTATAAAACGTGTGCAGCAGTACTACTAAATGTTTATCATAATGGGACTTTCAAAAAGGATGCTCGATTTTTAAAAGCCTATTTGCGGCCATCTATAAAGAGATATATCTGTCATATTTGACTATAATGTTTATTGAGTTTCACCATTTAATGCTGGAAAATTGCACGATTCAACAACGCGTGGAAATTTATTAAACTCATCATTACTATCAAAATGACTGTTCAGTTCGTGGAACGTTCCGCGCGTTCCATGCAAATTATGGTCAGAATATCCAGCCTGTTGAATCCTTAATTCGACACGTTCCACATCAACAAATTCGAAGAAACCGGGTGAATTGGCGATCAAACACCTGCACGTCAACAAAACGCAAGGTCTATCGAAATCATTGTTGCTGTTCGGGACAGTGTGCGTGAGAATCCGAGACAGTCAATTTATCGTCATGCGCAAGAACATAGTCTTTCTGCGACTTGAGGCTTCATCTGTATAAAATTCAATTGACTCAAGAACTGAAGCCGAATGACCACAGACAGCGCCGTACATTCGCGGCTCCATTATCTCGCGAGGCGGCGACATCAACTGGCCATCGAGATCGTGTGATCTAACGCCCTTACGAGTTCTTCTTGTGTGGTTACGTTAAATCCCAGGTGTATGCAAATCAACCGCAAACAATTGATGCCTTAAAGGCCTACATCACGCGTGTCATTAATGAAATCGAGCCCGATTTATCCGATAGAGACACCGAAAATTGGACCTGCAGAATGAGCACTACTCAACGTAGCCAAGGCGGCCATTTGCCCGTTATCATATTCCATAATTAATGCTATCGATTAACGTTCAAAATAAAATATATATATAGCGGTAACGATTATAAAACTTGTTTTATTTATATTTAAAACTAGACCGCATTTATAACATTTGAGATGTTCGCGTTTTTCACACATATTTTTATCTATTTAACACTTAACGCAAGGAAAGACATCCTGAGGTCAGCAGACAACGGGCATTTATACCGTACGTTAAAGGAGTGACGGACAAAATTGGAACAGTCCTTCAAAGTAGCGGAAAACTTACGCACACTAACGGATGTAATACTCTATTAGATGCCAGGTGGCTATAAGATGACCACAGCTGTGTTAATTCGTACATAGGCCGAACAAAGGGCACCGTAGCAGAAAGGGTCAAAGAACATATTGCAACTGTGAAGAATCGCCAGACGAATAAATCGGCGATAGCGGACCTGTACTCAACGCCAAGATCAATCACTGGCAAGAACTCCATAGTCCAAAAATCCTCTCCACTGATCGCCACTATTCCTCCAGGATTGTGCGTGAAGTAATTGAAATAAAAAACAGAAATTTCAATCGAGAAGATAGATACAAATTGTCCTCGACATGGAATCCAGTGAATAATAAAGGGGATTGCCCATGAGCAGTATCGTTTTAATCTAAGTTGTGCCACAAGTTCAGGATATGAATAATTCCTGTTTTTAATTATCATGATTTTGTAATGAGGAGTCTCACAATTGCCGGATAAAACAAAAAAAAAATACCTTTGTCTTTCTATTGTGTATTTTTGTTGGATCTTTTACTGTATTTACTCTATAAAAAATTCGATTTCTGTATAATATTTTTGGGAACACTGAAATGTCACTTGTGCCTGTCGTTGAACGGCGCATGACATTACAAATTATTATTGTTACGCTGCTGAGTTATTTCTCATGTGTGATATTGAGACTTTCCACATTTTATATTGTATTTAATAAGCAATAGCATACTTAAGTCTTAATTCACCTATTTACTAAAATAAAAACGATGTGTTTTAATATTTAGACTTTCGAAGTTTACCCATCTATTTCCATAAAACCTGACAAATTATGTAAATCCTGTTTCTTTTTCTTGAAAGTATATATTAATTCCAACATAAGACTTGGCATTTTCATCTTGGCACAACAATATTTGCACCGATACTAAGTTCCATAGTCACTTAAAATTAAACCTCGCGAATTTTCGTCTGACGCTGCTTCTGATATTGTGTGTTGTGTGCCGCAATTTTCCGGACTATGAAGGTCACTCGCAACTCTCGACGTGAACTAACCGCCTCTTCAGTCAGGTCGTTACCATGGGGTTGGTACAACCCAACCGAAACGTCGAGTAAAATAAATAAGGTGAACATTCGCGTTAAGACCCGTTTAAATAGATAAATAGAGCGCACTTATTAAAAGGCCCTGTACATGTTCCTAAATGTTCAAAACATCGAAAATAGTGGTTACAATTAGCACGAGACCCAGCATATAGTACATCAAATAATGATATTTAATATATTACCTAAAAGTATGAACTATAAATATAAAGTACCACAGAGCTCAAAACATCCATTTAGGAATTTTTGTCTGTCTGTTTGAACGCGCATCACGTGAAAACTATTCTATTTTTACTAGATATTTATATTTACTGGGCGGACTTTATTAAAACTTGGCATAGTTTTAGCTTATGTGTCGGGTTAAGATTTAGGGTACGATATTATCGAGATCCTTTATAGAGTTCCCACGGGAATTACTCTAAAATGTCCATGCGAACGAAGTCGCTGGCATGGCTAGTTAATGGGATATAGTTAGTATATAATATCAATGTTACCTGATTAGCGACGGCGCGCTCCGCTCGGCCGTGGACGCGTAATATTTCCTGTTCCACGGCAAGCACTAGCTTCTCCTTCTCGACCAGGTGTTGAATGCGTAGTTGAGTCCTAATGGAACATGTCCAGTTTTATATATATATATTCCCAACTTCATACGACCTACTGTTTATTTAAGAAAAAGCCAGTTACTTTTAGTGCTAATAATCTCATTTGATCGTGACCTATATGTCACGCAAAGTTGTCAAGTACCATACATGTACAAATTGTAAGAGTAAGACAAGTATGGCGTAATTTTCTAAGTTTACTCAAAAGCTATCTAGCGCAAAAAAAACGTAAGGTCACGGGCCATTTTTGTATTAAACATCACAGTTATTATCTTTTAAGACGTGTTAATATTTTAGAATAAATTATTTAATTAATGGATAATTTACCTTTACAAAAATTAAAAAAAAAATAAGATGGCTGCAATTCAAGGGGGTTGCGATAGGAGAAGGTAGGAAGATGTTTTGTCCATAAAAATGAGTGTATAACAACACCCTTAAAATATTGGTTATCAATATTTTCACTGTATAAACGATGTTTATTGGATAGCGTACGATCTGTTTATTTATATATTCATTGTGATAATTATAACAGTAATAAATAAATTATAAATAATTGTGCCATAATGACTACAAAATATGATTATAACAACACAGTATTTTTATTAATTCATCTCTACTAAGTAAGTAAAATGTAAATGTACATTGTTCCCATTTATAATATTATGTCGGGGAGAAAGTTTCTTCGTATTTTCTATAGAAATTCAAGACATTATTTTAAAGTTTTATTACATTTACCTGTAATACGTATGTGCCGTTTTAATCGTTAACTTGTTGCCATCTTTTAGATAGTCATGATCCCATTGCTGTAGAAATTCTGCGATTTTTGGTCAAAAAATTGCGACAAGTAGTTTTGACAGTCCTCTCTTGATGTCAACCTTACGCCACTTAGACAGTTCTGAAGTGATCAAAACAGGTGGAAATCTGAGGGGGCAAGGTCAAGGCTATACGGTGGATGCATCAACACTTCCCAGCCAAGCTCTCTCAATTTTTGCTGAGTGACTGACTGAGTGGAGATGTCTGGCGTTATCATGGTGAAAGATCACACCCTTTCTTTTTATCAGTTCAGGCCGTTTTGTTTTAATTGGTTGATTTAATCTCATCATTGATTCTGACCTCTGCTGGCAGTAAGTAGTACCCAGTTCCTCAGCAATGTCATAACTACTGATGTGTCGATCTTGCTCCACTTTTTCACAGATGGCATTGACTAAACTGGGCGACCAGAGCGAGCTGCATCTTTCACGTTATAATTTCCAGACTATAAACGCTTGAACCCTTGAACTTTGTGCTACCCTTACCGATACCGCATTAGATCCATAAACGGCACAATTTGTTTTTGCGGCTTGTCTCGCATTTCTGCCTTTTTGTAAATGTAGCGAATTTCTTCGTTACTTTCACTCATTTCCACAGACTGGAAAACAATGAAAAAGATGGCGGCAAACAGTTTATATTAATATATTTTTTAGAATGTCAACTTTTACTGGTATTACAACCAGCCCGGTACAAATAGTACAAGCAAAGAGACTTTGTTACAACTTCATATGTACAAAATACGAAGACTTTCTTCCCGACCTATTAGATTACTGCGTGTATTTTTTATATATGTCAATATTGTATCATTTATTTAATGTTTAATACAATCAATAAATATCTGCAAGTATCAATCAATTAAAATTATATCATTCAGGAAATCATCAATCGTGAAGTAACATTTATTTATTAGTATTGGTAAATGGTTTAGTTTTTAAATTAACTTTACCTTTCTTTATCCTGTGACATGAACTCGCTGACCATCTGAGGGAGCAAAGTAGGTGGTACTTCCACTTGCGGTTCAGGGTTCACGTTACTCTGCAGGGTGTAGGTACAGCGGTTCATTAGGTACTTGTTGAAGTCCTTAGGGGGTTTGGGTTTGACCGGGAAGAGACTTCGCTGACGGCGGTCGATCTGGAAACGAAATTTAGTAATTATTGTCTAAATGAAACTTTATTGTGCTCGCATTTTTTCTTTTACAAGCCTGATATAGGCTTATCATGTGTTAGATAGGCTTATCATCATCAATAGATATTATTGGGACTTGAATTTGACTGGAAAGAAACTTTGCCGACGGCGGTCGAACTGTTAACGAAAACTTGTTGTTTTTGTCTGAATGGAACTTTATTGTGCTCGCACTTCTGTCTATTGTAAGCCTATACCTCCATAGATATAAATACTACTTAACCATTAAAGTAGAATAACTATTTCTGTGGTATTTGGGTCACTTATGATAACTCCAAAATCGGCGTTTCTCTGTTAAATCCAATTTCATACTCTTTCTTTGTTATATTTTCATTTGGTCTACATAAGTCTAAAGCTACTAAAATACACGCAATAGATTGATCTAAAGGGGTTAAGTCTCTAAAATGTGATTTTTCGTTTAGTAACATAATAGTAAAAAACTGTTCAAGTTATCGCTTGGACTTTTCGAGGTATCATGTGTACCCACCAAGCCACAGATTTTTAAAATTGTGTTTGACTTGTTTTAGATAATCTTATAATTAAACTAACTTATAAATTAGTAATTGGTACTATTAAATTAGTACTAGGTACTATACTAGTAATTACAAGTCTTTTTAATATGGGACTGTTTTCTTCTCTATTTGTTAAATAAACCGTAGAATACATTCGTTTAAAGTGGAGTCAACTATCTTATAGTCTATGCAAGTTTTGGAACAGGAGAAGTGAGAACTGGAATTCCGCCTAGCTAGACACACACTACACTAGTCTAGCTAAACGCTGCGAGTGGTGATACAGACCACTTTCACATTGTACTAAATTCAAGTTTCTCCTCATTAAAATTCGCCGTCGTTTTTAACTATATGAAATAGAATAAAATTATAAAATCACCTGTTTCCGAATGTGAATATACATCTGGTACGGGTTGGAGTGTGTGATGTTGTGTGAGAGCGTGCTGCTTTCGGGAGCCGGTTCCGATTTCACCAGTTCGCGGCTCTCTTTCGACGCCTTAATCTTGCGTTTACGCGGATGTAGTTCCACAGATGGACCCGGTACTGCGGCTATGATAATATTTGTTTTCATATAAACGATACTACTTATGATACGATATTACTTTAGGGATGTTCCGAATACTCGTGTTCGTTTTGGCCAATACTCTCCAATTTTAAGTATTCGTAATTGTATTCGCCATTTTTTAAACGAATACTTGAACACTAAAATTCAATGTGAATAGTAAGTAAAAGAGATTTTCTACAAAAAGAAATACTTTTAAGAGCAACCTTCATTTGAAAATCAGATTTCTTTAGTTTGATTAATAAGTGATTTATTATTTTAATTTAAAATTAGGTAGACACCTAACTGTAGATTAAACCAAAAAGGTTAAATGACCTAAAAATGTATTTAAGTATAGCACTACCTTTAAATTGAACTACAAATTACCTATTTACTAATTTTACAAGTGCGTACGGAGTAGATTAGGTTTCTATTCGTAATCGTATTCGCGAAGTAGGGCAAAGTATTCGTATTTATATTTGCGAATAGTGATTTTTTGCTATTCGAAACATCCCAACTTATGATACGATACTGTTTATGGTGTGGCCGTGGGGCTTTAGAATAGCACCATCCTATCTGTTCCTATGAGTGTCATGTTGGGGCGACTAAGGAATAACAAAGCCGTTACCACAAATCTTGAGGAATTGCACCACCTCTGAAAGAGTGGACTCGCCAACTCGCTGAACCAGCGTAGTGAGGCCATACATCCCTCATACACAAAGGATGTGGGTAAGTGGGCACCCCCGTTTACTGTTGTACTTCGTACACATAATTCCGTACAGATGTGCAGATGTGGATGTAAGAATAGAGATTCTCCTGCTTCTTCTACATATCTATACGAATATGTAAGAGGAAAGCTATTGTTAATAGTAGAAGCGTAAGTTTAGAAAATGTGAGTCATTTACATATTTTCACCAACAAATTACAAAACCAAAAAATATATAATTTCAACTGCCATCGTGAATATATAGTTATATAGAAACAAAACAATACATAGATCTTTAGTGTCGACTGATGATTTTATTAGACACTTGAAAAATTATTAGTGAAAAATTAGAAACACAAAGTTAATGGGCCATATTCATATAAGTACCGGCTTACCGGCCAATTTCCGGATAAACTAGTTTTCCATAAGCCAAACTAGTTTAACCCGAAGTGTTAGGATTAACTACTTCAGCCTAGGATAAACTAGTTTGTCCTGATAAGAAAAATTACAGTTCAGGCCTTTCTCATGAGGAAGATATGTATTGGATTCTTGAAGAAAACAATGGTTTACCTAAAAAAATTTTTTATTCAGTAAATTGTATTGCCTCCAAGAGCGTATGTATACGACGGCCGTCATGCGGTTTGGCATAGAATCAATCAACGTCACTATGACGTGTTATGGAATGTTCTCCCATTCTTCATCAATGGCAGTTTTCAGCAGCTTCTGCATGGTCTACGGAGCTGGGTGGTGAGCTCGAACACGCCTCTTTAGCTCAATCCATAAATGATCTATGGGATTCATATCTGGGCTTCTTGCTGGCCATTCCATGACTGATTCCAACATTATGAAGGTCTTTCCTGACGATTTCTGCAGTGTGTGCTTATGCTTACCATGTACAAAAATGAAATCTTAGCCAACAAACCCAGCATATGGCATCACATGAGTCTCTGGACATTGACGACATTTAGTGGTGGCTGCCGTGGTTCTGTCAAAAGCTGAAGTAAGCTGGTAGTGAAGATAAAACGATCTTGTCTTTCCATCGTCACTTGGAATCGTGATCCTCCTGGACGACGAACAAAGCCGCCAGTCTCTAGGTATCGATGGTACAATTTGAACAGCATAACGGCTTAAATGAAGTTATGCACTCACATGTGGCTGACTAAGCCCAGACTGAGGAAATGTTCAAATCTCAGGAAAAACAATTTAACGAAACTTTTATTGAAAAACAACACTATTAAATAAAAAAAAACTGTTCGAATTCAAACTGCGGAAAGTTTTTAAATATTTTTTTTTAAAACAAATGACTGACTTCTTTTCTTCTGTAGTTCAAATTCGAGAATTCAAATTTAGATCAATAGTACACAAAAATGATATGCCAGCTTCAAAACTGCATAAAACTTTTCTTTGACCTAACATTATTTTTACGCTTCAGACCTTTATACATAAAAATGCAGGGTGGCTCGATTCAGGTGTGCGGGAATGTATAATAACACAAAGTAGAATGTATTATTTAGAATATCAATTGTAAAAGAAGTACATTTAGGCTATTATTTACCAAAAATAAACACTGGGAATTTACGATGTCCAAATACATATTTACCTGTGAAATTTGTGTTCGTAGGAATTACTTCCACGTGTATCACTACAATCAATAACTGCACATGATACCATTGTTAATAAATACTCAAATTAAATGAAAATATCCACAAATAAATGCGAAATATAAATAAAACACACTGAGCACTTGACAGATCGGGAGATTGTTATTATATAACGTTATTGCATAAACGTTAGGAATCTCGCTCGTACCCTTTGTTTGTCTATTACGCTAGTATTAAGAAGTCTTTGAATAAAACTGACGTAGAGTTAGACGGGCCTAGTAGATTTAATGCTTGGGAAAAAAATAAAGGCATCAAAATAGTTTTTAGGGATTTTTTTATTATTTTAATTACACATTCATTATTTACACTAAATATCATTCAGTCTGATGAGCTGGGATCTTCAAAATTAACATTTACGACAAATCTATGAGTATATACACTCGCGAGCAATAAAGTGGAATCACTTCATCGCGCGTTGCTCAAAACAATTTTTTGCAATTTCTGTGCAATGAACTATGGTTTGTGGTATATCATTTGAAAGGTAATTTTGTTAGCTTTCAAATGATATCAAAAAGATTTGAAAATAAATTTAATTTTCTACCTAAATTTAGGGAATTATTGCAATAGGTCGAAGTTGTGGACGTCTAAATGAATAGGAAGTAATATGAAAAGATAAAAATTTTATTTACAATTTATGTTATTTATCCCTCAATATTTTGTGTTACCCCCCCTGGCCCTAATGACTGCCTGTAAATGGTTTTTCATTGACCGAATGAGTTTCCTGATGGAATCCTGTGGGATTTCCTGCCACTCTTCGACTAAAGCAGTTTTCAGGTCTTCTATCGACGCCGGAGCTGGACATCTTCCTCGTACCCGCCTTTTCAGCTCGTCCCACATATGTTCAATCGGATTCAAGTCAGGACTGAGGGCTGGCCAGTCTAGTGTGGGAATCCCGACTTCTTCCAGGTACTGTCTAGTCACTGCAGCGGTGTGGCAGCGGGCATTATCGTGCATTAGCAGGAAATCTTCGCCAATAAACCCGGCGTAGGTGAGCACGTGGCCTAGCAGAATGTCGTTGATGTATCTTTCTGCGGTTAGCTCCCCTCCCCGACCTCCACCAGGTACGAATATCAACTCTGTTTTTGCTTCAATAGACATCCCCGCCCACATCATACAGGACCCACCCCCGTATGCCACTGTTTCCGCAAAACAGCATTGTGCGAATCGCTCCCCGGTCTCCTATAGACTCTCCGTCGACGGTCGCTACCATGCAGGCATCGTCCGAGAACAGGACTCGGCTCCATTGCTCCATATCCCAATCTAAGTGATCGCGAGCAAACTGAAGCCGGGCTTGTCGGTGGGCTGGAGACAATTTGGGTCCCGTGTCTGACCTTTTTGGGGTCAAGTTCGCTTCTTTGAATCTTCGCCTCACTGTCCACTCGCTGACAGCCCTCCCTCGAACTTCTCTGAGCTGCTGCTGGACGTCCACGCCGGTCAGGTGTCGATTTCGGAGGGAAGAGGTGACAATAAATCGGTCATCTCTCAATGAAGTGCATCGCTGTCCTTCAGATCCTGATCTCCGGACTAAGTTTCCAGTCTCCCCGAACCTCTTGTATACCTTCGAGACACAAGACTGGCTCAGATGAAGCTGTCGAGCGATAGTACGCTGAGACAACCGTTGCTGGATTAGGATGACGACTTGTGCGGCTTCTATAGGTGTGGTTTCCATTTTCTTTTAGATTCAGTGTTCCCAGTGACGTGAAACATTGGACTGATGACCAATTTTTATAAACGCCCACTTTTTATAGGGTTTCAGGACTACCAAACAATATGGTGTTTTGTTTTAATAATTGATGTCTTTTGTTTTTACGTTACATGACATAAGGTAAATAATCTTTGGTTATGATATTGAAAGAGGTTGAAAGCTAATAAAATTACCTTTCAAATGATATACCACAATCCATAGTTCATTGCATAGAAATTGTAAAAATTTGTTTTGAGCAACGCGCGATGAAGTGATTCCAGTTTATTGCTCGCGAGTGTAGTAGTGGGAGTCAAGAGCTCATTACAAATTGTATCATGTACTCGTATGTTTAATACAAATAAAGAATTTGAATATGCTTTTGCGATAAAGGTGAATTTTTAACGTCAACAGTGTGTCAAAAAGGATCACGGAATAATTGGATTTTCGTTTTTATTGTCTCGTTTAATCAGTTCAATTACACTTGAACCTTGTGTTGGGCATGAGTTGTGTAGTCTAATTCTTCTTTTTAAGTTGCTCCACACCAACTCAATTAGGTTACGTATGCTAAAGTTAAGTACACTGTACTAAAGTTAAGAATAGTACGGTGATAAACGTAGAATTTCATGTTCGCAATCTAGTCATCAATCTTCGTAACAACGAATGATTTTTGGTATGTATGCATTTTTACTATATTTAATAAAACGTTGGTGATACTTTTCGGGAAACTATGTTTTTATTTTGTAGATATTATCTCGAGGTGTAACAAATACTACTGACAGAAAAGTACAGAAAGGTAAAAAGGATCAAGGTTGGTTGGTTGTTGGGAATTACAGATTCAGCTAATGGGCAGTAAAGTGATTTAATTATGGGCAATCCAACAAACAATAGGCAAGTTACTCACCTTATATCGAATGAAATGTTTCCAAATCCTAGTGGACGAACTATAATTATTACACTTACCTGAATCAGATCTTCCGCTCGTGGTTCCTGATGTGGATGCTGCCTCATTATCTTGACACTATAACAATGAAATAATTATAACTTAAATAACAGCGCCTCGGGTATAAACGGGTGTTTTGTAGGGACGGTAGGAGGTTGGTTTTTTTCATGTATTTACTTAAACATAACAGTCAAGTCTACCTACATTGACAACATTCATAACAATTTAGAATTTTGCAACTAAAAGTAGTGAAGCCAAATTACAGAGCAAATTAAGAGCCTAAGCACGTACTTCGCTGTTTAATAAATACCCATACGAGTATATCTTAAAAAATACATTATACATGTAACTTACAGAGCCCGAAGGTGGTGGGCTCTTGTTGGAACTCAAAGCAGACTGAGTTTGTCCTGTGCCAGAGCCTTTTTCCGTCCCAGTGTGAGGGGACGTCCTTTCCTTGTCCTTATCTCCATCGTTCGTCCTGTGCGAACGGAGGACTCTTTGTCCAGCCTTGGGAGGAAAAATATTTTTTCAGTGTTAATGAAGGAGCCGAGCGCGACTTTCTAATTATTTTTTATTTATTTCTATAACCATAAAAATTTTTTTTTTTATATTATTATGTATAGTCACCTACGTAAACCCCGAGATTTATATACAAGTGGCGAGTCGTTCTTATTACATAAGTTCAGAAAGTAAGATTTAAATCCACTATATTTTTTTTTAATTTTTATCTGTTCCGGTGAATAGGTTCTAGAGTTTGGCAGTTCGTTACGTGTCGAAGGTAGGATGTATTTCCACGATCTTGTTGCATATACGTTATTGTATTTAGGTTTCTCGAATGATGTAATGGCTATAGAAATAGTCATAGCTCAAGATACACACAAAGTAGAACGCAAACTACTCAGATTTTAAACAAACATTTTGTCCGACCTGGAAACAAACCCGGGAATTTTTGCACAAAAGTCACTACCGACTGTGCTAATCAATTCATGATATCGATAATAACTATTGTAGTAGTAGAATTATTCATATCTAATTGTGCTTGCATCTTAATTCGCGTGGACTTTTCAATGTTTGGTTAGCTTATCATTTTAACATTTTCCACGAGAAAGAATAGCCTAACATTAAAAAAATAACATAATAGAGGTATGTTGGTAATTACCCTGTCATTTATGGATCACTTGATGTCTCTATTTTTATTTTCAACTTCACTTATTAGTAAATAAACTGTACTATATATTATATACTATACAGTGTCTTTTTTAACTGGGACAGTATGGGGATATCTGAAACCATAAGAGATACAGGGAAACTGTCTTAGGAACCATTAGGTATTTTTTTTGTGAAAACAATTTTGGCATAGTCAATTTTTTGGTCAAGAGTGAGTTGTCCATAAAAACGAATAAAATTGACTATTTTTTTTTAATGCTGATCGATTCAATTTCTTATAAAGATCATTTCATTGTATTGGAAGAAAAAAATCGGGACAGCAGAAGTTAGTCAAATTTAATAAAATGTTTTTTTAATTTTTTCATACAAATTGTTATCTTAACAGAACTAATGCTTTCAATAAATATTCAATATGACCTCCATCTTGCTGTATGCAGGTACGGGCGCGTTTCAGAACACCTCTAGTGGTTTTAGACAAAGACGTGTGGTGAATGGTGTTTAAATGATAATAAACGGCGTCTTTTAACTCCTGTATGGTGTTGTATTGGGATTCATAAACTCGACCCTTAAGGTAACCCCATATGAAAAAATCCATCGGCGTCATATCGGGTGAAGGTGGTGGCCATTTTATAGGACCATATGTGCCCATTCAACGGCCCGGAAAATGTTCATCTAAAAACCATTTACTCGCTCTACTATTGTGGGGAGGTGCACCATCTTGTTGATAGATAACATTATTTACATTGCTTAAGGAAATATTATAGTATCATCCACTAAATCCACGACCATATTCAATATTTCTTGATTTTTTTCACTATTCAACGTTCCGTGGTAAATTTTGATGGCGAAAATTTTATTATGTAAAATCGCACACCAACAATTAAAGGAAAAACGGACTTGATTATGCGTCTCTGTAGTTCTAAATGGATTAGTACGTGACCAGTAATGGTTATTTCTCCTGTTGTACAATAATCTGATTTAGAAAAGAACAATTTCTAACAGTCCGTGCTACAAATCAATGACAAAATGATAACCTGCGGTCTTTATCGTCAGGAAGTAATGCTTGCACAAGTCGACCTTCTTTGTAACATTTGTACTTGTATGTTTTCAGTATTTTTCGTAGAGTGGATTTATGCACACCGATATTTTCAGTCGCTTCCCGCAATGAAGCTTTTGGATAATCTTCAAAGAATCCTAATACGGCTTTAGTAATAAATTTATTTACGACTGTTGTCGGCCTTTCACGTTTGGGTTTAAAACAACCTTCTTGTCTTAAATTTTTAATTAATCTATCAAATATCTTGCGATTAGGTAGCTCGCGGTCAGGATAGTGTTCCCTATACCACTTTAATGCAATATCTGGGCTTCGATAATTAAGAAAATACGCTTTAATTAAATCAATCGATCACAGCATAACCGATAATAACAAATGAGTGACAGTTAGAACAATGTTGGTTCTAAATTTGAATTTGTTTTTAAATTTAGTTCAGAGTTCGTAATAGCATGGAGTTCGTAAATCTGTGCAAAAATATTTGAGTGTCATAAAAGCGTTCCATATTTCAGTTTCGTGTAGCACGTATCGACATGAAATTCACTTCTGAACTGACAATGAACTTCTGATGTCCCGATTTTTTCTTTCTATACAATGAAATGATCCTTATAAGAAACTGAGTCGATGAGCATTAAAAAAAATTAGTCAATTTTATTCGTTTTTATGGACAACTCACGCTTGACCAAAAAATTGACTATGCCAAAATTGTTTTCACAAAATATACCTAATGGTTCCTAAGACAATTTCCCTGTGTCTCTTGTGGTTTCAGATTTCCCCATAGTGTCCCAGTTTGTAACGATTCCAAGATAAAAAATATCCTATAACATGATATCCAGGATATAAAGTATCTCTGTATTAAGATTAAAATCCATTCAGTGGTTTTTGTATAATACTTGGTGATGATACCTGCGGATCTTTGTATAATCTGAATAAAACCATCCTTAATGTTGGTGAAGAACATAAGAGTAAACTGTGACCAGTTAATAAAAGAACATTATTAATAGAAAAGTACACATAGGTTGCCTAACCTATCGCCTAACTTAAGCAACCTAATCAAACATAAATAACACTTTTAGCCAATATGACCACCACTATGGAAACAATGTAAGCTGGCAACCAACTACATCTTTCAAAGGGTTACTACTGATAATGTAATAGTAATTTGTACACTCGCTGATGACAGTCACTTCACACATTCTGCCCTCCTAAGAAGAAAGAGTACTAGTAATATTTTTAAAGAAACCATAAGTAGTAGATATCGAAAATTAAAAATAAACAACTCCAAGTTTCTAGCTTGATTTTAAATTAATGAAAATTTTACGAAAGTCCTTGTATTTTTTTCTGTCATAAAAATGCACTTGTACTTTTTTTCTAATGGGGGGCAGTATTACACAAGCAAGTCCATTTACGGCACGAACAGTGTGGACGATGATCGTGAAAATTCCTTGTTAAGTTCCTATATAGGAACTTATAAGGTGTTATGTGGCTTATAAGTCAGAAAAGGAACGCAACAGTATGTTAATGACGTCAATAACACAGTAGTACCATTGCAATTGCGCATGAGTAACAGAACTAGCAATAGCTCCCACCTTAAATATTCTCAAAACCCATCTACCCAAATTTCTTATAAACATTGGTTCATTCTTCCCGAATTGTTGGATAAGTAAAAAAATATTTTGTCAACCTTACTATTTTACCAGCATAAAAAGATGTGCCTATTTGCGATCCTGTATTAACTACCTACCAACTGGTAGGTATATCATTGATACATCTTCAAAATTAACCTTTAACAACTCCCCAATTCTCGATTTGATTAAATTTAAAATATTTTTGGACCACATTTTGCATAAATTAATTAATGAAGAAATTTAAATTACACAATCAAAAATTGTCAAAAATGCGTGTGAAAATAAGTACATTTTGCACTGTCCTATCTTAAAACCAAAGAGACGTACAGTCCGACAAAGAGTTTCACTTAAGGAGCTTATTGTAATGGTATGTTACTGTTGAAACTACCTGAATGTGTTTTTACAAGTAGTTACAGTATTACTAATTAAATAATGCCTGTCGGCTATCTTCATATTCCGAAAAAACACAGAAGTAAAAAAAAGAAATATCCAAACATATTCAGAGTTCATTACGTTACATTATAACCGCTTTTATATACAGTGTGTCCGGGCCGCAATGTCGGAGTCTTTAATGCTATAAATTACGATCAATTTCATCGACAAATCACCCCTCATATGTAATTTTTCTCCAACCATAGTAAAATGGCAGCCATTTAAATTTTTGTGTTACCGAAGCACGGGCGCGTGTATTAATTTAGCAACATCTACCCATGTACCCACTTGTTATTTTTTTTGTAGGGTACTATGAAGCAGAGGGTCTATGTCGACGTGCCAAATACACGAGATGAATTAATTGTAAAAATAATTCACACTGGAAATGAATTAAGAGAAGACAGGGAAATGATCCGACGCTCTACGCAACATGTTGCAATAAGAGCAACAACATGCCTCCAATGCCATGGAGTTCATTTTGAGCAGTTGCTGTAATGTTTATTTTAACAATTTTTGCCAAATTAAACGCCATGATTATCAATAAATTGTTTTATTTTGTTTCTTACCCCATTGTCAGGATAGACGCGCTTTTAAAAAGATCGTATTCAAACTACATATCATAACTCCTAAATTATCTAACTTAGGGCTAAGAATTTGATGTTTTTATTTAGCTAATATCTTGTACTATCTACAAGAAATAAAAAAAATGTAGGTTGACAGCCTAGATTTTTCAGAAAAGCTAATAAACTAAAAAAAAAACAATTTTTTTTTTCAATTATTTTTGTTATTTAATTGTACCATTTTCGTAAAATTTTAACATCGATTTATTGCCTGCATTTGCAGCGTTCGAATGAGACCTCTTATGTGTTTGTAGGACCTCTACATGGGTAGATATTTCTAAATTAATACACGCGCCCGTGCTTCGGTAACATAAACATTTAAATGGCTGCCATTTTATTATGGTTGGAGAAAAATGACATATGAGGGGTGATTTATCGATGAAATTGATCGTAATTTATAGCATTAAAGGCTCCGACATTGCTGACCCGACACACTGTATAGTAAATAGTCTCTCAGCGATCGGTCACGGTCGGAATAACGAAAATGGCATTATATAATTAATGGTAATAGTATTACAGACGGCATACATAGTATTGTTCACTCACTTGTGCGCGCGGCGCTATGTGTGTGTTAACTTTGTACAAACACAGTGACCATGTGTGCGTGTCAAGAAGTACAGGCAAGTAGAAAAGTCGTAATGTTTTTTATTCATATTTTTATATACTTTTTAAATAAGTTATACTTATATTTTTTTATTATTTATACATAAATAAAACAAAGATTAATTCGGTAAATGAATATTTATTGACACTTTACTCTGAATCACTACTAGAAATATTAAATGAATAATTATCTGATGCATTGCATTTCTTTTCTGCATATTGTTCAAATGATCACTCAACTTCGATACCAAAACTTGACCTGAAGTACATTGTAGATCGATCACTCACTAGTTTAATAGTTTCAAGAGTCTAAAAAAGATTACAATATATTATCGAAAAAACATATACATATATGTATACTTATTACGTAATAATATAATATTAAATTTTATCTGACTCGTAAAACATTTTCTTTTCGACGAATTATTTAGACATTCTGTCACTGACTTTACCAGCACGACAGAGCGATAAAAACACGTGTTGGTCGGACGACGAGTGACGCTGTCCCCGATAGGAATAATCCTCCTCGTTGCCGTCTCGTCGTAGTCCTCGGCACGTCTTAGACGACCCCGACGACCCAATTACTGCTACCAATTGCACCGCGGCAATTGCCAATTTGCCATTATTTTGACATTGCATCGCGGTTCTTACACTACACTCACAGATTTTACATATACACCGTCCCCGCCGGTGGAGACGAGGACGTCACTTTCGCTACACCGGCCCTCAGCCAACACTTTTACCAGGTATCGGCACGTGCCTGGGTGCTTCTCACCTACTCGCGATCCCGCGGTACCCTCCCAAAGCAACACCCTAAGCAGAGTTCCATTCCTTCCGCCGGTCTACCGGTGGGGTGGGGTGGGGGAGGGAGCCCTTAGGCTCGTTGCACTCTTTGCTCCTGGCTGAGCGCCTTCTGCGCTCACCCTAAACTATACATGTCCGGTGACTCTTGAAAAGACCATTAGGGCCTTAGGGCCACAAGAATTTAGCCATTTCGAAAAAAAAGTTGACGGGTGACGCGTCACTGCCACACAAACCCAAGGCTATTTTCAAGACCACGCACACATTGCACCGCGCGCACAAATGAATGAACAATACTATAGATGCCTTTAATCTTTTAATTTTATTTACTAGGCTTGTAATATTCAGCCAAGGCATTAGAATGAAATAATTAAGAGCAGCAGAAAATACTGAATGGGCAGCAAATCGATGCTAGAAAATTTAAAAGTGGGTTAGGTTTAAGTTCTCTGGGGGCAATAAAGAAATAGACTTTGTGATGCTGATGGCATTCTTAGTAATTTAAAATTATTTCAGTTATTCAAAAATATTTTGTTTTGCTGATCACGATTTGCCGTTCATATAGTATTTATTACTGCTCATTTAAAAATACAAGACTTAAGAAAGTCACCTCTAACTTTGCAGGAGTCATCTTTTCCGACGTTTTATTATGTGACAGTACTGCACTAAGAGATGATGTTACAATTTTACAGTTTGCATCATGTTTTTAATCGTTTAGGGGGTGTATTCAAACTCATTTGGGTGCAAAGAGAGATTCAATAATATTGTACCATATCATCAGTCTGTCTCTCCAATGCTGGATATAGGCCTCCCCTGAGGCTCACCAACACACACGATTCACGGATCTTCTCATCCAACCACCACCGGCGAATTTCTTTAAGTGGTCGCTCCAGCTGGGCGGAGGGCATCCTCCACTGCTCTTCCCGGTACTTGACTGGGCATATGTGTATTATGCAATGAGTATATGCCTATGGGCATATGTGCATTATGCAATGAGTATATGCTTATGGGCATATGTGCAATATTGTGCAATAATATTATCATACAATTTTTTAAGAGAGGCTTATGTATTAAACACATACAAAACATTTACTCACTAGATTACAATAAATCTTTTTCTATATGTGCTTAAATACGTATAGGGCTAAGGTCATAAAAAGTGTATAGTAATAAAATAAATATTTAAAAAAATACTGTAGGTCTAAGGGTCAATCTAATACATACCTTATTGCTTTCTCCTGTCCTCTTATCGTCGGAGTTCCCCTCAGAGCTATCGGAGGCTTGGCCGGCATCGCTGCTGGTGCATGGGATCACATACGGTAGTGTGGACGCGCTGCCTCGACCCTTCCCGCCACCTCTCTGCCCTGAACCACCTGGTCGTGTGTTATTAAATACTTTAAATAAACCTTGAGCGCAATATAATCCGTATTGATCGTGTGGTGGGCAGGCCCTAGAATAGCACCACCCCATCTCTTCCAATAAGTGTCGTGAAAGGCGACTAAGGGCCACTACCATATACTCTGAGGAACTACACTACCTCAAAGAATGGACTTGCCAACGCGGTTGGCCAGTGTGGTGTTTTAAAGTCACATGTCCCATAAGGAGGCCATGTCTAGCAGTAGACGATAAAAGAGCTGTTTATGTTTTAATCAAAATATTTTTGCACACGAAAATTATTTTAGTATTTATTCGAATTTATTTACGCTTTTATTTTTACTTGACCAGAAGGATCTCAGATAAGTAGTGATGTAGTTTAATCATTGCAAGATGAGGTCCTTCGTACGTGGACGAAGGGCAGGACGATGAGGGTAGGGATGATGATGTTTCCAAACGTAAGAAAAGGAAAAAAAAGAGGTAAAGGAGTCGATGGTGAAACCAAGCTCCATGGCCAGGGGCCCTGGACCTGGACATCTTTAATATTTTTAAAGTCAATGTAATAATAAAAGTTCACTCAAGAGATTATTATAAAACAAGCCCTGAGGAACTACACCATCTCTAAGAGTGGACTTGCTAACCCACTTGGTCAACATGCCGTTTTAAGACCATACATCCTCACGCACATCACATGCCCATGTCCAACAGTGGACGAAAAAATGGATAAGATTACAATTACAATATACATTATAAATCCAATTACACATTTCGCAGTTACACATTATGAACCAAAAGTATGTTTGTTTGTTTGCTACGTCTTCGCAAATTAATTACTGAATCAATTTACCAATGAGATTTGACAAAGGTTGCTTGAAATTTGAAAAGGACATTTTTATTGCAAAAATTAGTTTTTTAAGTTTTTAAACAAAATCCCTAGCGGACGGCGCCGCGTACAAAAGCTAATGTATAATAATTATCACCAGAAATCACCATCTTGTATTTATTTTCTATGTGAGTACATAGCAATAAAGATTTTTAATATGTCCATTATGGGCAATGTTAAATTCTCAAAAAAAAAGAAACGCACAATAGCGACGGTATATTCATTTTGTACCTAAATACATAGCGTAGTAAATATTTTGTATCTGACTGTCTGAAACAAAGGCGAATTTAGATCAAGGATTGTGTGAATTACACATGACAATCATTAGATTTAATTGCAATGTGAATAATAATAATAACGGATAGAATGCATTTTTAATGTTACTCTTGTGATACACCGGCTACTTTTCCTAATCACATTCCCTGTTGCAGATTGTCTGGAAGATTGCAAAAAGACCGCCTACTGTTTTCTGTTTTTCATAATTGTGTGCAAATTTCATTGTTCGCCTATACCATCGTTTCTCAACTTGGGGGTCACATTTGAGCGGGAAAAATTAGGCACTTATGTACGACAAAACCTATGAATTCATTCATTAAGTGTTAAACGGTAAAAAACATTATTAGAACTTAATTATTAGTAGGGGGAGTTGTCAAGTTATTTACTTAATTTTTGTTTTTTTGGGCGATACTAAAAAGGTCGAGAAATTATGGTGTAAGAGAATTATTGTTATTACATATACAGAAATATAGTAAGATTGTCACAAGTATTAATTTACCTTCTCCTTCTTGTTCACTCCTACTGCCCGAGCCACTCGCTCCCCCTGGGATCACTATCTTGAGCGGTGGGACCTTTGGTGCTGAGGACTCTTGGCTCTTTTCCTCCAATTCCCCATCCCCATCTTTGGCTTGGTTGGACTTCGGGCTAGCTACGGGACTCTTCCTATCCTGTTTGTTAGTTTGTGAACTTGATGCTTTTGCACCGCCAGAAGACTTGCCCTAGTGGAAAATGCAAGGTTAGATATTATTATGTAGTCTGATTCCTATAGAAACCAATATGTGAACAGTGGACATAGTAAACAAGAGCTAAACCTTGATTGGTGTCACATTTCTGAATGGTCAGCCACATTTGGTGTAGCAGTAAATCCACCTAAATGCCAATCAATTATGTTGAGCAGTCCTAGTCGTTAGTGCAATCTTGATTGGAACACTGTTGCACCCATTCTTTACAATGATAAAGCCATTTCTTACTCCACACAAGTAAAAGCTCTTGGATTGGTCATCGATAGCTCACTGACTTGGGTCCCCTTTTTAATTGATGTATGTCGGAGTCTCTGACTCTCTCCGTAGCCTGTACCGCTTCAAAAATTTTCTGTCATCTGGTACCTATGGCTTTGTTGGTGCATTCACTTATCATGCCCATTATTGTTTATGCAAATGTTTGTTGCTCTAATATTAATCAAGACCTTCTTAACAAATTGGATCATCTTAACTGTTTACGTTTTATTTTTGGTTTACGTCAATAAAACCACATCACTTACTACCGCTCTCAGTTTAAATGGCTACCTTTTCGACAGCACAGAGATGTAAGGATGCTCTGCACCCTCTTAATTCTATATGATCCAAGTTGGCCAGAGCATTTGAAATGTAAATTTCACTTTCAGGGTGACACTTATGACCATCATCTTCGTTCTGCTACCAACTCCTTACTGAAAGTCCCTTCTTGCTGTACTGGCTTTACGACCAAATCTTTCACTGTGCAAGCAGCTAGACTTTGGAACACGATCCCCACTGACGTCAAGAAAGCTCGTAACAAAATTTCTTTTAAAAATATGGTTCAGGTATATTACCTCAACATTTCTCATAGTTAGTGGCTTGGTCAGTTCCTTTTGCTTTATCTTTTTTTTTCATTTTTATTTTACTTCTTTTGTCAGCAACATGTTGTTTTTTAATTGTATACCTTAAAATAACTTATGTAGATATTCTATTATTATAATGTATTCATTGATTATGTATACCTTGTATGTATTATATTTATTTTACCACACCATCTAAATTGTCTTTCATGCACCTCCTAATTGAACTTCTCTCATCAACCCAAGGGTTGGTTGGTAGAGAATGTCTTAAGGTATTGAGCTCGCCTTTTGTACGATATTGTGCAATGAAGTGTAAAAATAAATAAATACATAAAATAGTTTCATCACTAAATAGTGATTTTTGTGTAATATGCATACTATTATAACTAAGCTAACATACGTCAAATTGTTGTATGTTAACTACATCAAATTATTTCTATGCAATACATGTTAAAACATATTCAATAAAATGTGATGATTGAGTAGTTCACTTGCAAACATAGTTATTTGATTTTTAAACCAGATTAAGCTTACATGGGGAATTTCAATCATTATAAAAAGGCTCTAGAAATGTGGATTATTTTTAAGTAATTCTTAAATTTGTAACCAAAAGCATGTTATGAAATTTTGGCACTCATAGATAATTCCATGTATACAGTTTATTCCATTTTACGTAGATTGGTTTTGACAAACTAGTTATTTCTGCAAATGGACTACTTAATTAGCAAAGAAAATAAAGTGATTAAATGTTTATTTTATTGACCACCTTTCATATTAAATTAACACGTTTCTTCTTATTGTTTACCTGATGTGAACCCTGGAGGTTGATCTTAGCCCCCACACCACTCCCTTTGCCCTGCGCCTGTGTGTTGGCTTTCCCGGAGGAAGCCCCGCCGGCGCTGCCTTTGGACGTGCCTTGGGCATTACCGCCCTTGTTTAAGAGCGGCGCGCCTGTCTTACTGGCCGGCCCCGGCAGCTTGTTACCGGTCAACGCACTGAAGACAACAATAAGGCAATGGTGCAATTGGCACATTTCGTCAATGTCTAGTTTTCTTTGTAATTATTATCAAATTAATTTAAAACATATATATTGTTAATGTCCAGTCACATCGAAGCAAGTTAGGATTCGGTCATTAATGTGATAGTAGGTTAGGTTAGGTTACAGAGATGGACTCTTTGGAAGCACAAACATTATGCACAAATAGGACTTTGAAGTTTAATAAACTACCACTATTAAATGACAAAAAAGAATATATTTATAATTTTTACATTAATCAAATAAAAACTCAATCTTCTCGAGTTCCAGATTCAAAAGTTCTCAAGTTCTCACAAAGTCCTAACAATAAGTTACAGTACTACTAATTAAATCATATTAGTCGGCTATCTTCGTATTTTCGATAATGACTGCATGCTCAAACTGTATATAACATACAGTGGTTACAATGTAATGTAATGAACTATGACTATGATCTTGGACTTTTAAGGTTTATTTACACATCACAGTGTCCGCACAGTGCCGTGTTGCCACAGTGCGTCGGAGACAGTGAATCTACAGTGCGGTCTGTTCACACATCCCCGTGTCGTAACAGTGCACTGCAAATTGTCGATTGGGACAATGCCTCGATTTTCAAATACACATTTGGCAATGATTGCTTTAATTTTGGACGAAGAGCAGCAACAAAGGAGAAAAAAGCGTAGGTGGGTTCACGAAGCCTGGAAAATGCGAGAAGACGAGGGGGAATACGCAATGCTATACCCACATTTAATTCAAGACCAAAAAAAATTTTTCGAGTATTTCAGAATGTCTGAAAATTGCTTTAACATCCTATTAAGTAAGCTGGAGATTCATTTGAAAAAACAAGACACGCATTGGAGAAAGGCAATAACACCGAAGGAACGTCTATCTGTCTGTTTGAGGTAAATGATACATTATTTATTTGAATATAATATTTATTTTAACAATTCACAAAAAATATTATAAAATTGTTTACAAGGTTAAGGTTCTACATTTTGAAAAAAATTAGCTAAAGACATATTGTCTTCGACTGTATTCCTCTCATTTTCGACTGTATTTTTGGCTGTAGTGCTGTTATCTTCGCTCGTACTAGCTTGCACAATTGTTGATACTGGTGTGGTAGTGTATTGTGGTTGTTCATGCATAATAACAACATTCTCCATCAACATCTTCATCTCATATTTTTGAGCGATTGCAAAAATTTCGGATTTTGCGAGATGAAGATAGTAGGGATTTAAAGATTTTAAAGTGGGTGCAATACCACCCAGTAAAAATGAATCTACTGGATGTTGACCTATGGAAGTAGATTGTTCTTCATCCTTTTTTAACAAATACTCCATTAGAGTTGATGTAGCCGTTGCTTCAGTAGGAGAACTTTTTTTGTATCGCTTGGTGACTATGTTGGTTGGTGGTTGCGGAGAAGGTGTCGGTGGTTGCGGAGAAGGCGTTGTCGGCGCCGAGGAGATGGCTGTGTGAACTGATAGAATTTCTGTAGGAGATGGTATGGACTGAGCTTCGCTTTCAGATGGGGTATCTGTAACTTCTTCGGATGATTGGTCATGGCGTAAACTCTCCTTTGTTACTCTTTCATTAAAATATGGTTTTAGAAAAGACAATTATTGTTCATAATATTTGTACAGTTTATTTTTCTTCGTACTTTGACCACTTTTACTTATATTTTTTTTAAGTGACTTCCTAAAGTTATCTCTAATATTACTCCAACGATTTCGACATATAATTCCTGAAAAATAAAGCAATTATATGTTTAGTGGACAACTTATTTCTGAAGCACGTATGGGAGGTTCAATAATTATATATGAAACAAAAACGATTTGCCAGGATCATAGTAAATAGCAGTTGATAATCTCTGCCAACCCCTTAAAACAAACTTATCCCCCAAATTTCTTTAATCAAACATCTATGACTTTTCTTTTTCAGATTTTTAGCTACAGGAGATTCTCTAAAAACTATTTCGTTTAGTTACCGCCTAGGTCATAGTACAGTGCAAAACATTGTTAATAGTACCTGCAAAGTAATAACTGAGTGTTTAATGAGCGAAATGTTTCCGAAACCTACAAATGACATGTGGAAGGCTATTGCACAAGAATTCAATATGTTATGGAATTTTCCAAACTGTATAGGTGCTATAGATGGAAAGCACGTCACAATTCAAGCTCCAAATAATAGCGGATCGTTATACTTCAATTACAAAAAGACTTATTCGATTGTCCTCTTGGCTCTTGTGGATACTAAATACAATTTTATTGCTGTTAATGTAGGTGAATACGGTAAAAACAGTGATGGTGGAATTTTAGCTAATTCAACTCTGAGAACATCACTTGAACAAAATGCACTATGTGTACCAAACAGTACTGCTTTACCAGGTACAGTAACTGACGTTCCTTACGTCATAGTAGCAGATGAAGCTTTCCCGTTGAAAACGTACATGATGCGACCATACCCTGGTCAGGACTTAGACGAATCCAGACGTATTTTCAACTCCCGTTTGTCTCGAGCCAGAAGAGTTGTGGAAAACGCATTTGGAATTTTGTCTCAAAAGTTTAGAATATACAACAGGAGACTTCAGGCTAATCCTGAAAATGTGGATTATATTGTACTTGCCACTTGCATCCTTCATAACTTTATTAAAAAGTATGACATGCCAATCTACGGTTACAACTGTTTAGATGAATCATTACAAGTAAATATAAATATCTTTGAAAATTTGCCGAGAAGAGGTGGTAATACGACGAAAGACGCCTTTCAAGTGAGAGAAATATTCAAAGATTATTTTAATTCTGAAACAGGATCAATGTTTGGCAGAATGTGAACAAAATAAATGTTGAAAATGATAACCATTTTGTAATCTTTTATTTGGCTAGAAAAAGCCAAAAATAAAATAAACCAAAATACATACATACATTCAAAAAACAATACTCTCTTCCTGGGGAAGTCATATAAAAAATAAAATAGTAAAAATATTACTTACCATCCATATCAAGATGTTCACCGATTTCTTTCCATATTTGGAGCTTATACTTTGAGTCCATGTACTTTTTGTGTGATAAGTTATATAAAACTTCGTATTGACGTACGCGTTCAATCAGTTTGTCGTCCTCCATCACGTCAGTGATTTTTAAAAAATATCGGCGGCGATCAAACGGCGTCGTCACTGAGAGAACACTGCGACAGTACTACGGCACTGCGCCGTCACTGTGCCGGCGAAGTGGGAATAGTTTAGTACATATTGTATGAAAGTATATTTTTTTCACTGTCTCCGACGCACTGTGGCATCACGGTCACGTCACGGCACTGTGCGGACACTGTGATGTGTAAATAGACCTTTAACCTCTAGTGAACTAGTAATCCCTCCAGTGCACTTTTAACATTACATTGATATTTAGAATATTAAAGATTCTTACCGTCCAGGTCCACCCCTGGCCACAGAGCTTGGTTTCACCATCGACTCCTTTTCCTCATTTTCTTTCCTTTTCTTACGCTTGGAAACATCATCATCCCCACCCTCATTGTCCTGCCCTTCTTCCACGTGGGAGCGCTTATCACCTGCGACCTCATCTTGAGATGATGAAACTACACCACTGCTTATCTGAGATCCTTCTGGTCAAGTGTAAAAATAAAATCGTAAATTAATTGAAAAAAATACAAAAATAACTTTCTAGTGCAAAAACATTTTTGATATTATGTAAACAGCCCTTTTATCATCCACTGCTGGACATGGCCTCCTCCTGGTACATATGACCTTAAAAAACCATAGTGACCAAGACGGTTGCCGAGTCTACTCTTTTAGAGACATTGTAGTTCCTCAGGGTTTATGGTAGCGGTTTTGTTATCCTTTAGTCGCCTGTTACGACACCCAAGGGAAGCAATGGGGTAGTGCTATTCTAACGCGGGCCCACACCACACAACACAGTCTGATTAATTTATAATAACCAGGAAGATGGAAGTGTTAGCCACGAATTGAAAGACTTTTGGTGTCGTGCCAGGTTCAAATGCAGAAATTAACAAATTAATATTTTTTTATAATCAAACTGCCCCCTCAGTAATTAGAACGTAAAATACCTTGGTGATGATTGTTAATATAAACCGAATTGGTTTGCCCACAGTATTCACAGCTAAAATAGATGAGACCAATTAATGTTAATTAAGTTACTACACTTTACTACCTTTTAGTTATTTTATTTGCATAGTGTATCTGATCATTTGTACCTACCATACCAATACTATATAACCCCAAGGTTAACTGGGAGAAAATAATTTATAGCATTAAGCGCGCCTTTTGGTAAAACAGTAAAGTGTAATTAAATAAATAAAAATTTACCAGCTTTACTCTCGGCTGCACTACCCTTCTCTTGCTTAGAAGCATCCTTGCCATCAAAATGTTCCCCCTGCGCTAGGCTCTCCATGTTACTCCGTTTACTGTCACTGGTACTTGCATTGCCGCCTTTCTTGCCGCTGTCATCCCTTGCACGACCAGTGTGTGCAGCTCTGGCGTTGCTATCTGTTGACAGAACTATTGTGTTCCAAATTAAACTGTTTCAAGATCTAATAAAATTTATTTATTCCTCACTGTCACTTTATAGTCTTTAGGACAACTACTGTGTAAAAGAAATTTCAAAATGTTTAGCAAAATGCATTTGCTTAATTAATAAAGGTAACATAATTTTATTTGTAATAATAACTTAGTCAAGCTAACAACTATTTAAAATAGTTCTCAATTTTAGTTTACTTGTGTACACCTATGCTTACAGCAGAAAATTTTATAAATACAGTAAAAATTTACTTTTCCATTTCCAAAATAATTGATTCATTCATTGTAAAAATGTATTTAATAGGAAATCAATTCAATAAATCAATTGTATTATATATAAACCATAAAATCATTAGTAATAAAATGATAATGAAATGCATTTCTTTTTATTCTAGCAGCACTGGCTATGGCAAATAATAAATAATTATATAACACATTACTTTAGCCCTTTTATTTGCAAATAAATATCAACCTAATAATTTTTCTACTAAATATACTTTTATTTCAAAATTCTTATTTTCGATTTATTTTATGTATGATATACTCAGCTTATACTCAGAGAATATCACTATTTCTTCACCAAACAAGTTAAACCAAATTATGATGTTTAATTTATTAGGACATAGTAGTCAACATAGTCTCAGTTTTGTTATAAGTTAGTGTCATTACCTCTTTAAGAATTGGGGATTTTGCTTGTTTTAGAGAACATTTTTGATGTCACACACATTTGCAACAACATTATAAATATGGAAAGTAATAAAGGGGTTAAAACACTTAGCGAAAAACATTTACTAAGCATGTACTTATAATTTTCTGAATTTAGCACTATTTTGTCCCAACAGACAGTTCTAAGAATATAAGTTTGGCATATGTTAATCATTCTGAATTCATTGTAGAGAGATGTACTATATTTATAAGGTTTTCTGAACATTACTTTTAGTACAGAGCATTGAGCTGTCTGTAACTGTATCATGTGTTCTGGCTGCAGTGCCCCAGCTAGTGATATAGTACACAATTAGCGAGTGACATCAACCAAAGTAGACAAGTTTTAATGTGTCTGGATTTGATGCTCTGTGTAGATTTTTCATTATAGGAATTGTCCTGATATGGGATTTAAAATTAAGTTTTGAATCTATTAAAACAGTGAAGTACTTTATGGTATTAGCTTCAAGGATAAGCTGACAGTTACATGTGTTTGTGTTCTTTACAAACATGTTTTTTTATACCTAAAGTGGAAAATGGTGCAGTGACTGAAGTTTTGTGAAAGCATAAATATTTCGTTTTATTTAATGTTAATAAGTTCCTCTGCAGTCATTTTGCAACCTGCACCATGCCTTTTTTGGCAATTGAAAATGTATGTTCGCAACTGTCTCCATGGAATATTATGGCTGTATCATCTGCATAGCAATTAATATCAGAATTTTGAAGAGGGACATTTTGAATATTATTCATGTATATAATAAATAAAGTAGGTCCCAGGAGACTCGCCTGACGAATGCCGAAATGAACACGCTGCATGCCACTCACTTGATCACCAACCCTTACGTACTGCCTCCGGTCCCTCAAATAGCTCTTAAATCATTTAAGACTTAAATGGTTTAAGTCAAATTTTAAGTGCTATACCTCATAGTTCTATGGGTCTCAAGTTTTTTAATGAGTATGGTAACGGATTCAGTGTCAAATACGTTAGATAGTTCTAAAAACACTCCAATAGATCGTTGTTTGTTATCGAGGTGAGACGAATTGTAGGTGAGATGAAATAAAATAGTGGACGGATTTTATTAAAGATAAATGGTGGCTTTCCAATAAAACGCAAATACTAAAAATGTAGATACCTTTATATATCACGTATCCCACAATTTGTGGGGTAACTGAACACAGAGAAACTTCAAGCAAACAAGTTACGTGTTACACTTTAATTTCACTCTCTAAATAATCATATTGTCACGTCAGTCAGGTCATTAGCAGTTGATTTAATATCTTACACTAGGGTCATAAGCGTAAGCACGATCGTGTACGGCGTGCATAAAATTTTCCGCAAAACAAACTTAAAATAAACAACAATAGACTCCCCTTTGTTGTGCGAGACCGTCCTTCTTTGCATCTCACGTCAGCAAACAATTATATATTATTTTTTACTTGGCGTGAATAATAGTGTAGTACAGGTGTGCTATATCGGGACTCAAGACCGCCACGAAGTTGGCGTTAAGGAGCGGCCATCACAGATTTTGAGCAACACGCCCCATAACGTTCCTTTACATGGCGCAAATTTTTTGTACAGAACACTTAACTAAGTTTCAATTATAAAAAATATTTAATTCATTATGGAAAATATATTTCATGAAACTTAATAAAATCCATTTGTGTCAAATTAGTAAACACCGTAATTATTTACATAAATTTTATGATAACAATTAAAAAATGTTACGGTAGTCTACAACGTGCATGTAAAGGAACGTCATGCGGGATGCATGACGCGCTCCATGACTTCGTTACGCACGAACTTCACGTCATTGAGTACGCGCGTTCTGTTAATGCAAACAAAAATTTCATCGGTTGATGATGGAAACGTGTAACGAAACGAAGTAAAAATGGCACAGAGATCTAAAAAATGGGGAAGGCAACTGTCGAATTAGATGTGCAGGATATTTTTAACTGTAAAAATGTTGGAATAAATATTCCTACTTTTAAAAAAGGTAAAGCAAACTTTATAGAGTTAGTTCATGATAGGAATCTTGCAAGGCACCACATTGAAGAATTGATAGGATTGAGCAAGACATTTAGTTTTAAAAACCGAATTAAATGCCGAATTCCCCTGGCGTCCAGAATATTTTTTGTTTGTACTTATAATGTTGTGTAATCGGGAAGGAATTGTAAATATAAAGAAATAATAGTTTTAGTTTTATGTTTGCGTTTTATTTATAGATAGTTCCAGTATAGATATTATTGAAATAGCGCTTGAATAACGTAAACATGAGCGAGTTTGTTCACCATATCGTTTTTAAAAACTGATAAAGGTGGATTTTCACCCCTATCTCCAATTCCCACCCTCTAATTTAATAGCACTCCGCAGTTTTTTCTTATTAAATGACCCATTGACCGATTCCTGCAATAAAAATCCGTGAACGTCATAGTTCCTAATTGCCCTATTCTTTAGGACATAATCAATAGCCTACGTCGTAAACGCTCTTGGAGGCAACGCTCTAATTTAATAGCACTCCGCGGTTTTTTCTTATTAAATGACTCATTAACCGATTCCTGCAATAAAAATCCGTGAACGTCATAGTTCCTTTCTATATGACATAATCAATAGCCTAACGGCCGTCATGTGGTTTGGCATGGAATGAATTAACGTCACTACGTGTTGTGGTATGTTCTCCCATTCTTCCTCGATGGCAGTTGTCAGCTCTTGCAATGTCTGCGGAGCTGTATGGTGAGCTCGAACATGCCTCTTTCGCTCATCCCATAAATGCTCTATGGGATTCATATCTGGGCTTCTCGCTGGCCATTCCATGACTGTAATACCGACGTTATGAAGGTATTCACTGACGGTTCCTGCAGTGTGTGGTTTTGCATTATCATGCATAAAAATGAAATTTTGGCCAACAAACCCAGCATATGATGACATGAGTCTCTAGAGCAGCTATACTCTAAGTGTGTTCCGCGGAACCCTAGGGTTCCGTGATACCTCTGTCGGGGTTCCGCAAGAATTTAGAAATAAAAAAATCAAAACACCTCTCTCTGGTCGCTCCGCGGCTGTGCGGACTCCGCGGCCGCGCGGAGACAAAACGCTATGAATGTTATTTATTTATTTATTTGTATTTGTATAAGCTTGTGTTACATTAGCTGGTACAATATCTCATAAGTTTGGTCTCAACAATTTTATACTTGTACAACGCGTTCGCTCTAAGTTTGCCGGTCTGTGGAATGCGCGTACCCTCCCCCACGTGACAACAAAACTTATAATGTGTCATAGTTTTACCCAAATATCTAACGTACACAATTTTTATTGTTACAATTAAATAAAAAATTTCGAACGTCATACACTCATACCTATCGCCAGCGGCAAACTTAAAACGAGCGGGTAGTATACTTGTAAGCGCTCAGTCTCTTTGATAAAAGCCGCCTCTGAATTAGACGCTATAGTTGTCAACTAGCGACTTTCGTCTCTAACTTCAAAGGATAAAGTCGATATTGTTTACAACGCTATTTTTAAATTTCTGTTTTTATTTTTGCTTTTTGTTTATCAAAGGTGCCGACTCGAGTATTTTCGAGAATATTTGAGATCGAGTCTAGGACTAAGTATAAAAGCGGCGATCGCGCGTTGGCGTCGTCAGTTGATGATTAGCGTTCGGAGCGATAAGTTACTACCTACTTACAAGCTCGCTAGCGAGAAACTAGTGTTCATTGTTTTACTGCCTGCTGTATTCTGTTGTCTCAGTTTTATACATTTCTTCCCTGTAGGTTCTAAATTTAGTCTCTTATACGCAGTAACGATTGTGCATTATTTAAACCCCACTATCCTGACTTGTAACATTATAAATAAAGAAGAATGGAACGTTGGCTTAAAGGTGTTAAACGTGTTCCAACAACATCTTCTAATGACGCTGAATGTTCAAAAGCAATGCGCGCGGAGAATTTAGCAATCACCGATCCAGAAGATGATGCCACGAGTGCCACGACGTCAAGCTCGACGGTTTCAAAGACGAAAAAAAGGAAGTATGATGAATCTTATATCAGTTTCGGATTTGTTGATTCCAACGGCTCACCTCTCTGCATGCTCTGTAGTAAACTGCTTCCTAATAGTTCCATGGCACCTGCCAAATTGCGTCGACATTTAGAAACCGTACACCCCGAGACTAAAGACAAGAATAAAGAATTTTTTGTTCGCAAAAAAGATCAGTTATTAGAAAGTCAAAAAAATATGATGCATGTAACACAAACTACCAACGAAAAGGCCACGGAGGCATCATACTTAGTT
The DNA here is from genome assembly GCA_914767545.1 of Sesia apiformis. Taxonomy (NCBI): domain Eukaryota; kingdom Metazoa; phylum Arthropoda; class Insecta; order Lepidoptera; family Sesiidae; genus Sesia; species Sesia apiformis. Next base: position 11,341,898 of record OU611947.1, on the reverse strand, counting down.
AGCTATCGCATTGCACAAGCAGGTGAAGCGCACACTATCGCTGAGAAATTAATAAAACCATGTGTATTAGACATAACAAAATGTATGCTTGATGAAAAATCTGCAAAGCATCTTTCTACTGTTCCGCTATCAAACGATACTGTTTCACGACGAATCCATGATCTGGCAAGCTACGTCAAACAAGAACTAGTTACACGTCTACAAAATACACGATTCGCTTTGCAAATGGACGAGTCGACTGATGTCGCTGGTTTGGCTATCCTGCTGGTTATTGTGAGATATCCATATAAAAGTTCTTTTGAAGAAGACATGCTTATGTGTTCATCGCTGCTTACAAACACTACCGGGGAAGAAATTTTTAATAAAATAAATATATTTTTTGAAGAACATAATCTCAGTTGGAACAATTGCATTGACATTTGTACAGATGGGGCCAAGGCGATGACAGGTAAAACAGCAGGAGCAGTGTCACGAATGAAAAATAAAGCGCCTAATTGTAGTTCCAGTCATTGTATTCTGCATAGACAAGCACTTGCGATGAAGCAAATGCCGTCTAATCTAAAATTAGTTATGGATGAAGCGGTAAAAATAATTAATTTTATCAAATCACGACCACTACAATCCCGATTGTTCTCATTATTGTGTGAAGATTATGGCAGCAAACATAAAACACTGCTGCTCCATACAGAAGTGCGATGGCTGTCTCGGGGAAAAACTTTAACCAGGCTATTTGAACTTAGAGCCGAGTTACAAATGTTTCTTTCAGCAGATACTTCTTTTAATTTGAAGGACCGTTTGTATGATAAAACTTGGTTGTTCCGATTGTCTTTTATGGCGGATATCTTTCAAAAACTTAACGAATTAAATTTATCGTTGCAAGGTAAACAGACAACAGTGTTTCAGGCCTATAATAAAATAACTGCTTTTAAAAGAAAATTAGATTTTTGGATCATTTGCATTGGTAAGAAAGAAATAGAAAGTTTTACGTTACTCAGTGAGTTTGTTAGCGAAAACGACTCAGAAATGTTTGAAGATAATGTGTTTGAAGAATTGGTCCAATATCTCAGTTCGATGCGCGCATCTTTTGAAAAGTATTTTCCCGAAGAACACAATACAAAAATTAAAGTGAACTCCTGGATTCATAATCCTTTTTTACCCAACTTGGAAAAGCCTGAAAACATGTCAAATGAGATATATGAATCTCTTTTAGAAATGTCATCAGACACAAGTATGGAGTCATTGTTCAAAACGACGCCTCTTAATGATTTTTGGTGCAGAATCCAAGATGAATATGCAATGCTTGGCCAAATGGCTCTGGATATTCTTCTCCCGTTCCCAACTACATATTTGTGCGAAACAGGATTCTCTACCTACGCAGCCACGAAAACAAAATATCGCAATAGACTGGACGCCGAAGCTGATATGAGACTCCAACTTTCTTCCATCAAACCTGATATCAAGCAATTGATGAAAAATAAAAAACAGTTTCATACCTCCCACTAGTTAGATTTTTTCTTTTTTAATGTTTTCTATTATTGTCCTTACCAAGTGGTGAAGTAAATAATAATTAGTAACTGATACATTGTACTTTTATTATGCTGATTAATATAGAATACACTTATAAAAATAATTGTTTTATTGTAGGGTTCCATCAAGTATTTTGCTTCCCAAAAGGGTTCCGTCATTTAAAAAGTTTGAGAACCACTGCTCTAGAGCAATGCCTACGTTAATACGAATATATAGGTCGCGCCAAACTTCTTGTTCGCTTTAAACCTGAGGCGAGTGACGGTTCGCGCAGGTACAGTGAAATGAATAATAATAATAAATTCGTTTATTATTCAGACAAAGTCCAAAGTCAAAGTAGGCAATGTTTAATTCAATTTATTTATGGGTTATGTATAACATTATGTATTCATTTGTAACTAAAAGCAACTAAATAAACATTTTAACTAGGTATCTAATCGTTCAAAATAGTTACCTAGTAAAATAAAACAACATGAAAAAAGGTACCAATAAAAATATATTTAAAGTATTTCACTACTGTGAATACTGTGTGAAATACTTTTTAAAGTATCTAGGCATTTTATAACAATAAACAAGAAAATCAACAATAAAAACTAAAATCAAAACTAAAAAACTAAAACTAAAAAATAAAAATAACAACGAATGTATTTAAAACAACTGGACGAGACTGTACTTTCGAAGTGAAGGGTACTGATGGTAAACGTACAGTAACACAGAACAGCGCTTTATAAAGCGCAAGCGGTCGCGCGGGGTACGGGCGGGCCCGCACCACCCGCTTCTCCGTTATCGCCCCCGCTGACACGTTTTATGCTAATGCGATGCTACTCGTCTCGTGTTCAGAGCGAACAAGAAGTTTGGCGCGACTCGTAACGGTCTTCATTTAGTGGTGGCAGCCGTGGTCCCGTCACATCCGAAGTCCAGTTATGCCTTCCACGGAAATTCCTCCCCAGACCGTCCAAGACCGGGCGGTCTCTTTCTTTTCTCTCTCTCTCTTCTTCAATACAGCAGTGCACATAACACTCTCCCTGTCTTCGGTACACCTTCCATCATTACTATACAGCATAATCTTAGATTCATCAGTGAAGAGTACCTGGCTCCAATAACCTGTTCTCACGCAAACTGAAGGTGCGCGCGCCATTTAGTGAGCTCATGTCAGTTTGGGCTCATTGGCAGGCTTATGTGGTTTTATATCACGTTCTTCGAATGTCGTAACAGTTTGAGCGCTAACAGCCACTCCATGAAAGTCTCGAAGCTGTTCTTGGATCTGTACTGAGGTCAGGTGACGATTTGGTAAGATGGTCGTGAAGATAAACCAATATTGTCTTTCGTCGTCACTCGGAATCGTGGTCCTCCTGGACGGCGAACGAAGCCGCCAGTCTTTAGGTATCGATGGTACACTGTTTGAACAGTAGGACGGCTTAAATGAAGTTGTACAATCACATTTCGTTGATTAATCCCAGACTGAATAAGAGACACATATTCACAGTATCTATAATTTGAAGGTCAGAACCGGTTCACATCTCAGGAAAAACAATATAACGAAACTTTTATTGAAAAACAACACCATTAAATAAAAAAAAACTGCTCCAAATCAAACTTTCTGCTTCCTTTTTTTTAAAAAAACAATGAACTCACTCTGCTCTTCTTCTGTAATTCAAATTCGTGAATTTAAATTTGGAACAATAGCACACCAAAATGATGGTGAATATGCCACCTTCAAAACTGCATAAAACTTTTTCTTTGACCTAACATTATCAGGCCTTCATACATAAAAATGCAGGGTGGCTTGGTTCAGGTGTATGGGAGTGTATGTTATACCTGATATGAACTATGTCAATCTTTTTCACTGTATTCAAAGACAAGACAAACAAATTGTTAGCTAAATTGTTAGCTTCTATGGGTTTAGCTAACATGCCTAGCTTGCCTAAGCTTAAATTGCCTAGCTTTTGCCTTTTTGCTTAGCTAAAAATTGTTTGCCTAGTCTGCTAAATCAATTGAATCTTCCGGGCTACTTGGCCGAGGTCTTCTGGAATCTCTTCTCTTTCTTCCAAACGCGTTTCCAACTGCGTTCAGTCGCCACTGAAGATGTCAACCGCAGTTGTTGACGAAACGTTTGGAAGAAAGAGAAGAGATTCCAGAAGACCTCGGCCAAGTAGCCCGGAAGATTCAATTAACCTGTTAACCGAGCGGGACGTATAAATACGTCAAACGTAAACGTAGTGTGTACGGGTAGGACATATGAATACGTCCTTGAAATATATGTTGCGCCCTGGAACGGGTGGGATGTATAGTTTCGTACAACAGAGGTATTAGTCATCGATACATGTTTCGACGTGAATTTAAGACGCGGAGAAAATCAGTATCATTTCGCTATTGAGAGTGGTGGACGTGTTCTGGGTGAGCAGTGACCAGTACGTACTTACACTTACCTACCTATTTTCGTATTATATTTTATTTACTTATATTTTTTATTTTTACATTATTGTTTATATTTTTTATATTTCCAACCTTTTTATTTTAGAATACATTTTGTATCCATCAAAATGAATGAAAGCGATATCAGCGATGACGAAATCAATGTACCGGCAGGTATAAAAAGGAGACGTATTAAGAGTTCGTCATCGGAGTCATCTGACGGTAATTTTGACTACGACACGGAATTGAGCGATACTGAGAATGAAGATGGTAAAGAAGTTGATCAAGTTGGTCCTAGCAACAGCATTGTTTCTGAAGAATGGCTACCTCAAAATGCAGAAAGACCACCATTTCCCTTTACTGCACATCCTGGAAAAACTTTCGATACTCCTCCAAACAAAGTTCCTTTCTTTTATCTTGAGAAATTTTTAGATGAGGAACTTATCAAATTATTTACAGAGCAAACAAATTTGTACGCCGCCCAATTTTTTGATAATGATCCTGAGTTGAAACCACGTTCGAGAATTCGAAAATGGAAGGATACCATATATATTTACCATATAACCATATAAACATATATATTTCATAGTCTTTTCATTTATTTTAAGCATAAATAAAAAAAATAATAATATGAAATTACGTTCTCCGGGCGTGACGTATTGACACGTCCTAGTGAAAGAGCTCGCGCCCGTTATATGTTGCGTAATTGAAAACGGAGTTCCCCGGTTAACAGGTTAATATGGACACCGGCCCACACTCCACTAGTCTACTAAACCTAATTATTCAAGGTAGAATAGTTAAATTGGCTGTATTTTTGAAACTGTCCTGTTGATTGTGATTATAAAGCCTTTACGATAAGTACTATTAATTAATTATTATGTATTAATTAATGCGTGTATTAATTGATGTATGTAAAATACGATAGTAACGTTTAGACAACATTCATTGAAAATATCGTGCAATGTGCATAAACATATAAATGTACTCGTATGCTGTGATTTAACAAAACGTTTTGTGCAAATCTGAAATTTTACGTTTATTGTATTCAGAGTATTAAACGCTTATGAATTAAATGGTTGTATAAAGACAAAATATATTTACTGTTACTTATTTATGAATATACAGCAAAACGGTATTTAGACAGACGTAATACATAGTTACCATAAAAAATATAGATATTTCATAGAATGCTTTCTCCTAAGACAGGAATAAGTCTATGTGATATACTCTGTAGTTTAGGTAGATCTTTAATATAATAAAACTGGATTCTATAAAAGTTATACCTGTTATATTAAATCAATTCTTAGCGGGGCTCGGGTTATAAGAAACAACACAAACATTTTATATAGAGATATACAATAAAGTACAGAAATATTACAAACTTCATTCTCACTCAATTGAATTGCAGTTGTATTGCAGTTAATCAATTGGTTGCAACTTCTGTTAGAGACGGTAATGATGTCAATAAAATACAGACATTTTATCACACACAATCATACTGTTCCTAAGTTTCTAACACTTTATTGTAATATTTATAATATAGTATGTATGGTGTATTGAATACAACATAATAGGTCGGGGAGTAAGTCTTTTCGTATTTTGTACGTATGAAGTTGTAATCGAATGTCTTTGGTTGTACAAATGTTGTACAAATTGTTGTACAGGTACAAATGTACCTGACTGGTACTAATACCATTAAAAGTTGACATTCTAAAAAATACATTAAATAAACTATTTTCCGACCTTTTTTCATTGTTTTCCAGTCTGTGGAAATAAGTGAAAGTAACGAAGAAATTAGCAACATTTATTATAAAAAAGGCAAAAATGCGAGACAGGCCGCAAAAATAAAATGTGCCGTTGGTTGGTTGAACCAAAAAACAAAGTTGGTTCAAGCGTTTTCAGTCTGGAAATTTTAATGTGAAAGATGCAGCTCGCTCTAGTCGCCCGATTACAGATAAAGTCAATGTAATCTGTGAAGAAAGGGAGCAAGATCGACACATCAGTAGTTATGACATTGCGCAGGAACTGGCAACAAAACTTGATCACAAAACGGTTTTAAGTCATTTGAAAAAGTATGGGTACCAGAAAAAGCTCGATATTTGGGTACCGCATGATCTTAAGCAAAGAAACCTCATAAACCGTGTTTTCACTTGCCACCAGAATCCCACCAGGGATTGGAAAGGTATCGTTCATTAGGAGCTTTTACCGCCAGGGGAAATTATTGATACTGACATCTACTGCCAGCAACTGATGAGATTAAAGCAAGCAATTCAGACAAAACGACCTGAGCTGATAAACAGAAAGGGTGTGACCTTTCAGCATGATAACTTTAGCCACTCAGAAAAAATTGAGAGCTTGGCTAGGAAATGTTGATGCATCCACCGTATAGCCTTGCTCCCTCAGATTTCCACCTGTTTCGGTCACTTCAGAACTCTTTTAAATAGCGTAAGGTTCACATCAAGAGAGGACTGCCAAAACTACTTGTCGCAATTTTTTGGTCGAAAATCGCAGAATTTCTACAGCAATGGGATCATGACACAATTGACAAGATGGCAACAAGTTATCTATATTTATTATAAGTAAATGTAATTAAACTTTAATAAAAATGTCTTGAATTTCTATAGAAAATACGAAGAAGCTTTGTACCTGACCTAATATATAGTCAGAGTACTAAATACTATGATATATTTTTGTAGTGCCTAGACAATGAACAATTATAACACAAATGAAATGAGAGGCAGTGAAACAGGAATTTAAGCGAATAGCTTTGCATGAAAAATAAAATAAATAAATAATTTAGTAAAAAATACATATCAGAAGATAATAAAAATCTAAATAATCTACTGCAATTAGCAAAATATTAGGGGTTAAAGTATGAAATTGCCGATTTGTACTGAAAAATTAAAACTCGTTTTTTTCTAAAATGTAACATATTTATTTTTATTCAAAATATTTACCCTCATTATCTATACATTGTTGCCATCTAATCGGAAGTTCATTTATGCCTTTGCGATAGAACTCTGGGGATGTAGATTCGACAAACTGTGTGAAAGCATGTTGTACTGCCTCTTGGGAAGAAAATTTTATACCACGTAGAAAATTGTCCAAATCACGAAAAAAATGGTAATCCGTTGGAGCAAGGTCTGGCGAGTACGGAGGATGACGTATGGTTTCTAACTGCAGCTCCTGTAGAGTTACAACGGTTTTTCGTGCAGTGTGAGGTCTTGCGTTATCATGGAGCAATAATGGTGAAGATCGATTCACGAGTCGGGGCTGTTTCACTGCTACGAGTAGTTTCGCCATCATTGTTCGAAGTTCGGCACAGTAAACATCTGCTGTTATTGTTTGACCAGACCTGAGAAAGCTATAGTGAATAACACCATGAATAGACCACCAAACAGTTACCATTACCTTTTTATTGGTAAGCTTTGCCTTAGGGCACTGTTGCGGCGTTTGACCTGGGGTCAGCCATTGCATTTTTCGCTTTCGGTTATCGTAAAGAATCCACTTTTCGTCACATGTCACAATTCGATCCAATATTCCTTCATTTCTGTACCGATTCAACAAGGCAACGCAAGTTTCAACACGCGTTTCTTTCTGCAGATCAGTCAAATCACGTTAAACCACGGTAAGGTTAAGTCACGGTAAGGTAACGTTAAACCATGCCGCTAATTCCTGGGTAGTTTGACTCGGATCGGCTTCCACCCTCAATTCAGCGTTATTCACCTGTGTGGGCGGTCTTCCACGTGGTTCGTTCTTCAAGTCGAAGTTTCCATTACGAAAGCGTTTAAACCAAAAACGCACGGTTCGTTCATTAGCAGTCTCCTCTCCAAACGCAGCATTGATATTGCGAGCCGTTTCTGCCGCGTTAGTTCCGCGTCGGAATTCGTATTCAAAGATTACTCCGATTTTCGAAATATCCATCTTTCCCGTCTAAGCTGAATTAAAAAAAAACAATTGCAAGTCGAAAATCGAATGTTGCACATTTTTTAAAACAAAAACCTCATAGGTATCATGTGAAAAAAGTTTCACTCGAAAATCTCACACCATGAAGGTTTTGTGTCAATTCAAAGTATCTATTACTATAAAACGGCAATTTCATACTTTAACCCCTATTATTACATGTAAGTTGTACCTTTTAGGCTTTGTTGGGTCACAGGCGACGGCAGCCGTTTGCTTTTGCTAGTCGGTTGACCGTCCACCTGAATGCCAACTGTTAATTAAAAAAAACATACCTTTTAAAGACTGTAGGTATTCAAGAATGTGGGGAGCCGCATAGTTAGAAGGCATTTTTCCTTTTGTATTCTTCGCAAATGGATAAGCTCCGTGTTCCACAAGGAACTTCACCATTTTGAGATTCCCTGAGGTAGTAGCATCATGAAGAGGGGTGTCATCATCTAGTCCTTTCGCATTTACATTGGCCCCACCTTTCACAAGAACTACCACAACTTGGTGCCAGCCGTAGCTGCAGGCTTCATGGAGAGGGGTCCATCCTAAAATATCATGAATTCAAAGTAAACAACATTCATAGACATAAACATGCATAATTCTAGCATAAGAAAAGAAAACTTTACTATGAAAATCAGAATAAAATAGATAAATGCACGTTGCTGAAGGACATAATGTAGAAATTAGGGTTTAGAAGCCGTTTTAAAGGTATTCAGCGTTTGACTGCAGCAACATTTAAATTACCTAATAAAATGAGTATTTGCAAGATCTGCCCAATGACAACCCATTCAACAATAGGGATACACTTATCAGCATCAAATAACGCAACTGTTTGTATAGAGAGCCATCAGCAACAAGTCACCTTTACATATCGATTCAGCTTTTGGATTCAACATCGATGTCCTCATCCCTTCTGAATCATGTTAAAGAATGTTTTCAAATGTTTTAGCACTTGAAAGCATTCTATTAATCGTTAAAGGGGGATGTCGAGGGCTCTGTCGTGGTAACGTTAAGACAATAGAAACCTGGCTGAATCTCTGAAACTATGGTACTGTTTTATCTGACATGAGGCGTTAAATACCCGCGTACGAGTATGTTAATTGCATTGTGTATGTACATGGACCAGGACTGAAAAATAGTTATTTTTATTTATAAAACAAACAGTTCAAAATGTTTTAAACATGTGTTCCTATGTCATAAATCAAGTTTATTTTTTCGTTGATTTGAAACATGTTTAAGATACAACTCAGGATATAGTTTAGACGAAGATAATTTCTCCTTTATTGGGGATTTTCCGAAGTGATTACAAAAATTCAACTGTTTGTAAATTAGAGGAATAACTTTATAACAAAATGAATTGCCAAATTGATTCATGTGATTTCCCCAATTGAGTGCAATGCAAGGTAGAGAATAGAGATGCCCGCAGCCTAATATATTCTTTCTTGAATTTATATTTTACGTGTCGTAGAACTAAAAATAAGATTTAGAGGTTTATGTAATAAAACGTTTTCATTTAAAATTCACCCCAAGAAAAGCCTATTAATATATTCAACAGAGTAGTAAACATACATATCTCAATTATAAAATTTATAAACACATCTAATTCAAAATATCCTATTTCGACAGAACTGTGGTATGCTCCAAATAAACACAGCTAGTGCAATGAAATCGTTATTTGTCGCAAGTAGGTTTAATTAATCAAAAATTACTCATTTCTCCATTTAATGGAGAATGCATAACTAATGCATGGAGAATACCTGACTATAAAAAAATCATGTTTAATATGTAAAGTTTCTTATTCGTTTTAAACACAGTTTAAAACACTTTAATTTCAGACATGTTTTATTTAGATTGTGTTTTAAATATTATTTATAACATGTGATTTAAATCACTTTATTTTAAACATGTCAACCCTGACATGGACAGGTATTCCATAAGAAAAAGTAAATTTTGAATGGATAGTATGACCTGTATGCCCGCACCTCATTAGACTCTAGACTCACGCGGTACTAGCTCCATGTAGACTACTCACTAGTTCCATGGGGGGTGTGCAAGCATAAGTTGATAAAAAAAATATCAAAAATATAATCCGTTTTAGAAAAGTTCATAAAGATTAAATGAATGTAATTTCAAAGATTAAGCGAAAGGCCTAATGCCTGGTCCTTCGGAGCATTTAGTGGTGCAGGGTGTGCAGCGTGCATAGCAATCACATGTTCATGGATGCAAATATCCTGAGTGGCGGCTGATTTGGGCGGTGGAAGAGCGTGCTTGCTTGCGTTCAGAGTAACGTACACGTGAAGATTAAAATCAGTTGTATTGCAGCTTCAACTATGACTGTATCATCCGAATACCGTCTGTTGAATGGAATTGATACTGATAAATGTATGTATTTAATCCTTTATGTGAAACAACTTAAAAAAAAAATTATCCCCAAAAGTGATATTTTAAATATGAAATTTCTACATGTTCATATGAAATTTTAACAGTCAGATAGATGGACAAATAAACACTATGGGAATATTTGCTTTGAAACCCTAATAACAACAGTGAAGAGACCATCACAGTATTATATGACAGTCCTACACAGGCAATGGTATGCACATATCACAGTAATCTAGGCAAAGATTAAGCAAGATTTGAAGTTGCATAAATAAAAGTGAGGTCTACCAAAATGCAACCACCTTATCTTGCTTCTCTAACTTACTACATTGCCAAGCGATTTGTTCTTTGTGTAGAGGTAAAATAATTAGTTGTGTTAGAACTAATGCATAATCATATTGATATCATATCAGTCTTTTGCTATTGCAGAAGTAGAATTACTATCAGAAAACATGTATGAGAAATTATGTAATTTAATACTGCCAATTTAAGTATGTACTGGCAATTTTAAGCCAGAGTTACCTCAGATATTATAATTAGTACAAAAAAAAAATTCACAAGACTGAACAATCAAATGATTGGCAAAGTTTAAGAGGTCAAAACATAAGTTAACAATAATAAGTAATTAATCATAAGTCAACATAAGTTAATAAGTATTATAACAATTGAGAACCATACTGACATGTAGCACATGCATAAATAGTTACAGCAGAAGGCAGATATAAGAATAAGTAAAAACAAAGGTACTAACACTTAAAACATACTCATCTAAACAGTCGAGATAGAAATTACCTTTAGGTAATAACCCAAGTTATAGATCAGTCTTCAATGAATATAGAAGTACACTAAACAATGAAGAATACACTAACTAATGATAAATTTAACTCATATAAGTAGCTTGTACTCGCAGCTTTGCCTATATTATTTAATTGCACACACAAAATTCAATATTCCTTCAATGGTAGTAGATATTTATGTAACATGAAATGGGGAATTCAGCAATGCAACCTACTCAAATCTGCCTTCCAAATTTTATTTTCCAAAATGAAAATTTTGAGAAATGCTGAAGTACAAACTATTTATTATCAAAATAGACTAAATACCAGTTATCACTTTCCAAGCATCCCCATTTATGGAGATAACAACATCAATGCAATGGTAGTAGATATTTATGTAACATGAAATGGGGAATTCAGCAATGCAACCTACTCAAATCTGTCTTCAACTTTTTATTTTCCAAAATGAAAATTTTGAAAAATACTGAAGCACAAACTATTTATTATCAAAATAGACTAAATACCAGTTTACACTTTCCAAGCATCCTCATTTATGGAGATAACAACATCAATGTCTGTTTCTTCCCCTTTTTACCTTCCAACATTAAAATTTTCAAAAATTATGATATATATATATATATATATATCATAATCTATTTATATCTACTTTAATATTATAAACAGAGATTCGAGTTTTTGTTCTCTATTACTTCTTCTTCTTTTCAGCCCTTGGACGTCCACTGCTGGACATAGGCCTCCCCCATTGTCCGCCATTTAGACCTATCGGCAGCGACCTGCATCCAGCGGGTGCCCGCAACCTTTATGAGGTCGTCTGTCCATCTAGCAGATGGACGTCCTCGGCTTCGTCCGCCGGTACGTGGTCTCCATTCGAGAACCCTTTTGCCCCATCGGCCATCGGTTCTTCGAGCTATGTGCCCTGCCCACTGCCACTTCAGCTTGCTAACCCGAGAGGCTATGTCGGTGACTTTAGTTCGTCTACGGATCTCCTCATTCCTGATTCGATCACGTAGGGAAACCCCGAGCATAGCCCTCTCCATAGCTCGCTGTGCGACAGTGAGCTTATTTATGAGGCCCATAGTCAGAGACCACTATTACTATGTAATGTAATGTACCCATAGTCTCTATTACTATGTAAGAGGTAAACGCAAAAACTGATTTTGAAAACTATTTTACTTTTAGGAAGCTAAACTAATGCCAGATGAATATATTCCATGTTTTCTAGAAAATCGTTGCCTGAATAAAGACAGGGCAGGTCATTAGTTTATATATATAGAATAATATAAATACCAAGGCACAGTTTTGTGACATCTCTGATCAATTTTAATTTTAAAATTACACTGGTCAACAAAATTCTGTAACAAGGAAGGTGCTTACTAATTTTGAAATACCTATTTACCCTCATTATAAAACCATATTTATTTTGATTTGATCAGGTTTATTTTTTGTGTTACAGCTACTACCAGTAAAATTGAATGTTTATCGTTTTAACTTACATTTTTTAATTCGGGGTATTTTGTTTTTCGGTAAAGTGGTTGTGTTTTATGTTTGCCAAGTTAAGTGATTCTTGAATAATGACAAGAAAGTGTAAAAATGATCCTGACAAATTTTGTTACATCTATGGTGAAAATTACTTTTAAAACTCAAGGAAGAAATTTGACACCATTAGTAACAAAGTTACATTATTTTGGCTTTTCTGTCGGACAATAAGACAAAGCGTGGGTTCCTCTCATCTGTTGTGTTACATGTTACATGTCTTACTGGATAGGGAAAAAGATCTCAATCTATGTCTTTTGGAATTCCTATGATTTGGATGGAATCCACAAACCATTCATCTGATTGTTATTTTTGTCTTACTGACACAAAAGGTATTACAATGAAAACTAAAAAAAAGTATCCTGACCTGCCATCTGCTAAATAACCGATTCCTCACAGTGAAAAACTACCTATACCAGAACCACCTCTTTTAGGATTACAGCTTGGATATACAAAATTCTGTTGTTTTATTTGTGAATAATGTGTTGTCTACTGTCCAGTAGAGATAGGAAAAATCATTATGTTATATAATGTTAACATATGTTAACATAATGATAAGACTGGCCCATAAGAGAAAAAATGACTCCAGGACAGAAAAATGTTAAAAATTCTCCATTAGTACAACCTGTATTTTTACCACCTCTACATATAAAACTTGACCTTAGGAAAAACTTCCTTAAAGCAATGGATCCTTAAGGTGATGGATTTTTAATACTTGAAGAAAAAATTCCTAAAATCAGTGATGCAAAAATTAAAGAAGGCATATTTGTAGGTCCTCAAATCAGGCAATTGATGAAAGATGAAATATTTAAAGAAAAACTTAGTGATCTGGAAAAATCAGTTTGTGAATCTTTCATGAAAGTCATCTCAATTTTTTTCAGAAATCACGGATCAAATGACTATAAAAGTATTGTTGAGGAGCTTTTAACTACTTATAAGGCTTTAGGTTGTAACATGTCCTTAAAAATACATTTTCTACATTCTCATTTGAACTTCTTTCCTAAAAATTTGGGCACCGTCAGCTATGAACACAGTGAAAGATTCCACCAGGACATTTCTACAATGGAAAAACGATATCAGGGCAAGTGGAGGCCACGTATGCTGGCGCATTACTGTTGGACATTACAATGAGACATCCCTGAAGCAAAATACAGAAGAAAATCATAAGGTGACATTTATATGAATACTATAATACTATATATATACTATATATAACTTCATTTTGTTCATAAAAACTAAAAAAGAATCATATTACAATAAAACTATTCATATCTGAAATATTTTAAAATCAATTGTATTTATCCTTAACATTGTTCTAACAGTTAAAAGTTTTCATGTTACATACAAAAAGTGAATTTTTGTTGACCAGTGTTATCTCCACACTCAGAGTTCTATCCCTTTTAAATTGTAATTTCTAAAAGCCCTATTTCTTAGTATTTCTTAGTCATAGAAACTAAACTGCAAATTTCAGCTCTCTAATATTTAATTATAAGAATACTATCATAATCAAATTGTTCTGTCAATTATCAAACATAGTTATTACAAACATCATATATATTATTGTTACTGTTACAATAAAGGCCAGTTAAGTGAAAGTGGAAGTTGAAGATCATATATATAGGGGAAGGTCCAAAAGTTTCCAGCCTGACAAAGAAAAGGACACTCAAGTTCATGAAAGTATTTTTAATATAGTCTCCTTTTATTGGAACACACTTTTTGGATCGTTTAATTACCATTTCTATCCCAGTATAAAAATAGTCAGAAGTTTTGTCTTCAAAATGGGTGATAACTGCAGTGGAAAATCATCTAACTCTTATGACCACCTTGAGTTTTGAGAACAAATAGCAATTGTTTGAGAACAAACAACAAAAACAATGACACTGGGAGCCAAGTCAGGACTAATGGGATGGATGGATCCATATTCATATGAAGAATTTTAAGGACTGTAGTTTTTGAAAGCCCTGTCCTTACGGCTATTTCTTTTGTCTTTAGCTATCGGTTGCTCAGTACTTCTTCCATTAACTTGATGTTGGAGTGAGTGCCTGAAAGGGTTGATCGGAGCGAGGTTCTTTGTCGATGGATTCTGGTCATAAATAAAATTGCTTACACCAATCTTTGATGGTGGAAAATAATGGAAAAGAATCCCTGTACACATTATCCAACCTTCGTTTGATATCAGTCGGGCTAATACCTTCTTATGGAACAATATTCCAGTTTAAAAAATTTGAGACTTGCTGTTGTTCTAAGGGTCGAGGATTCAAATTTAGTGTTAAAAAAATTATACATTAATTAGGAGGATAAATGACAATTATAATGACATACAATTTGTTTTTTTAGATTACTAAAAATATGTCAGGCCAGAAACTTTTGGACCTCACTGGCATATTTTTAATCACACATTAATTTTAAATAAGAAAAGGTATAATGCTATGATTTAATAACAATACAATGATTTCCACACTACTCTGAGTTGAGATCAATTGTCCATTTAACAGTGAGTGACCAGTGATACAAATGCTGCAGTTACTCAATGAATAAAGCTTGTTATTTCATTAGATGCACTACTTTATTTGGGTCAGTACTACATTTCAGATATTATAAGCAAGTACATCTTGTAACATATAATTTTTATATTTCATTACCTCCAAACATGAACCATACTCTACATGTGATAAGTAAAGGTAAAATATGTTATTTACAACAACCTAAAAGTACAATAACACTTACCAGCAAAATCAGCTACATTTGGATCTTGACCCTGATCGAGAAGCTTTTTAACTTGATCATGATCACCTTTGATGGCAGCCACATGCAGGGGTGTCTCTCCACGTTCATTACGCTGCTGTCTGGTGCGCTTTCGCTCTTCTGCAGGATTCGGAGCGGCTGAACAGGAAAATGGCGGGAAGTTACATTTACTTACTTACAGTTGGAAATTCTGGTGCATTTTGCAGCTGTTTACCTGGAGGGGCGTCCTGTGACGATATCTGCATGACCAGCGCCAGCTGCTGCCGCTCCGACATAGGAGCTATGACTTGGGCCCGTGACGCACCGTCCGGTCCGCGCCCGGAGGCCCTCGACCGCGACGTGGACGGCATACTTCTGGCATAACCAGTATTCTAAAGGCAAAATAACACAACGTGACGCCACGCAACACAAAGAACAAGTAAAAAATATTTAGAACTAATACCCGCCAATAATGATTATCAAGATGTGAACTGAAATTTACCTTCCGTATGGCGCCTGACTTAACTTTCACTATTTAAAACAATATTTAGATCGTATTATGTTTGTCTACAAATAAAAAGAAAGAAGCTCCAGAGTTTAACGTTTTCAATTTCACATAATTTTTTCGAGTACCTATGCTTACTCGTAACGTACAGACATTACGACGGACAAGAATGAAGAAAGACAATCAAAGTGTTGGTATTCAGTCAAAATTATCTATGGTTTCGCTGCTCGGTATTAAATCGACAACACTTAATAAATCGATTTTATAATCGAAAAAAAAAATGACGCGATTGGGTAAGCTGCATACTAAAATCAGAATAATTATCCGAGTCAGGGATATATGACATATAGAACTGTCAGAGTGAAATTCGCACGGAGGTGACACTTTATTGAGTTCTACATGTTATATCCTATCTACACTCGAATAAATAATCCGACTATATATGACATATAGGTATATATATATTTGGTAATAATTACAATGCATTGATTAGTCCTATTCAAGAGCCGAGTGAATATAAGCTGTTACATACCAAAATAAATAGTAAAAATTAGTCATAGTGAATAGATCACTCTTATTCTAGAAATCGTGTTATTAATTAGAAATTTCTTTAAAAAAATACTATAATTAAATAAACTATTGAATAAGTAAATTAATAAATATGACCACAGTATAATTTAAAAACTAGAATATGACGTCTGAGTAGAGAAGCCGTTTATGAGAGCTTTTTAAGATAGATACGAGGGTTAAAAAAAAATATAAAAGTAAAAAAATAGAATACTTTTGTTATATCATCTAATTATTTTAATTATTTTTTATTATAAAATACAGATTATAAATACGAAGGTTGTCCAATAAGTTTTGTTGTACGATTGCAATTTGGGGTTAGGAGTATAAAAATATTTTTATCACAAAGTTTCATCGATTACAAGACAATACACGTTTATTTTATTGTTCTACATTTTTCTCCGCCCGACGCTACGACAAAGCTCCTCACCATCCCGACTCCCTAGTAGTTTCCAGCCTAACCTATGTCTCCGACGGGTGAAATCTGGTGTTCTCCGGAAATAAAATCTCGGAAATATAAGTCAAGCAAATAAAAAGCTTGCACATGTACGTGAGTAGGGTATACGCAACAAACTAAAGTTTGCTGCATACAAATCGAACGCAATGATCATTACAAAAAAACTTAAATATACTATGATAATATAGTTAAAATTACCTAGGAATTGAATCCGGAGATCATCAGGATAATATACATGACGGTAATCATGTATACCGTTAGCGTCTGGGTGGAGGCAGTAGACAAGTTATCGATACAAAAATTTAAGGGGATTTGCCCAAAATATCTGTAAATCATGCAGAACAGTGTCTTTAAATACCGCACTGACATTGACAAGACTATTACCACTAGACCTTCGCTTAAAAGAAGCGGCTAAATTGTATAAAGCGGAAAGCCGCAGGAGGTTATAATAGGTGACAGTAGACTTGAAAAGAAAGCGTGCTTCTTGAAATCGATACATCCAGCCGAAGAAGAGGAAGTCGTCTTTCAGCGTATTAAGGATATGCAGCCTGAAACAATGAAAGAACATGATATAAAAGGTAAACAGAGATATACAGGCAGAAGTAAAATAGTAGGAAAAAATGGGGTTGCATTATTTTGTTGGGAAGAGGGTAAAGAAATTCAAATTGGAAACTTTCGGTACCGTACGGTATATCAGGCTGAAATGTATGTCCTACACGAAGCAATAGCATGGATAATGAGAAAAAAAAAACAGTCAATATAAAATACTAAGTTTTTTTATATATAGAATAGATGGCAGACGAGCGGGCGGGCATATAAGCCATAAGTGTTCACAACCGCCCATGTAACCGCAACACCATGGAGTGCGAGAGCGCTGCCTACCTTGCAGAATCCTGATCCCAGCTCTCTTAAAGAGCCCCATATCGTAGCGTAACGGAAAAATCTCGGCTTTCGATACATATTTTGATCCCGATCTTTCCCGATTCGAGAATTCCCGATCCTTTTTAGAGACACTAAAATCGTCAGAAACCCATCATCCCCTATCTTCTATGATAATTAAATAAAATTTAATAAAAATAAAAGAAAGAAACAAAACATTAAGAATATTTTGAATAAAAGCTCACATTGGAGTTCAAGGAAACGAAAAGACTGATGAAAGAGGCAGCGTTATATAAAAAGTCAGCAGCAAGCTATGACAGATGTCCAACGTATCAGGCAATATTTAAAGCAAATTATTTGAAAAGGAACTAGGTATAGGGATATGGAATAAAAGATACCTGGAGAGTGAAACCGCTGGAGTTACAAAAGTCCTTTTCCAGCACGCGGAGTCGGTATGGCGGACATGGTTGATTTTGACATTATTTGCGAATGTGGTCCAGACGTCGTCGATGAAACAGTCATTCACTTGATAGTAGTCTGCCCGAAGTACTAGGTTTAGGGAATCCCAAATCGAGACTTAATCTAAAGCGTCTTCGATTACAGACGCAATTGTGACACGACTCTCTTCTACTTCGATCCAAGGGATGTTGACGCGGTCACTGTACATGGCATTCGCAGAGTTATCATCTAGCAACGTATGCCACCAATTTGCAACAGATCGTTGATATGCAGAAGGAACAGAGTTGGGAATAGCACAGAGTCCTGCGGGACGCCAGCATTAATAGACATGGTGTCGGAGTATCTACCATCGATAACGACTTTGATACTCCTCCGGCACAACTGCTCAGGAGCGTGAGCGGTCAGCGGACAACCGTTTTACCAGGTCTCCCTGGTCCCTGCACCACCATATCACGCCTATGCGCCTGTAATTCCCCGCAACAAAATACAATCGCTGGAGGATCTTAGCACAATGCTCGGAGACCTCAATCGAGTTTCCCAACAGGTGGGCCTTAAAATGAACATGGACAAGACGAAAATCATGTCGAATGTCCATGTCGTGCCCACCCCAGTTTCAGTTGGGAGCTCGATTCTCGAAGTTGTTGACGAGTACGTCTACCTAGGCCAAACGGTCCAACTAGGTAGGTCCAACTTCGAGAAAGAGGTCAATCGACGAATCCAACTCGGCTGGGCAGCGTTCGGGAAGCTACGCAGCGTCTTCTCGTCCAAAATACCTCAGTGCTTGAAGACGAAGGTCTTCGACCAGTGTGTGTTGCCAGTGATGACCTACGGCACCGAGACGTGGTCTCTGACTATGGGCCTCATAAATAAGCTCACTGTCGCACAGCGAGCTATGGAGAGGGCTATGCTCGGGGTTTCCTTACGTGATCGAATCAGGAATGAGGAGATCCGTAGACGAACTAAAGTCACCGACATAGCCTCTCGGGTTAGCAAGCTGAAGTGGCAGTGGGCAGGGCACATAGCTCGAAGAACCGATGGCCGATGGGGCAAAAGGGTTCTCGAATGGAGACCACGTACCGGCGAACGAAGCCGAGGACGTCCATCTGCTAGATGGACAGATGACCTCATAAAGGTTGCGGGCACCCGCTGGATGCAGGTCGCTGCCGATAGGTCTAAATGGCGGACAATGGGGGAGGCCTATGTCCAGCAGTGGACGTCCAAGGGCTGAAAAGAAGAAGAAGAAGAAGAAGAAAATTGTCAAATCACAAAAAAAATGGTAGTCCGTTGGAGCAAGGTCTGGCGAGTACTGAGGATGACGTATGGTTTCTAACTGCAGCTCCTGTAGAGTTACAACGGTTTTTCGTGCAGTGTGAGGTCTTGCGTTATCATGGAGCAATAATGGTGAAGATCGATTCACGAGTCGGGGCTGTTTCACTGCTACGAGTAGTTTCGCCATCATTGTTCGAAGTTCGGCACAGTAAACATCTGCTGTTATTACTTGACCAGACCTGAGAAAGCTATAGTGAATAACACCATGATTAAACCACCAAAGAGTTACCATTACTTTTTTATTGGTAAGCTTTGCCTTGGGGCACTGTTGTGGCGTTTGACCTGTGGTCAGCCATTGCATTTTTCGCTTTCGGTTATCGTAAAGAATCCACTTTTCGTCACATGTCACAATTTGATCCAATATTCCTTCATTTCTGTACCGATTCAACAAGGCAACGCAAGTTTCAACACGCGTTTCTTTCTGCAGATCAGACAAATCATGAGGCACCCATTTTTCATATTTTTTTATCTTATTGATTTAATGCAAATGAGTCAATATTGTAGGTAAGGTAACGTTAAACCATGCCGCTAATTCTTGGATAGTTTGACTCGGATCGGCTTGCACCATTCAGCAAGTCGAAGTTTCCATTACGAAAGCGTTTAAACCAAAAACGCACAGTTCGTTCATTAGCAGCCTCCTCTCCAAACGCAGCATTGATATTGCGAGCCGTTTCTGCCGCGTTAGTTTCGCGTCGAAACTCGTATTCAAAGATTACTCGGATTTTCGAAGTATCCATCTTTCCCGTCTAAGCGGAATAAAAAAAACAATTGATAGTCGAAAATCGAATTTTGCACATTTTTTAAAACAAGAACCTTATAGGTATCATGTGAAAAAAGTTTCACTGGAAAATCTCACACCATGAAGGTTTTATGTCAATTCAAAGTATCTATTACTATAAAACGGCAATTTCATACTTTAACCCCTATTATTATTACCGATATCATTTATATTACGCTAGAGTTATAATTAATATTACAATCAAACTCCTTGGATAGCGAACAACAAGTATGAGGGAAAAGGAATCTTACTGAAGCAATCATTTTTTTTTTAATTCACCTCGTCCGGTGTCGATGTATTATCGATTTCATCGAAATGAGGCTTTCATAAAGTATTGGCGTCTCTCCTTCGGCCATAGATATTTGTATTATAAATATGTCCTGTCAAAATCAAATGACAAATCAATCCTAATTCTCAAGTTGTCCTGTAAATTATAGGCTACTTTTTTATAGAAGTATCATTCGAAATTATTTTCGCTTTACAAACTTTCAATTTTATTTAATATTATGTGGCGTCCTACGTTCACAATATTTCGGAAGATATTCTTTCCTTCCCTCAGAGAAAATGGTAATTTAACCAAAATATGCTATTCTACCAAAAGCCGGCTTCCAAGGTCAACTGCAAAATTAACTTTAGTCGGTGCAAGTGTTGGTATATTAGTGGGAGCAGGTTATGGGGGTTACACGCATTATAAAATAAATACGAAGAAAAGTCATTTGGTAGAAGAAATTGATGTGTATGCTTTCCTAAAGGAACCTCCAGAATATAAGCCACACTACAGAGTAAGAGTTCTTTTTCTATTTTATATATTTTAGTAATAGATCTAAATAATATTTTAGTGATTATATTAATATTTTAGTAATCTAATAATATTTTAGTCTTAGCGAACTAAAATCTCGTAGAGCATCTTTCATAGTGGAATCTATCACTTGTATATGACAGTGAGACTAGTGTAGCTGGGGTTCTATAGTATTCTATAGTCTATTTATATAGTATATATACCCTAGCTAGAGTAATCGCATTGCTGTGTATACATGGCAATAGTGTATACGTGTAGCACTATGAGAGATGCTGTACAAAATTGAATCTATTATGGATAAGGTCCCTTAAAGCCAAGCAAGTGTTATGAATCTGCCAAGGTCACAGAATAAATAATAGTACTATGTACAGATGAATCACTCCCTGCAAAATACCTATGGAAATGTACATATAAATATGAAGTTTCACTGAACTGCTCAACTCATATTACTAGGCCGAGAGTAGGATTGCTAGGGTTGACATATCTCGACTTGTTATTTGTTCATTTATTTATACATCTTACTATGGTTGTCTAGCAGGATTGCACATAAAATTTAAACTATTGATTCATTAAAAAATTATGGTTCTATGCTTGATTGTCAGTAGATTTTTGGCAAACCTCTAAACAAAACTGTAAAATTCTTTTATTAGTCATAAATACAGTAGTTTCCAAATAACACTTTTACTTTCAATTTACTTTCAAGGGGATCATACTTTTCAGAGTCTTATATTTTAAATTAAATTATCTCTATATCACAATTTAAGGACATTGTATTTTAAACCTCAATTTTAAAAATTATCCTACTACCCACATACATGAAACATCCATATTTCATTTGATATTTTTATGTAGATTTTGGAAACATCATTAAGTCCTATTGACAATAAGGTCCCTTTCCCCTGATAATGTCACATATAATAACTCTATGAGACGCACCGCAGACGTGTCGCGTGTATTACTGTGAGTGCGTGACAATTGACTCATTCAAGTGCCGCCGGTACCCCGTACCCCCAGTATTTTCGTACCTAAAGTGAGGACTGAACTAGACCTACAGGGGTACAAGTATTGGCATTGTTCATTTGCATATGTAATAGATAAGGTAAGATAAGCTTTGGTTAATTGATTTATTTATTTAACAATTTATTGTACACACATAACTTGAAACAAATAAAAAGGGAGAAAAAGAAAAAATGTACAAAAGGCAAGCTTATTTCCTGCGGAGATTTCTTCCAACACACCTGGGAAATGGAATAGGTCAAGATAGAAAGGCAGGCTAGTGCATACGGAAAATTTGTATGTTTAATAATTTAATAGTACAATAATATTAACAAAATACATAAAACACATACTGAAATAATAAATACTATACCTATTTAAAAAATATATAGATATAATATATATATTTAATAAAATACATATTATACTCATATACATAGAGACTATTTAGGAAATTGAAAAATAGTGCCCTTTTATTATTTTTTTTAAAATAGTAATAGAAGGACTATCTTGTATCTTATGAGGGAGAGCATTCCATAAGCGTATGGCTTGGAACTGAAAATGAATCCCCACAGCTACGAGAATTGTGAGAAGGGATCTTTAAAAGAAGGGAAGCAATTGACTCTTGCTGCTTGAGATTGATCACTTTGAGAATTGAATGTTCTATACCAAATCACTGTTCACTGCGTAGCACTTACAAGTATTCATTTATTTTGTAAACGTGTTCTTAAATGTTCCCCAATTCCATGTAGGGGGTGAGTGCATGATGCATTCCCACAGCCGCTGGGAGCACTCGACCTTACCCCTCTCTCACAGAAGACTACCTTAAAATGTACTGCATTTCCTACTTTATCGCATTTCTCCATTTTTCTAACTATTTCTCCCATTCCATTCCTTATTCTGCACAGGTAGGCAGTACATCTGGGGGCGTGCCAACGTCTGTCATTCTGGACTGATGTCGGCATGTATTGCAGATGTCTATGGAGGACAGTATCTACTTACCATCAGGTGGACTGTATGCTGGTCTGCCACCCTTTTTTCTATAAAAAAAAATAATAATACCCAATACTAAGCTCCCAATGGTTGTACTCCCTGGAAGATGTTGAAATGAACCAAGAATGACCCATTCCACCTCATATTATCATTATTATATGATATTTTTTGAAAATTTGCCACTTACCTAGTTATGTCACCCAGGCCCTTACTGTCTGCAGTAAGTAATAGCTGGGTCAGCAGAACCAGGTGGCCGGCCAAACCCATAGTTCTAGGAACATAGCCCTAAGTTTGCATTTAGGATGTAGCAATGAGAAATTAATTTTGTATTTAGATTTAATTAAGCATGCTGACGAATACTGGCATCAAGCTCTGTCACTTGTCTTCAATATATTCGTTTTATTTTAAGTTTAATTTTATAAGAAAAATGCTTTTTTAACTGTTGGGTGAGATTGAGTGTGACTGTGAGAACTTTTAACTGAGATATTACTGTTGGGTGTCTGCAGTGCAGAATCCAGCTGTTGGGGGCAATTCGCTGCAACTTTAGGTCTTCTACCTCTACCGGATGTCGAGTACATTGTGAGGGATTATGGTACTGCATCAGTTGCTCGATACATGTTTCTTCAGAGTAGACCGCTAGGTCGTCAAGCACACACAGATACTGGTCCGAAGCGATGCTCTTACAGGGTCGAATGCTCGGTTGGTATTTCACTCCATTCACTAAAAGGAAAGAATATTCCGGAACCACTATATAGGTTTGGTTATGTAGGATGCTGAACATAGGAAGGGGATACAGTTTATAATAACTATATGTATTATTATCGGTAAGGGGTACCTCGATTAGAAACGTAATCTGGTTTAACTTTAAATAGGCTTTTACAGTTATAGTCTCTTCTAGATTTATAAGATTTTGTTCTGTAACAGGATACATAAGGTTGTCGTACTTATCTATGGTTTGTAATATATGCAGAAACTCGGTCGAATTAATAATAGATTTATGTAATACCGAGAGTTTGGCAAAAGCCAATGCTGTTTCAATTTCACTTAGTTTTTTTTAAGATATATAGTACGAAAGTTAATAACAAATTGATTAAACAAATATAAAACATTTATAGAAAACTTATAACTATTTTTCCTATTCTCTAAGTCGATAGTCAAACTTTCCAATTGTTTCAAACGTGCTCCGAACAAAATAGAATTCTCTTTTAAGGTTTCACTTGCATTTAAGAAGTGGTCCAACATTTCGGTGATAAGTGTAATCTTTCTAGATGTTGCTTGTTCGCGATTTTTGAGGCTGTATATCAAACTATCATATTTTATGGCATCTGTATGGTCTAAGCTGCCTGTTATAACTTTTATAAGTGAACCAAGTGGGTTGATGAGACCTCGTTTGAACCTTTTAAATGGAACTAATTGCTGAAACTTTTCTATAGCTACATCTTTAAGATAGTCTGTGTGAGATTCTAATCCTAAAAATTCGTAAATGTATTGCGTATTATTACGTAAGACATGGCTAAGTTCCGTATATTTTTGAATATTAAGTTGCAAATCGTTGTCGATATCATTTAGTTTTATAGTTTTCACTATTAGCCACTTATCCTGTTAAATATACGCCTCACCCTCTTTGATGGGTAGTATCCCTGGGTTTTCCTCAATCTTTTCTAAACGAAGGCCCTGGCAGAGGTTGATGCTCGTCGACAGGAGCAAACACCACCTGCGAAGGGCGTTTAACATTTTTGAGATGCGTTTTA
This sequence comes from Sesia apiformis, assembly GCA_914767545.1. Lineage (NCBI taxonomy): Eukaryota > Metazoa > Arthropoda > Insecta > Lepidoptera > Sesiidae > Sesia > Sesia apiformis. Next base: position 11,317,065 of record OU611947.1, on the reverse strand, counting down.
GTCGGTCTATTGCGTAACTCGATGGGGACAACGTTATGCTCGTGTTTGTCAGTTACCACAGCCTTTTTATAATGCGGCTTGTCCTTACTTTTGCGTGTATTTATGTCTTTCACATAGATAGAATCGCCTACTTTTAATTCCTTTACTTCTTTTCCTCCTTTCCTTTGTCTAACCTTATCTTTATTTTCTAGCAAATTTTCTGATATGTGTTTATACAAGAATTTAGTTCTTTTACAGTGATCTTTTAATAACTGTTGTATATACTCTTTTTCAAAATTGATATTAAAAGGCTCGTTCGAGTCCGTGTGTCCGAAAACTACTTCAAACGGCGTAAGACTTGTTGCAGAGTGTATGGTATGATTATATGCCATAATAGAGTAAGTCATTACGGAGGCGGCGTCCGTACATTTTTGTTCGTATCTGGCCAGCCTGTATATTTCCGTATTGGTGGAATGAAAACGCTCAACGATCCTCATTGAGCTGGGATTATTTGGTGTTCCTATATGAAGATCTACCTTATACATATTTAACAATTCCCTCATGAGTTGGTTGTTGAACTCCGAACCGGGGGCACAACTAATCCTTTTTGGCACACCGTAAAATGAAAAATATTTAATCAGGGCGCGGACGACTTCAGGAGTCGAACGGTTACTAACCTCGAAGGCCTGCCCTAGTTTGCTGAAGGCATCTACTAGGGTAAGGTAATACCTGCTTTCGATTGAGAAGAGGTCTATAAATATTTCCTGGAAAGGTGCTGACTGAGTTTGGGTGAGCTGTAATCTGGGTTTAATTGGGTTTCTGTCATATTTCATTTGTTTGCAAGCATCCCAAGAGTTCAGTTGGGCGGAAATTGTCTCCTGCATGTTAGGCCAGTAGTAATTTCGGCGAATTCTAGTCATGGTTTCCTTTATCCCTCGGTGGCAGATCTTTCCCTCATGTAATTTTTTAATTATGGCTTTCTGTTCATTTTCGTCTTCTATGAAGACTACTCGTTCGGTGCACTCGCAAAAAGTAACCTGACCTTCCTTGAACAACCTAATGATTACGTTACTCAAATCTTTTCTGTGTTGTTCATCCTCGAAGTAGATGAAATATTTAGTTTTATCCTTTATATATATTCTTTTAGAAACTTCGTAATTAATTGTTCATTATTTATTGGTAGAAATACTTCGGTGATTTTCTGAGTTTTATTGGAAATATCCGTAACCTGCAGGTTGTCTCTTAGCCACGTGAAAACCAATATCTGTCTGGGTTTTGTGTCTACAGCCTCATGCAGTATAGGTATACTCGTCGTTTCCATATCCCTGGTTGAATGGACAGTTGCGGTGCTACTACTGACTGATCGTATGGGAAAGTCTTGTTGACCATTATCAGAATCGTCAGATATAGTAATAGTTTGCGATTTGTCGGAAATAGTGATAGTTTTAGAATCGTCTGTCTGTCGTCGTTGAGCTATTCGACTCAATTCGTTTGTCGCATCTTCCAGGTATTCTTGGAGTCTTTGTTCCTTGTCGTCGACGTTTACTTTCATAGAGTTGTTATCATCCTCTTTACCCAACGCATTGACCTTTATATGGGATAAAGCGTCCGCGTTAAGGTTTTGTTTTCCATTTTTATGGACAATGTCAAAGTCGTATTCTTGTAATCGTAAACGCCAGCGAGTCAGTTTGCTATTAGGCTCTTTGAGTTGGTAAAGCCAACTCATGGTTTATGGTCAGTAAATATAGTAAATCTATGTCCATAGAGGTACGGCCTGAAGTGCTTAACTGCCCAGATGATGGCTAACAGTTCGCGCTCAATAGTGCTGTACCGTCTCTCAGTGTCCATCAGTGCATAAGCGCATAAGCGATTGGTCTGTCGCTTCCGATAGAGCCTTGAGAGAGCACAGCTCCAACGGCTATTTCTGAAGCGTCTGTTGTCAACATAAAAGGTTTTAACATGTCAGGATATTGAAGAATGGGTGCGTTAATTAAGAGTTCTTTACATTTATGAAATGCGTCAATGAAATTTTTGTCTAGTACAACTCATCGCCCTTTCTTCAAACAAGCTGTCATAGGTTGAGTGATTTTGGAAAAGTCCTTTATGAACCGTCTATAATAACCAATGAAACCCAACAACTGTTTAATTTCAGTGTGTGTAGTGGGCAATGGATAGTCAATTACTGTTTGGATTTTGTCATTGTTTGGTTTCAGTCCTGAGTCAGTAATAGTATGTCCCAAATACAGTACTTCTTTACGGAGGAATTCGGATTTATCTAACTGTACTTTAAGATTTGTTTGTCTAAGTCTCTCAAAAACTGCGCGCAATTTTTGTAAATGCTCCTGTAAACTAGAAGAGTAGACCAGGATATCGTCTAGGTATACAAGACAATGGATGCCTTGTAGTCCGCGGAGCACGTTGTCCATTGCGCGTTGGAATGTAGCGGGGGCAGTTTTTAACCCGAACGGCATACTAAGAAATTCGAAGTGGACATTTTCCGTGCTAAATGCAGTTTTTGGTCGGTCTTTGTTTTCTATTTCTATCTGATGGTACCCGCTCGCAAGGTCAAGAGTCGAAAAGTATGTACTTTTGCCCAGTTTGTCAAAGAGGTCTGTTATGTTGGGCAAGGCGTAGTTGTCGTCTGTTGTAATTTCGTTCAGTAATATCTAACTGTTATCATCGTAATTCGTGTGATCGAGTCTTAATTTTGAAAGGTTGTCTGATGTCAGTTTGGTTTGTGGTGTAATTTAGTCGACATGAACTTTTTTCAAACTTGGTAACATCAAAGGGATTAATTATTGTCAATGTCATCTCGTCGTCTAAAAGGTTCTTTATAATAGTGGTTGCAAACCCATTATTACATTTTACGATAGCGGCTGGCATTCTTACCCCTTTGCAAAATTGTTTGAAGTTCAATACAGCATCACCATTGTATAAATTGTATTGTATAATAACCATTGTATTGTATGTCGGTAACTTCACACGTTGTTCGGATCGCGGGGCTAATTTTATTATATGGTGAGTTTCGTATTCTATAGGGATGAGTGTCGTTTTTGTCTTAATCGTCTTGTTTTTAAGACTTATGTCTGCTTCCAATTGCTTTAATAAATATAATCCAATAAGTCCGTCATACCTATTGTCCACGTCATATATGTAAAATTTGTGGTAGTCGTTTGTTTGGAAAGTAGGGAAGAGGGGAATAATAACAACTTGGTTGTGGACGCTAGTCGCATGAGTGCTAATAACCTGGAAAGGCTCGTAATGTTTCGCCGAGGCAAAATATTCGTCGGCCTTTCTTGGGCTAATAAACGATCTTGTGCTTCCAGTGTCCAACATGAATTTAGCATCTATTTCCGGTATATAAATATAAGGTAGTTTAAGGATGCGGTCTACATTTAGTTCTATCACTTCTCTGGTTTGGTGGAGGTGTCTATCATAAAATCCTGTTTGTTAGTGTCCTCTGTTACGTCAGTGTTAACGTCAGTCAAGTCAGTGTAGTCCGTTATCGCTTGGTCGTCGTAATTTTCCTGTTCGTAATGGTTCATGTCGTTTATTTGGGTCATGTAGTAATTGTAATCGTCGGATATGTCGTTATTGTCTGTATATAGTTCGTTTAATGGAAACTCTTGTTGCGGTCTCGATGGTGGGGCCGCTGTTATCATTGATACATCGTTAGTTTGCAATGGTTTCGCATTATTTCCAAATTGTGAAGGTCGATATCCAAACTGCGCTGTGGGACTGTAGCCAAAGGGCCGAGGAGGGCGATAACCAAATTGTTGCGGGGGACGGTAGCCAAATTGCTGCGGAGGACGGTAGCCGAATTGTTGCGGAGGACGGTAGTCAAATTGTTGAGGCGCGTTTCCAAATTGCTGAGAAGGGCGGTATCCAAATTGCAAGGGGCGACTGGGTGCCTGTGGCATCAGGGCAGTCTGTTGTGGGATCCCAAATTTAAACTGTGGACTGTGTTGTGGTCCCGGAGGACGGAAACCTGTGGGCTGCATCGAGCTTAATGGTTTAGAATATTGCGTTGGACCGTTTGCGTTGAACTTCCACGGTAAAGTCGGCTGTGAAGGAGTAGCTGGTTTAGGATTCAACATTTTGCTCCTTAAATTGTATTGCTCCTGGAAGTTAACTTCCTCTAAGACGTGTGTAAGCGCGTCTTCGAGAGTGGTAGGATTTTTGAGTCTGACTAATCTAACCATGTTTTCCGGGAAGTTATATAGGAAAATATTTAGGGCGGTATTATTGTAAATAATATGTTTGGCGTCTCTTAAGTTAATATCCGTCAATTGGTTCACTTTAGCTAATAGAATAGACCTTACGTTTTGGATCCGATTACAAAAATCGGCAAAGGTCTCATTGTGTTTTATTTTTAACGTTTCTAGTTCTATTGCTAAGCATTCCTCACTACGTGGGTCACCGAAGTGTTGGATTAATAATTGCCTTAATTCGTCCCAAGTTTCAATATCGATTCTTTCGCTTATCAAGGCCGCCGCATCGCCAACTAATTTTCTAGTGAAACATTACATTAAATATGCGTTGTGCTCCTGACTGCCTTGGTACTTTAAGATTATATACTCGCATTTTCTCAAAAATAGGCTTAGCAATCGCGTTTCCCCCGAATATTGAGGCATTAATTTCAAAGTTTCAGCAGAGATATTTACTTCGTTACTTGATTGCAGAGCCATTTTTTTTTGTAAATGCGATAAAACAAAATAAAAAGATAAAAAAAAAACAATTAAAATTAAACACAATTACAATACAATACAATTTGTATAAAAATCAAACACTATTTAAATTAAGTTAAATTAAGTAAATATAACTGTGAGACTGAGTTTGAAGCCTTGTTCACTTATTATATTACTAGTTACTTAATATTTCTTTTAATTCTTTAATTTAATTTAAATCACTATTTTAATCAATTTCAAATCTTTTATTATTATAACTTTTAAATCTTTTATTACTTAAACCAGATAACGGTATTACAAAAGAGGTTTATTTCACAATAACAAATGGATGGGTTTTCAAAGGAAAGTGAAGAGTTTTACTCACCAACCGATCATCTCCATCACAGTTTTCACAACCCGTTATGACTTATTTATTTGGTTCGTCTGATCACTCGAGCCACGCCGCGATAACGCGTTTTCCAGCCAAAGTTTGATGGCGAATTTACGAAGAACGCGGAAGACGGCACAAGCCTTATGTACGAGCGATCCTACCGGCTGCGCCATTCAAGTTTTGGGAGCAAGAAAAATGCTTTATTAAAAACTAAAAATTGGCAGAGCTTGATGCCAGTATTCAACTGCTTATTTAATTACATCTAACTTACAAAGTAATCTCTTATGGCTACATCCTAAATGCTAACTAAGCGCTAGGTTCCTAGAACTATGGGTTCGGCCGACCACCCGGTTCTGCTGATCCAGCTATCAACAGGAAGGGCTTGGGTGACGTAACTATTTTGTAAATGTTTAGCCATAACCAAAACAATGTTGATATCCTCTAAGTCTAAATTATTTACTTTATTCTATCCCTTACATCTAACTACTTTGTATTGGAATTCTCAGACTTGTTGAAAATATAATTACATTACTAGTATTGAAACAGTAGGTTGCCCTCCCCTGCCCAGGTTGACCAATGACTTGAAGTTCACCAGTGGGGGCTGGATGAGTCGAGCCGATGATCGTGTGTGGTAAAGAGCCTTGAGAGAGGTCTATACCAACACTGGTGAGACATGGGCTGATAGTATGATATGCTAGTACTGAAGCTGCAATACCTATGGCAGATTTCTTGAATCTCACTTAGGGACTAATGTATGGAAATATAAAGTCAAAGTACTGGTTCAGTTTAAAATGCAACCACAAAATAGACGTAGAAAATTATTTGGAATGAACATTCTAATGTTAGGTAAGTCATTATTATTCTATTGGTTGCGGAAGTTTAGTCAGTTTTTTTGTGTTCTGGAGGATGTAATTGCAAGGCATTCCTATTCAGAAATAGGAATTTGTGTTTTCATAGTCATAGTAGTTTATGCAAGTCCAGGAAATAGGAAAAATTATGTTCACATTTGGTCTAATAGAACTGCACATTTTGATGATCCATAAGGTGTATTTTAAACGTTATTTTATAACTTTTATAAAATTTTTAGTACTTCATTTTATTTGATTGTTTATTTAGATCAATCTTCATCTTTTTAGGTGGCCAACGACTCCGACACAAATAATCTACAACTGATCCTGTTCCAATACCGCACATGTCCATTCTGTTGCAAAGTACGTGCATATCTCGATTCAAAAGGAATCAGCTATGAAATTGTTGAAGTTGATGCAGTGCTGCGCCAAGCCATTAAGTGGTCAGGGTATAAGAAGGTACCCATATTGCTGGCGAAAGTTGATGATGGATACCAAGTAAGAATTTCATTAAGCTTTTGCCGTGCTGTGGAAATCTCAAAAAATTGTCAAGGTTTTGATTGTAGTAGTAGATACTGTTTACGATACGCACACTAGGCGCATCTGCCTCGCGTTACGCGAAAGCAGCCCGAGGAATATGCACTCGGGCCCAAACAAAACTTAATCAATATATATCCACCAAAGTGGTGGGTAAGCACAATAATAAATCTAAAGGCCTTACTTACCCAAGGTGGTTTTGCCCACGCACAAATATGGAAAGTGTACCTACGCTAGTCCCTACTAGACGTGACCTACTTTAATGTGATTGAATAAATACATACATTCCCAATAGATACTTGTATAGTAATCCAAGTCTCGTGTCCTTTGGTGAGCCGGTGGCAGCTATGGTTCCGCAACTCACACACAACGGCAAAGCACCTCGAGATATTACTCCAAAAGAACAAGCGCAATCACACCAAACAATTACAACCAAAACACTCGCGTGGCACAAGGATATCCGCGATCAAGTCCAATTAATCAAGCGCGATAACAATATCAACCGTCCGAGGCCGCGATGTGAACTTAACTCCCTTCGCCGCCGAGCGCGCGCACCATCCTAAAATCTCAATCCGCCTTCAATATTCGCGGACAAAAAATGTTGCGTCTCTAATCTTCCCTATATGCGGGTAAGCTAGAAAACGCTCGCGCCAATTTCAAACAATCCCCCGTCCCGAGCCGAAGTATTCGGGTCGCTAATCAATGGGTAGGCGGGATAATGTCGCGACGGCCCGCTTCAAAATATCGCCCATCAAGACCTCGGCTAACCTGGGAACACCATCAGAGCCCGGAAAAAGGTTAACAATGGTTAACAAAACCCCCGGCGCCAACACAAGGGCGGTATGTTAGCATCTTTAACCAACACGAGGTCCCCAACCTTCGGCGGATTTGTTTTGTCCGTCCACTTGACGCGCTGCTGCAGGGTGTGCAAATACTCAAGGTGCCAGCGTTTCCAGAAACTCTGAGTGAGTTGCTGGAGCAATTGAAAACGCGACAAACGATAACTGGGCACCTCATTCCAAGGGTACTCTGGCAGAGCGACGAGTGGCTGACCAATCAAAAAATGGCCCGGCGTTAGGGCTTCCAAATACCTTATTTTTTTCTATGGAAAGGTGCACTTTTGAAGGGGAGAGTGCACGCTGCAATCCAACACCCGCTGGGTGCGCTCGTCTGGCCACGGTACCCCTCTCTCACAGAAGACTATCTTGAAATTTACTGCATTTCCCACTTTATCTTTTTCCCCAATGTACGTATGTGTATCGGTAGTGAGTGTGATGTGCTAGAGCCCATTCCCATCCTATCCCTTTCCATTTTCCCAACCCTTTATCCAAATCCATTCTTATATCACCAAAGGTAGGCAGCGCATCCGGCGACAGTATAGGGCGACAGTATCCACTTACCATCAGATGGACTGCATGCTAGTCAGCCGCCTTCGTACATAAAATAAACTTAGACTTAGGTTGATATATCTCTTCCAGTTGATATTAAGTACCACACAATCAATGCCACAGGACTGTTGATGAGACCATAGATAAATCAATTATATAGATTGATTGATATCAATGGCTACACATTCTGAAATGAACTGTGTGAATAAATAGATGAACATGAAATGTAAATATCAATCGACACCGATCGATCGCAGTATAGGTGCACCTTAATGTATAGATTTTTTTAATACTTTATTTGTTTATAGAAGGTTTTAATATATATATTAGGGGTTAAAGTATGAAATTGCCGATTTGTACTGAAAAATTAAAACTAGTTTTTTTCTAAAATGTAACATATTTATTTAATCAAAATATTTACCCTCATTATCTATACATTGTTGCCATTTAATCGGAAGTTCATTTATGCCTTTGCGATAGAACTCTGGGGATGTAGATTCGACAAACTGTGTGAAAGCATTTTGTACTGCCTCTTGGGAAGAAAATTTTTTACCACGTAGAAAATTGTCCAAATCACGAAAAAAATGGTAGTCCGTTGGAGCAAGGTCTGGCGAGTACGGAGGATGACGTATGGTTTCTAACTGCAGCTCTTGTAGAGTTACAACGGTTTCTCGTGCAGTGTGAGGTCTTGCGTTATCATGGAGCAATAATGGTGAAGATCGATTCACGAGTCGGGGCTGTTTCACTGCTAGTTTCGCCATCATTGTTCGAAGTTCGGCACAGTAAACATCTGCTGTTATTGCTTGACCAGACCCGAGAAAGCTATAGTGAATAACACCATGAATAGACCACCAAACAGTTACCATTACCTTTTTATTGGTAAGCTTTGTCTTAGGACACTGTTGCGGCGTTTGACCTGGGGTCAGCCATTGCATTTTTCGCTTTCGGTTATCGTAAAGAATCCACTTTTCGTCACATGTCACAATTTGATCCAATATTCCTTCATTTCTGTACCGATTCAACAAGGCAACGCAAGTTTCAACACGCGTTTCTTTCTGCAGATCAGTCAAATCATGAGGCACCCATTTTTCATATTTTTTTATTTTATTGATTTGATGCAAATGAGTCAATATTGTAGGTAAGGTAACGTTAAACCAAGCCGCTAATTCCTGGGTAGTTTGACTCGGATCGGCTTCCACCATTCAGCATTCCTTCAATTCAGCGTTATTCACCTGTGTGGGCGGTCTTCCACGTGGCTCGTTCTTCAAGTCGAAGTTTCAATTACGAAAGCGTTTAAACCAAAAACGCACGGTTCGTTCATTAGCAGTCTCCTCTCCAAACGCAGCATTGATATTGCGAGCCGTTTCTGCCGCGTTAGTTCCGCGTCGGAACTCGTATTCAAATATTACTCAGATTTTCGAAGTATCCATCTTTCCCGTCTAAGCTGAATAAAAAAAACAATTGAAAGTCGAAAATCGAATGTTGCACATTTTTTAAAACAAGAACCTCATAGGTATCATGTGAAAAAAGTTTCACTCGAAAATCTCACACCATGAAGGTTTTATGTCAATTCAAAGTATCTATTACTATAAAACGGCAATTTCATACTTTAACCCCTATTAATTTGTAGAACACCTAAAAGAAAAAAAAAATGGATTGCATAAGTAGATATATTTTTTTTTGTTAATAAATCTGTTTTATTTAATACATTTGTTGTGCATTCAAGTATGTATTGCCTATATTGCCAACTTGAGTGTGTGTGTGTGATGTGAATGTGGGTCTGTATGTGTGACGGTGAATACGTGTGTGTGACTGAGTGCATGTTATTCAAGATAAAAGTACAACTCCCTATTTAAAAAGGTGAAACCCAAAAACCATTTAGTGATTAATGTGTCCTTGATGTATACATGGCTTGGTGCTTTTAAGATATTTGTTAATTTTGCCATTTATAGATTTATAGTTTATTTTGAAATTTGACTTTTTATTTTCATGGACTTCGATTTATAGTGCTAGATTGATTATTCATTCCCACAATTTCTATTCTTTTACAGAAACTTCTGGACAGTACTGCAATTATATCGATTCTCGAGACATATTTCAGGGATGGTTCCACATTGCTGCGGGAAATAATTAAATTCTACCCAAGCATGAGTTTCCAAAATGATAACGGAGAAAAGATTATGGATATTACAAATAAATACTTTATTATGCATTACAGTCCTACCACTAAGTCAAATGCAGAAGCTGAAACGTAAGTTTAAATTTTGTTAAATGTATGGATGGATGGATGTAAGTATTTGGTAATGGATATCGTCCTAACTTTATCCTAAAATCTGTACAAAGAAACAAACATTATCAAACAAAAGGATACAATAGGTTTATTATCAGATAGCTAGTATTTAAATAAAAATATTTCGTTTTGGTAAAAACTGATGTTTAACCAATTCTCTTAATGTTTGTTCAATTCTGGAATTCTTAATGTTCTTTTAATGATTTACACCAGTCTAGGCTACAATTCTTGCTTTGTTGTGGTACATTAAAGGCAGTGACAACATAACGTCGACAATTCATAAATGTAAATGTTTATGAATGCTTAAATGTTGTTTATGAAACATACTTAAATAGGTTTTATTTCGAATATAATCTTTATATAAACTGATATTAACCTTTATACGGCTGTGTGGTGTAAGCGGCTTTACAATAGTACCGCTGCTTCTCTTCCCGTGGATGTCGTAAACGGCGACTAAGGGATCACAAGCGCTGAGGAACTGCACCGCCTCTAAAAGCGTGGATTTGCCAACCCCCTTGGCCAGTGTGGCGTTTTAAAGCATCCCACATGCACAAGACAATGTGTATCAGAAGATATGGTCCTGGGTCCAACAGACACGGGACAGACATGGGTCCAACAGTGGACAATAAAAGCGCTGGTTACAGTATTACGGTAACTTTAATTAACAGTTACTTTTAACGTGGTTTCCAGCTTTATTTTTATTTTTCAGTGAAGAGCGTAAATGGCGACAGTGGGCCGATCGTGTGCTGGTCCACACTCTCTCCCCAAACGTATACCGTACCGCTGATGAGGCATTGGAGACCTTCAAATGGTTTGAAGATGTGGGTGGCTGGCGACAGTTTTTCCCTACTTGGGAATGTGCACTGATGGTCTATGGTGGAGCGATGGCTATGTACATCATTGCCAAGAGGCTCAAAACTAGGTAATGCATACTTAAAGTGTATTATTGTGTAAGGTTTGGTATTGTTGCCCCCAAAAACAATCCGTACTGGTGGGGATAACGCAAATTGTAGACAAATTTATTACCGATAAATAATGTAATATGAGTTTGATGTACGAATTTTCGTTGTTACCACTGTAGTTATTACCACATATCCTAAGTAAGGCCTAATCCTAAGTAAGTAAGTCCTAAGTAATACTAAGTATCCTAAATTTGGACTACTTGTAATGTTAGTAAATAAAATTACTAGTCCAAATTTAATTGTTTTTTACTCAAGGTATTTACGTAACTATTATATATAATTCGAATTTGCGCAATTTATATATAATTCGAATTTGCGCTGTCGCCACTATAGTGGCAATTCGAATACAAAACTAATTTTCGTTGCCCCACCAGGCGGTGAGTATTAATCAATCGTCAGTGTGAACAATGGTACCAAACCTTGTATAATACAGTATAATTAACACACTTAAAAGTCCTGACTCAGGGTATGCCAATAAGCCTCAAAGTGTAATTAGAAGTCAGATTCATAGACCATATTAGAAAATACTCTACTATTATTTAAAACGCAACCATAGATCTCACAAAATGTCTAAAATCATTACCATACAATACCATCAACCCATGTCTATGCTGCTGGATCTATATCCTTCAGAGAAGTTTATATTTCACCAAAAGACCGCTACACATAATTTTCTGCCCTTATAACCTTCCCTGCCAAAACTAAACTCTAGATATGTGCCTGACTTCAGGATCTTTCAAAATCCTTTTCTTACAACATTACATCCAAAAGTTTAAGAGTATCCATGTTACTTATTTCTGGTAGTATATGCCTCTATCCTCTAGATGCACTTAAAACAACTCTCATACATAAACAAGATATTTGCCTTTTTTAGTTAGTTATATAATTAAATACTTATATATACTTGTACAAGTACAAGTACATATAATTGATTATACAGTGGTGGTCACATAATTAAAGACACCTTCTATTTAGCTACATACAACTTTATTGATAGTATAATCAATAGTGAAGATAAGTATTAATTCTACTTTAATTACTCACGCTAACACCACATTCTTAAAATGAAGACAATATAGACTTGTATTTAGCAATAGTTGAGATCTTATTCGTTTTTTAACTAAATTACAAACTTTTTTAATATGCTTACTGCTGGCCACCTAATTTAAGACAGTTTATGTTTCATGTTCTTAATTTAAAATAAAAAAAAACAGCCCTATTATATTTTCCATTGTACCGGGAATTTTCAAGAAACGCGCTTAAAGCAAAAACTAGCTTAACTTTATCTCAAAATTCATATCATTTTCATCATATTCAATGAGCTACTATGGGAAAAAATAAAAGTTGCAATCCCTCTTCAAGGAAGATCACTCGGAATTTTTTTGACAAGGGTTAGTCATACAGGAAAATTGCGAATCACTTGCGATGCTCTAAAGATATGGTCATGAATGCTATCAAACATTTCAAGAAGTTTAATACAACAGAAAACGTACCTAGGAAACCTAGACCTAGAAAAACAACCCCACGCGAAACTGATATTGTTAGCCAAAAAAGAACCGTTCAAAGAATCAGAGCTTATTCGTTTGGAAGTATTTGGTGCAGGAGGGTCGAGAGGTATGTCGGCAAGAACAATTTAGAAGGCGATTATGTGAGGTAAACTTATTTGGAAGAATATCTCGTAAGGTGCCACTTTTAAAGAAAGCAAATATCAAAGCTAGATCAGAGTTTAATATTTTCTTAGGTTTTCGCGATTACTATACATAGCAATTAAACAACTTTGAACGGTTTAAATCGCGTATATTTGACATTATTTATATCCCGACGTTTCGAACACTTTGCAGTGGACGTGGTCACGGGGTGACTGAGTAAACAAGTAAGAAATTATTATAGCAATTAAATAGTTATTATTTATATCCCGACTTTAGTCGGGATATAAAATGTCAAATATACGCGATTTAAACCGTTCAAAGTTGTTTAATTGCTAGATCAGAGTTTGCTATAAAATATGAACACTGGACTGAACGTGAGTGGAAAAATGTACTATTTTCGGATGAAACAAAAATTAATATGATTAATTCTGACGGAAAACAATATGTGAGACGTCCTCCGAATAAAGAAATGGATCCAAAGTATACGAAGAAAATAGACAAACATGGGGAGGAAATATCAAAGTTTGGGGCTGTATTTCCGGACATAGTGTTGGAGCTGTCAGGAAAATTGTAGGCAATATGGATAAATTCCAGTACAAGAATATTTTAGAGGAAACTATGTTACCCTATGCCGAGGAAAGTTTGCGGTGGTTTGGACTTTCCAACAAGATAACGATCCAAAACACACAAAAATAAAGGTTAAAGTGGTTAAAGACATTCTACGGAGGCAATCAGTAATGGTCTTAGATTGGCCCCCGTACAGTCCCGACATCAACCCTATTGAAAATTTGTAGTACCATGTGAAGAAAATGATGGCCACAAAATGTACCACTAACGTTCATCAACCCTATATGGCTTTTAAAGAAACATGGGAGCAAATTCCAATATCAACTTGCAACAAATTGATCTCTTCAATGCCAATGCGATGTCGGGCTATTATTGCTGCTAAAGGACATGCGACAAAATATTGTTAACTTTACTATAATGTCTTTAAAATACGTCTATAATTAATTATAATAAACTTCATTTTAACATTTACGATATTTCTTTTTTCTTAGTTAGTTAGTGTGTCTTTAATTAGTTGGCCATACCTTTGTTCAATTCATACAGCTTGAAATATAGTTCAACCGAATAAAAATGTAGGTCGTCTCAACTTCATGGAAAATATTTAATTTTAACATCTCATAATGCCTATACGAATGATTTAAATATTGTTGCAAGTTCCTATTGTATTAAAGTAAAAAATAAATAATCAAAAATCTCAGTTAAATTAATATCTCCTGACTGTCTTTAATTATGTGTTCACCACTGTAAGTACTTAATTATAATTACACTAATTAAGTAACTTAACATACATATAATTAAGTAACTGATTAAAGTATCTCGAAAAATGACTCAGTATAGGGCCTAGATCACGAGTTATAACAGAATTGCACTACTATTTTGATAACTTCATTAACACGGCTCACATCTAAAATATTTACAAGCTCACATCTAATAAGCAAGTTTTTATGAACTTGGTTAATTCTTTATCAATATGAGTTTGTTTTATTCTCTAATAAGCCATGAAACTTAAATTTCTACTACAATCAGCCACTGTATTACAGGCATCACATCAAAGATGACGTTCGCCAGTCGCTATATGACGCAGCCAACGAATGGACGACTGCTGTCAAGAAGAAAGGCGCCCGTTTCCTCGGAGGTGACAAGCCTAACCTTGCTGATATCACTGTCTACGGCGTCCTTAGTAGCATTGAGGGCTGTCGGGCGTTCCAGGACTTGCGTAACAACACCGACATAGGAAAATGGTATGATGATGTAAAGAGTACAATAGGCAGTAGGCAAGGGAAAGTGCTTACGGTCGTGGCGCATGCGTGAATAATTTAGTGTGTTGTTTCGTTGGCGATATGACACTGTTTGAAACTTTATTCACTGTATTATGCCTTTATAATCTGTGAGATATTCTTTCTAAATAATAATACAGCTAGATATTACAGTGTATGATATTACACGATGTCGAAGCAAGAAATCATAAACAGACAATTCCACTTGGTGATGTTGATTCTACGGCACTTATGTAGGTTCTTATTATGTACTTATGTATAGACTTCATATATTATTTTACTATACTCCATTTAAAGAAAATTCCATTAAAAGAAAAAAGTCCATTTAAAAAAATTCACCAGATTGTTGCCTAGTAACAAACTACGTGAGTTGTAGATATTATTAATATCTTTGAATATAACTAAATAGACCGTACTTCTTTATGACACCATGTAAAGTTGATATAGTTTTACATGTCATAAAATAAAATATAATTCAAATTACTATTAGGTATAATAGACACGAAATTCAGGAACTTTTTATTTCTTACATCTATAGAGTCGTTTAATAAAGTACAACATGGATAATATGTATCTACATATTATCTAATGCCCTTTTGTTTGGACGCCCACATATCCTCAATCTAAACATTGTAGAATAAACATGTATTATAACTTGTCAACTGAAGTAGCAGGCTGTGCCAAGTTGCCAAACCTAGCTCACTTTACATATAAATACAGATACGCAGTGCCTCTTATGAAGCTTTATTTAAATGAAAGAATAAACTAGATGATACAGTAACTTTTCTTTTCTAGTTGGTGCTCGATTTGACCGCGAAGAATAGTTAAGTTTTAGAAATTCTCTATATTTTCATAACTATAATCGTCGAGATCTAATAGGCCCGTTTTAACACCTGTCATTGTGACGTAATTGGGGATGCGAACCAAAGAAATCGATACCCTGAGTATCCGATTATCACGAAAAATCGATTCTAAATTATGAGATTTAAATCGTTTTGTTTTTTTTTTTGGATTATTAGTTTTAAATTTTAAGTGATAGAATAATACAATGAAACACAAGAAAACCTGAGTTCTGTAGCAAAAATAAAACAAATCGCTTCATAATTATTAATTATAATCTTTATTCACTTTCGACAGAAGAAGAGCCAAATTGTCAGTTGAGCTATCGTCGCCTGTATAAATAATTATTTCATTTTCAATTAAATTATTAATGTTGACATCTCTGTCAAAATCTTCCTTTATTATTTTTCTTGTTTTTTGTACTACTTTTGCCCAGTCTTCCTTTGTGATGTTGGCACAAGCTTCCTTCAGTAACTTCAATTTTCTTAGTAGAGAACGGTGGCTGAGTATTCTGCGTGCTGCGTAGCCTGTAAAAAAATTTATTTGGTAATGTAATCTTCCTTCACTCGTATTAATAAAAAAAAATTAGGTAAATCTCTTGTATCTACACCTCTTTACAAAGTTATACTAATAAGACCAGTGGGTATAAAATAATTATACATTCATATGAATAAACTATTAACATAACAGTATTACTGGAATACTAACCATTAACTTGAGGCCAAATCAACTCAATAGCATTGTATTGACAATGTTACGGCAGTGTTCTTATAATTTTGTGTCCGTGTTCAAGTGCCATTTTATCAATTTCATATCTAAGTTTTATAGGTTTATTTTCTTTTACCAATTTCAATAACTCCGCTTTCAATAACTTTATGTCGGCTTCAATACCATTTATTTGCAACCATGCCACCAAATCAGTCTTTTTATTTGCCTGAGTAGGCGCTTTATCAATTTGCACTGAATGATAAGATGCATTGTCCATAATGATTGTACATTGTTCGGGGGAGGTTCGGAAGTAAACATGTTGTAAACTACTCTTTAAATTTATCAGCGTCCATTTCTTCGTGGTATTCCTTCGTACTCTTCGATTCGAATGCAAGTAAATTGTTCACGAAACCTCTCCCGGCTGATCCAGCATGGCAAATCATTAGGCGTCCACCTTTCCCTATTGGCACTTTAGAGCAGGATGCTTTCGTATCATCTGTCCAGGACTGCGGCACTGTATGATTGGAGTTCAACCATATCTCGTCGATAAATGTGACGTTATTCCAATCAGTAATTTTATTCATTTCTCTCAAAAATGAAACTCTTTGAAATATTAAATCATATCTTTTCATCATAATCTTTCTTTAATCGGTCTTCTTGTATTTGAAACCAATTTGTTTCATGATTGTGATTAGCGACCAATAACTGCCAGTAATCAAGCCAGATTCTTGAAGCGATATTAACAGTTTACTCACAGTAGGGTATTCGTTTCTTGTATAATAAGCATAAACATGGTTGTATATATAGCATCTGCGTCGAATACCTGTTACAGGCTTGCTTTTCTTCTTTTTCTTTGGAAATTACGTGACAAAAACATACTTGTAATATGTTCTCACATATTATTTAACGCGCAAAAAAGTGTTTTTTGAACTCAAAAAGTTAATAATTAATTTTTTATTATTTTGTTGATTTCATCCTAAGTTACATTCTATTGTCATAACTAACTGTCAAAACGGGCCTTTTAGATCTCGATAGGTATAAGTACTATATTGATTTAGCATTACAATTTATATATAAATTATAACTTATGTTTAAGTACTTGACTACTGGACGATAAAAACTTCTATTTCTCTTTTTTTTTTCTTTTTATTTCTCTTGTTGTTGATGTTCTGTGTATGTTGTTACTGTTCAGATGAACAATCTGTCTACTACGATAATTGAAACAGTCGCAGAACGACATCAATAAGGATAATAAAACAAGTTTTAAACACCGTCCAGTTGTCAAGCTACACAGCTAATATTAAAATATTCGAAGTTCGAATACCTAACATGAGAAGCTAACCACTTTGAGAATCACTGTTTTATTATGTTAGCAATGAACTTCTGGTTACGAGTGACGGCGCTGCGCGTTGATCTGATGTTACCCGAGTAGTTTTAAAACTATATTTTTTACATTACGTTTTCACACATATATACCACAAATTCCCCTTTTAAGCAGTGTCAAATCGTCATCTACTTAAGAGTGAGATTAAGTCTACAAATAGTAATTTATTTTGAATGTTTCATAATTATGTTTTTGTTAAAGAAACGATTGTTAAAACGATGTAATTAATACATATTTATTTTGAATGTTTCATAATTATGTTTCCGTTAAAGAGACGATTGTTGAAACGATGTAATTGTTGCATAATTTTTTTCATTTGTTTTTAGTATTAAATAAAACACATTATTTGAAAATGAATGTTTATTCTTAACATAAATCAAATATCCGTTTATCCCTGTTACCGAAAATATCGAAAAGATAACAAAAAAATACATTCACTGGTTATTTCATGTCATCTTTTCAAATTATTCACACTGTCAAAATAGATGCTTTTAGAAGTAGCATATAACTATGCCCAATTTTAACTAGGTAATTTTACTTCTCTTCATAAAAGTTGTGTCAAATGAATCATTTTTAAAAATTGCTTCTTAAAGTACGATTTTCAGAATAATAATAATAATAAGATCAAATCACTACTTAACTTCATCACAAGAGAGATAACTGAGAAGAAACTGATGATAACTCGAACGAATAATTTCTTTGGGAGGAGAACACCTAAAAATATAATTCCATTACAGATAATATAAAATATTACATAGTGAAGATATTAGAAATACATTTAAAAAATACTATTTATAAAAATAACTTGGAAGTTTGAGCATTCTGTATAAACTAAAGTATGTAGATTTAAACAGGTCAAAGAAGTATCTATTTTCCTAACTACCCGCATGCGAATGTGCAGTGCTGTGTTATGGCATAAATCTCGCACAGTTTTATGACACCAATAAATTATTATGTATGTAGCCTTTGTTATGTAAATGTTAAATAAATAAAATCTAATCAAATTCACAGTTTCACAAAAACTGAAATACAACAGTAACAGCATAACTTTGAAGGGTATTCAACACGCAATTTGTGTGTAGGTAAGTGAGAACCCGCGGTTGGCGACATCTGGTGGAGTGGTCGCGGTTGCCCCTTCGCTGGCATCCGTCACGACGTACAGCACAAACGGTTTGGCACCGGCTGAGTAATATAGAGATCCATTACACTTACGATATTAAATAGGAGGCTAAAGATAGTATGTACCTATTGACATTTGGCAACCTGTCTCGTATTTCTGATTCACTGGAAACGGGATGGTATGGTATGCATACAGTTCCAGACAGTTTAGTCCCGTTTTTATAATCCAACGGATTGAAGGAAATGGAATGTTTCTCCATTCTTTTCAACCCTTTTTATAACATCTGATTTGTAAATCTTTAATGCGCTTGCAGCACATCTGCGATCGCTGACTAATTTTGGAAAGCATTGCAAAAGCTCATGGACTACAGTAACTGCTTACCATCAGGCGTATGTCTGCTTGTTTGCCGCCTTCTTTATTTATATACAAAAAAGGCGGGGAATATTTTTTTATAGTAAGTAGCTCAAATTAGGCTCTTTAGGACGACTGAATTGAATCAGCATTCTCGTTAAGCGGATTCGCGTTGAAAAGGCTCATCACTACTAAAGACATGAACATGTGTCCTGTACAATATTATGTTTATTAGAAGAATGAAAAAACTTAAAGCTGGAATAAAATTATTATTATTAAACATATCTTTATATAAAACATTAAATAATGTGTAATGGAAATAATATTATACTATTATTTTATATAATAAAATAATATTATATTATATAATAAAATAATAATATATTATATAATAAAATAATAATACTCAATCTGAATCCGAACTAAGTATCAGTTGTATTTATAATGACGAATAGATTTACTTTCTCCTATCCACTTTATCTTTAAGAATAAAAGTGTTTATTTAAAAATCGTCATAAAACGCGACTTTACGAAACAATAGACACGCCCGACTTGCACGAAGTATCGACTAAGAGGTGTGCTTGATAAATTGAAATAGACCTAAAAATTTCAACAAACTATTGTCAATAAAAGTGATGCCTATTGTTTTGGCCGATGAGCATTCATAACGCGAATACATTATAATTCTTATTAATTATAAAGTGTTCCAAAACGTGTAATAATCGTTCTTTGACAATGTAATAAAATGGTGCATCGTTTTTATCTTTATAGTACAAAAAGAGACTATATTATTTAGATTGTCAAAGAACGGTTACTGCATCTTTTATCGCTTACACCATTCTGCGATACATGGTAGGATACTGTTTATAGGATCCATATTCACGGTTTGGACACTAAACTCGATACGCCTTAAAAAAGCAGTGAGTTATCACTCAAGACAATAGATGTCACCTTTTTGACCAATAGTTTTCTTACCAATAGACCAATAGCCATGATTCACTGCATTCTTAACGCGAATCGATAGTAGTATTAAATATAGTTAGGACTTACTTCGCACAGTAACGAATCCAATTCCGCAGAAACGGTCAGTGCCGGCTCCGAGACCAGTGGCTACCACAATAGGATTAGGGATGACCACAAAATCAGTAGTACATGCGCCGTCGTTGACCGCACCTAGAGCGGTACCCAGGACGGTGTTGTCCGCACCTTCAACGTCACCCGTCACCGTGAATGAGTAGATGTCATTAGCGGCCTGGGAATTGATTAAGTTAACTTTACATTTCTTTTGTTTTAAGCAGTGCTGGCGTTATGGGGGTGCAGTGTAGTGTGATCGCCTAGAGTGCCAAATTTACAGGGGCGCTGAATTTTCCAATGATTAAAAAATCAGAAACACTACAAAATTTTCTGTGCTAAAGGAAAGTTTTTCGAAGTGTTAAAAGGTTTCTAGATATATCAAAATGAACCCGCTCAATTTTATATTTTATTTTTTTCTTGTGATTTCGTCCCTTTATAAGGGGGCGCAATAACAATCATGCCCGGGGCGTCATTAACGCTAACTCCGGCACTGGCATGATTCGTCATAATTGAAAGACACTTGTCATAAATTTAATTGCGAAAACAAGATAAAAATAAAACACCGCCTAAATGCTGTTCTTGTCGAACTCACTTCTATCTTTTTACCTTCGTATTTGTCTATCTTACACATTAACCTATTAACTATATCACTAATCAGACCAGTGAAGAAACCAAGTCATTACCTGAGCATACTGTATAGCACAGTAACCAGCCTCCATTCTAATGCATATCCCGTAGTTCAAGTTGACCATCTGCCTAGTGCCAGTGACCAGGGAAGCGCTGAGAGCCTGGTTGGCGGCCGTGCCGTAGTTGAAGCTGTCTATCGTACCACTCAAGCCCGTATAATATTGCAGGCAGCCGTTTGGTGCTGAACATAAATACTCAAATTACAGTATGTCATGCTAGACACTTGCAATTATGCATCAGTCATCAAAATGTTAAACATATAGAACTTGTGTACCTGCTATATTTTCAGATAACGCAGGTTTGATCACGTATCGCAGATAGAAAACAACTTCAGTGGCTTCCAATCCATCTTCGACCTCAATTTCATATCTTTACAATATTTTTACTTCGTCCCCTACTTACTTGCGCGAGCCATTTTCGTACGTCTTTCCTAGATCTATATCACTCAGAAACAATACTTTCTCTTGTAAATTCTAAATATTCCCTCTTACAACTGATGTAGGTGTCGCGATTCTTTTTCTATATACACTACACGCTCATGGAACTTACTTCCCTATTCAATTCGAGATAGTTCTTGAATCTCCGTTCATAAAATACGTTTAGAAACACTACTGTACCAAAAATATTTTTGTATATAGCATATTATATGTCCTCGTTTATATAGCTATTTCTGTAGGTTTAGTATGTATTATTTTACGTTTATTGTTTATCTATGCATTTTATTTTTATAGGTGTACCTATATAATTACATGTATATATTATTATTATTTAGTATACCTACACTACGTACGTTTTTTCTGTTCTGACCAATGTGTCTACCCGTATTTGCGGGAAGAAATCTCCACATGAGATAAGCTTGCCTTTTGTATACTTTTGTACCTTTTAGCTTACAATATATTCTCTCATTTAACCATGTATAACTATATTGCTTTGTGTGTACAATAAAATATAGGTTAAAGAATAAGAGTCTAATATTAATCAGGATCCACTGATTAATGATGATGATAGTGGAAGTGTAGAACGTCAGAAAAGGCATTCACCAGTTCTAATTAGTGGGTAAAAGCTGGAAATGCCCGATTTTCTCGTGGCATTAGGGCACGTACCATACGCTTGTGCATTCACGGTCTGGAAAATCGTGAAGAAAAATACACAAACCTATTCCTGGACAATCGCACCCGAGCTGAGTCAACTTAATATTCCATCTCCTCGAGAATGTGGTTGTTAACGTTGCGATGATAGTGATGGTTATCGCGGTATTGCCATTGAAGTCGACGAAGATGGTTTGTCCAGTATTGTCACCGCAAATGACAGGCACGATGGTGTTGCCTCCGGTGACGGTGACAGAATCAGTAACACAGTTGCCATCGCCATCAGGCTGCGCAAGCACCATGTCTAAGAAGTCTATGCGGAGCTGAAAAAACGTGGTTGATTATCAGCTATTCGACTATTCTGCAGGAATATTGTTCAGAAGTTTAAATATGAAATTTCTGGAACACCCCTGTTCCAGAAACATTCTGCTCAAAACGACCATTAGGTGCTGTTAAGCCGCTCCTGAGAACATGAAACATTGTGGGGTGATATGCAAATGGTTTGATGATCTCACAATTTTTTGGAATAGCCCATAGTCTATTTAAAGTTTATAGCCTTGAAGCCAATTTACCATTTTTGTTCAGAAGCACCACCTAACAATGTAATTGTCAACAAATAAACATAAGAAAATCTTCTCTGCCTACTGACTAGGACACTGCTAAAGCTATTTAGTTAGGCTTACGTAAGTTAGATTATAGTTAGATTTTAATTCCAAAACTTCAGTCGATTGTCAGTAAACAAGGATACCTACCATACCACACTATGTCGACCATATGCCATACCATCAGCCTGTGTCGCCCCATTGCTAGATATGGACTTCTCCCAAAGACCTTCATCACACTGGGTCTTCTGCTCTTCTCATCCAGTCACTACGGGCGACTTTCTTTAAGTCACCATCCAGTCAGTGGTCTCTATTCGAGGACACGTCTCCCCCATCGGTTATTAGTCCTGCGGCATACATGGCATGCCCAATGCCCACTGCCACTTCAGCTTGCTGAAATTGCAGACCAATATGTACACATATTGGTGTGTCACATACATGTTTTGAACAGTCAATTCAACTAGACAAGTCCAATTTCAATCGATAGACCGATAGACGAATTCAGCTCGGTTGGGCAGTATTCGGGAAAATGCGTCCCCACTTCTCGTGGCTTATAAGATAATGTTTGAAGACGAAAGTCATCAATCAATGCGTCCAGCCCGTTATGACGTCCATATGTCTACCATACGGTACCATTACCGAAACATGATTGCTGACAGTGAACAAATGTTACCTGGCAAATATTGTTATTGCATCGGTTTACAATGATGCTGCACGCCGCGCCGCCGGAGTACGCCGCTGGATACCCAGGACTTGTGAAGTACGTGTTGTTCACATTGGTCGTAGAACCACACGTTCGAGCCACTACAGGGAAATATTTTATATAACATCACGTTAGAAAAAGTGGACGTTATAATGATGTGTTTTGGTGTTGACAATCATAAACTGAAAGGCGGAAACATAGATGTAAGACGTACTGATTAATTATTAGTAGTTAGGTATTGATTAATAGGCGACAGCACCTATTAACTCTGTCTGTCACTGTAATATCATTGCCCTTCAACACTACCACTGCAGCACCTTCTTTTAATAGAAGAGCTAATATCAAGAAAAGGTTTTACATTCTCCCTAAGCGAAGCAAGTATTTTTCTTCGTGTCCACGCTTAAGCCATTCGGTATTTTACGTTACTACAAGTATAATGCGTATAGAAACAGATTGTTGACTCGAAGTTGACTCATATAGAGCAGCGCCTTTTTTTTAGAAATACACGTGAGGCACATGTCGTTCATTATGCTCACACTTGAAGATTCGACGTCTTATTAACCATTGAAAATTAAGGATTTCTCACCAATGCAGCACCTTCCTCTTCTAGAAGCGCATGTGCCGGTGATGGTTCCGTTGAGGTTGTTGCATTCTCTTCTTGCGAGGCACGTGCCGTTCATCGTGTTCATGCTCGAGCACTCGGTGTTCGCGAACCGAACTATACTTATGAACGGGAACACTAAAAATTTAAAAAATACATGCTATTTAAATGATCGTTTGAGTTCACGTTCCATGTACGAATGTGAAGTGATATTGTCTTACCAAAAACTAGCCGACCAAATATACATACCAAATAGCATAATTAAAATTGAAAACGGTTTTGCCGTAATTATTTTACAACATTGCCGTACAACGCCTTTTACCGCACGTGTACTAAAACCATTGCAAGTTGAACCCTATATACACTCCGAATCTATCCAGTGCGAATTAAATATGTCCAATTGTCCGACACGAATATAGATAACATTCTCAAAGAAAATCTTAATAACTTGTCTACAGTTCACTTAAATTTAGAATAACGTGAATCATTGTTATATTTGTGTTTCAACTATAGGTACATATTTTATTCTGAAAAACTTCCTTTTACATTTACAGACGAAGTTAAGCATCATTTACTATTAACAAACGATACATCTGTATTTCAACGTTCCTATAGACACCCACCTGCATGTGCACAGGAGATAGCGAATCTAGTACGTACAATAGCTTAGTACACAATGACGTAATCCGTCCGTCCGTATCACCTTGTCTCGTATCCGTGCCAACCGCATGTCGTTCCTAAGAAACTAGACGCGTCGGGTCAGCAAAAATGGCGTATGGCGTATATTATCGTCACATAAATGAACGAACAATTAATTAGTACCGAATTTTTTGACAAGTTAGGTAGAAAAGTTTACTTAAGCAGAATTGATTTCGATTTGATGATAGCCATTTAGCTATATTTTGAAGGGTTTAAAGTATTTAATGTTGGAGCCCCTCAAAGACAACGCTAGCAAACATACGCGCCAGCATACCCCCTGGTGTTGCAGGTGTCCATGGGCGGCGGTAACACTTACCATCACGTGGGACTTCTTGCTCGTCCGCCCTCTTCCCTATAAAAAAAAAACATGGGGCATAACATTTGGGATATACGCGGGTTTTTGTAGAATGTCAGTCTATTTCTAAGCGACATTTTACTTCTCCAGCCTATAAGAGGGTTGAGGTGATCGAGTACAAAGGCAGCTCGTTTTCGGTTAGTTATTAGGTGTTCTCGGAAGGTCAGCCGATGATCTAGAGTGACTCCGAGATATTTGGTCTTCCTAACCCAAGGTATAGTTTGACCGAAAAGCGATATCGGGAATGGGGTGAGATGGGGCCTAGAGCTACAAGAGTCACCTATGGCAAAAGGGAAGCACATGGCTGCACTTTTCTCCAGGTTGACCTCTATTCTCTACATCACAAACCACTCGCCTAGGGCGGTGATTGTGCGTTGGAGGCGTAGAGAGACATTTAGTAAGTTCCTATCTGAGGCGTAAAGGGCGGTGTCATCAGTCAAGAAGACAAGCACTATTCTAGGAGAGTGGGTGATGCCATTGGTGTAGAGGGAATAGAGCGTGGGCGCTAGAACTGAGCCCTGGGAGACTCCTGGGTGGATGAGTGCCTTCGACTCTGTAGCGAAAGGTGCTATTGGTGAGGTAGTCTTGAATGATGAAAATGAGACATTCAGGCACCTCCAGTTGGTACAGTTTATAGATTAAACCCTTTTGTGCCACACCTTGTCAAAAGCCTTCGCTTCATCGAAGAAAACAGGTGCCATTGGTCACTACCTCACCTTGATGGGTGAGGTAGTGACAAACAGGGTCTTGATGGGTCTCCCTTGGTTGAGACCTGTGAGGATGTGCTCCATGATTCGGTGCACCTGTTGGATACAACAGTGGTTGACTCTAAAGCCGAACTGTTCATAGATGAGTAGCCCCTATGAGTTGATGTGACTCAGTTGTGGAGATAGGAGAGTTCTTGAGTAGATTTTAGTCATTGTATTCAATAGTCTAATGGGTCTGTAACTAGAGGGTTCCGAGCGGTGTTTACCCAGTTTGGGGATGCCGATAACGACGCCTTCTTTCTAAGCAACTGGATAGAGATGATTTTTCATTGCAGCATTGTAAATAGCCACAATAAGTGCGATCAGGCTTTTAAACACCGTGTCAGGAATTCCATGGAAGTAAGGTGAATTTTAAGATTTTTAATAATTACCTGAAATTCAGTTATCTTAACCATAGAAGAGAGTCTAAGGACCCCCTCTTATAGAGGCTCGACGCCCCACCTCTCCGTCAACCAAGTCGACGTGTGACGCGACCGGTTGACGGCTAGGGGAGCATTGGGCTTCTAGGCTTTCTGCCAGGCATTCAGCCTTCTCTTAATCGTGAAATAGAGGAGGGTCTTTCAGTTTAGTCCATGGGAGCATGGAGGCTGCATCGTCTGTTTTCATAGATTTCCCTAACCGGCAGTAGGCTGTATGATGGCGAGATCTCTGACGACAGATCTTCCCAGCTGTTGCTTTTGAATTCAGCGATGCGATTCTTTACGTCCCTCTGTAAATCTCGCATTCTGCGCATATCTCTTCACAGAGGAAGGAGTCGTAAGTCGGGTGGCTGCATTCTTGGCTCTTATATATTACTCCCTTATGTCCTCAAGTAAATTTCATCGGCGATCATTCGCCGCTAGTACCTAGAGGAGCTTTGGATTCACTAAGGTGGCTACCGAGTCCAGAGACCGCTGTGTCTGTGTCATCTGCACTGGTTAAGTCATTTGGTATAGAGTCGGGGGGGGGGGGGGGGGGGGAGAGTTAGACCCTTAAGAATTTCTTCAATGCTTATGGGATTGCAGTACAAGGACCTTCTGTAGTAAATGTGGGTGCCGCCTCCTCAGCTAGTTAACTAGTAATTTCGTACTATGTTGTAATGCGCGATTTTGGGATCGCGGTGGCTAGATTACAGTGTTTTGCACCAGCATTATCTTTATTTAATATATTCTGAGGAAATCACGAATCTAAGTGCGTTAGGAGCGGATGCCGACAACGTTGAAAAACGCTACGGACAGACGTTGAAAATTTCAAAAATTTACGATGACGCCCTAAAAAGGCCAAAGGCGCTAAGTATGGGTTTCCCTTATTGGACCTGGGGGCTTAGGTTAGATTTCTAATTTCCTGAAAGTTGATGGCACCGAGGGAAATGCTGACTAAGGCCAGATCCTCCATTACACCAGAACTAGTCTGGACTAGGGTGGAGGTGGTCTTGGGAGACTGGGGTTTAGGGACAGGCGCCGGGGCGACTGGAGTATTCCTCCAGGCTTGCGTAGGCTGCAGGGCAACTAGATTACTTTGTTAATTCGCTTCTGCATATTAACAAAGTAATTTGCAGAAGCGTTGGGTCCATTAAGCATTTAGGTTACCTACTCTGGATTATTTAACTTTCGCTTAGTAATAATATCTTAAAGAGCTAACTCTTTAAGATATTAGCACATGAGTAAATACACATGTAGCACATGTGACAT
The DNA here is from genome assembly GCA_914767545.1 of Sesia apiformis. NCBI lineage: Eukaryota > Metazoa > Arthropoda > Insecta > Lepidoptera > Sesiidae > Sesia > Sesia apiformis. The sequence goes on along the minus strand of OU611947.1, from coordinate 11,289,861 downwards.
TAGTACTTCTAAATAACTAACTTGTGCAGTGATTAATTACTACATACATGCGATTTCCTTTTACTTAATATATTCCGTGGTAATTACAATACTTATGGAGCGGTTTTAACTTAATGTCCGACTTCTATTCACAAACGAGTAGTTGTAGTTGTGATTTCAAACCCCGATCCTCCCAGTAACTACAAACTAAATGTGGCCCGAGTTTTAGTTAACCTGGATTAGGTTTAAAAATTATCTTATGTGTTAATCTGTCATGTAAACTACATATGTACCTACATAATCTGATAGCGATTCGTTCATTTGTAACACAAGAATAAATAAACCAATTTTTTCATTTATTATTTTAGTAAGATTATAATTACGATATCTACGTTAATGCCTACTTATGGATTTTTATTTACATCGTTAATGCCTAGGTACTATTAGCTAGTAGTTCAGCGACAAAGGGAAATTCTTATTCTTATTTCTTTGATATAGATTTTCTCATTAAAATATAATGTTAAATAAATAAGAGAAAGAAGTACGAACTACCCATTGGCAAAAACCTGAAGAATATGTTGCATTAGCACATTACACGCAAATAAAAAGGAACTTACATATTTTGCCTTTCCTGTCTCCATATGCCTCTGAATCATCATCCATATCATCCTCATCGTGGACTAAATACGCAGCGGCAGCTACAAGATATATCGCAATAACCACAAAGAAATATTTTCGCGTCATTTTTGGACTGCTGCCAAATTTGATTATCTCAAAAAACTTTTATTTTTTGTAAACACAATCGAAAAGTGAACATTGAATTAAGTGACAGAATTAGGTCACCCCTGACCACGACGCAATTCTTGACGTAAAATGACTATCATAATGAGGGACGAGTTGTAAACTAAGTTTATATAAAGTAGGTGATAACGGTTGTGTGTTTGTGCAGATCGTTAGGGATGTTACCGTTTTTCGTTTAGCGCGTACCGCATGACGTTCGATGACCTACCTGGTTTCTAAAATTAAAACGCTTAGTGACGTTTCTTACGTAGATGAGTAGCTAAATAATTTGATTGGGCATATAATTTGAGAAACCTAAATACAGTAACGTATTTGGAACGAGATCATGGAAATACCTTCAACTGCCCACTGAACTCCAAACCTATATATACAAAAGCGAATATTGAAATAAAAAAAATCATGGTAGGCTTACTTATCATGGTATGGTAATCTTACCGTATGAATGTATGTAATAAGAACGACTCGCCACCTACATAAGATAAACCTTGAGGGTTGACCTTCCGTAGTTGATTATCTACATATATACGAATAGTATTATAAAAATTATATAAAAGTATTTTTATGGCCATAGAAATAAATGAAAAATAAAAAATAAACTGGAATATGGTAAATCTACTTTGTGTAAAACCTTGAATAAATTTTATTATCCTCATATTTTTAATAGGGTCTTTGTCAAGGAGGAACCATGCGGATGAATCATTTGCGCATGAACTAGATAGATTTCGATGACGAAAGGGATGAAGTAAAGTATCGTAGTTGACATTAATTTTAGCTGCCAAGTGGTAGAATACGTAGACAGATACAATCTCCAGACTCAGCGATTTTAAATCACCTGTAAGAGTACCTATCTATGTTGTTGGTTGGCACCAAATAGGTCCAACTAGTATTTTTTGTATACCGGCCTAAAGGTGTGGGACTTGGGCGTTATAAAGAATCAAGTGTGGGCCCAGCACGAACCACTGCTTCGCTCTATTTGATGCTCCGAACTTTTGAAGTCAGTTTGGTCTTGTTCTCCAGATGACTGGGGTCCCAACCTCCAACTTTTGGGACCCAGTCAACGTCACCTGCCAGTGCTGCTGATAAAGCAGCTCACCCTGCTGATAAACGGACGAGCTGGCAAATATTCTTGCGATGGGAGGACTCTGTCCGCGAATTCCTACCACCCTCCCATTGGAGTCCTCGGCCATAACGGCCTGTAATGCAGCAAGGCCTTGGCGGTGTTCCGGCGGTGAGTGTCGCCAAGCCAGTAAGAGAGGTGTAAGTATATATGCGGAGACTTGGACCAGCAGTTGCCGGGGGACTCAGCGCGCATAGGCGTGATATGGATGATCAGGGAGACTTGGTGAAACGGCTGACCACTGGCCGTCCGCGCTTGTTTGGGAAGCCGAGTCCGGGGATTACTTAAACTCCACCCCGGGAGGCTGCCCCGCCACTCGTGTATAATCTTAATTTATCGATTTTTTACCTATCTAGTCAGAATTTAAATCCATCACAAAGTTCCAGCCAGAATAATGGATCATATATTTAACCTTTCTGATCTCCAGGCAATCGGTCTTATTTTATAAGACCTATTTAGCCAGCCTAGTTACAGATCCTGATTTTCAGTTCAATGTAATTGGGTATAGCAAATGAATAAATGTCTATAATTATTAATTAACTAGGCTACGCCCCACAGTGATACTAGCGCATTTTTGTTCCTTTCGTTTATTTATATATATTTTCCCGGGAAGAAATGTAGTCTACGCCCTTTTTGTGATCCCCAGGAAGGTCTGTGCAAAATTTCAGCTCGATTTGTCCACCCGAATCAAACAAACAAACATACGTTTCATTTTTATATAATAGTAGGTAAGGATATATGCGGCCCGACCGATGTGTCATCCCCTATTGTCTCTGTTGGACCAAAAAAATATGACGAAAATAAAGAGTAAAATTAATCAATTAAGGAAGGAAATTTTGTTGAAATAAATAAAAGTCAACGCAAAGGTGACTAAATTTAATTTGTTCCGAAATGTGAAAATTAGTTTAACATATTTAATCTTACAAACATTTATCACGGGCACCTGTCTATTTATATTACAATAGAGAGTAGCAACCGTTAGGTATTATAGGTAAATATATAAAACACGTGCAATAAGTACATGTTTATTACTTATAGTAACTTTATTACCTGTTGGTAGATGTGACAACTAATGTTCATTATCCATTTCCACTTTCCATTCTAATTAATGTTTAGATTCAAGTTGGAAAAGATACAAATAATTGTTTTATTTGAGGACAGACTTGCAACATTGACTTCATCCAGTTATATGAATTTCATAACGTAAGACTAAGTAACTTTCATATTTCATGACGGTTTAGCAGCAAATAAAAACAAAAGTCAGTGACATGGTCAATCTTCGAAAAGTTGATGACAAATAAGGTTATTTCAAAAGAGCTGACATGAACAAATACAATCAATGTACTATAGGATATGAACATTTAATCACACTGATACAATTGTCTTATCAATAGGTAGATTTTTATTTACGCAGGACGAGATTCTGCTTTATGATCTGATTAAAGAAAAATCTTTACTTTAATCATACAATGATACGTTATCGCTCTTCCCTTCACTTGACCCCAAAGTTACCAATTAACGTAACAATTAATCAGTAACGCACCGAGTTGTTTTGAGTCGTTATTTATTTATGCATTGAAAAATAAAACTCATTCTTCAATGCATCATAGCATTGCTCATTTTCAAACAATTGTTTTCTAAATTCAAACGTTGGACTTTTTCAATTTTTGGACATTTTCACTTTGGGACTTTTTCAATTCAAACTTTTTTGGCACTGGCTTCATCAATAAACAAGTTTTTGGACATCATCCATATTAAACATTAAGTTTTTTGTTCCACCACAATTGTCCAATAAGTTCACCACTTATTTATTATCCTCCATAACATGTCGATAGGGTTTAGTTCTGGGTAATAAGGTGGGAGACGTAGTACGGATAGATCGTATTTTTTCAAAATTTGTTCCAATATAAATTTCTCTTTGACACGTTAACAACTCCTTTTTTTTATCAATAATGTAGCTCTTTTTTTTAAATTTGAAAGCTGGAATGTCGTTATGTCATGTAGACGGTAAATAAATTCTGGATTTTAAATCTTAATAGACAATCATAGGTCACATATATAGCGTATATATATTAATATATAGCGTACTGTGTATGGATTCATTAAACATTTAAGCTACGAACGTTTCAGCTCTTATGAAATTACCTACATATATCAAGTTGTATTAAAGCATCCTTTACATTACTATCATGAAATTTTCATTACTTCTGTTGTAGGATTTGGTGTCCATCAACGATTAAGGGCCATCATGCTACTGGAGCATCCATTCCCCTTATTCAATTTGAATCGACGGATAGAATTTTTATGTTTGCCAATGTTGCATACTATCTAAACGTTGTTATTTTTGGTTCATTGACTTAATCTTTTGTATAGCACAGAAACATGGCCAGCGCAGAAATCAAACAACATTAATGTCCGCTACCTATTTGCCCACTTTTATGCAGTTATATATGTATCTTGATTATTACTTATTTCTCAGCTATAATATAGGTACTCAAATATGTACAAATATTTTAATATGTAGTTGTCTCTTACATTTGAGACTGCTCAAAAATTATTGCCCATAACAAAATCTATATACTTATTTAAGGCAAGCAAAATATTTCGACGTTATGGAACAATAAAAAAACAATTGTTGTGTGAACAACAATAAAAAATATGTTAGTAAATCACACTTCTGGCAACTCTTAAAATTGTACCCAAAAAACATTAATTTCATAGCTATCTTTTCAAAATACGTATATACTCGTATCTCAACTCTATATACTTAACTATAAGTACAAAAAAATATAAAAATGAATTTAAAAACATGTCATTGGTAATAAATTATTTTGTGACTTAGTCAAATTACTTAACTATGTACTTACTACAAACATTACACGTGAAAGAAAAAACGAAAGTAATTGCAAAATAACTATAATAAAACAAGTACAAGGAATAAGCAAGAACATAAGAGAGTGAGGTACAATACTTGTTTTATACAGAAAGACGAGCTTATGACTAACTGTCTTTTCATAAAAAGAACTACAATTAAAATTAAGCTCTCTTTTAGAATATGGCATCTATAGACACGTATGGCAATTAATAAAACTCAAAGAATAGAGTGGGCACCTAAAGTAGATAATAAATGTAGTTACTATATATAGCTTAGGTCTGCTAAAACGTACTTTAAGATATAACAACTAAAACATCGTGTAAATAATTAAACACTCTGTAACTAATTTAAAACAGGAAGTTTATAAAAACAGGATTACGTATTTTATAAAAAACATATAAGTGTGCTATTTTTATATTTCACAGAGCCATTAGTCGCCTAGTGTCTACCCTGGATACATGTCACAGCCTTTTATGAAATCAGTCATAGCCTTTATGAGACGGCGGTACCCGCAAGCCTAAAAACTTACGTCGTTTTGAATAATATCGGAATTTAATTAAATTTTTACGTCAAAATAAAGTGAGGTACATTGAAATTTTTACTAATATAGGGAAGCTTAAAAAACCCACCCCAGAAAATACCTATTGTGAATTTACAGTTCCAATATGCAACTAATATTACAATCATTTGCCCCTCTTATAACTATAGTTAAATTTATCTTTTTTTAATACGTCTTACATTTATGATGAATTCAATCGGGTGTTGTTTGACGAAATTGTTTTCTAATATGTTGTAAACGACCATGATTTCACAAAAAGGCAGCGACAAAGATATCTACGAGTACCTAAAGAAACAGGCTAATTCTTAGATATAATTGTCGTAAAAGAACGATTAATAAATATCTCTTTTATTAAGGCTCTGTCTAAAATTAATTACACATGAAAAAAAAAAATGAATAAGCATCTAGCCTAAATAGAAAACAATCTGAAAACATTTTAAAGACTAGATATGACATGACACTCTGTAGCTTCTCTGTAGATATGTAGTTTTTATAAACTTTTTCAATTTGTAAAATGTGTAATCGTTCCTTTTATATTACATTATTTTTACAACACTAATACAATTTTCATCAAATCCTCATAAGATTAATGTTTGGCTTACCCTTTATTTAATGTTATTTTAAAATTATATTGTAGAACTAAATGCAAGAGACAGTGGCAAGAACAAAAGTGTATGTATTATGTAGGTATATATATAGATACTCATCCCTAATTAAATACAATTTTCAGTACAGTTTCTTTGACTCATGTAGGCACCGTTTATTCTTAGAATACTTATTTTCTAAAATATGAAACTGTTTTCATTCTTAAATGAAAACGAAAATAATATGTAAGTAGGTACTTAAACGTAGGAATGGATATGTACGTAATGAATTTAATGGAATTTTCAACAACAATATAATAAAGGTCTGATGATTTAATTACTACACGTATTTGTTAAAAAATCCAGGCACATAATAAATAATGCGTTCTTAAGCTTAAATGTAAAACTATATATGTACATGTGTCTGAACTATTCCCGAAACCTGAAATTGTTCATGTTTATGAGATAATTAACATATTTTTATTAAAGTATTTTTATGTAAAGTGGTTAGCTTTGTTTTTAGGTTCTGTATTGAAAAATTTTGTTTGAAAAATTGTGTAGAAACTCAAAATTAATAACGGAATCCATTTCAGACATCGGGAATAGTTCGTATACCTCCTGTATGTATAATGACACAGAGAATATAGGTACATTATAATTATGTGAATCGTGCTAAATCATCATGCACTACTGATGTTCATTCTGCTGCTAGATATACTTAATAATATTAAAAAAAAAGCAATAAAATAATTATTGAGAAGTATATGAAGTAAGCATAACTTACAATAGCACAAAATACTAGTGACTATGAATCATGGCAATTGTGTCTTTTAAGGGTATAAACTTCAATCGTATATTATGTAGACTTAATAAATACCTATTAATAAAAAAGTGGAAATGTTTCTAAGGCACGGTTTGCGTAACAAGAAACTACATATAAGATATGTAGACTAAAGGCACTTACGAGTATACATATACCAATTTCATCGTCGATGCCTGTGACGTGACAGTACTTTAATAATTTAATATTTAGAAGAATATACCTTTAAGACACACAAATAAATCTCCTGCGTATATTAAATATAAGGTATCTTATTTTGGGTACCAATGAGCTCAGTCATGTCTAGTTTCATACAAACATATATACATATAAGTTTTTGTTTTATGTGTATGTTGAGAAAATAAATACAATAGTACTTTCTTCAATGGAGGAGTTATTATCAGGCTTATTTTAATATTTAGGTATTATAAATATGTGAAGCTAAATATTTTTCTGACAAACAAAACTTTAAATTAATACCTATTTACATATTAAATTTTATCAAAAGGGGATATACTTTAATACTAAAGGATGTTCCTATTGATAAGACTTGAGAATGCTTAAAAAGAAATTAACGTGCGAACGGACTAAGTTTACACATAGGTTTTCAATAACTTTATGAATTAATATTTTTTTTACGGAATCCTCGTCTACACTGAATACACGAATATCGCTACACATTGATTACGACCATCGATATGGGAATAAACTAATGACACATCGTACATTGTTATCAAAGAAACCTGGTTGGCAAACACATATGAAGCAGATGAACCTCATTAAGCGCATGAGGAAGGGTTCATTAAGAAGTCAAATTTGAAATTTAAGTACTACGTAATTAGAATGATCCATTTTCAAATATATATGAATTAATTAATTCGAGAGATAGAATTCTATTAGACTATAATATTGAGATTTTCTCGTTTTTCACACATATTTAACTATTTAAACGGGTCTTAACGCGAATGTTTACCTTATTTATTTCTTAACTCGACGTTTCGGTTGGGTTGCACCAACCCCATGGTCACGAGCTGACTGAAGAGGCGGGTAGTTCACGTCGAGAGTTGCGAGCGAGCTTCATAGTCCGGAAAATTGTGGCACAAAACACTCACAATATCAGAAGCAGCGTTAGACAGAAATTCGCGAGGTTTAATTTTATTAAATTTATTCCATGTCGAGGACAATTTGTATCCATCTTCTCGATTGAAATTTCTATGTTTCTTTATTTCAATTGTTTCACACACCATCCTGGAGGAATAGTGGCGGTCAGTGGAGAGGATTTTTGGACTATGGAGTTCTATCCAGTGATTGATCTTGGCGTTGAGTAGTACATGGTCCGCTATCGCCGATTTATTCGTCCGGCGATTCTTCACAGCTGCAATATGTCCTTTGACCCTTTCTGCTACGGTGCGCTTTGTTCGGATTATGTACGAACGAACCGAAACGTCAAGTAAAATAAATATGGTAAACATTAGCGTTAAGACCTTTTTAAATAGATAAATATAATATTATAGTGTAACGTGCCTGCTCTAGAGTGCTTGTATAACATATTAAGTATGTATTCTCAAATCGATGATCATGAGTGATGACATTATTAATAAATAAACACGCTTGTTTTATATTTTGATCATATTAATGTTGTATCATTATTTATACAGTGTTCCAATGGACGGAGGCAATAAGGTTGTACCATTATAGCGCCGGTCTTTCATAAGATTTATTAAAACTATTTTAAGACTACGACATCAATTTTGTTTACAAATTAAGTTAAGTTACAATAATTAATACAATACAATAATTAAGTTATAAAATTGTAATAGTAATGGTATATTTTTTTTTTGTTGACATGGGTATATATTATTTGTAAGTTAGGCAAAGCTTAGAAAGATAAACTGTCGTGTATGGCTATGTTAGTGTAAATCGTTACAATTATATAAAAATGTCCGTAATAAATCGAGACTAGAAAGTGTAAAATGTGCGTGTTCGAATAAAACGACCTTTGATTGTAGCAAATGATTAATAGGGTTGAAATATTTTTTAGAGAAATTGACGTATCTTCACAATATTTCAAAGTTTATTTTCGTACACTTTATAATATAAATTGGGTATATGGAAATGGACATGGAGACATGGAGGGGACACGAGTTTAAATAAGACATCGCATTATATACAAGTACAATAATCATAGCACAGCATAGTCTTCAGTACATGAACGTTGATTTTAGCTCCTTGCGCATCGTTTGAAATACACAAGGTTATTTTGTGGTAAAACTATAAAAATGTCACAAGATGTAAATGTATCATTTTCATTTCAGTGGTCAAGGAAAACTAAAAAAAAAAAACATTTTTTTTAATATAAAACAGATATGGCAGTATTTGGAACATTAGGAAGTGGACTGCAAGATACCAAAACAGATAAATTGGAGTTTAAACGACGGTTGGAGTTGACCAAATGACCCCAAACAAATCTCGACATCTAAAATTGCGTCTTTCTTACGATAACGCTCTATACTCTTAAATATTAGGTATTTGTTTTTATGGAAACAACGAAACATAACTAAATAGTTCCAAAAAAATAACATTCACAACCGAGGTCGTAAGATCCGATAACGCGACTATGTATAATATAATTAAAACTAACACTACAAATAACCGATATTTTATACAATTATATTATTTTAAAGATAACCATAATATCTTGGATATTCCTTGCTCTCTTACTAATTTAATTTAACTTACTATAAATTAACTAATCATATCTACTGAATACTTAGAGCTTCACGTTCCGGGGTGCTTGCAGACACCGGTGCTGATGCAGTGAGCAATTTATAATATTATCACACATCTCATTGATTACAATTTAGCCTGAAATCTTCTAACATTTTGTTAGTGCGACATTATTTTCGGCGGAATCAAAATTATTTGTTGAATTTTGTAACATACGACTACAGATACATTACGAAAACATTGCCCATCGGCTAATCTGGAAACATCCGAACGTGTCATCCACGTCTATGCGATAAAGTATCTCGTAAGCATGCAATCAGTATAAACATGTATAAGTATGCAATCAGACGTACGGTAATTCATAGACGTGGATGACGCGTTCGGGTGTTTCCAGATTAGCCGATGGCCAATGTTTTGGCAATGTACCTGTACCTACTTATTTCAATGAGATAGGGTTGAACACAGATTAATTTGTATATAGTTTTAATGCTCTGCATATAAATGCATCTGTAGCACAATTTTGTCTTTTTTAATTGTGATTTATTAAAATTGACAGATTGGTTTTCATTCGTTTTAGATCAAGGGAATGATTTCGAGGCAGATGAATGCGTCGGCGGTCGACATGTGAATTTAAAATGCGAATAAACACCCATCATTTATTGTATGTACGGCATGTTTACGTGAACTAAATATTTGTATGCTGAATTTAAATCTACTTAGTTTTATAAATTCGAATTATACTTAATACATCTGTCAAATTCTCGCAATCCAATAACCTCTTTGGATTAAGTTGACTACTATCAAGTGATAAAAGGTCCCCATCTCTTTTTTATAGTTATTTCAGAAATGACTGTAGTAGGTATGGCTTGTTTTGAAATACCTGACTACTGTACGGTGTTAAAACGGTGTTTTATTTGACTTGTTGTTGTTGTTGTTGTTCTTGACTGTTTCAATTGTCACAATAGACAGATTGATTGTGTCTGTTTCCATTGTCACAGAAGACAGATTGATTGTGATTGATTCAATTGTCACAGATTGATTGATTGTTGACAGATTGATTGTGATTGTTTCAATTGTCTCAGTAGACACATTGATTTTGATGTTTCAATTGTCACAGTAGACAGGGGAATAAGATATTCACCTACTATCTTCAGAGCCTAAGCCAACCTCACCTGCTGGTGATGCACCCTGCTGTTAACTAACGAGGCAATGGCATTCTCTTTTACCCAGTTGCGGGGAACTACAGGCGCATGGGCGTGACATGGTGGTGTGGGGATCGGGGAGACCAGGTGAAACGGTTATTCGCTGACCGCCCACGGGTTGTTGGGGCCCAAACCCGGGGATATCTCCACCCCAGGAGGCTGCCCCGCCGCACGTGAAAAGTCCCTTGGGGTAGCAGTTGTGCCGGAGGAGACTGGAGTTGAACCCGACTGATGCCCCCCCCCCCCCCCCCCTCCCTTTCAACGCTCACCATAAAGAGTAGTTGGGAACTCAAACTACCGACCGCGTGGGAAGAGCAACCAGTAACTTTGCCTTGGCCTATGGTTTCTCGCAGTTAGTGTCCTCATCTTACTGGACGGACCTCCTGCTGACTACGCGGTCGAATGACTACAATGTTGTTGTTGATGCTCCGTTGGGGTCATTCGACCATTCTATCGTTCAAACTGCTGTACCAGGAAATCCGTGCTAACCCATTCACAGGGAATGCGCAATGTCTGGCACTACAAGTTAGCAGATTACGATCAGTTGCGTGAATTTTACACTTCTTATCCTTTCTCAACGGATGATCCAGATACTTGTGCAGACTCCGTTGCCGACTTGTTGTTGCAGGGCATGGAATGTTATATTCCTTGTATCGTGATACCCGTAAGTGGACGGAAACAACCTTGATTTAATCAGTCCTGCAGAGGTCCGCTATAATAAACGAGCTGCTTATAGGGCCTGGGCCAAAGCATCTGAAGATCCGAATGCCACCGACTTGAGGAAGAAATTTAACGCTGCCTATATCTACAAGATATACCTATACCTACTGTCAAGGCAAGGAATGAGCACATCCGTAGTACTGGGAATCGACTAGCAAGCTATTCTTCTTGAAGCCGAGATTTCAGGTCGCTCACCAAGGCTGCTGAGGATAACTTTTGTCAGTCGTCCCTCCCACCACTGCGAAAACCCGATGGCTCATTGACTCGTGGGGCGAAGGAGAAAGCTGATCTCCTGGGCTATCTATCTTTTGCCTCAAACTCGTCTCTGGATGATAGAGATGCCTCACCGCCGTCTCTCTTACGGTGCGCAATCTCCATGCTGGAAATCTGTTTCAGTCAGCGTGAAGTCCAGCGAGCTCTAGCATCTCTTGATATCCGAAAGTCGAATGGGCCAGATGGTATTCCTGCAGTGGTGCTCAAAATATGCGCTACTGAGTTGTCTTCGGTGATTACGCGACTCTTTAGGCTCTCATACTCTACAAAAAGCTTCCCGTCAGCATGGGAGGTAGCTTTGTTCTCCCTTTGCCTAAAAAGGGTGACCGCATCGAACCGGCCAACTACAGGACAATAGCGACCACCTCCTTATTCTCCAAGGTGATGGAACGTGTTATAAACATACAGCTTCTTGGGTACCGAGAGGATCACCAGCTGATTAGCGACCGTTAATATGGATTACGCCATATTCGTTTAGCTGGTGATCTTTTAGCGTAATTTACACATAGCTGGGCTAACGTTGTTGAGAGTAGAAGCGAGGCTCTAGCTGTTGGTCTAGACATTGCGAAAGGTTTTGACCGGGTAAGGCACAAATCGCTACTGCAGGTGTATCGTATTGCAGGTGTCCATGGCGGCGATAACACTTACCATCACGTGGGATCGTTTGCTCGTACGCCTACTTCCCTATAAAAAAAGACAATTGTGATTGTTTCAATTGTCACAGTAGACAGATTGATTGAGACTGTGTCTGTTTCAATGGAAATGGGCCAATTTTTCCAACACTCTAATTTTTGTGTATAGAGTGGACCAATATAGATTGAACCATAAATAGGCAGTGTTAGAAAGATGATAATCGCAGAGTTATAACATTTTAAAGTCTTCATTTGTACACAGTAATGTTATCGGCGTAATGGATTTCGAAACGAAAACAAACATAACATTTTACAACCGAAAAATAAGACTTGAAATTTTCGAATCTTTTTCTATACATTTTTATATACTTTTCTATATTGGTAGGGGTAGAAAATACTTACATCAATGATTTAACACCTCTGATTTCTGCAACATTATATTTGTCACTGGTCTTCACGTACGAGTACTCTACAATCATACATAATTTTAGGCAAATTATTGGAATTTGCTCGTACACATAGAGCAACAACGATCATTGTGCAGTTTCGTATGCAATGTTGTCGTAAATAACGAGAAATTCAAGCTTAGAAAGAAAGTGACGTTTATTTTTATCTGTAGTGATATTACTTTTTTTATACATTACCACGAAAGTAGGAATCTTTACAGTCGTAACTGTGACGTCATCGCCTATATTTCACATTTTTTGCTATAACTTCCTAGTCCTTGGTCAAACAAATGCTCGTATCAGATGTTGTACATGTCTAATTAAAAAATGACACCATCCCCATTATCACTAACAACAACAAGACAAACAAAACACATTTTTAACACCATGCAGTAGTCAGGTACTTGAAGACAAGCTATAGTATACTACTGTCCAGAGACATACGATAGTTTTGTCGATTAGCCAAGTAAAAAAATTTCTTCGTCTCTACAATAACAAACTTCTAACTTAAATTAAGTTGTAAAGTTTGTGTGCAATTTTGTCACGGCATGGTTTAATTAATAGCGGTGGGTTACGCAAATATAAAACGAAATTATTTTCTCATTAAGTAAGTACTTAATTAAAAATATCCATGTAATGTACATTTCTAATTTATCAGTTACGGTGTCCCAATGTTCCCGTTCCGTTAAAATATACTTAAATATTTTTAAATGTATATAAATATTTATAAACACATGCATTTTGGGTTGTTCAATAGATGACTCTGCTCTATCCATTTAAAATAATGTATCTAAAGCGATTTCCTTGGTAATGCTGTTGAATATTGTACGCATTTTGTTTTTATAACGAAAATACAATTTACATGGTTAACTGGTAGCACGATAATGTTCACGCGTCGAAACTACCTTCATAAATAGCATTTATTAAGATGGTTACAATTCTAATCAAACAAGTATAAGGAGAATTACGTAGCGAACTTCCAAAACATGCATCTAAAATCAATGTACCTAAGACGTAGAAAATATTTATTCATAATTTTCTGACGCAATATCGCGTTCGCATTCACGTTTGAGATCTCACATCAAAATACTGCTTTCCAAACAATAAAATTCTCTTTACGTATTGTTCGAAGCGTGAACTTTATTATAATTATTATGAACTATCAAATTGTTGATAGGTACACATGTAAAGATATCATGTTGAGTATCTGTGAGGAGCGTGTCGTCCAGTGCCCGGTACCCGGTCACAGCGCGCCGTATAGAGTGTCCATTAGGCTCGTGTCCAGGTCGCACTCCAGGAAGATGCTTTCGGTGCATTCCTCCTGGAAAATATATTAATTTCACTTAATTCTACAGATTTAGAGACCTTTCTAAAAAAAGGAAATCTTATGGTAGTACGTTTTAGATATTCTAGAAGCAGTGCCGTTTTGATTAGAAAAACGTATCACAAGCAAGTAAATTGAACATATGAAGAGGGAATATTAAATGAATAAACGCTATAAACGCACATGTTTTTAATTAAGTATAAGCTTAAGGCTACGGCTAGTTGCATTTCATAATGAGACTTAAGAAGTTAGACACTTAGTACAACCAAGTATAAAACAGAGTTACAGGCTACTAAAAACTTATTTCTTCGCAGGCTATTACTAGGTAGGTAGAATTATTAGTTTTTATGAAAGTCTAAACTTTTTGCGAAGTGCTAAATTACAGTAAGTGGCATATATAGTTCAGAAAATTGAAGCTTTAAAAAAAATTATTTCATGGAAGATTGAAATAAAAATATCACGGTTTCGGATCGTAGTATCAACGTTACATTATGACTACATGTCATCGCCCCAGATGGTGTAGCTACGAACATTACGATGTTCCTTGTAACATCCTACCTAAGTTGTCAGCGCCTTACCTGGGTGTTATGAGGTGCGGGCGGCTGGTCCCCGCCCCTCCTCGCGTGTCATTTGGACGTCTTCGGCAAGTGCCGCTTCATGTGCAGCGCGAGGTGATCGGAACGAGCGAACGAGCGTTCGCATACCGCGCATTTGAATGGCTTCGCGCCTGTATGCTTGCGGTAGTGGCGCGTCAGCTCGTCCGACCGCGCGAACCGCCACTCGCACTCCGGCCACTGACAGGTGTAGGGTTTCTCACCTATATGTAATGTTAACAATACCAATTATTGCCCAGCAGATTTACGGAACCGCATAGCATATCGGTTTAGCCATGTGTCCGGATTTATAATAGCACCACACCACCCCTTTCCCCCTATCCCCATGGGTGTCGTATAAAAGATGCCCAAGGGTAACAAGCACCTACACCACCGCTAAAAGATTGGACTGTGCATATGATGTTAAAAGGGCTGGTTACGGCATATCATATCGGTTGCTGAGATGTTAAAGTTATATGTTAACGTCAATATGTGGTCGTGATATATACGTTTATTGACATGTTTAATTAAAAACTTATAGCATCAATATTTTGAACGCGTAGATATAGCATTTATTTTCCACTCACTTGACCTATCGACCTATTCACTTTTCGTAGTAATCATGATATCTCACGATTGTCAATTGCCTTGTCACCTAGTTTTACACCTTGTTAGGAGAATGTGACCAGAACGTTCTATATATATTTTCCAATATTTGTAAGTTATAATTTAAGTAAGTATTTTATGAATGATTGCTTTTGAAATTTTGTTTTAAATTTTTTCGGCTCGCCGTTGTGTTAATACAATCGTTCGAGTTTTATTTTGAGTTGGCTCTTGTTAACCGACAGGTATATCTAGTTAGTTGCCTAATGTCCTCAACATTGACTAACCAACGTGGTGCACCGAAAAACATATTTCTAAAATTAACCAATGTGGACCATTAACATCAGTTACCATCACATAACAATCATAGCATCATTTTAATTTGAAGACACTTCTACATGTCAAGTTTCTGTTTGTTCCCTAAAGTGTAATGAAACACGAATCGTCTAATGTTGTCTATAGGTACTCTAGTCTTGTAGCTAATGGAGCTACCTAGTTAATGGTTTATTTGAAGGCTCGCATAGAACATAAACCGCCACACAAAAGCCTCCAACTAATGTGGCCGTGTATACCAGAACATAATTTTCTTGGGCATGTTAAATAAATTGAACTAGTGTCTGTTTAAGAGCTTTTGAACTATAGCTAGTGACAAGATTCCGCTCATTATTGTTTAACACCTTAGACTTTCGCTTTGCTCAATCTTGTTTTCAAGTTGCTGTAATTAAACAAATACAATTATATTTGTAAGGACTGTAGAGTTGTATATTTTTTTCCAGCCTACTTACAACTTACAGATATGTTTGGAAATACGAGAAACTTAAAATATAAAAATTTTAGTCATACGTATGGATATTATGCAATGCCGCAAAGGTTATGAACAACTCGCAATGACAATGTAATATTTAATGTGATTATTAATAAATTGTTTTACCTGTGTGTATCCGCTGGTGGGCTTTCAAATGCGAACTCTTTGTGTACACCTTCGTACATCCTGGAATGGATTAGAAACTTTAATGTGAATATTATAATTTAAAAAATCCTAAAGTTTATCCAGTAAGAGATCTCTGTTGGTTGGCAAGTTGGTTACATTAAAACATGACTACATACTGCCGAGAAGTCAAAGAAAGAAATAAAAGTTCTGCCATAAACGAAATAATGCTCATATCATCTTTAGGACAGGCCGTTTTTCGTACAACTGAATGAATTTTGAAGTTGAAATGGAGTTTTCCTGGTATTAATGAGGCAGTTGCGATTTATTGTGTGTACGTCTAATCTGCGCTCTTCTTTAAAGAAGTTCATGTTGAAATGCAGCGGAAGACCTCAGGAAGGAAGTCATTCTATGATCCTTGGAATCGCAGTATGAAATGTGAATAACGTGAATAGTACGCGACAACTCCCTATCAAGAAACTTCGAATGTATGCAATATGTGTAAATGAGTTGTAATATTACGTGGCTGTTACTACTTATACGTAGTTACTATTTTGACCAGCTTTTATTGCTTAAAATGTTATTAAATTTAAGTACCCTCCAAAGAGCGAGCAGCTTATGTACTTGTATGATTGTCACAGAGATAACAGTTGGGGCAGCCGATAAAATGGCGCACAAGACAACGAAAGAAGTCAAAATAGGTTGGAGAATAAAGATGAAAGATGTAGATCACGGAGAGAAGTAGTAGAAGAAACTCTTATTGAAAAGTTGTGAAAGAAGAGCGATAACACAGGCGGTCGACCACTCACGTAATGGTTTGCGTTGTTATCTCGTTACAGGCGGTCAGTAAATATTTCTTCCCGTGACAGCTTGTATACAAACTCATCATCTCGGGAACATCTCGCGTTCCCCCTTATAGGGGGGGCGGAATAGTCAGTGCCGGGATTTGATCCCCTTCTGTAGTTGTGCCTCTGTCCGCCAATACGGACAGGTTTCTGAAGTGACTCTTTTGGGTCGTGGCACCGCCTCAGAATTCTTCACGCCACCCTTGCAGTATTAGCCCACCGGGGGAATTCCGCTTGTGGAAAACCCAGTGAGCGACTAGCGTAGGCAGCGAATTAGGACGTCCCATCAGTTGACGCGTCCTCGAGCGCGATCAGGTCGTGCAGAAAGGCCTTGCCATCGGGCGGCTGCGTGTGCAAGGGCGCCAGTCCTCTGATGTGAGGGAGGCGCAACGCATCAACGCGGGCGAACACGGTTGTGGCAAGGCGGCAAGTATACAAACTACACTTGTAGTTTGTATATCAATTGTTATACTGAATATAATTGCACTGTGTCGTATTACGTTGGACTTTATAAAACACGAATTGAATATATCTTACCTATAAAGTCGCAGTGGTGCACTCTCCGTTTTTCCAGTTCGGGGTTATTCCGCCGGTTGTATTTAACCTGTTGCGGGTGTGCAAGTCGTGAGTGCGGAAGCGCCGTGTGCGTGTGCGTCACTAGCGCTGGCGCCTGAGACGGCAACTGAGGTGGCTGTGGCATTGGCTGGAAATTTTGCATATTCATTTACATTACTGTATTCATTCACCTGTTGCGTGTATCTACAACACAAATATAGTGGGCTGGATGTCATAGCTGCCTGTCAGAAGTTGGCGCTAAACTCATATTCGTCGCACCGTTCGTTCAATCTGTTCCTACTCGTGTCGCTAGCCAGTCGATACAAATCACAAAAACGCCTAATTGCACTATAATCAATATATCAACTATAAAATTCCTCAAAAGTGGTGTACCGAGTTAAGCGAGATGTTTAGTTTCACCAGTGAGTGGTATTCCATCATTAAAATTGACTCGTATTGCGACACGCTTGATTTCCAGACAATTTCGTGAACTTGCTTTGTCTATTTATGTCTATAACCTACACGAATAATATGACTGTAGAACTTGAGATCTCTCCCATACCTAACCGTACTACAAAAAACTTCGTTATGGTGCGGAATAGAGAGACTATTATACTAAGTGTTGTAGTTACACGAGGCCCTTAGGAACCTAAGCAGGTAGTGAGGGAAACATCCCTTATCTGTGATGATGACTGATCATAAATTGTAGGTGCAAAATACAAGTTCAGTAGTTAGTTCTCATTAGTGTTACCGAAAAATACCAAAGAATACCTAAGTAGCTCACTGTTGACGACGGGCACGACACCCGGCGGGCCGGGCGGATCGGCCGATCGTATATTATCTAAGACGCGCAAGTGCTCCTTACGGTGGATCGCGTCCGGACGCAACTGGAGCGCTGGAGGGTTCTCTTGGGGAAATGAAACTCGTAGGATGACTGTATTTTTTTTTGAATGGGTAAATTCGTGTGGCATTAATGGCCTTTCAAGAGTCACCGGACATGTATGGTTTAGGGAGAGCGCAGAAGGCGCTCAGCCAGGAGCAGAAAGTGTGTGTAACGACGAGCCTAAGGGCTTCCGCGCCGATAAACCGACGGAAGGAACGGACGTCGGCTTAGGGCGTTGTTTTGGGAAGGTACCGCGGGATCGCAAGTCGGTGAGAAGAGCCCAGGCACGTGCCGATACCTGGTAAAAGTGTTGGCTGAAGGCCGGTGTGTGTTCACGGTGTAGCGAGGATGAAGTCCTCGTCTCCGCCGGCGGGGACAGTGTATATGTGAAGTCTATGAGTGTAGTGTAGGAACCGCATTGGCAGCAGTAATTGAATCGTCGGGGTCGTCTAAGACGTGCCGAGGAAGGCGACGGCAATAGGGAGGGTCAATCCTATGGTGGACATAGATTAGGCTGTCAATTACTAGGGGGTTGGGATGGTGAGGGACTCTGTCATAGTAACGTCGGGCGGAATCTTTCATGTATTTGACGATGGAGGGAAGTTCCAAGTCCTTGTTTAGGTCGACATTGCGAGAGTACCATGGAGCAGCCACGGCCTTATGCACAAATCTATTTTGGAGGGTTTGGTGTAGTTTAATGTTGGAAGGGGCTGCGCGTGAGACGTTCACTAGCTAAGGTCATTATGGCACATTCGCAGCTTTTGTACAATGTCAGCTTATTTCTAAGCGCCATTTTACTTCTCCCACCTATAAGAGGGTTGCGACGACCGAGTACAAAGGCGGCTCGGTTTTGAACAGTTTATATGTATTATCGGAAGGTTAGCCGATGGTCTAAGTTGACTCCAAGATATTTGGTCTTCCTAGTGCAAGGGATAATTTGACCGAAAGAGGATATCGGGAATGGGTAAAGACAAGGCCTAGAGCCTACGAGTACCGCTCTTAGGAAAAGGGAAGCACATGGCTGCACTTTTCTCGAGGTTGACCTCAATCCTTCACCTCACAAACCGCTTGCCTTAGGCGGTGACTGCACGTTGGACTCAGTAGACGAGAAAGGAGAATTGTTTCGTAGATTTTAGCCATTGTATTCAATAGGCTAATGGGTCTATAACTAGAGAGTTCCAAGAGGTGTTTAGCCGGTTTGAGAATGTCGATCACGACAACTTCTTTCCAAGCTGCTGGAAAGAGATGATGTTTCATTGCGGCATTGTAAATAGCCACAAGAAGTGCAACCAGGTTGATCACGTGACTGCATTTTTTGGCCCAATTTGGCCCTTCTTATATACTTAAACTATGTTACACAACTAGAGTTACACACAATAGCATTTTCATCAAGAAATTAAACTAGGCAATGCAAAGATTTACTCAGTTTATATTCGGCTATCGGGGGTAACGTGGAAAGAGGGTTGAAATATAATAAATATAAGGTTATATCTATTCTTGCACTTTTTATCTTTTGCCTTTAAAAAATTATACTACGTTTTTAAGATTAAATTAAGTTATCATGGGTAAGTACGCTTCAAGTTGAAGTTAGTCACAGGACAAAAATCGTTGTTAGCTAAGTATGTGAAGATTTATAGGTAGTTGCATTATTCTGTCTATGTTTAGAGGCATTTACTGGTTCTTAGTGCAATAAAACTGTCTGTTGCCCATTATTTTTTTTTAGAGCTAGACCTTTAAATATCCCAACCAATTAGGTGCTGCATGAAAAACTGCTGTGGATATGCAGCTTCTCATACTTTCGTACAACACCCGCAATCTCTGTGGTATTGCAGGTGTCCATGGGCGGCGGTGACCATTTACCATCTCATAGCCCGCCCGCTCGTCTGCCACATGTTCTATATAAGTAATATACACTATATAAGTAATTCTATATAACTTCTATATAAGTAACTACAGTAAGTAATATAAGACACAATTATTATAGACAGAAGTTTGTTATTATCACTTACCGTCAGATGCACCGTCTGCACATCTCCCATCTGTAACACAAAGTGGGTTTTGTAGAACAGGATTTCGTTCACTCTACTTATATTCAATTCTAAGTTAAAAGGAAAAATACATAGATAAATATTATCCGTGGTAAAATATAAATATTATCCGTTTACACATACGTATGACGATAAATGACGACATAATGCATATTAATCATGCATACATAGCGTCCGAACTTGTATTATGCGGGTCTACCACTAGGCAGCGGAGACACTCAGACTGATGGTGTTGCATGCGACGATGATGCCTGTCAAAAGACTGTTTAATATACCTGTGTATGGTGAAGAGGGTGAGCCGCGTGGTGGGGCTGCGCGTGCGGCGCTCGCAGCAGCGGCGGCGCGTGATAGGGCGGCGGAGGCGTCCGGCGTGCGCCACCCTGCAAGCAATGCAATGATTTCGTCTCGGCTACCACTACATATTAAGAAGGGATAATTCAACTACCACTAATAACGTTAGGTATTATTAAAGTGAAATTTATAATGGGATTTCTTTTATCTATCCTTCCATAACGTAATAAAGAGCAACGTCTTAGTTTAATTAAAATTATTTATGAATTCAGTTACCTCAGTACAGTCAAAATTGCACGTCCATCCTAGAAATTACAGAAGACATACAGAAAATATAATAAAATAGTTCGCCGAGCAAAAGATGGTACCATCTGTCGCTTCATCGCAAGCAATCGCAAAGCATTCTCACAAAAATCCAAAATTACCTGAATAGAGTTTCCTGGGCTGCCCTGGTCGGAACCGGGGGGCGTCAAAGGAGACATGTAGACTAGCCTCGACGGAGGGTACTTGGCGAACGAAGTCGCCGGCTGTGGTTGGGGTTGATGCTGTGGCGGTTGAGGATGCGCGTACGAAGGCGGCGCACACAGTCTTTCCGTCTTGATCTCCAGAGGGCTGAGTAACGGTGTAGCACATTCTTCGAGCAGTGGGTCGTCTGCCTCAAGCTTGACGTGTGTGGCTCCAAGAGGAGCGAGCATATTTGCATTCTCAGGGTCGATGTTTCTGATGGAGGAGGCGATATCCTCCCAGAGGGCAGGACGGAGGAACGCATCATCGCGGGAGGAAGTGCCGCCGTCAAAGAGGTCCATGTGGGCGGGCGCGTGCGAGGCGCCCTCTTGCTTGCAGAGTAGCGACTCTAGGTCAGATGTCTGTAATAAAACAACAACGGAATATACTTATTATGTATTACAATATGAACCTAGTTCTGTGAAAATAACTATATCTATATTTTATATACCTATTGGTGGATACTCTGCTAGTGCCCTCGACTTCATGTGCGGAGACGTTAGAGTATGTGTGGTCAGCTTCACGTGGAAACTTTATAATTGATCTAGATAAAAAGTAGGTACCCTAAATGTTAATCAAATATACCTACCAATAAACCAACTATAAACTAAATATGCCAAATTTCATTAAAATCCATCCAGCAGTGAGTGATGCACGTTCAGGCAGACAGACGGACAGACATACGAATATAGACAGGCATAAACGACGACTTTATCGAGATAATACTAAATATACAGACACGGCTTTATTACAATTTTATTACATGTTACATACATAGATATAGTAATATAGAATGCCGGACACCTGAATCAAGTCATTCTGCATTTTCAGTTTTGATGCTCTGAAGCAGAAAAAAATGTTTGACTGATCATAAAGTATTTATGCAGTTTTGAAGCTGGCATACTAACCATCTACTATCATTTCAGTATGCCATTGTTCCAAATTTGTATTCAGAGTACTGAAAAAAATCAGTTTAAGTGTAACAAGTCGTGTGTCCGCCTTTTTCATGGGGAAGACTCGTATTGGATTTTAGAAGAAAACAATGGTTTACTTAAAAATATAATTTATTCCGTAACTCAAAGAGCGTTTAAGACGGTCGACATACGGTTTGGCATGGAATCAATCAATATCACTATGACGTGCTGTGGAATGTTCTCCCATTCTTCCTCAATGGCAGTTTCAGCTCCTGCAAGATCTGCGGAGCTGGGTGGTGAGCTCGAACACGCCTCATTAGCGAGCTCGAACACGCCTCATTAGCTCATCCTATACCGAGGACGTCCATCTGCTAGATGGACAGACGACCTCATAAAGGTTGCGGGCACCCGCTGGATGCAGGTCGCTGCCGATAGGTCTAAATGGCGGACAATGGGGGAGGCCTATGTCCAGCAGTGGACGTCCAAGGGCTGAAAAAGACGAAGAAGAAGATACCTAAATGCTCTATTTGATTAATATCTGGGCTTCTTGCTGGCCATTCCATGACTATGATACTGACATTATGAAGGTATTCCCTGTTGATTCCTGCAGCTGTGCTCTTGCATTATCATGCATGCAACAACCCAGCATATGGCATCACATGAATCTCTAGGCATTGACGAATGTAACCGTCGCCATTTAGTGGTGGCAGCCGTGGTCCTGCCACAACCTGAAGTCCGGTTTTGCCTTCCGCGGAAATTCCTCCCCCGACTGTCCATGACTCCATAACTCACTTTATCTTCAATACAGCACTGTACAAAACGCTCTTCCTGTCTTCGATACACCTTCCGCCATTATCATACAGCATAATCTTGGATTCATCAGTGAAAAGTATTTGGTTCCAATTACGTTGAGTCCAATGCAAATGTTCGCGCGCAAATTGAAGGCGCGCCATTCGGTGAGCTCGTGTTAGTTTGGGGCCATTAGCTGGCTTATATGGTTTTATAACACATTCTTCGAGTCTCCTTCAAAAAGTCCGAGCGCAACAGCCTCTCCATGAAAGTCTCGAAGCTGTTCTTGGATCTGTACTGAGGTTAGGCTACGATTTCGTAAGCTGGTCGTGACGATAAACCAATCTTGTCTTTCCGTCGTCACTCGGAATCGTGGTTCGAACGAATGAAATTCGAACGAACTCGAACGTGATTCTCCTGGATGACGAACGAAGCCACCAGTCTCTAGGTATCGATGGTACACTCTTTGAACAGCAGAACGCCTTCACCAACGTTGTGCACTCACATTTCTCTGACTAAGCCCAGACTGAAGAAGTGCCACAGCATTCGCTAGCCGCGCAACTTCAGGCGCAGTATCCATAATTTTAAAGTCAAAATCGGTTCGAATCTCAGAAAAAACAATTTAATGAAACTTTTATTGAAAAACTACACCAATAAATAAAAAACTGCTCCAATACAAACTTTCTGCTTCCTTCTTTTTTTCAAAACAATGAACTGACGCGGCTTTGCTCCTGATGCTCCTGATAGTGAATATGCCAGCTTCAAAACTGCTTAAGAACTTTTTCTTTGACCTAATATTATTTTTGTTTCATAAAATTCTTTATGCATAAAATTGAGGATGGTTCGATTCAGGTTTCCGGGAGTGTAGATAACTATGACAATATCTGGATTCTAAATCTTTTTAAGCATTTAAGTTATAGTAGGTAAGTAAAAAATGAACATGGCGCAAACAGGAAGTGAAATTTAGTACCTAATTGAGAAATAAACGGTTCTTGCATAACCACTATGGAAACATTATGATAATCCAATCAGAATTGTAAATGTTTAAACTTTAAATCTTTCAACGTAAGTTATTATCCTAAGAAATTATACAAATTCTTTGATCACAAAGACCAATCCCACGGGGCAGCAAATTACAAACGGACATTATATTGGCTTTTAACTAAATTCTTATTAACGCAATGACCATCAGAAAATCTTTGTGAACGTGAACGTTTTGTAACGTTTGTTTATATACAATAGATTTTAGAGATGAAAATGGTGTCAAGAAGATATTCCACGGTTTTTCAAGACAGATGGTACAGATTTATGGTAAGTGCTCGATGGACGCTAATCGGCGACATTAGTACGGTATGTGGCAACAAGCACAAAGGGCTGTTTTACTTTTTAAAATTTCGCGTTTTGTACACATTATATATTTTAAATTAAACACCTTTCATTTCTATTCGACGTTTCAGCAGGTGTGGTCACGAGTTGGCTGAAGAGAAAAGGTTGCGCAGAGTGAATCCTGATTGAAACTAAAGCCTTTAATTTTACGCGTTTAGACTCGATTTACAATATAACATGGCCGTTTGTTTACAATAACGTTGTGTTATATGCAAATTTAATCGATCGAAGGGAAGAGAAGTGTCAAATTGCAATGTAATGTTTGAGAATAAGTTGAATAATGTTAACGGAAACCAGTAAATGGATAAATGTAAAATCACACAATTAGTCATAAGCAAATAAGATCAGTAATTATTACAATGTTTCGTATCGGCATTAAACGTTTTCACAATTTCTCCAGTGTCGTTTGAGGCGAGGATCGTTGCATCGCAGCGCCTGGCGCAGCATTAGCATACAATGGGGCGCGGGCCCACGCGCGCGCGCAGGTGACGAGACGAGCGCGCATGCGAGATGCTTATAAACTGTCATGTCGGAACAGATTTAACCCAGCTTTGTAATTAGTTTAAGCGGGGCAGATGGATATGGACGCCGGCAGTAACGGTATGTGGTGAGGTTTTGAAGAAGTAAATTTTAAATTTAATTTTAAAGTAGCTGCCTAGTTCCTCATATAAAAAAAAATTGGCTGGCGTATAGCTGACATAGAGAATACCTTATTATACTTTCACTGACTTAATCGATTAGCTTTTTGTGTAAGAAGTGAATAATGATATTTCCGTCGGTATTCCGTCTTCTGGATAAGTGCCTCCTCATGTTCGCTTTCTTGTGCATGTGCATTCTTGTGTATGGGCCTAAAACGTCAGGCTGGTCAAGCGTGGTGGCGAGTTCACTCTTTTTGAGATGGTAAGTATAGTTACTTAAAGCTTGTGGTACCTGCTTTGTTACCGGTATGTTGTCTTTTATGACAGCTAGTGAAAGAGATGGGTTGGTGCAATTCTAACAGCACATGGCCCTGTTAAACTCAATGTTCAACAATAGAATACCCTATCTATGTAGTGGATTCAAAGATTTACAAAGACGAAAACACCGTCCAGATTCGAACAATCAGTTGCCTTTGAATAAACGAATGGGAACAGATTAATATATTTTAAGTTAATAGGTAATACCTATATTTTTATTGTTAATTATTCATTGTACAAATATTTACGGTTCTAGCCAGATTTATATACGTGCCATCCTAATACATACGAGTATATATCTACTGCATGTTTTATAGTTTAATAGTTTATTTCATTTCCAACTTATAACTAGACACTATTTTCAAAGAAATATCACGGGTCATTTTACTATAATTTAGTATATTATTATTATTAGAAATTGGAATCGGAATACTAGAATTTATTATTACAATGTTTATATATTTCATAAGTCATCAATAATCTATCCATATTTGAACCATAGAAATTACAGAATACAGAAATTACAGATTATCTTTAATTTTTGACAGTTCTTTAGAGTAAGTCGATTAGTTGAAAAGTAGTTTTTCATACATACATACATTTGTGTATCATATACATTACAAACCAACTTTGATAATATTATGTCGGGGAGAAAGTTTCTTGGTATTTTCTATAGAAATTCAAGACAATTTTTAAAAGTTTAATTACATTTACTTATACAAATAAATATGTATCGTTTTGATCGATAATTTGTTGCCATCATTGTAGATAGTGTCATGGTCCCATTGTTGTAGAAATACTAGGAATTTTGGCCAAAAATTGCGACAAGTAGTTTTGACAGTCCTCTCTTGATGTGAACATTACGCTACTTGAAAGAGTTCTAAAGTGACCGAAACAGGTGGAAATCTGAGGGGGCAAGGTGAAGGTTGCTTTAATCTCATCAGTTGCTGGCAGTAGAGGTCAGAATCAATAATTTCCCCTGGCGGTAAAAGCTCATAATAAACGATACCTTTACAATCCCACCATACACACAACATCACCTTATTTCGCGTTAAGTCTGGTTTTGCCAGTGTTTGTGGACGAGCCTGTTCGTGCTTTGACCACTATCTTTTTCGCACGTTCTTGTCGTAACTTCTCGTCACCCGTGATCAATAATTTTAAAAATGGTTCGGTTTCGTTTCGTTTTAACAGAGAATCGCAAATGGAAACACGGTTTATGATGTATCTTCCCTTAAGATCATGTGGCACCCAAATATCGAGTTGTTTCTGGTACCCATACTTTTTCAAATGACTTAAAACCGTTTTGTGATCAATGCTCAGCAATGCTATAACTACTGATGTGTCGATCTTGCTATACTTTTTCACAGATGGCATTGAATTTATCTGTAACTGGGAGACCAGAGCGAGCTGCATCTTTCATGTTAAAATTTCCAGACTGAAAACGTTTGAACCAACATTGTGCTACCCTTAGAGATATCGCATTAGATCTATAAACGGCACAAATTTTGTTTTGCAGCTTGTGTCGCATGTTTGCCTTTTTTGTATTAAAATTTCAAAATGTAGCGATACTTTCTTTCTTAGATACTTTCACTCATTTCCACAGACAAAAACAATGCAAAAAATGGCGGAAAATGTATATTTTTTAATATTTCTTTTAGAATGTCAATTTTTAATGGTATTACAACCAGCCAGGTGCATATAGTACAACCAAAAATATTTGATTACAACTTCATACGTACAAAATACGAAAAGACTTTCTCCCCGACCTATTAGTTTGCAATTTAGATTTAGTACCTCTATGTACAACATCAACATTAGCTATCATTAAGAACAAACTCTATAGACTGTGGATGAGGTATATAAAAGCAAATTGTTGGTCGCATTTGATGTCTCACATTTATTTATTTGCTATCAAAATAACGGAATTGTAATTCATTTAAATTTAGAGGAAGATATGCCGTATTATATGTAGGTACTTGCCTGTTCAACCAAAGCTTAGCAAATTCGAGAATTAAAATTTTTCACCAAGGATGATAAACTGATAATGGTTTGTTTTATAATTATAAAACGCAGGGGACTCAGGACCTTCCTTTTCTACATTATTAGGAATGCTTATAACTATTAGAGTAGGGATATTTTTCCGAAAGGGGCGACAGTGTTAAGGCATATGTATAACATAACATATACTGAATCGATTTGGTTATGGCTTACCTGCTGTGTAAGTAGTCACTCTGAAAAGTTATGGCTGTAATTAAACTATTTACCAAAATCGGTCCAGAAGTTTTGAAAATAATATTAGATACCTACAATGATTGTAGATGATACCTATCATCGGACCACATTAAGTCATCTAAATACACATACCTACAAATTTACACTAACACACTGATTTGGATATCAGGTCCAAACAGGCGACACCGTCGGCTTGTTGTATGTAATTCTTATAAAGCTTTTTCAGTAGCCGCGTATTATTGACTCGCTCGATATTTTCGTGTGATTTCGAAAAGTATTATTTTATTAAAATGCTATGAACCGACTTATATCTAAGTTATTAGGTTGGTACCAAAACAATTGTGTTATATTTTTTAAAGTCTATTACTCGTATATACAAATGTTAATACCTAAACTTTGGTGTGATAAAAGGCATGTAAATAAGCGTGTTGATAAACATTGAGTTCATTGTTTTATCTGTATATCTATTTACTTTTCTCTTGTTTACCTAAAGTAAGTGGGAGGGGCTTGCTCATGCCTACATGCACTTATAAGTAGTATCTATATGTCTGTTTAGTATAGATAAGGAGAACTATCTCATTTATCATTTGGTCGACGGGTTTATTTATGTTGATGACTGGTGAGTTTGCGAGGAGAGTTTGTATATTCTTTGTATATCTATTCTTGTTAGGAAAGCATTTCCAGTACACAGCGCTTCGTGTCTTTTTATATCCTTTACAAAATAATATAAAAATGTTACGTTGCCATGGTTATGTTTTCTGTTATTCAATTAGACTGAACAAATATACAATTTATAAAGAAACAACTTCTTGTTATTCCTTAATAATTCTTGTATATTTATATCTTATTTCCTGCAAAAATTTAAGTAGATAGGTAAATTTATATATCCTTTAGGTGGTTACATATGCTTGTTAATTAGAACATTTTTTCAAAAATTTTTTTGCATCTCTGTTAAGTGTGTAGGTAGGTAAGCGTTCTTATCGTTGCGGTTTTTCTTAAGCCTTACTTACGCTTTCTCTCCACTAATAAATCTGTGATAGTCACGAAATCGAAAAAAAGAATCTAAATCTCATATTCGACAACTTTAAGCAGCCAAAAAAGAACTTATTTTTGTTTTAAGCTTTCGTGCTTATTTTGTCTGGAGTCTACGAAAATCTTAACACTGTTTGACACAGTTTTGTTACACCAATAACCATTTCAATAAAGAATTGATAAATTATCTGTAACGACTGTTGCATCGTTACATAGGTACCTATGTTTGCGTATTATTTCCGTTACTCTGATCGAGCCTACGTTAACCGTGTTTGTGTAAGTGCATTGGAACCTCTTGGAGCAGTGTAGTCGTGTCGCAACTGTGCCGGACCGCGCGAATTCCTTCCATGACCTTTGCGGATCGAACGATTGCGCCAGCGGCTTCTCCACCGCGGCTAGACGAGCTTGAGCAACACCCGACACAGACTAGCTCACGTAGACCTGACAGTTACAGTTTACATTGAATACTACAAGTTACATCATTACATATTAACGTAATATAAGTATAGGTAATAAACATAAGTAAAAGTGTGGGAAAACCGTGACGAAACCCGCGTGCTCTAGGATTAAAAAATAAAAATCTGGAATATGAATTGCGGCCCGAAATCCCCCAGTGATTTCCAAGGTGAGACCTGTAACCTGCAGTGGGACGTCATAGGCTAATTACAAGAAGTATAGTTAATTGTCTCACTGGATATGATGAGAAATGTTAGGGACAATATTTCAGTCAGAAATAGATATTTAACAGTGAATAATCACTGTTAAATATCTATTTCTGACTGAAATATTGTGCTGGCTGATACTGCGGCCTGACTGAAATCTGGCTGATAACAGCCGAGTATTCGTTAGTAGTCACTCTATTCAAAATTGATTGTAATTTTGAACACTGTTTGTTTTTAATATTATTTGTCTAATTATTATGAAAATAACCACCGTCGTCACCTGTCTTTTGCATTTTGCATGCAGTCCGCTGTCTTTTGCATGAGGGATGTACCTCCCTAAAGCCCCACGCTAGCCAAGCAGGTTGACGAGTCTGCTCTTTTAGTGGCATTGTTCTTCCTGGGGGCTTTTAGTAGATAACGGCCTTATTATCCCTTAGTCGTCCTTTACGGCACACATGAGACCCACTCGGTGCTATTCGACAGCTGGCTGACACAACAGGGCTATTGGCTCTGTTGTATATTTATATTGTTATAAAATATATTTTTACCAAAATATTCAAAAACACTACACGATGGTGTAATATGCAACAAAATCGAACCTATTGATTCTGACATTAGAACGAACGAACAGAAAGACATTACTTTTTATATACCTAATGTAAATAGAGGTTGAATACTTATTATAAAAAATAGGTACCTAGATAAGTACCTAATTACTGACTCATTTTTATCACAGTAAAACTAACATAAATGTAAGTAGGTACTTAATAGTTTCGTCGATTTTTTTATATTAATTATTAACTTTATATAATTAGTCTTTTACTTACTACATATTATAAAGTTCGGTAACATATAAATAATCAATAAGTAAACAGTTACTTAAGAAGTTAGCAGATAAAAAGCGAGACTTGTCACTAGTTTCAGCTTTAGTCACCGAAACTCCAGCTTTGACTAACGATGCTTAAACTAGCCACTATCAAAACCCTCTTGAAATAAATTTAATTTTTCCATCGCCAGAATCAAACGTTTAGAAGCATTTCTATATAAAATTGAATCTTATACAACAGAGTCGTTGTATTTATCTTAATAAGTTAAAGCCTTTGCCTTAGTTAATTTTAATTTTAAAGCTGGCCAACCTTATTCTTGTTATTGTCTATATCAACTAACTACGATGTGCATTTGCCATCGCCTTGTATAAACTTTAATTATTATACAAGGTTTGAAGATTAAGCAGACCTATTATTAGTGAAAACGAATCGGCAACTAGTCTGCTTCTTTGTCTACTTATATGTTTCTATTCTTTGCCCCAAACAAACCGCTGGCTGCTTTATTCGCTTCAGTTTAACTCATTTACGAAGTCAGCTAAATCAGGGGGCTTATAACGACTAGACAGCTATTGAGAAATTAAAGAACCTCCCGCAGGTCCCGTGAACTGAGTGAAAGACGCACTTGCACTCAATATAGATTTAATCTTAAATCTCGAGTTATTGCTCCTTTACAGGTATTGTTATTGCTGCTTCGACTGGTGAATGAAGCAAGTGTTACCTTCGTTTGTTGTTACTGTAATATAAATTTGACTGAATGTGAAGTGACTTAATTGGCTATTGATTGTTAAATTTTATATTTGAAAACGGATCTGAACGCGTATAATAAAGGTATTTGTTTACCTTTTATTGCCACTGGACTGGTTATAACAGCCGTGGTCACGAGTTGCCTCGTGACCACCTGTGACTCACCTCAACTCATGACCACGGCTGGTGTAATCCACGCCGAAACGTTGAGTAGTAACAACAGGTAAACAAATACCTTTATTACACTGGTTCAGACCCCATTTAGAATGTAAAACGTGTACAAAATGCGAAAGCTTTAAATGTTATGATTGTTAAATTGTTGATAAAGGTAGGAAACGGTCACCAGTCCACTGGCGGACACGGGCCTCCTCATGCACATTGTCCTGTGTATGAAGGATGTATGGTTTTAAAACGTCACTCTGGTCAGTCGATTGGCGAGTCCACTCTTTTATAGGTGGTGCAGTTCCACGATTTGTTACTCCTTAGTCTCCTTTCACTACGCCCACCGGGAAGAGATGGTGTGGTGGTATTCTAAAGCCGTCCGACAGCACCCAGCCATATAATATAAAGGTATATATAATATATAGATAGATAGCTAATATTATAATAGTATGATATAAATAAAGGGCCATAGATATCTACTATCGGATCGAGGTAAATCAGCGTAAATCCTTATAACATTTAATGAACGTTATTATTTATATAGTTATATAATCGGAAGTTATTATATTTAGATAGGTGTATGAGGACTTAAATAATATTATTTTAGAAATTTCCAAAATTATTGTTATTTAGGTATTTTTTTTTTATATATTAGTGGGCGGACGAGCAAGCGGTCCCACGTGATGATAAGTGTTACCGCCGCCCATGGACAGCTGCAACACCATGGGGTATGCGGGCGCGCCGCCGCCCTTGCAAAATCCTATTCACAGCTCTCTTGGAGAACCCCATATCGTAGCTTAATGGAAAAACCTCTTCAGGCAGTTCGTTCCACAGCCTACGGGTTCGCGGTATAAAATATTTTTTGGACCGAACAGTGCGCGACACCTCCGTATCGAGGAAATGCGGATGGACCGCACTTCTGTGACGGGAGGTGCGGTTGTAGAAACCCGAAGTGGGAATTATATTAAACAGTTCTTCAGAGCATTCCCCATTGTACAGGCGGTAGAACACACAGAGAGACGCAATGTCTCCCGAATGCTGAGGGATTCTAAACCGCCCGTGAGAGTGGGATCGTCGACAATACGAACAGCACGTCTTTGGATGGAGTCAAGTTGGTCCAATTGGTATTTCGGTGCGCCGGCCCAGAGATGAGAGCAATACTCCATATGGGGCCTCATCTGAGCTTTGTAAAGCATTAGGAGTTGCCCAGGGGTGAAGTACCGCTTCGCTCTGTTCAACACACCGAGCTTTTTGGAGGCCATTTTGGCCTTATTTTCCAGATGACCCCTAAATTCGACTTTGCTGGAGATGTCGACACCAAGGATCCCGATACTCTCCGAGATCTTAAGAGGTATGCTCTGAAAGCGAGGTGCTACAACAAAAGGGTTTTTTTAGAGGTGAATGCACAGACTTGCGTCTTACTGGGGTTGAAATCCACTAGGTTCAGAGAACCCCAAATCGAGACTAGATCCAAAGAGTCTTCGATTTCAGACACAAGCCTGGCGCGACTCTCTTCCACTTCGACCCGAGGGATGCTGGCGCGGCCCCTGTACAAGGCGTCTCCAGTACTGTCATCTGCATAGCAACGTATGTCACCAATTTGCAACAGGTCGTTGATATGCAGAAGGAACAGAGTTGGGGACAGCACGGAGCCTTGCGGGACGCCAGCGTTAATAGACATGGTGTCTGAGCAGCTACCATCGATAACGACTCTGATGTTCCGTCCAGTCAGGAAACTGGCAACCCATTCGCATAATCCCTCGGATATCCCGAAAGATGGTAATTTGGAAAGCAGCGAATTTGTGCCATACCCGGACAAAAGCTTTTGCAATGTCTAGGCCTACAGCCAGAACCTCGCCTCTACTCTCAATGCCGTCAGCCCAGCGAATGCAGTTGTGACAGAAGTTAGCATTATAAGCTATAGAAGGTAAGCATTGGCGATTCTAAAAACCGAACTGCTTCCAGTGTGACCCACGTTCTAACTACTCGTTCCCATGTAATCTGTAGTCCCTCTACGCAGGCAAAGATGTTCCCCGAAGGGTCTTAATCTTATTATCAAATAAGCTCATCTTATTATCGCCTTATCAAACTTAATTTATTGGTGCATAGAAAATATCCAGTTTGAATGGAAGTTATACCTTCACAATCCGAAGAATTTTGGGTAGCAAAAACGCACACCAACAAAGGAATTAAACAGTTTGTTAAAGACACACATCTTCTCGGTAGAGACTGCACAGTAAATGAAAAAACAATGAGAAAAAAAAACAAGAAATATCTAAAAAAATAAACTAAGGTGGAAAGTTGTTTGGGACACTTATAATGCACAAACCTTATTTGATGGTTACTGGAAATATTTCAGCAGTAAAATTATAGATATAAGTATTAAAATGATCTAGGGAGTATTGGTATAGGGACGAAGTAATGTTCTTTGAATAGATAGAATCTAGGTTGTTATCTAAGTAGATTTTATGTATTCACGTTGAATATCTACTTACTTAATATTGGAGAAGATATAATGAAACAGTCAGCTATTTCTATTTCGTTTTACAATAGGTACACTACAGTTACTACACTATAGCTTCCCTCTTCAGCTTGGTCATTGTCTTACAGTTACTACACTATAGCTTCCTTCTTCAGCTTGGTCATTGTCTTACAGTTACTACACTATAGCTTCCCTCTTCAGCTTGGTCATTGTCTTACAGTTACTACACTATAGCTTCCCTCTTCAGCTTGGTCATTGTCTTACAGTTACTACACTATAGCTTCCCTCTTCAGCTTGGTCATTGTCTTACAGTTACTACACTATAGCTTCCTTCTTCAGCTTGGTCATTGTCTTACAGTTACTACACTATAGCTTCCTTCTTCAGCTTGGTCATTGTCTTACAGTTACTACTCTATAGCTTCCCTCTTCAGCTTGGTCATTGTCTTACAGTTACTACACTATAGCTTCCCTCTTCAGCTTGGTCATTGTCTTACAGTTACTACTCTATAGCTTCCCTCTTCAGCTTGGTCATTGTCTTACAGTTACTACACTATAGCTTCCCTCTTCAGCTTGGTCATTGTCTTACAGTTACTACACTATATCTTCCTTCTTCAGCTTGGTCATTGTCTTACAGTTACTATACTATAGCTTCCTTCTCCAGCTTGGTCATTGTCTTTTCGGTTCTTTTTTTCATTTATTTGGGTTTAACTAAGCATACCAAGTCGGCGGTGTATCTCTATAAGAACATATCAACATCAGCTGATTAATTTTCAAAAACAAGAATTTTTATTGCATTTATTTATTTCCTTGCGATATTTATTGGTTATTTTCTCTGGTGAATGTTGACAAACATCAATTTAGGATATTCACGATAAGCATATATCATTGTCAACTATATACGATAGCAAAAAGTAATTACCTAACAAAAAATAACCAATTCTGATTGGTGGTTTCCAAGATAATCACGCTGACGCATTAGGCGTATTCATAAATAGAATCGTTGTGCGTCGCGACGCTCTCGAACGCCATGTCAGCCGGCGACCAATGAGAAGCTTGCACTGATGACGCTTAGAAAATTACCCGCTATTATGTGTGCATTTACGGTGACTTTCATGTATATGTTCACTCAACTTGTTTATTTTGGAATCGATCCATTTTGTTTGCCTAAAATGCGTGTAGTAGATATGTACAGAGATGTACAATAGATATACAGGTAGACCTACCTTTATATCTATTGTAATTAATATTATGGAGTAGACGGAGATTTGTCAGTGTTTAGAATTGCATATTGGAGGACGTAGGCCATGGACAGGACGATCTGAAGAAACTTGCTGGAGGGGCCAAGACTCACCTTGGCCTGCAGAGCCAAAGAAGAAGAATTAACATTACCTATATTTGCAATGAAATGCCATTAAACATAGTGAGAAAAGTATATATGAATCTCTATTAATATCTACCCATCTACCTATATGTATTTAGGCATTAGGTTTTCTAACATTTTTATTACGTCTATAGTTTTCTTTCTTTCTAAACTCGGTTTCATTGGTTGTCGTGCCACTTACTATTATGCTATTCTGTGCCATTTTTCTACCAATCACAACCCCCGGTTCGCGTGACCCGCCGCAATATACATGGCGGCAATTTTGTCTTGCCCTTATGAATGTCTACTCTCTAAAGTGAGTTGAAAGGAATTACGTTGCTACTTCCTCGTAGATCTAAGTAGGACAAGTTCTAAGTTTAGCTGTCTAAGTATCATTTAGCTGTGTCTAGCTACGTAAATATACGGTCGTCTAATAGGTATATTAGTTGATAATAATTGTCTATGCAACATGTACCTATAGTTGTTTATAGTTGCTATAGGTACGAATATTTAAAGCTACAAACAAAGCACGGTGAGTAAGAAGAAAATATAAGGGTTGCTGAAATGAACTTTCTAATATGAACAATACATTAAACTTGTTGAACTCCACTACCGATGGTTCATTCCCGGGAAATTTCCCGACAAAGGGAAAATTATCGGAAGTAGGTATTGTAAGTAGATATTGAAACTTTAAAATATCTCTTTGGAATCATTGGTTTTGTGTTACAGTTGTTAATTATAATTAATAAGCAATGTAATTTTGTTAAACTTTCATTCAAGAGACGATTTCGTTTTTTAGTACCTAAGTATTACACTCAAATGGCTAAAAGAACTCTCTGTAGAACGTTTTATAACAATGATCATAAAAAAAGTTAAAATTTAAATTTCCAGCTTTCGGGAAAATATTGGGAATTTTTTTTTTCTCTGGAAAATTCTCATATTTTTCTTTTCTTCTCATTTGGGAATTTTCCAATGACACATCATTAAACTGTACCCAGTGGAGTTTATGTGTTCGTGCGTCAAACTCATGAAATAATTATCATTTGATATTAAACAGTTTTTTATGATTTTTTTATATAACTATTAATTTCTAGATGGATTTACTGTATTTACCAAAAATTGGTAAATAATACGATAGGCATAGGTATGATATGTATCCACAATGTCATACGTATATACCTACCTATTAATTGCATATAGGTATGTTCCAACTGTGCAAATAAAAAAATAATGATATGAGAACTATACGAAGTGTCATATCTCATACGTAAAAATACGGACCCCGGGGGACGGTGTAGTAATTAGTATTAAGGGCAAGTTAACTGTCATATTGTAGCTATACGAAACATTAATTTAGGTTAAACAAATTGTAATGTTGCCTAGATAGGTAGGTAGTAGATAATTACACGTGCGAAAAATTTGAATAGGCGGTCTACCTTACGTCCAGTGAGAAAAATTCTTACCGAAATTCATATCTTTGACAACAGAATTTGGATTTTGGAGGAAGCTCTCCAGTTAGAGGAAGCTCTCCTGTCGGAGGAAGCTCTCAATTAGGAGGAAGCTCTCCTGCTGCTCATCATCACGTCGGGGTCACCAATTTGGAGAAAGCTCTCCAGTTAGAGGAAGCTCTCCTGCTGCTCATCATCACGTCGGGGTCACCAATTTGGAGGAAGCTCTCCAGTTAGAGGAAGCTCTCCTGTCGGAGGAAGCTCTCAATTAGGAGGAAGCTCTCCTGCTGCTCATCATCACGTCGGGGTCACCAATTTGGAGGAATGCTCTCCAATTATTTGTGCGTGTGTTTACTGAGCTACCTTGAGTAGAAACTAGGATCTTCGGAATGTGAATATTTATTTAACCAACGTACAGTACAACGTTTGTAGCGTTGGGAAAAAGCTTGATAAAATTACATACATTAAAATTAAAACATTGTAAATTAATATTGTAGGAACTTTCTTCTAGTCTAGTGACAATGTGTATATAAAAGAAAAATTGTTGACAAGCTACATCAAAATAAACAAAAGCAAAGTTTATAAAAAGAACACATTTAAAAGTATTAAATAAATCAAATTAGGAGCTCGACCAAAGAGGTCGGCTCTCGACGCCACATCACCCCCCTACGCAGAAGGAAAACCCCTCGAAGGACTAAGGATATACGTTAAAAAAATTTTACTATAAATCCAAAATGTCCCTAATCGTACCTTTCTACCGGATTTAGTTACTGTAGGAGCGGGCAAGGGCGAAGGCGAAAGCGATGGCGGCAATTCAGCCATCAGAACATGAAAACGGCGGACGACGACCGGTGTCGTCCCTCAACCATACATGCGATGCCGTCGCTGAGTAATTGACGGACGCGTATGACGCGAAGCAGAAACTGGACACAATGCATCCAAATGGCTTCTTGAATCGGTAACAAAATCTACTACATAACTGGGGTTCCTCAAAATATCTGGAGCTGAAATTCTCCAGGTAAACGAAGTGATTCGTCATATAGAACCTCGGCAGAAAAAGAAAGCTTTAATGTCACCTTACTACACAAGATCGCGAGCGTTTATGACAATCAGCATTAACGATAGGCCACATAAACCTCTCAGTCACCAAACGAACGGAAGCTCGCGCGCCAGGGTGGCTGAGATTATGACATTGTTAAAAACGCAGCTCGACGAAAAAAAAGGACGAACTCGACTAGTTGGTGTATCACCATAGTCACATTCGTGCCAGGAATAAAACATCCTCTAACTTCAATGAAGAATTAACTCGAGCATGCGCCAACTCCTCTTCAAGGAAAATTGCCTCTACACGAGAAAGGAACCTGCAACAACATTGTCAACAACTTTAATATGAACTATGTCCCTAGTAAATTGACTAATGAATGAAAGTTGATTTGATTGAGCCGGACTTGCTTGGTAGTATGCTTCAGCTCCTGAATTGCAAATGAGGGCGCGTAATGGTGGAAAAATTCTGTAGCGACGCAGCGTACTGTGAAACTGGAAAAGCTACAACCTTAACGCTAGGTTGGGTAGCAGGCTGGAGTTCCGCGAGGGATGACAGACCTGTCTTCCCGTCACGAAGTCTCCCTATCAGCTTAAACGCCGCTCGACGAAAAAGAGCTGTAAGAAAAGGACGAACTCGACCAGTTGGTATATCACCATGGTCACATTCGTGCCAATAATATGTACTAGACTCAATGTCGGCTACAACGAAATTCCACTTAAAATCGCGTTTCAAACCCAGATTCAAATTTAATGCAACTAAATCAAAAATTTTAATTTTTGAAACATTAGCTGCTACTAAATCGTTAAGATAATGAGTGATGGAGTTCGGCGGTTCGCCATTGCCCTGCCGCCTGGCACTTCTGCGAATTCAGCCTAGCTTTCGCTCATAATTACGCGTGGTGGTGTGGCACCGTAAAAACATCTAATAAAAAAAAAATCTTAATTAATGTCTTGTAAAAAAAAACAAAAGTTTTATGTAAAAAAGTAAATGACAAAACACAATCACACACCAAAAGAAAGAAAAAGTATATTGTTATTAATTATGAATCCATGTGAAAATGCGGCTAAATCTTCATCCGGATGATTCTTGCAATAATTTGCAGTCACGAAATGTATTTAAATTCGATACCTTGGTAGAGCGCTAGAGAATAAAAAAGAATTCCCAAATATTCCGTAGTAGTGATCCTTCCAATTCCTCTCAACTGTTCACATCACGATCACGTCGGGGTCACCAATTTGGAGGAAGCTCTCCAGTTAGAGGAAGCTCTCCTGTCGGAGGAAGCTCTCAATTAGGAGGAAGCTCTCCTGCTGCTCATCATCACGTCGGGGTCACCAATTTGGAGAAAGCTCTCCAGTTAGAGGAAGCTCTCCTGCTGCTCATCATCACGTCGGGGTCACCAATTTGGAGGAAGCTCTCCAGTTAGAGGAAGCTCTCCTGTCGGAGGAAGCTCTCAATTAGGAGGAAGCTCTCCTGCTGCTCATCATCACGTCGGGGTCACCAATTTGGAGGAATGCTCTCCAATTATTTGTGCGTGTGTTTACTGAGCTACCTTGAGTAGAAACTAGGATCTTCGGAATGTGAATATTTATTTAACCAACGTACAGTACAACGTTTGTAGCGTTGGGAAAAAGCTTGATAAAATTACATACATTAAAATTAAAACATTGTAAATTAATATTGTAGGAACTTTCTTCTAGTCTAGTGACAATGTGTATATAAAAGAAAAATTGTTGACAAGCTACATCAAAATAAACAAAAGCAAAGTTTATAAAAAGAACACATTTAAAAGTATTAAATAAATCAAATTAGGAGCTCGACCAAAGAGGTCGGCTCTCGACGCCACAGGATGATGTTCAGTAGTGAACGATAAAAATTCTGGATACGGCTATTTTTTAATTTTGGGTAATGCTTATGTTGTGACATGTCCAATCCCCAGCACTGCAATTGGCCCACCGTTGATAAAATTAATAATCGCAAATTTAAAAAAAATATATTAATATGTACATATTGAACTTACGAGTATTATAAGCGTTCGACACTTAACAGATATTATGCGAATGTCAGGTGTCAGTCAATCATGGTACTAAATATATAGGTATGTATAAGAACAAATAGTGATTATTCAGCGTACATTTTCCTAGTTTTAAAGTTAATATGTATAACGAATAATATTAAATATATAAAAAATAAAACGAACTTGAAAAATGATTAACTTCATCTTAACAACCGGGGGGACTGGATGTGACCTTTTCAATAATACATGCGTGTGTACAGCGCATAAAAAAAATTAAATTTGCACGTCCCGTTATGGCATTGTTTGAACTCGGAGCTGACGCTCTATTTCCATAACTCTACCTACACCCACGTGCTTCATTCTTTGGTTTATTCCCAACTCAACCTTCCTAATTGATCACCCACGAAGACGTATAGACCTAACAGGCTGAATTTGTATCGATAGCGGTATAAGCTCATTATAAACATGTATATAAAAGGGCGATGAGTTCTGTGAACGATCTTAATTTCCAACTTACCGTCTACATAAGGTGGTATTCTATTTTTTTTATAGTTTAGTAGGCGGCCGAGCAAGCGATCTCGCGTGATGGTAAGTGTTACCCCCCGCCCATGGACACCTGCAACACTAGGGGGTATGCGGGTACGCCGTCGACCTAGCAAAATCCTATTCACAGCTTTTTCGAAGAACCCCATATCGTAGCTTAATGGAAATACCTCTTGAAGCAGTTCGTTCCACAGGCTACGGGTTCGCAATATAAAATATTTTTCGGAGCGAACAGTGCGCGACACCTCCGTATCGAGGAAATGCGGATGGACCGCACCTCTGTTAATTTAAGGCCTTTATCAATTCTAAACAGAACCACTAGTGCTGGTTTTCATTTCATCTATAAGTAATACATTTGTTTTATTGTTTTGTATTAATCAACTTGTATTTTTATATTTTGCACGTTTTAGTAACATGTCGTAAGAAGAAAATTATTCTAAGATCAAATATTCAAAAGATTTTAACGTAATGCCATCGCAACTTAAAGTTGATACATTTTATGGAACAAAATTGTCAACGTGTTAAGATTAAATCAATTCTATGTCAAACGATACCGATAAAATAATTACCATCACACAATAGTCGTTTAATATAATCACACATAGTTGATTTTGCAAACAGTGTGTCGTTGACGCGTTAATGTAGCTTTTAAAAACAATACCTATCACAATAACACTATGAATATTCATTAAACGTAATCTTATTAAAACGGCCCGCACCGGTTTTGTCGGGGTGATATCCACAATGGTATAGGTAGGTACATAAGCATGAAGGGCTGTTAACGTTGTTGCGTAGAGATCAGGAAAGATCATTTCATCGATTCATTATACATGTCGATAAACGCCCAGGATTACATATTTGTTATAAAAATATTAATATCGATCCTTTATTAATTCCATTGAATCCCATTGTTGAGCCCTGAAAAATGCATCCATGAAACTACAATACAGTGAGTCCTGTCTCGAAATAACAAGATTCCAAGGGTCAAATATATGTAGAGCTTATTTTATCTGAAAAACACCTTATACCTACTTGTCAATTCTCAAAAACGACCAAGTGCCAGCTATTTTTTTTTGTTTGGGTTAGATAAAATGCTTTCAGCTTAACTAATGTAACATTTTAATTATTATTTTTAATTTATATTTAATTAGCAATTTATCCATCTCATATATGTAGGTATAATTAAATAGAAAGTAAAAAAGAGACACAAATATAACTACCCAATGTTATACTAGTGCTTACCTACTGGAATTATGTTATGGAATTACGGGGACTTTTGGGATATTCGAATATGTCAGCCGCATGATAAAATCACTATGTAAACACAGTATATAAATTTATATGACTAAGCGGAACTACATCTTACCCCTGTATAGACTTATTATGAATATCTGTTATTAACAATAAACTTATTGTTAATATCACTTTGTAATTCACGTGTGTGTAAGACCATTTGAAAGGCTTGCTTGGGGACATGGTTCTGAGCTGGTACTTCCAACATTCCCTTTGGAGATACTTTACTATAACTAGATAATAGATATGTAATGTATTGCACCTATTTCTATTGGACTATTGGACCTATTTCTTGTTGACATCACGTAAGCATTATTATTAATTTTAATTATATGATAAATTAAATTCTCCTTTTCTAGTAGGAATTTAATTTTAATAGTATGGAAATTAGTGTGCGTTCATGAGTGAGGTTGCCTAAAATATATACGTAATAGCTTTTAATATTGCAAAGGACAAAATGTTGATGAGTAATTTTAATATAACGAATGCCATGACCAAAAACGTTGGGTATTAAAGGTCACTAACCTAGCTTCTACTCATGTAAGTACAATTATAGTAAATATTT
Organism: Sesia apiformis; assembly: GCA_914767545.1. Classification (NCBI taxonomy): domain Eukaryota; kingdom Metazoa; phylum Arthropoda; class Insecta; order Lepidoptera; family Sesiidae; genus Sesia; species Sesia apiformis. Next base: position 11,248,098 of record OU611947.1, on the reverse strand, counting down.
TTCATCATTGAGTACCCCCTAAAACTTATGGCGATAATAAGTAATAGCAATAATGTTTTATAGGCAGTAAGCACACATTGGCAGCGGCTTGGGAGCTATACGTGCCGGTTGGGCGGCACTGGGCGGGCGGCGTTGGGCGGATGGTGTAGGGCTAATCGATAACGCCATCGCCGCCCACTGGCGGTAATGGGGTGAGGGGAATGCACGTGGTCAATGAACATTTATCGTGAAATAAGTTTGTATCACGCTGTTTAAATTGATAGTAAATTCACAATAAAAAGTGTTTGTCGAGAAAATTAATAAATTCCTTAACTATTGAAGTATAGAGGGTGTCAATATTCTTAACTTAAGTTTCACTGTTAAACAATATTCATGAAGACTAGAAAGAATTTTGAAAACGCTCGTTTGCTTCAAAAGTTTCGCTTATCAATCAAATGTCATTTTTTGACGTTTCTCTTAAATGACGTGAAAATGACATAGTATTACGCGTTTATGACAAGTTGATTGAACGATATTCACCATTCAGATGGAATTAAGTTTCATTCCATCTACCCTTTCAATCCAATTTACGTACAGAAGTCCATTTCCTACTTTACGTCTGTTTAACCATCATTAACCGAATTCAGTACGGTCGCAAGAAATAATTATTGGACCACTTATTCTTAACTTTGCCGTGTAATACCTACTGTCGTGTTTGATACATATGACTGTGTCGAGATATCACTGAATTATGTTAATCGATATTTGTTGAATACTGCCAAATTAAGAATAAAGGATGGTGACCCAACAATTAAATATTGTATCAGTACCATTAACTCTAATAATTAATATGTGTTTGCTTGTTTAAAACAATAGGTAGGTAATATCGTCATCTAAATAAACTTATAAAATAATTTGGACGTGTCCCACAGTGTTGAATTGAAAACAGAACGGAACGTAACTCGAGTAATGTTTGCTTTTCCCATAATTTCTGGCAAACGTTGGGCCGAGGGTGGAGGGAGTCGCGAGGGAAAATAGGTGACGAATGAGTTGATCCAATAAACAAAAAGGTCGCGGTAAAAAATGGGGATCAATTTTATTTCAATAGGTAGGCAATCATCCCTATTCATGATCAGTGATCGTCTAGAATAAAACAGCAGACAAAATGGACATACGAACTCAATGAGTATAAAAGAAATCTATATGTTTAAAAAATAAATTCATCATCGCGTTTATTCAATTTGAACATTTACCGATGAGTTCTTTTTTATAACAACTCGGTGGCAAACGAGCATACAGTTCACCAGACATTCGAGATACATGCCAACATCAATCCAAAAAGACCAACTTTGTCACGCCGCCGGAAGCTCTGTCTAGCTTTGTTCATGTAAGAATGGATTTGGAGAAAGGGTTGGAGAAATGGGAAGGGATAGAATAGGATGGGATGGGAATGAGCTCTGACATATCATACTCACTACCGAAACACGTACCTACATTGGGAAATATGATAAAGTGGGAATGCAGTCTCTCACAGAAGACTGCATTTGATTGTAGTCTTCTGTGAGAGAAGGGTAACTTGGCCAGTCGAGCGCGCCCAGCGGTTGTTAGATTGCAGCGTGCACTCTCCCCCTTCAAAGGTGTGTCGACATTCGTGGCTCTTCGGACATACACAGTAACACTGAGAGTATTTAGTAGTTCTTGTAACTTACGAGCGATCGTCAACCCCGCTTGTGAATACTTAATATCCATACGAAAAGTAAACTTAGCGTTAATGTCTTTAAAAGTATATCTATTACGAAGAAGCGTATTTTTTGTTAAGTACGGACACTCACCACTTCAAATAAGGCAGTCGCGCTCTTCTGAGTTGTACTAATGACTATAGTCAATTTCTTTGTCTAGTATTTATTTATTCTTTATTGCACAGAGTGAGCCATCTCCACATCTCCCAGTCAGCCTTTGCCTTTGGGCTATGCAGAAATGGTACTGTGGGTCCAATAACAGCTAAAATAAAGACAAATTATATTGCTGAACGACGCGAATTCATATGTTCCATTATTACAATTACTTTAACGTCTAAACTACTTCTATTCATATATTAGAATAATATGTAGAATTTTAACTAGTCTAAGTATTATCAACACAATTACTTGTATCGTCTTTAAACTTTATCGGCTTGCCACTTGTGATATATAGCTACCTAATAATATACATACGTAGGTATATACATTTCTAAACTATTTTATATAGGCATTAATATAAATATTTACAATATTAATTTTTAAGTAGGTATTATACTGTTCTATAAATAAAATTATGTCTACCACAATAAATATTCTTATGAATCTCTCGCACTGGTGTTGCTTCTGTCCTGGTATTTATGATCTAGATAATTGAATGGTTATACTGCCATTGATCGGTTGCGAGAGCTCCGTCCGTTAGTCAGCAGGGCGTGCCGCTTGCGGAACGAAGATGGCTTGGGTCGCATCTGATGGTGATTGGGAGTCCTTGCACCCCTATCCCGCAAATATCCACGCTGCACTAGTCCGCACTTGCATCACCATGTTATACAAAGACAAATTAAATACGGAATTGAAGAAAAAAAAGTCAAAATGAATATTCCATTGTAACAATACTGTTTTGAGTATTGTCCTTTCCGGACCGTCTTGCTGCTAAATCATAACCACTGGCCGCTAATGAAAAACCTAAATTCAAATTTACTTCAAACACTATGACTCGATTGCTTTTCGATTCATTCTACTGTCTAATGTTCGATCTATAAAGACGTTATTACATTTCAGTAAAGCCTCCCGTATCTGTATGTTTGTGAATATCTCATAAAACGCTTGTAATTGCGCTTATTACTGTAATTTTACTGTTATTACTTGTAATTGCTGTATAACAATATATTTGTAAAAAACACCTTATTAGGTTTTTATTATTTCAATACGTTTAATTCTAAATAAAAATGCTGGAGTGAAGATTGGGTGTCATTTATATACTAAGAACCCCTCCACCGTCCGAGCAACGTCGCACCCTGAGCGTGAGTTAGGTACCACGGTCGAGTGCTATGGTCCACCCCCGACCGGTGGACACGCTAACAGTATCTGCGCACGACAACTTCGCATGACTTCTCATATTACCAGGTACGTACCTAAATTAATATTATTTATTTAGTACTTTGTAATGTAATATTCGCGAAAAATATAACAGGAAAGAAAGAATAACTTTTCGTTTTCATGTTAGACAAATATAATAAAAATAATATTTTTTACTAAGTACAGACTTCGACGTTTATACTCGTAGGTGTGACACTCCAAGTTATTGACCATTATCTTTAGCAAACTATCCAACTGGACCAGTGCAGCAGATGCATTCAACTCGGCTGGAAAATGCGTCGCCTATACTACAATCAGTGTTTTATGACGTAATGTTCCGAAAAGTAGCCTCTAACAGTCGATCTGATCCATAAGTTCGTAGTGGCGAGCTATGGAGAGAGCTATGCTCGGAGTTTTCCTGCGGGATAAGATTTGAAACGATGCGCTTCGCCATAGAACCAAATACATCGACATACGCGTATATTACTCATGGAATGAGCATGAGTAATGGGCAGATTATATTTGCTGCAGGACCGATAACCAGTAGAGTAGACGAGTCTTCGAATGGAGGTTACGTACCGGGTAGCGCAATGTGGTACCATTTGGTCCCTCTGACCAAATGAACCGACGACTGTAAGAAATTCGTCGCTCGTGTCTGGATGAGCCGAAGATCGTGTGTGGTGGCGAGCCTTGGAAAAAGCCTGTGAGGAAAGGAAAGCAATGGAGAGTGATAGTATGATATGGTAGGTACAGACTCCCGATGGAACTGTTACCCACTTGGGTAACGGATTCCCTTGCTAGATCCCGTCTTTCGACCAAATTTCGAAATACAATATAATTATGGAAACCAGTCAAATGCTTGTCGGTTGCACCCTCAACACTATCTCGAATCAAAAATCAAAATCATCCTCCGACCGAAACCCTTAGGTATTTAATGCACATCTAGCGCATTTTAACCGGTTTAACTTTGAACAAAAGCTAAAAATCCCTTCCGCCCTACAACATCGATTCCGGTTTCAAGCCTGTTACTACCATACGTATTATAAGAAATATTGACATGTTTCTACTTCGTTCTCTTCTACATACTCTTATGTCTCAAGTCTTACACCAAATATCAAACCAATCACAGCAAAAAGAGATTATTAGCACCAAAAATAATTGACGTAATAAATGTTAGGTATGTAATAGGCTAAGGATTTTTATTTATTTTATTTTATTTATTATTATTTATTTATTTATTACTATGAAATTACTGTTTCTTTATAGTGGCCACTTTGAACTTAGTTATCATGCGTTTAGCACTGAATTCTAAATTCAAATTAATTTCAATTTAAAGCTATGATATTCTTTTTAAAAATCAGTTGTTTATTTATTTTTCATTGAAACGATTTTTATGCTTAGTAATCGTTGTGTTTGCGACGGTTACATTCCAAGCCTCCTGGCCAAGCCTGAATTAGCAGCAGCACTGCGTCAAGCGTTTGCGTCAAATCGGAATAGTGCAGAAGCTCGGAAAGTATGATGAAATCTTAATGAATGTCACCTGTAAACACACGTCGAAGTTTGCCTTACTTTACTGAACCGCCACAATAATGAAATGATTCTGAATGGTATTGTCACTTGTGATGAGAAATGAATCTTGTTTGATAATCGTAAACTTTCGTCACAATGATTGAACCCAGGAGACAGCCAAATAATGTCCGAAACGTCTTCATGATAACGCTCGCCCACACGCTGCACGACAGACAGTTCAAAGTTACAGGAGTTTCGACTGGAAACTCTCCGTCACCCACCATACTCGTCAGATCTCGCCCATATTGATTTCCATTTTCTTCGCAATTTGGATAACTTTTTACAGGGAAAAAAATTCAATTGCGATGAGGCAGTGAAAAACAACCTTTAGAGAATTCATCAATTCCCGTCCCCAGGAGTTCTATACCAGAGGCATCAATCAACTTCCATTAAAATGGCAAAAGTGCATTGATAATACTGGACAATACTTCGATTAATTAAATAGATGATTTTCATACAAAAAATAATTTGAAATTTTCCATAAAAAATGGCAATTTCATAGGTAAGTACCTAATATTACGAAGAGCCGATATTTTGGTCCAGATACGTGTACATATATTATATAGATACATATATCTGTTGCATTTTTATATGTGACTGAGCTACGAATTTTGTACTTGACGAATACTTTCCTATTTTAAAACAAAATTTCTTCCTTTTTTGGAAGTAAGCATATCGCACAAAGTGACTTATCAGTAACTCAAGCTAAGGCGACCAATGTTAGATGTATGTGTCAAGTTGCTTACAAATAATCTCGGTACTTGACAAATTCGTTTTGACAAATTCTAGTTTGAGCAAATTCTGGGTTCGACAGATTCTATTTTAGATAGAAAGTTACAGACGAGTACAAAACCATTTTTGAAATCAAGAACTGATGTAAATCAAACCACTCTGTTTAAACTAAGACAGAAAAGGAATAAAGAAAGGAGTATTAGGAAAGAAAGAGAAAAAAAAGGAGAGATTAGTTAAATTTCAAAAACAATGGAAAGAAACCAAAATTTAGAAATTAAAATTACTAAATTTTACTTTTTAGTGAACTCGTAGGATAAAAATAATAATTTTTAGTTAGTGATATCATTGTTTTTGCTATTTAAATATGATTCCAAGTAATAACAGAAAGACTTTTTGGCGGGAACTCGAAAAGAGAAGTTGTATAAAAGTTGTACATTGGGCGTTTTGTGGTTTAATAGTGATAGTTTATTAAACTTCAAAGTGTTTCTAGTGCGTGTTGTTTGTGATAATCAAATAAAAGCGTGGGACTGCGCTCGTGTGCTTTCGTGTGCTCTCAAGGAATCCTCTTCTGTCCTCAGTAAATCTACTAACGCTTTACTGAGTGACTTCTTACTTACTCCGATGAGACTGGACAAACTTTGGACATGCGTTTTAAACTTTGAAATTGTTTATTACAAAAATGTATAAGAAGGAATGTATGATAAATGATATGTATGTATACCTATTTAGTTACTATTGTAATTGTAGTAATACTATTAAGACATTGAGTATTTTTAAATATGTTTTGATGGTACGAGTACATATAGATTCCTTTAGTTAGTCTTAGAGTAATTTTCTCGTGTCGTAACAAATCTTATAGAAATTAGTAACATTTGGGTTAGACTTTTAGGTACCTTTTACTCTTTATTAGATGTATAAATACTTATGTATCTTCATCGGATTCCACTCTTTTGAGTAATTCCAATGCTACATCGCTGTATTCGTAGCATTTGCGTAGCACTATGTCTACGCGTAAGTATCTACGTGAGTTACCGGGAGGGGAGGGGGGACTTATATACTTCATTTTTAAAAATATATTTTAATTTGAAACTTTACAATAAGACTTTGAGCTAAATATTATTTATAAAAATGACGTATTAACGCTGGCCATTTGTGTTCAGCAATGTTGAATTATGCGCTCCAAGTAACATCCACAATCCAGGTTGCATCGTCAGCATTCAAATTATCGGACAGCGTTCGGATCTTCTCATAACACGCGTAAGAATGGTGTAGTATCTTTAATACTATGTGTAGTTAAATTTTTAGTTTGACTACAATATGGATACTATGTATATTTCATACAAGTACAAGTTACTAATGAATGTTTTTCATAGTTAAATATTTTAGATAATTGCCACAAATATTCTGATTTAAAGACATTTTTTTAATTCTGATCATAAGATTATATTAATTATTCTTAAGTTATTTTAAGCAAAACAGGTATATAGTAAATAAAATACTTAATTTTTAGTTATTTTGTTAGGGTTGTTACATGTAGCAACATACCGTTTTTAGACAAGTAACCACAAAGCGGTATGACATATTCACAGGAACCACATTAGCACTGTCGCAAACGTGGCGGTCTCTTTATTTTGTTTTTCGTTCAGACATGGACCCACGAGTGGGGAATGGTCATGGAGGTCATTCCCTGGTTTAGAAAATATACTACACAGATATTGTGTAGTATAATGTGGTTATTTTAACACTCATCAGTTGAATTGAAAGCTAGACTTAAAATATTTATCGGTATAGGAACTTATTCTTCAGTTGCTTTTGTATTCGGTCCCATTGGCGAAAAGCATTCCGATTCCACTACGAAAGCTAGTTGCCAGGCAAATTTAATGGATAGGCCGCAACATTCAGTGCCATAAACAAATCACCGCATAAATATTCATGGGTCATCCCCGTCCCCCGGCGTCAGAGGGATGTATGTATAGCTTTAATAATAAAAACATATTAGCCGCATCGCATGTCTGTCTTTCCGTGACCAGGCAGTTTTACACCTGGCCAAATGGGGAGACGGGGGGTTTCGGAAGGAGGGGAGGTTTTATGAGGATAATGGGGTAAAGAGAGGCCAGAGGGGGGCAAAGGCACCGTTTGTCAGCGGTCAGCTATTAATGAATGCGCCCGTAATGTTTATTGTGCCCGCTGAGCAGTTTTCGGTAATGTCTGTAACTCATCGTTTTATAAATTGACTACCATGACTGTCTTCTGTTTTAGATTGTAGTTGATAGCTTTGATGCCAGATGATATTGATTATATACGGCTTGTTTTAATTTAGTTTTTGTCTCACATAAAGTGAGTGACAAATCGGACCGAGCTTTTATAGGAAAATATTTGCTTCAAATCACTAAATCTGTAATAAATATAATCGCATGCGATACGGTTGTGCTTCTTAAACTGGATTTATTTCAGGATGAACAGATAGGTGCCGAAGAAAGGGGAAAAGCCACTGTTTGGACAGTGTGCCTCAGTGTGCCTTGTCTCCACGTGGACGGAAGATGATAATTCTTACGATGTGGATTTTTATTGTTGAGAAAGCTTTATTATGTAAAGGTTATACGAGTATATCCATATAAAATTTATAACCTATAATAATAGGTAATTGTGATTGAAAAAGATACTGGATGTAACCAGAAACCAGAGTCAGTAACCATGGATTTCGTTCATAATTCTTAGTTAATTGACAGAAAAATTTAATGAATCTTTTTGGTTACTAAACTTTTTATACCCATTTGCTAAATATAAAACTAAATTGATATTTGTACAAATATCAGTAGCATTACGTATTATGTTAAGTTGCGTATTATTAGGTTATTATGTGCAGAATCCATGGTTTTAAAATTCAGGAAAGGTTATATTAAGGTAAGGTATTCGTACTTACATCTACTTACTTGCAAAAGTTGAACAACGTTAATTAGGTATTCAAGAGAAGTTAATTTTTATTAGAAATTAATGAAGCGACTTAACCCATTAATCCCATTTTTCTCTTTTATATTATTGCCAGGCGGCGGGGTCGAATCTCGCTTGACGATTGACGATTTTAGTTGACGTCATTTTCATATTAAAAATATTATTTAATAGTAATATTGAAATTGAAATTTTATTTAAATTGAATGATTTTTATTTGTATGCTATAAAGAGTATTATTATTATTACTATGTATATTTGTATTTATTTGTATTTACGTAGGCTTAATATAAAGGTATACAGCTGACTGATTAATTCATTTCACATATGTCTAATCATAAATGACCGTTTGGTATCGGCAGACTTTAGAATAGCAACATCCCATCTTTTCCCGCGGCCGTCATAAAAGGCTACAAAGCTACTATAAAGGGATAACAAAGCTTCTACCCCATTCTCTGAGGAACTACATCACATATAAAAGTGTGGACTCGCCAACCCGCTTGGTCAGCGTAGCGTTTTAAGGTAATGGCCTTAAAACTAGGAATGCCTCATACACAAGATAATGTTTTTGATGCCCATGAAGATAATGCCTGATGAGATGGGGAGGCCTATGTCCAGCAGTGGACGTCTAAAGGCTGAGATGATGAAGATAATGCCCATGTCTAGATTGGCGAAAAAAAGGTTGATTACTGTTTTACGGTATATTCAAAATAATGTCAATGATTTAAATTTATTTAGAGTTATGACTAAGATTTCCATTAGATAGATAAGTCCACAAATGAATATGAAAATAAAACAAAAATGCTCAGCAAAGGTCTCTGGGCTACCGCGTTGTCATGGGGCACAATTATCACGTGCCATCGTTTACACGTTTGACTCTATTTTATTATAATAATGTAATTATAACAAACACGGGGGGGTTGCTCGCGTGTCCGGCGGGCGTCCGACCACCCTGCCCATTACCCCATTAGATGGTCGTGATGCTACAATCGGCGGGGGTAAGTTTAACTTTTTAATTTGATGGCGCACTCACTTTGCGGTAAAATACTTTTGTATTGTAAAAGGGTGTGATTTAAACGAGGATAGCTGACTGAAGAGATAGCTGACTTTACGAACGGCTAGACGTTAGACTAGTACTTTATGATACAAGGTTTAAGAATATAGTATAGTATATATATATATATATGTGTATACAATACTTATAGATAATATACCTAGCTTATAATAATACGTTTAAAACGTACGCAGTCTTGCAGTTTTTTAGCAAAACTTACAAGTTGTAATAAAATTTTGATAAGTACCTAATGTGAGGAAGCTCTCGTTTTCAGGAAACAGGACTCAATTCAACGGTCAAGTATAGGATTGCAGCAGCTCTCGTATAGATTTGGTTTTAGTGTCTAGTAATCATAATAATACTTTGATATATGAGTAAGTACCTAAGTATTACTATCAGTATTTACAGTAATATTAGTGTTAATATTAGTAGTTTGTTTTTATTAGCAAAGTGCCTAAATTATTTATGTATCGATATTTTAGGTACTTTGCTAATAAAAACAAGCAAGACGTTTCCAAAAATCAATTAGCAGCCAAAGACGTGGTAACAATCTGGTAAGAAGGGGGTCGGTGGTAGCTGGCTAATTAGCTAATGGATCCACAATATCACCCCTACTCCTCACCCCTCACCCCCGCTTGCCATGTTCGCCCCCGCACTCGCCTGTAATGGATTGTAGCACGCTCGTCACGTCACTGCGACTCCATCTCGGATTTCGCTAGTAGCATTTCATTGGACAACTAATATGTGATAACTAGATTAATGATTTCAAAGGAAAGGTACTTCACTGCTTATTCATTATTTAATTACAAGTATGAAGAGTTGACATTACTTCTTAATCAATAGGTAATTTAACTGACACTACACACCTCATCACTTCATTAGAGGAAGTTGACATGTGGATTGTCTTGTGCTCTTAAAAAGTCAGCTGATCAGTTTTGACGTTTTTGTGTTTTGAAACAGTCATAATCTAACATAATCATTACAAGCAATTATAACTGTTAAAGCGATAGGGGCTTTATACTAAAACAACATGTAAAAGATTTTAACATATAAAAGACATTATATAGAAAAAACTAGAAAAAAAGTTTTTTTTACAAAAATTAACAGAATATCTGTTACGGCATAAAATAAGGTGAAATACACTAATACATCATAGTAATGATCACAGTTCTTCGACGGTTTTTATATTGACTGCTATCTATGAAATGAAAGGCCACGTACCGGGAAGCGCAGTGTGGAGCGCACCCGGCCAGGTGGACCGATGACTTAAAGAAATTCACTGCTGGTGATTGGATGAGAAGAGCCGAAGATCATGTGTGGTGACGAGCCAAGGGAGAGGCCTATATTCAGCAGTGGATAGACTTAGTCTGATGGTATGGTATGAAATAAAAGCTTTCATTTGGTATATTTTACGTGTGTGATATTGATTTTTTAGGACACCTTTTCCCATCGTCCTTTCTTCCTAATCTCACGCATTTATGGGGATCAGTTCTTATGTTGGAGAACAGTATCATGATCCTGTATGAGTCGAGAATATTTAAAAAGTTTCGACACATGGCTTTATGTCTAGTTTTTAGACTATTATTTTATTCAAAGATCTTTTTCCTAGTCTTTTCTAGAATATTTTCCTAGGTCTTCATTATAGACGAATTCACAGATATACCTAAGTTGCAGTTTTATAATAGACTAGCTGTGCCCGGCATGCGTTGCATGCCCGGCAATTTTTTTGCACATAATATATAGCCTATGTTTATCTGGAATAATGTACCTTTCAAATGGTGAAGGAATTTTTGAAATCGGATTAGTAGTTTCGGAGATTACCTCCTACATTCAAACTTACAAACTTTACCTCTTAGTGTAGATATGAATGCTTCGTTATGTTTTACAGTCTATATGTTTACAGTTTTCCTTGTTTCACAGATTAGGTGTTAGTTATTCCTTTTATATAATAATAACTTTTGATAAATCTCTTTTTCACGGATTTACCCTGGGTAAGTGATAAGTGATACCCTGAGTTTAGATTTATCTTAGGTGCTTACGTAAATGAATATATAAAAATAAAAGATAGTAACCTACGTAAATAAGTAACTGTAAGGCGCCAAGATAATTTAATGCACTGTTAATTTATTATGAAACTAGATTCAAATTAAATTACCCGTTAAGGTTAAACGGGTCCTTTTCCAACTGCTAACGAGTAGATATGATTAACATAACATATCTAACGTAAAGTTAATGTATGTACATAAAAATCAGCTCAACATTTAGATTACATTGGGTGCCATTGGGATCTGGGGTTCCACGATTTTCTTCCAATTTCTTTGTTATCGCTTAAAAGATCTCGTAATAATCGTGGCGTCGCGTCGGTTTTATAGGCGACTGCAATAAAAAACGCATAACTTGTCGCCCGACACAAATTGAATGGAGACTTGTGATGGAGGAGACGTGGAATCTATACATATTGAACTGAAACTGCAAGTTGTTCGGTTCAATTTCGTTTGTCATTAAGTCGTAGTGCTATAAAGCGGTAGGGGTAGTGGACAGTGGGTATGGGTATTGAGTGGAGGTGAACGTTATGATAGCACTGCAGAGATATTAAACTAGATATCGACGTGCCAGTTATAGGTGAAATATCGTTCAGCTAGTTCATTTTCCGCGACGATAAATATCGTTATAAAGCGTCAGCTATAGCCATGTCTCAAACTTGAATCTTAAATTAATACTAAATCGGCCATTGGGTTTGTACATAAATATTAATAAGACATCTTGACGTAATGACATGAGTCACGCAAAAAAAACCTTTTAGGAATATTTTCGCAGACAAAATTAAAGTTCAATGTAACAAAAACAATCTAACGCACATGGGGAAGTGACACAATACGGACTTATTATTCGAAAGAGATAACTAGTCTTGTTTAAATTAATATATTAATTAAACATAGATTTTATTTTATTACTTAAATTTTTATTACTTTAAACATACTTTTATTTTAACTTAGATATATATTTGAATGTTATTCTCGCTAGAAGGCTTCTTGTTAATAAATGAATATATTTTAAGTATTTTTGAACAGTTTATTTGTTTTTAAAATTATTTATAATCATATATGATTTTTACAACGCTTTGTTCAATTAGCATGTGCTAATTGTTGCTAACGTTAGAATATTGGCTTGATTCCCATGAGAACTTTATAATTAAACTGGGTAAAAAGTTGCCTAAACGTTAATCCAGTTATAACTAAACAATTTTAAACAACAATATTAAATGAATATCCAATGTAAATAAATAGAAATTATCACTAACAAATTTGTTATTTATTCTGTAATAGTGACCGGTGAAAAAGTGCGTTATATTCGTATCGCATGTGTAATAAGCCTCTACGAATCATATAATGATGGTAATCATATAATGCGCGCGCAGGTACATATTGACGTGTCATTGCTCCCCCTGTTCGAACCGCCCGCCCTACGTCGTGATTGGGCGGGCGGGAAAATGGAGAAAAATTTACATTGCCGTAAATAATTTACTTAAAACACGTAATAAACTATGGAAGACATAAATACAAAATAAGAGCGGTGGTAAATTATTGAATAACCTATCTGACCTTCAATTGCTCTGTATTGTATTAGTGGCGCTTTTGTAATTCGTTGGGTTTAAGCCGCGCTTGGTTTATCAGTTTTTGATTTTCGATTCACAAGAAACAAGTTCTGAGTTCAATTAATATTTTTTTATAGAAAGAAGACGGCAGACGAGCGTGCAGTCCACCCGGTGCAAGTGGATCTGTCGCCCGTGGACACCCGCGGTCCACGCCAACGTCAGTCTGGAATAATGCGCATCGTTGACGATGCGCTGCCTTGGAGCCTTGGACGTTTGGAGATTTACGATTGGATTCGGAGAAAGGGTAGGGAAAATGGAGAGGGATAGGTTAGGATGGGATGGGAATGGGCTCCGGCATATCTTACTCACTACCTAAACAGGTACAGTGGTGAAATGGATAATGTGGGAAATGCAGTACCTACATTTTACGGTACTTTTCTGTGAGTGAAGAGTAACTCCCTCTCCCGGAAATACTGTATAGGTACAGTAATACTGTTGTATCTCCGAATTTCTAGGTATATTGGTTTTACGGCTTTTTAATTATATTTAACTAGGCGATGTATGAAAACATGAAGAAACGCATGTTTAGGATTATATAGGAATAATCTGTGCCCACGTGTTCAAGCAATGAAAAATTGCGAAGTTTACTTATTTAAGCGGCATCCATAAAATAGTAGGTACTGCTGGCGCATAAATTATGTTATGAATCAAAATCTGTTAATGACCACAACCTGCGACTTGCACTTTATAGAGACAGACAACAGCCAATGGACAGAATTTAGAGAGTATGACAATATTAAAATACAATCAATTGTGGACAGTTCACAACAAGGTAAATGAATGTCTAGATACTTGTTGACCACTAACCGATTGGAAAGGTAGATACTGTAAATTAGTATAACATTTTGATGGAAATTTTGTGTCAACAAAGAATTACATACATGTGTCAAAATGTACATATATAACTTCAAATCTCCAATATATGACATGTGCAAATGATCAAAAACAAAAAGATGATCTGATGTGTATTTTAATTAAAAGTAAAGGGTTTTCGACCCTTCGACGTGACTGACCTATATGTTTCTGTACGAAACCAAATACATACCGTACTTTCAGGCCTTGAGGGGGCCTTTTTTATTTACTACCGTTGTTGTTATCAGTTTCCACCAATTCAGTATTTTTTTATTTTTATAATTCATAATTGGGGAACAATAATTATAGCATATTACAACAAAAAATTATAGACAAATAAAAGACTCTTGCGCATGTAAGTATGTATGAATGACTACGCATAGGAATGTGGCGCACGCGACCCAAACACACACAAAACCTCACAGATAGACACGCACACTAACACGTGGAACAAGTTTATTGTATACACATATAATCAATATGTCTGCACTTACTCACACAGATGAAAGGTACAATCGTTTACAAATGTCTAACATTTTCGTACATATTTTCCTTAAAATGGAATTAAATTATATAGGTACTGGCCTAGACGTCAGCTACTCGTATCTCTCTCACACTCTGAAAATATAAGGCCGGGGAAAAAGTTTCTTCGTATTTTATACACAAATTCAAGACATTTTTTTAAAAGTTTAATTACATTTAATTATAATATATATGTGCCGTTTTGTTCTATAACTTGTTGCCATCTTGTAGATAGTGACATGATCCCGTTGCTGTAGAAATTTTGGGATTTTTGGTAAAAAAATTGCGACAAGTAGTTTTGACAGTCCTCTCTTGATGTTAACCTCACACTACCTAAAGAATTCTGAAGAGACCAAAACAAATGGAAATCTGGGAGCGCAAGGTCAGGGCTATATGGTGGGTGCATCAACACTTCCCAACTAAGCTCTCTCAATTTTTGCTGAGTGGCCAAAGATGTGTATGGTCTGGCGTTATCGCGATGAAAGACTACACCCTCTCTGTTGATCAAATCCGGGCGTTTTTTCTCAATTTCTTGCTTTAGTCTCATCAGCTGTTGGCAGTAGAGATCCGAATTGATGGTTTTGCCCGGCGGTAAAAGCTCATAATGAACGATACTCTTCCAATCTCACCATACACACAACCTTATTGCGCGTTAATCCTAGTTTCGCCACAGTCTGAGGAGCTTGGCCGCACTTAGACCATGAATCGAGACTTTCTCTCAAATGAGTCAAAACTGTTTTGTGATCAATGCCCAGTTCATCGACAATGTCGTAACTACTTATATGCCGATCTTGTTGCACTTTTTCACAAATGGCATCAACTTTATCGATAACTGGGCGACCGGAGCGAACTGCATCTTTAACATTAAGATTTCCTGATTGAAAACGCTTAAACCAACTTTGTGCTACTCTTACTGACACTGCATTAGGTCCATAAACGGTACAAATTTTTTTCGCGGCTTGTGTCGCATTTTTTACTTTTTTGTAATAAAAATTTAAAGTGTATCGAATTTCTTCGTTAGATTCACTCATTTTCTTGGACAGACAAACAATTGAAAAAGGCGAGAAAAAGTCTTTTATTTTTTCATTTCTTTTTTTTAAATATTACCTTTTCAATGGTATCATAACCAGCCAGGTACAAACAGTTCAATCAAAGATATTGGACCACAATTTCATACATACAAAATAGGAAAAAACTTTCTCCCTTTACCTATTATTATAGAAAAGGTTCTTTCTGCCATTAAACTGGCAAGCAATTTATTATAGTTGATCAAAGTTTTCCTTAAACCATCTACGAATTCATTGTCATTTCGTTCTCTTATGTGTGACCATGAGACATTGTTTAAAAAAAAAGAATTCCGTTTGGAAGTTTTTTTTTATATTTAACAATAGTACATTACTGTCCAGGCCCGAAATAAAGCAATTGACGGCCGAGTAATATTGGAAGGACGAGGCAAAGCCGAGTCCTTATGAGAAGCCGAGTCCTTTTAAATAAACCGAAATAAACGAGGCCGTTAATTGCTATTTCGATCGAGACTTGTATAGTATTTTTCTCTAATTTGCGAGGAAACAATAAACAAATTAATTCAAGAAACAGAAGTTTTCCGAGAAAGAATTCACTTTTTTTCAGTTTTCCACTTGATGAAATCTTCATATGCCTTTTCATATTTTTCTCTCGATTTCGGTGGTAACAGGTTTTCAGAAAGTATTTTTGCTTCTTCAGTTATGTATGGTGGCGTTAAATCTAATTCACCTTCCAACGAACTAGTACTCATTGTTTATTAGAAAACTTAAAATTGTGATAAACTTATGAGAACATAACATCCACAATACAGAGTAGGTATCTGATTTTTATTACCGCCAATTCGACTGCGCGCGGTTTCTGTTCTTTTTTTAAAATTTTGAAAAGAAATGCACATTCATCCTTTATAATAATAAATACCGTGTACTTAAAAAACCTAATTTATGTTACTGTGCACTAAAAATAATCTCGCTACTGTCCAGCAATCTCTATTATTGTCGTGTTGGAAATTGCTGACGTGCGTACAGAAAAGAGCCGATTGACTTATACCTATTTTAAAATAATGAAGCCATTTCCGAGCAAGTAGGAGAAAATAAAATTAATTATGCCAGTCAAAATACCTATTTTGCTAAATATTAATACGAGATTTTCTTAGTGACTGTACGACCTCTCTTGAATGGCGTTGCCAAGACGCGAGATTACTATTTGCCCGTTACTTGTCTCAATGAATGGTGCCTCTCTTAATAGTGTCGAAAAGCCTTAAACATTCTTGTTGTGTCACAGAAAAATGTGTTAGATCTCTTTCGAAATAAAGTTCATTTCAAACATCTGAAGAATTTACATAAAAGGGACATTTTACGCAAATTGAAAGATTATGACCCCATGTCAAGAGGAAGCGAAGTGCGCAAGAGTGTGCGAAGTTATCTTTTTTATACAGTTTCGGCTCTGGAAAGGAACCTGCGACGCCCACGCGCCGCCGGAAATAACGTATCAGTAGATCCTATCTGGCCGGTAAAGTAGGTATGCTGCGCACGATTCCGTCATTAGTGAGATTTGTGCATTTTTTGCTTTTCCAGAAGGAAGTTGACATTTTGATAATGTCAAGAAGTCGGGGTCACTGACCCGTTTTTAATGTGATCAAGATGACAATAAACAAAAGAGATAAAAATTAAATATATCTCAACAATTAATAATTATAGGGTGTATGCCTACTTTACATAATTTATTCCATCGCTATTTTCTTACACCAAATGTAGGTTTCTAATCTTTTGTACAGCTGGGGAGATAATTAAAAAAAGTTTCGGGGAACAAATGAAAATCATACATATGTATGTGCCGTAACAATATCGGCATACATTTCTTGCACTAATGCTGCTACAGTGACAAGGCGCGTGCCCGTCTGTCTGTCACGATGCCTGGAACTGATCGCTTAATCACGAGAACCATTGTGATGTAATATTTAATTATTCAAAAGCGTATAGTTTTTTATCAAGTGTATACTGGATAAGTATGACTAAGCGCGGCGACCATTTACTTTGGTTATAACATAATATCTCAGTCCTTAGTCCATACAACGGATCACATTGAATCAATAGAGCTTTAAATATTACGATGTTTAAAAGTACAAGTATTAAATAGATATTATTTGAGAGTTTTTATTAAGTTAGCATGACTTATCTAACTTTATTATACTTATTAAAATTATCTTTTTTAAAAAATCTTTATGGCACATTATGGTATGATAGGTAATAAAGTTCGACATATTCATAATACATATTCGTCCTACAGCACCTCACCTCTATCCATTCACAAAAATAACTGCTTCAACGTCACTGTCACTTTGGAATCAGGGACAATAAATAAAATACGTATTTAAATAAAATAAATGTCAAATATAAAATTGGCGACGATATGTATGGCGATAAAGCAAAGGAACAAAAATGATTACGCGCCTTTTTACCAGGATTACTTACAAGAACCGGAAATTACATTATTGCTTAATAGAATAGAATAATACCTGAGGAAATTGACTTACGAATGTAGACATTGGAACATACACTACAAAAATTCCATGCTTCGCAACAGGTGATAGGACTAAACACAGAGAAAGACCAACTAGAAGAATAAATACAATATATTTGAGATTTTAAGAACTATATATAGTACTAAAATTAAAGTAACACTACTTACCTTGCGAAAATCAAATAAACCCTTACCAGAATCTCAAACCATGGTCATTGACACGGTTTCAAGTACAGCCCATGGACAAGCACCAAAAATCCAGTTCCAACCATTTCAAGAGAAGGAAACCTTCAAAAATTTCACAAAATGACTTGCAACGTACCTTCTTATGAACAACATTAATGACGCCAAAATGAAGGTAAAAATATGCTTCTTTCTACCACCTGATCTACACGAATGAATTTGGCACATATGTTCTCCGGAAGACCCACGCAATACGAAAATTGACGATTTCACTCAAATATTAGACGGTTACGTTGAGCCGAAACTCCACAACGTATGGGCTCCACAACGTAAATTTGTGTCACGAGTACAAAAACAAGAAGAAACTGTCGCCATCTATGCTTATAACTAAAGAAGCTTGCATCAAACTGCAACCTTAACTGCCAAAATTGTAAAAAATAAATGCCGACTGACTACCTATCAAGATTCCCGATTGAAAAAGTCCGCGAAAATACCATTAACTAACATTGAGCGTTTTAATTAAGTCAAATACTCTAGATTTAGTAGCAGACAATATCAGGAAGGAAACTAAAAATGAGACAGAACCCCAAATGTCGCTACATGCTTTACAGACGGGGCGATCAATAAAGAACTATGGCGAAGTTCTTGAAGATAACGAAGTTACCCTTCAAGATGGCAGCAAATTGAAAGGTACTCGAGTAATCATCCTACAAAACCCGCACTACCGTGTGTTAGAAGAACTACACGTTGGACACATCGGGATAGTAAAAATGAAAATACTCGCTCGCAGCTGTGTTTACTAGAGAAACATCGACAGAGACATCGAAAACAAAGTTAGATCGATTATCGATTAGAACAGAATGAGCCAACGAACTTTACCACTTCACCACTGGGAAGATCCCACTGGCCCCTGGCAACGAGTCCACACTGATTTTGCTGGCCCAGTCTCCGGACATCAATTGTTCATTATAGTAAATGTATTCACCAGTGGGTTGAAATCATACAACAAAAACTTCTTCGAGTTCGTGGTGTATTCAAATTTTAAAATAAATTTTCTGTACTTTTGAAACACCCCACCGTCTTCTTATCAGACAATAATCGGCAATTAATCTCTAAGGATTCGAGAACTTTCTGTCAAAAGAAGGAACGAAATATAAAACAATTGTTCCATATCACCCAGCCACCAACGGACTCGCGGAGCGTTTCGTACAAACAATAAAGAGATCTCTACGACGCATTATTACGTCAGGAAATAGGGGAAGCCTCATTGATAAATTGATTACTGTTAAAACATGTTTATGGTGCACCCCAAGTACGAATGGCCAGAGTGCCTGTTAACTTATGTTGAAAAGAGATATAGGAACTGGACTACATGTTATTTTTAAAGACCAGTTAAATCTATCACCCAAACAGATTAAAAAGTTCCGTGAAAGAGAATCCGCCCTAGGCGAAAGGGTGCAAGTTAGTAGCTATTCGGATCCTCATTGAAAGAGAGACTTCGATACGATCAGCCGGTTTCTGGGGAACGTGCACTACGAGATAACCACAGACGTCGCATACGTGTGGCGACCCCAGTTAGACCAACTATTGTCCGCATCCTCAGTCCCGCAGCCAGGAATTGGGGACAAGAGCTGATATAAATATATACATATTCAACCTACAGCACCTCACCTCAATCCATTCACAAAAACAACTCCTTCAACGTCACTGTCACTTTTGAATCTGAATCAATAAAGAAATTACGCATGTATTTTAATAAATATAAATGGTATAAAATACGAGCTTAATGACTTAAGGCATTCTCTACCAGCCAACATTAAGGGTAAACAGAGATACATTGGGAGGTGCGATGATGAGGGCTGTAAATATTTAACTTAAACTACAAACAGTATAAATAATTTACCTACAAAGAAATATACCTGATGGATACATTTATTATCATATCATACATTATATACAATTCCTATATATGATGATATATAGAATGTATGATAAATCATATATATATACATAATATATAATATTATATACATATAATATACTTTTTCTCAATTTATTACAATAGTTCACCGGTTCATATGGAGTACTCCATCTCACCTTTGGAACCGGATGCAGCGAAATAGTAGTTGGATCCAATTGATTCTGTATTCTATTTAGTTATATTAACTACTCTAGTTCTATTCTATAACTGGATTCTATTTTACTCGTATTCTGTTGATTGATTCATGACGTGCTGTCTGAATTATCTGCGGCCCTACTCTCATAATATAGGATTTTAAAAAACCGAATTATAAATGAGAAACTCAGGAATATAACGCAATTTGTAGACAGACAGACATAATAAATTTTGATTGATATCTGTATTAAGTTTGTAGATGAGGTCAAATCTGTACAGTAAATTGCAAATTAACTATTATTAATTTTTACAAAAATTCAAAAAGAACTCTAATACTCTCATAAAGAACTCATAAGTATATTTATTATATACTCGTAACTCACAACCAGTATACCTATACGATATATCGTCGAATAGGACTCATGTTAACTCTACATCGTATTTTTTTTTTCTAAAACAGGAATAATAGGGTATCTAACAACAGGTTCTAGCACCAAAATAGCAATGGCGTGTTTTTAAGCAGTTTTAAGCAGGGTCCAGAGACATATACCACACCCAAACTCGCAGAACATTTGTTTTTATACAAATCTCCGACGGGGAATCGAATCCAAGGACCTTTTGCTCATCAGGCAGAGGCACTACCAATTTTATGATTCTCAATGATTTTTTTTTTTAATATACATACTAAATCATCTTTAATCCTAAAGTTTTTTTATAAGTCATTTTGGCCCGCAAGTCTCATCGCCTAATAATAGAAACAAAAAATATTCCTGTTAGGCTCAGCCTCCAGGCCAAAGGCTCTTAGGAATCGACAGTATAAAATCTAGCCGCAGGCCTCTTGCATAAAAGGGTAATAAGTCGAAAGAGAAGGAAATGCTAATCGTACCTACCTAAAGGTTTCATTACATTATAGCAAACTCTCAGGTTGCTTATTAGACTATTTTAGCCCCTGACTTCTTTATCGTGACAGTTAAAAAGCACACAATCAAAACTCATTAATCAAAATATCAATATCTATATCGCATTTTTCTCCCAGATACCTATATCAATTTATCTTCAAACATTCAAGAGTTCCGAGTCAAACTGAAGAACATAAAGCAAAGCCTGGCTTGTTAAAGGCTTATTATAATATTAGGGTAATAATATCTATAATAATAATAATAATTATATGAAATTGACGTTTTATATGGAAAAATTTAAATATTGTTTTGTATGAAAATTATATATTTAATTGATCGAGGTATGGTCCATTATTACCTATCAATGCACTTCTGCCATTTTAATGGAAGTTGATTGATGTCTCTGCTCTAGAAATCCTGGGGACGGGAATCGATGAATTCTCTAAAGACGTTTTTCACTGCCTCACGGTAGTTGAATTTTTTCTCCTGTAAAAAGTTATCCAAATTGCGAAAAAAATGGGCAAGTTTCAAGTCGAAACACCTGTAACTTTGACTGTCTGTCGTGCAGTGTGTGGGCGAGCATTATCATGGAGACGTTTGGGGCCTTGTTTGGCTGATTCTCTTGAGTTCAACCATTGTAACGAACGTTTACGATTATCATACAGGATCGACTTCTCATCACAAGTGACAATATAATTCAGAATCCCTTCATTTTTGAGCCGGTTCAGCAAAGTAAGGCAAGCTTCGACGCGTGTTTGCAGCTGACTTTTGTTAAGCTCATACGGTACCCACTTTCCGAGCTTTTTCACTTCCCGATTTGACGCAAATTAATCAATATCGTTTTGTCATTTACCTACGCCGAAGGCTGCTGCTAACTCAAACGTGGTTTGAGATTAATCCACTTCCACTATTGCTTTCAATTCGTCATTATCGACTTTAGTCCCCGGTCGTACATGGGGGCTTGTTCTTGAGGTCGAAATTTCCAGAAAAGAAACGATCAAACCAAAAACGCACCGCGCGTTCCTTTGCGGTGTTTGGTCTGTACACATCGTTGATAATGCGTGCCGTCTGTGCTGCGTTGCTGCACGACGGATCTCATATTCGAAAATAACGCGCAATTTTAACCTTTCTGTGGTCGCAAACACAACGATATTTAAGCAAAAAACGTCAAACGACGGAAAAACAAATTAATAACTGATTTTGAAAAAAATGTCATCTTTAAATTGAAATTAATTTGAGTTCGGAATTCCATGCTAAACGCAAGATAACTAAATTCAAACTATGAACAAACGGCAATTTCATAGGTAAGGCCCAATATTAAAGGACCTACGAGCACCAAAGCGTATATAATGTCCGAGTAAATGATCTTATACTGTCTTAATGATCTTAATGTATAATACATTATATGAAATCATAGACGGACAGTTCAATTTTATTTAGTTAGGTATAGAAGCAGAATACAAGTAGCATTAAGGCTGTTTACCACATATCTCGCTCCTGTCACACAGGCATTTAGATTTAGCACGCCGATAAACGCATTATATTGCTATAAACATTTCAAATATTTGCAGTTTAGAAACAAACGCAACAGCGTTATGTGCTTCGATATAGAGCCCATTATTTATCGATTATATAATTAAGGTATAAAAGATAATTTGGTATAGATACAGACGTCAAATCACATTATGAAATAAAACAATAGCTTTGTTTTATTTCTCAATGGATTTGAGGCTCCCTGTTTATTTAGATACTAGTAACGTGCTTACATTGCTATCGGAATTGTTTCGGTACCTATTCATAGGGTTGTAAGGTGTCCGGTTTTCACCCGAAACGTACCCACATTTTTCTAGTGCCCGTTCCAGGTAAATGTAAAAATAATAAATTTGTCTGGTACCCATAAACCAACCACATAGTTGTGTCATGGGGACAACTTCTCAGTAGTATGTACCGTTAACACAACTAGTTGTGCATTGCAACTGGGTATGGTAGGATAAAAACGAGTATGAAGTGTCAGGATTTTTGAGTCGCAATAGAATTAATCATAATAAGAGGGCAGCGGTTGCCCACGTCCGTAGGAGTTATCTACCTATCGACACCCATATGTACATGTGTTCCCCGGGTGGTGCTAAATGGCCACCGAATGTAATAAAAAGCGTAACCACGCCACGCTGGCCAAATGGATTGGCGAGTCCACTCTTTTAGAGGCGATATAGTTTCTCAGGGCTTGTTATCCCTTAGTCACCCTTTTCTACACCCACATGAATAGATGGAGTGGTGCTATTCTAAAGCTGGCCAACACAACGCCGAATTTTGTGCGGCGATAATTAAGCCGACTACAATCCCCTGGCTTGGTCAGGTCGACTACTACAAATCATGGGATCTAATAACATAATAACCTAATCTAATAACCTAAATAAATCGAACTTGCAATGACCAGGGCTCCTAAAAATTATAGGTATATGGTGCACTTTGGGAGACACTCCCTTTGAGAAGAAAGTCCAAAAAGTCTAAAAAAGGTTGACTAATCAAATGTGGCCCAATAGAGATCAACATAAAGATCAAATGTCTATATATGAGTAGCATGATACCTAAGTTACATAGCGAGCTGATATAACTCCAGCCACTCTTACACGCGGCACGTGGTTTTTCCTTCACATAAATCCGGCTAACCTGTTTCTATAATACTAGCTTTTTCTATAGATGTATTAACAATACACCAAATGTAATTTTATTTCAATTGTCGCATAGAAGCATTGCAGAAAAAAACTATGTCAATTTTAATAATGGTAAAAATGTGTTGGGCTATTTTATTAATTGATCAATTTTATAAATATGTTTCTGCACCCTTCATATTTTTTGGTAAAATTAATATATTTTTATGGACGACGGCAACAGACGAGCATACAGTCTACCTGATGGTAAGAGGATACTATCGCCCATAGAGGATGTCTATGGGCGACAGTATACATGCCAACATTAGTCCAAAATAACAAACGTTGGCACGCCCCCGGATGCGCTGCCTACTTTTTGGAGATATAATAATTTATGTATTTGGAGAAAGGGTTAGGAAAATGGGGAGGGATAGGATGGGAATGGGCTCTGGCACATCTCACTCACTACGGAAACACGTACGTACATTAGGGAAATAAGATAAAGTGGGAAATGCTGTATATTTCAAGGTAATCTTCTGTGAGAGAGGGGTAACGTGGCCAATCGAGCGCGCCCAGCGGCTGTTGGATTGCAGGGTGCACTCTCCCCCTGTAGACTAGTTAAAATAGTGACTAGTTAATAAAAAATAAATAAAAAAGGTATCTGAGCAAAGGCGTTTTGTTGTTGGTATGGTCTCATTGAATTTAAGATTTTCTAACGTTTCAAGATTCTGTTTAAAAACATGCTCTGATTTTTAAGATAAGGTCGTAAAAAATGTTTTATTTTTTAGAGTTTATTACATTTTAGTTTTTTTAATCTATTGTCGGACCTTATTATTGTTTAATAAAATACGATTATTAAGTTCGTTAATAAAATCCGATCATTATTTCAGAAACGTGAACTGACAAGGTCACAACCAACTTCCAAGATAAATTTTACACAAAAAATAACACTTTATACGGCTTCTTTGAGAAATGACTACGTATATACATTCCCATTCAGTGTGGACTGGACTGAATTTTTAATGGAGTGCCTTCCACAAACATGACGTCATCTTTTATGTTATTCGATTGATTGAACATTGTGATGTAACTTTTTAATGTCCCTGACTCCTACTCACATTCAAGGAGAAGAAAGGTGGGGATTATAATACATACTACTGTACTAATTCAAACAAGTTAGCCTAATTCGAGAATTACAAGTTACGGTCCTTCTAAATTCATTCAACTTTATATCCCATTAAAAATTCATTCTAAACGAACACCAAAGCAGTCGGTCAAGCCACATCAAGCTCAGGTTTTTATGGCCAAAATTGTGTCCAATTTATGTCACCATAAAAACGATCACGTTTACGGAGCCATCAAATATAACTGGTTGTAAAATTTGTGTATCATTTGTGTTATAGGTACACGGAAAGGAAATCGAGCGAACGAGTTGCAGTTGACGCCGAATGACTGCGGTATTAATACACCACGCGGGTAATCCTCCGAACATGATCGACATGACATGACTTACCATGCGCCCATCTTTTGCGTAACGAGACATTTGGCTAATGATACGCTTATGGTGTATCCACTTATGGTATTATATTTTATCAGTTTGAAGACAATTGAAAAAGTTAAATAAAGGATTAAAATCCAATTCTTCGCGCACCATTGTCGCTGATCATACTCGAACATATAAAAACCTTACTATGCATAGATGTAGCTCTTCCATGGAACTGCTAATCATTGTCACGTTGTTATGTGGCAATTAAAAAAAGTATTGCAAGCATAAGTTTATCGCAGAACTTTGCCGATCTTTGCTTATCTACATGTTTACATCTTATATCTTTGTTATCACCGTCGCAGACAGGAAGCTTTTAATAAAATCTTTTGATTCTTACTAGGCCTACATATGTCTTAAGTATATCAGTAAATAAACACATAGGAAATGAATAAATACTCCTTTTCTTAGGCTTTTACCAACGCTAATAAATTATTATATACCAACGAAACTAAATTATCCTGTGACATATATTTACATACACAACATCGAATATATATACTTAGTGGTGTTATATTATGAATGGTCGACACATTTGAATGAGAACGGTTCGATTTGTTCGAAAGCTCGTCGGCTTGAAATTTTAATGAATGGACCCGAATTGATGTCAGCCGTCCGCATGATAACGGAACATTTGCTATTGATACCCTATTAGCATGCCATCATAAATACACGCTGGACCTCTAAATTCGGTGGTATTATTGACACTAACTCATTGCGGATTACGATGACTAACCCATTGAATTATTGTTGAGATATAAAGGCATTCGTGATAATGGGCGCCGTTCCTGTTTATCAACTTATTTTAAATTTCAAATGAAGTTTGCGTATATAATACACTGATTTTTCGTAGCTGGTCTGGTATAAATAAATCCAAATCATATTTACGTTGCACCTGTTGCGATATTAAACTTGAAAATGAAACAATCAAACAGAAATATCATACGCTGTCATAACTTCAATAGCTTGTCACTGTCGTAGTATTGGAATGTAATAATTGAAAAATAATTAGATTATACTACATTACTTCAGGAGGGACTACCCTCCTGAGGTATTTCATAAAGCAAATTTTGACATGCAGAACGATTATTTAATTATGATAAGTTAATACATATCATAAAAAAATAAATAATAATAAATATTAGTACATAAATAATAATAAATATTAGTACAAGTATATGAATGTATACTTATACGAATGTAACTAATGTTAGTATATTGCCGTAGACTAGTGTTTACGGCAGGTTTCCCTTGCGCAACAATGACAAGAATTGATGTCTCCCTTGAGATGGTAATCGGTTTAATAAAATTTGGTTCATTTAATATGTGTATGTAATTACGTTTTGCATGACAATAAGCACTCGACTATGTACATAATGCCATGGAGTCAAGAATTAACGTGACTGTCCGATGATGTCACCAGCTGAGGTAAGGACGGTTTCTGGTCTTTCATACGTTAGATGAAGGCTAACTATAAGCTCTATCTTAGTATATGTGACATTGTTGGTAGGTGTGAAATAGTCCTAGATATTTATACTTCCTATATTATATACATATACAAATATTAAAATTTTAGTGAAATCTTTAAAATAAAAATAATATTTATTTCTTTATCAAAAAATCAGAGTTTTTATTTAAATTCATTTTATTTCATAGCCTGTTTTAATTTAAACAGAATCTTGAAACAACCCAAGTGGCAGAAAAATTTAATGAATTTTAATAAGTCCATACCAGTAAGATACCTTTGTTCAGATAACAACATCACATATTATTGTTTGTTTCGTCTCTGATTTTGACGTCGTAAAATTCCAGGTGGTGGTAAACTGGTGCCCATGGGCGGCGGTAACACTTACCACCACGTGGGACCGCTTGCTCGTCCGCCCACTAATCTATAAAAAAAAAAAAGAAAAAAAAAAAAAGAAAAAAAAAAGTAGGATAATATGGGAGCTGTGAATCGAAATACATCGGATGTATTCGATGCATTTGGGTGTCAACCGAATGTAAAATTAATTTTTATTAAGGATTTTGTAAGCATTGAATTCATTGAAGCGTTGAATTGAAGGTTATTTCAAGCAACCAAGGCTCATAGTTACACATACACGATAGCAATATATTGCAATAAATAATATTATAGATACAATGAAACCAATTATAAATATACATACATACTTATAGTTTACAAAATACTGCTCAATTAAATTTGTACTTAAGTACAGATTATTCTTTTATCACCAGTTGGGCGTTAGTGAAACTCACAATTCCCTGACTGATCCGAAACCCTCTTGCCTTAAAAGGGAAGGCCTGTACTATATCAACCTCTCTCTATACCGTACAGAGGCTGATATCGAAGTATTATTAGGCGGTATTAGAAACCGAAGCAAACACGTTTTACATACATAATAAAATTCGGATAAGTACTCACGACAATTCATCATAGTCCGAACACGTAAAGATAAGACAAAGTTATTCAGAACGCATTCACCATATTTTTTTATACAAAGCCTCTTAGCAAATACGTATACGTATTTGCTAAGAGAGTATACGTATACGTAGAGTATACGTTGTGAAGTTCTTGAGTCGAGAATACTTGAGGCTCTTTGCTCTGGAGTGGAGTAGGTGGAAAAGTGGACTCATTCTCACGGATAATGATTACACGATGGATTTCTAAACTAATAATGAACGTGAAACTAGTACTGCTAAAAAAACTTATTGATCTGATTGGATTATCAATTTGGTGTTTTCGCCGATGATGTTTAAAGAATTAAGTTATAAAAAAG
This sequence comes from Sesia apiformis, assembly GCA_914767545.1. Taxonomy (NCBI): domain Eukaryota; kingdom Metazoa; phylum Arthropoda; class Insecta; order Lepidoptera; family Sesiidae; genus Sesia; species Sesia apiformis. The sequence goes on along the minus strand of OU611947.1, from coordinate 11,219,979 downwards.
CTCGCTTGTAAACCTTGGTAGATCCCAATCTCTCATTCAATTTAGTTACTAGGACATCAGCTGTTTTAAGGCGTTTTGTTGAAAAAAGCATTATAATGATAGTCGTCAATTTGCAGCTATATTGATATAACTGTCGGGGTCGCGGGACATGGGAAACGACGCGCCCACCCACGCGCCGCGCGACCGGTGCGTGGACACTAGCGCACACAAATGCAATACCAGAATAAAGATAAAAACCGTTTTCACTTCTTAAAAACTAATTAAAAGCAAATTAAAAGAATAAAATAGTGCGAAACATAAATACGTCGATAGTAACAAACATAAGACGCACAATTTTTTCTTGCTACACAACGCCCCATCGGGGTTTCAAAGGAAAATGTCATTTACGTTGTCATTCGTATTTCGAGATGTAAATGAAAGGCTATTCAAATTGTGCATCAAAAAAGGAACAAAAATACGTGTACCTAGTTGAATATGTTAATTTTAGGTCTCTAAAATTAACATATTCAACTAGGTACACACCAGATAGACATCTGCGTGACCCCCTTGTTTAATGTCGATTTACCGACTTTAAATAACTATCCTATGAGTGCGCTATTCAATACAGTTTAATTGCGAAACCATCAATAAATATTGTTTAGTAAATGTTGTTAATATTACATAAGTGCATAAATATAATGTTTTGACCATTTGGTAACTTACTTCGTTAATTAAGTTATTAAAAATGAAGTAGCGACAATAACTTTTGTCTCCGAATATACATGACATCATCTGGAGTATAAGCGCAAATTAAAATACTAGTTTCCTGTTTATATAATTTTTTTATATGGTGTTTACTTTATATCTAAACAAATGATAAAGTTTGTTAAATCAAATTATGTGGCTATTCACTTTATATTATAGTTTAAAAGTATTTTTATGCAGAGAGTCGTAAATTTCTTAGAGTGAAAATAGTAAAATAGAATTACTTACTCACTTACTATTTGGATTGTCGTCAAATGTAAAAGTTTTGTTTATTGATATATCCGTGAAAGCGAGTCTTGCAATAAAACATTCTATTTTTGCGCGATGTTGTAAGGAGTTGTTATTGCATTTTAGTTTTTGCTTCTCATGTCGTAATGTGTCAAAAAAGATAAAAATAGAAACTTGACTGATTAATAAAAGTTGCAAAAGTTGAGATTTTAAACTGAGATCCTCTCGTCTCTAATGAAATCAGTTTCGCTAGGAATATATTTCAATTTGTCAATCACCTATATTGCAACAAGCAAAAAATGTTTGAGTGTTGGTTTTACTAGATGGCGAGAACGTACAGCGTAACACAATATAGTGGTTATAGATTCCCAAGATTTGCCTCCTTATAACTAAATATTCTGTGGTGTTGACCGGTAGGGTCGGACTGGGCCGGAAGGGCCCCGGTGGCTCTGCCCGGGGCCCGAGACTGGATAATGGTAGATGGGATACTATCGGAAAATATCTATTTCATTTCTCTCTAATTGTATGAACGAACTATCTGATCTAGTTTACATTTAGGTTGCAAGAGCTGGGTCCTAGCCTGCGCGGGCCTCCTATCCTACCTACCGCCTGGCTTGCGGCAAGCCCCGCAAGCCAGGCCCGTGGGGGGCCCCGCGCAGGCTGGGGCCGGGCTGGCAAACGCCACCTCGATTATATGGCCAGTCCGACGCTGTTGACCGGCTTCTCTTCCCGTGGGTATTGTAAAAGGCGACTAATGCATAAAAAAGTCACTATTACAAGCCCCGAGTGACTGCACCACCTCTAAAAGAATGGACTCGTCAACCTTTTGGCTTGGAGTTTTAAGGCCATACATGCCTCATTGACAAGACAATGTGCGTGAGGAGGCCCATTTCCAGTAGGTAGTTTTTTTATGGACAAAGGCGGCCGACGAGCAGCCCACTTGATGGTAAGTGGTTACTGTCGCCCATAGACATCCGCTACACATGCCAACATTAGTCCAAAATGACAAACGTTGGCACGCCCCCGGATGCGCTGCCTACTTTTTGGAAATTATAATAATGTATGTATTTGGAGAAAGGGTTAGGAAAATAGGGAGGGATAGGATGGGAATGGGCTCTGGCACATCTCACTCACTACCGAAACACGTACGTACATTAGGGAAATAAGATAAAGTGGGAAATGCAGTACATTTCAGGGTAGTCTTCTGTGAGGCAGGGGTAACGTGGCCAGTAGAGCGCGCCCAGCGGCTGTTGGATTATAGCGTGCACTCTCCACCTGCAAATGTGGACGATACCAGTAGTGCATGGCTAGTTACGGTTACGTATCTAAATATTAAACATAGATTTAGAATTGTTTCATGTTATGATTATTATTGGCCCCAACGAAATACACATTTTTTATGAAACAGGTTATATGAAACACTTTTATATGGTATTACGTATGAGTACAAATATCTAGTGTATTAATTAATTAATGCCCGTTTAAGGCTTTCCTTTACATATGCCAAGTAATTATTTTTCATGTAAGTAGACGAATTATTAATCTCTTACATAAATAAACCAGAAGGGATAAATAAAATATATTTGAATGTTTTGAATTTGAACGATTTTTCTGTATATTCTTTTGTTCCCGTTTCCAATTTATGAAAATCATGACGTCGTGCCGCGATGTCAACATGTTTACGTCGACTGCGTACACTGCACCGATAGGTACTTTTACCGCTCCACGTTAAAAGACTTCCTTATTAAGACCAGACTAAATCCTTTTTGGTCACATTTAATGACGTCCCGACTCACATAGCCCCTTTGATGGATTGTAACTTGATGTTTTGTAGCCGATATCTAGAGAACTAATCAATTAGAATGAACTGTAAATCTAACTATTAGTTAATCCTGATTCAAATAGTCATATGCATGATAACAATCAGTAGAAAGTCAGGACGTTAATAGTATCCTAATTTCGGTCTAGCGTTCGGTCTATGCGTGAACACCTTAGCACTCTTATAGTCCGTAGCTATAGCATCTGCTTCGATCAACAATCTAGTTGTATTATTGTTCGAAGAGCATTTCATACAAAAAGACAATCAGAATTATCTATGCTATATCTCCACTAACGTAGGCGAACTATGGATAGTTGCACGTATTTATTATTTTATTTTACATTATTTCATATAAAATAACGTAAATTAATATAACTACATTTTGTGTTTACACTCGTGATAAATTCGCCATTCAATTTCATCCAAGTAATATCAATTCATAAAATGAATTGACTGTAATTTTCCGTCTAATTATATTTTTATTTTTCTAATTTAATACAATTAAATTTTAATTATTTATCTATTTATTGGTGGATCGTTGGATGAAATATTATAGAATCATACAAGTTTAGACTTATCACGAAACTCTGTTACCACACGTGTCACGTTGGTACTGAACTAGGTAATATAACCTTCACGATAATGCAAGTTGTTAGTAAATTAATACAGATAGTGAAATATTTGTATAATTCGCTATTTTTTATTTTCTTATATGTAAGCCTAAAATAAAAATCATTATCAATAGCTATAATCATTATCAATATCTATAATCATTATCAGGGCCGTCTTAAGTCTATTCTGCGCCGGGGTGCGGGAGTGTATCCTAAGACAGTCAAACATCCTATTGTGTATCCTATGACAGTCAAATATCCTATTATGTATCCTATGACAGTCAAATATCCTATTGTGTATCCTATGACAGTCAAATATCCTATTGTGTAATTGTTTACTATAGCGTTATATTTTTTCATTACCTTTAAAAGGTGAGCGCCCGGGGTGCACCGCACCCCTTGCACCCCCTGGTAAAGACGGCCCTGATCATTATCAATATCTATAATCATTATCAATAGCTATAATCATTATCAATAGCTATAATCATTATCAATATAGTATTGCTTTGCTCCTGATGTTTTCCTGTAGTTAAAACAATCATACATATTTTATAGTGGAGGAGGGAGACGGGCATGCGGCCCATGTGACAGTAAATGTCTACCGCCGCCTATGAATATCTGCAAAATCCTATTCACAGCTTTCTCAAAGAACCCTATTTCGTAGTACAGTGGGAAAACTCCAAATGGCACGTCATTCCACAACTTTCAAATTCGAGGTATAAAGTGTCTGATGATCGCGCTGTACGCGGTAACTGTTTGTTATTACTGCGATGTTAGCAAAGTTGTTTGAATCAAGACTCCTTTCAGAACATTCTCCGTTATATCGACGCAGAAACGCACTGCTGACGTTAGAAATGCAATGATTTTTTAATACTGAGCGATTCCAAACTGCCTGTGAGAGTGTGAATCGAACAGCGGATCGTTGGATGGAGTCAATTAATGTGTTCAATTGACATTTCGAGTTGTGACATTCTCACGTTCTGCCGAGTTATGAGCAGTATTTCATATAGGGCCTAACCTGAGTTTTGTAAATCATTAGACGTTGCCCTAGGCTGAAATACAGCTATTCTCTGCTTAGTACACCTAGCTTTTTGCAGGTCAATTTGGCTTTGTTTTCTAGAAGTCTCCTAAATTTGATATTGCTGGAAATGGCAACACCACGGATCCCAATACTCTTCGATATATTGAGGGGTTTGCTCTGAAACCTAAGTGTTCCTCTTCCCTATAGGCAGGACGAACTTTCTCCTGCTTACCCAGTCCTAAAACCAATGTACCCGTCGTATAGCATACTTATCTACATTTCCTTATGTCCATGATCTAATTCTAACAGGATGATCCGGCATAAAAATCGCCTCAGTAGGATAAAATTGGGGCACGCTGGCTCACAGTTCTCGAGAAGCCAGCTTGCCAAATTTTACCTTTGCTTTTTGAAAACTAGTATCCCAGTTCTTGAGAACTGATAACTGTTACTTTTTGAAAACTCGTATCCCAGCTGTTGAGCATTGATAACTGTAACTTTTTGAAAACTAATAAATATTGACCTTTTTAAAACTTACTTCTAAAAAATTAAGATCACTTTATCAAAACTGATGCCTAAGTGTTCAGTTTTCTTTAAGTTTCTTTCTTTGCCTAAGTGTTAACTAATAATTTAAATGACTTTTACAAAAATTACTTCTAGAAAACTGATAATCACTTTATCAAAACTAATGAATGTTTACTTAATAAAAACTTGATTTTTTAAAAACTTACTTCTAGAAAACTCAAAGATCACCCTATTAAAATTAATGCCTAAGTATTCGTATTTAGTTTCATAACACTTTACTTTTTGGAAACTCATAAATATTGACTTTTTTCAAAATTTCCTTCTAGATAAACTCAAAGCTCTTTAAGAAAACTGGGGTGTAAGTATTTAGTTTTTTAAATTATATTTTATCGTAAATAATTTATGTATTAAACAATAAATTACTTATCATATGTTCGCACTTAAAAAACTGCGTATTCTATAATTTTTATAACTGACTCTACCCAGTGTGAACTGATTATAGAAATATTTACTTTTATATCAATATAATAATCATTTGGAACTAAAAAAAACATTAATTTATATTCATTTGTGAAAATCAGTTCAATAATTTCTAAGTTTACCTCGAAATAATATATGTATACAAACAAACATTTCTCGAATGTGACCGATTAGGTACTTATATTCAAATCCTACTTATTAATTATATTAACTAAGAGTGTTAATAAAAGACAATATTTTTTATAATCAGTATTTATTCAAATCTAAAAGAAATTACATTTAATGGATTTTCTGAATTATCAACCATTTTTGATATAACATCTTTTATTATAATATATATTTTTTATTTTTGTGATCAGGGTTGCCAGAAATATAGGACGCTAAAGTCATACGTTCAAAAAGGCTGCAAACTTATCCGAATGACTACCTGATATATAAAGCTCAATTACCACTGACTGACTGATTGATTGACTAACTCACTCACTGACACCATTGTTCTCTAACTTACCGTCCTAGGGGTGGGAATGTTTATATGAGGTCTTATTATAGGCGGATCGGTACGAGAGAAATTAGACTTCCCAAAGATCATCAGTGTCTTCAAGATTTTCAGCGGCCCGTCGAAACGGTACGAGGTGGGAGGTGCTCGAATAAATGTCATAGGGAAACTACCTCTGACGGTTCCCGAGATATAAGCGACTGAATTTTGTATGGCGGCCATCTTGAATTTCCAAATTTCGAATTTTCGTTATGTATTATTTTTTGGTCTTATCCGAAAGTTAACTACGATAGTACTTGCTTATTCAAAAACTTGTTCATCAAATAAAATCCTATTCAATATTAACTGAAGATTATTTCGGTTATTATTGAATAAGAAAACTTTTCGAATGAAAATAATTTTAATAACACTCTACGAGTATACCATATTTGACCTGGTATCTTATGACTTTCTGTGGTGTAAGCTCTTAAATGAAACTAGGGCGCTGACGGTCAGGTGTAATATGTTGGTCCGTAGGTTTGCACGTTGTACTAGAAGTATCAAAGTGACATCAGGAGTTAATGTCAGTCGTGTTACATGAGTGGGTCAACTATAGACAGAAGGCTCTCAATGCTCTGCGTGTCCAATACAATAATGCTTTCAGGGTGCTGTTGGGGCTACCGTGCTTTTGCAGCGCATCCCAGATGCTTGCTGGAGCACGCGTGGAGCACGCATCTCACGTGGTAGAATAGCCTCAATGATTCGTCGCGTTATTACGTTATTAATGTTATGACAACGCCAACAGTATCCTGAGGACATTGGTGGAGAGCATGGATCGGCCCTATACTGCCCTACACATATCAGTGCAGTTGTGTAGCGTCTCTTTATATGAATTTCTTTTTTAATGGTTTGTATTTTTATATTTATATTGTTTGTGTGTATTTTGATGTATATGGGCATATGCCTGAAATAAATTCTTTATTATTATGATTATTATATATAGGTGTAGTAGTTGAAAACTTAATTATTGAAATACTATAAAATTAAGTGTTGAAAAGTCGATACTTTTGATAAACTACTTTTCAATGAAGTTTTCTAAAGCACAGTCTTGTTTGTTAACAGGTCGAATCGATATCGTTTTCCCGACTGACCAAATCATCAACTGACAGTCGTTCTAAAGGCGAAAAATGGAAAAAAGCCAGTATTTCTGAGGAAACGTCGAGTGATGCAAAGAGAGCTTAGGTCCTCTACTAGTAAAATAACGGTGCGGCAGCTGTTCGGGGCACAGCGAAGATGATGATGACAATACAGCCGATGACTCCGGCACACAATACTTCTTACCCCGCTACATTACGCGGCGTGTGGCAAATGGGCATGTTAGACAAATTGTCTCGAAAAAGACGGGCACGCATTTCATAGAGTTAAAAATGTATAACGCCGGTGAGGTAGAAAAAAATTCAACTATGAATAGGTGGATTGGGGAGTCCGTGTCAAGCGGTGGTAAAAGGTGAAACCCCGGAGTGATAGAGATACCGAATCTGGGCGTTTGCTTTGCGAGTATATTTCTGAAATACGTAGGAAATATAAAAATATCCCACCGACATTTATGATTTATTTCTTTTAAATCTCTATTATTTTGAAATAATGTAATGTTATGTTGATAATACTTTTTATATATTAAATAATCATAATGTTTAAATATTATCTTTATTATGGAATAAAATGCAGTTAAGTATTTAATGCTGCAGTTATGCTGCTATATTTAATATTAATTTGTATTTAATGTTTTATTTACAATTTCTTCAATATATGCAAGAAAGTTTTTGAGTAAATAAATGGGTAAAAATGATGTCGAATAATGTAGAAAATAATGATGATGATTATATTGAATGATGAAATTGATAAAGCAACAAGATTTTGTTTCAAATGTGATATAAAATTTAAAAAATCTGTATACAAATACCATTTACGAACATTGGTTCGTAAAGTATTCAATGTATTCATAAATCAAAATGTATTTTGAAAACTGAATGTAAAAATATTGATGTTATTTGTACAGCCTTTAAAAAGCGAATCGAAATTTGGAGGAATTCTTGACAGATCATAGATACAACATTTTAAAAGTAATAGATAGGCAATTGAAGCAGTATACACGTATTAAAGTTCAACTTGAACTGTCCGCATATTACGTTTCAACTAAAACAGACGAAAAACAAATTAAATTCTTTAATTCAAATAATTGTTCTATATTTAATAACACTGTGATTAATGATTTTTATTCTAAAGTAATTGATAAATTTAAAGCAAATTCTAAAGCAATTTTTTAAGTAATTAGTAACCCTTACAACATTAGTAAAGTAAATGAAACAGTACCTCTCTCTCACAGAAGACTACCTTGAAATGTACTGCATTTCCTACTTTATCGTATTACCTCAATGTACGTACCTACGTGTTTCGGTAGTGAGTGAGATATGCCAGAGCCCATTCCCATCCCATCCTCTCCCAATCCCAATCCCAATCGATTTCTTAATCTGCAAAAGTAGGCAGCGCATCCGGGGGCGTTCCAACGTTTGTCATTCTGGACTGATGTTGGCATTTATCGCGGATGTCTATGGGGGACAGTATTCACTTACCATCAGGTGGATTGTATGCTTGTCTGCCGTCTATTTCTATAAAAAAAAACCTGTATTGTTTAAAGACGAATAATCTACTAGCCATTGTATAATACAGATTAATTTGGATTATTTTATACTATTGGTAACATTTATATATATATAAATAACGGTTTTATTGGAAGGTACAATACATAGTTACATACGTATTTAGTAAAGAATTACAGTTAGAGCTATTAAAATTATTTGCTATTAAAATGCAATAGTGGACACCGTAAATAAACGCACTCATTCAAAAGTACAATCAGACTTGCAGAAAGATATTATAAGTGTTCATTTATTTTATATTATAATTGGTATTACGATCTCACAGGATAATTAGCGATGCGATAATAAATTGCTTCTGGGATGACTTCCGATGACACTTGTTCCAAGTTGCACTATCTCGCGTGGTAAGTAAGGTAAGTGGTAAGGTTTACTTGTTTCCCATAACAAAAAGCAATTAATTTGACGAGTTTTTTATATTAGAGATATGGACCAATTATGTCATTATATATACGTCAAGACTTCTATCTTAGTCCTCAAATTTAGGAACTGAGATCTTAAAGTACCCCTAAATTTTTTTTTTCTTTTTGTTTACCATTTCATACTTATCTAAGCTTCGATAGTGTATTATTATGGTTTATCAATTAATTTAGTGTCCAATGACTGTTTTATATTGGAGCGATGGAAGTTAAATTAGGAAGGACAATTAATTTCGTGTCCATAATATTTTATTACTTGTAAAAAACGCCGTTCGCCTGTTGGGCCTCGGCCGGTCAGTGTAAAACACTCATAATTAAACTCGGTATAAAGCACTCATAGTTTTACACTGACCGGCTCGACAAGTCGACGACGTTATAATAACAATTGTTTAAATTGGTGTGTATGTATACTATTAAGATTTGACACATACATACATATACACATACTGATAGTCAAAAAAATCACTAAAGTTTGGTGTGTTTCATATTATGTATATACCGACATATAAATACATATGCTTATATTTATGTGTAAGTATACCGAGATATAGTTTGCATCTATGTATTTGTAAATTTATTTATATACCTTTAATCTTTAATATATATTTTATATACCTATCTAATTTCATAGTCCACCTACAATCCTATCCTGTAGGTATAATGTGGTGGTTAACTGCTAGATAATGAGTTTTGGCATTAAGTCCACCTGATATACATATCATTGTGCAATGAAATAAATAAATTAACATATTAGGTACTCGTGAATTTTGTTTGATATAATTTTGATCCAGTTTCATAAAACGCGGTACGACGAGATTGTGATACACACTAGAGATTATCGTAACTGTAGGTAATTGGATCGAAATATTGGGTATATTAAAACAAATAACAATCGTGAGTAAACCGTTTACATAACATTATTACGAGTATGCTTTTATCACTATAATAAAAATTTAAAATATTGTGTAACAATTGTTTCGGTGCTGTCGCTTTATTTTGGTTTTGTTTGCGTAATATAAAAGCATTTTGTCCAATACAAGAGCCAATGTGAAACCGCTGAATGCATGTTACATACTATACCATCAGCCTATGTCTCCCCACTACTGGATATAGGCCTGTCCCAAGACTCGTCATCATGCACGATCTTTGACTCTTCTCATCCACCGATCACTGGCATAAACAGTTTCAAGTCGTCGTTCCACCTAGCCGGAGGGTGTCCCTAGTTACACTTGCCGGTATGTAATCTCAATTCGAGCACACCCCATAGGTTGTCGGTTCTGCGGCAAATGAGCTTGCATGTAACCCCCATAAAATTTGATATATTTTTTACTTTTTTCATCGTTTTCTTTTTCTAATCGGCCCTCTGCGATAGATTGAAAAATATTTTGTCGCTTCGTACCTGTTGGTAGTTAGACGAAGAAAAATATTATAGATCAAAATTGATACGAACTGCAAGAAGCACGACAAAATCGATATTGCACTACACTGTTGCGATGTTTAGCATCTAGGTTACTTACAAAATATCATTTTGAGAAATAAAGACTCACGACCTGTACCTGAAAAAGAAATATCTTTATATTAGTTTCATTGAGTAAGTTGCTGAGGTAGATATTTTGTATAGTAGACATCGCGATCCGTTCTTATATCAGACAAATGACAAGTGCTGGTACAACAGCAGACACGCTGTCTACTTTCGGGAATTTCCGATTGAGAAGGCTAGAGTACAAGGAGCATAGAAAGTGTAATGGCATGAGTATAGTGAAAGGAAGGATGAGTTTTGGTACTCGTTCACTGCGACGCAGCCGTATTGGTAATATTTGGGGTAGATTTCTGCCAAAACTGAGTAAACTGGACCACGCCCAGTAAGTAACTGTAACCATTAAGTATCCAGTAAGTAACGTATTGTACTCTGAAGAATTGACCAGTAAGACACTTCTTGATATCCAATGGGGCCCATTAATACAAAAGAGAATAATTGTTGGTCGGTCATATAGCTTGAATATAGAAAGTGATAGTATAGATTTTTCAATTAGAGATTAGTCTTGATAAGATCATTCTTTTAGAATATACCTAAATAAAACGTGTCCATCTCTCACTGTACATCGATAGTATATTAGGTAATTTTAATTGTTTGTACTCAATTATGTGTATAGAAGATGTTTGTACAGATTTGTCGTCTTCAACTTACTTCTATTACGTGCATAGTGGTTTCTAGTTATTCTACACAAAGGAATCAACATTTTTAAATAATGACTTTTCTTTTGAATTAGAATAGCTTGTAACATTCTGAGCTCCCATAAGCGTCTAGGAAGTGATGTTGTAAGTCCGCTACTACTCTATATGAATGGTCTGTATAACAGTAAAATGGTCAAAAGCGGACAATAATGAAGATTTACGAGTGGAGTGAACAGGTGGCGAGATTGATCGGGAGATAACGCAGTTATGTCGATGAGCGGACTGGTTTACTTTTTTTTCTCAATCGCTATTGTAGCTAACTTCGAAGAGTCATCCTTCTATGACACTACTCTGAATTTAAAATATATGTGTTTAATATTTTACTAAATGTATTATTTAACAATGGTATACAAATTATTGCAATCGAGAATAATGTTGTTAGTATATTTCATAGTTTCAAAACGTGTCGTAAGTACTAAAATCTCTAGTATACCTACTAAAAACCTTAAACAACATTAAACAATTTGTCTTTACTAACAACCGGATTAGTGTGCACCCCTAACAGTGGATATGAAATTAAATAGACGCCTTTTATCAAATATCGCAAAATTGCAGAAGACATTATCTCTTTACCAGTTAGTTCATTTAAGGGTGTACAAAAAAAGGTAAAGTGTACCTCATTGTAAGTTATCGTCCGCGATTACCTTAGGCCCTACCAGTTTAACACAGTGCCCGCAGGCGGCTCGGGTGGGCCGCGCGCCACTTTCTACATGCGGTCCGACCACAATCGAAGCGCTCAGGCTGCTCATATAATTTCACCCATTTAACTGCACACGCGATATGCGTGTGTGGTCTTTTGCCCTTTGAATTGATAATTTTTTTAAATGTCATCAAATATATTTTTGCAAAACTTGCCATTCGATACATTCCATCTACAGTTTGCCCTGTATTAGGAATATCTAAGATTACCCATAGATTTTATCATCCAGCTATTTTATTTTATTATATTATAAGCAGCTCAAAACTTAAGGATAACAAAACAAAATAATATACAATAATTCATTTGACAAAAATATTAGTTGAGCCCTATTATTATAAAAATATTACTGACATCAAGCCCGTATAACAATTTACCAGTGATTTACTACAAAAGATATAATTGTAGAAAATCAATAACATATAAAATAAGAAATATGCATAATTATAACTATATAAATAAAAGCATCCAAATACCTATGTAGGTATCAATTTTAAAAAATAAAACAGATTTTCAATAAACTGTGTTTTAATATTTTACGTCTGAAGCGACCAAAATTCTGGTCGATTAAATCAATGGAAGACTCTTTTTTAACAGCTTCGTCATGAGGTCGACGACACATGCGCACGATTGGTGAATTACGAAGTGTTGTTCCTGTGTATGCCGAGATAGAATATATTTGGTGAATTTACTTTGGGGGAGAGTGCACGTTGAATTCCCACAGCCGCTGGGCGTACTCTACCTCTCTCACAGAAGACTACCTTGAAATATACTGTATTTTCTACTTTATCGTATTTCCCCAATGTACGTACGTGTTTCGGTAGTGAGTGAGATATGCCAGAGCCCATTCCCATCCAATCTTTTCCCTCCCCATTTTCCCAACTCTTTCTCCCAACCCATTCCTTAATCTGCAAAGGTGGGCAGCGCATCCATGGGCGTGCCAATATTTGTCATTCTGGACTGATGTTGGCATGTATGGCAAGTGGATACTGTCATCCATAGGCACTGTATCCACTTACCATCAGGTGGACTGTATACTCCTCTGCCGCCTTTTCTTTCTATAATTATAATCTATAATAATACATATAATAATTACGGATACACGTAACTCTAATTCCTGTATTAAAATTAAGATGTTCGACAAGCTGAGGGCAGTGCACAGTAGAATGTACCAATTTATGCAAATACCATAGATCAATTTGCTGATTTTTCCTCGAAACGTCAGAGTGGAAATCCCGAAGTGTTGCCTTCGGTTTTCGTAGTTAGTCAGTTGCCGGTAGAGACCAGCTTGTTTGCTTGCTATTCTAAGACACCAACGTTGAACTCCTTCTACACGTTCAGAATGATTGCTATAGAAGGGTGACCACACTATTGAGCCATATTCTCATAAGCACGGGTCTGATAAGGGCATTATAAGCTTTCACTAGACTTACAGGTCTCTTGAAACCCTCGGTTATTTGGGTAAGGAAGCATAAGAGTTGAAACCCTTTGGTTCCTAAAGTGTCAAAATGCTGACAAAAGGATAGTTTGCTGTGAAATATACCTAACGCCTAAATATATTGCTGTGATTTTGCGTTCAAGTACATTACCGTTAATATTATAGTCATGCAGTACTAAAGATTTTTTGGCAAAGAGAAAGTAAGAACAAAAGATTTATCTATATTTAGAGACATTCGGTTAACGACACACTAGTTTTCACGACAGTAAGATGAGCCTGTAAAAACTTACTTTTCCCAACCTACAATATATTGCCTACAGTCGGATATATTACTAATTATACGGAAGATTTTTAAGTTATCAACGTATAATAAGCAATCAGTTTGGATTGACTTTTTTAAGTCATTAATAAATATAATAAAGAAAAGTGGCCCAAGATGTGAGCCTTGTGGGAGTGCCGATGGTACGAAGGCTGGTGAAGATTGAAATTTGACTTTGACTGCTACCATCTTGTTGCGCCTTGAAATGTATGATTTTACCCAATGCAGTAGATTGCCGTAAATACCATAAATAGAGATTTTATTATACAGGAGATGGTGGTCCACCCTGTCAAAAGCTTTGGAAAGTCAGAAAATATTGAGACTATTTGGTTTCTTTTAGCGAAAGCAGAACATAAGTAGCTTTTGGAAGTAATTATATTGCTAACAGTTGATCGACCCTTCGTGACTTCATGTTGCGATTGACAAAGGAAGGTTTTAATGGGAGAATAAATAAATTTGTATCTAACTAACATTTGGAAAGATTCTAAGTTTTCACATACAAGACATAATGCTGATTGGTCTATAGTTTTCGCATTTGCTTTTGTCGCCTGACTTGTGAAAAGGAATAACGAATGCAGTTTTCCATAGTAATAAGAATAAAATTTACTAAAGGTAAGGTAGTTGTCGGTTTTGGCAGCCTAACCGAACCCGGGGATTCTTCGCACCACCTGCCCTACCGTAGCTAGGAATAGTAGGGCAGCCAGGGACTTAAATAAATTCGCCGGTGGTGGTTGGATGGGAAGAGCCGAGAATCGGGTGTGGCGGCGAGCCTTGGGAGAGGCCTATATCCACCAGTGGAGAGACATACTGGTGTGGTATGATATGGTAAAGGTAAAGGTTTAAAATTGTCATTTGTTTCAAGTTATGTCCAAGTGTGCGTCACTGACAGGTTGTCAATCTGACAAAGCATCTGTCGACTTATGGAATTCCATTCTTATGGAATTCGAATTGTGTGTAGTACCAACGCGAACACAAATTTAAATTTAGAATTAGCATCACGCGCGTTCTTCTATCTGTTCAATCTAAATCGGCTTAACCCTTCACTTTGACAATGCTTACGTTTACTTCATGCGCACACTTTACATTGCTGAGTGACTTCAAATTATCCCTTACACAATACCAACTGATACGGCAATGTATTCAACGTTGATATGACTTTTCCCCTGTGTACACAATGTGGTATCGCACAATGATACGCAGAGTTTTGAGCTCATTTGTCATCGGAAAGATAATAGTCAATGTTTGTTGAATCGACAATGGGTCATATTTTCTTCTTGTTCTGTTATGCAGAAATGTTCAATGAATTATTTATTCACAGTTAAATTTGTATATGTTTTGAAACTGTTATGGGATTTGAGCAAGTGAACACGATATTACCTCCTTCAATTGTTGTCCTCAATAGTGTTAGGATTAATCAATTGTATTTTTAATCGATTTTAAATTCAATCTACGGTGACATACGTTGCTATGCAGATGACAGTACTGGAGACGCCTTGTACAGGGGCCGCGCCAACATCCCTCGGGTCGAAGTGGAAGAGAGTCGCGCCAGGCTTGTGTCTGAAATTGAAGGCTCTTTAGATCTAGTCTCGATGTGGGGTTCTCTGAACCTAGTGGATTTCAACCCCAGTAAAACGCAATCACCGCTAAAAAAACCCTTTTTGTTGTAGCACCTCGCTTTCAGAGCATACCTCTTAAGATCTTGGAGAGTATCGGGATCCTTGGTATCGACATCTCCAGCAAAGTCGAATATAGGGGTCATCTGGAAAATAAGGCCAAAATGACCTCCAAAAAGCTCGGTGTGCTGAACAGAGCGAAGCGGTACTTCAAACCTGGGCAACTCCTTATGCTTTACAAAGCTCAGCTGAGACCCCCCCATATGGAGTACTGCTCTCATCTCTGGGCCGGCGCACCGAAATACCAATTGGACCCATTTGACTCCATCCAACGACGTGCTGTTCGTATTGTCGACGATCCCACTCTCACGGGCGGTTTAGAATCCCTCAGCATTCGGAGAGCCGTTGCGTCTCTCTGTGTGTTCTACCGCCTGTACAATGGGGAATGCTCTGAAGAATTGTTTAATATAATTTCCACCTCGGGTTTCTACAACCGCACCTCCCGTCACAGAAGTGCGGTCCATCCGCATTTCCTCGATACGGAGGTGTCGCTCACTGTTCAGTCCAAAAACTATTTTATACCGCGAACCCGTAGGCTGTGGAACGAACTGCCTCAAGAGGTCTTTCCATTGAGCTACGATATGGGGTTCTTCAAGAGAGCTGTGTACCCCCATACCCATACCCACCCCCCATACCCCCGGTAGCATACCCCCTGGTATTGCAGGTGTCCATGGGCGGCGGTAACACTTACCATCACGTGGGACCGCTTGCTCGTCCGCCCACTAGTCTATAAAAAAAAAATCTGATTCATAAAACGCCAATGGCCAGCGCCAGTCGCATGGGAGGTTTCGCTGATTTCTGTATGTTTTAGAAAAAAGTATAGACATGAGTTTTATAACTATACGCATCCTATCCAACAACGTCGATACGTTATGGGATAGCTTTATATGTATCGGTGTTGAAATTTTGTTTTGGCTTTTTAAGTTTACACCGCCGTAATTTTAAAATTACTAGATCTATTTGGCCTTTCTACTAACTTAACCAAGATATAGACCCCAAGGAATTTTTTACCAAGTTTGAATTTTGCCTAATTTCGTTTCAATCCGTTACGAAATGTGCCTTGCAGTTTGTCCACAAATTAGGTTAATATAGCTATATATAAACTTCGCAACTGATTGATGTTTTGAATTCAGCTACTTCTATCGCCAGTGTTGGGATTAACCGAGTAATAGTTTTAATCGAATTTAAACTTAGTCGCATTCAAAAACGCACCTTAGTCATAAAATTAACCTTAATCGAGATTTTTTTTTGAACATTCAAAAGTTTCATCTCCTCAAAGGGTAGATTTATCCGAAATCGAGATTACTAGTCTTTTCAATCCAATTTAGTCTTCCGATTTCAAATTTTTTTAGTTAACTAATCGAGGTATTAAACAATCAATCAATTAATCTGAACATTATTTGGCAATAACTATAACTGCTTGGACTTATTGGAAAATATTTTTCCGTTATTTTTTGTGTTGTTTATGAATAGCTTACACATTACAATATACCTAATGGTATTCACATAAAGCTATGAATGATGATCGATTTAAATCGACGTATTCAACGATACGAAATAATCGTTTTTCATTGTTATGCGACATAAAGGTAAAGGCGCTACCAGTGTTTAGCATTGCCTATAAAACTGCCACTTTATTGACTGCGCCGTCTGAACACAATTTGTCGAAATCGTGGCATAAAATTTTAAGTTCAGTGTTCATATATCCAACAAGTTGGCTCACTGGTCTCATACAAGTTGCTTTTTTTATTAAAAAATAGCTTCATGGTTGATTTTTTGTTAAGTGAAAATTCAACCCTCGAAAAGATCTCCGAAATTAACAAGAATATGAAGCGTGACACTTACTATTGTATAGTCAACAACACGCTAATGTACTCAAACATAATTAATTCTAGGTCTTATTACTAACAAATTAGGTATCTATTAGAGATAGATTAGGTTTAGGTTGACCTTTTAACGATCCCACTGAAAAATAACAATGAAAGATTTGCCTTAAATATTACTTCATCCTAATCGTATCAAATATCATAAATGCGAAAGTTGGCTTGTTTGTTATGTCATATGTTTTTATGTTATGTCATATGTATTGTTATACAAAAAAATATGTAGCCATCCATAAATAATTTTAAATAGCATAATTTACCCAAATGGCAGATTGGCTGGTCAAATATAAAGTACCTAACTAATTGACCAGAATAGTTGTAATTGGATTTACAATTTACGCCAATTGTATATTTACGATGTACAATTGTAATGGATGTAGTTTATGCCAAGAACAACATTTAAAGGGCTGCATCCTGTCACCGATCTTATTGTAATTAGATGCAAATGTAATCATTATCGCAATTAAGGTTAATATTTTCTGAATTACAGTTAAAATAAGGCTTTTTTGTCTGAGTTTTACTGTATTGTGATATTCAATTAGCATACCTAGAAGAGATGATGAAGTAACTATAGCCAACCAAGAAGTGGAAAGTAGTTGTGACGTCTAATCTAGAAGCAAACATTTTATAATTCTTAATTTCTCAGGGGTCCCTGATTATTATAAATTTGCTCTCAGAAGTACTAGAACACCTATTTTAAGATCATTTACAATTTTTAATGTCAAGATTAGTGTTAGATTGACGCAAACAAATATTTCCTGTAGCGTTTGATAAACTGACCATGAAATAAGGTATAGGTAATAAATGTGAGGTTTTAACTATTGGTTCTTTCAGCTGGACTAAGATAACTTCATATTAATTACAAATAGATAAGAATATGAAGTGGTTATTTCTTGGAACTTTGCAGTAAGTATCTAAGTATTGAAGTACATTTAAGTACGGTACATTTATTAAATGACAGGGATTGGTATAGAGAAATATTTTGTTACATCTAGGTGCCTGGCCTTATAATCAGCATTATAATCTTATAAATAAATATATTCTTAAATATACCTAATTAAATATTAAATTATACATAACATTAAATTGTGTATAATAGAGTGTTAGACACATAGTCTTGTACAGCACAGACGAAAGCTTTGGACAATCGTAGGCGCTTAGTTTCGTGTTGTTGTATTATTGGCCCACATTTATGACTAAATTACTATAATTAAAAATAGTTAAAATAATATTATAATTATGTTCAACCTAAGGAATATTACAAACATTTATAAACCATAGGTAAGTAGGTATAGATATTGATCATAATGGTCATATTAAAAAAAAATGGACATTATTGGCTAAATCTGCAGATAAAAGAAAGTAATTAAAATAATTATTGATATACTTAAATATAAAATAAGTAAAAAATATAATTGAAAGTTCCTATAATAATCACAAGTGTTCACTGTGCAAAATAACAAAGTTGTTAACATCACACGTACATTATGGGTGGTAGGTAGATATTAATCAGGTAAATGTAGGTATGTGTCTCTTTTTTCGAGAAAATGTGAAAATAAATTGGTTATGATTATAAATAAAATACCTATTTTGGTAATATGTACCTACCCATGTTTTTTCACTTCGTCAAAATGATTACTTCGTACGGTATTAAACATTTCTGTACAAAATACCTACATGGGAAGTAGATAACTTAAGCATGTAATTTTTTACAAATTTATGGAGAAAAAAGATTTATTTACTTAAACATGGAACACGGCCATAGAGGATATAGCAATTAAGTGCTCATCCAAAAGTGTAGACACAATCGACCCGGAATACCTGGATTATTATTTTTAAGACATTCCTGTATTTAATGTAAGTGGTTATAAAGTGTTAGTTACCTATAATTTGTAAAGTGGAGTAGTTATTTACTGTACTCATTACATTTTCTAAATATACGAATACAAAGACTGAACTTAAATCTGCATAGGAGTTAATCGGCGGAAAATCCTAAATTAGGGGGAGCGTAACGCAATCAACGAGCGTATCGCGATTAGCTATTTGATCTTGCTACTTTGGATAATTAATCGATTCGCAAGCGAGTTGGCCGCATTCACTTAATCGATCCTTAGGTCATAGGTCGGCACATGCTAGACTAGTACAGCTATAGTTTACACAGCTGCGCTACGTCATACCGTTCGAAATGGCGAATCACGCCTCCGACGGTAGACAGGGATAGTATTATCGATAGTGAAATGTTACTAAGATAAAGTTGCAAAGCAAATAAGACTTTAATATTACTATTTAAGGTCTAATTTAGACTAGTCAACGAACTGGTCACGATTTCGATATTCTCGCAAAGGTAGTCGGTATTTAGCTTCATTGTGTTTATGTTGTTATAATTTATGTAAACGTATTATATGTTATTAGAATAGTTTCATAAACTATTTGCACAGCTGGTGACTATAATGATGTAATACCTAATTAACATAACAATGTAAAGAGCTTCTTGCTGAAATATTTCTAAGACGAGTTCAAGCACTTTCTTCTTTGCATTGTCAAATGTTTCGTTAGATTTTTAGTTCTTATAGCACTTGATTACGATTTTGCCGAGCTAGGTCGAGCTATTATGAACAACTTACCAAACAGTTAGTGTATATATATGTTATTGACAAAGTCCGAAATTGTTGACCGTTGACGTTCACCCATGAAAGTAGATACCTCTGGTTGACCTCTGGTAGTATCTATAGTAAAAATATATAAGCGTGATGCACTTTAGCTTTCTGCCACCCGGTATATCCATGAAACCCGATGTCAATACTCGATAAGTAGATACATTCAATGATAAAAAAAATGGTCAATCTTTGTTCACCATTCTTACTCCGCGATCACTTAAGATCATATACTACCTACCTACATCAAAAACTCTTTTAAAAAGACATTCATCAGATTTTACCGTAACAGATTTAAAAAAAAACGTGTGGTACCTACCTAATAATAAACGCATTTAAAATTTACGAATTCTAGCTTCAAGTAAATAAATAATTTCTATTGATTTATATTAATGTGTAACCAATATCTTTAATCAAACCACACTTCTTCTTCTTCTTCTTCTCAGCCCTTGGACGTCCACTGCTGGACATAGGCCTCCCCCATTGTCCGCCATTTAGACCTATCGGCAGCGACCTGCATCCAGCGGGTGCCCGCAACCTTTATGAGGTCGTCTGTCCATCTAGCAGATGGACGTCCTCGGCTTCGTTCGCCGGTACGTGGTCTCCATTCGAGAACCCGTCTGCCCCATCGGCCATCGGTTCTTCGAGCTATGTGCCCTGCCCACTGCCACTTCAGCTTGCTAACCCGAGAGGCTATGTCGGTGACTTTAGTTCGTCTACGGATCTCCTCATTCCTAATTCGATCACGTAGGGAAACCCCGAGCATAGCCCTCTCCATAGCTCGCTGTGCGACAGTGAGCTTATTTATGAGGCCCATAGTCAGAGACCACGTCTCGGTGCCGTAGGTCATCACTGGCAACACACACTGGTCGAAGACCTTCGTCTTCAAGCACTGAGGTATTTTGGACGAGAAGACGCTGCGTAGCTTCCCGAACGCTGCCCAGCCGAGTTGGATTCGTCGATTGACCTCTTTCTCGAAGTTGGACCTACCTAGTTGGACCGTTTGGCCTAGGTAGACGTACTCGTCAACAACTTCGAGAATCGAGCTCCCGACTGAAACTGGGGTGGGCACAACATGGACATTCGACATGATTTTCGTCTTGTCCATGTTCATTTTAAGGCCCACCTGTTGGGAAACTCGATTGAGGTCTCCGAGCATTGTGCTAAGATCCTCCAGCGATTCTGCCATGACCACGATATCGTCGGCAAATCGAAGGTGAGTGATGCATTCGCCATCAACGTTGATGCCGAGTCCTTTCCATTCCAGGAGCTTGAAAGCGTCTTCCATCGCATTGGTGAAGAGCTTCGGAGAGATGACATCTCCTTGTCTCACACCCCTCTGCAATGGAATCGGCTCCGTGCTCCCTTCCTGTACTCGGACTGACATGGTGGCGTTGTTATACAAACACTTCAACACTTCGATATACCGATAGTCAATATGGCACCGCTGGAGGGACTGTAGCACTGCCCAAGTCTCGATCGAATCAAAGGCTTTCTCATAGTCCACAAACGCTAAGCATAATGGCAAGTTATACTCCTCGGTCTTCTGTATAACTTGCCGCAGCGTATGGATGTGGTCTATGGTACTATAGCCTTTTCGGAAACCGGCTTGTTCGGGAGGCTGGAAGTCATCAAACCTGCGCTCGAGACGATTCGTGATAACCCTCGAAATACCTTATAATACCACACTTATAAAACCGAAAACCACACTTATAATACCTAAAAGTCCTTACCAATTAGTGAAAGGGCTGAAAGCAATACCGCTTCCTATACCGTGCAAAGAGATTGAAAATATGTAGGTATGAGAACGACCACATATTGAAGACAACTACACCGACGCACTTACACATTTCCCTTCCAATGTCAGCGTTTGCCGTCAAGTTTTGGTGAAAATCAGAGACGTCGAGATAGAGTCTATACGGCCAAACTCTTGGATTCTCTATTCTAAATAATTTCTTAAGAAGAACTTGCGAGTCTGAGGAAACCTTAGAGAAAGTTCAAGGTACGTACATACTTATCTTAGTGGACGATTACAAGGTCCATATTATAAAGGAATCACCTTAAGGAGACATCAGACGCTCGGAAATAATGTAGAGTTTCCTAGAGTTCCAGTTATTAACCTTCCTGAAATACTCGGAACTTCACCTTAACCTGAAATGAGGCCAATCAATCTGGATGATAGGGATTTGATGGATCTGTGACAGAAGATGATTAGTTTAAAGGAAAGTGAAAGCGAATTAGTGAAAGATAACAGTGATTAATATAAAAAAATATTAGTGCTACTTTTATATATGTATAATCCTTATTTTAATCATATTTGTTATTTTAACCTATAAATATAAACTTGTTCAGTTATTTTCTCGAAGCCATCACACTGAAAATCATTCAGACGGATGATTTTCAGTCTGATGACTATTTTGTAAATTGAAATCTTCAGAGGATGACTTTGAATTTACGTGGGGAGGAATTATGCTCTCGGCTGGTGGAAATAATCTAGTTAATGCTAACATTGTAAACATGTGTTCTTAGAATATTGATAAAGAGAAGGATACGCTGGCGCCGAGCCTTTTGTTGATGCTATGTCGCGATGCTTTACCACATCAAGAGCGGGTGGCCACCCGACATTATAAGATAATCAGTTCTATTGTAGTTTTCATTGAAAGCGGATTTGCCAATAAAGTTCCAAATTCAACTTTAATTTTAATTTTTAAAAAACCTCTCAATCTCTATCGAGATTTAACTACATACGAGTATACTGTTTGTTTTTTGTTATATAATGTTGTGACCTGCTTTTTAATAACATAACTCCTCTCGGTTATTCTAAGGTTGACTGAAAGAGATTCTGTAATCCTGTAATCTGGAAGTAATACTGTAGTGTATTATTGTAACAATTCATTATTAAAATTAGTACAATAACAACAATTTCTAGTATTAATCTACTCGTTAGGTCTGTGCACGGCTTCCACTGGTGAGCGTCAACATTCACCGTACATCGGGCATTCGTATGAATTATGTTGTTTCATTATTCATCTCTTACCTAAATCGATTATCAAGCATTTATTAAATTGTAATTTGATTAAAATTTAACAACAAAATTTAAAACCCTTCTCCACAAAAGGTTCAAAAACGTATTTTAGCATCTTCAGTAAACCTTAGGTGCCTACATTTTACATGTAACAAAGTCATGTAATTTAAAATGGGATAACATATTTCATGTTTCAAATGTTCAAAATTTTGTTGACCACATGTTTCAAATTGTGTTATAGGTACAGACTGTTGTAACTGTTTGTAGTAAAAGACTATCTGATATGAAGGAATTGTATCGATTGTGAGCCTATATCGACAAATACAATACAATGCGAAAGCTAATATTACAAGTATAATTACAATTTAGACTCAGATCAAGGAATAGTGAATTCCAGAAGCCCTGAGGAACTAATAAACCACCTCGTAAAAAAATGGAGTCGCCCGCCCACTTGGCCAGTGTGCTGGCCAGTGTGCAGGTACCATTGCTGAATAATAATAATTGATTAGTTAATGTCTAACTATTCAGTTTACTTGAGGAGACAAAACATTTCAGGAATTCTGGCAATTTTGTTCCCCTTTCATATGGAAATTGCAAATAGCAAATAGGGTCAGAGCTGTTACAAGTGGCTGTTTAAATTAAATTCTGTCTACACACTGTAGCGAGTCCTGGTTTATGTAACCTCATTGTATGCAAGTAAGTAACTGCGGCTTTCTTTATACTGTGATTCCTGAATGTTAATGGGTTCAAAATCTTAACCGCTTGCGCCTTTGTTTGCTCGAGTTTAGGCAATAGTCGCGTATCAGTCAAAATCAATAGCGCGCCGTCGTCGTAGTGTTTACTCAAGATACACTTTGTGATAAATACTTAGTGATAATATATTATACGAATTCCTTACTCGAGGCATCTAATACCTACCTGCTAGATTATTCTACTATATCTATATATTTAGCGCATATATGGATATATACCTATAGTACCATTTAGCGCATCAACTGAATTGTGCTGCCTTCATAATGTTAATTTCTTCTACACCCGCTTTAATTTTCACATTTAACCAACGGTCGACGGGTAGAGAATGCCTTAAGGCATTAAGTCCAATATAGTGTACATTATAGTGCAAAAAGAGTAAATAAATAAATAAACCAAGTTCCTGTACGTTCCCGTGTTAGGCAACTGTAGGTACCGCTATGATTGTATTATAGCTATGTTTCAGTTTACCTACATCAATCCAACATTCATGTACCTGAATAAGTGCCACATGAATTAATACTATATCTTGCTTGTCAGTTGATTTTTGTACGTATTTAATAATATTATGAGATTTAGATTATCGCCTCAGCGTATCTCGTAGTTATGTTCAATCGTACAGTGGATAACAGGTCAGTCCACACCCGCGGACATCTTAGTGAGCTAGTAATAAAGGCCAGAGTAAAATGATATTGCGTAGCTTGGTGTGTGGTTGATTGTACATGTCGTCACTCTGGCGTGTTGTGATAACAAACTGATAACTGTTGCATTTACAAATATAAAACAATACATAAATAATAATACGATTGTCCAAAACCTGAGTGCATGTGTAATTCATACCGAGTATTTGTAGTACCTAGTATTAAATCAGACTACATAACATATTGATAACCTGGCTTACATAATAGATAGATAATTCATTTTTTTTCTTTTTTTTTAATTTTTTCACCCACTCACCCATACACATATTCACACACACAAACACACTCGCATACATATATACACACAGATACACATTCATACACACATACACAATACCTGAGTCTTACTCGATAGTTTATATAAAAGTCAATTGCCCATATTATCTATTTTTCATTGTAAACATAGTTAAATCCGGTTTTGGCAATAAACTTTATAAATATGTAGGTACATACCTATAATAAGTTCATATACTGTATTGCTGTGGATTTTTTGTTAATAAATAAAATAAAATGGGCTTTTTGCCAAACAATTTTAATGTAACAGTAACTTCTTGCGAAGATAATTAATACCTAATTATAATTATTCTCTAATTTTACTTTGTAGCTTCTTGTTTACAATCAAAACAGATAATGTTCTAATTGAATACGATTGATACTGATAACGATCTTAAAAAGGTTAAATACGTGTAACATTATGATAAAACAAAACAATTTTATTAAAAACATTTTCTAAATTAAAATTTCTCTCTAAATTTTATTAAAGATATTTTAATATCTTTAATTAAAATCGTTGTTTATAAAGGAATGTGTCATTCCCAATGCGAGTAGGTACGAATTTATTTCGCGCTTCTTATAAAATTTCATAAGATTATTCGACTAGAACGACATCACTCTTATAAAAAAACAGAATTTTATTACTATAGAAATATGTATCAGAAAATATACAAATTTCTATACCTGACAGAGATTTCCTTAAATGCTAATACACAGAGATTACGATGAAAATCCTTTGTGACGAGTGGATTATTAGATCATTACAGAAGGACACTGATAGCAAATAATAAATATAATAAGATTTCAAAATATGCCCCGATTTATTGGTAATGTTATTGACAAAAGTTAGAAATATTTAGGGTAGAAAATAGGGTAATCAGCATCACATAATGAAATAGAAACCCACATATCTGCCGCACTGAATTATTATTGGTCAGAACAGGTAACAAGAAGATTACAGTGCATTCGCGAGCATATACATGTACCACTGGTCTTAACAGTACTAATTATCAACAATGCATAACAACAGGAATACTCCTTACAAAATACAAAATACTTAGGAATACAAAAGGAATGACAACATTAAATTAGTGTTTTGACATTAATACTAATTTAATGTTGATATTTAATACGAACATCTCTGCAACACCTGGGTTCGCTTATGCATTTAGCGTATTAAATAACTGCCATCATGTATCTATGCGATTTAGCTGACTGTAAATGTTTAAGTATCCAGCTTGTATATGTAATATTACACACTTTTAGACACTTGACAAGTTTTCAGTCTTAATATTTTGATTTATTTTTAATGTAAATATGGGTCAACTAACAAAGGTGGGGTCCGCAAAAGTAGGTTTGCGGGTGTTATCAGTAGTTTGGCGCGTTGCAAAAATATTGATTAGATAAATGCTAACAGATAAAAATGACTGTGTAAATAAAAGATGCATATTTTTCCCCGATACCGTCGTAACGGCCACTTGTCCGACGATAACTTTGCACTTCCTTCAAGATTTTATGTAAGTTTTATACTGATTTCCAAAAATATTGAACTTTAAATGAGTTGTATGACTGATCGTCAAGCGTTCTAACAAATACAAATTAATTGACAACTTATCATAAATATTTTTAATAGGTCGGAAAGGTCGGAAAAATATTGTAAAACAAACATATTTCTTTAGTTAAAGCAACTATAAACTATTTAGCTATAAACTATATTTAGTTGACTATAAACGTTATGTCAGTATTTACTTTCTTGCGTTCGTTATAACCTACTTACGAGCGCAAAAAAAATTTGTTAGTCTGCAAGCTCTCACTTGAGTCAGATTTGCCATTCCATAAAAATGAAATATAAATCTATTATTCATTTAAATGTACCTGCATATTATGTTGTAATGTGTCAATAAAGACTTCTTATTATAATTATCTACTTTTTGGAATTTTAATACTTCAGTACAGTTATTTTTTTTTTAATATAGGTACAGTACCTACGTACAGCGTGTAGCCGAGACCAGAAACCATCGATTCTGCTCATAATTCTGAGTTCATAACGATAAAAAAATCAGTGCTTGGGCTATTTTCTAACAAATTTATATGAACATTTTTATAAAAACAAATAAAAACATAAATGAAATTTGAACAATAAAATGTTGCGGTGAATTTTCATGTCAATGAACTCACAATCGTCAACGCAATTCATGGCTTTGGCCTTTGGGAAAGATCCGGACACGTTCTGTATAAACATAAGAAACGTTACGTTTGAAGATGCCCAAATTATCCACCAAGAAAGATGCCCAAAAACAATCATAAAATCGTTACTTAACATCATAAATGACAAGAAAACATCTTAAAATAAGAGAAGTTGAAGAGAAAAACAGAATGTTTGACGTAGATCTGCCATTATGTCACAACCTTAATACAGATATCAAAAGATAACTTGGGAGCTATTTAATCGATTTTAATATGATTTTTGAGTCATTGTTAGATATATGACCAGTGATACCAACCTTTTTAACGTCCACTGCTGGACATGGGCCTCTTCATGCACATTGTCTTGTATGAGGGATGTATGACCTTGAAACGCTACGCTGGCTAAACGCGTTGGTGAGTCCACTCTTTTAGAGGTAGTGTTGTAGTTCCTCAAGACTTGTGGTTGAGTCTTTGTTAACCCTCCACGACATGACAAACACAGGAAGAAATGGCGTGGTCTAAAGCCAACACTACCTACTGGCCGCTATAATTGAGAAATACTTACTAGGTATGTTAGGTATAATTGAGAAACATACATACATACAGTGGACAGTCTGTGCCTATCCACTGCTGGATATATATTATATAATTGAGAAAACCTGTAATGAATAAGAAATCAACTTAAAAATAACTGGATCGAAATTATACCGTATTAAGTTTCAGCTTGCGGAACTTGAAAACAGGCTAATGTGCTAACAATAAATCAGTTTTAACTC
Source organism: Sesia apiformis (assembly GCA_914767545.1). Classification (NCBI taxonomy): domain Eukaryota; kingdom Metazoa; phylum Arthropoda; class Insecta; order Lepidoptera; family Sesiidae; genus Sesia; species Sesia apiformis. The sequence continues at coordinate 11,192,332 of OU611947.1, read as the reverse complement.
CACAGTGAAATCGATAGTTATGATACGTATGTACGTATTATGTTGAGTTCGCGTCACGCTTTAAAACCGCTAAAAATCATTAAATTCTACCCCCATTAATTAGTGCATTAATAACTCCATAGGCTACTCAAGGAAATAGAAACTTTAAACCAATATAATTTTAATAGGAATTGGAACTTATGTATAAGTTCCAATTTTATTTTTTCCTGAGTACAATAATGTCATTAAAGGAATATTATAACAATACCTTGTCGGTAAATATAGAGAAATAATAAAAATAGGTACATAAAGTTCCAGGGCTTAAAAGGTAAAAACAAATTTAAATAATTTAATAATATATGAAACAATTTTTGGAATGATTCATTGCTTTGTCCATTACGAATGATCTGTTCGTAGATAATGTCAATAATACAGAGATCTTACCATCTAAAGTTAGCAGGAACAATCGCTGGTACAGCTAGTTAATGAAATCAATTGACAAATAAGAAAAATATTGGTAAGTAGGAAGTAAGTCATTATGCAATCTCTGAATTACATGAATAAAATGTTACTTTATTGAAATTCAACCATTCTATTTAATTTTCGGGACCACAATATTAGATATAATCTGGCAACTGTTGTGATACTTATGTATTCTCAGGTAGAGATGACTTAATTAATATTTTAGAACTGTAAAAACTATGTTGTTTCAAGGATGATAATAGATAACCATAGATGATAGTAGATTGTCATAAAATGTTTTCTTTTTTATAATTATTGACAAGGAATATTCTTATCTTTTAAGGAAATCACACATTTATTATTTATGTACGTGATTTTTTATTTATGTATTTCTTGTGTTTTATTTTGTTATAGCTATAACATATATTTGTAAATTTTACAAATACACCTTCATTTTATAGAAGTGCAAGAAAAGACCTTTTTAAATAACTATTTTAAAGCCCGATTTACTTTATTTATTATTTTTGTATAAGGGTACTTTACTGTAGCACAGACATAAAAATAGTAGATATATAAATATAGATTGATACTAGATATAAATATAAATTTAAATAGTAATAAAATGGAAAGTCTAAAACTAGACTAGAAAACTTAAATGCGTAAGAAAATAATATCCATTTAAAGAGCTTAGACACATAAATGCATGATGCGAGAACGTACTAATGCCGCTTTTAATAAAGTGATTGGAGTGAAATGCGTAAATTGTACCGTTTATTGTAAAATAGGATAGCTCCGGTAGTGTTATGATCGCTACCGACTAGTATGAAGTCAAACAAGAAAACCTTGTGGAACCATTACTAGCATAACAGGTCTTAGTCTCGTATCGTAACATATAAAGTGAAACTGCATCAAGCGCTTATCAATTGCAATTTCATTATCTACTCGTAGCAGACACCAACCGGTGCCGGCATGCTATCAGTGTAGGTACCTATAGACGTTGCCAGTTGGTCGGTTGACGAAAGTGTAGCTTTATGCTGTTGAAAAAAATCTCTAAGAGCCCTGAGCAGGAGTATAACAATTCGTAATCTTTTTCTGAACATTTTGCTTTCTCTGTTCGGATTTATTATTTAATGCTCATTAAAAAAAATAACAAATTAGAGTCTGTTCCGTCAGCACAAAATAGAGATTAGTTTCCTAATTTGCCTAAGGTAATTTAGCTGTTTTAAATGGTAAATAACTACGTTTTTTTTAAGGAAACATATAAACTATTGTGAATAAGTAGAAAATTATATATGAATGATCGATAAAGTTAATAGTTTAAACAAGTTACTGGTTTTGTACCAAGTTACACGAAAAATTACTAAATATGACGTATAATTTGTGTATGATGCTAGATTCCGCAAAATAATCATAAATAAATTGAAACAATTAAGTAGCGGTCTATTTTTTTCACATCTTTATTTTTCAGGTCATTTCGATGACTTTTCAATGTAAATATATTTGTATACTAGACTAAAATTTTTTGAGAAATTCTATTATATTCTATTAATCAATTCTGTTCTATTTCATTTGGTAAATTTGGACCGCCTGCTTCCTTGCGCCTTAGGAAATTTTCCAAAAAGGCGAAGATGATTTATATCTACGTTCGTATATAGTCTTTACTCTTTTGTAAAAGATATAATTGATCAAAAAAATATATAGAGGATCATAGGAAATAAAACTAGGAAAAAATACTCCTGTTGTTTCAAAACTATAGTGATAGTAAGATACAACTCGAATGTGGTTGAAACTACTTGCACATTAACTAATTAGGTAATTCCGAACATCAGTAATAATAGCTCATATTTGAATTTTGTATAGGAGATGTACTTTTAAGAACATGTTAAAGGGTGACATCTACAACGAGATGGCTGTGAAACTTCAGCCAATAATTACAATATGTCAGTTTTTAACATAAAGCTTATTTAGAATGTCTATTGGTTCTGAGTCCAATAATTCCGGATGGGGATCAAGGCGGACATTCCTTATGGTATTAATATGCCAAACGATTGGCCTGTCTACTTCAAACGTCCTACCAAACATAGCTATCACTAACGGAGGCACAGGATACCTAATAGCTTATGTCTTGGCTTATATTTTAGTTGGGATGCCAGTTCTCTTCATGGAACTACACGTAAGCCAATTCACTGGTCGCGACTGCATAGAAATGTGGAAAATTCGTCAGTGTTTATCTCACATCGGTTATTTACAAATAGTTTGGCAAATTATTATTATCATTTTTAACCACGTGATGGTGTCGTTTATCGTCCATTACTTATTGATAAGTTTCGAGAATCCCATCCCCTACTCAATTTGCGGTAACTGGGGCAATAAATACTGTAACATTTTTATGAAGAACTATACAATCAACAATGATTGTTCGAAAGAGTTGGACCGACCCGACTTCTGTGAAGAACTATTTGTTACTTTCCCTGAATTTCAGTACTGGAAGTATAACATATTAAAAGTGGGTTTCAAGGTAGAGACATATCAACTGAACGTAGCGTGGCGTGTATTACTCGGCTCAGGATTGGCCTGCACTGTTGTCTTTCTCAGTTGTATGAAGCTTCAACGATCTGTAAAGTGGTGTGTAGATTTTCTTGCGATATATCCCATAATGTCATTTTTATTACTTATGATGGGATCAATGCTTCAGAAAGGAGTGGTTGTTAAGTTTGGAGACGTATTCGACACGGATTTTACTTTATTTGCGGAAAATTTTCGATTTTCACAAGTGATAAACAACGTAGTGTACACCTTGAGCGTCGGAACCGGCACCGTGAGCAATCTGGCCGCCGTCTCCACGTTCCGGTTCCCGTGCTACTCCAACGCCGTGGTCGCTATGCTCGTCGTCATTGCTTTTACTGTTATTACCGTATGTACGACCGCTATGGCTAGCTGTCCCTATGCCTACGAGTATGGCAGCAAATCGAGCGGTATAATTACCCAGAAAATATCCTTTCCTTTTGTGAAAGTGCCGAGGTTACTAAGTTTCTTCAATTATACTACTTTTTGGCTTGTAGTTGTGTATAGCACTAACGTCGTATTAGGACTCAGAACAACTGTGATAATGTTCTACAATGTGCTACAAACAGCGGTGACAAGAAATCCAAATTTGGCCAAGTATCCAGGATTAGTAAGTTTCTTTGGATCACTGTTTTTATTCTTATTTACAATACCCCTGATAAGTAATCTTGGAGTCAATGTGTTAACCATCGTTTTTAGGCGCTATTTAAACTTAATATCATCATTTATGGTTTTCATGGAATACCTTGTGTTCGTCATTTGGTATGGCATAGGGAGATTTACGGCAGATATACACTTTATGCAAGGAATACGACCTAAGCCCTGGATTATACTAGTGTGGCTTATGTCGATCGTAATAATAGCATACGTATTTTGCTATGAAATATATAAACAAGAAACACAATCGCAGACGACAATCAACATATTTGGATGGTGTCTATTACTGACCACTTTGGGAGTTGCAGTATTTGTTATAGTAATAAAATTAATAGTAGCTGCTTGCAGAAACAGATTCAATGAAATGGTAGCAATAGATCCTTCGTGGGGGCCTAAGAGCGAAGTGCTGCAGCGAAGCAGAGGGATGTTCACTGCCCATGCAATGACTAAAGAGTACTTATATCGACAATACCATTTGCAAGCTGGCATTTTGGAGAGACAAAGATTATCCAACACAAGAACTTTTAGTTGTAGACTTTGAAACATGTCAATTTTGTTAATAATATATGTGTATTTATTAAAAATTAATTTAACTCTAATTTAAAACAGATACCTATAAGTTTCCAATTTCGATTTATTTTTGATTCCAACACAATTTATTACCTTATTATCATGTAGATTTGTCTTATGCCACGTGTGTCCATATAGTTATGATTCATTTTGTGTAGGTATATTATTTCTAATTTAATAAATAACTATTAGACTGGTATTGGATATTGCGTAATACGTGTCACATGACTCACCACTAAAAATATTGCAATACATCCACAAAATAGTGAAGTAGTTATTTAAATTAATTTTTTCCTGAGATCAAAATTGTGTGACTCATACATTATTGGCTAGTTTTGGACTAATTTTAGACTATCCATTGTTTGATTCATATTAAAATTATTATTGTAGTTTATTTCGACTTTGCCCACGTAATTTTTATTTTAACGTGCATGTATGTATGTACTTGTAAACATCTGTGTATGTATGTGGATATGTTCCCACCTGTAACCTAAGGTCCTTAACCAATTTCACCAATTTTTAGATTCGTTATTAATCCCGAGAGCGTCACCAAATCCAATATGACAGTTAACCGACTACACAACTATTGTAAAAACTCATGAAAATAGATTAAAATTAAAATGACATGTTTATGATCCAACGTAATTGGATTTCACTATATTCCATTATATAATACATTATATCATTAATTACTTTTTTATTAATATATATATTTGTTTTGAGTAGTATATGTATACAACTACATATGTATAATAAGGTATAATAAGGTAATATACGTATACATTTATATACGTATATAACTACATATTTTAATTTAAGATGACAAAAACAAAATGAATAATATTTCTATAGTAATAATATATGTTTAATCCTCACATGGCGTAGCAGAAGTATAACAATTTGCATTTCTTACACGTGTAACAGGTACCGTCATCAAATTTATTACATACTTAGAAGCTCAAAAAAAAGAAAGTCAACTGTTTCCGCCTCAGCCCACTCTGACGTCCGACTTTTGTGAGGAAAAAGAAATATATGTAAAAAAGTGGCGCGCCAAGCTGTCTGATACCAGCAATGTGTCGTAACCATACGACGACGCCTCAACCTCGATTACTTTTACAATTTAACGCGTCCATTAATCCGCCGATGCAAGTGAATCTAAACGCGGCTCATACCCACAGAACGGTGGATATCAGCCATTAAAGGAAGTTTATTTCTCACCTGTTTCAATGGCTCTACGTGCGGGCTTACTAACGCTTCACATATAAATAGATGGAATTTGTCAAATAATGTAAAATCGCAAGAGTTATACCTATAGAGAATGTTGTAGAATACGTAATTTTAGCTGCAGTAACTAGATAATTATTCACGATACATAGATTAAGGTAACAAAGGAAAATAGAGTAAAAACAAATTTAAATAACATCTTCAATCACATTTTATATTCTACTAGCAAAACCCGGCAGACGCTATCCTGCCTGCGTATATATATCTACCTCTGTATATAAAATCACAAATGATTCTGTTTTGCCGTCGATATGATTTTTGCGATTGGTTGAAGGGTATAGAGTTGATGTGCTGCAGCGCCATCTAGCGGCGAGTTACAACAAAGTCGATAGCTCGAAAATTTTCTCCGTGCTCAAATACCTATGTATATCAATTTTCATGGCGATCAGTTGAACAGTATAGAAGTTGATGTGGTTCAGCGCCATCTAGTGGCAAGTTATAACGAAGTTGATAGCATAAAACCCTTCTCCATGAAAAAATACATATACATATGTGCTAACTTTCGTGGTGATCGGTCGAACGATCTCGAAGTCTACTAATCTCAGACAGATATACCAACATCCATTTTTATATGTAAAGATGAGCGAATCACAATTCACAATCGGAGTATTAAGAGTAGGTACATTACTACAACTACATACTAATTCGATTATTCATTTCTTTTTTTAAATATAAGATTTGTTATAATTACAAATATTATGACCATCTGTAGATTCTGATAAATTGCTATTTCGTCTTCACAGTAAGTATTTAATTTTCTAAGTCAATACCACTACTTACCATATATTTATCATTTTTCCATCGCATTGGGCTTTAGTTTTTATTTTATTCTCTTGTTTTTATTTATTCAGTTTCGTTACTTTCCCTTGTCTTCCATTCTTTCATCTTGTCTTCTTTTCTTCAAAAGTAGAACTGACTAAACTTTAGTTACTTATAATAATGTACAGTCTTAGTAAACTGTTAACTTGAGAGTAGGTAATGAGACTCTCATTACAACCACTATTGATCACTTTCAGCCTACATTAACCGAAACGTATAATCTCATCACGTCTCTGGCATCCCTTCAAGTCTCTTTGACCTTCCTAACAGAAACATTAGTTTGACATCCATTGTCAACACAGGTATATGACTCCTTCGTATTCCTCTACTAGTAAAATGTAGAAAAGCGTATGTATTCGTACTCTCCAAAAGGAGATTACGATTAAGTCATACATAAATAGCACATACGCATAGAGTGTCTGGTAAGACGAGTGCAAATCCAGTTCGAGGCAGATTGCGTCATACAAATGGAACATTTAGAATGTTTGACCCGGCGTCAAGATCGACTACTATCCACCTCGCACTCCACCGACGACTCCGCGTGAATTCCAACCATTGTCACGACATTGCACCTATCAACTCTAGCCGCCGTATCTGTACCCACCACTGTACTGCATAACCACTTGTTTGTCATATAATCTCTACCTTGTGAAATCTTAACATTTCGATTTCATTTTACGACTCAACGCTCGAAAAGCTATCGAGTTGTTTTTTTATTTTCGATCGGAATCACAAAGTAAAAAAAGATAAATGCGAAATATTTCACAAATTATCAATAGCAATTCGTAGATATAGTTAAATTAAATTTTATTAAATACGAATTACTGTTATTAGGAGAGAGAATTTTAGGAATGCTAAAACGAGCTGCTCTACATTCTCAATCGGCACATTTGAAATGAATTTCCTAAACACCATCAGCGTATGTCTACCGCTATCTCGTTGGCTACACCTACACTTAAACGCATTGCACAATGTTTAGGTGTTTTTGGAAAAAGTGTCCACATCGGGCTTCTAAGATTCTAAGTTGCACTCTGGTGTTTAAAAAGGTTGTTAAGAGTTGGCATTACAATCAATTGGTGTTTATCGGCACATTAACCTGCCGCGTGCAGTCCGCTTGACCAACATTCAGCCGATGCCGAGGGCGCAGACACGTCACCATGTAGAATCAGATACGGCATTGATGCATTTCTCTTTTTAATAACGTCTGTTGAGGAAGTTAACTAGCAACTAGCTTACGTTTTTTTAAACCATCTATGATCCAATTAAACTTTCCACTGCTGGAACCCTAATATAGGTAGGTACTACAATCCTAATTTTGCGCGTGCGTACTGTACACTTTATCAAAGAATACTTATTATGTGTTTGTTAATTGCCTCAGATTTTATTTACTGTTTAATTTCTTCCAGTAACGAGGTTTAAAATGCATTGATATGCAAATTTTACTTTGTATATATGTATAAGTTAAAATACTGAAATTCTCTATTTATAGTGTGATCATTAATATTGAGCTATTTGGTGTCATTTCTGTGTGTTAACTAGTCTATAGCACTTGATCACTTTCGACGACGCGCGCGCAGGTTGTCCCCCCGCCCACCGCACGCGACACCCCGCCGTCCAGTCAACACAGAATAGATAAGAACAGCAAGTAAACCTCTTACTTTGCTCAAGACACAATTCCTGGACATAGGACGTGCCGCTTACTACTTACTTATATCATCAACCAATTTCTTAAAGATTTCCTGAAATGAGTTCCATCTCTGTACAGTGCGTTGGTCATGATGCGTAATTTACGCATTTTTCCATAATGTTCCATACCATGTTGTTACTACTCTCTGGCGCAACGGTGCGTTTTGTTGAGAAAAGTCTACCCATACATTGTAAAATATACTCACGTGGCTGGATGTTAACGAAATTACTCAATGATCGGTTAATGTAGTCGATTCGTTAATAAAGTTAACTGTTAAATTTTAAGCATGTGGTCAGTTTAATTATAGGTTAATAAAAGTTTATGTTTTGTTACATGTATCTTTCATACATGTATATCATGTCTGTTACATGTATCATTTGTTACATGCTCACCGTTTGCTTTGGTGTTAGAGAGTGCTAAGTAGACTTCCTACCTTCCACGTATATATACACTCTACTTATTTACGTAACCATGAGGGTATTGTTATTTTATTGTCACGCTTTACTGTTCAGTTCTATCTACCAGTGGAGATTATTTAGTGAAGATTTCTGGAATCATTCCATACAAAACCTGCTCATAATATTATTACAAGTACATAATAATAGTATTACAGTACAACATCGCATAATAATCGGATAGGAAAAGACCAATTCCCAAGAAAGAAAGGAGAGACTTTTCTCGGGTGTATTTTGAATTGAGTACGTGTTTCGCGTAAATGTAACATATTATGTTGATTCTGAGACCGCGATATCTGTACAATATCCCATGACGTATCTCAGTTGTAGAACTGATCAGAATAAATTACTATTTTAGTTTTATATCCGCCACTGAGAAAGTGAATGAGAAGAGCACAAAAGCAGTGGTGGCGCCTTTAGGAGAGGCCTGTATCCAGCAGAGGAGAGACACAGACCGATGGTATCGAATATATGGTATTTATACAGACAGCATTGCTATATATCATAAAAGTAGCGCCATTCCTACTTAAAATATTTTTTTTTCGGAATGTCTAAATTCTTGTGGCCCTAGTCGCCTTTCAAAAGTCACCGGTCGTGACTTAAAATGTACTTAAAATAGGTATATATAATGAGATAATTAGGCGAAAAAGCAACGTGAACGTGCCATTTATGGAACAGTTTTCATGGCTCGTCTCGACCGATAAGTCGTTTGAATGTGTCAATAAGAGATAAGTAAAGCAAATAGTAGAAGGCGAGTCGATGACACGCGATAGCTGCGATGAGGAAGAATCACTGAAGAGTATTCCAACAAGAATCTTATTACTAGTGTCGACTAAAAATAAAATTCATGGGATATATTATAATTTATCAATATCGGATATATTTATCTTCGATCAAACAGCACATGAAATTAATGATTGAACACCTTATGTTTATAATTTATCAGTGTAGGGTCAGTTGAGATAGTCTGACAAAAGAGAGGGGAAAAGCCATTGCCCAAAAGTCTCAATATAGCAAACTTAAAAAAAAATATTTTTGATAACTACAACTATATTTTTTTAGTTCCCTAATATAAAAGTAACTATAACTAATTGTTTGCACATCGCATTTATGAATCTTGGAGAATAAATTACATTTTATTGACATTTTATCGATTATACTTATTAAAGCACAGTGTCACTTGATGACATTTTTAATATTACGGTAATTCTATTGTAACTATTTCTTTGTTATATATTTTGTTTATTAATTGATAACATTAATGCAAAGTCAAATAATACAGGGTCCGAAATTTTAAGAGTAATTTAATAGTTTTTAAGATATTTTTTAATTTTAATTAAGTTTGTTAAGGGTCTCAATGTTTAAATTCTTAAATCATATATTAACAGATTAACTACATCCTAACCATTGTACGAATAACTAAGAAAAACTTCCAGAACCTTCTGAGCAGTGGCAGCAGCAACCACATTTGGTAACAGTAGCTTCACACGCGCTGACTTATCGCTATCCCTCGGTTTAAGGTACAGGCTGTAGCGATTTGTAAATTGGTAAAAACTTATTATATTTCATGTACTTAATACATAAAGTCGATTTTTGAAAAAAATCAAGAAACATAGCCAATTACCCATCAAGGTAGAAAATAATGTGAAAGACAACTATATCCGATAGCTGTAAATATCCAATAATAAAGATAGGTTCAATCCGTATCAATGAATGTTTTCTTTGGGATCAAATTATCATTAATATATGTCATCGTTAATCATCAGTAATATAATATCATTAATATTATCATAACTATGTTTTTTCAGACGAGAGCCCGAGAAAAAAGTACCATACGGCGTATGGCTCTAGCACATGGAGACCAGAAGTTAGTGTCACGTAATTACGTGGGGTAGTGGAACATTTTCGACTGATACATGTAAAACATGAAATAATGACAGTTTGAGAAGCTCGCTGTATACTCGCCAATTCGTCCACATTTGAGGCGCCGCCGCCGGCTCGGAATGTGGCGAGTACACACCGCCGCGGGGTAGAAAGCCGCACGGCCGCAAGCGCGTGCGCCAGCGGCCCACAAATAGGACACATGGCCCTTTAAATAACTGTTTGTTATATTATGACTACGAACGTAGTAGGAACGGGGGTGGAACAGTGCCTTAGATGATCTGCATGTTAGCCGCGTGTTGCCTTCTGAAACCCATTATCAGTAGGTAGGTACATAAAATCAAAGATCATCATGAAATATTATCTATTATTGACAGACTAATATTTGACAGATATTTTTCAACTACGAATCTCAAAAATACCCGATAGTTGTTGTCTTGGCGGGACATTTTAATATTGCTTAAAATACGGGATGTCACGGAAAATATGAGATGTACACAGAAACGATGCACTCATAAATCCACCAAAAAAAAAAAACCATTAAAGAATCCCAACGGTTCGCAAAGTAAACGCAGGCAGAGCTTTCCATTGAATGGAAAAATGCATCGCGAAGCCGGTTCCTTCATACCTTCCGGATTCCCAACCTGCTACTCTAGGTCAGTGTCATTTGTCTCACTCACTCATACGACCAACGACAGAGGCTGAACGATCGATTTGGGGTCGCGTCGCCCTAACCTAGATTGTCTGCGCTCGGTAGATTTGTAGTAGCCTGGGATCGATTTTGTAATTTTATACATGTGTTACATACATCCAGGTACCGACCGTATACTTATTACTATTTATTGTAAAACGGGTAGCCTCTTATTGTATTTTCTCGGTTTGTACCTATTGTTTCCAGACGATATTAACAAGTATAACTAATAAACTAACCGTAGGGATATATGGGCTTAAAACGCCACGCTGGCCAGGCAGGTTGGCTAGTCCATTCGTTTAGATGTGGTACTCACCTCAGCGTTTGTGGTAGCGGTACTCAAAGCAACTAATTAACTGTTCAAATAAAAAAACGTTAAGCATGAAGGTGTCGGTGATGCTTAAATATATTATGCAATGAAGAACATAAAGTTTTTAACCGTCTGATTGACATCTCACGTAAAGCTTACTGAGTTTACGAGTCATTGCACATAATCAACAGAGCGTTTTACAGAGGCAGACTAAGTGATATCTGAATAGAATGTTCAGTTACGCCATTCATCTATGTCTGACCCTAGCCACTGGCTAGTAAGCTATAGCTCCCTTCAGCATGATATATACCAAACCTATATGAGCTACGAGCTTTTCGCATCTCCTATTCATAAGAGATATTGCATTAGAAATGCTGTTATCTCAAAGACAAACTTTGATTGTGTCATATACAAAGTTATTTATTGTAAGATGAATTTCAAACGATCTTTTAACTTTTTCTCTGAATAAATAAATTCTTATTAAGTGAAACAATGGTTACTATAGTTCCGCCCTCTGTTTTAAGTAGACTTATATTAGGTAAAGATATCCGACCCTTCCTATGGATCATATACTTATTGAAGTACCTAGGTATAAACTAATTATGAACGAACTGCCTCAAGAGGTCTTTCCATTGAGCTACGATATGGGGTTCTTCAAGAGAGCTGTGAATAGGATTTTGCAACGTCGGCGGCGAGCCCGCATACCCCCTAGTGTTGCAGGTGCCCATGGGCGGCGGTAACACTTACCATCACGTGGGACCGCTTGCTCGTCCGCCCACTAATCTATAAAAAAAAAAGTACATATTAGATGCTAGGTATTATATGTATTTCTTTAATAAAGAAATTATTATTATTATTATTTGAGTTAGTCTGGGTATCCCAGATCAACTTAAAGAGAAGTTTCATAACATGTTAAACAGCAACTAAGGCTTTGAGCGTTTATGCCAATTACAAATTTTATTAATGGTACTTACCGATGAAAATTTGCCTGAGACAAGCACGATGACATCGATCGATGTAGGATTGGTTTAACTAATCGTAGATACAATTTCACAACTGAACGTTAAATCAATATATGGTATTAAACGTAAATTTTAACTTAATTTAACCGTAACTTTTTTGCTTGTAAGGAAAATTATTAGATTTTTCTATAATCTTAGTAGGTCTCTAGTTCCTGCCTCTGACGTATTGGTATGTATTTCAATTCAATCCAATCTGCCGGTCTTTAGCTTCTCATTTCTATAGGCCTCACCTATAGGATCGCCACCACATACGATCTTCTGCTTCGTGTATTGGTAATTATGCTTCAAAGTAATTTGGTTTTCAAATTATTCCATTTTATAGAACTTAATGGAATAATTTGAATGGAATAAAGTAGTATGGTCGACAAAAAACCTCAGTAGCCTAAAGCGTGGAGTGTGTCACCGACCTGGCCTACTACCACGAATATGCGAGACAAGTCGGCATCTTTTAACTCCGTCGTCATTCAAGTTCGAGTGTTGTCTGAAATCGAGTTTCATCACATAAAGGAATGATTAATTGCAATGATTTTGTTTTAAATTCAAATAATAAAATGTAGTGGAGAGTTCATATTATTATGGACTCTATGTTACAAATGTTATGAAGAATGAAAGTATGAAATGAAATGATATGAAGAATGAGAGTATGAAATATTTTATCAATTAATAGGTAGATACTATTAAGAACTGAAAAGTGAAAAAGTAAGATCCTTAAAGTGGGATAAGAAAAACAGAAAAGTATTTTCTAGGTGGTGGGAAAGCTAATGCTCTTATTATTATAGTTTCGTAATATCTACAGTTTTAGTTTTTCCTTCTATGTATTTTTAAAGTTTATTTATTCTCACATGTTCCAAATTTATTACGTAGTTTAATTCCAATTTGCTAAAGATTTTATTAGGCAAGTAAGTATATATATTCAAATGATCTCTGGTAAAATATCATAATGATAAATTGTAACGGTTTTTATCGTGTAATGGTTATTGAAACTGTATTTAATTCTTATTATTTGCCCTGAGGCCATGGTCTTGGAAAAGTACCAATCGGTTTTTAGTTGATCGAATGGAAAATGTTATAAAAGTTTTAGAGGTCCGTTTTAACCTATGAAGCGTTTAACCTATTTTTACTTACGTCCTCAATACTTGCAAATTAATTATATTTGGATTTATTTGAATTCTAATTTAAAACAATATGTATGATATGTGTATATGTTAAAGCTATGTTATTACTTTTTCAAAATCAGTCGGCTCTGGAATTAGGTTACGCCCCTAGATGCGCTGCCTACCTTTGGAGATATAGGAATGGATTTGGAGAAAGGGTTGGGAAAATGGGGAGGGATAGGATGGGAATGGGCTCTGGCACATCTCACTCTCCCCCTCAAAAGCACTCAAATATGTTTCTGAAGAACTTCAAAATTTCCATAGATGACTCACATTGGGTTCATTTATGGCTAAATGTAAGATACACTTAGCTTTACACACACATACGTATGGTACAAAATTTCTATGAAGTCGTGGTCTGTTGTAGTTTACATAATGATATGTAACGATAAGTCTAAGCTGATACATAGGTACACATATATTTACAGCGCATACATTTTGACTTGGCACGTCATTTTTATTTAAAACGGTACTGTAGCTATATTTAAATTTCTCTTCGATTTCACATACGAGTAAATGGAAAGAACCAGATCATTTTGAAATATCTTTTCATCTTTGATTTTTATTATATCTGTGGCATGATAAGACTTTTGTTTCTCATTCAATGTCTGTTTGTAGAACCTTAGTTACTTGTGGTTGTCTCCATTGTGTGGGAGTATATTTTGAAAGGACATATAGAGTATATATATCGGAATTCACAGGGCTTAGGGATAAATAAAAATGTAAATTCGTCTACAGAGTCGAATATAATATTATTGTAAGGCAAGAACCAAGAAGAATAAATTAACCATGCGATGTGATGAACTTCGAGAAAGGCTTATTGATCCAATTTCATTAACTGTTTATAAATTAAGTTAGAATTTTCTCAGTGTACCTACGTTCTTAGAGATTCAATTAATTTATTAATTTAATATATGATTAAATGTAATAGTTTTAATAGCATAGACAGAATATGGAAAGTATGGTCTCCTTGGACTAATAGCAGTAACACCGAACATTCCCAGTAATCACAATCCAATCAATCGTTATCTAATCGCATCGAGTTATAACAAGAGTATAAGATGCAAGAATTATGAATGTAATGATCCCCTTTGCAGTCAAATGTACCTATAGATTGTACTGTATAGATTATACAACTGGGGCGCCAAGCTGCGACTCAATCTTTGCGAACTAGTAATTAATATAATAAACATTGTTATCCGCAATACTGCAATCTTAATCCGACTTTGACAGAACTAAACGCTATTATCTATATGTCATACAAAATAACTTTGATAGATCTTGACGGGAACCTGAGCAAGTGATTCACTACATTTTAGACATTTCGTATTCTTGAAGTAATCTGAATGCAGACAATTATTCAAATTAGTGCGTAATTTTTTATCAAAATGCAGGCAAATATTAGAACACTATTTTACAGATGTACTTTGTTCTGTATTTAACCATCATCCTGAACACGTAGCTAAAAATAATAGATTTCATAAGCCAACTGACGCCACATTTTATTTTATTAACATGTTCAGTGCATGTATCGCTATGTAGCGAGGTTCCACACATACAAAGCAATATAATCGATCAGGTATTGAGCACGATCATTGTGCTCATCAGTTGGACCGTGAATCCTGTCACTATAAATCCCCCCGTAGCCCTCCCATACCCGCCCTCCCCCTCCCCTTCATATGAATCTCATTACGATTGCGCTTACGCAACTGAGTAGAACCACTGGAGTGTGTAATGTTACCTAATTGATACCAAGGGTTAACCGGATCCGCTCAATATTTACTGCACTTCACTAGGTTTGATTTACATCGTAATAGCCATTATTATTGATGGATATTTTTCACATGAAATATATTATATTAACTCTTATATCATCAAAAATGACTTCCAAACCACCATAATAATTATATATGTATATTCTGATTAAATTATCATATATAATAAGTTAATTATTTAAAAAAACAAAAAATCCCGCCTGCATTCAACTCCAACATACTCGTATATCGAAATAAACTATTTACTGGTTTTATTTGTTTTGCTTCATGAATTAATTTACTATTTTCACAATTTAATAACAACAATTTAATAGGACTCAAAGCAGTCGGGACCAGGTTACAATATAAATCAAAACTAGGCATATTCGTTGGACAGATTCGCTATCCTCAAGGGCTGCGTACTGCGAGCTGTTAACAAGGGTAATATCATTAGGTGGTTTAGATTTAGATCACCATTGGAAAGGCCACCTGACTTCCAGACAACTTATTTTATATACCGATTTTAAAATATTCCAGAATCTTACATTATGCAGTACTTAGAAGTACCAAGTAGTTGAATATAAATCGACTTATATCAAGTTTTTAGTCACAACCAAATACGTAGAAGTACTTACGTTTTGGTGCTTTTCATTTTATACTCTTTACTACAAATTACTTCTTACAAATTTAATAAACCTTGTTGTTTTATAATATTAGCTTGTAATAAATTGAAAACCATATTGAAATATATTATTTAAATACTTTTTATTTTATGATACATACTCGTATGTATACTACAGATTACTTATATTCGTGTACAGAAGTTTCACTCCCTATTACAAACTGCAAATACTTATGGTAGTATACCAAAAAAAAATCTTCAGAATAGTTTCAGTAATACAACCTCATTATTAATATTAATGCTTCATAACATTAATAATAAAATATGTACTCTTAAACCGATTTTAATATTTTTTCTCTGAAAGAAAAGCTTGAAAGTTTCTTCTCCAATAACAAATTATTTATCATTTTGCATTGGAGTATAATTATCAAAAGTAGATCAGGGAATTCGCAGACAAACATACATTCTCGAAAATTTATGTATTTGTTTGGAAATGAACTTAGACAAAAATATGTATATAAATACTGTTTCTAACAATATTTCATATATCAACTCATTTTTAAATAAAAATGTAATTTAACACTAAAATTCACAATTTAATAAACTTAAACACTCAATGCGCCATGTTCTAATGAGGTAAAAGACAGTGCGAGTAAGCAACATTTTTTTTATCGGTGAACAAAACTAGGAAACGCAGAACAATGGACGATGTCACAGTGCTCGCGGCTCAAATGGTGCGTTAAATATTATTTTACACACGGTACGGACAACTAAACAATCACGTTTACTTTTCTATTATTGAAAAAACAGATTTCAGAATAGTTCATGTTCAATGTGCACGTATATTGAGCATATTATATCGATTTAGTCCTTGTGGCATGGTACCTACGAGTAGCATGCTGGCTGCGTCACTTCCTGTTATTGCTAAGCGCTAGGCAATAGCCAGCTCTACGGCTGGCTGGTAGTATTGTCGGCGAGTTTCTTAAAGAACAACTGGGAAACTTCAATTTCACTGATGGTTTTAACAACCATAAAATCCCGAATAATAAAATGTAGGTAGAAACTTAAAAAGGTGGCGTTTGCCCCATTTATATATATTGTATTTTATATTTATATCTAAATTTAAAAATATATTTATATATATATTTTTATATTTAGGGTTATAAGGTCATCTAGTTATGGGTTGCAAAGAAGTAAAATTTTACATAAAATTATAAAAAAGATATTGTGTCTATGTATATATTGTTTTTCCTGTCTGTACACCAGAGAATGAGGCGTGGCATTTACTGCAATCAGTACAGTGTGGAAGAATCGACGTACAATCAACATCTATAATTTCCTATTAAGTACGAGTATTAAATGCTTGTCAAAGCAAAAAAAAATGAAATGTTTACAGATTTATTTAATAATCAAATATATTAACGATTGGTTTAAATGTTTTCTAGACGACAAGACTTTATCTTATGCTTTGTCAAATAAAAGTGTCCTATGTTGATTCTTAAAAATATGCACCTATACCTACAGCCGGCATCGGCAGTGTTGCCCCGGCTGTGTTGCACGCGAACTTGGTCTGGTCCACTGTCGTGCAGCAAATATTTTATTATCTATTAGACCCTTACCTATGAAATTGCCATTTTATGTGGAAAAAATCAAATACATTCTCTTGTATGAAAATTATATATTTAATTAATCCAAGTATTGTACATTATTATCAATGTACTTTTGCCATTTTAATAGAACTTGATTGATGCCTCTGCTATAGAACTCCTGGGGACGTGAATCGATGAATTCTCTGAAGGCGTTTTTCACTGCTTCATCTCAGTTGAATTTTTCCCCTTCAATAAGTTATTCAAATTGCGAAAAAAATGGAAATCATTATGGCCAAGGTCTGGTGAGTACGGTGGGTGACGGAGTTTCCAGTCGAAGCTCCTGTAACTTTGAGACTGTATGTCGTGGCAGCGTATGGGCGAGCATTTTTAGGACATTGTTTGACTGTGTCTCCTGAGTTCAACCATTGTGACGAACGTTTACGATTATCACACAGGATCCACTTCTCATCACAAGTGGCAATACCATTCATTTTTGTGCCGGTTCAGCAATGCTTCGACGCGTGTTTGCAGCTGATTTTCATTAAGCTCATACGGTATACACTTTCCGAGCTTCTTCACTTTCCCGATTTGACACAAATGAATCAATATCGTTTTGTCACTTACGCAGAAGGCTGCTGCTAACTCGGACGCGGTTTGAAATGAATCCGCTTCCACTATTGCTTTCAATTCGTCCTTATCGACTTTAGTCTCCGGTCGTCTATGGGGTTTGTTCTTGAGGTCGAAATTTCAGTCGTCGTTTGACGATTGCAAAAAGTGGTTTGACGGAAAAACAAATGAATTTGAAAAAGAACGCCATTGCTTCCAATTTAAATTGATTTGAATTTTGAGTTCCAATAACTAAGTTCAAAGTGGCCACTACAAACAAACGGCACTTTCATAGGTAATATAAATAAAATATTTGTATAAATACAATACAAATACAATATTTATTTGCAGGAATTTTATGTATAATAATATTCAAATAACTTAAAGCATTTTAATGGGTATAAATGGGAATTGAATTGAAAGCAGATTATGTACGCTGCCTGGCATAGAAAAAGCATGGGTGCCTAAATGAGATTTTTTTGAGGAAAAACATTTTTAAGTCACTAGTTGGAAAACACGTGTTTAGAGAAAAACATAATTTAAAAATTTAGGTTAAACAATCGATTGAAATAAGTGCAGGGAGTTTCCTATGATTTACGAGATAGGTCTAAGTTTTAGCTTGAAGTGCATTTCTATGGACACAAATTAATAGGTATAATACTTACGAATTGTGAAGGTTTGGTATTTATTCATTTATTCATATGAATAGAGAATTTGATTAATTACGTTAATTGACTTGTCACTCGACAGTGACATAAATAAATTCTGTAACATATTTGCTATCAATAAATAAGAAAACCAAAATTTAATTGCACTAATTACACAGTTTGATAATAATAAGTAATTGTTTTTAACTCATTATAAATCTGATGATAAAAAGTATAATACATTATTTCTTATATAGTGATTCCTACATCACGCTAACAGAAACCGGCGGCGTAAGCGAAGCGAACAATTAAATCGCCTGTTAGCGGTCACTTACATTACACACATTTATTATTCACATATTTCATTCACTGATAAGTGATAACGCAAAAAGCTGACTTTCTACATGTTATACGTTCGCTAACTAACGGGTAATATACGGGTACAGGTAGGACATGCGACTCATTGTAGATAATTATATAGTTACATGATTTAAGATACTGAAAATCGACCTGTGAAATCAAAATATCTTCATAAGTTACTTCGTTCTTTTTTCTATATTTATTACATTTATTTACACCCCTACCACTTCATGTCCTGCATAGTCCAAAGGTTGCCTTGGAGATAACGCTGTGAGGCATTAAGTTCGCCAATTGCAATAATTTACAAAAGAGAGTAAATAAATAATAATACTAAATTACAGAGCTTACAAGCACAGTTAGAAAAGGACTGCATTACTGTGTTGATGACATCAGTAATACAGTTTACCATTACAAGTGACAATGTAATTTGTGAATGACAGAGATAGCGAAGGTGGGACTTCAAACATTTCCAAGATTACGCATCTATGTAATATTCTAATGAATCTGAATGGTATTTTTAATATGATTATGTTTTCTTCTCTAGTTACCAAATAAGCCTTACAATATATCAATTTAACTATAGGCAATTATAATTTCTATACCGGAATTTCCGCTATCAGTTTTTTGTTTTAATCACGAGACCCTGGAAAAATATCGGAATCTACGCCACTTACGGGACCGGGCTGGACGGTGACCATTCGTCTACTGTTGGACATGGGTCTCCTTGTGCATGAGGAATATATAGCCTTAAAACGCCACGCTAGCCGAGCGGTTTAAGTTCACTCTTTTGAGGTGGTGTACTGTGAGGTGGTGAGGTGATGAGGTGGTCAGATCTCGTGGTAGCCGTTTTGTTATTCCTTACTCGCCTTCTACGGTACCCACGGAAGCGATACGAAAGCACGTGGTATTCTAAATCTAACCAACACCACCGGCCGAAGTCTACGCTCCGTGATTTTAAGTTCTATTGCAGCATAGCTGCTACTGGAGAGTGTTCATATGCATAGGCATCCCCAATCGACGGTTTGTTAACCTATTTATCAAAGAAATAGAGTATTCAGATCACGGGATATTTTATAATCTTAAATCAGTGAATCGAATAATACAAATATATATACACATATATACTTTACCTACATACTATATATACTCTTCCCGGTTTGATTAGTAAATATTTTCCTAAAATTATTATTTTTTATGTAAAAAAAGTTCATTATTTGTAACGTTATCTGAGGAAAGGGACCTTAGAGGCCATCCATAAATTACGTCACACGAATTTCATGATTTTTGGAGTCCCTCCCCCCCCGTCCTTGTCACAGGTGGTCACATTTGTGTGACCCCCCACCCCTGGTGTGACGTCACATTTTTTGCAATTTTAAATTTAGAAATTGTTAAATTAAAACAACCTTACAATAATATTGATAGATTTGGTAATATTTTAAAGTTTTTCGTTACAGTTTAAGTTTAGTTTTAATACTTTAGATTTATACATGTGACCTCACGAAGCTTATGACTCGTCCCCCCACCCCCCTTGTCACACGATGTCACACTTTGTTGACCCCCTTCCTCCCCCTTAACGTGTGACGTAATTTATGGATGACCCCTTATTGTTGGCATGGACTTATTAACTTTGGTTAAGATTTTGTCAAGATTATTTTTAAATGAAAACATGCTCTAACAATCAAACTTTCAAAATAAAGTAATACAAAAAAATAATGATTTTTAAAAAAAATAGTCTATTTCTGGGAACTTAGAACCCACAATTAGTGCTTTGCTCTCGGTACAAATAGACCTACATATAATAATGTATACGAATAATCTCATTGAGTGTTTTCTTAGGTGGATCTGTTTAATTCAAACAAAATTTTATCAGTCAAACTTTATAAAATTAAAATAAAACTTTAGTTTACTGAATTCTGTAATATACATTTGTACATATAATAATAAAATCAATTTATATGTATTTCACATTATCTTGAAAATAATAATTGAATCAATAAGCCTCAATTTTCAAAAACTCTCATTCAGCAAAAAACGCACCCAACGTATTTTGGCCACAGAACGAAATTCAGGTTATGATGCATAAACGCGCGCGGTTTGTAAGTTTGCAAGCTAACGTACTGCTCGGGTGGTTGACCACTAAGTCTGGCGCGTAATAATTAATCACTACAATGTGGCATCGATAATAATTAATGTTGCGTTAGTGATAACAGTGTGTATCATATGTTGGAATCAGTACAAAACAGAGGGGTGAAAATACACGTTACCCTAATCGTGTATGTAGTTAATTATAATTTCATCTGTGACCGACTGTACCGTACCATATTGTTGGAAGTAACTAAAATATAACGTATTAGCTTTAATTAACGTAAAACATAAGTTGGCCAGTGTACGCTATAATACTTATTCTGAAAAGACGCCTGACACTCATTGTATACAGTAAAATATATAAAATTTGATACTGGTAGTTGCTTGGTAGAAATAAATTCCTTTATGAAAAAGTGTCGTAAATTAAATAAAAATGAAACCTTCAAAATATAAACTAAATAAAATCGATGAATATCTTCTACATATTAATTTGCATTGCGATCAATTAAGTCACTTAATAAGAGAGTAAATAAAACCAGTAAAGTTTTAGAATCAACAAAACGTAACTGAATTATGTCGAGAATGTTGATAAATTGAACTTCATTTCAACTTCATTCATGTAGCGAACTAATTTCCGTCCAGTACTGTAATTGTCATTAATGACGTCCCTCTTATCTTTAAAGATACCACTACAAGTTAAAGACAGTTTTGATATAAATTTCCGTACAATATATTCGAACTAATTCCAGAGCTCTTATGCCCGCAAAATTGATTAGTTAACACCAAAAATGTTGGTAAGTGAAATCAATTACGGTCAAAGATACTCACATCAACTAGATCTTTTTAGTAGGGGAGGGTGCGCGCTATAATCCCACAGCAGCTGGACGCATTCGACTGACCACGATACCCCTCTCTCATAGAAGATTACCGTAAAATGTGCTACATTTCCCACTTTATCTCATTCCTATAACATATGAGTTTAGTATTGAGTGACATATACCAGAGCCCATCCCATCCTATCCTATCCCATCCATCCTCATTTTCCCAATCCTTTCTTTGGTTTGATAACGTTTGTCATTCTAGAGTGATCTTGGCATTTGTATCGCGGATGTTTATGGGCGGCAGTATCCATATACCACCAGGTGGAATGATGCTCGTCTGCCGATTTCTTTCTATAAAAAAGAAGATGTCCATACACAACAATGGCAATACGGCTAACTCCATCCACCACCTCTCCATGTTGCTCTCCCAGATTGTGCTCATGTGCGACACGGTCCATGCGCCCACACAATAATGTCTCCACTACCTACCGTGTAAATTACCGTAACACACATAATCTGGTTATCGGTGCTTTCATACAAAACCATTGAACTGTATAATTTGGCTTCACAATCTAATTCACTGATGTTTGTTTGTGTTGAATTAGGCTGGACGGCGCCACAGCCACATGATCGGTGTAATGACCATTGCTTTCTGTAGGTACTAAATACCTTTAGAAAAGATATTGCAATCGCTACAGTTTTGATTTACGGTCCTTAATTATGATTGATATCGACCTATAACGTTTCATTGCAGGACACAGGCCTCCCCTAGTAAATCACTGGAGGGTTTTGGGCCATAATCTACCACGTGGGCCTAGTGTGGATTGGTATTCACCACACTACAAATACTCCAGTTTTTCTTATTTCTCGAGCGTGCCGGTTTCCTCACGATGTTTCGCTCACCACCGATCTAGTTGATTTCGTGATTGTGACATTTTTCTATAAAACCGTACTTAAGTAGAATATCAGTTGTATGGGCCGAGAATTTGAACTCACTCTCACACGAATGTGCGTCGAGTATCGTTAACACTAAGACTTACCAAACTGAAGATTAAAAATTACCAATTTTAATCACTAAGACTACGTTTTATTAAATAATATATTCCAATAATGTACTTATTTATTCCTTCAGTAGACTTGGGCTCTCCTTTACTCATTTAGTAAGATTGGTACTTCAAAGGTACATAAGGAATCTTGCTGGGTGAATCATGAAAGAGACAACTGTGCAAACTTATCTGTGCAGATATTCTGTGCGATCGTTTTAAAGTAATACGCGTACAATATAGTCTTTTTTGTACGTCATGAAGAACTACGATTTTTTTTTAATATAAAACGTGATTAAATAAAGCATATTATTTTGGAATCAGCTAAATAATTAAAGAATTATTGCAATATTGACAATAAAAAGTAGAACGAATGTATATTATACATATTATATTATTGAAATAATTCTCTCATAATTACAATTGAAACTGTTCACTAGAAAACACTTCTCACTTTTCTCTCACTGTTCACTTTCCTCTCTTCTTCTCTTATAATCTCCAGGGAATGTTAAAATTATTATGTAAGGAATTGTTTCATTGCTCTTGTTGATGATTTTGCTCAATTTAATAGGAAAAAAATAAATAAATATTTTGGAACAGCAAGGGTTTGTAATCACAACCTCATGCAATATGTTTAGTCAAATTTCGATGTTATTATTAGTTATAAATAGTTCTATAATAGTTCTATAAATATAGTTCTATGTTCTATGAACATTCTATGTTCTATGTGGTAAATTT
The DNA here is from genome assembly GCA_914767545.1 of Sesia apiformis. Lineage (NCBI taxonomy): Eukaryota > Metazoa > Arthropoda > Insecta > Lepidoptera > Sesiidae > Sesia > Sesia apiformis. Next base: position 11,168,531 of record OU611947.1, on the reverse strand, counting down.
GACTATCCTATCCAGAAACACTGGATATAACTGTTAATTTAATTGTTAATTAATTTGTAATTAAGTATAATGCAATTTTATATGATTTATTAATGTGATTATCTTATTGAAATACTTTGATTATTATATTTTACTAACATAGATTTTAAATTTCTCCAAACAATTACTTTGGTTTGAAATAAATGAATTATTATTTAAAACATGATTCTAAACCATCCCGTCTCTCCCTAGATAAACCAAAATAAGGGAGAGACGGTATAACCCTCGGCGGAAGCAGAGTGGGCCGGGGTTCAGGACCCCAGCGCGGCACCGAGAAGCACCGCCTTCCGCGTCTTCGTTGAATTATTATTATTGTTATAATAGCCGCAAAGCTACTCAATGCCAGGTCGGTGCGTATTACGTATTCCTCTAAATAAATTCTTATAAAACAGTGAGCCGCATCATAAACTTACAAATATTATTATTATTAGATCGTACACAAATAGATACACATGTCGCATGTACGTGACAATGTCATATTGCATGTAGCATACAAATTAGAGCTCCGTTCATCGAAACAACTGAAAAAATATACAGCCATACATGTTAATGTGAACGAAGGTTCAAAATGGAATAGCAAAAAATAATTTAAATGTAGAAATCATTGTAGTTTTTTTATTCATTAGAGGCGTTTATGATTCAGCTAGTGTGTGGCAGTCAGTTCTTCAGCCATGTATCGAACAATTTCTACATGTAAAGTCAACGCAAGCTGGTACCAAGTCGGAGATTTTTCAATTTATTTCGCGATCACTTACCCTCCAGCCGACTATATTTAATGCTAACTTAATGGTCAGTTTAATTGTTACATTAATATTAAGAAAAATATTGTGTAAGTTGGTAATTTGAAATATAATTACGTGCCTCTTCCTCGAACTAAATTTCCAAAGAGGAAAAGTTAAAAAATATTGAAACATAATAAAGGTTTGCTTCAAAATAATTCAAAATTATTACATAAAATCATATTAATTTTCACTCTGGTTTCGATCCAAGTCTTTCAAAAAAATCACCTTTGTAAAGTAAAAGACAACAACGACCCGAAAAATTTATCAAAAAACAACACATTAAGTATTTATGAGTATATATATCTTCGTCCAATTTTAAACATATTTTTGATTTTACAATTATCAAAGGAAATACAGAAAAGGGTGTGGTACCGTTAAAGTAAGAAGCTGACAATAACGTTGGTTTAATGCCCCCTGGAAACGTTAGATACGTAAGTATGATGATTATTTAAAATTTGTTGATTATTAATTCTTGTCATAAATTAGGCACATGAATGATAATGAAATAAACCGCTTCATTGTACGAGTTCATTGTATGCTTCATTTGTAAGGGCGCCAAATAGGGCATATTGTACTCAATTGTTTCCAGGGAGAGATGGTGCTTCTCTAGAAGCACTAACTCTAGCTTTTGAAGCTCTAGCTTAACTTAGAGCATTGGAGCTTTTATACTTCCGTGCCAAACAAAGCCTCACATTTATTTAAATAGGTTTCTAAGGTTTGTACAAACCTTTGCATGAAAAACTTCTATCAAAGCTTCAGCTTTCTAAAAGTTATCAAAAGGCTTTGTTTGCAGTACACATATTCCCATGCAACGGCCCTACCACACCTGTGATGTGCATTTTTATGTAATATATAGATGACCAAGGTTATATTAAAAGTGTATTGGAAATGTTATTCACACTAACCTGCATCTGTAACCAGGAATCGAGGAGCCCGGCGGCGTGAGGTGCGCCCCAACGGCCGCCGCCAGGGACAATCTGAAACATCAACAACGAAGGTTCATAGCGGTCCAAGCAGTTCCGTAAACGGAAAAGTCAATCATGTGCTATGGAAATATACTATTCTTCTTGGTTACGAACTTGAACAGCGTTTAATAAGAACCAGTGATTTGAACATAACATAAAAATACTCGACCTGTACCTAAATTTAGAGAATTTTTATTTTTCGTAACTACATATAACTTTTAGAATTCCTCCCTATTTAATTATTTGTATCATAAGTCATCAAGTTCACATGGTATGAATTTTCAAATACAAATATTACGATCAATACTAAAAATTGAAAAAGAAAAAAGCAACTGAATTGCAAATTGCAAGAAATTGCAATTGAAAAAGTGCGTATTTTGCGAAAAATGGAACGAAAAAAGAAAAAATAACACTTTTGATTTATGAAACCGCAACGAATAAAAAAGCTCTTTCGATTTTTAAAAGCAAGGGTATTATATTCGTAAGTTTTCGTATACAAGTTTTACGTTATTAGTAAATTACCTTTAAAATCAGTGAAACTCGCTTCTAATAATAACTTTAATTCTTGTTCACTAATAATTTAATTAGTGGGCAAGCCATTAGTGAAAAATTAGTTTTTTTTTAAAAAAACACTTTTTAATAATTTGTAGCGTAATCTAGATACCTTTTTTACGAGTATACAGGCATATGTATGTATGCATTTGCCTCGAAGGAATTTGTTTTGTATTGGTAAGAAAAGCACAGTCGTAAAAAAATTTACAAATCAGTAAAAGTAAATCGTAAATGTATATGTTTAACATTCACCACAACAGACGAAATTAACATCTAGTTATTTCTTTATGTGATGCAAAACTAATATCGTAGTGACTTGTAGACGTTCAATATTATCAGCCGGTATGTTAATGACGGAATTTGTGATCATCGGACACACTCTTGTGGACAATAAACGCACATTCATAACTGTATTCTAAACATTATAATAGAAAAATTGGCCATTCTTTTTTGTCGATAACAATATGTCATCGCTTTATAGCAGTGAAAACTAAAGTTAATTTTAAAATATCTCTCTTAACAGTTGTGTGGAGTTATAGCCCATCTCAAGCTGTATATTTATGTCCGACAGTTGTCTTTTTTTATAGAAATAAGGAGGCAGACTAGCAGACAGTCCACGTGGTGGTAGGTAATACTGTCGCCCATAGACATCCGCGATATATTCAAAATGACAAACATTGGCATTGCCCCGGGATACGCTGCCTACCTTTGAAGATTTAAGAATGAATTTGGAGAATAGATTGAGGAAAAAATGAGAAAGGATTGGGAAGAGAATAGACTCCAGTACTGCCGAATAGTATATCACACTTACTGTCGAAACACATTGGGTAGTAAGATAAAGTGTGAAATGTGGTACATTTTACGGTAGTTTTCTGTGAGAGAGGGGTAACTTGGCCATTCAAGTACACCATATACGAGACACCATTCAAGTACACCATATACGAGACACCATTCGAGTACACCATATACGAGACACCATTCGAGTACACCATATACGAGACACCATTCGAGTACACCAGTGGTAAATCAAACGTTACATTACATATACGAGCAATTATAATAATATGTTATTTGTAATTTCTAAAAATCACTTCTTCTTTAAAGAGCTAGAGTGAGAACATCCCATTGCATCCTTTCTGCTTTTGACACATCATCCTATGATACATATACATGTTATTGCTTACAAACATAGAACTGGAATCGAGCCATGTGCTTGGTTTTTGACTGTTACGTACAGGTAAACTCATACCAACATATTACGTATATACCTTATATATCAACTACACATATCCACTTACTTCTGCACATATCAGCAACTAAAAATATATATCTAATATGATTTTTGTAATGCATAGCTTATAATGTCCATTTTATATATAGGACTAGCTGTTACACACTGCTTGTCCTGCATGAAATTAGATTTTAAAATCGTCCTTATTCTTTCAATTCGTCCTTCAAACTGCACATATGCCAAATTCGGCAGCGATTGGCTAATTTGTTGTGAATTATTAGGCAACAAAAGAAACAACTTTCGTACTTCTGATATTCATTATGATGCTGATATATATATATATATATTAAACACGGGCTTTATAGCTAAAAAATAGTGATGAAGAGATGTTATGTACATTTTCATACTTTTATCTGCTAGAGATTCCTACCTAGAAGTGATTAAATAATTGTTTCTATTTCATAATACCCATATATATTTTCCAAGAATATCTAATAAATTTTCGATATTTATTTAAGATAATTAACTAAATATTCTAACAAAAATATGTTAAATGTAATCCACTTTATGAGTTGAAATTGAGTATTATATTTGGAAACAAAAGAGGCAGAAAGGGAAGCGCAAGTGACAACGCCACCGCCGCCGTCGGCCGGCGTTGATGTCTTTTCCATGCGCAACGCAAACTCGTAAACTCGCGTATTACGAAAATTCGTTTTTGTGTAGTATCACAAATAAATAACAAAAAATAATTGTTTCTCAATAAATTGAAAAATACAGATTATGTTTCTGTTACATTTCAAATAATTGTTTTATTATAAGTATATATCACTGTTTAGATAATTTATCTATCATTATACTGTTGTTTGTACCGTTGATAACAACATTCTACATTTAAGTACTCATTTTGGTTAGTTTCATTCAATTTTATTTCACTGATTTTCATATTAACTAAATAATATTAATATTACTACTAGTAGTGCTATCTATATCAATTACCTGAAACAATAATTATGATTTTTTTTAGAAAAGTAATGTTTTTTTTTAGTATAAATAATTTCGCACAGCCATTTCACAAAGAATAGAGCAATTATAAAAAAAATAAACAATTTAATGTGTTTGTAATGAGTAAAATCAATCACTGGTACATACGACGATAGTTAAAATATTGTCGTCACGTTACACAGCTGGCGGAACTGACGCGCATTTTCAGCGCTGAAAAAACATCTCCGTACAAGAAACGCGCTGAAAAAGTGACGAGTACATGTTTGTTGTTTGTTTATGTACAATGAAATTTAATTTTATACTATTCTCTACGAGTTACTCCATTATGTAGTTTACGTTTTTGTGTATTTGTATTACAATATAAAGTTTTTGACCCACCTCAGCGTCGCATGGTTCATTTTCAGTTTTCCCAGTAATATTTTCCCAAACGTTTGTTGTGATCATTTTCAAAAATAGTTGAAAACATTTTGTCTACATTCTAAATTAAGTAGTCTTATTGTCTACTAATTGTCTACAAACTAAGTAATCACAATCACCCGGTTTTCAGAACGTCGCGCCTTTGCATTCACACACGAAAAACACTTGCAGATTGATTGATAAATAAGCACATTAATTTCAGTAACGTAACGGGAAAGCGCACTGCCGAAACTGGCTACACATGTGGAGGGTGTCGCGCACACAGTAGTCGCACCGGGGCAGCGAGGAGGACTGGTATTGGTTGCAGCGTACCTGGTCGCCCACAAGGTCCTCGGCAGCTCTGATCGCGCAGCAGGCCTCCATTCCCGGCTGCGGCCGGGTGTCACGTCCTCTCCTTGTCCTATCACAGAGCCGCGTGACCGTGTCGGTACACTTCCATCGCGCACGCCTGCGCGCAACGACTGCGCGCGACTAACTGCGTGCGTGATAGCGTTCGCCGCTCGACCTCCTTCGCGGGGTTGCAATGAAAGTGATTAGGTTCTTGCGCGACTGATAACGAGGGCTAGCCGCTTCCAAACCGTAATACACATTATTTAGTAGTTTTGTTAGTGAATAGCTACTTGTGCACTACCTGTCCGCATGCCCTGTCGATTACGTAATCTGGTAACTGAATAGAAATCGTAGTACGACTATCCACATAACGTATATATTTGCCTATATGAGTTACTTATTTACTCTCTTTGTGCCCTGTTTATTAATTATCATCTAGGTATAGTGTAATATTACTGATATCATAGCATGTATGTTTACACAGCTACCTAAGTACATGTATAGGTACTCGTATTGTCTCCGCATTTTGATAAAAATAACCAGAGACAAAATGTAACTCTTTTATTAGGGGTTAAAGTATGAAATTGCCGATTTGTACTGAAAAATAAAAACTCGTTTTTTTTTCTAAAATGTAACATATTTATTTAATCAAAATATTTACCCTCATTATCTATACATTGTTGCCATCTAATCGGAAGTTCATTTATGTCTTTACGATAGAACTCTGGGGATGTAGCTTCGATAAATTGTGTGAAAGTATTTTGTACTGCCTCTTTGGGAAGAAAATTGTTTACCACGTAGAAAATTGTCCAAATCACAAAAAAAATGGTAGTCCGTTGGAGCGAGGTCTGGCGAGTACGGAGGATGACGTATGGTTTCTAACTGCAGCTCCTGTAGAGTTACAACGGTTTCTCGTGCAGTGTGAGGTCTTGCGTTATCATGGAGCAATAATGGTGAAGATCGATTCACGAGTCGGGGCTGTTTCACTGCTATGAGTAGTTTCGCCATCATTGTTCGAAGTTCGGCACAGTAAACATCTGCTGTTATTGCTTGACCAGACCTGAGAAAGCTATAGTGAATAACACCATGAATAGACCACCAAACAGTTACCATTACCTTTTTATTGGTAAGCTTTGCCTTAGGGCACTGTTGCGGCGTTTGACCTGGGGTCAGCCATTGCATTTTTCGCTTTCGGTTATCGTAAAGAATCCACTTTTCGTCACATGTCACAATTCGATCCAATATTCCTTCATTTCTGTACCGATTCAACAAGGCAAAGCAAGCTTCAACACGCGTTTCTTTCTGTAGATCAGTCAAATCACGAGGCACTCATTTTTCATATTTTTTTATCTTATTGATTTGATGCAAATGAGTCAATATTGTAGGTAAGGTAACGTTAAACCATGCCGCTAATTCCTGGGTAGTTTGACTCGGATCGGCTTCCACCATCTCCTTCAATTCAGCGTTATTCACCTGTGTGGGCGGTCTTCCACGTGGTTCGTTCTTCAAGTCGAAGTTTCCATTACGAAAGCGTTTAATCCAAAAACGCACGGTTCATTCATTAGCAGTCTCCTCTCCAAACGCAGCATTGATATTGCGAGCCGTTTCTGCCGCGTTAGTTCCGCGTCGGAACTCGTATTCAAAGATTACTCGGATTTTCGAAGTATCCATCTTTCCCGTCTAAGCTGAATAAAAAAAACAATTGAAAGTCGAAAATCGAATGTTGCACATTTTTTAAAACAACAACCTCATAGGTATCATGTGAAAAAAGTTTCACTCGAAAATCTCACACCATGAAGGTTTTATGTCAATTCAAAGTATCTATTACTATAAAACGGCAATTTCATACTTTAACCCCTATTATAACCATAACGGAAATAAGCTGGTTGTATACAGTGTCGGGGTCGATATAATTATAAAGTCAATTGTATTTTTATTAAGAGGATTATTTGTGACTTTGAATATGCTCTGATTGATATTTTTTAACAAAAACGATTAATAATAATTTCAATCGTTATATTGAAATGATATTTTAATGTGTGAATAGCTGTTACCTTCGGGTTCGCTCGAGTGGATTTAAATAAATTGACACAATAAAAAAAACTAAAAAGACGTGTGTATTTATTCATGTAGTACAACATATTTACTGAATTTGAAATATTAAATGAATAACACAGCCATTATATCAGTTCTTTGTAAGTCTAGAAACATGAGATGTCTTTCTAACTTCAGCGATTTCGGCTTGGTTTTTTAATGAATCAGTCAGTTAGTCAGTCAGGATGTTCCTCTTATATTTACATAAATATAAGATGAATATCCTATACTATTCTCTATACATATAGATTTGAGTGTATCGGTCAAAATTACATATCTATAGACTTCTATAAAATAATAAATAATTCTATAATATTCTATTGGCGAATCAATCAGGTTACTAACGCGCCCAATATTTGTTAATTATAAGGTATTCAGCATAATTTTCAATTTTCGTATTTGGACGAACTATTCCTGTAGTATATTAGGTATGTAGTATGAAATGACCGATTATATTACTGGCAACTTTGAGTTACGATATCTTCTGCACATAATAAAATGATAATAAAACAAAATGCACCTAATAGCTACGATGTTCTTATTTCAAAATCAATATTTCATTTGTTTTTCTGTAACTAAATTTTGTTTATGTGATTGTCTTGAAAATAAAATGGATAAATTGAAAATTAAGACGCCTACATTTTATACGCCATCTATGAAATCTGAACGATAATTATGAAAATCTACTAACGAAATAAGTATATTATTTTAAGCGTTTTCCACCGACAACTCACCCTATAGACATTATGGTACATTATTACATAAGGTAGTATTTACATACATTATTACATAAGGTATCTAATGAAATGAGTCTACATAGGTGCCGGATCAGCAATAATTTTAAGTTAATTTCTCGGTATATAAGTAACTTCAGGTTTTTACTCTTATAAATACTATGACATGCCTTTACGGCGTTACTATACCGGTACGGACAAGTCAGATTGTCACTTACGGTTCTGCATTCTGATACTCAAGTTTTTACTTTATCAAATGTCATCGGTGGCGTGCTCGCAGTGCTCGAAGCTAAATTCAACTAAAATATTTAATCTCTAAGTGTAGTCAAACTTTATATTTACTCAGCGGTTATTTGTAAGCTCCGTAACCAGCCCTCACCGTCCACAGCTGGACATGGGCGTCCTTATGCACATTGTCCTGTGCATGAGGGATGTAGGACATTAAAACGCCACACTGGCCAAGCGGGTTGGCGAGTCCATTCTTTTGAGATGGTGTATGTAGTTCCTCAAGACTTGTTCTTACTTAGTCGCCTTTTACGGCACCCACGGGAAGAGATAGGGTGGTCTGAAGTAGAGATATATTAAACATATAGGCATGCAAATTTTAATATGGCGGTTTTTGTGGACACTGAACATGATTCTGAAGTCAAAATTATAAAATTCAAAATGGCGGCTTCAATATAGAGGCATAAATATTTAAAAAATACATAAATAATTGCAAATGTGCAATTAAATTTTTTAAATGATGTGTTTCGGGATTTTTAATGTCGCTAAAATAATTTCTGACGAAAAACTGAAAAAAAAATGTCGGCTCCCTTATGGCGACAGAAATATTAAAAAAAATATTGACAATATGTATATATATTTTTGAAAATAATGTACATTTTAATTAAATTAAATTAACTTAAACATTTTTATTTTAATAATTACACGTGTTTATGTCAGATAAATATAATAACATATCTATGTTATAAATATAACAAAATATAAAGGGCGACATGTTGTTATATTTCGTAAAAGAAAACCATATTGAAAAAAAAAATAACTTAAATAATTTAAATCATTTTAAACTTGAAAAATCATACATACAATATATTAACTATTTTTTTGGTTACAAATATCAGGCATGCACGACTTTTATATTAGGTGCATATCCATGAAATGATCGATTTGTATGAGACACTGAAACATTTTTTTTTGTTATAAAATTATTTATTATGTTAGTCGAAATATTGGCCCATATTATCTACACACTTTCGCCACCTCACAGGCAGTTGATTGATGCCACTCCTGTAAAAGTTTCGTGAACGGTTATCAATGAATCCTTCAAAAGCCCTAATCAAAGCTACTTCAAAGTCATTTTTTCCTTGCATGAAGTTATTAATGTTTAAAAGCTTATGACTTTTAATTTGAATTTGATTACAAACCAGCTTATTTGTAATTTGAAATTATTGTATTTCTAATTGATGAAAATTGTACTAAAATCTTTAGAAAAATAAAATAGATACTTTTGCTTTAGAAAAATAAAAGCGTGTTCGTCGTCAGATTTTGAAAAAACAAATCAATCCTAAAAAACTGTGTTTCTGTGAACTCTGTGTTCTGTGAACTGTGAACTGTAATCAACCTAATTACATGAAACTGTGTTTTGCAACTTAATTTGTTAAATAAATAATTGAGGGGTGTAGAATCAAAACAGCTAAAACTCCCTCCCTCCCTCTACTTATAACAAAATGAACTATGAATGTGATACTAATCAACATGCAATTTGTAATCTACTCAGGACACATATTTTTACTGTATGGTTAATTTCGATTAAAACTATATAGTCTTTTTTCCCGCCAAATTTGTCAGAATTAAAGAAATTGAAACATTTATTACGATTCGCGTAAAAGCATTCTTCGTGGATATAGCTGGTTTTGACTGTATACCCCTCAATTAAGTTTAAAGTGTGCAGCGGGAAAAACTAATAAGAAAAAAGTAATAAAACTAATAAACTAATACTGATATAAAAACAAAAAAAAATTCACAGAGTTTACCGACAGAGGAACTTTTTTCCAAGTATAAACCTCTATTGATTGGCGTAATCATATCACTGTGATGTATTTCAGAATATACTAGTACCGAGTAGGGTTTCCGATTTCTCGAGGTTTTTTAGTTCTCGGGTGTCGAGAGTTCTCGAGCCTGATTTCTCGGGTCTTCTCGGGTTGTCGAGAAAAAAGTAAATTTTTGTCTAGATTTTTTATTTAAATAATAAAAAGAGTCTTTAATTTAATTGTGTTTATTTTAAATGATAAAATCAACATAATTTGAAACAAAAAACTAATTCTTAATAAAAAATCAGCTCAAAACAAATATACTAACTAAAAACAATCATATTTTTTCTTCTCACCATAACTAATCTCACTAATTTTTAATAAAAAACAAAATCTCTGTTAACAATCAGCTTAAAACAAACATTTTTAACTAAAAACAATCATAAATTTTCTCATCATAACTAAAAGTCACTCACTAATCTCACTATGTGGGTGATATGGTATGCATCACAATTTTTGGCAGTTTTAATGTAATTAAATAATAGGTATCTGCTATTAATACGAAAAAAATAACTGTCTTTAAGCCTACTTATTAATTCTTATAAAATATGCCTTAAGATAAACTAAAGCATTAATAGATTTATCAGACAGGCGGCTTCTAATCTTACTGACCACATTTCCCGATATGGAAAATACCCTTTCATTTTCTGTTGAAGTCGGCTTGACTGAAATTAATGCCTTGTATAGTGTTTCCAGATTAGGAGTCCTCTTGCCTGTTTTTTCAAATAGCAAAAACTCTTTTTTTATTATTGATTTTGAAAGCACCACAGCATTAGTTGATTCATCATTTTTCGAAACACCTTTTATTGCTCTCTCTAATTGAGCTGCAAAGCTGTCTTGTTCAGGTTCTGATTCGCTTACGCCTGCTTCAACAACTTCTGAATTATTTTCTGTCAAAGGTTCTGTAGTAGTGGGAACAGTGGGGTATAGGCGATTGAATAAGTCTTCAGCATATCCAATTAAAAATGTCTTGCTATTATCGATAAAATAATCACTCTTTTTGTGCATAAAATTATCGGGGCTGTTTAGGTAGCGTAGCAGCGATATTAGAGGTGTATTCCGACGATCTGATATTTTCATTTTAAGAGATTCTACTAATTGAAGAGCCAAAGGGTGGTCGATATTTTGTAATTGTTTTAGCAACACGTCTATTATAGCCTCTGCAGTTAGTAAATTGGCACCTTGTCTGCTCAATGCTTCTACTGCAAGTTTCGTTGGCGTCAATATCAACAGCAATTTTTGTAGTACACAAATATTTTCCTCCTTCCATTTAAATGAGCTATCTAAATCAATCAAGGCTTTTTTAATGGAATTTTTTAACTTCAAGAAACGCTCAATCATTGTTAGCTTTGAATTCCACCTAGTTCTGACATCCTGTAATAAGGCTAGTTCTGCCCCGAATTCAGTCTTCACATGTTTTTGTAGTGTGATATTTCTGAGAGGACTCTTTCTGAAAAATCTTATGATCGAACGGGTCTCATTCAGGACTTTATTTATGTCGTCATCAGGTTGCAATATAGATTCTTCATCAGATTCGTCGTCGATATCAGTGCTGGCTTCATCAGAGCTGCTGTGTTCATCGTCGCTAACAGGTGTGTTTCTTCTAGCAACTGTAGTTTCTGGATTTTTTTTACAAAAGGTATCAAGAATAGCCAAATGGATGGCATGGTTTACACAGAGGACCATCTCACAGGGGCTCTCTCTGCCAAATTTTTTCATAACATTTGGCCCGTCGCTGGTTACGGCCAAGACGTAATGCTCGAAGTTTACCCCAAAGTATTTCAAACGCTCCTCTACTATTTCTCTAACCTCTGCGGCACCGCATTTTCCGGGTATGTAAACTAGCCCCAAATTGTAAACTTTTGCCTCTGCTGTATGGACACAGACGCTAAAATATCGTCTGTTTCGTATGCTTGTCCACTCGTCAATTGTCACACTTAGCCGGTTTCCTGATGTGCAAATCTGAGAAAGCTCTTTTATCATCTCTTTCTCCTTTTCATCATAAAACTTCAATATTAGGTTCATTACTTCGGTTTGGGTCTTTGGGAGTTTATACCCCTTGGCAACAAGTGATTCACGGATAAATTCACTTTTAGTAATGCCTCTTATAGTAAAACCGTCTTGGGCAGAAAGTTTAGCTAAAATTTCACCTAACGATTTTCTGGGTTGAACGTCAAATTTCAGTGTCTGCTGTACGTGCATAGTTTCAAAAGCACTTCTAGATTTTTTTGGTGCCGTCACCCCGGAACTGGACGAGCTGGTAGATCCGTCTTCTGTGTTCATTTGAGCCTCGGTGGATCTTACATCAATTTTGTGTACATGAGCTAAATGCCTCACTAGTCCGCTTGTGTTTGATCCTTTACAGGATATGGTTTTAGGACATTTTAGACATTGCGAATTTGAGGCGTCCTTATTTTTTTTGAAATATTTCCAAACTTTGGAAGTTTCCATTTTGGTCCATCAGTTGTAAAATCTATAACAAACAGTTCAAGGATTAGTAAGTATTTTAGTACCTACAAAATAACTGACGCAACAGTGGGGAGGCCTATGCCCAGCAGTGGGTTGATGTGGTTAGGTTAGGCTGATGACGGGCGAAGCCGTGGACGGAAAGCTAGTTTTAAATAAATAATAACAAAACTTACCTGTTTGTTCTGCAATTCTATTACTCGTACGTTACTAAATAAGTACACTATGCTGGCTTTATGATCCGATTTTCAATCCGAAGTAATCCGAACACGGCGGGAGTTGAAACACGAATGAACGAAACACAACTGGGGCCGCGCGGGCGCTTGCGTTTGTCGGCGAAAACAAAGGATACCGACAGACACGAGCCGCGCTGTCAAAGGATGCCGCCGATTGCCGCCGCCACCTCGCATTTACAAAGAAAGCTAAGCGTAAAAATGTTTATTTAAATTTCTCGATGTCTCGACTTTTCTCGAGCTGAATTTCCCGGGAACGAGACCAACCGATTTCCCGGGAATTCCCGGGACGAGAATTCCCGGGAACAAACCCTAGTACCGAGGCAAGTTGAATGATGAATTATTATAACACTATTTATTTCAATAAATGAATACTGCTGTTATTTTCACAAACAGATTATTTATCTAGGAAGATTTAAACTGAATACTTACCTATATTTAAATTGTTACATTGGTCGATATTTTAGATCCGGTACAACTCAATCACGATCGGAGTGTTAAAAGAGATCAGATTCGGTCTATGATTTAAGAATAAATGTCTTATCAATAGGTCAATGACTACCTATTTATTCCAATAAGCAGGTACTTATTAAATATATTTATTTATGTAGCCTACTATGAGATCCGTGTTAAACAAAGAGATTTAAAACTAACCAATTAGTTGTATGCTATAATTACGTTTCTCCTTTATATACAAAATAAATATATAATTACAGCTATACAGCTCTTATCTCGACCAGAATTCAATCAGTACAGAGGTACATCACTTTCGAGTAAAGTGGGGTGTAGATGAGGGAAGAAGACAGACTCTGGGGGTGGCATGACCTAATTAATCACTTATGGCGTCGACTGTAAACAAAACGCATACACCCTAAGCAAGACTACTTCAAATTCCATTCTTAAAAATATAATAAATCTTCGCTTGCCATAAACGGTTAGGCCTTAAACTGCCTTTTCAGCAATTAAACCGAGTTTTAAAAGTTTTTAAGCAAAATGTAATTAGAACGAATGAACACAATGGTGTATATAAGTAGAGTTGAAACTATGACCGTTAAAAATGAAATTGAAAAATACGTAATTTTGCGGACATGCTTATTTTTTTCATTTGTAGTGTAGGGATGTAATAACAGTATAACTATATTTTTTTGTCTTCTTCTGTCTTCTGTGAGAGAGGGGTCACGAGGCCAGTCAAGTGCGTCAAGCGGCTGTGTGAATGCAGCGTACACTCTCCCCTTATAATTATAGGACTTTTGATCATCAATTTATTACTCTCTTTTGTATTAATGGCCACAGATGGCCAAGCCGCATTTAAGTGAAAGGATATTTTGTCGAATACTTTGTTTCCTTGTCTCGTCTGTACTCAGCTTTACAACACGATTCTTATCACAGCGGACTTGTTCCGTTAAACTGCTTTGCTATATATGTACCTTCATACTAGGTATGTGTACGTAGTACATCAAACAAGTTGCGCCGCTCATAAAGCAAGGTGTCTGTATGTCTGTTTGTGTGTCTGCTTTCACTGTTCGCCGCTAGTTCAGTTTTTCTTTACGAAATATTAGACAGTTTCACTTAGGGTTTTATTATATGAGAAGCGAATAATTTTAGTATTTAATATACACAAGAGTGCCTAACTGTAAGGAGGGCGGGCTAATTACGATCATGCTTTCAAAACTCGCGTTACAATAAAAACAGTAAATGTTGACATTTCTACAATTACTCCGCTTTAAAATTATTCTGGTTGATCTTACCTACTTAAACTGTGTACTTACCTGTATATACCTGTACCTGAACTGATAATTTATAAAAATATTATTATTGGATCACGCTCTTAAAATGGTAGTAAGCAACGCAACGATAGTAGGCAACGCTTTATTATGGCCTCAAAATAATTCATTTTAATTAATATTATGTTTTATTTCTTTTTTAATTTTATTTTCGAAGTGACTTGTATTAAAATTTTCTGTGTTTTGGAGACTATCACTTAATGGGTGATCACTTACCCGTGATTAATTTTTTTATTTCCTCTCTACCCAAAGGTCGTCTGGCAGAGACCGCTAATAGCGATAAGACCGCCTTTTGTGCATTTCATATGTTACAAAGTCAGTCTTGTTTTGTTTTGATGTACATTAAAGAGTTTTTTTATCTATCTATTACATTCCATTTACGGAGCGGTAAAGACAACTTTTTCAATTACCTTACATCTCTACATAAAATTTCATCGAAATCGAAAATCAGTTGTAGAAGTTATGGACATGCATGAAGAAATTATAAGGGTGTCTTAGTTTTTTCGAAACCCTAAAAATACTAAATAATGGGATGATTCTGGTCTTTATTGGAAGTTTTTAAGAAATTTACCTTGTACATACAATTGTAATTTATCTAATTTGATATAACACATTTATAGAATTATATTATAGAGTTAAAGTTGGCCGGCCTCAGGGGCGTTTTGGCATATATTAACTTAGTTTGTGTACTGTGTCTTTTCTAATGAATACTAAATTACTACTGGCGCTGTCGGATCTTTAATTAATTTCTATGTGAACCGTTACCGAACACGCTATACTCACTCTCATTCTTGTACATGAAGTTCCAAAAACCCATTACTGAAATCAGTTCTAAGTTTATATCTCTGTATATATTAATTATCAGGAAATCTGTGGACAAACTGGAGCGCGCATTTCCCAATCGATAGAAATTTAATTCGGCACTAAAATAGTTTGGCTCTTCAGTTAAGTTTCTAGACTCGGCAAATCAGTTCAGTAGTTTAAAAAAATACGAAATGTACACTTTTCCAAAAATAAAAATCATATTCGAAAGTAACCTATATATTCATACAGATGATACGTTCTTGGATGAGGGTCACGATGATCTACAGCTTACGTATAGCTAAACATTTATTTCCTAAACGTACTAATATTAAACACACACACATATATATATTTTATTATAGTATATATATATATATATATATATATATATACTATATATATATTATGGACGAAGGTGGCAGACGAGCATACAGTCCATCTGATGGTAAGTGGATACTGTCGCCCATAGACATCCGCGATACATGCCAACATTAGTCCAAAATGACAAACATTGGCACGCCCCCGGATGCGCTGCCTACCTTTGGAGATATAGGAATGAATTTGGAGAAAGGGTTGGGAAAATGGGGAGGGATAGGATGGGAATGGGCTCTGGCACATCTCACTCACTACCGAAACACGTACCTACGTATATTAGGGAAATAAGATAAAGTGGGAAATGCAGTACATTTCAAGGTGGTCTTCCGTGAGAGAGGGGTAACGCGGCCAGTCATCGCGCCCAGCGGCTGTTGGATTGCAGCGTGCACTTTCCCTCTCAAAAAAATTAACATGTAACATTAATCTTAATTCAGCTTGATAATTAACATTAATCTTGTAATAAAAAAACATGAATGTATATTTTGTTACGTCATCTGTAATTTACACAAAACAATCTTGCAAAAATTTCGTACAAGTAGGTAGGGTGGATGTACCAGTCTCAAACCATTTAAGGAAAAAAAATAACTTTAAAATGTTGTTATATAACCTAATTGCGATATTTATTACTAGTTTATTTTTTATATTGTACGTTATCTAGTTAAAAGTTATAATTGAAAAGGAAAACACTTAATTCCTTTTGTTTTTTTTATTATTTAACACAATCGGTATATAACTGGGATGTACCCTACTTTGACCAGCAGGCCCCAGTTGTTGAGAGGATTTGTACCAGAGGTTGACCATTAAACAAAGTGAAATAAAATCTACATTCCACAAAAGGAGATGTTTTTATAATCAACTTTATTAAGGTTTGTTCTTAGGACTAATTGAGACCAACAAGTAAATTACTATTTTCAGTCTTAACAATCACAATAGAAATTCTTAAATCTAAATGGTACATTTTCAAATCACATGAAAATAACAAATAATAACTTCACTAAAACTTTAAACTTTATAAGCAACCTATGTTTTTGGTTTAATCATTATTAATATCAAATATCAAACATACCTAAATAAAATTTCTAACAATATCACGGAATGACTCAAAAGTAAAAATTGCAGATGAAAGGAATCAGATCCAAAAAAGATATTTGGCCATTTTGGCACTTTATATGAACCTCTACTATTATTTGACGCAGGGGCATTTATTTTTTCGACTATTCTGTCATTAGCATACCAAATTTTGCATACTAATAGCAACCAAGCGTAGTTTACTATTACGTATGATACTAATTTTATTTCGTTGTCTGATCTACCTTTCTTACTGTAATAGACCAATGGTAAATTGTCCTCTTCTGAATCAGAATCTATCCTATTTTGTACTCTTTTTCTTATTCGTTTTGCTTTAGGTTTCTCAATTTTGTTCAACTCTTGTAACTTCTTTTTTTCTTCTCTTGCTAATCTCTTATTTTCTTTTTCTTCTTGTTCCCTATTTTTTCATTCCAATAGCAGTATTTAGATAGCAATTCCAATTCCAATAGCAGTAGAGTATCCACTCTACTGATGTAACTGCATCCGGCAATCGCTTTCTATTCAGATTTTTCTTACAACCTTTTTTCAGTGGCGATTCTGTAGGCCAAACTAAAGAAGACGCAAAAGCAGGGCTGACTGTAATTTTAGAATATCCGGGTGTAGTTTGTTTTAAAAAGTCTCTAGACTTTGCAGATTTAGTGGGTGTCTTTTCTTGGTCGTTTAGTTTTTTGGATGATCCTGATTCAGGTGTTTTTTGTTCTGAAAACTCTATCATTGTAACAGATTTAGTAGGCGTTGCTTCTCGATTTTTACTATTGCAATCGTCTGTAACAAAACTTAGTGAGGTTGAACCTGGTAGTTGTTCTTCGTCAGATAATTTTGTCGATAAAGTAAGTTCTGACTGGCGAATTAATGCAGAGTTTGGAACGATGCTAATTTCTGGAGAATCTGGAGTTAGAATCTTATCATTCCCTATTTCCTTTAGGGGCTCTTCATAAATGGAACTTGGTGACGTTAAACAAGGTAATACTGTCGAGTTAGTTGAAGTTTCTAGTCCCTCCGATGGTCCGTGCTCGGGTGATAATATTTCTTCGTCATTTTTTTCAAATACGTCCAGTAAAGATGGACTTACCAACGCGTTGCGTTGCGATGTGCATTCTTTTTCAGAATTAAGGTCCCGTTCATTATGTATATTTGCTGTTGATTCCGGTGGGTCTGGTGAGTTGCAAGCATTAGTAACGTTATTACAAATTTTGCGCCAGACATAATAAAGCTCTTTTGCCGATTCATCTCCAGTCCAAGATTCGGTATGTGGAATGGCGCGGAATTCCAAAATTCTATTTCTAGACATTAGAGACTCAAAGTACAGTAAGTACTGTACTTATTTCTGTTGGGTTATCAACAACTGTATGTCTGCTATCATGATTCATACATTTGGTGTAGTCAATGACATTAGCATCAAAAGGAAATAAACCACATTTACGAAATCCATTTCTAATTATTTCTTCAGTAGCAGACCCTATAGCAGATTTTAAAAGAGGTGCAAATTGAGCCCTTGTGACAACTCTATTTCCTGTAGTTACTTTCCAATTCTGAACTATCTTTTTCCATGAATTTTTAAGTGGACGAAACACAGAGACATCGGCAGGTTGTATAATATGCGTTGCATTGGGATGAAGGGCATACAAAATAATTTGGTTCTCAATGCACAGCTGGCTCACTTCGTATGTAATGTGTGATTTGTGACCGTCGATTAATATAAGTACAGGAAATTTCACGTTTGCCTTACGTAAAGCTGGCAGCAATGAATTGCCTATATACCCATAGAACACACGAGATGTCATCCATCCCTTAGGTGACTTTCCGAGGCACCAGTCTTTGGGAACATTTCTTGCAATTTCTGCTGGTATTCTCTCATAGGGGTAAATAACCATCACCGGCATAACTTTACCAGATGCAGTGAAAGTTCCTAACACTGTTATACTTTCTTTCTCCTTATCTTTAATTTCGTAAAGATTTTCCATGCCTCTAGCTCCCAGTACAATGCCCGAGGAAGGACATACCTGAAAACCGGATTCGTCAGCGTTTAAAATTCTATCAGGGTCGTCTAAAATATCTTTTGCGTTTTCAGTCTTTAGAAACGCTTCTAATTCTGAATGCCATTTTCTTAACCCTTCCTCGGTTACTGTACTTCTTGCAGAGTTTATAGCTTCTGCATGTCGCTTAGCAATATCTGGATTTCTCTTCATGAAATTATCGAACCATTTCCGTGCTGGAATTCCTTCCTTGAATGGAGTTGGTCGATTGTCGGCTTTGATTAATTTAGTGACTGTCTCTATTAACTGCTCTTTTTTAATAGGGATTCCCTTTTTAGCCATTGCATTTATCCACCGACATAGCAATCGTTCCTCATCAGGTGTCAAAATTGTTGGCGGGCCCATTTTTCGTTGAATGGGATGTCTCATTTTTATTTTATTAATCATTGTAGAATGAGGGATGTTATATTTGCGGCACGTTTCTCTGATTTTGTTTCCTGACTGTATTTCTTTAAGCGCTTCATAAATATCGTCCTCACTGTACCGAAAGAATTTTTTTTTTGGTGGCATATTGAATCTAAAACAAGCAAAAATAAACTCATATTTAGAAAACTTGGTCGATCATAGGAGCTTATGTTTTGTATGCAGTACCAATGTCAAACCACTGGTCAACTAAAGGAAACAATGCGATTTACTCCATTAAAATCGATTGTTGAGTTACAAATCATATTATAGACATGAAACAGATAAAAAAATGCAAAAAAAAAAGTAGTACTTCAGTGAGCTAGTCGTTGACCAACTGGTCAACCACAGGAACACTTAATCAAATCATGTACCTTTTGTTAACCAGTTAAATAACTCATGAAATATATTATTTGCACCTCAAATTCATTAAAATCCCCAAAATAAACATAAAATCATTACAAAAATCAATCATCAGAGCAAAGTACATTCAAAACAATACAAAATAAATATAAAATATTCTTACTTCGTCAAAACTCGTTCATTATTGCAATGGCGGCCGAATGGCAACTGTCAGCGACAAGTAAAAATAAAACGAAATTGTAGAGTTCACTGTTTGTCTCTTTCTAGCCGTAATGTGATTGGTTGATTTGTATTAGTAACGACAACATATAGCCAACATTAAATGAAACACATAGTGGCAGGAAATCTTAATATTGACACTCAAAGCCGCAAATGGTCAACAACCGGTGCCTGGTCAACTATAGGCTCAACCACCCTATTTGCTTGAGCTTACTTGATACATCTAGCGCCATCTATACAATAACTCCTAAATATGATATCAGGTTGGTGGAATCAAGAAAAAACATTATGTAAATTGATTGATAAGTTTATTAATAACAACAATTAATCGACAGTACAATCTCTAGATGTGTCTATTACTTTAGCCCATCTATTAAGTTGATCGTTGATTGTTGAGATTGCGATGCAAAGAAATCGTCCACTGCCATTTTGAGGTCTACATACTTCTGGAACTTTTTCCCCCGTAGATGAAGATTTAGTGGCCTGAACGTAGTAGTCGGATGACGTGATGTCCGGCGAGTACGGTGTGTGGGCAACCATCCAAGCTCTGCGATGTTTTGCCGTGTCCAAAGAGATATAAGGACGCGCATTGTCATAGTGTCAGTGAACAATTAAAAATCTCGTTAAACGTGAAAACGGCTCGGACGTTTTTGTCGGATTGAGTTTCTGAAGCTGATCAATGTACGCAGAAGCCGTGACCGTCTTATTTGGAGGTCGTCGTAGAGCTCACCAAGCGGAAAGAAGGCGAGGAAGCCAGACGGCATGCCATGTGTCGTTGTCGTAGAGAATTCAGCTCTCATTACCAGTTACCAGATCCTCAAGAAACTCTTTTCGATGCAGCTGAAAGAGGACCGATTCGCTGACTCTGACTTGACGATGGATGTCGGTCAGCTGATCCACCGTGCCATCACCTTACGACAGCCGCGATTGTAAAGATGAGTTTCGATAGTCGAATGATGACAGCCAAGTCTCTGCCAAATTACGCGTAATTGCTTCTGGATTGGCCTCAATGCCTAGATTCGTATCTCCCGAAGCAAAGCGAACACACTAGCGGCTTACCTTCCGTCGGGATACGGTGTTGTCGCCGAAAGCGTTGTTGATGTTGGGCGGTTACTGCGCTCGTGTTGTGTCCCTGGCGCCACTCGTAAAAGGTGATCGTTCGAAGTGGCTGTTCTCATATCATTGCTGAAAAATGATCAAATCCTTACCCGCGCACCTTTATATACCCCCCACGTCATAGTTTTGAGAACCTTCTACAAGATTCTCATGAATCTCAGAACAACGTAGAAGTTTTTGAGAAATTCTAGAAATTTCAAGTTTATCGTGCAAGATTTTCCGAATTTCCGTTATTCCTATAATTCCGAATGAAATGTTGACATAAATAATAAATTGTACATGATCGCATAGATCTTTAAAATAGGCTTCTGAGCCGAGACTTCGTAGGCTTCTTGGCTCCTGACAAAATATTATTGCAATGTTATTATTAACAGCCGCTGTTGTATAAGACGACAAACCATAGGTGTTTAGTAAATATAAAAAAGTAATGCGTTTGTCGCGCTGAGTTGCTGATGACAGTGAACAAACATAAACTAGATAATCTTAATAATACAAAAAAATACGTGCGGGAAATATTAAAATGATAAACGCAGTAACGGTAATAAAATATATTCTAAATAGATTATGTAAATTTAAAGCAGGTAATGTTGTATTTTCAATGATCGGACTTGACTCACAGTCGTTCAATGTTTGAATGGAAAAAGAAACAACAGTATTTTATTAATTACCTTATCTTTGGCAGTGTATTATTAAAGGACACTGATCTTCGACAAGACCTTTCCCGATAAATATTTGTGATGGTCTCTACGCGTTTGTTTATTTATTTGCATACATATATATGCTCTACATAATGTAGTATTAATAGTAATTAAACCCCGATGCACGTACCTTGTCAGGGCGTACTTAATCAATTTAAACACTATACAAAAACTACATATTTTAATTACCTACCTACTTATTCGACAGCAAGATTATTGTATTCTACATAATCATTAATTAATTATAATTTCCATTATACTCGTTTTAGTTGTTATTTTCTATTATGATTACATTTTTTTAAATTTATTTTATATATATGTTATTACCATAACTTACCATGAGCCTGTGTCTCTCCACTGCTATAGGCCTCTCCCGAGGACCGCCACCACACACGGTCTGCAGCTCTTCTCATCCACCCACTACTGACGACTTTTTTCAAGTCGTCAGTCCACCGTGCACCGGGCCAGAGGGCTTCCCACGTTACGTTTCCCGTTACATGGTCTCCATTCGAGTACTCGTCTCCCCCCATCGGTTATCGGTCCTGCGACATATATGACCCGCTCGCTGCCACTTCAGCTTGTTGATCCTTTGAACTATGTCGGCAACCTTAGTTTTTTGGCGAATCTCCTCGTTAGGAATTTTTTTCCAGCAAAAGAATTCTGAGCATAGCTATCTGCCTTGGCCTACCGTCAGAGACCACGTTTCAGCACCATACTTCATAACGGGTAGGACGCACTGATTGAAGACTTTTCTCTTCATACATTGTGGTATAAGGCGACGAGAACATGTGACGCATTTTCCCAAATGCTGCCTAACCGAGTTGAATGCGTCTGTCGGCCTCTCGATTGAAGTTAGACTTATCTAACTGGATTGACTGTCTGTTTTTTCGGAGTGGCTAAATTCTTGTTGCCCTAATGGCCTGTAAGAGTCACCGCACATGTATGGTTTGGGGGCGATCGACTGACAGAATGGATTGACGGTTCAAGATAGATATCTTCGTTCACTTCTAGTGAAGGTCCCTCGGCGTTGACCGGTCCAGGGACGACACGTACGTACGTTAATATTGTAGGTATATATATGTATATGTTATGTTATTATTTACATCAAAATAATAACACTTTAGAGGTCTATATTTCTTTGTCAGCCATGAATTGTTCAATTTCATAATGGATAGCATTTTTGAAGCATTTTAGTCGATTGCAAAATATTTTGTCTCTTTGTTCATTAATTATGTCGTGGGAATAATGGTATATAATGATTATATTCCATACAATAAAGTTGTTGGGGTTCATTTAGAATCGAATTTGATGATTAGCTATGAAATTTCGAAGAAGGCAGTCGCATACATACTCTTACATATACGGTTATCGTAGGGAGAACCAATGAGAGGCTTTACGGTTTTCCGTAAGTATAAAATATGGATATATACAGTCACGGTTATGTATTAGGTACTAAATTTGTTTTGTATTATTCTATAGAGTCTGTTGTCTTCTTTTTATACAGCATCAATTACTTTAACAGACGCTAGTTTAACGCCAAGCAATTGATACTAAATTAGTATTTGTAGCAACTGGACATTCACCTAAATCTCGTTCGTATTATAAACGAAATAAGGTATATTTCATATTTTCTTTAGGTGTCCACGCATGATATGTCCGTGATTTTCAATTTTCGAGTTATAAATTGTGTCCTCTGTTAATATTCGATATAATTATATGGCCTATTTTAGATAGATATGTAAAACTAAAAAACTTGGAACCCCATTATTAAACTGAATTGATTTCCACGACAGTTAGATTTATTTCTGATATATTTTATTTTGTCGTACTTTCTACGTACATGGTGGTAAGTGGTCACCGCCGCCCATGGACACCTGCAACACCAAGAGGCTTGCTGCTGCGCTGCCGACCTTGCAGACTCTCCTGTTCGCAGCTCTCTTGAAAAGCCTCATATCGTAGCGTAATGGAAAATCCCTGGCTAGCAATACATGCCATAACATTTTAGCATTTAGCATCATGCAGGTATTTTCAGTATAAAGAATATGTGGTTTTGCATGCCACTTCGGTGCATGCATTTCGATAAATATATTGCTTTTTCATATGCGTTATTACGTTATGTACGTTACATATATGTATATGTCAATAATAAATTCTATTATTCACAGTCGGAAAAGGAAATCGAAAAATCGAATTATTGCCGCTTAGAAACATGAACTAGGTACAAGTACATAATGGCGCTTTTTAAAATAAATATATGGAGAAATATTTTTTATATAAAAATCTATAGTGCACATTATGGTACAAAAGGCGAGCTTAACGCCTTAAGGCATTCTCAACCAGTTAACCTTTGAGTTAAAATTACATTGGGAGGTGCGATGAGGGGTATAAATAAATACATAACTTAAACAACGATTAATACATACAATATCATTCCATCCAACATGCACACATACCTACATACCATACATACATTTATGTTATAAATACCTATACGTAATATTTTCTTAGGTTTTCGCGATTACTATACATTGCAATTAAACAACTTTTAACGGTTTAAATCGCGTATATTTGACATGATTTATATCCCGACGTTTCGAACACTTTGCAGTGGACGTGGTCACGGGGTGACTAATTGATTTTATTTGTCACTTGAGTTATTAAGAAATTATTACTACCGTCTGAAATTTTTTGAACTACCGTCTGAATTTTTTAATCATAACATTCCCTATGCACGCAGTATTCGCTCACGGTGTCCAGAGGTCTTGCAGTATGGCGTTGGCCTTGTGATTTAATTAATTTAATTACTGGATCCCAAGCCGGTGGTACTTGCCAACCATCGTCTCTATTGAAATTTGGGTGTTTCTTAATTTCAATAGCCTCGCGTAACATTCTTGGCATGTACCGGGTCTCTCTAGCAAGGATTTGTGGATTATCAAATCGAATGTAATGGTTGGGTTTGTCCAGAGCATGTTCACAAACTGCAGACTTGGTCGAGCGTCTGTTCTTCATGTCAGCTATGTGTTCTTTTATCCGGATACCGATGCTCCTCTTTGTTTGCCCAATGTATGATAACCCGCATTCACAATCAAGCTTGTAAACACCTGCATCTTGTAGGGGGATATTGCTCTTGACCGGTCTTAAAAATTGGCTAATCTTCTTGTGCGGCTTGAAGTAAGTTTTAATTGAAGCTCGTCTTAAGATATTGCCAATTTTGTCAGTGATGCCCTTGATGTATGGTAAGATGGCAGGTTGTCGCTCAACTGTAGGAGGCTTGGGGCGGCTTCTGTGACGCATTCGTGGGAGTTTGTGATTGTTGCTTCGCAGTACTTGTTTCACATGCAGAAGCTCTTCCTCGAGGTGGTCAGTGTCACAGATGCCGTGTGCTCTCTGTAACAAAGATTTGCCTACGGTAGTCAACTGACATGGATGGTGATGGGAGTTACCATTGAGATATTTATCTGTATGGGTGGGTTTCCTATACACAGTATGACCAAGAGAGTTGTCAGGATTTCTGATGACTGAAATGTCAAGGAAAGCTAAGGATTTATTGACCTCAGACTCCATAGTAAATTGGATTTTATCATGTAAGGAGTTTAAATGATTTAGGAATGCAGAAACATTATTTTTGGGGAGGACGGCAAAAGTATCGTCTACGTACCGTATCGTATTCGTCCGACAATAGTTCTTGTATTTTTAGGTTATAATCTGACGTATCCATGATCACAGTGGAATTACCTTTATCTGCTCGAAGTATGGTTATGTCTGGATTTTTGCGTAGGTTGGTGAGTGCAAGATATTGTTCACGAGGTAGATTCGGTGTGGGCACTTTACTTCGACGCAAGACAGCAGAGATATCTTGGCGTAACGCCTCCAAATCTTCCTTCTTTACATTGTTTTACGTTACGCCAAGATATCTCTGTGATCATGGATACGTCAGATTATAACCTAAAAATACAAGAACTATTGTCGGACGAAAGCACCTACAAACCAGTAAAAAGCGATCCCACGGCCAAAATTGTAACTAAAACTAAAGAAATAATTAGTAAACACTCCGACACACTTGGTTTAGACGTCACGGCACTGGTACCTTCGTGTGTGAAACCACCAAAACTGTATGGATTACCGAAAATACACAAAAATGACGTCCCTTTGCGCCCAATTGTAAGCCAAATTGACTCGCCGACATACAAACTAGCTCAACATCTTGCTAAAATACTGTCTCCACTTCGCGGTCAAACGAGTGCGCATGTCAAGGATTCTTACCATTTTGTCAGCCAAATCAAACATCTACAATTGACTGATGATGAAATAATGGTCAGCTTTGATGTACAATCGCTATTTACATCATTACCTGTACATGATTGCATTGAAATTGTCAAGAAAAAACTAACTGAGCACGACCTACCCATAGAATACGCAGAACTACTAGAACACTGCCTAACATCTGGCTACCCATTCTGGGATAATAAATTCTACATACAGATCGATGGTGTAGCAATGGGCTCTCCAGTCTCCCCCGTTGTCGCCGATATTTTCATGGAAGACTTCGAGGAGAAGGCTTTCACCAGAGCTGTGGCTATGCCGAAGATCTACAAACGGTAAGTAGACGATACTTTTGCCGTCCTCCCCAAAAATAATGTTTCTGCATTCCTAAATCATTTAAACTCCTTACATGATAAAATCCAATTTACTATGGAGTCTGAGGTCAATAAATCCTTAGCTTTCCTTGACATTTCAGTCATCAGAAATCCTGACAACTCTCTTGGTCATACTGTGTATAGGAAACCCACCCATACAGATAAATATCTCAATGGTAACTCCCATCACCATCCATGTCAGTTGACTACCGTAGGCAAATCTTTGTTACAGAGAGCACACGGCATCTGTGACACTGACCACCTCGAGGAAGAGCTTCTGAACGTGAAACAAGTACTGCGAAGCAACAATCACAAACTCCCACGAATGCGTCACAGAAGCCGCCCCAAGCCTCCTACAGTTGAGCGACAACCTGCCATCTTACCATACATCAAGGGCATCACTGACAAAATTGGCAATATCTTAAGACGAGCTTCAATTAAAACTTACTTCAAGCCGCACAAGAAGATTAGCCAATTTTTAAGACCGGTCAAGAGCAATATCCCCCTACAAGATGCAGGTGTTTACAAGCTTGATTGTGAATGCGGGTTATCATACATTGGGCAAACAAAGAGGAGCATCGGTATCCGGATAAAAGAACACATAGCTGACATGAAGAACAGACGCTCGACCAAGTCTGCAGTTTGTGAACATGCTCTGGACAAACCCAACCATTACATTCGATTTGATAATCCACAAATCCTCGCTAGAGAGACCCGGTACATGCCAAGAATGTTACGCGAGGCTATTGAAATTAAGAAACACCCAAATTTCAATAGAGAAGATGGTTGGCAAGTACCACCGGCTTGGGATCCAGTAATTAAATTAATTAAATCACAAGGCCAACGCCATACTGCAAGACCTCTGGACACCGTGAGCGAATACTGCGTGCATAGGGAATGTTATGATTAAAAAATTCAGACGGTAGTTCAAAAAATTTCAGACAGTAGTAATAATTTCTTAATAACTCAAGTGACAAATAAAATCAATTAGTCACCCCGTGACCACGTCCACTGCAAAGTGTTCGAAACGTCGGGATATAAATCATGTCAAATATACGCGATTTAAACCGTTAAAAGTTGTTTAATTGCAATACCTATACGTATGTACCTATACCTATACCTAAACATATATACCTACATACAATGGCACTAAGTCTGTGACTTGATCTGTTATGATGAAAGGTAATGCATTCGGAGCTTCAAAAGTATTCTTATTCGAAGCCATTCTAATGTCATTGTGAGTTACATACAACCGTATATAATGATGTAAATAACATATGTATTAGGGGTTAAAGTATGAAATTGCCGATTTGTACTGAAAAATTGAAACTCGTTTTTTTCTAAAATGTAACATATTTATTTAATCAAAATATTTATCCTCATTATCTATACATTGTTGCCATCTAATCGGAAGTTCATTTATGCCTTTACTATTTTTGAAACAGAATTGTAAAGACTAAATTTCAATATTCAAAGCGATATAAATGAAAACAAATGTATGAATAACAAATTATTGTTGAATGAATAATAAAATAAACAACAGCCAAGAACGAAATTAACTAAAATATCGTTCTGGGGATGTACTCGTAGATTCGACAAACTGTGTGAAAGCATTTTGTACTGCCTCTTGGGAAGAAAATTTTTTATCACGTAGAAAATTGTCCAAATCACGAAAAAAATGGTAGTCCGTTCGAGCAAGGTCTGGCGAGTACGGAGGATACGTATGGTTTCTAACTGCAGATCCTGTAGAGTTACAACGGTTTCTCGTGCAGTGTGAGGTCTTGCGTTATCATGGAGCCATAATGGTGAAGATCGATTCAAGAGTCGGGGCTGTTTCACTGCTAGTTTCATTATTCACTTTCGGTTATCGTAAAGAATCCACTTTTCGTCACATGTCACAATTCGATCCAATATTCCTTCATTTCTGTACCGATTCAACAAGGTAACGCAAGTTTCAACACGCGTTTCTTTCTGCAGATCAGTCAAATCATGAGGCACCCATTTATCATATTTTTTTATCTTATTGATTTGATGCAAATGAGTCAATATTGTAGGTAAGGTAACGTTAAACCATGCCTCTAATTCCTGGGTAGTTTGACTCGGATCGGCTTCCACCATTCAGCATTCCTTCAATTCAGCGTTATTCACCTGTGTGGGCGGTCTTCCACGTGGTTCGTTCTTCAAGTCGAAGTTTCATTACGAAAGCGTTTAAACCAAAAACGCACGGTTCGTTCATTAGCAGTCTCCTCTCCAAACGCAGCATTGATATTGCGAGCCGTTTCTGCCGCGTTAGTTCCGCGTCGGAACTCGTATTCAAAGATTACTCGGATTTTTGAAGTATCCATCTTTCCCGTCTAAGCTGAATAAAAAAAAAACAATTGAAAGTCGAAATTCGAATGTTGCACATTTTTTAAAACAAGAACCTCATAGGTATCATGTGAAAAAAGTTTCACTCGAAAATCTCACACCATGAAGGTTTTATGTCAATTCAAATTATCTATTACTATACAACGAAAATTTCATACTTTAACCCCTATTATATAATTATCCATGTTCCTGGACTGGATCAACGTGGACAATTTTCTGTAACTTGCCTTTTTTAATTTTGTGTAAGCAACTACTGAAAAATTTTCATGCAACCTATGCTTGTTGAAAATTGCTTTTATAAGTATTTTTTTATCTACGAAAGCAAGTATTTGTGTAGTTTTAGAAATATAGCGGGCTTTAAAACACAATGGTCATAGAGCTATGGCAAATATGACCTCGTTTTAGGCTTTTCAAATGTAAATGAAATATATATTTAAAATAGATTTTATCTTAAATATATATATTTTTTACAATTTGCCTGATCAGTAAGTAGTCGATGACAATATTTATTATCTATTTTTTATTCAGATTACAAACTGCACTAAATTGAAGCAGTGCCTACACACCGTCAACTGTTTTAAAAAGATTTCCAAATATTGTTCGAATTGGTTAAAATATATTTCCACAAGCTGACATGCAAACTTTATAATTAAGTATCATAAAATATAAATAAAAGCATTATAAAATTACAAATTACATTATAAAAGCGTTTTAAAATTTACATATTATTCATTTAAAATAATATAAACATACTAAGTATATAGAGCTCCATTTTATATTTTATTAGATACATTTTTAAATAAACAACTTTGAGTAAGTAAACTCCTAAAAAATCTCTACCTATATGGTAGAAATCCATGCAGGATAATCTTATCTACCTGTGTTTTATTACAGTTAAGTACTTGTGTTTTGAATTTAAATCGAGGTGAGACAACGACCAGCAGCTACGATGCAGTCTGCATGCATGGTGACTAAGCACTATCTGAATGAGTGAATTCAAATTGATTCTGAAATCAAACCCTTGAGTCAATATTTGAGTAGATTCAATCAAATAAGCAACGCGTTCAGACCCGGTTTCCGTACAAAACGTGCAAGTTGAAAAGTTATATCAATCAAATAAAATCAAGGAAGAAAAAACGTATGAACTTTGCGACCATTAATTTAATCATTGTGTAGACAAATATTTGTTTTACGTAAGTGTGAGAGAGTATAATATGAATTTGTTATTTCAAGATAGAGTGTATTGAATAATAAAATAGTGGAGCTTGCCTGAAGGAATCATTCATCTTCGGCCTCCGCGGGAGGCACACGCTGTTAACTCAGTATTGTTTTTAGTTAATAGGTATTTATAGTTCCTTTTTATTAAGAAGGTATCATTTAGAACAATGAGTGCAAAAGAAGAAAAAAATACGTAAGTATTTTGTTGAGTTCGTTACGTACTCGTATAGCGTGTTGTTCCCTGCTTGATGTATGCCCATATTTATTGGAGATATTAAAATTTCATAAATATGTTAATGCAATTTTCTTTATATAAATATTAAATATGTTTAACGGTTACCTAATATATACTAATATACATATAGCTAGCTTACTCTAAAGATGTTTAAAATTATCTGAGATTGTTTTTCTAATATTTTATTTATGTAAGAGTTCTGCTTTCTAGTATTTATAGGATTTATAATAGAAGTTGAAACGCTTAAATATAATATTTTGCAGCTCCTAATTACTAATATTACAAGCAAAACATTTCTTTATTCATCATAAGGGTCGTTTGTTTTCCTTTTCTTTTATATGTACAACTGTAGCTTAACTACTTGTAATTTCACAGGCAAGAAGAAGAATTTCTACCGAAAATATCATATTATCAGATCGTAAGTATCATCTTTTAGCTGTTGCGAATTTATTTTGATGAAGCTACCAAAACCCCTTTGTATGTGAATATTTATTTGTTAAATTTAACTCCTCAGTATGCGAATACAATTAATGACAATATAAATATAATACCTACTTATGTAGTATAACTATAACATTTTTTTGTAAATATTGTTTGTACCTACAGGTATATTGCTGGTACTAAAACATTAAAGCTCATTGGAAGCAAAATGAGACTCAATATAATGGATATCTCTATCTTTAAGCTGTATGCTGGAGTATCCATCCTGAAAATATAATGCACTTAACATATCATTCACATTTTCTTTGTTAAAAGTTACAATTGTTTTACGTCCAAGAGTTTCACGATAACATACTTTAACCTACAAGTATAAGCTCAAAAGAACAGAAGCGAGGCTTATGGCTTAGGGGTACTTCGGTTCAATATTCATGGGGTTGTGAGTTCGAACCCCGGCCCTACTTAAGTACGAAATTTTCAATTATCACTATCTTGACGATATAAAAAAACATCGTGCAAACACCAATGTGCCAGAGAATAAAAAAAAATTGAGTCCGCGTGGTGAATTATGACCCGGAAAGCGTCTCATAATTGCAAGGGGATGCCTGCGCCCTACAATGGGATGGTACAGGTCGACATCGATAATCTCAAATACCGATATTCTTAACAGTTCCGCTATGCGACATGGCTGGAGTTCTCTGCGACGATTTTCGGTGCAATTATCGGGCTACTGAGTGGCTTTGCTGTCTGCTACAACATGGTGCAGTTTGGTGAATTGAATACAGCGTTCGTAGAGCGTACCACTTATCAGCAGGAGCTGTCCAGTCACCTGCCGTTGTTATCTCTGTTTGGCGGGGGACGCAGACTGTGAGTTGTTATATATAATATAAGCTTCTTAATTTTCGACGTGTTAATCGGTCTACTTAGTTACCGTCGGCTGTATAGTGATGCAGTTTGAGAAATGAACAGCCGTCTTGGTGCTGGACTGGACTAAGCTATACGATTCTTTGAACTTATTGCAAGTTGTTTGAATATCTGCTTGCAATAAATAGTGCCAAAGTCGAAGCGCTTATTTTGCTCACCACCCGTCACTTGGCGTCACATCCGTATTTTAGAAAGACATAATTCAAGGAGGATTAATAAAGAAATAATGGAGGGAATAATAACCGAAACCAGCCATTGTCTCGTCCGTAGCCGAACATAAGTAAGTTCATGTACATCGTCCTGTGCATGAGGGATGTATGAGACTTTAAAATGCTACACTGACCAAGCAGGTTGGCGAAATTGTTAAGGCGACTTTCTCAGGGCTTGTGGCAGCGATTTTTTTATCCCTTAGGCGCCTTTTACATACAGCCAGGAGGGAAAAATTTAAGGGAATACTTAATGACTGAGATTAAATATGAGCATTATAAGTTAATGTGATGTGCCGCGTATACGGAGATTATTATTCATATCAAACATTAAAAAGTCATAATTATAAGATCGAACTTGGATATAAAATCGTAACAACATTCCCTTCCGCCTCTCTCATTCAGTAGATAAGAAAATACGAACGGAAAAGCATGTGATAAGATGTGAAGAGCAGCGAAAGGGAAGGAAAGGAAAAAGGATTCTGGCTACTCCTCACTCACTTAACCAAATTATACATGTATATTTAAACTCCTTTTAGTCGAGACACCGACAGTATAATAAAGATTTAGTGACATGTAGGGCCATGTCACAAAAGACCTAAAGACACAAAAGACCCCTCTCTCACAAAAGACTACCTTGAAATGTACTGCATTTCCTACTTTATCGTATTTCCCCAATATACGTACGTGTTGAAGTAGTGAATGAGATATGCCAGAGCCCATTTCTATCTCCTATCCTATCCCTCCCCATTTTCCCAACCCTTTCTCCCAATCCATTAGTTAATCGTCAAAGGTAGGCAGCGTATTTGGGGGCGTGCCAACGTTTGTCATTCTGGACTGATACCGGCATGTATAGCAGATGTCCATGGGCGACAGTATCCACTTACCACCAGGTGGACTATATGCTTTTCTGCCGTCTTTTTTCTATAAAAAATCCACTTTATTATGTACGGCTTCACATTGTACTTACGAGTAGGTACTTCTCCAAGTTTATATTTTATCTACAAAATGTTCTTCGTTCTCATCTCTTATTACTTATTGCAGCACAAACACTTATTACTTACTCTCTTTAATGATTGAACGGAAGGGTACCTTATATACTCAGACGTCTCTATTAAAGTGTCTTCCGAAAGCAAACGCATGATATACAGCTCACTAAATTAAACGAGTACCTGCAACCCCACATTACGCTAGTACAATATTACATGCAAGTAGCATTAAAATAGTACAATATTATATAAGTACCTATACCGGTATGTATCTATACAAGTACCATAATACTAGTAAAACTGTTATTCATATAATGACCATGTCTTCATGCCTGTTATTCGAATACATTCGAATACTCGCTAATAAAGCTTCACTCATCATTTGTTTATCTATTACTTAATGTCAAAAAGTCTCAATTTTATTGAACATAA
Source organism: Sesia apiformis (assembly GCA_914767545.1). Classification (NCBI taxonomy): domain Eukaryota; kingdom Metazoa; phylum Arthropoda; class Insecta; order Lepidoptera; family Sesiidae; genus Sesia; species Sesia apiformis. The sequence continues at coordinate 11,135,261 of OU611947.1, read as the reverse complement.
ACATTTTCAGACGAAATGCATCACATGCGGAGAACATGAAAGCCATTGTTGAGGATGCCACTGCCATGGCCATAGGAATGTTTATCACTATTGCCATTGCACTCATCTTCTGTGTGGTCTCTGTAGCACTTGTCCACTGGAGTGCATTGAGACAGGTATGAAAATATTAAAATTTGTATATGTATACGTATATGTTTTACGTTATTATAGTACCGATAAAAAAAGATGAAATATATTCGGTGTAATTTTATCAATTTGCATGTATTTTACTCAGTGTATTAAATACATATAAATTTTATACTTATTAGGCAGTTGAGAGTCGTAGAGCGGTATTCAGCTGTAAATGACAGGTTTAACTTCACATAACTTTTATACATAACTGCGGCAAATTCCGTGTAATTCAAAGTTTAATTTGTAATGCAGTATGTGTCTGTACATTTATGCAGTTATATGTTTTATTAATATTGGTAAATCATTTACCATGAGATGGATAGTCAGCCTGTCTGCCACCTCTGCTGTCAGAAAGTGGGTCAGCCCCATCGATGACTTAACATTATGGCTATGAATAGAACATATTCAATCACAAGCACAAACAATTGCTTTAATTGGTTACATTGTGTGCGTGCTGTATACAAGTCGAAAAATACTGATAACGACCTAATATTTTTATTGGCGGTCTGTAAACATCAACTGCTTACAAGGATAAATAAATTACTACTCATTGTCAATGAAATTGTGAAGTCGTATTCATCAAAGAGTATGTTAATATTTTTGTGGTTTACTTACTAGCCAGCCTAGCCACACTGTGCAACCACAGATTAACTTCAGCTAACGCCGAAGTAGATGTACGGCAAGGGATATCTTAATCCCAACTTGTTCAATTCGACAGGCTTACACAACGTAGATTGTTGCTGTAGTGTCGTCATATTATGTCATTTTTGTTTTAAATATCATACAGTTTGATCACTGTGATAAATGCCTAAATCTTATTACGATTCTGTCAACAGATCACAAGAATCCGAATATTATTTCTGAAGGCTGTGCTTCGTCAGGACATGGCGTGGTTTGATACTGACTCGGAGTTTAACCTTGCTTCAAAGATGTCAGAGTATGTAACTTTTTAAATTACAGTTAATAAGAATACTCATTTGATTAAATGAGAAAGGGATGTCTTTGTGTTAAGGAAATAAGGGTATACACTCCAGAAAACCATAAATTCTAAAACAATAAGACCGCTGATTTTCATTTTTGGTAGTGGCGGCTTTAGCGGTGCAAGATATTCGATTGCACCTACTCTTCGTGTTTGCGTCAGTCTGCTGTGTACAGCGCCTCCAATTCAAGACGCCCTCTGTTCCTCAGGCGCTCTGTGAGGCCCCACGGGCCGCACACCCCTAAAGCCTGTAGAGATTCTTGGACACCCTCAAGTTGTAGGCTCTAATAATATTGTATTGTCATCAGCCTTACGTAAGTCTGCAAAATTTCAAGTGAATACGATATGTGGTAGTGAATGAAAATCGATTTGTATTTTTTTACAAAGTCAAGCTAATAAAAGCGTGTTGGACACTCTCTAGTTGTAGCCTCTAAAACGTTGTAAGTTCCACAATTAGACACATTTTCAGAAACATGATGAAGCTAAAGGAGGGTATGGGCGAGAAGATGGCCGTGGTCGCGAATCTTGTCGGCACGGCGATCTTGTGTCTCTGTCAGGCGTTCCCTCTGGGATGGGAGCTTACGTTGGCCTGCATAACCGTTGTGCCCTTCTCCATTGCAGCTTCCATTATTTTGGCTAACGTGAGTAGTTATTAAAACCGCCTAAACAAATTATTCAAACATTTTTAACAACATAGTGTCTGAATAAATTTTCTCAGCGCAGGCAGTCTACTCGTATTTTGTCAAATGTTTCAAATTTACAATAAGTTTAATATCGTAGTTACATTGTAACAATTGTTAAAGTCTGTTTTTCTTTAATGTTCTTTCTAATATTTTAGTGAAGGGAAATAAGAAAAATATATAAAATATGAACACTTATCTAAACACTTTTTCCTATAACGTATGGAAAATTGTGAAATCAATCTTTCTAACTGGCGACAAATGCCGTGTTTTTAGTTTTGGCGTTGATGGCGTGTTTTGACGTCTGGGGATGCGAGGACAATTATGCGAATATTAAATTCGATATCAGTCTCTAACGTCCCACTTTAGGGCACAGGTCTACCTTAGTAACTAATAGTATCACTAGGAGGTATCGGGCCCACTGCGAATTGGTGATTAAATACACATGCTCCTGTTTTTTTTTAATTCCTTTCCTGTTTTTCCGAACCTCCGAGTTCGTGATAATTTGAAAATTAGTAAATACTTAAATTCAAACTCAGTGGTACTAGCCGGGGATTTGAACTCACAACCACACGAATGAGAATGAGAGTAGATACCTCTAGGATATCACTGCTCAAGGCTCTAGGATATCACTGCTCTCAAATCAAGCATCAGGTACATTACTGAAATAAGTAATTTTACACACAATGTGATATTTTGCATGTATGCAAAAATGCATAATACTCAGTTACAGTATTCGTGTTTCTTTCAACTTTAATTTGGCTTTGTCAGGAGCGTCATTAGTCTTCTTATAAGAGGTCTGGGGATGCATCTAGAGGATCATCAGTCATGCTAAACAAATGTTTTATCACTTACAGTATCAAACGAAGTCCTCGATTCGGGAGATGGAATCATACAGTCTAGCCGGAAAGCAAGCGGAAGAGGTGCTAAAATCCGTCAAGACCGTAGTGGCATTTGGTGGTGAAAATAAAGAAGTTGATAGGTAAGTTTTTTCCACAGTACCCTTATAGATACTTAGATATATAGAAAGTGTTGTCTGTCTTTTTACTAACTAAACTGTAAAAGAGATTTTCTAAGAACACACATTTTGTTTACAGATACAGGCGTCTACTGGAGCCAGCTGAGCGTTACGGACGTAAGCGCGGCCTCTACACTGGACTCGGCACAGGTTTCAACTGGGTGCTCACGTACTCGCTGAACGCTATCGGTCTCGTTTACGGCACGCGGCTTGTGCTGCGGGACTTCACCAAGCCTACTGACGAACGGTCTTATCAAGTTGGAGAGATATTTAGCGTGAGTTTTGTTAGGAATGTACGAATATTTTAAATGAATATGGATGAATTTTGTACTAACAAATCTCACAATTAATAAAGAATGAATTTCAGATTCACTGACGTTAATCAATAATATTGTTGTTATCAACACTATGAGCTGGAGAAGTAGACGATTGTTGTCTGATATAGTTTGTGTCGTTTGTATGCAAATATTAAGCTGTGTAATAAGCTGTGTGTGTAAACGTACAAGTTAGATTTCGATCATATTCTGATTAGGTTTGAGCAAAGTCTAATAAAATATCCATTTACTCAGCTCAAAGTTTTTAAATATTACATTCTTATTCACCGTTGCTTATGTTTTGAATTTACAAAGATTATACCTCGCCTACTCCACCTAAATGGATATTTCAGATTCTATTCAGCGTGTACATGGCTACTCAGTCAATTACGTTATGTGTACCGCACGCGGAGACGTTCGCCGCTGCTCGTGGAGCTGCCGTAAGCATCTTCAAACTGTTGGAGAACACGCCGACTATCGACAGTCTAGGCAAGAATGGCTCATCTCCGAGGAGGGTCCGAGGAGAAATAACCTTTGAAGACGTTTGCTTCAGCTATCCTTCTAGGCCTGATGTTAAGGTCAGTAAGTATAAAACCGCCGTGACATATAACGAGTCATGTAACTCATATGCCAACGATCGACAGTCTAAAAAAAATTCGTTCTTCTACAAGGCGTGTCATCAGCGAGAGTTAATTGTTAGTTTATTACAAATACGTAAAAGCTCATGCTCTTCAAGCATGCAAAGCTCATGTTCTCATAAAACACCGTCTGCTTTTCAAGACTAGATAATAAAGATGACTTGCATATTATTTTCTTAGGTTTTCGCGATTACTATACATAGCAATTAAACAACTTTGAACAGTTTAAATCGCGTATATATAACATTATTTTTATCCCGACGTTTCGAACACTTTGCAGTGGACGTGGTCACGGGGTGACTAATTGATTTTAATTGTCACTTGAGTTATTAAGAAATTATTTGAACTACCGTCTGAAAATATTTTTAATCATAACATTCCCTATGCACGCAGTATTCGCTCACGGTGTCCAGAGGTCTTGCAGTATTGCGTTGGCGTTGGGATTTAATTAATTTAATGACTGGATCCAAAGCCGGTGGTACGTGCCAACCATCTTCTCTATTGAAATTTGGGTGTTTCTTGATTTCAATAGCCTCGCGTAACATTCTTGGCATGAACCGGGTCTCTCTAGCAAGGATTTGTGGATTATCGAATCGAATGTAATGGTTGGGTTTGTCCAGAGCATGTTCACAAACTGCAGACTTGATCGAGCGTCTGTTCTTCATGTCAGCTATGTGTTCTTTTATCCGAATACCAATGCTCCTCTTTGTTTGCCCAATGTATGATAACTCGCATTCACAATCAAGCTTGTAAACACCTGCATCTTGTAGGGGGATATTGCTCTTGACAGGTCTTGAAAATTGGCTAATCTTCTTGTGCGACTTGAAGTAAGTTTTAATTGAAGCTCGTTTTAAGATATTGCCAATTTTGTCAGTGATGCCCTTGATGTATGGTAAGATGGCAGGTTGTCGCTCAACTGTGGGAGGCTTGGGGCGGCTTTTGTGACGCATTCGTGGGAGTTTGTGATTGTTGCTTCGCAGTACTTGTTTCACATGCAGAAGCTCTTCCTCGAGGTGGTCAGTGTCACAGATGCCGTGTGCTTTCTGTAACAAAGATTTGGCTACGGTAGCTAACTGACATGGATGGTGATGGGAGTAACCATTCAGATATTTATCTGTATGGGTGGGTTTCCTATGACTTGCATATTATATATTTATTGTATTTTTCATGGTTTTACATTTTATACTAATTGAGCTGTGATAGAAATATCGGTCTATTAGTGTTTTATCTACTTTTTTTACTTAACGACTATTTATATTTTTATCGTTTTTACTTATCGATTTCTCTCAGTTTACATTCAATCGTTCGCATTTTATTAAATTTCGAACTATATTGACTTTTTAGGTCATTGATTCGCTTTTTCATGCTTTTCTCAAACAGAACTTTACATTTAAATCTTTGTTTAGTCTTCATTATCAGCCACTCAGAAATGCAATGCAAGGAGTGAGTTAATAACAGCTCATTCGGGCTTGTACTAAAAAATAACTATGTCCCAGATAGGAGACCGGGGAGGCCGTTGCCGTTGTCGTCGTCGTCCTCGGCACGTCTTAGACGACCCCGACGACCCAATTACTGCAGCCAATAAATACGGTTCTTACACTACACTCACAGGCTACACATATACACTTTACCCGTCGGCGGAGACGAGGACGCTACACCGTGAACACACCGGCCTTCAGCCAGCACTTTGACCAGGTATCGGCATGTACCTGGGCGCTTCTCAGAGACTCGCGATCCCTCTATACCCTCCCAAAGTTTAACGCCCTAAGCCGAGGACTGTACCTGCCGCGCGTCTACTGGCGGGGGAGCCGTTAGGCTCGTTGTTGCACACACTCTTTGCTCCTGGCTGAGCGCCTTCTGCACTCGTCCTAAACCGTACATGTCCGGTGACTCCTCGAAAGGCCGTTAGAGCCAAAAGTATTTAGACATATCGGAAAAATTTTTTTTTTTTAGAACAAATCACTGTTTTTGAATGTATTAAAAAAACATAAAGTAATAATAAAATAATAAAAGACGAAAAATTTCTTAATAAGCGAAGCATTGATAATAAATGTGGTAACAGTAAAAAAAGTCGAAAGTTAAAAAGTGGATAATGTGCTAACAGACCGAAATCATAAAGATTTTATGTATTATATACCAAACTTATTTTCCCATCTGTTACCAGATACTGAAAGAATTTTCCCTTCACATAAAACCCGGCGAATGCGTGGCGCTAGTTGGTAGTTCAGGCTGTGGAAAGTCTACCATATTGCAGCTGCTGCAGAGGCTTTACGATATTCATTCGGGCTCTGTCAAACTTGATGGCAAAGACGTGAGAAACCTTAATATTGGCTGGTTACGAAGTTCTTTAGGTTAGTAAGTACCACGTTAGACATATTCCTAATTGTATTTTCTCCACAAAATAAACTCCACATGTTAAACTATTGAATTCAGTGAAGAAAAATTAACTAAAAGTTTCAATTAGGGTATTTTTGCGATATAATATAATTGGTCATATCGAGTCACTTCGTCCCAAACGCTAGTAAAAATAATTACGAGAATGGTCTTAGGATAACTAAGAATAATTTTATTTTCACATGAAATATCTTTTTAATCTTTGTTTGTATACATACTTATATTGTCTTGACGTCCAATTAGTGGTGGTAGATAGTGAGGAAGGTTCTTGCAGAAAGTACAGTTGGTGGTATATGTATAGTACTTGCACCTGGAACCGATAACAGGAATTCCGAACTCATCTCTTGATCGATTTTATAAAAGACAAATACTTGCTCGGAATCAGAAAATTTGTAGTTGTGGTTGCGTGTGTCTGTGGAGAGACGATACGTGGAACCCTTGTGTGAGTTTTATAATGTGGCATTACTTTGAAGGCTTATTTCAAAGGATAATTTTCAGGTGTAGTCGGCCAAGAACCCGTGTTGTTCAGAGGGACCATCCGTGACAACATTGCCATAGGATGTACCGAAGCCACGATAGAAGAAATCCAAAGAGTCGCAGAGATGGCTTACGCACATGACTTTATCAGTCACTTGCCTAATGTAAGAATGTGGTTCATAAAAGTAGTGATGCGAGTCACAAACTCCGGATTGCGCTTGTGTTGTCCTCCAAAAGGAACATTAAGCTAAACCAACAAACGTTTTTACTCAAGTATGTCATATGGAATGTTTTACTTTTTAGCTATTTTGGTCTCAACCGTTAACCTGTTCGTAAGCACAGTCGAATCGTTCATTGTCTTAGCACCTTAGAGGTTTCTGATGGTTTCAGTACTGAGGCAATAAATAACCTGAGTACTGAAAACGTCTACACAGGTTCTTAAAAGATACTTAAAAATTTAGGGCTACGACACAGTGATTGGCGAGCGAGGAGCGTCTCTTTCTGGCGGCCAGAAGCAACGAATAGCAATTGCTCGTTCATTAATACGTGAGCCCGCCGTCTTATTGCTGGACGAAGCCACTTCGGCCCTGGACTCTCACTCTGAAAGACAAGTACAAGCGGCCTTAGACAAGGCCAGCGTAGGAAGGACTACAATCATCGTGTCCCATAGGTGAGAATTGTGACCTTTATTGCTCCCTTTTGTTTAATTTTTCACCATTGAGTCAAATACACGGGGAAAGTTCAAATTGAAAGCCATAAGCCATTTGATTATTCCCAGGGCATAAGATTGTCGTTATGGTAGATAGGTACTACTGTAACGATCAAGAAGAGATTATTAGTAGTTACGAACTAAGTATTTATAGTTAGATAATGCAGAGTTATTTAGAAATAACCTGACTGATGACGAATCTTAATCATTATCATTAGATATATCTACCTTTCTTCTCTTCTAGGTTATCTACTATCGTGAACGCGGATCGCATTATTTGCATGGATCAAGGTTCTATAGTAGAACAGGGTACTCATGAAGAGCTTATGAAGGCTAAAGGTATGATTAGAACGTTTTATATTCTGAATCTAAAAAATCATATTCTAAATTTAAGAAGTTATATTAAAAAGTTATATGATAAGATCATTTTTATATACAGCTTGACACTTTGTTCTTAACTGCCTGCTAAGTATATCGTATAGAAAAGATCAAAGTATACATTATTGTTAACAATATACATAGATGCTAACAATATACATTCTCTAAAACTATTGTAGGACTAAACTATACGACTAACTGGACTAACTATTTAGCCGCGACTAAACCGAAGCGCGCGTGAGCGTGCTATATTTACGTGTGCGTCATCCTACTCGCACACATCATCCGTCCCATTTTATCGCGCGCGAAGATGTCTCCGCACGTCGCTAGTTCTAAGGGCAAAGTGTGCATGATAAATACGCTTATTTTGTTAATAAACCGAATCTACTGGCGGATGGCGAGGTCTATGAAAACAGACAATACAGCCTCCATGCCCCCACTGACTAAACTGAACGGTCCTCCCGCATTTGACGATGTCGAGAAGGCCGAATGCCTGGTTGATAGCCTAAAGGCCCAATGCTCCCCTAGCCGCCAGCCGATTGACGAGTCCCACGTCGATTTGGTTGACGAAGAGGTGAGTCGTCGAGCCTCCATCCCTCCCCCAGACTCCCTTCTACCGGTTACGGCATCAGAAATCCAGGAGATTATCCAAAATCTTAAAATTAAGAAATCTCCTGGTATCGACGGAATACCCAACAAGGTGTTCAAAAGCCTCCCGATCCAATTGATCGCTCTTCTCGTGGCCATCTACAATGCCGCCATGAAACATCATCTCTTTCCAGCCGCCTGGAAAGAAGCCGTCGTCATCGGCATCCCCAAACCGGGCAAACACCGCTCGGATCCCTCCAGTTATAGACCCATTAGCCTATTGAATACAATGGCTAAAATCTATGAAAGAATTCTTCTTTCTCGGCTACTGAGTTATATCAACTCAAAAGGCCTACTTATCCATGAACAGTTCGGCTTTAGAGCCAACCACTCTGCTGTCCAATAGGTGTACCGAATAACGGAGCACATACTTTCAGGTCTCAATCAAAAGAAACCTTTCAGAACCCTAGCTGTCTTCTTTGACGTAGCGAAGGCCTTTGATAAGGTGTGGCACAACGGCTTTAATCTATAAACTGTATCAACTGGAGATACCCGAAAGTCTCATTCTCATTATTAGAGACTATCTTACCAATCGCACCTTTCGCTACAGAGTCGAAGGCACTCTGTCCAGCCCCCGCCCAATCAGAGCAGGAGTCCCCCAGGACTCCGTTCTAACACCCACCCTCTATTCCCTCTATACTAACGACATCCCCCTCACCCCAGGAATAGAGCTTGCCCTCTTCGCGGACGACACCGCCCTCTACGCTTCGGATAGGAACCTACGTATGGTCTCTCTACGCCTCCAACGCGCAGTGACCGCCCTAAGCGAGTGGTTTGTGAGGTGGAGGATAGAGATAAACCCGGCGAAAAGTGCAGCCATGTGCTTCCCTTTTCCCAGAGATGGCTGTCGTAATTCTAGGCTCTCCCCTCTCCCGATAACCCTCTTCGGTCAAACCATTCCCCTGGTTAGGAAGACCAAATATCTCGGAGTCACTCTAGACCATAGACTGACCTTCCGAGAACACATTAAAACACATTAACACATTAGAACACATTAGTCCGGAACCGAGCCGCCTTCGTACTCGGTCGCCTAAATCCCCTCATAGGTGGGAGAAGTAAAATGTCGCTTAGAAATAAGTTGACATTATACAAAACGCTCGTCCGACCTATAATGACCTACGCTAGCATTGTGTTCGCACACGCAGCTCCCTCCACCATGAAAATTATCCAAACCCTCCAAAATAGATTCGTACGTAAGGCCGTGGCTGCCCCATGGTACTCTCGCAATGTCGACCTCCATAAGGACTTGTAACTTCCCTCCATCGTCAAATACGTGAAAGACACCGTCCAACGCTACTACGACAGAGTCTCTCACTGTCCCAACCCCCTAATAGTAGCTAGCCTAACCTATGTCCCCAATAGTTACCCCTCAACGTTACCGTCGTCCAAGGCACGTCTTAGACGACCCTAACGACCCAATCACTGCTGCCAATGCAGTTCTTACAGTACACTCACAGACTACACAGATACACCATCCCCGCCAGTGGAGACGTGGACGTCCCCTTCGCTACACCGTCAACACACACCGGCCCTCAGCCAACACCTTTACCAGGTATCGGCACGTGGGCACGGCACGGCCTGGGCGCTTCTCACCGACTCGCGATCCCGCGGTATCCCCCCAATGCAACGCCCTAAGCTGATGCCCGTTCCTTCCGCCTGTTTACCGGCGGGGAAGCCCTTAGGCTCGTTGCAACACACATTTTGTTCCTGGCTGAGCGCCTTCTGCGCTCACCCTAAATTAAACAAGTCCGGTGACTTTTGAAAGGTCACTAGGGCCACAAGAATTTAGCCATTCCGAAAAAAAAAACGAATTTTGTTTTGTTCTGAATTAGTCTTCCAATTCTCAACCTTAGAGCAGCGATACGAGTTATACATTGGTAACCACAGTACTAATACTATTTTCGTGACATATTTCGATGTGTTTATTCAACCTAAAATGTCGACAGGTTTCTACCACAAGTTGGTAACAACCGGCAATGAGGGCAAGGAGCCGGACGTTATCGAGTCAGTTCCCGAGGAGCCCGAAGGCGAAAAGGGGGAGGAGGTGGCCCTCGCACCGCGACACGACGTTAAGAGGAGGTCCAACAGAAGGGTGCACAGACATCACTCATTGAAGCTAGGTAACAAATCAATGGCAATAACTTAGAATTAACAACTGTAAAACCACCAATTTTATAAGAGACCTTTCTGATGAAAAACTGTAGTTACAGCTTGTGGTAAAGACAAAAGTATCGGAAAGGCAAAAACTGCTGACCAGATATGTCATTATATATTAGTACCTATTCGGCATGAACAAATAAATATTTTCTGTTTTCAATCCATAGAGTCTCACGACTGGATGACACCGCGCGGCTCCATTTGTTCAGTCATGTCAACAGGTCTGCAGAACTACATTTACAATGCCGAAGAATCAGAGGAAGAGAAGGATGACGATGAGGCAAGCATATTAATGTAATATTTACGCGGAGTATTCTGCAGATTTCTGCAGTCACCAATTAAAATACCCAAGGATAGGCTATGAACTGGAAATCTAAAACATCCATGCTTACGATCTTTAACCTAATTAAAATTAACTATTATTAAGTTGTTAACGGTTGATATATATATATGTTATATATGTATATATATATATATATATATTCGATCGATATCTATAACTATTATCTGTTGTTTCTTCCCATGGGTATTGTAAAAGGCGACTAAGGGTTAACAAAACCGCTTTGAGGAGCTACAGTGGATGCTAAAAGGATACTAATTTAAAGAATTGATTAGAGATTATAGGAAGCAAGGAAGCGCACAGGTATAGGTAGTTAGGTACATATAGAACCATTTTTATTTTGCGACAGCGAGCGAGTGCGGTTTTTATAGGGATTTGAAAAAAAAGTATTAGGTTGATAGGTACCTACTTATCGATAATTTCAATTTACTTTTATTGCTGTAAATTTGTATACTTCTACAATATATAAAATAAATTAATTAAGAAAATCGAACAACAAAACTAAAGCGATTAAACTCATACCTCAACCGCACTATCGCATACTGTATCCTCCACAGCTATTATAATCACGTGTCACGTTTATATCACTTGAATCGTGTGGTCATGAAGACAAGTTATTAAAAATGTAAATCATTTTGTTGTATGCAGGATGTAAAACCGGTGAGCGACTGGGAGCTTCTGAAGCTTAACGCGCCGGAGTGGCCGATGATCGTTGTGGGTTCCATCGCGGCATTCTTACAGGGTGCTTGCTTCCCAGTCTTCGCTCTGCTTTTCGGATTCTCAGGGGGTGTAAGCCTATCTACACTTTTCGAGTTATTTTAAAACAATAATATACTCTGGTATTAGAGATCTACCAAACCAAATGCTTATTGATCGGTTATTCAACAGGCTGTCCCGATTGTAGGAGGAAATGGCTCGGGTCCCGTATAATAAATGGTCGGTACCCCTTCCACCCTAGGTGGACTAACGATTTAAAGAACGTCGCCAGTAATGGGTGGATGAGAAAAGTTGAAGACTGTGTGTAGTGGCGGTCCTTGGAAGAGGCCTATATCTTATGTGTTACTGCTGATAGTATGGTATAATATTAGTATTACACATTTAATTATTTCAGATATTTACTTTACAAGATCACGACCAGATAATCTACCTAGCAGATCTCTACTCGGGCATGTTCATGGTGATTGCAGCCGTGGCAGGCGTGTCTATGTGCCTGCAAAGCGCCACCTTTACCAATGCCGGTCTCAAAATGACTTCCAGGTTACGTCAGCATTATTTCTCCAGTCTCCTTAAGCAGGTAAACATGTGGAAATTTAGGCATCCAAACATCTAAAAGAAATTCATAATTTAATTTCTAATCACTGCACAGACACCTATTTTTTGGCATACACTCGCAAAATAGTAGGAAAACCAACAGAAATTTCTGCAATTAATTTCATTCAACAGCAGCAGATGAATAAAACTAATGCAACCAATAAAATAAACGGAACTCTATAGTTTTCTACTCTATACAGGCTATCCTGTACTTTGTAAAAAAATGCTCAAAATTATACTCATTGTGTTTAAGGAAATAGGCTTCTACGACCGCGAGAACAACACAGTGGGTGCCCTGTGTTCCCGATTGAGTAGCGACGCAGCCGAGATACAAGGCGCGACCGGCCTGAGGATCGGACTCATCCTGCAGGGCGTCAGTTCTGTGGTGGTCGGTTTCCTCATGGCCATCAGCTACGACTGGAAATTGACGCTCGTGGGCTCTGCATTTCTGCCTCTTGTTAGTACTCCTTACTGTCTAATATCTAAGCTCGAATTTAAGTAGCGGGGTGGCCGAGATTCAAGACGAAATCGGGTCGAAGGTCTTATTCATTCTGCATGGCGATTACTCTTTGATAGTCAATTTCCTTATTGTCATCAACTCCTGTTGGAATTTGTTGCTCATCAACGCTTCTTGTTAGTAAATACCTCACCAGTCGACTTCAAATATTCTAATTAAACTTCAGCATTCCTGAACTTACAAAAATTTTGACATTGATTGTGTTTCTCAGGCTACACTAATACTGATTAATGAAACTTTAAAAACAATGAAATAAAATAACCTTCATCTTTCGCATCAGATGGTTGGGAGCATCTGGTTAGAGGGCATAATGTCGCAACAATCTCAAGCCGACGAGCGAGCAGCAATGGAATCCGCGACCGCTATAGCCACGGAAGCGGTCATTAGCATCAAAACTGTTCAGAGTTTAGGTAAAGAATATATTACATACCTATCTACTTTGAGAGACTTTGAAAGTGAGATCATACACACAGTGATACACACGATACACACAATAAAATTCTTCAATTTAATGTAATGGGATGTATTACATACACATATCCCATTACATTAAATTAGAATACATTAATTACAATAATTAAATTACATTGTTTATTAGAAAAGTTGAACAAATTCAGATAGAGACTCAATTGACATTGATATCTCTGCTTCTTCCACTCTGCATTTTGAATTTAAATTATCATTATTTGTACTAAGTATGTATATACTTAGTAGTACATATATACATAAGTAGTGAACCTATCTACTCTAAAGCCAATTTCTAAAGTGTGTAAAGGAAACGTTATTACCGGAATAAGAAATATACGTATATTTTTTATAAAAAGAAGGCGACAAACGAAAAGTCAGACAGTGGCAGATGTCGCCCTGCGACATTCGCAATAGCTACATGTAAACATCATTCCAAAATGATAAACGTTGGCACGCCTCCGTATGCCTTTGGAGATTTCGGAATGAATATGGAGAAAATGTGAGGAAAATGGGGAGGGATAGGAAGGATTCCTGGGCATATTAAATAATATTCAGAAATTATAGTGTCTTTTACGTCCCTTAACTCGTCGCTTGACATCGCCATCCTATTTGTTTACGTCGTCTATATAATTCCAAAGCATTTCGTAACAATATAATGTGTTTTAATTCTCAGGCATAGAACAGACATTCCTAAAGAAGTTCAAGGAAGCGTTAGTGACGTCGTGTGCGGCGGTTGCAAAGAAGACACGTTGGCGCGGGCTCGTTCTCGGACTTGGTGTGTACGTGCCGTTCATGTCGTACTGTAGCGCCACCGTATACGGAGCTTACCTCATCGGCACCGAGGGGCTGCAATACAAGATAGTATTGCTGTGAGTATTCACTTGTTATTATTAAACATATATACTTATACCTATAATTAAACTTACAGGCAGGTGAATCACTACCAAAAACTATAGATAACTGTAGTAATTGACTGGCTGGCAACATAAAGTTATGTTGCCTAATCAACCTAATCATTTACCACAGGTTTCGTATTTATAATTATAAACACCCATGCGCGGATATTTTGTTATGGAAAATAATTATATGAGAAGCAGAAATATTAAAAGTGGCAGCAAATCGATGGCAGCAAATTTAAAGGTGAGTTAAGTTTAGCTTCTGTGGCGACAACAAAGATACAGGACTTGGTCTACTTCGTGTTAGTAACTAAAAATTTAGTAATTTCGACTTAGTAATTAAAAACTTATTTATTTCAATTATTCAATAATAGTTGCTGATAATGATTTGCTGCCCATTTAATTTTTTTCTTACTGCCCGATTAAATACAAGCGTTTTGTTTACCTGGAATTCTTCAACTTATTGTATTGATTTGCTCTAGGAACTAGTACCAGCCTCATAATAATTGAAGTCGAAAAGACTTTAATTATAAATTATAGGTCAGGTGGTTTTGAAACACGAGATTGTTTACATGCATGTACATGCCAGGACTACCAGGTCATCAACTTCACGACTTCGGACGCGATTTTTTACTGTTTGTATATTCTCCGATATCTAAAAAATATTGTATTATTTATAGCCATACTTCTATTAGGTCAAGTAGGTACTGATAGTCTGTTAATATTATAAATATGTTGACTTCTTATACCTAAGTAGGTAGGTACATATTTTTGTAACTGGTTAATGTATCCTCATATTGACAGAAATATGCATGTATATCATACATCGATATTATGTATATAGTATATACATAGATGATATACATGGATGACCATCGATATAGGATACAATATTGAATTATTTTTACAAATAATTCTCGGACGTTACAGACAGACTTTATTTTTTTATGTAACCTACTTGTCATTGTAGCTAGGATATTTATATCTATTTTTTCTGATACCAATTTGCTTAACATGTAAAGTTTCTCTTCCAAGTCTGAGTCAGTAGCACAGATGAAAATTGTCTGAATCACCTTTGCTATTTATTGTAGTATAAATAATATCTACTGTTTAAATGATTATTGTGTTTAGAGTAAACGAAGCTCTTATGTACGGTGCGTACATGTTGGGGCAGTCGCTGGTGTACGCGCCCAGCTTCAACTCTGCCAAGGCATGCGGTGCGCGGGTGTTGGCGGTCATCCACAGACAGCCAAAAGTATGCACTCAAACTGGAATCAAGGATAAGAAGGATTGGGTAGGTGTTATTGCTTTATATTCGGATGTAATATTCATCGAAATATAGAAATGGGCATATAAGTACATTGTTTACACCTGGCTTGCATAGAGTTAAAAGACTAGATATATTAAACGTTCGAGTAACACGTTACTCATTTGTGTGTCGTTTCGTCCTCGATTTCTGACAAATGTAACCACGAAATGATATTTGTATCGTTTAAACCAGGGATTCCCAGGGGTCGACATAAACGAAAACTGATTTTGGGGGTCGACGAGGTCTAAAAATCGACCCCTATTAATTAAGACAAGTTCTTATTTGAAACTTTCAAGATACTGTATAAGTTGTGTTACGTGTACCAACTTGTTATAAGAATGACTAATATTTTAGTAGGAAGTATCATTGTTGTACTTTTAAAAAACTCAACAAGTCGATAAGCGTGTACAAGTTCGTACAAAATGAAAAACTCGGCAAGTCAATAAGCGTGGACAAGTTCGTGCAAGATAATGTGTTCGAGCGTACAAGTCTTTCAGGTACGTTTTGACTTGCTCTGTATTTGACGCATATACGCGTTATTTTACTATATAGGTAACAAGCTTGCACTTAGGTTGAAAATTTATTTGCGTTTTGAAATTCGTTGGAGCTTGAATGATAATACACTCATCTACTAATTTATTTCAAGAGATTACAAGATATTACATAGCGAAATAAAGTAAATTAAAATAAAGTGATTGAAAAAGAATTTACAAAATGCTTAGTTACCTACGCGCGTTAATATCGTAACCATACATTTCACTAGGTTCATCCATCACACTGAATTTTTTATTTTTTTATCTTTACTTTGCGATTTTAATGTTTTTTCAAAAAATAATTAGCTACTTAAGTATTTTTACGTAATTTGTATTGATAATTATTAATTACACTTGATATTTACTGAATTTTATGTCTATTTATTTTGTTAAATTTTGATGAGACAATGATGTCACGTTTACTCACTTAACCAACCGCAAAGTTTTTAAATTGGTAAGTATTTTGTATCAATAGGAAAAAAACTAGAGATAGGATTTTTAAAGTAATTTGGCTATGGGGGTCTGAGGTATCAGTTCATTTTGGAAAAGGGGTCTCTTGCCCAAAATAGTTTGGGAATCCCTGGTTTAAACGTATACAACAAGTTATATAATATAACCACAACCATAACAGACATTAAACCCAATAAAATAAAACCATCGTTAGCAAAAATTATATATTAAAGAGTTACGACATGATAAAACATGTGACCCTATAGCATATCTCTTTCTATTAAATAAATTTTCTAATAAGTTTCTTCTAACTTGTTACTACCGCCCTGCAACATTCGCGATACATGCCAACATCAGTCCAGAATGACAAACGTTGGCATGCCCCCGGATGCGATGTCTACTTGATTTAAAGGAAAGAGTTACTATGAATTAAATTTTTTAGGAATTATCTGTAGGTGTTTTTATTAACGAGACTGTGATCCTATCTAGGCGACGGGAGACGGGTATAAAGAAAGATTATTAATGCCTGTCAATCCACGGGTATGTTTACATCAGGTGGCGACAGGCAAGTTCAATTTAAAGGATGTTGAGTTCAGCTACCCGACACGGCCGTACCAGAGGGTACTGCGAGGTATTGACCTGAAGGCGGATGCCGGCAAAACTGTGGCACTCGTTGGGTCTTCGGGCTGCGGTAAATCGACAGTGCTGCAACTCATACAAAGGTTCTACGACCCTGATGGCGGGAGTGTTGTAAGTGATATTTATTTTCAATTGTGATAACATTCTTGAAAAATATTGTTAATGGGAGGTCACTTTTTTTATCTCAGACCTGATCAAGGCACTCGGTCTATTTTTCGGTTCGGTTCAAGGAACATGTGGTTCTTGTTAGATGTTTTGGATCGCAGTAACACTATTAGTGAGCTCTTTTGGGCCCAAGTAGCTCTCACTTAAATAATAATAATTTACTTGATAAATATTGTTATACTACCTAAAGGCAAACAAGCTACAAAAGATCAAATATAATACAGATATTTTAAGTTCCTCTCGTATTAATTATCTCTTCTTTGTTATGATATAGTAAAGGTACCTATTTGTACATAGTCCCTCTACTACACTTGCGAGCAACCAAATCGACACTCCTAAACACGTAAACGGAGTCGCTTTTTCGACAAAAAAACACACAGCAGACTGACTTACAAAAAACTGGCGAGCGACTGCTCGCTGACTAAGGTCGTATTACAACAAAGCAACAACTTGAGCGACTTCTTCTGGCGTAGTATCCATAGTTCAAACAAAACGTTTAATGCAATTTGTGGAGATGTGTACAGGGCAACGTCTGATAAGCGACTGATAAGAAAATTTCGGTTGCAGGGGTTTCTAAAGGTGGTTGCAACGCGCAACTCGTGAATATCGCGAAGAGCACATTTTCCTGCACTTCCATTCGATGGCAACATTTAAAAATGTACTGGACGGGTATTAAAGCTGAAGTCTTAGGCTTTTAAAAGCTACAAGTTTTTCATATATCTGTTTTTCTTTATCGAGAAAAGTAACTTTGTATGTGCGCGCTTAGGGTTTTAGGCGCTTATCGATTTGGTTGCTCGCGAGTGTGTATTATGAAACTAGAGGTACAGGAGCTACTAAATAAGTTTGAATATGGAATACTTTGTCTGTTCACATATTTTACGACTTTGTGCATTTGTCAAATCAGCAAAAATCTCATTGGTATGGCGGTTTCCAATGCATTTTCTTCACACTAGTTGGTTTAAGCGGGGCGGGCTATTTCAGTTTAGCAGGAACTGCGAATTAATATTTCCGCTGGCTGTTATACCTACCTATGTCGCGGCGGATGCGTCCTTTGGAGCGGGAAGGTTATTTTCGTAGCACTAATCACTAATATATCAAGCTACGCTTAATTTTTATCTAATTTTGACAAATCCCATGTTAATTGATGCCTGCAATTTAGAGTGTGTGTGTATGGTTAGTTCATTGTATTACACCTAGGCATATCCTTTAACCCCTAACATTATAAGTTCGATAAAAGCATAGTTTATTGTGTAACAGGAACTGGATGGTCGCGACACGCGGTCATCACTGACGCTGCCGCGGCTCCGTCGGCAGCTAGGCGTGGTGCAGCAGGAGCCGGTGCTGTTCGACCGCACGCTCGCCGAGAACATCGCGTACGGTGACAACGTGCGCAAGATCACCATGCACGAGATTGTCGCGGCGGCCAAGTCCGCCAACATACACAGCTTTATCATATCTTTGCCGAAGGTTGGTTATACTTTTACACGCGTACTTTTACACCTGTCAGCGCCAAATCTACCTTCAAACTTATAAATAAATTTTATAAAGTACCTATGATATAATCTTCATCCATGTATTAATTTATTAATTCAAACTGCAATTTCCCTGGTACGTTTATGGAACGTTTATAATTTATTATAATCCATAATTAATTATTAGGCCAAAGGCCCGCAGAGGCATTCTACGAAAGGCACAAATAAACATGAACGTAGTAACCAGTGCCGAGTCGTAGACATAACACATGCCGCAGATTTTTTTCCGGAACCTGTTAACAATCTGATAATGAATTATCTGCCAATTAAATGTAACTGATACTGACTTTCTGATTAAGTATAACTGACTTTCTGATACCTTCTGATAAAGTATCAGGCCCTAATGCTTTTAAATTACAGGGTTACGATACCAACCTAGGCTCTAGTGGCGCCCAGCTATCTGGAGGTCAGAAACAACGCGTGTGCATCGCCAGGGCTCTCATCAGACAGCCTCGGCTCTTACTCCTTGATGAAGCCACGTCTGCACTCGATGCCAACAGCGAAAGAGTGAGTTCATAAGCTTCTGAGGGACCAATTTATTGGAGGCATGTGTGTTGAAGTTTTTACAAGAAATAAAGAAACTGTATCCTTATTCGTATAATTCCTTCTTCCGGTACAGTACGACATAATTTGGACTCGACTGGTACTGTATAGCTAATAATAATACGTACTATAAGATTGATAAGGACGCAGCAACCCATAGCTATTGGGCGCGCCCGACTAGCCAAGTTAACACTTTCATAGTGGAGACTGCCGTGAAATATGTTTCACGATAGAGTAAGGGATGGGTTGCGACGTTGCTCAGACGGTAGAGGGGTTCTTAGTATATAAATGACACCCAGTCTTCACTCCAGCAACTTATTTATAAGTAATAAGTATTAAACTAGTAAAAATATGTTTTTTACAAATATTTTGTTATACAACAAGATTGCAGTAAAATGCGCAATTATAGCGTTTTATGAGCTATTCACAAACATAATAGGCACGTCTGTACAGATCGAAAATTAGACAGCAGAATGAATCAAAAAGCAAGCGAGTCGAAGAGTTTGAAGTATATTTCAATTTAGGTTTTTCATTATGTGGTAGGATTTAGCAGCAAGAACAAAAGGTCGGTAAAGGACAATGTTCGAAAGAGTATTGTTACAGGGTTTTTTCCTTATTGGGATGAGTCCTATTTCAATACAAGTCACATCTCCTGCCCCAGAATAGGGAGAGAATCCCCCTCATGATTACTAGGCGATGCCTGTGTCCTGCAGTGGGAATAGACTAACACCTATCGATAATGAGATAGACAAAGCTTACATCCAATGACATTTTCTACTCCACGCCTATATTTCTCGTAATTTAACCTACATATGAACGACATATTTTAATTTGTTCTATATTTTCTCAGGTGGTTTCAGAAGCTCTCGAAAAGGCAGCCAAGGGGCGTACCTGTATAACCATCGCCCATCGTCTTTCTACCGTCAAAGACGCTGACGTCATCTGTGTTATAGACAAAGGTAAAACCGTAACTGCTGACGTAAAATTTAAGCACAGATTTTACGGTATATATATATATATACAGTGGTGGTCACATAATTAAAGACACTCGGGAGATATTAAGTTAACTGAGATTTTTGATTATTTATTTTTTACTTTAATACAATAGGAACTTGCAACAATATTTAAATCATAATATTTTCTTAGGTTTTCGCGATTACTATATATAGCAATTAAACAACTTTGAACGGTTTAAACGGTTGAACACTTTGCAGTGGACGTGGCCACGTCCACTGCAAAGTGTTCGAAACGTCGGGATATAAATAATGTCAAATATACGCGATTTAAACCGTTCAAAGTTGTTTAATATTTAAATCATTCGTATAGGCATTGTGAGATGTTAAAATTAAATATATTTTCGATAAAGTTGAGACGACCTACATTTATATTCGGTTTAACTATATTATTCTATATTATAACTATTAAACCGAATATCTCAACTATTGCTAAATACAAGTCTTTATTGCCTTCATTTTAAGAATATGGTGTTAGCGTAATGATTAATAGTAATTAAAGTAGAATTAATACTTATCTTCACTATTGATAAAACTATCAATAAAATTGTATGTAGCTAAATAGAAGGTGTCTTTAATTATGTGACCACCACTATATATAATATACATAATTTTATAGCTATGTATAAAAATTTTAAGTGTTGTTTACGTAATGAGTTCTAAGGTTTGTTCTATTGGCTCTATTAATCAGTTCTACCGTAGAATATACAAGGAAAGGCACCACCCAGATCAGTACCTTTTACACAACAGACAAAATGCATTACCAAATGGCCTAAGAGGTCGTCGACTAACGGGACTTTTTTATACATTGTTTAAATTTCCAACTACTTGTTCAATTTTAACGTGTTATTGGAAGGTTTTATTAGTTCTATACGTTATCTAACGTAGTTATTAAACTTTTATGGTGGATTTTATTTACAGGTAAAATCGTGGAGCGCGGAAACCATGGGGAATTGGTCGCCTTAAAAGGTCTTTATTGGAAAATGTGTAAAGGACAAGATATGCCATGAATGGCGTTTCAATCTTGGACATCGACAATGGTTGGAAACATTAGTAGTCCGTTTCAATTAAAACTCGTGATATTGTAAGATACATAAGAAATAAATAAAATCTTACCAACAAAATGTTCATGTTGTGAAATATATTAATTTTGTACAAAATATTGTTCTTCATTGTACTGGAAGTAACCCGATCAGAAAAAAATAATTTGTAGCATATAATTACGAATATCTTTAGGATGTAGGTACAAATGCAGCCATGTGCTTGCCTTTTCCCATGGGCGGCACTCGTAAACCTAGGCCTCGTATTTCCCCACTCCCGATATCCCTTTTCCGTGAAGCTATCCCTTGGGCTAGGAAAACCAAATATCTTGGAGTCACCCTAGACCATTGGCTGACCTTCCGAGAACAAATAAAAACTGTTCGAAACCGAGCCGCCTTTGTACTTGGTCATCTTAACCCTCTCATGGGCGAGAGAAGTAAAATGTAGAATTTAAAAAAGAAAGTTCAAATCTATCCTGGTTGACGCAATACCAAAATTGCACATTTCTTCCCGCATGGGTTTGTCGTGGATTAAACAGTAAAATGGGCACCTACTGCCCAGAGCCACCTGCATTTTTGTCGGAATTGCTAAATTCTTGTGGTCCCAAAGGTCTTTCAAGAGTCACCGGACATGTGTGGTTTAGGGCGAACGCAGAAGGCGCTCAGTCAGGAGCAAAGAGTGTGTGCAGCAAAGTAGACCGGCGGAAGGAACGGACCTCGGCTTAGGACGTTGCTTTGGGAGGGTAACGCGGGGATCGCGAGTCGGTGAGAAGCGCCCAAGCACGTGCCGATACCCGGTAAAAGTGTTGACTGAAGGCCGGTGTGTTCAAGGTGTAGCGAGGGGGACGTCCTCGTCTCCGCCGGCGGGGACGGTGTATATGTGTAGCCTGTGAGTGTAGTGTAAGAGCCGCATTGGCTGCAGTAAATGGGTCGTCAGGGTCGTCTAGGACTTGCCGACGACGACGAGGACAGTAACGGGGAGGGGCATTCCTATCGGGGACATAGGTTAGGCTAGCTACTATTAGGGGGTTTGGACAGTGAGGGACTCTGTCGTAGTTGCGTCGGGCGGAGTGTTTCACGTATTTGACGATGGAAGGAAGTTCAAAGTCCTTGTTGAGGTTGGTATTTTGGAAAGTTTGAAGTATTTTAGTGCAAAGACAACGCTAACGAAGGTCATTATGGGACGTACGAAGGTTTTGTATAATGTCAGTTTATTTTTAAGCGACATTTTACTTCTCGCGCCTATGAGAGGGTTGAGGCGACTGAGTACAAAGGCGGATCGGTTTCGGACAGTTTGTATGTGTTATCAGAAGATCAGTCGATGGTCCTAGTGTGACTCCGAAATACTTGGTCTACCTAACCCAGGGGATTGTTTGATCGAAAAGTGTTATCAGGAGTGGGGACAGACGGGGACTAGAGCTATGAGTGCCACCCCTGGGAAAAGGGAAGCACATGGCTGTACTGTTCTTCGGATGGACCTCTATCCTCCACCTCACAAACCACTCGCCTAGAGTGGACTGCGCGTTGGAGGCAAAAAGAGACATGTCGTAGGTTCCCATGAGGCATAGAGGGCGGTTTCATCCGCAAAGAGGGCAAGCTCTATTCCAGGGGAGTGGGGGATGTCATTGGCTTTAGACCAGTGGCAGATTAACATATAAGCATTATAAGCACGTGCTTAGGGCCCCTGTTCTCCAGGGACCTTTGATTTTGATGAACTTTGTTTTATTTTCTAATGTCTACCTTCCAAATTCAAGCAACAGAGGGCCTACACGGCCTTTATGCTTAGGGCCTCCGAAACTCTTAATCCGCCACTGGTGTAGAGGGAATAGAGCGTGGGTACTAGATCCGAACCCCGAGGAACTCCAGATCTGATTGGGCGAGAACTGGACAGAGTGCCGTCAACTCTGTAGCAAAAGGTGAGATTGGTAAGGCAGTCTCTAATGATTTTAATGATGAGAATGAGACTTTCAGGCACCTCCAGTTGGTACAGTTTATAGATTAAATCGTTGTGTCTGACCTTATCAAAAGCTTTCGCAACGTCGAAGAAAACAGCTAGGGTCTTGAACGATCTCCTTTGGTTGACCCGCCTAGGCGAGCTTTAGATTATATCCCTACGGTGGCTACCGATTCCAGAGACCGCCGTGTTTGTGTCATTCGCACTGGTCAGGTCGTTTGGGATAGCCACCTGCAGATTTTATGGTTTACCATAAATCTGCTATAAACCATAAATAAAAGTTTATGGTTGTATTTACCTGATGGTTTTTATGGCTACTCGTATATAGTTGTTATAGCACGATTGAAGAAGAATATCATACATAACACTTCAGTTTTGTAGTCCTCTTCAAACTTCTTACTCTAACTCTAAGCCTTAATTACTCTAACCTAACTCTAACCTTTTTAATTTTCTAAGATTTCACAGAAGCCGTGGTTCTTTAATTTCTATTATTATAATTTATAAAAAATAGATAATTGCATATTTTTAAAAATCCGCTCGTATAGGCGTTATTTGATACCCATCAACAAAGTTTGCTAATTTTTGTTGTAAAGTATGATTAAATGATTTGATAAACTGTTAGTGTCCTCCATGTTAATCGTATGCTTGGCGTGACGGTATTTACCTCATAATACGTTGAAATAACAGATTTTAATGTAATGAAACATCATTTGCTCAAATCAAATGAGGCTGTAGGTGGAAACATCATATACCATACCATTCGCTTGTCTGTTCCAGTGAAGTCTAGCTGTCGGTAGTTAATATAGATGCATGTACCAAAACTCTACTCCGTGCGCATTGAAAACATCATCCTTCGTTTGGCTACCGACACAGTAATGGGTTGAAAAAGCCAAATATCCTGTTGGTAAGTTTTGTTACCAATACTAAATGGCGAGAATTCATACTGAATGATATTATCGATGCTAGTGGCAAATATACAATAACTATAAACGTATTATTGGGTGTATCACATAAAAACATGTTTGTTTAATACATAATCCATTTTATTTCCTTTCTCATTTTTGGCATTGCCATGTATAATTAATTTCTTCCGGTCTTAATTATTTTCTGTAACGATATGACATTTAGATACAACCCCTAATACAGGAAGCCCTAATTTTCACTGACATTACACGAAACATGATTCATAAGTAGTAACCAAGATAATCTCAAAACCATATGGATTTGTGTAACCTAAAATTTAGTTTAAATATGTTATTGACTTATTAAAATAGTGAAAGTAAAGGGGCTGCATTCCAGTGCAGAACTTGCAACAGAAGAATTTATTTAATTGGCGCGCACAAAATATAAAGATACTGTAAAGACAGCTGCGATATTAAAGCAAAAGAACAATTCATTTACATCTTTGATCTGCGAGTTCCAACAATGCCGATTATCCGGCAGCGATAACTCGAACCCTACAAGATCAGTTCTTACAAGGAGTCAAGGAAAAAACGAAGCGGTGTCATAAAAGGCCAGATTTGACTTTTCAATACGCTTATACATTATCAGCGATTAGATTATCTTTAGAAAATAATGTTAAATACATTAGAAAAATGGGTTTTTGAAAAAAAATTTTTTTTATCATTAATGGAAAGATCATATACACATTTTATAACAAAACTATTTTTAGTTTTTTTTTTCGCTTTAATTAAAAAATTATATTTAATTACAAATAAATTTTTGAATCCAGTACCGAAAACACGCGGACAGTTCCCGAACAAACCCGAGCGCGTGTGACGTCACAATGTTAATTTCTACTCATTGTAGCACACAGCTGATACAGTATTTTGACTATTAATCGATTAAATCTTGCTATTATCGTCAATATATTAATAAATATATCGAAAATGTCTAACCTTAAAAGTTATCGTGCTTGCTTCGTACCATTATGTACGAATACTACAAAAACAACTCCTGAAAAAATGTTTTTAAATGTTCCACAAAATGTTAAACGTCGAAATAAATGGTTCCAAGCAGTGCGACGACCTAATTCCAAAACAACATCAAATTATATTTAATGACGAATAAATCATTTAATATTTCAATTTACAATATTATTTTTTTATAAACTTACCTTGATGCTTTAGCACCTCGAACTTCAGCTGAATTAAACCGAATATCATTTTTAAGAAAATCTGTTATCATAAATATATCCACATCAGATATATTATCGGAATTAGCCTTTATAAATCCTTTATCACACATAACTAAATAAAAGTAGTTAATATAAATAATTTTTTAAACTAAATGTCGGATATTTGTCGTCAATTTACATGTAGAAGCCTGTGATACTGTACTATCGAGAAATCCTTTTAACATTATGACGTCACAAACATGGCGACCAATTAATTGTAGCGCGTTTGTAGTCACGTGATTCTTTTTAAAATTTTATAAATTTTAAATTGTTTATAATAAATTAAATAAACATTTTTTAAGAGTATTTCGCATCGATTATTAATATAATTCATGATAAAGTTTTAAAATACATAAAAAAAAATGATAATTTTTTTTTTTCAAAAACCCAAATATCGTAAAACGGCAGAAGTGTCAAGGCCACTAAGCTTCGTTGCATTAATCCATTTAACATCAATCCGATTTCATATGAGTGATCATTGAATATTGGCATTGTAAGATGACGCAGAGCGATCATGACACCGATTCCTTCAAAGACTTTAACAAAACTGGATTCCTATTAGAAATTATTCTACGCCAGTCCGTCCGTCATTCTTGTCAATTAAAATCAGTCAGTCAGGTAACTCACAACTTAGCAAATAAGCTAGCTAATTGTACCTTAACTCGACCAAAATTAAAACTACTGAACTCGCAAATGCAAAGATGTCTTGTAATCTTACAATTAAGACTAATATTATTATCAATGGTCAGATTTTTGGCATTACTTGTACATAATTAAAAAATATGACAAACATTTTATGGCAAGTAAACATTAAACCAACCTATCAATACAATTATACAATAAAAAAAAGTTATGCATTCATAAAAACAAATTAAAATAATAAGTAAATAACCGACGTATGTAATTTTTGCAATACAATGTTAGTATACTGTCAAAGTGTTATATGTGTGTGACTAGTCAAGAATATTAATTATTACACTTTTTTTTTATAGACTAGTGGGCGGACGAGCAAGCGGTCCCACGTGATGGTAAGTGTTACCGCCGCCCATGGACACCTGCAACACCAGGGGGTATGCGGGCGCGCCGCCGACCTTGCAGTCCTATTCACAGCTCTCTTGAAAAACCCCATATCGTAGCATAACGGAAAGACCTCTTGCGGCAGTTCGTTCCATAGCCTACGGGTTCGAGGTATAAAATAATTTTTGGACCGAACAGTGCGCGACACCTCCGTATCGAGGAAATGCGGATGGATCGCACTTCTGTGACGGGAGGTGCGGTTGTAGAAACCCGAGGTGGGAATTATGTGAAACAATTCTTCAGAGCATTCCCCATTGTACAGGCGGTAGAACACACAGAGAAACGCAACGTCTCTCCGAATGCTCTGGGCTTCTAAACCGCCCGTGAGAGTGGAATCGTCGACAATACCAAACAGCACATCGTTGGATGGAGTCAAATGGGTCCAATTGGTATTTCGGTGCGCCGGCCCAGAGATGAGAGCAATACTCCATATGGGGCGTCACCTGAGCTTTATAAAGCATAAGGAGTTGCTCAGGGGTGAAGTACCGCTTCGCTGTTCAGCACACCGAGCTTTTTGGAGGCCATTAGCACTTTTATGTTAATTGGGCTAGTAAGTACATTTTGGTATTGTTGTACTATTTATTTTGGAAAAAATGTTGGTAGGGAAATAGAAGCAACCAAACATCAACGAGTTAAAAACTCAAATATACCGACCCGATGATGATACCCAAACGCTAGAAGCCGATTGGGGCTCGAGTAACCCGATTTGTACGAACCCCGAATCGGGCAATACGGAGTAGATTTTCAAGTCGGTTGTTGTTGAATAAATAAATCCGAACCGAATATGTTGACCCCAATATGTGTATAACTATGTCAGACAATATGTCTGAATATCTGAACCCCAATTTATTTTAAAACATAATTGTAATATCGAATTATAAGTACTGACTGATGTTGACATATAGTCGAGTGCAAATAGGTAGTGCAAGTGCGCAAATTAAATCGAATTATTGTGCGCCGTAATAGCGCCCCGCCCAATGCACCCATATAGCAAAATGAAAAAAATATATATCATTTATTTTTTAAAATGTTTAGCAACGGTAATCGTGGAATAACGTCCACGGATGTCGAACAATGTATGTAATGCTGCCCGGCTTCACCAGTTTTTAATTCTCGGCTAAGACTTAGAACTTCGGATTGACTCTAATTATAATTAATTATTTACGATAATAAATTTTAGATTCACTTTTTTTTTTAGAATAAGTATGTTAGTTGTAAGTTTTACTTAACTTGAAAAAGTCATTTTACTTGAATAAAAAAACATTATCGGTAATTTTTAAAGTGTATTCTTTATAGTAATTGACCTCAGAAATACGACAACAAATCTTATACAAATCCATTCGGTATAACTGGATTCCGAGGTTTATCATTTTTTATATCTAATTGCACTCTACTAATAGCCACACAAGCCGACAAGGTTATAATTGAACACGCAGACGTGCGTGAAAGTGGGGTTACTAATTAAACCAAACTTATCATTTGACAAATTTAAGAAATATAGATAGACAATAACTTTATAACATTTTCATTAAAAAAATAAACAGGCGTTATTTTATAATCTTTAGACATTACTAGAATAAGAATAGTATATTTCGGGAATTATTTAGAATTTATTATATGGCAACACATGCCCGTAGATATGATATAAACTAACATACCAAGATAGCGGCTGTTAGTTCCTTTTTTGCCACGTTTAATTACAACCTTGTCGGCTATACTACACCTTGAACATTTTATAAATAGTTTGTAAGTTTTTTTTCACTGGACCAGGAATGAGTTGAATGGACGTCATGATTATTTGCTTACCTTTTGATCAGTTTTATCTTAGAGCTTAGATAGCAACAGAATGAAATGTGACTATAATATTATAGTGCTATGAATAAAATCTTACGATTTATTTCATTGACACATTCATATGGGAAAATTAGATACGTCCAAAACAGTTCAACGTAATCTTCGTATACATAACAAAGTTAACAATACTCTTGTAGTCACTCTGCACAGCCTCAGAAATAAAAATAGAACAAACATGTAAGACTATAACATTTTACGTGGATTATATAAATAATCCGCGTAAAATAACAAAAAAATTAATGAAAATAAAATCTATAATAATATCCTAATAAAATCTGTTATCATTTAGTCGGGAGAGATTTAACAATTTTAGGCCATAGTTTTCCCCAAAGGTGAAACTCAAATTGTGTGGCGTCAGAATAGACGAATCGAGTTACGCAACAGTATTTGAATTTCACCATTTGAGAGTTACCAAATAGCGCACTGTGATTTTGTCAAACACTTATTGATGTCCGAAGGGGATACCCCCCCCCCCCCCCTATACTTCAATCAGGGGATACCTCAGTACATGTTTTAAAGTTACATTTCCTACATTATGGTATGGAATGGAATTATATGGGCGGAGCACTTGCAGATCCGACAAGCTCTATACAAAATAAAAAAGACAAAATCTTTATTTTGAAACATTTTAGAATAGGTATATTTAAAATTGCTGAGGTTCTTCTTTCAGGCTTCGCAAACGGTCTTTTTACGCCTAAAGACTTGTAGATAGCAACGTATCCAAGGGGGAAAAGTTAGTCTGGCAAATGACTAGTGGCAAAAGATAATAGGTTGAATTCCTTTCTGAATTTCATTCAAAATTCCCTTATGTTTCAGTTTGATACTAAATAGTTATAAAGTATCCGTTTTCTAATTAAAATGAGAGTTAAAAGCATAATGTTTCCCAATTTGCCAATCTTTTCCTTTGTCACGTTTAATTTGCCAAACTAACAACTTTGCATATTCCTATAAGTCTATGGAAAAGGTGTAAAAAGACCGTTTCTGAAGCCTGAAAGAAGTACCTCGGTAATTATTTTTAAATATATCCATTCTAAAATATTTGAAAAATAAAGGATTTCTTTTTTATGTTTTGTATGGAGCTGGTCGAAATTGTGAGTGGATGGCCCCTATAAGATTGATAAAAAATGTTCAACATATTTTATTAACGTAGGAAAAGTAATTTTAAAATACGTACTTCGTTCGGATTTCAAGAGGTCCTATCACCTTGCAATTTAATTAAAGTAAAATGATAAACGTTATATTGAACATTAAATCATTTTAACTATTAAAAATATTGGCCGATTGCGTCAAGTGCCGCTGTGATGTCACGCTTACGTCTCAGTTGTCAATAGAGAGTACAGAAAAATTATATAAATATTTATTTAAAGTATTAAGTATCGTACAAACGTAAGGAAAAAGCTATTGATAAACTTGACGTAGTCGGTTAGTAAGAACAAAAACTAGTGTTGTATAATTGAGCGCGGAATGCTCGACGTTTCAGCGTTGAGTGCTCAACGCTTGAGCGCTCAACACTGAGAGTGAGCGCTAATGAACGCTTAAGACTCCAGCGTTAATGGCTAGTGAGCATTATAGTTCAAATTTTTAATGTGTGATGGTCTTAAACCCTTGTAGTTAAAAGCTCGAGTCCAAAACGATTAAGATAATAGCACTAACATAGCGCCCCAGCGCTCGAGCGCTCTTTTTAACAACACTAACATAAACGCAGTACGCTATCAGTCTATATTGAGACACGATTAAATGTAAAAGAACAAATCATTATTTACAAGTTAAAAAAATACTCTTGATACAAATAGAGGTATTGTCCTCAATTCTCATATTTTGTCACTTCACTCGGCCATGTTATTACGTGGGTTATGTTCAGACGGGGGATGCGGGAGGTACTGTACTGCGGGGCGGGGAGTGGTACCCTCATACACTATGCTTTGTGGCTGAATCCGCTGCCCTTGCTGAACTTCCTCTTGACTCACATACAAATTTTGTACCTGGTGTTATAATGTTAAGGTCAAAATACGATTCGTAGTGTGTTCAAAGGACGATGGGAAAAATGTAGAATATCATTCAAACTCACCAACAAATATGAAACTAATGACTGTATTTGTTATGATCTATCATACTGCCCTCATAAGAAGCCATTAGTAACATTTTTAATGAAAGCATTAGTAACATTATATTCGGAACTTATAAACAAACAATAAAAGTAAATAAAACAAAAAAAAAAAAAAAAACTATAATAATAAATATAAAAATAAACACAGTGAATAAAAACTAGTCATTCTTTTTGTTTTATCCAATACTCCAAGTTTCATTAATTTTAAATTAATGAAAGATTTACTATTTTTTTTTACTACTATATTTTTTTAATTTCTCTCAACAGTCATCAAAATGCACTTATTCCTTTTCCTAGGAGGGCAGCATAGTCGCTATAAGCAATTGTAACTGCTAAAGCGACGTGATTTTACAAAAAAAAATGAGATATTAACAAATGAAAGATATAAATATAAACTTTTCTATTATTGTCTTTATTTGTTGAAAGTTTTATTGTCATGGCAGTTAATGTCAAAACCGTGGGCAAATAAAGGCGAGTAAGAATAAAACAGACTTAACAAAAAAGTTCTATGAAATGAAAGTTAAATTTGAGGTATATCGTAAGTTACCAACACTTTGTTAATTTTGGATATTGATTTTTTTGGGACACTTACACATCGTCCTTTAAAACAAGTAACACTTTAACAAAGGGGCAATTACCAGTGTAAGGAAAACATATCAGAGTACTAAAAAAAATCTAAAATTGTGAATTGGATAAAGTGGCTTCCAGTGCCTGCTTTATTATATTTGCTGTATACTCTATGACACTCAAGGTCTTGACGAAACTAACGAGACTCCATTTTATCAAATCGACTGAGGAATTTAGACCGTACATGAGAATATTCGCATACATGAGAAACATTCTTTTGGCATCGTAGTTGTCTCTAGCAATAAAATGTAAATGCAATTATATTCTAACCATACATAAACAATTTAATCATTTTGTTCTTAATTTTCTATGCACTCATAAATTTGTATAAAATATCATATTGACTAGATCGCAAAATGACCAAGTATTCAAAACGTTTAAATCGCTATATGTGTAGATCTCAAAAAGACTAAATAGTAAAATTAACGCTAAATAAATTCAACAATCTTTTAATTCCCTGGAATATTATTTTTTGAAAAGGTTTACTAATGTCTGTCCCCTTTAGCGTGAAATTTGTATTTTCCCAGATGTTACCATACCTAAGAACTTTTGTAATTCGTCTATATTTTGTTTAGTTAGAAATATAATTACAAAGAGCGCTTTATTTAACATCTATCTTTATTTAAAAACGATAGATTTCATTTTTGTTTAAAAAAATACATGAAGATTTGTATATAATTTTTTTTATAAAATTAGCCCAACTGTAACTGGACCTAAAACTTAGAGAATGTATTATATTATATAAACAATAAAAATATAAGCAAACTGTATGTCAGCAGTATAACATGCATATAGGGCAGTTATTTAATTATATTATTAGCGTAGAATGTTAATTACTACATGTCTAGCGAATCCTGTTTTTTTTTTAATGTGTTAATGAATACGAAATGAATAGTGCACAAATTAATTAAAAACAAATTAACATGTCATTTTAAGATTATTTACTATTTAGCCTTTTTTAGATCTGGACATCTAGCTATGTGTTCATTGGCGATTTAGACGTGTTGGTTTGACTATTAGGTCATTTTGCGATCTAGTCAATATGATATCAACCCAAATATTTGACTCACGTTTATAAACGGCTGTAGTATCCCAAGCCTTGCCAACAACAGCTGTTCTTTCACTTGCCTCAACTCCTCCTGCTGTTGAACAATCATTTGCTGGAGCTCCTCGTGTTTCCGCTGCAACTGTTGCTGGCGGGGCAACTGTAATTCGCCTTCTAACATGTCAATAGCGAGCATTTACCACCTCCTTACTCGTGTTTACAATAGCGACACTTGCGTTAGTCGTGGGTATTCACGACTCCTCGGAGTATTTCGGCTCAATTAATCCGGCTCCGCTCGCGGATCCGACTCCTCTTAACGATTCTTTGACTCCTTTGATTCACCTACTTATATTTTATAAGAGCCTCAGAGCGACTCATTCGCTTTGCATCATGTTCGTTCATGTAACTCAGCAATCCAAAAATGATGATCGATAACAGTTAGCCGGAATTATTAAGAGTTTCGGCTCCGCTCGCGGTTTCGGATCTTTTGATTCATTGAATCCGGAGTTACCCATCGTTACAACGTGGCTGCTACCACGATACGCTGGCGATAGCTATTTTCGCTCATTACGGGGAATATTGGCAAGTGTCACTACTATCGTAAACACGAGTACATTAGTTCGGGGTGAAAGTAGAGGCCCTAGAAATTGCCAACCAGGATTCTTTGATAAGAACGTATGATGTGTCATCTAGTCTATTCCCATATTGATGTGTAAGACCCATCAATATCAAAATATTTATTTCTTCTCTACCCAAAGGTTGTCCTGACAGAGATAGCTGTTAGCCATAAGACCGCCTTTTTGTGCATTTTGTATCTACAATGTCTGTTATTACTTTGGTTTTGGTGTGCAATAAAGAGTTTTATCTATTTATCACTATCTAGAGTGGTGATAAGCTTAGGTGTACAGATACCTTAGGTTATCACCGCTCTAGATAGTGATAGATAGATAAAACTCTTTATTTAGACTCGACTTTACATAGACTCGACTCACATTCATGAGATTGTGAGTTCAAATCTTCAGCCCGTACCACTGAGTTTCTACTTAATTACGGATTTTTAAAACTGTCACTTGTTCGGCGATATTTAAAATTACCACTTATTTTAAAATTGGGAAAACATGTGAGGAGACCCGCATAATCCAGGAATAAAAAAAAATCTGGTGTATGTGATCCACCAATTCGCACTGGGCCCGCGTGGTGTATTACGGCCCGACATGCCCCAGAGATTTAATACAGGCCTGTGCCCTGAAGTGGGACGTTATGGGCTGATATAAATATACAACAAGTATCTCTATAGCATACAAGATTCACCTGTAGCTGCGTGTGGTCGGAGGCGACGAGGACGGGTAGCGGGTGCATGGGCAGCGGCAGCACAGTGGTAACGGGCACGCTGACGTAGGGCGCTGGCTCCACGTACTGAGCGCCGATCGTGTGCAGCACGCCCAACTGCG
This sequence comes from Sesia apiformis, assembly GCA_914767545.1. Lineage (NCBI taxonomy): Eukaryota > Metazoa > Arthropoda > Insecta > Lepidoptera > Sesiidae > Sesia > Sesia apiformis. Next base: position 11,101,651 of record OU611947.1, on the reverse strand, counting down.
AGTCCTTACGCGTCTGAGAGGACATGGCGTCCTTGCAACCATAAACATTTATTTATTTACGGAATATACATTACAGTTTTACAATCAAAGGGTACCTACATTCAGAACTTTTTCTCCAAGAAATTTATTATACATATCACGATCCCTTCAAAACAACAAAACACAACCATATATAAGCCCGTGGTATATAACCAAAATACAGAGATGTAACATTATGGCTCTAAAAGTGACGTCTTTGCTAGGTGGTAAAATTTACCTCTTGTCAATTAGCTATTTGACAGATATAATAATAAATTATAAAAAATATTGGATAATGTCACTTATAGGCCAACTATAATTATAAAATGTGTTTTTCATTAAAACGAACTACAAAAAGAATTTTTTTTTAATAAATTAATTAAATTTTTGTTTATCTGTGTTTTACTAAATCTGAATGGCGGGAAGCCACGATTGATTACCACGTCACAACACTATAAACATTAACGTAACCTAAATTATTTCGGCGTTGCGTATTTTTTCTACTCTGAAAGTTAATTTGAGAATTGGATTTATTGATTGTTCTTGGGTCTACACAAAATGGAAGATGCTTTTATTAAAGCGTATAGTGCAAAAGTGCCGAAGGTAGATTATTTTATGATTGCATATTTCTTTCCTTGCAATCTGGACTTTTGCTTGGCTGAGATCAGAAACGTAAAATCTCTAAACAAATAATAATTTAATTCTATATTTGTTAAAATTATATGTAAATATTTCTTTGGCTACTTTATATAATCAAACGCTTAATTTTAAGCATACAACGAGGTTCGTGGGTTATTTTGATTTTTATGAAAAATATAAAGAAATATCTAGTTAATATATTTAATATAATTATTTGATGTACATGCTGGATCTTGTCGTGTGTACTGTAACCACTGTTTTTGAAGTTTCGGACATTTAGGAACATGTATAAACAATTTGGTAGGATATTTACTGGTCGTACTTCTGCACATTAGGTACTGCACACGTTTATATGCTAATGAAGTCATTTTTAACAATATCCAAAGAACAAATATATAAATTCATAAACCTTCCTCTCAGAATAAAAGTTGATAATAGTGTTACAATAGTCACAGAACCAAGATGTCACGTGACAGACTGTTATCGCGCGAAATTTAAATTAATAATGAAAGTTTATTTAATTTAATTTAATTTATTTAAAGCGTTTATGGATAGTAAATCAATATATTTTGCATGTTTTAAAATATTTTCTCGAAAATTGTCAAATAGCCAATATAATCTGTCATTTGGCGGCAAAAAATTACCAAGATCGTATTCTTACGAAAATTGCGCTATTTTTTATATACATAATAATGATGTTGTAAATATAAAAAAAATAATATAAATATAAAATGAAAAACAAAGTTACATTTAAACCACATACCCCCCTGGTGTCGCAGGTGTCCATGGGCGCCGGTAACGCGTATCACCATGTGGGACCGCATACTCGTCCGCCCACTTGATTATAAAAAAATAAAATAAAAATATATATAGTATTTAGTGGTAAACATGTTGCGTAATTGATTTTAAGTAAATAAATAAAACAAAGGCAAACCACCTTTAGTTGTCAATCTTACATCACCTCTAGACAGAATATTCCCTAATTCATAAAGACATGATACAAAATATTCAACAACTGAAATGTCAGTTCTAAAAGTCTTTCCGTTACGCTTCGACTTGGAACTCTTGAAGAAAGCTATGAATGAGATTCCACGAGATTGGCAGCTAACCCGCATACTCCTTGGGGTTGCTCCATGGACAGCGGTAATCACTTATATAACTTGCCAGAGCCCATTTCCATCTCATACCTCCCCATTTTCCCAACTTTTTCTCTAAATACATTCCTATATCTTCAAAGGTAGGTGGCGCATCCGAGGGGGGCGTATCACCGTGACTGTATTCACTTACATTAGGAGGACTGTATTCTCATCTGCTGCCTCCTTTTCATTTAAAAAATCGAATCGCTTGCCCGTCTGCCTCCCTTACTACAAAATCACGTACTGTTCACGTAGCAGGAAGCGCAGTGCAGGTCGCCTATGGGTCAGGTGGATCGATTACTTGAAAAAGTTCGCCGGTGATGGTTGGATGAGGAGAGCCGAAAATGGTGTGTGGTGGCGAGCTTTGGGAGAGGCCTATATCCAGCAGTGGAAATACATAGGCTGAGGGTATGGTATGATACTGAAACGATATGCACAGATTATTGCGTAAGTTGCACTTACGTCTCTAGAGCTGTTCCGCTGTGAGGAGCGCGAGTCGCCGGATTGCAAGGCGGAGTCCGAGCCGGTAGCGTAACGTGGCTGCGAGCGTGGCCACGAGCGCGCAGTCGCGGTCGAACCGGCCGTGTCCACGGTGCCCACGGTGCTACTCGTTGCCGACGGCAGCTCCACCACACGCGGCTGAAAAAATGCTTCCAATCTATATTGAGTAGTCCACTTGTAAACAACGCTATTTGACTTTTATTTACCGGATTAAGAGAATTTCAATAATTCAGCAGTGAATTCAATAATTAATTCAATAAGCGCTCGAAAAATGAAATATTTCTATTTAATTCCTAAACTTGGAATCATAGACCAATGATATTTTTAACACTCATAAATAATTCAATATATTATAGTTTTTTTCCATATTATTTAAACTTTTATTTTGATAAACTGTGTAACAAGTTCTGCAAGTGGTCTAGCTAGTAAATAAAAATACGCTAAATTAACACCTACCTGGGATTGTGAAAGGTTTTGATATGCATTTACAGATGTCCTATCTGGTATGTAATGAGTAGAAGCCGTAATGGCTTCCTCGGGCGGATCTTCCTTCATTGCCTGATTGCTTTCCAATTCTGATACTGTTTCCACTTCCGCACTCTCTTGTTTCATACTCTTTGCTATATCAGCATAGCTGTTAAAAGTTGCAATATTGATTTATGGTTAACCGCGTAATAATAAATGGATCGTAGTTAAACGAACAGCAACAAAATGCTAAATGAACAGCAAACTATAATCAACAAAACAAACTATTTTTGAATAACTAAAATAATTTTACATTATTAACAATGTCATCACAAAGTCTACAGACTACAGATTCAACTATGGAATGTCACCAGAGAACCTGAAAGTAACCAACTTTTAAATTTGCTGCTCATTTAATAGTTTCTCATAATAAATTAAGGTATAACTAAATACACTCCCGGACACTGGAATGGAGCCATCTTACTTGCATTTTCAGTTTTGATGACCTGAAGCTTAAAAAATTGTTTGATCAATTAATAAGTTTTCATGCAGTTTTGAAGCTGGGTTACTAACAGTTTTCAGTATGCCATTGTTCCAATATGAATTCAGAGTACTGAAAAAATTGACTTTAAGTGTCACAAGTCGTCATGCGGTTTGACATGGAATCAATCAACGTCACCATGATGTGTTGTCGAATGTTCTCCCATTCTTCCTCTATGACAGTTTTTAGCTCCTGCAAGGTTTGCGGAGCTGGGTGGTGAGCTCGAACACCCCTCTTTGCTCATTCCATAAATGCTCTATGGGATACATACCTGGGCTTCTTGCTGGCCATTCCATGACTGTGATACCTGACATTATGAAGGTATTCCCTGACGATTTCTGCAGTGTACGCTCTTGCATTATCATGCATAAAAATGAAATCTAGGCCAACAAACCCAGCATATGGCATCACAAGAGTCTCTAGGTATTGACGAATGTAACGGTCGCCATTTAGTGGTGACAGCCGTGGACCCGTCACAACCTGAAGTCCAGTTTTGCCTTCTGTGGAAATTCCTCCCCAAACTGTTCACGACTCCCCACGATAACTCGCTTTCTCTTTAATAAAGCACTGCACAAAACGCTCTTCCTTTCCATCATTACCATACAGTATAATCTTGGATTTACAAGTGAAAAGTACTTGGCTCATTGACGTCGAGTCCAATGCAAATGCTCGCGCACAAACTGAAGGTGCGCCATTCGGTGAGCTCGTGTTGGGGCCATTAACTGGCTTATGTGGTTTTATATCACGTTTCTCGAGTCTCCTTCAAACAGTCTGAGCACTCCATGAAAGTCTCGAAACTGTTCTTGTTCTGTACTGATGCCAGTCAGGTGATGATTTCGTAAGCTGGTTGTGAAGATGAACCGATCTTGTCTTTCCGTGGTCACTTGGAATAGTGGTCCTCCTGGATGGCGAATGAAGGCGCCAGTCTTTAGGTATCGATGGTACTCTTTGAACAGCAAAACGGCTTAAATGAAGTTGTGCACTCACATTTCACTGATTAAGCACAGACTGAACAAGTGTCACAGCTAGCAGCGCAACTTCAGACGCCAGTATCCATAATTTTAAGGTTAAAATCGTCAAATCAGGAAAATCAATTTAACGAAATTTTTATTGATAAACAACACATTAAATGAAAAAAAAAGTGCTCCAAGTCATATTTACTGCTTCCTTTTTTTCGAAAATGACTCGGTTTTTTTGTAGTTCAATTTCGTGGATTCAAATTTGAAACAATAGTACACCAAAATGATGGTGAATATGCCAGTTTTAAAACTGCATAAAAACTTTGACCTAACATTATTTTTGTTTCAGATCTATATACATAAAAATGCAGGGTGGCTCGATTCAGGTGTGTATTATGTCATACACATGGCAATATTCGTGAAACACATACTTGTGCTGTCTATAGGATGCTTTACAGAGTAGGTGGTAGTTGAACTTTGCTATGACAATGTAAACTATCTATATATATGTATAACGAGGAAGGCGTACGTGACAATGTTAAATTCTTTTGGAAATTCATTTGCCGATCCATGGTTAAATCAAGATTACCTCTAATAACGATGAATTATAAAGATAAACCTTAAAGCGAACCAAAAGTTATTTGTAATATGTTCTCATCCTTTTTTCGATCTGTTTATGACGCCTCTACTATGGACATCGATACAATAAAATGTACACATACCTGACAACACGATGCGTGCAAACCACAAATTCTGGCTTGGAGTTCCACTGATGGTAAGATATGTAAAATCGTGTTTGTAACCAGATCCACTGCTGTCCTTTGGTCAGAAATCGATAGTAGCACGACGTTAGTTCGCCCTTTTGCATCACTGAAAAAGAATAACAATTGGTACAGTACATAGGTAGTATTGTGTGGTGGCGAGCTTTGGGAGGTCTATATCCAGCCATAGAAATACAGGCTTATAGTATGATACAGTCCGCACCAAATAACATCCGGGTTGTATACCAATTGTGTAATGTAGAACACGTTCACAGAAAAATCAAGTTCCCGAAATAAAATAAAAATCGAAGACTCCAAAATTTATTTTCGACTCCTTTGTTTTACTAGCAAAGGAGCATGAATCGATTCTGGTTCCGATTCCGGATATTCATCTGCGGGATCTGAATAGGAGAGGAGCAAAAATAAATGTAATAGTAATTAATAGTTATGAATATTATAATAACATTCAATTTATTACATCTTTTCTATTAAAGTAATTTGTACGAGTTACTGAGTTGCATAAATGAATAAAATAAAGATACAAAAACCTTGAGTGAAAAATCATACTTACATGCTTCATGACAGTTCACAACCTTCTCTAGATCATCGAAATGGTAGTAGTCATAACCTGAAGTGCCGAGCACCTCAAAAGGCAAGTACCCGATAATAGGTGATGCACGGTGGTCCAGGAAAAGGTACTTCCATTCTAAACTATGCCGAGACGTAAACTCGTTACGACTGGTGTCCACGAGAGATACGTCCTTGATGAATTGAGGGGTATAAAGGCGACCGGTACACACGAACAGCATCCTGAAAATTGTTATGCATATTGTCTATAATTATAAATTTATTTAAATATTTATAAATACAGTCCTTCATATCGTCACAGAACTTATATTGTCCACTGCTAGACATAGTTCTCTTCATGCACATTCGTGCATGAGGGATGTATGGCCTCAAAACACCACGCTAGCCAAAGGGGTTGATGGGTCCACTCTTTTAGAGGTGGTGTAGTTCCTCAGGGGTTGTGGCTCTTTTAGGACCCGGCACAAGATGGACATTTTCGTTCAAAAATTATAGACAATTATAAATTTTTTTATAAATACAAGCCATTTTTTTTATAAATTTTGCGTCTTGTAATCTTGTAAGACGTTTGTTCGTCTTATTTTATAAATATTTAAAACAAATTTTAAAGTAGCATGTACTCCAGAAGATGTTAGTAATAAAAAAGACATCACGTTTTGGAATTAATTGCATTCCTAATCACGTACAATAAGAAAAACTTTTTTAAGGAAAAACTTTTTTTTTAGTCTATTTAATGTATAAAGATCGATTGATTGTTATAATGAAGTATAGAATAACAAATGATGAATCCAATTTGTTTACCTAGAATCATTATCTTGTTGACATGGTAATAGATCTTCACTGTCCCTTTCCTCCATGCTGGGCCCTGTAAAAAATAAGTATCAGAAACGTGCCGTTTTACACATTTCATAAAAACATGGTGGATCTCACAGGGTGTCGCGTTTCACCGCGGTGTGCGGTCATGCGAATCAAATGTCGCACTTCTTTGAAAAGTATTGATCAATCGAGCATTCACATAAATACAAACCCCTCTGGAGCTCAAATACACAAATACACCGTTGAAGAACAAACCTATCCATTCAGTTAAGAGCAACACAAATCAACTTTAAGATCACCGTAATAACTCGTTTACGAACATAAAAAGTTTGTAATCATGCGAACGCTCGGATGGCCATCGCTTTACATAATTCGTCTATACTTAACACTTGGTAACCGCCTGTGCGCACTATCCCAACCGCTTTTCTACTTGAAGTTTGCATACGATATAACACTAAGGAAGAACATGTATTGCATCCTCTATTACGTAAAAATGGATGAACTTCGCCGATGTGAGATCCGCCTAACATTAATGAGCCTTCCTTTATGATAGATTTCATTTCGTATGAAGAAACATTTGGACTGGTGTTGTAAAAACGAGCATTGAGCGCTCGATGTTGGAACGCTAAGTGGGCGCTAATGCGGTTTTTAGACGCTAGCGGTAAAAGCTAGTGAGCGTTATAGTCCGATTTTTTAATGTTTGGTGTCTTAAACCTTTGTAATTAAAAGCTCGAGTATAAAATGGTTAAGGTGCAATAGCACTAATATAGTGCGTCAGCGGTCGAACGCTGAAGCGCTTAGCGCTCGTTTTAACAATACTAATTTGGACTCGAATAAATAGACGATTGCCAGTGTTAAAATTAGTGTTTATAGGCACCTGATGCAGTCTGCATAGAGGTTCGTCTTAGGCTCAATCTAAGAATATATAAGGTACGTATAAATATTAGACGATTCCGGGTCTTATAATTAGTCAGAGTCGTATTTATTGGCACGATACGTAGTCTAAATTCCAGTTTCCAACCACTCGGACTGTTTAAGGGCATCTCGACCTAAAGCTCTTAACATTCGGGATTTTAGTTTCATTAATTCATTGAGTCATTCTTCCTCGATGTTTAGGTGATACTTCACCTGATCTATACTTAACAGATGGACTTAATATTATCGAAGTGTTTTGTAAATGTTTTTAAGACCCATCTATCCTAGATCGCAAATTAACATATCCCTATATTAATACCGCAAACCGCATCAAAATAAGTTCAGTAGTTTTCGAATTTATTAAGAACACGAGTATTGGGGACCTTATTTTATACGAAGCAGATTTATTTGGTGTTAGCTTACGGAAGTGTCCGTTGAACTGTAAAAGTTCGTATGTGACGTCAGCATTAAAGTCAATCAAACCGCACGCCCGTCGCAGGTGACACTGGAACCGAATCTCATTTTCTGCAAAGAATAATGACAGAATATAAACAAGAATTAAATTGTGCAGTTTACAATGCAATTTCGTATGGAAAAGGTGCACACTGCAAATAACTAACTGCTAGGCGCATTCGACTGGCCATGTTACCCCTCTCTCACAGAACACTACCATAAAATGTACTTGTTCTTCCACCCTATCATTTTCCCCTAATGTACGTACATGTTACGGTAGTGAGTGGGATATGCCAGAGCTCATTCCCATCCTATCCTATCCCATTGAATAAAGAGTCCAATGGAATAAAATTAACTGCTTCCATTAAACTCATCTAGCCAAAGAGTAAATATTCGGAGGTGTAAAAGAAATAATAAAACCTCTTTTCTCGATATACTTCTAATTCTTCCTTTTCTCAGCCCTTTCTGCAAATGCAATTCCGATATTTTCAAAAGTAAGCAGCGCATCCGGGGGCGATGCCTACTTTTGGAGATATAGGAATGGATTTGGAGAAAATGGGGAGAGATAGGAGGGAAACACGTACATAATTCGGGAAATAAGATAAAGTGGGAAATGCAGTACATTTCAAGTTAAGTCTTTTGTGAGAGGGGTAACGTGGCCAGTCGAGCGCGCCCAGCGGCTGTTGGATTGCAGAGTGCACTCTCTCCCTCAATAATAGTGATTAAATAAACAATTATTACTCATATTTATTACTTGTTCAACTCATTTTTTCTACATTTGCGTTGTTTGTTACATTTTTTAATAATTATGCTTACGCTGCTCAATTCTCACGATTAATTTTTACTTGTAGATGTTTAAAGTTCACTAAAATCACGCGGGGGTGAGGGTACATGACCCTGTCTGTGAACGGTCACGCATGCATAGCTGCGCTTATGTACTTAGTGTACCTATTGCGCCGGGTTTGTACGAAGCTTGCGCTCTTTACCGATATTTACTCATGTGACGACAGTATCCACTTATCAGTCGACAGTAAGTGGACTGTCTGCTCGTTTGCCAACTTCTATCTATAAAAAAAACTTTAGGCTCGAAATTAGTAGCGAAGTCATGACTATTTAAACTTCATTGTAGGTATAATATATTTATTGTATATGAATAAATATGTTTAAAATTTTACTGTATGCATTTTGATTTTGTAAACGTAGGTGAATTTGTTACTTGGAAACTAATTTAGCAACATCTCAGTTTAATAACGTATCGGGTTTCATGAGGATTCCAATTAATCACGGTGAGAAGTTGACGCAGACATTCACAAGTGATATAAATCAGCTGTGCACTACAAAATTGTAAAGACTAACTTAGGTTTTATAAGAAAACTATATTAGCGTTTTATGTAGACATTTACGTGTGAATACAATTATTATAAAGAGTTTTTTTTTTTGTTCTTATGTATGAACTAAACTTAAAGCTTTGCTGGACCGATTTCAAAGTTCCTTCACTTCTAAAAGGTAACCCAATGCTGTACGTATGAATGGGTTCTCTAGGAAATTGCAATGTTTGTAATCAGTAATTTAGAATAAGTTACTTTTAGAAAATAAAGACTGGGCCGATCCTATTAAGGCATGTGAGCAAAACTAGTTATTTCTAAAATAGCGCTAAATGTCGCTAATGCATACCTGATATCACTCCCATTACATTACATATTAACACAAACAGTTACAATCGACCTTCGCAATTATATAAACATAAGAACGCAAATCTATTGATAGCAGAGGAAATTATAACAGTAAAATGGAATGTCATAAAAGAGGCACTTAGAACAGTGAGTGCACTTTATTGTTATTATTATTACACACAGGCTTATAATCGATTATGCAAATTTAGTATTGATAAATATTTCGGAGCACTTATTGAACGTTCTTGTTTTATTGACAAGCATGGCAACAGAGCTTCAACAGAGCATGGCAGCAAATTGACAAAACAAAATTGCAAACACAGATTTCGCTTTCTATAAATGAGGTAAATACAATACAAGCTGAGCGCACAGCAATTTTATTCAATTTTTATTTGTGATTATTATTTATTTATATTATGTTTTATTCAATTACGATTTTATTTTAAAGCTTGTACTCCTAAATAAAGGGCATCATATCAGTTACTCATAAACATAATACACAATAAGCATATACAAAGCTGTGAACAGAGTAAGTACAATTCTCGGCACCCATTATTATTATTACTTAAGAACTTTGGACACGATTTGTCCAGTACCATGTGCAGACCTACACAGTTGACACTTAAAAAAGATTTAGTGTCACAGTTTTCGTGGTCAAACTACATTTTGGGAAAATTTTCTTCTTATTGTTAGTTGAATATGATCTTCGCAAATGTCCGAATTTCCAACACCCATAATAACACATGCATACACTCGTGCACGTAAACGTACGATGGTAAAGTGGAACTTTCAAAACACAAATGGATCCAAACACTATTTATCCATTTATCTTCCATTAGTCTTTTAAGTCTTCGCACAGACACGATTTCGCGTTTACAATGTAGGGAAACTAATATCTCCACTTCTTCAGTCTCCAAATCCATTTGTTTTACTAATCCCAGTTAAGGCCCCACACAGTGCTCTTTCTAAATGTCTGTGAAGCAGTGTTACAAAATAGCCAGCTATTACAATCGCGCGCTTTTAAAGATCCTAAGTTCAAATTCACATGTCATCAGCGTATACCACCAACCTAGTACTGTGTTCCGCATTACGCGTAGAAGCAACTTTCGTAACCAATAATAAAATGTTCATTCATATAAACCTCATTATTTTTAATTGTGTTAAAATCTAAGATCGACACCATAGCTACAACGACCACCAATCATAAATGATTGTAAGCCACTTACCATCTATTACAGTCTCATGTTGTATCTCCAATTTCATGAATAATTAATAGTACAATTACCGAAGATGGTTTTATTTCAATTAGTAAGTACTAATTGTTTCGCAAAAGTGGTCGTTAACTAAGGGAATCAGGAAAATTAGATGTGTAACTGACATTAACAAAAACCAGCGGTGGGTGCAATTAGATATTAATAAAGTATCAATATTATATAAGAACATGTAACAAAACAATACTAAAAAGACCATTTCAATGTGTCGTAATAACTATGCAATTTATTTAATGCGTGTATCCAATAATAATATAAAAGAAAACTGCAGCCAGCACAAAAGGAAATAAAAAAAACAGAGATTAAATAATTCATATGTAAGAATGCAATCTTTAGGTAAAAATTCTACAAAACGATCGAAAGAGAATTTCAAGAATAAAATTCCAATGCTTGGCTAAAACAGTACATAATTAGGTACATCAAAAAAGGCTTTGGACAGATTCATTAACAAAATAAATAAAAAATTGCTCTGCAATAAAGACAGCTTCAAATGGTAATAAAAAAAAATGTATTTTAAAGAACAGTCCATTTGTGCCCTCTTTAGTAACCAAATATTCATTCATGCTATCCTATAAAATTGGCCACTCTCATGAGTAGCATTTATGGCATAAATTCTCCTCATGCGAGTAGCGATAATCCCTCATACATAATGCTACTCTCAGCTTATCTTTTGTATATCTTCTCTCATTTAATCATGTATAGCTAAATATAGCTACAATAGTTTTATGTGTACAACAAAATATATAAATAAAATAAATAAATGAATATGCTTACATTTTTAATGATTTTATTAGTGGCAAAGGAGAAGACTACGCCTATTGGTAAGCATTGATTTTTAAACTGTAATAATTTTATGTTATTACTATGTCCTATGAGACCAAAGGCATTATATTCCATAAAACAGTAATAAATTCGAATTCGATTCTTCGAATCAATTAATAAATTCGATACTTTCAACTAAACTGGGAATATACCAAAGTCTGGAAGCAAGAAACGCAGAGCAAATAGTACACAGCTGTTCACAATGAAATCCATGACCTGATTACAATTTTCTGTGATAATTAATTGTAATATCCATTTTACAAGTGAAATGGGTATATGCTTATACTTATTTTAAGTATTGTAGTATTTTTACAAGTATAAAATACAATCGCATGTTCACCAGCTATACTCTGTTCACATATAAATTGCCTTACATTTACAAAGCGGAATTAATATAGTATGCTTGAACTAATTCATTATTTTATCGATAACATTTGCTTGAAAACTTATTTTCCCAAATTAAAATTATATAATAGGGAAGTAGGGGTTATAAGGGAGGTGAGACTTCCCTTTGTTTCTTTATTCAATTGAAGGGAAGAGGATGGGAATGGGCTCCAACACATTTGACTTTAGTAGTGCTCTGTGAGAGAGAGATAACTCAGCCAGTCAAGTACGCTCAGCACCTGTGAAATTGTCAGCATGCGGCCTACCATTCAATGTACAAAACAATGACACTTTCTAAAAATATTTTATATACAGACACAATTTTATTACATGCATAGGTACAGTTAAGTCAATACATAATTGTAAGGACTTTAAAAAGTGAAACTATATCATATTGTAAATGTTAAGTCTTTATTAAGTAATAAATCTAAACTAGGTTATAATTACCACAATAATTAAGTCTCTTTAGATATCCTTAGAATACAATAAGTAAACCCTAGAGTCAAAATCACAAAAGAATTTATCATACTATACCATCACTCTATGTCTTTCCACTGTATATAGGCTTCTGCCAAGGCTTGCCACATTACACAATCTTCTCATCCAGCCACCTTCGGCAAACTTCTTTGAGTTGTTGGTTCACTTAGCCAGAGGGGGTCCCACACGGTTTCTCGATAATTACACCAATAACAATACAAATTATACCATTTATAAAGAACACAATAAATACGTACCTTTATTACCAACTTGCATTGGATCGAGTGCCGCCCCACTTTGAAGAATGTTGTAGAGATTCTGATGATCCTCCTTGTATATTATGTCAAAAATATTTTTATTGAGCACATTTGCCTGAAATTTAATTTAGTCATTAATAATGATTAATCAATATAATATATATTATATGCCAGCTATATTTTTACTCAAAATAAAAAACATTACAAATAATAGGAAAATGTCTCAGTAAGGACTAAATTTTAATAGACTTTCTTTATCTTGATTCTATATACCAGACGGCAGATACATAAGCTACCCACTGATTATAACTAAAACTGGAACATCATTATGTTAACTAATTGCTAAACTTAAATTTAGATAGCTCTAAAGAAATCTGTCTCGCACATTAATTTTATAAATATTAGAATATTACTTTAATATGTACCGGATTGTGGCCAAGCAATGTTGTAATGCTTTCAGATACATAGTAGATCTGTCCACTCGCAGACATAACCATAACAAAACCCTCCAGTGCTTCTAATACCAAGTATGTGAACTCTTCATTTGAAAGAAACGATGGTTTCCAATCTTCTTGAACATCATGTGCTTGAGATCGAACTGTTACTTCTACAACAAAAAATAGTGTTATGCAGACATTATGCATAAAACTTGTTACCTCTATAACATACATCTTGTTATCATCCATTTGTCATGCAGAAAATATAGTGTAATGCTATTAATAAAAAAGTTCTGCTATAACAAAGAATTGAATTAAGTAAAATATTGTGCATAGAATGTTCACTCTTAAGAATATTCTGGGATATTCAATATATATCTTTATATCTTATTGAATATATATTTAATATATATTCAATAAGATATAAATATTTGTGGAAACAAAATCACTGCATAGTTAGTTCCACCCCTACCACCCTCACAATAAATACAAACATTAAATTTGCCATTAATTGTGTAATTGTAGAAGTGTTTGTTGGTCACCTAGGATTACTTAATCTACTCAAATTTACATTTCAGATCCTGCTATCATAATAATATCCTGAAAGCAGGTTGTTACTGACCTTTGTGATTCCTCAGGAAAGATATAGTGGATTTGAGTACACTAGACTTGTCCATCTTCCTATTGTTTATAGTTACCATAGAATTCAGTTCATTAATTAACATGTTAAACTGGTCACGTCGCTTCTTCTCACTTAAGTTACGGGTCCTCCTAGAAATAGTGAATATATAGAAATAATGTGCATCTTACAAAAGCAAATAAACTTGACTTTAGAGGGGTCCATGTAATATGATCGTGTAATACCTCTATAATCAGTACATAAAAATCACATTTGTTATTATAAGATTATGCAACCAAATTACTAATACATAGTTCAGATTTCTGGAGTCTGGTGTCATGTGCATAATATCACCACAAACAGCACACATCAAAAATTATATTTGAGTACCTAAGACCCTAAATCTTTGGAAGTGGTCATTCACTTGAATTGACACAATCTTCAGTAAGTACCTAGTTATGGTAACTTGTCAATGTATATGCCTCTCTAATACGACGTTTTAGTGTCCTCTTCAGCAGTAGTACAAAACTATGATGAAATTTCATTAGCCTGTATAATATGATGTTTAAACTCAAGGAACATACCTTTTTGCGTCATCTTTATCTTCTCCATCATCTTCCATACTCATGGTGCTCTTCTTCTTTATTACAAAAAATATAGATTTATATATTAAACCCTACAAGTGCAGTAGCGTTATTCTAACAGAGACTTATATGTTACACTGAAAATCAGCTTTGAGCGGGTGTTGAAATTTACAATTACAGTTCACATTACACTTTGTATTAGAATAAAAATTATTAAATAATGTATGAACTAGGTAGGTACTTGGACATTCGTTGACACTAAATCAAAATAAATGCACTTGAAAGTAATTTTCCACGCCTACTTTATAATGGCCACCACAAAAAACATTTTCACTGCCTACCAAGGGACAAATACGAAGACAATAGTTGACTACTCTTTTCATATATACGATCAATAAGTTTTCGACACAAGTCTTAACATCCACCTATAGATCATGTACACGTTTAATGGATGTTTGATCGGTGTAGTGGGTTTTTGACACGACCGCATAGAAAAGAAATCTTAATGTAAAAGAAAAAAAAATAATCACAAATGAGAGTAATAGGTTTTTTTTTCATAGAGATGTATGTACGATGACTTGAAACGCCACTATGGCCACTAGAATTTAGCGCTTCCGAAAAAAAAACAACTAAGGATGTGTAACAACGAAAAATTAAAAAAAATACAAATCAGATAGTAAATCTTTGAATATGTGTTTAATTATAAAAATTGTCCAAAATATAATTTTACTTTCTCGGAAAAGCGTCACATTATTATGTTAATACATAATATGTCATCAATATTATAAATAATATGACATTAATATGTCTCTTAGGTTTTCAGCCACAACAGACTATACATTGTTGAGAGTATTTTTAACCATGAAATTCAAATATGCATTGTAGTTGACAAACGAATTTATATTACTTTAATTATGTATTAATTTTTCGTCAGCCATCTAATTTCAGACATTTAACATCCTAAATTTGTCGCAACCGAACAAATAACGAATATATTGACACTTTAGTAGAGATATATTGAAAAGTATAGTAATGTAATACGAAGCAATGTACATTATTATACTTTATATTCGAAAAGTTACGACAAAATTATTGAAGTCGTAGAATGATTCTGAGTTCGGCGACTCTTTCACGAAACGCGTTATTGTTTTCAATCCATTCATTGGTTAAAATCCCTTCCTATTTCTCATTGGTCTCTTTTTGACTATTTGAATTCCAATTTAAGTAGAAATTAATAAAGTACCTATAAATAATACCTATAAATGATTTTTGGAGTCCCCCCCCCCCCCGGCCCTCCTCCTTAACGTGTGACGTAATTTATGGATGACCCCTAATCCATAAAATAGATTTAAAATGTTCTATGTGTGGATCTAACTTTCTTTTAAAAACTTGTGAAGAGCAGTCAAGTCTTGATGTTAACGCTGGAGCGGTATCAGGTGCAATCGTCACGGGAATTGGTCTTTCAAACCTAAATGAGCTCACAGCATCAATGAATTTACCTACAATGCCTTTTCGGTTATTTAGCAAAACACATGATGCTGTTTCTAACATGTGGAAGTCTGCTGCCGAACAAACGATGGCAAATGCTGCCAAACAAGAAGTAGAAGCTGCAACGTCTCGCGGTGATGTTAATAGCGTAGGTATTGCAATGATTGCAGTCGAAGCAGATGCATGTTGGGGTAAACGGTCTTATAAAAATAATTACTCGGCTCTTTCTGGTGTTGCTGCTATTATCGGGGAACATACTGGTAAAGTACTTCATATTGGCGTTCGCAATAAATATTGTGTAATTTGTGCCCGAGACAGCAAAAAAGGAGATGCTCCACGAACTCACAAATGTACAAAAAACCATTCGGGATCATCCACCAGCATGGAACAAGCTATATTAGTTGAGGGATTCAAGAATTCCATAAAAGAAAGGAATTTGATATATAAAACATTGATTGCAGACGGTGACTCTAATACATATAAAAGTATTTTGGAGAGTTGGCCTTATGCTGATGTGTCTATTCAAAAAATTGAATGTACAAACCACCTTTTAAGAAATTATAATGACAAAAATTTACTACTTCAAAAAGACACTACTATTCCTTTAGCTGAACGTAAACTTTTAACTGCCGACCGTCTAAGAAAGCTTCGGACTGCTGTTCGCTCTGCTATCAAACACAGAAAAGAACAAAATGAGGCTAGATTCAAATAAAATCCTAAATCTACAAAAAGACGTTATCAATAGTAACCAGCATATCTTTGGAAACCACTTACAATGTGATGATTACTACCATTGATGTACATATGTATTTAGAAGCTCACTGATTACTACTGTATAGAAGAAAGAAAAGCCTTTTGCACTGCTACACAAATAATCGTGTTGAGCAATTCAATAGTATTGTGGCCAAGGTGGTGGGCGGCAAAAGAGTGAACTTTTCATTAAAAGACTCTTACACTACTCGATGTCATGCTGCTGTAGTATCTTTTAATACCGGAAAACCACAGTACACATTATACAAATCTATCTATAACACGAGTCCAGGAAAATCGCTGAAACTTCTGGAAGCCAGAAGATGTGCGAAAAATACCCGTGAAGTTTAGTAAAGAATCGTTCAAGTTGTAGCCGCAAAAAAAAAAATTTTACTTGCATGGATGCCCATTACGGCAGTCAATGTGAACGTCCAGACATGAGTGTCGAAGACTACGAACGCGGAAAGTCACAATTTTTAAATAATTTAAAAGAACGGCAATAAAATAAAATTTTAATAAAAGGCATCTAGGTGTCATGAAATAGAGCGCGCCACTGTTTCAGTACAAGCTGAAAGCACGCTGTGGCTTGAACTAAGGAGATGCATACTCACCGCATCAATGTTTGGTAAAATTTGCAAAAGGCGATTATATCAAAATTCTGCTCCTTTGGTAAAATCTATTTTATATAGCTATAACTTAGACAGGGTGTAAGGGGTCCCAACCTACATCTCTGGGACCCAAGCCAACCTCACCGGCTCGTGGTGCACCCTGCCGACCAACGAACGAGGCTCTGGCGACCCGCCACCACGCACTGGACCAGCGCGGCGGGTTACGGTCCACCCCCCCCCCCCCCCACCCCTATGGCAGAAAAAGTAAAACAGCCCCAAGTTCCCGGCGGCTCCAGTCGCAACACCGGCGTGGACGACGGGCGCTGGTCGAGCGCTGGAGCCAGGGGTGCTAAGAATCTCCGGGCGGGATTCCACCGTCGAACGACCAGGGCTTTTAAAACGGATTACCGACGTAGGTTGTCACTGGTAACTTACAACACGCGCACTTTGAGGACAGACGAGAAGATCGCTGAGCTGGAAGAGGAGATATGCAAGTTGCACTGGTATATATTGGGGTTATCAGAAATCCGAAGAGAGGGGGAGGACACGATAACCCTGAAGTCCGGCAACTTGTTCTATTACCGGGAGGGCGACCAGCAGTCCCAAGGTGGTGTCGGGTTTATCGTCCACAAGTCCCTCGTAAATAATGTTGTAGCCATCACGAGTGTGTCGAGCAGGGTCGCGTACCTTATACTCAGAATATCCAAGAGATATTCGTTGAAGGTCATACAGGTCTACGCACCGACCTCGGCACACCCGGATAACGAAGTGGAAGCAATGTATGAGGACATTAGTAGAGCCATACATGCTTCGAAAACACACTACAATATTGTTATGGGGGAAAGAGGCGACGATGAGTTGAGAGTGGGGCAATTTGGATGTCGGCACCGGAACCACAGGGGCCAGAGGCTGGCCGACTTTCTTGAGAAAGAGGGACTCTTTATGATGAACTCTTTCTTCAAGAAGCCGCCTCATAGGAAGTGGACCTGGATGAGCCCCGACGGTTCCGTTAAAAATGAGATAGACTTCATTATGGCCACAAAGAGACAAATATTCAATGATGTCACCGTGATCCACAGGGTGAAAACCGGTAGTGATCACCGAATGGTTAGAGGCACATTGAATATAAACGTCAAGTTGGAAAGGTCCCGCCTGATGAAGTCTACGCTCCGACCTACTGCTGCCCACGTACAAAATCCCGAAAGCTTTCAGCTTAAATTGTCAAATCGCTTCGATTGCCTAGAGGATTGCGTTGCAGTGGACGATATCAACAACAGGTTGGTAGAAACTGTCCATACGGTGGGGTCTAAATTCTTCAGACATCGTCGAAGAGATGGACACCAAAAGCTCACCGACCACACCCTCGACCTCTTGGCGGAACGACGTTCGAAGACACTGCAGACTCCTGATGACGCGGAAGCATATCGGCAGCTCAATAGACGGATTCACCAGTCCTTGCGTCGACATCCGTCTCTTTAATACTAATCGTATTAAGGAGACGATAGAGCGGAATAAAGGCTCCAAAGTGTTCGCAAGAGACTTATCTATTGGACAGAGCCAGTTGACGAAGCTGAAGAGGGAGGAGGCACTGTCACTTCCGACAAACAAGAGGTACTGAGGGAGATCGAGAAGTTTTATGGACAGTTGTATACCTCGGTCGCTAAACCTGTTGGCAACTTGGCCAAAGACCCAAGAGCCAAGTTGACCCGACACTATACCGAAGACATCCCGAACATCAGCCTGTACGAGATTAGGATGGCCCTCAAACAGCTTAGAAACAACAAGGCGCCGGGTGATGACGGAATCACTTCAGAGCTTCTGAAAGCGGGTGGAACACCGGTACTGAAAGTCCTTCAGAAGCTCTTTAATTCCGTCTTGCTCGAAGGTATTACGCCGGAGGCATGGAACAGAAGCGTGGTGGTGCTCTTCTTCAAGAAAGGCGACAAGACCTTGTTGAAGAACTATAGGCCCATCTCGCTTCTGAGCCATGTTTATAAGCTATTTTCGAGGGTTATCACGAATCGTCTCGAGCGCAGGTTTGATGACTTCCAGCCTCCCGAACAAGCCGGTTTCCGAAAAGGCTATAGTACCATAGACCACATCCATACGCTGCGGCAAGTTATACAGAAGACCGAGGAGTATAACTTGCCATTATGCTTAGCGTTTGTGGACTATGAGAAAGACTTTGATTCGATCGAGACTTGGGCAGTGCTACAGTCCCTCCAGCGGTGCCATATTGACTATCGGTATATCGAAGTGTTGAAGTGTTTGTATAACAATGCCACCATGTCAGTCCGAATACAGGAAGGGAGCACGGAGCCGATTCCACTGCAGAGGGGTGTGAGACAAGGAGATATCATCTCTCCGAAGCTCTTCACCAATGTGATGGAAGACGCTTTCAAGCTCCTGGAATGGAAAGGACTCGGCATCAACGTTGATGGCGAATGCATCACTCACCTTCGATTTGCCGACGATATCGTGGTCATGGCAGAATCGCTGGAGGATCTTAGCACAATGCTCGGAGACCTCAATCGAGTTTCCCAACAGGTGGGCCTTAAAATGAACATGGACAAGACGAAAATCATGTCGAATGTCCATGTCGTGCCCACCCCAGTTTCAGTTGGGAGCTCGATTCTAGAAGTTGTTGACGAGTACGTCTACCTAGGCCAAACGGTCCAACTAGGTAGGTCCAACTTCGAGAAAGAGGTCAATCGACGAATCCAACTCGGCTGGGCAGCGTTCGGGAAGCTACGCAGCGTCTTCTCGTCCAAAATACCTCAGTGCTTGAAGACGAAGGTCTTCGACCAGTGTGTGTTGCCAGTGATGACCTACGGCACCGAGACGTGGTCTCTGACTATGGGCCTCATAAATAAGCTCACTGTCGCACAGCGAGCTATGGAGAGGGCTATGCTCGGGGTTTTCCTACGTGATCGAATCAGGAATGAGGAGATCCGTAGACGAACTAAAGTCACCGACATAGCCTCTCGGGTTAGCAAGCTGAAGTGGCAGTGGGCAGGGCATTCGAGCTATGCGAAGAACCGATGGCCGATGGGGTAGAGGGATTCTCGAATGGAGACCACGTACCGGCGGACGAAGCCGAGGACGTCCATCTGCTAGATGGACAGACGACCTCATAAAGGTTGCGGGCACCCGCTGGATGCAGGTCGCTGCCGATAGGTCTAAATGGCGGACAATGGGGGAGGCCTATGTCCAGCAGTGGACGTCCAAGGACTGAGAAGAAGTAAGTAACTTAGACAGTATAGCCTCAGTCAAACACGGTAGAGAGAACGAACGAAAAGCTTTGGCCCAACTTAGCGGCCAAGAAAATATAATAATAGAAAAATGTGGCCTTTTCATCGACGAAGAGTACTGTTTTCTAGGGGCATCACCTGATGGGTTTTGTGATGAAGGTCTGGTTGAAGTAAAGTGCCCTAGCTCAGCTTTTGGAATGGATCCTGTAACTGCCATTCAAGAAAAAAAATTAAAATATTTCAAGTTGGACAGTCGATCTCAAATCGTTCTGAACCCAAACCACAATTGGCATTTTCAAATTCAGGGTCAGTTGCACATTGCTAAAAAAACTATGTTTGTTTGCAGTGTGGACTGGTTCAGAATTTCCACTGAAAGTCGTGAGAGTCTACAGGGATGACGATTTTTGGAATGAAAAAATGTTACCAAAGTTAACTCAGTTTTACAATAGTTGTGTCTTACCAGAAGTCATAGATCCAAGAAAGTCTCGATCTATGCCTTTACGGCAAATATTTATTTAAGAGCTATTTAAAGTTAATTACGCGCTACAAGTTTCGGTAAATTCGAGTAGTTCCAGTGATTGTTTCGTCAGTCCGAAGTTGTTATTTATTATACTCTGATACTGGAATAAACATTTTGATCCAGTAAATTATTATGTCAGTGTAGTGTTATGCACATTACTATAGATTTTATTTTTATAACAGAGTAATAAACAATACTTTAATCAGTTATTTGTGGGTATCAGCTAATTAAGCAGTTGTATCTTGCATTTAGAACAAATTGTTTTATTTTAAACCTATAAATATTACATACCTATACTTCATTATTTTATAAAATGGTTTTTATTCAAAGTATCAAAACTTTTTTTCCATAGTTACGCTACAGAGACGGGGGCATAAACTATTGCCAGTCGCCTTGCGTTGTAATTACCTAAACTTGCATTGTAAGTCATTTTTGTGAAATGGCTCTTAATAAGAAGATAGATTTTTGTTGCAAGTTATATAGTAGATTTGTGCAAGACACTAAAGTTGGTAGATCTACAGAAAAGTTATTAGAGTTGGCAGCACTGATTCCCAGACACAAATTGAGCTGAGTTCCAAAACGTACATAAATATTTTTGTTAAAATAATTATAGTCCGTTTTAGACGTAGCCATAAATTTGAAAACAATTGACACATAGTTTTACTTTTAGAAAACACAAAAATGTCAAGACAAAAATTAACGAAATTTTTTAGTGTTTAGAAATAAATACAAACATGCAAAAGATCACTCAAAATTAACCCTAACAACGTTTTGTTATGTATTACAGTATGTTTTAATTTACTATTATTTTTTCATACAATGGGTACTACGGTACAGCCGAAAGTGCGTGCAGAATTTGATGAAGTGTGTAGGTTTTTTCTTAAGATTGATTCTAATTTTCCCAGTAATTTAAAACAAAGAAATACAGTAATCAAGTACACTAAGTTGCCAGACTTTGACTTCGATTCTAAAGGTACTAAATTGAGAATGTAAGAACAAGTGAACATATTAAACTCTTGCCTAAGATTAACCTATATTCTGATCTTACCTATTGTTTTGTCTAAATTATACTTTGTTTTATTAAATAATACATATTGAAATAGGTTATGGTAATAAATTGATGTCTAAGATTATTTTCCAATAAATAACAATGTTTTCTATGTTGACCAATTAAGCGCGGCTTATCCCAACACATCCACTAATACAGAAGAAAACAATTGTAGGTTCAAAGTCATATTAACTTGATAGTCAATTGACTGTCATATTGATAGTGACTTGATTTGATATTGACTTGATAGCTACACTCGTGTTCAGTTGTGACTGGTAGTCATCAACCTGTCATCAATATTTTGTAATGTAGGGTGCCAGGCTACATCAGAAATTTTGTAGGAATTTTACAACATTTCAAAAATGAGTCAGTTGCTCTCTATTGAAAATTAATACACTTTTAACAAGATTATAAAAATTATAGGTACTAGTCACTATACAAGATGGCACGCTCATACATTACTCCATGACCCTATGAAAAAAGTCCTGCCAACATCTTATAATAAACTCTTACACTTAATAAAAATATACAGGCAGACATCACCCACTTACCGCACTTGGCATTCCCTACCACTCTTGGGTGTGGAGGCGCTAGGAGGAGCTACAGGATGTGGTTCATATTGCTGCATTATAATAAGTTTTCTTTATGTTTAACAGCATCATGGTCACAGCAGAGTTACATCTTGCAGCCGCGTTTGCGTCGCATCATTGAGCTTGACGATCTTCGCTTGAATACAAGTCATTCACTAAAACCAGAATTTACAAATATGACCTCTGGTTATACAAAAAGAAAAATTGGTACCATAACTGAAGTTGAGGAAAATAATCTTCATCCAAAGTTTTGTATGTATTTTTTATAATAACTTTTTTATGAGTAGATGGTAGACAGACTTACAGTAAGTAAATTACTGTTTGGCAACATATGAGATCGGATTTACGATTAAGACTCAAATTTTAACCATAACAAATCTTACTTATAATTATAGTCTATTTATTTATTTCAAAAGAATTCAATTCAACTTTCACCTAACTGGCTTGTAAGGTATTGTAACAGTCACAATAATTCCGCTACTACCATGTATGTACGTGGTTGACAGAACAGGGTGGACAAGCTAATTTCAATGTATACATAGATAATTATGTATCAGAGTTGCAGGAATGATCTAAAACAAAAGAGAATACAACATTAAGACTTATTAATGTCAGTAGTTTATAATAGTAAATATATATGATAATAATAAATATATTTGATAAATATTAATGAACATATTTAAATATATTTATGTTTATAATTTAATATTGGTTTTTTCTTTTAATATTGGTGAACATTGGATGGTGGATACACATGTTAGTGGGATAGTCTCGAATTTTAGAGTTCTCTTTAAATTTTTGATCTAAAATAGGTACATTATATTGTTTTTAGTTATATCTAGTGGTGGTGGGTATTAAATTTGTGTAATATTTATTGAATAGTAAGATTTTACTATATTAAATATGCCTCCATATCTGAAACCTCCCAATCCCCCCAATGAACCGACTGTAGTAGACAACTCCAACATGGATTTTTCTTTGTCTATCGGAGAAGTCTCACAGGAAACCAACATACCAAATAGTACCCGTGAAAATTGTATTACTGGGAGAAAACGCCCCTTAGAGCAATCTGAGGATGCAATAAGCAGTAAAAGATCAGTCCCTGATGCTTCAATTCCGCTGGTGCACCAGTTTGAACAATAATCATAGAATTTACAATAGCAATGACAAGGTACTAGGGTTTCTGGTCGAGACTTCTCGAAGCGAGAATTCCCGGGAAATCTGGCCTTACTCGAAATGAGATAAAAGTGTTGAACAAATCGAGAAATCGCGTCTTGATTGTGGTTGTGCCCTTCCCTCCCGCGCGCCCCGCTGCCTGTTCGTTTGTTCCGTTCAGTTAGTCTCCCACTTAAATCCGGCGGCGCGGCGGAGCGCGTGTGTCGGAACTGTCGGAGCGGGACTCGCGCGACAATTTTAGTCGACAGCGACGTATTGAAAGTAAGTAAGTACCTAAGTTTTATTATAAATAAAATATATGGTTATAAATAAATGGGTCTTAAAAGTGTTCTTTGTTTCTGTTTATAGTTTTGATACTATTTTCGTACTAACGTTTTTATTTTTAAACTAACTTCAAAAATTAACCTCATTTAATGTTTTTTGGAATGTTTTTAACAGTTCCATAATGGAGTGGTCGAAAGTGTGGAAACATTTTTCTAAGGTCAAAGACGAAGCGTCCGCGCAATTCGTCCTAAATGTCCTAAAAAGATATTCATAAAAGGCTCAAATACAAGCAGGTTAGTAAGGCATTTTGGCATTTTTTTGCGATCAAAAAATCATTGATCGATTTGAATATGTCCTCAATGTGGAATGATGATAATATCGGCGTTCTGGAATCATTGTTGGGCGTCTTACATCCAGTAAAGTTTTCTGTTGAGGCTTTATCGAGAAAAGATGATATGAGAAAAGATATAATAGACTTGTTGATCAATAAACTAGAATCGATGGAAAACGATTTAGCCACAAAGTTTTTGGAACATCTTAAGAAGGAGATTAATGACAGGCGAAATGTTAACTTGATTTCTTTAATCAGGTACCTTCACAACCCAACGGCATTTCAGAATGATAATAAAAGAATTATACGCAGTTGTAGCAAAATGGCTTTGATCAAATTTACAGAAGAACTGTATAATAGATTATTTCCCAGCAGCTCAAATTCAGCCGAAGATGATTTAGTTGATTGTATTAGTAAAAAAAATATTTTTGTTTAATTAAAAGACTGTGTAATTAAAACTTCTACTTATTTATAGGAAGAAAGATAAAGATTGTTTTTAAAAAGATACTTCAGGTACCTACTATTTGTTTAATTAAAAGACTGTGTGATTAATATTTTTACTTACCTCAGGAAGGAAGCTGAGATACATATTCAAAGTACTTACTTTTTAATAAAAAGACAAATTAAAAGTTTTATAGGAAGATACTCAAAGTTTAATTTAGTTAATTTTTTTAGAAAAATGTGTAAGTAATTAAAATTTTAATTTAAACAAGACTGAATAAATAATAAATGTTGATGATTATTAATAAGCGTAATTTTATTTTGCATTTAATTAACAATTTTATGTTTATTTAAAAGTTTTAAAAATTACTCGAAAATTCGAGAATTCCCGGGAATTCCTAGTCGAGAATTTTCGAGTCCCGAGAAATAAAATAAGTCGAGAAATCAGAAACCCTACAAGGGACCTTATATTGTTCATGTTTCTGGGAAGGAGGATGATCCTTTGGCAGGAACCGTACTGTGTAAGCTGATTAAGTTTGGCCGTTTCCTTATAGTCAATCAATTCAAGAACATAATAAAAGATGGAGTGAAGAGAGTTGGTCGCAACAGGATTTCAGTGGAATTTTTAGTAATAATCATAGTTCAAACTGGAATGCATGTACACCAGCGGAATTGAAGCTTCAGGGACTGATTATTTACTGCTTATTGCAATCTCAGATTGCTCTAAGGGGCGTTTTCTCCCAGATATACAATTTTTACGGGTAGTATTTGGTATATTAGCTTTCTGTGAGACCTCTCCCACAGACAGAAAGATCCATGTTCACTTTGTCTACCACTGTCGGTTCATTGTGGGGATCGGGGGCTTCGAATTAGGAGGCATGTATACTAATATAATAAAGAGAGAGTGCGAATTTTGTGAGTTTGTGTGTATGTGGAGGGTAATCTCCGGAACTACTGCACCTATTTGAAAAAAAAAACTTATAAACCGAAGCGAAACGAGGGCGGGTCACTAGTATTTAATAAAAAAAAAACTTACTATTCAATAAATATTACATAAATTTAACATCCACCACCACTAGATATAAACAAAAACAATATAATCTGCTAATTATAGATAAAAAATTTAAAGGAAACAAAAATTTGAGACTATCACGTGTATCCACCAACCAATAATTTATGATAATTAATTATAAATAATTAATTTATGAGGGCCACACTGAAAGTTTCCAGAATGAATAAGAAAAAAAATACAATGAATGGTCAATAATCAATTTATTGTTTCTCAAAATATTCTCAGTGAGCGTCAATACACTTTTTCATATGAATAAACTAATTTCCTCATTTATTCCACTCCTCCATGGTGACCTCGGAAACATGTTTTTCATACTCTTCGACAGCCTCTCTGACGATGAAAATCGTTGACCGCGTAATTGGTTTTTAATTTTTGGAAACAAGAAGTAGTCACAAGGTGCCAAGTCGGGACTGTATGGAGGATGGCTCATGAGTTTACGTTTTTCGCATTCAAAAAGTGGTTCGTCTATTTGGACGCGTGAGAGCTGGCATTGTCATAGTGCAAGATTATGCGGCATTTACGGTTGTTTTTACGGAGTTCGTCAATAACTTCCGGCAAGCAAATGATCGTGTACCAATCAGCATTCACGGTACGATGAATCTCCAAAGCATCAGTAGCCACGTGCACAGATTTTCTAAAAAAGAAGCGATCATCTGCTTCGCGGCACTTTGAACATGCGCCATTATGGTAGGATTCGGCTCATCTTGAAATACCCAAATGGTCGATAGCTACTTTGTTTCGGGGCCGTAGCTGTAAATCCATGTTTCGTCATCTGTCATTTCTATGTCGTCATTTGTCGTCATGTTCGTCATTACTATGTTCCACACCAAATTTGACGCCCATTCGTTGAATCTGGCATGGCATTGTGATGTGTCATATGCATATATAAAAACTTACCTTACAAAGTAGAATCGCTCGGCGCTCATGGTTAAACCGCCACGCGTGCGCCGGCCGTCTCGATGCACAGGAGTTCTGCGCATGCGCCGCGCCGCCGCAGCAGTCGAGAGTCTCCTACCTAACGGTTGCACGAACTTACGCTCTGGCTATTAGGCCGGGATTCCATTGTGCCGGTAGCTTGCACGAAAGTTGTAAGTAAGTAAGCACAATGGAAACATGTATGTGCATGTGACGGTAAACCTGCGCGTAAGTAAATTAATAAATAGCGCACTACGCTATTCGCGCCGGTTGCTTACGCGCAGGTTCCACATTCGCGCATGTAGAGTGCACGGTGGAAACGTCTACTTACACTTGTGTATGCAAGTCACTTACATATACCGTTTGCAACTGGACTCGTTTTTTGCGTTAAAATATGAAATTCAATATGTCAAAGTGGGGCACGGACAAAACAATTACATTAATCGAGGTGTACCGAAATCATGAGTGTCTGGGACATACAAAACATTCTTTACAAAAATAGAGACGCCCGTGATACATCATATCGTGAAATTATCGATTCTATGGATAAACATGGCGTGAAAATGACTATGAACGAAGTAAAAGCAAAAATAATATCTCTGCGAAATACATTTTTCGGCGAAATAAAAAAAATCGAAAATTCTAAGAAAACGGGCAGCGGTACCAGTGATGTGTATGTAAAGAAATTATCGTGGTTTGAAGCAATGAGTTTTGTCAGAAATGAGGCAGATAAATGAAAGTACGGTAAGTTACATTTATATTTTATTTGTTACTTAATAGTTTACATTTACTTACGTTATTATAGAGTTAGGTATTTTAATTAAAAAATCATCCTGTCTTGCCACAGTATAGCACCTTCGTTAGAGAAATAGTTAGCTAAGCTATCTCTCACTTGTGTTGCATTTCGAGAAATATTTCCCATTGTTCTTGGTATTGACTGGATTGCTCCATGGCGGGTGATATTTCTCCAAGTTCCCAAAGTTACTTCTCCTGTGATGGAATTTTCTTGATCTACGAAATTTGGTGTAATATACGTATTAGAATTCTGTCTTAACCAATTGTGTAACATGCAACATGTTTTAATAATTTTGTCAACGGTATTTACTTGTATTTGACGGTATTTGGCGATAGGGCGCTCAAGTATGTGCCATTTAGAAACTAGCGCTCCAAAAGAATTTTCTACTACCTTTCTTGCTCTTGATAAGCGGTAGTTGAATATTTTTTGCTGGTATGTTAGGCCTGACCGTCGAGTGTATGGCTTCATCAAATAAGATTTCAAGGGAAAAGCTGCATCACCAAGCACAACCATATCATGTGGTTGATTCAAACTATTTCCTTCTAATAGTGTACGAAGACTTGAATGCGCGAATATCGTTCCATCTGCAGTTTTTCCATAGTGTCCAACATTAATGTACCTGAAATTTAGGTTGCTATCGCACAAACCAAACAATACAATACTAAAATTTCCTTTGTAGTCATAGTATAACAAACCACTATGAGGTGGGCATCGTAGAACAACATGTTTGCCGTCGATCGCTCCACCACAATTAGGAAAATCACACCGTTCTTGAAATCCCTCAATTATTGCATTCCATTCTCCTGTAGTGTTTGGTAACTGAAAGAAATAAAACTTTTTTTTTTCATTTCAGTCTGCAGCAAGTGACAGTTCAGTTGCAAGCGAAGAACAATCATTCACACCAGATTCACTACACACAGCCACCACCCGAAGAGATAGTGCGTCAGAGAGTAGTCGCTCTGTACCATACAATCGACGACTAGGTATAAGCAGCCAAACAGTTAATAATCCTTTGATGGCAGCAGTAAACGAACTAAAACTAATTTCAGCTAATCAACCAAACGAATTTGATGCATTCGGACAAAATGTCTCCCTACAACTTCAGAAGCTGCCACTTATTTATGCACTAGAAACACAAGAAATGATAGTAAAAATCCTGAAGGAGCAGCGCATAAAGGCATTACGCGATACCCAAGTACAATCTAGTATTCCAGATAACACAGGACTATCTTTACAAGGGACTCAAGTACAACTAAGTATTTCAGATGATGCTCTTCCTCCTGTACTTGATATACCTTATAATAATCCTTGGATGGAAAAAAACAGCAATACCTCTGGCCCTGGAACATCCGGATTACAGAAATCAATATTAGAGCAAGCTATTGAAAGCATTAGAGATGATGATTATTATGATGAATAGAGTTAAGTTTGATTACACATCATAAATTGATTTCACTCTCACCTTGACATATTTCTTCAATGCGCTATATATGGTATCACACACATCAGGAATAAACTTAGATATGCTGCATTTAGGAACTCTATATAAATATTCCAAAGACTGAAATGTATCACCTGTAGCAAGATATCTTAATGTTATTTGCAACTTTAAAGCTGCTGGCAAAGCGTTTCTGAATATTGTATCCGTCTTGATAATTCTTGGTGACACCATTACTAATAATTCTTTAAATTTAGTTTCATTCATTCTTAGATGATTTTCGTAGCTTAGCTCATCTTCAGTGGCCAGTTCGCGTAATAGAGTGTTTGAGGCACCAAAACAAGGTCTTCTTTGAATCCAATCTCTGACCCATTGCTGAGGCTTTTTGCGACAACGCTTTTTTGTGTTCTTTAACGCATAAATAATCATTTTGACCACTACTCGGTGTGCAGCTAACACCACTTCAGGCCTTGCCACCATAACGAAAAATGTGAGGTAGGTTTCCAGGTAACTTACGCGCAGATAACAATCACGCCAGTATGACGTCTAACTTACACTCAAGCTACCGGCCCAATGGAATCCCGGCCTTATTTATACTTCAATACAAGTTCCGTCGTCCTTACATATTAACTATATAACCACAATACGTGAAATGTGTATTAAGTATAAAGTGACAATAACAAACATTAAATATAAACTCGATAAAGTGATTTACTATCTAAATACCTCACCTTACCCCCATAGAATTGCACCAAGTGACGCGTTCCGTTTTTTGAGTCTCAGTAAATTGTGTGGGATCCACCGTGAGCACAGCTTTCGCACAGCCAAATGTTTGTGTAAGATTGATTGTATCTGACTCATGCCTATGCCTAAAGACGCGTATAGACATCAGGAGGCATGCGCCGCGAATGGTTCGCCACACATGCCTCAGCCTGAGGCATGCGTCGTACAAAAATGCATCCGTCCGAACGGCACATGCTCAGGGTGAGCACGCAAACAACCACGCTGCTCTCATCGCACGAATTACTGGAACGTGCGTATGCGGCGAATGATCACAATGAGCACCCACCTCCATACAGCCTGTAGTATGTGTGGCGAACCATTCGCGGCGCATGCCTTGTGATGTCTATACACGCCTTAAGGATACCTGAATCTCTGGGTAGGTCACATGCCTGTCTGTTTCGATCATATGGCGCACAGCATCGATGTTTTTGTTCTTGACAGCGGTGGACGGGCGACTCTCACAAAATTTGTCACTGAGATTGACACGACCGCGCTTGAATTCTGCAAAGCAGCTGTAAATTGTTGTCTTGCTTGGTGCTTCATCGCCAAACGCAGTTTGGAGCCGAGCGAGGCTCTGCTGAGCTGTCAAATTACACTTAAATTCGTAGAAAATCATACAGCAAAAATTTTCACGAGTTAAATCCATAGTAATGCAAACAAGCAATTTTTAAAATGACGCCACAATGAAAAACAAATTACTGTTAGATGAAACAAACTTTATTCTACAGCCAAAGAGTTCCATTTTCAAATATTGTAATAACTTTTTAAATATTGTTTATGTATGTGGCCAATTCCGGAAATTTTCAGTGTGACCTATGTTATATTTTATGTCAGAAATTGACATGTGTCATTGATATGAGAATAAACGAGATGACACATAGGTATAGACCTACACACGTAACTTTGCCGGTGGTCAATTTAGTAACTAAATTTCACATTAATATTTAGGAAATAATTTAATTAAATAATTACATTTAGGAATCCATAAAGTATTGAACGTAACATCTTGCTTAAAATATCAATGATCTTACACCCATAAATTGAGTAATATGTTTATAATAGTAATACTGTCGTCGATAGCAACGACATCTTCCATTGGCAAAGTTATGTGTGTAGGTCTGTACATTGTGATGTTCTGGGACGTATATATTATGATCTCCATCAATAGCACTTCATCTGCCCCTTCCCCCCATGCGCTAATAGTCGTCGTGCTTAAGGCGACTACTGATACTGCCATCAATCAGAAGAAAAAACACATTATATTTTTTATCAAAGAAACCTGGTTGGCAACTTCTTGGGGATGTGGGGTGAAACAGAGGGGTTCATTAAAAGCTCAAATTTGAAATTTAAGTATAACATAATAAGAATGTTCCATTTTCAAAACACATGAATAAAAGAGTTTCGAGAGCTACTGAACATAGAACACTATTAGACTAACCTGCCGTTAGAGCTTGTATCACATATCTAAAAATGTATTCTCAAATCAATGACATGTGCTTGTGCACTTTAGTTGTAATGTAGTCTCTTTACTTGAGATGATTGCAAGTTAAAGTACCTACTTATTTATGTCTGTGTCCAAACTATTCCTAATCGTTGAAATTGAAACCATGGATTGGTTTCATGATACTGAGTTCATAAAAAAATCACAAATCTTTCTTGACAAAAATTCAGTTTTTATTTTATACCAAATATTCCATATAAATTTGCTAATTACTCAAATTGCTCAGAGAGTCCTTAGCTAATCCCATAGGCGCCTGCCATGTAAAATTATAGTTTAGTTTTGGGACCTTAATTTTTGCACCAGGGCCCTAGGCCCACCTAGCTATGCCACTGACGGAAATAAATGGGACACTGATTAAATTGATGACCATTCATATGACCATCCTAAGTAATCTTCCTAATTACTAAGGATAATGGTATGTGAAAATATTTTGAAAAATATTTATTTTATTTTACAGCTAAAGAAGTGAATAAATATAATAAAAACAAAACTGCAGGACTTAATGAAAAAACATGTTCACAAAGGACTGTCACATCGTCTAGATTAAGTATATCTTCTAAATGTGAGTACTAATGCCTGTTTATACATAGTTAGATACTGGAAAGCTATTTGCTACCTTTTGGAACGCTATAATATCACTACAACAAAGAAAAAAACGAATGTAGTGCCACTGGCATTATGTATTTTGACATGCAGATCACAAAAATAATACCCGTTTTACTGTGCGACCCACCAATTTTACGTAAATCCATTTTTTCAAAATGGCGGTCAGCTCAATACAAAGCTAGAAATTGTAGTATTTGTATTAATTGTTTTGCATGTAACTTGGTTAAATTTTATTTGTGTCGCTTTGTTGTGGAGAAAATTTGTTTACCAGAAATATATAGTTATGGAATGGCGTTCTGTAAATGACCTAGATAAATAAGTTACGTCACGTAGCCCTGAGAGAAACCTGTGACAATCTAGCATTTATTTTGGACAGAATAAAATACAAGGATCATTAGTGGCTCATATGTGCAGATTTGAAAGTCGTAGCTATTCTAAGCGGATTGCAAAGTGGTTATTCAAAGTTCATGTGTTTCCTCTGCACATGGTACAGCAGGATGAAATCAGAGCATTACACAAGGAGAATTGGGCCACCACGAGAAACGTATAAACTTGGTTCTCATAACGTCATTCATGAACCTCTTGTTGAGACGAGAAAATCATCTTACCAAATCTTCACATCAAGCTTGGCATCACGAAGCAGTTTGTTAAGGCGTTAGATCATAACAAGCCAGCTTTTCAGTATTGAAGAACAAGTTTCCTAAGATCAGTGTTGCCTAAATTAAGGAAGGCATTTTTGTAGGGCCACAGGGCCACAAATACGAGAACTGATGCTGGATGAGACGTTTGCTGCTACAATGGATAACCATGAACTTACAGCGTGCGGTGCATTCAAGCAGGTCTGGCCAAAGATAAAGCAGTAAAATTACGCTGCATCAGTAGACGGATTGATCCAATCTTATCAACAACTGGGCTGCAACATGTCACTCAAGCTCCACTTTCTTCATTCTTATCTTTCCTTTTTCCCAGAGAATGGAGATGTCAGTGATGAACATGGTGAGTGCTTTCATCAGAGTATTGCCAGAATGGAAAACAGATACAAGGGAAAGTGGAGCCCTGCGATGCTTGCGGAATTCTGCTGGAATTTACAGCGTGATAAACCTAATGCTGCATACAAACGCAAGGCTAATATCAATTAAATCGCTATAAACAATTTATGTTCTGGTTCTTAAACAATTATTCTAATCATCTGTGTCATTTATAATATAATATCACAGTATAATAGATCGGGGAGAAAGTCTTTTCGTATTTTGTATGTATGAAGTTGTAATCCAATATCTTTAATTGAACTGTTTGTACCTGGCTGGTTATGATGGTTATGATACCATTAAAAAGGTAACATTTAAAAAAAGAAATAAAAAATAAAAAACTGCTTCCCGCCATTTTTCAATTGTTTTTCTGTCCAAGAAAATGAGTGAATCTAACGAAGAAATTCGATACATTTTAAAGTTTTATTACACAATAGGGAAAAATGCGACACAAGCCGCGAAAAAAATTTGTGTCGTTTATGGACCTAATGCAGTGTCAGTAAGAGTAACACAAAATAGGTTTATGCGTTTTCAGTCAGGAAATCTTAATGTTAAAGATGCAGTTCGTTCTGGTCGCCCTGTTACCGATAAAGTTGATGCCATTTGTGAAAAAGTGCAGCAAGATCGGCATATAAGTAGTTACGACATTGCTGATGAACTGGGCATTGATCACAAAACAGTTTTGACTCATTTGAAAAAGTTTGGATTCACAAAAAAGCTCTATATTAGGGTACTACACGAGCTCACTGAAAGAAATTAATGAACCGTGTTCTCGTTTGCGATTCTCTATTAAAACGCAATGAAACTGACCCATTTTTGAAAAGATTGATCACTGGTGATGAGCAGTGGATCACTTACGACAAGAACGTGCGGAAAAGATCATGGTCTAAATGCGGCCAAGCTTCACAGACTGTGGCGAAACCCGGATTAACGCGCAATAAGGTGATGTTGTGTGTGTGGTGGGATTTTAAGAGCATCGTTCATTATGAGCTTTTACCGCCGGGCAAAACCATCGATTCGGATCTGCACTGCCAGCAGCTGATGTGAGACTAAAGCAAGAAATTGAGAAAATTTCATCATGATAATGCCAGACCACACACACCTTTGGCCACTCAGCAAAAATTGAAAGAGCTTGGTTGGGAAGTGTTGATGCATCCACCATATAGCCCTGACCTTGCGCCCTCAGATTTACACTTGTTTCGATCTCTTCAGAATTCTTTAGGTAGTGTAAGGTTGACATTAAGAGAGGACTGTCAAAACTACTTGTCGCAAGTTTTTGACCAAAA
Source organism: Sesia apiformis (assembly GCA_914767545.1). NCBI lineage: Eukaryota > Metazoa > Arthropoda > Insecta > Lepidoptera > Sesiidae > Sesia > Sesia apiformis. The sequence continues at coordinate 11,067,446 of OU611947.1, read as the reverse complement.
TTCTCAAAATTTCTACAGCAACGGGATCATGTCACTACCTACAAGATGGCAACAAGTTATAGAACAAAACGGCACATATGTATTATAATTAAATGTAATTAAACTTAAAAAAATGTCTTCAATTTGTATATAAAATACGAAGAAACTTTTCTCCCGACCTTCTATTTAGTGATTTGATGTGACTTGACATTAATAAACATGTTTAGCAGGCTTTTAGTATACATCAGATAATGCCATTGTTACAGTTCTTCATACCGTTTGAACAAGGAAACGTGACGTGCCGCAGCAAAACAGAATATAGATTTGGAATCAGCACGTTTGATTTAGTAAAGATTGATTTAGTAGCAAACTGTTCGCTGTTTTTTTTCCAAAGTTAAAGTTTGTTGTACAGTGTATTGGAAAGCTATCTATTTCCACAGCTATCTGAATTCCTAAAGTCAACAAAATTAACAAACAACAATTAATTCTGTACAATATGGTGCATAAAGAGTAAATAAATAAATAATTAAATTAATTTTTCATTTGAACTTATCAATTGAACTTGGCACTGAATTCCTAAATTCCTGAACTCTTGAAGTTTTTATATTAAAGTCTCTAATTTGTATTACTAAACAGTTCTCAAAGATGTATATTTGCATGTGTTTGCAATGAGATTGAAGTACTTGAATTTGAACTAGCACTGACTGTTGACATTAACATGACATGGACGCTACATATAGAAAATGTGTGTACTAAATTACATTCCATTCTAGGTAAATTCTATAATTGCAATATGCAGTAAATAGAGCCACAATGTACATGATTTACTATGCATTAGTAGGACTCGATAGTTTTGTACAGACTGACTAGATATGGTCTCTCATTTCGGACTCACCTAGACAAAATAAGACAGATGCAAATTCGTTTTCTGAAATACCTCGTCGACAAAAAAACGATGTAAATCCGTGTAAAATAATCGCAATGTAAGAGAAGGTTAATATGTTAATTGCTTTGGAACAATTTGGCTCCAATGAGTTTAAAAACATTGTCAATGCTCAGACTTTACAATTATTATGGCAAAAGAACACGACCTATATTTATAGTATAGTACCTAAATTTAAAAATAAATAACCTTTAGATTTAAAAATTAAAAATATGTCAAAAGCTGTCTTCAAGAATAAATTAAAAAACATTGATTAGAAATATTCGAAATACACTTAAAAACTAAATCAAAGTTTATATAACACTAGCAAAACCCGACAGACGCTGTCCTGCCTGTGTATATTTATTTATCTCTGTATATAAAATCACAAATTATTCTGTTTTGCCATCGATATGATTTTTACGATCGATTGAACAGTGTAGAAGTTGATGTGCTACAGCGCCATCTAATGGCGAGTTATAACAAAGTCGATAGCTCGAAAATATTCTCCTTGCTCAAATACCTATGTATACCAATTTACATGGCGATCGGTTGAACGGTATAGAAGTTGATGTGCTGCGAGTGGATAGCATAAAAACCTCCATGAAAAAATACATATATGTGCCAACTTTCATGGTGATAGGTCAAACGGTGTCGAAATCTATTAACATCAGATACACCAACATCCATTTTTATATACATATATAGATTAGTACCTAAACAAAAATGTTAACGAAGTTTATAACATACATAATATATTGTTCATAAATACATATAATTGTACAATAGACTGCACTACAGTTAGTTTCAGCAGGGAGCAGTTCTGCTGACAACCTGTTCTGCAGTTTGGCAGATATTACTATGTGATATTATTGTATAAATAGTTTTGTTACGTGGTTAAAATAAAATAATACTGTGGTGCGAGCACATTTTAATACACTATTAAACTATTATTTATTCTTGTATAAAAGAATAAAGTGCTGAAAATAGATTGTGAAAGAATGTTCATTGTTTTGACAGTAGAAATTTCAATATCAAGAGATAGACAGTGATTGTTTAAGAACTCTATGCACAGAATAGTTGTATTCTATACACACTTAGGACTCTGACATGTACTGACATATTTTATACTAGCCACCCGCCCTCGCTTCGCTTCAGTTTATTGATTTTTTTTCAAAATTTCAAAATAAAATATAGCCTATATTAAACACGGATAATGTAGCTTCCTATTTGTGAAAGAATTTTTGAAATCGGTTCAGTAGTTCCAGAGATTACCTCCAACATACCTACAGACACACAATTTTACCTCTTTATTATATTAGTATAGATAGTATAGACTAGTGGTGCTTGCGACTTCGTTCACGCGAACTTTACAGTAATTCCCGTGGGAACCTATACTGGATTTGGATAAAAAGTACTTTAAATGTTAACCCAGCACATGAACTAAAACTATACCAAGTTTCATTAAAATTCGTCTTGTAGTGTTTGTGAATTTTTTTACAGACATCTTCTAAAGTCTATCTGTTCAGACAGATAGACAAAAGTTCCAAAAAATGCTGTTTTGGGCTCATTGTTGTTCTAAAATTATCGTTTTGGGTACGTTTCGTACATAGTGTACACTGAAATGATTTTTTAAAAAATATTTAATGTACATACTGGCTTGCTTAAGATTTTATTATATGTATAGATATAGATATAGCCTCAGATTTTTTAATGTTTATTTTGTGTTTACTTTGAATATCTTTTTGCTATTATATGTAATTGTTTGGTCATCATTTCAATTTCAGGTTCTAAAAATACTAAACCAGATGTGAAAATAAATGCAGTGGATGGAAATGCATCCTGTAGGAGTAAGTAACAAATTATTTAATAAAATAGGAATAAAAACACATTAATGCCGAGAGCGTGGACTGCCCCTATACTGAGGCACTGGACAAGGGCACATACAAGTATCAGTGGCATTGTATAGTGTCTCTTTATATTTATACTTTTATGTGTATATGGAACCCAGGGAGAGAAACCGGCGGACGATATGCGCGAGATCGAGCAGCACCGCCTTCTGTATGTTTGCTGAGACCCAGCCGCCACGGAAACCCAACCGCCTCAGGTTGGTCTCGAGGCTGGTGGTGATTAAGCCGTTTATAAACAAGACGACTGGGGTGATTTCAGTCGACATGACGCCCCACGTGTTTTTTGACCTCGTGCGCTAAGTCGAGATACTTTTTTTCTCGGTTTCGGCTTTCACAAGGCCTTCGTCATAAGGGCCGTTGATGTCCACTAAAAATACCCGAGACTGTGCCCGGTCCGTCAAAACGATATCAAGCTTATTCGCACGAATGGTCCTGTCCGTGATGACGGTTTCAGTAGAGCTTTGCGCGGTCGTTTTCGGGCACCCGCTCCGGTGTATACTAGGTTGATCAATAAGTGTCTGGAATCAGATACTTTACATTAAATTATAGGAATGCATTCTATTTCATTCGAATCCTAAATTCAGTAGTAGCCACTTAGCCAGTGCTAAAAGAATTAAAAAATAAAAACTGTCACTAAAGTAGAGTCAATGTAATAGGCCACTTTTGACAAATGTCAAACTGGTTGTCATAGTGAGGTAATCTAACAACAATTATCGATTAAAGACAAAAATCGAATTCACGTTATCCGCAGCCGTCATTCGCTCGCCTAGAAGACTAAAGATCGTACTCCACTGCCCCATACGTGTCTCGAGAAAGAATCGATACAGCTCGAGGATCCTCAAGAGCCATGAATGGGAGACCGAGTCGAATGTCTTCTTGTAGTCTATCCAGGCGGCGGAAAAGTTACTGCGATTGCATCTGACCAAGTTGCCGGCAACCGCGTCAATGAGGAACAGCTCCTTGCTACCGCGGCTACGGCCCCTACATGCGTTCTGAGTCTCCGAGATAATTATTTTTCACGATATGACCTTGGAGAAAGGTCAGAACGGATATGAGTGTCTTGTACGAGTATATTGTACAAAAACATGTAATAGGACGGTATTTTAATGGATCTGCGGTAGCTTTACTCTTCAGGGCTATATGAGTGACTTCTGTGGGTAAGAAGTTCAGGAGGGTCCCACCCTCAAGCGCCAACTGAAATTGTCCTACCAGTAATGCTGCAGTCTGTCCGTACCCGGACTTTATCAGGTCGGGGCCCTATGGACTGAAGCAGTTACGTCTTCTTCGGATATGCTTATGGGGTTCATCGGCGTTATCTCGGCGCCTGCTTCCTCGACAACCTGCATCCACGAGCTCTCTGTATGAATAACAGGGTGCGACGGTCTAGGTCCTGCCATTCTATTTCTGGGACACTCCAACTTCTTATAGAACTTCTTTTAGCTGATTATTATTATTAATACATAGAAAATACTTTTCGAAAAATACAGGATGTGTCTGAACCTTTCCCGAAATCTGAAACTGTGGATTTTACTCATTAATGTGAGTTAATATTTTTTTTTATTGGAATAAAACGGCAGTTGAGCATACAGTCCGTCTGGTGGTAAATGGATACTGTCACCCATGGACATCCGCGGTATATGCCAACTTCAGTCCAGAATGACAAACGTTGGCAGGCCCAGGATGTGCTGTGTACCTTTTAAGATGAACATATTCTTTTCTAGAAGTATAATTTTTTTCACCTCTGGTACTTAGCAAATTTGTATAAAAAATTGGATACAAACTAAATGGAATAGAAATTGAATAAAAATCTTTTTTTTTTCCAAAAAAAAATCATACAATTTTCATGTCAATTAACTCAAAATCATGGACAGAATCCATGGTTTCAGGTTTCAGTAAAAGTTCGAACCCAACCTGTTTATCGTTTTGTTAATTATCCGTTTTTCTTTTTTTTTATAGAAACAATGCGTAACCCAAAAAATGTAAGTGTGCCACCTCTCAACTTGGGCAAGAAATTACTGGCGCCAAATGAAAGTGAGAAAGAAATAATATGTGTAATTAAGAATCAATTTTCTAAAGATGTTATATCAATGAAAGATTCTCCCCAGAGACCTGGAGTGAACCGTACAAAGCCGCCATCTCAAAGCAAAACTAAAGTAACACTTTCAAAAGAAATCCAAATGAGAAATAAACCAGTAACAGTAATACATGTGCCACTTGAAATAGAATCTGAACAGTCCGCTGAACCAGTAACAGTAATACATGTACCACTTGAAATAGAATCTGAACAGTCCACCGAACCAGTAGTCAGCAAAACTTCAACAGATCAGCTAAATCAAAAGGATTGTGGCACTGAAATAGACTTAATTATACATACTAAAGAAGACGTGAATATAACCACAAATCTTCAACCCATAACAGGGGAAAAAATGTGTGAAGTTGATAATTATTCACTTAAATATTATAAATGTATTGAAGATGCCACTCAAACGGAAACAATAATTAAAAAATCACTGGGAAGTTTAGATGTACCAAATGTTACATTAATAAAGGACAAAAGTGATATATCCAAAGAAGATGTAGTCAAGTTAAGTAGTAAATCTTTACCAAACCTTAAAATTCCCACTTTTAAAGTAACTTCTTCTAATAAAGCTGAAGAGGAAATTGATGAAACAAAATACAGCAGAAGTCCTCCTTACATTATAGGTCGAGCGACCGTCACATACACAACAAAACAAAAAATTGACTTTCATGTTGTTGGTAGTAATGAAGACACTACTTCTGAAGAAGTTTTTCCTAGTCAGTTATCATATCCAATAAACGTAGTGTCGGTATTCAAAACAGAATTTAAAAAGGAAGATAATAAGGTTGAGGAAACAAAAAAGAAATGCAGTAAAGAGGATGTCTTTAAGGCAGACTTTTCAAATCACCTAAATGAACCCAAGTCTTTTAATTGTCCATACGCTTTTAATACAAATAAATTAGTGAAACCGTCGGATATAATCAGTACAATAAGCGTTAATAACGACTATATTTGTGAGCAGTTCCAGCGGGAACTTAATTTTATTGATTCATTTTTTGAATCATTGCAATATTTAGAAAGTTGTTCCCTTACATCAAGCTTCAATCCATCAAATAGGGAGAAGTCGATTCATAATGCAGAATTGGATTTGAAAAAAATCGAATGCAACTCTTTCCTGAAACAGTTTAAAAATGGCGCGCATGTTGACGACAATGAAACAATAGCATCCAAAAGTCTTTGTCTGGTGAGTGTTATTCTTTATATCTGTAAACAGAGGGGTTATTACTAGTCGTTTAAAGAACATTATTCAGTGGTGAATCACCGATTCACCATTCAAGTACACTATGTATACAAAGTTTGAATTACTTTGCCATGTTATGTTATAGATAATAGTATATAAAAGTTATAAATTTTCAAATTGTAATTTGGCCGCGACTTCCTTTGCGCAGACTTTAGAATACTTTATAATTAACTTACTAATAAATAATTTATAATAATTCCCATTTTATAATAAGTAATTCCTGAAGGAACTTTTAATCAGTGTTGTTTACAAAACTATCCCGACAAACTTTCCCGATAGTTCGTTTACTTAAAATGTACACACATGTTTTTCATCGTTTTCATTATTGATAAACTATTTATTATAAACATTTATTAATAAACTTTTTTCACAGCTCAATTTGCTCATTCGCGATGAACAAAGACGAGCAAAGAATTTGTTAGTTGTTTTAAAAATGCGAGAAGATGCTTTGAAAGATTTTACAAAATCCCAGATACTCTGGTTAGAAAACAAAAAGAAACAGGATAATACGGACATATCAACTTTAAAGAAAAAACAGCGTGGTGTTTTGCTTAAGCTTCAACATGAATGTGGGGAAATGCAACGTATGCGGAAAACATTACTTACTTTATCGGAGAAACGTAAAGCTGTACTCATGAAAACCAAGAAGAATATAGAGTTGAAGCTCAAAAATAATGATGAAATGGATCATATACTTTTGGGAAAGAAAAAGTTGAAAAGAAACACGACGGTGGACCGTAACGTCGCTCCTTTGAAATGCTTCGACTTGTCAAGTAGCGGGTGCGAGGAGAGTATGACGTCTCGGCTTAAGTCCGAGACTTTGTTACTCGCGCCGGAGGCACCTGCCGCCTTCGCCAGGGTCGTAAGTGCGGAGAAATGCGTTCAGACTGGGGACATTGTTCTAGGGCCTACATTAATCGATCAAGGCACTGAGACAACCGCTGAGAATTTCGTAGTGGTTGACGGCAGCTATCTGAACATACTGTTCCACAACTTGTCGCTCCCGCAGATCTTTAGTGGCGGAAAGCAATATGAAGTTAATGAGGAGGCACTCAAAAACATAGTGAATACAACAAACACACAGCATGACAATATAAGCGACAACTACGTATTTTCCAAATTCATGGATCACATTAAAAACTGTGAGATGGACAAATCGAGCACGCCGTCGACCGCTCGCAGTCTCGTCGAGGAACTCGACCAATACTATAAGTTGAGCCTCGTTGAGGACGGACCAACCGAACCGATGAGCGGGGAGTACAAAGTACCGAAAGTTTTCGAGGTAACAGAAACATATGCGCAAGTGGAAGGGTTGAAGTTGGAGAAATGCGAAAGTATCACGGATGAGAAAGTCGGATTGATAACAAATAAAAACACAGAAACAGTGCTGATTATAAAAGATGTGAATGATACGTGTGACGTTGCAAAGTCTTCTGAGGGATGTCAAACAGTGAGAGGCAAGCAGATGGCAGCAGTTGGAAGTCAGACTACTCCAGTGCCAACCGCCGCACCTGCAATCGACATTTCATCCCCAGAATTACCAGTGTGGTTAGCTACGAAGACATCGTCTGTTTCAACTTGTACAGGTAATAAATAACAAGTGTTTTATTACGTAGTTATGTTCACTTTTTAATTGTATTTTTTTTATAGAATGACGACTTTGACTTCAATGACGTCAAATTACTTTTGATGAATTTTTACCATTGATTATATACAACACAATTAGGCATTTTTTTGTTTTATAACAAGTACGAGCGGCGCGAGTAAAAGAAGCTTAGCGCCAACTTCAGGCACGCGACGGACACCTTGCGTTATCTACCCCTCTGTATCTGTGATCAATATAAATAATGAATGAAAATAATTAAATAATGCCGGTGGCCATCTTCGTATTTCCAACTAAACGCTGAGAGAAAGCAGTGTGGTTACAACATTAACGTAATTAACTGTAAAAGTGATCAGATGATGACTCCCTTATGCTTCTTTACTCCCTCATGCTGAAATGATTGCGGAATACGAAGAAGGTCGACCGTTATTATTTAATTAATATTGTATGAGATTTGAAAAGAATCTAGCACAGAAGACTCCCTTGAAATGACTCTTTTTATCCTATTTCCCCATTGTACATGTATGTGTATGTCGCTAGTGAGTGAGATATGCCAGAGCGCATTCCCAACCTATCCTATCCCTCCCTATTTTCCCAACCCTTTCTCCAAATCCATATCTCCAAAGGTAGGCAGTGCATCCGCGGCCGTGCCAGCGTTTGTCATTCTAGACTGATATTGACTTCTTATTATTTCATTCTTTTTCACCTGGTTCACTTTGTAATATGACTTTTTTCTTTATGCTTCTTTTTTTAGACAACAATGTGAATAATGAGTTGGTTTCGGCGAACACGTCTGGGACGACCCTCACCTCTCCAGTACATTTTGAAGCAGAGGAGTTAAGGCGACAACAACTAGCCATAGAGAGAGAGGTAAATATAACAATTACAGTACCGTACCCAGCCCTTCTCTCGTCCACTCCTGAACATGGGCCTCTTCATGCACATTGTCTTGTGCATGAGGGATGTATGACCTTAGGGTGTCTTCCTAGGCCGGGCGGCGCGCGGCGCTGTCGATTTTGACGCTCGCATACAGCAATCAAGTACTAACGTGCACATGTAAGGTTAAATAAATTTACCATGATAGTGTTTGAAAGCCGTTTCAAATTTTATCGATAAAAAACAACGGTCCAAGTGTGAGCTGTGTACTCTTAAATGTTCCTTCTAAAATGTTAGTAAGTTTAACTTTTATAGTGGTTTTAATCAAAGAATTGTATGTGTTGGTGTTCCTTTGAGAGAATGTAAAGGAAACTAAATATGTGTACAGACAACTGACACTTTATTAATGCGATCATTCCAGTAGTGGAATGCTACTGACTGACTGTATAATTCCTTTGCACCGACAACAAAGTTATACTATAGAATTATACTGCTGTCCCTTCATATAGGTAAAGATGATTGTACAGATGGATTACGATAACATTGGCCAGCGATTAATCCGGAAACTCCTGAACGCGTCATCCACGTCTATGAATTACCGTACCTCCAATTACATACTTTATTACGAGGTAAATAGAAAGCTTTATGAACATGTCACGAGTCAGTACAGAGAAATATATGGAGGTGTTATTTTCCTTTGAAAAACTAATGACATACCTCTACTAAACAAGTCATAGTGACTTGTTTATTGATAGATTATTTATTTATGTATATTTGCATATTAGTTAATTATAATAAGTATCTATATTGTGTAATGTAAGTATGTGTATCTTTATATTACTTTTATTAGTCTTATTCACATTCTATCTTAAAAAATCAATACCTATATCACAACACTTATCAATCATCAGTCAAACATTACAGATCATCTAGGAGGTTTTGGTTAACCCTCTGGTGATCAATATCTTCTATATCTTCAATATCTTCTATTAGAATAATAGTAGTCTTCATCGTATTAATTATTACTCTATCCATAAAATCATCCGTGACATGTTCATATTTTCTATATTAATCTTCGCATTTGATTGCGTGATCATAAACTATTTCCATTCATCTGGACCAATCATATCATTTTTTTCCAATAACAATTTTTTCGGATTGAAATTCGGATGATATGGCGGTAATCTTAATACAGCGTGCCCGTATACAGCTAGAATTTGGTCAATAGAATATTCCACAAATGTTTCCTTATGACGAAGAATAACTTGGTAAATTTTTGGCTTTTTCCAAGTTAAATCGACGTTAATGTCACGTTTTACCAACCAGTTTATCATATATCATAGTTTATCATATTCATATACGCATCTTAAACCGCATGATATCCAAACTCCACGTACCCATTCTTTCTTCATCAGAACCAGGCACAGTAAAGTATACGATTTTGTCGATAAGTGTTACGTTTCGTCTTTTTTTTTGAGAAAGTGATTCAAACATTTGGAAAACTTATGAAAACAGACAGGTGCACACGTTAATAGGTATAAATGCACAATGAAAATTATGCATTATGTTAAACAATTTTATTGAACTATTTTCACATTGCATTTGTATATAATGGGGATGTATACATGTGGGATTCAAATTTTCCATTGTAGAAAACGAAAATGAAACGAGTGGAACAACTATCACTACTTGTAATTTGTTCTTTTGATTTTTAATAATTTAACACCGTTCTAAGCAACCACTCCTCTCACCTACCTAGCAGCTATCTTTTTTTCTCTCTCTCTCTCTTCTCGCTCGCACACCTTCGTTCAGAAACATGTTATTTTATGCAAAATTTTAATCCTACATACATGTATATAGTGGGGATAATGAAGGTGGAGAAAAGAAACCAAAAAATACTTACAAAAATCTATTATTATATAGACACCATTTTTTTAACATGTTACATTTTTAAAGCACACATTGATAAATGATAAATACAGCTAAATACATCCTTTGAAGTAATAAATCTATGTACATATATAAAAATGGATGTTGGTATATCTGATGTTAATAGACTTCGACACCGTTTGACCGATTAAAATTGGTATACATAGGTATTTGAGCACGGAGAATATTTTCGAGCTATCGACTCTGTTGTAACTCGCCACTAGACGGCGCTGCAGCACATCAACTTCTATGGCAGGACAACGTCTGCGGGGTTTACTTCAATATTGTAATACTTAAGTAGTGATTACTGTGGCCTCTACATATCCACAATAACCATATCAACATTGAAACCCATTCATGTCTTCAATATTGTAATACTTAAAAATAATGATTACTGAGGCCTCTACATATCCACAATAACCTATTCTAGTGGGACATTATTATTATTAAATATATTACTTAAATCATTACGTTCCAGTAAAACATAAATATATATATTGCAGATCTTTATTCCAATCTACAAAATATTCAATATTCAACTTAAATTTCTATTATATTCCAGAATCTACATTAGTTCTTATAAAAAAACCAAGGGTGTATTTTGTCAACTGAGAATATATCAATAAAGTTTATTTACCCTTGAGAGATAACGGGGTGTTTTACATAACGTACCTGACGTTATCAAGCACTTCTGTAACACGATGTGGACTTAATTTTTATCCTGATTTTTCTTAATGTATACTCATTCCTATACTTCCATTTCTGATTGCTTCTAAATTATGTTCCCTACTCTTTCTTTCTTCAGTTACCTTAGAATGGAGTATCGAATCAGATGTATGTATGGAGTATCTTATTTGAAAATAAGACGTATTGGCATTCTGACCGTGTGAAAGATTTTGAAAATATTTGCACAGACATGTTGATATTACATAAATAGAATACAGTTTCCGCAGAAATTATCATAATGTCGGCATTGCGCCAAATATATTGGTTAAATTTAATTAATCTCGGTATAGTTACACCTAAGTTCGATTTTGTGAGTAGGTATGCATCAATGCGTATTTGTGATACTATAAGCCGGGAGTCGCGCGCGTGTATGTGTGAATAAGGAATGTTTACACTTTCCATATAGAGTTGAAAGGGATGAAGTCTTTTGTTTCCTTATAGGGATGGAATAAATTGTTACTTGATATTGAACTCGATATTGATATTGAAAACATAAATTTTAATTATATAAAGACCAGATATACGTAAAGAAAATATACGTAAAGTCAGTGGATCCCAATTTTCATAGTATGTGGTGGTTTCAATATATGTCGGTGAGTACATTGTAATTTAATAAAAATTAGTTATCTATGTATGTTAAATAATTAAGTATTTTATTTATATATGTTTATTTGTCACATTTAGTACTGACTCATATAATTCATCGCTATATAACCACCAACCTAAGCTTTATAGAAGAGTATCGATAATTTTATTGTTTTTTAACTTGTCAGGACAACGAGGACCTTTTCAACTTCGTGCCTGTACCAACTCTTGCTCAAAGGGTGTGCAACAACCTGCAACGAATTGAAGAGGGTTCTCGGAAGAAGACCAAGAATGAACATACATCAAACACCATCCACTTGAGGATTAAAAATCCTAAGAATAGAAATATACGATGCGGATACTATGCAGAGAACCGGAAATATGTTATGCAATTGTTTAGCGAAAGTGTGTGTCCAACATGTAGTCAAAACACTAATATCTGACGACATTTATACAAACCTTAGAAGCATCGTTTCAAAAATTCAAGAGAATATTGAAACGAAGCTATAGTTTAGTATATAGCCATTATTTAACTTAATTTAATTATAAGATATCATGTAGATTTACTATTTTGATTATTTTATTACAAATGCTTTTCTTAAATAAAAATATTTAATGATAAACTAAGTTTTTTTTATCGTTTCCTATAAAAGAATATTGGACAACTTACTATGAACTTTAAGTTCAATTTGCATGTGGCTACACCTGGCACGTGACAATATATTTCATGACTAAGTTCATCGGACAACAACAACAGATTCGTCGTAATCGTAATTATGTAGGTATCAATATGTGACTAATATAATGTGGTTGTAATATCAACTAAAAAGTTTCTTTCTTGAAGTGTACGCATAAGTTACAAAATATTTCAAACGATTATAAAGGGTGTATTCCAATTGATAGTAAGTTATTATTAATATAATGACTAGTGAATTGATTCGGTACTGAACTGAGATTATAAGTGACGTAGTATTCTATTTAAATGGGTACTTATTAAGAATACTCGTTGGGAGGAGTGCAATTGGATAAATTATCAATGGTACACGATCTGAAAGATTTCCTTGATTCGCAACTGCATCTTAATAAACACCTTGAAACAATAGTTAATAACGCTTTCCAAATATACGGATTTGTTGAGGTGCACTCAAGACTTTAAAATGCCTTCTATATATACATTTTTTCAATAGCCTCATTCGCCCGCATTTAGAATATGCATCACAAATATGGAATCCCATTTACAGTAAATACAATGAATAAATTGAACATGTGCAACGTAGATTTTTACGTACAATGTCCTATAGATGTTTTAGTTCGCGTCAGTCTTCTGCTTGGCTGCTCGACAGGTATGGCCTTCTATCTCTTACTTCTAGATGCATACTCTTGGGTGCAATGACTCTTCATAATCTACGCAACCATATATATGATTGCGTAGATCTTATTACTAAATTGAGGTACCAGGTACCCAGGACGCAACAGCGCGGGGCGCGCCGCCACCGCCTGTATTTTACAGATCTGTGCCGCATAAAGGGTGTTGTGCGAGCGCCTCTAAGGCGTTCATTGGAGCTTCACAATAATAAACTAAATAATTTTGATATATTTGGTACGCCAACAGATAAGTACTAAAAAATTAGTAGCAGAGTTATTAATAAAAAGTAGATTATAAATATAATATAACGTATAAAATACAATTTAAAGTAAATTATTCTTGTTAGAGTTAGCACATTTGAAATCTTGATGTTTCCAGTGCGCTTACTGAATTATTGTTTCTGTTTCTTATGTGTGCACATGCACATGTGAAAAACTGTGTGGATTGTACACATATCGATACTCATACAACTACATTAATGTGTAACATTTTATGTACAATAATTGTTTGCTTTCCCAATAAATTTAAAAAAAAATGTATAGAGAATCGATTTAGTAAATCGATTCAATATTCAATCGAGATTTTAATAGACTTTGACCTCCATTTCAATTAATGAATATCCTTAAGGTAACGAAACAAAATATAAATTCTTCTACTTAAATATAAGAGTTTTACTTCTTCTATTTAAATAGATGTAATTGGGACCAATCTAGCAATCAGAGCTAACTTGAATGATTGCTCTAGAACCCCCAGTTATATCTGGTGGTAGACTGGTAGAATATGCCATATGGCATTAAGTCCGCCATTTGTACAAACTACTTGTTCAATGATGTTTAAAAAAAAAACTATTTCTAGTTCCTTGTAAGTATCCTAAATTCCGTTACATTATTTGGAGGCGGCATAAAGGCGTTTTTAAATGTTTTCTTTCTCCTCTAAAATCTTTACAAGTGAAAATCGTGTGGTGCATCTAACATGCCGTGTGGTGTCGGCCGCCTATAGAACAGCACCACCCTATCTCCTCCCGTGGGTGTCGTAAAAGGCGACTAAGGGAGAAAAAAGCGGCTACCACAAGTCCTGAGGACCTACACCACCTCTCCTGGGGAACTACACCACCTCTAAAATAATTTATGAATATACAATTGAGAGTAGAGACGAGGCTCTAGCTGTGGGCCTAGACATTGCGAAAGCTTTTGACCTGGTATGGCACAAATCGCTGCTTTCCAAGCTACCATCTTTCGGGATACCCGAGGGATTATGCGAATGGGGGTTGCCAGTTTCCTTACTGGATGGAGCATCAGAGTCGTTATCAATGGTAGCTGCTCCGACACCATGTCTATTAATGCTGGCGTCCCGCAAGGCTCCGTGCTGTCCCCAACTCTGTTATATCTGCTGCAGATGACAGCACCGGAGACGCCTTGTACAGGGGCCGCGCCAACATCCCTCGGGTCGAAGTGAGAGAGAGTCGCGTCAGGCTTGTGTCTGAAATCGAAGACGCTTTAGATCTAGTCTTGATTTGGAGTTCTCTAAACCTAGTGGATTTCAACCCCAGTAAAGACGCAAGCAAGTCTGTGCATTCACCGCTAAGTCCTTTTGTTGAAATTCAAGTTCTAATTCAAGCCCTTTTGTCGTAGCACCTCGTTTTCAGAGCATACCTCTTAAGATGTCGGAGAGTATCGGAATCCTTGGTGCCGACATTTCCAGCAAAGTCGAATTTAGGGGTCATCTGGAAAATAAAGTCAAAATGGCCTCCAAAAAGCTCGGTGTGCTGAACAGAGCGAAGCGGTACTTCACCACTGGGCAACTCCTAATGCTTTACAAAGGTCAGGTTAGGCCCCATATGGAGTACTGCTTACATCTCTGAGCCGGCGTTCCGAAATATCAATTGGACCCATTTGACTCCATCCAACGGCGTGCTGTTCGTATTGTCAACGTTTCTATGATCTCAGGCGTTTGGTCACGCTCGGTAATACAAAGAATCCTGACCGGCGTTATTTGTTTAGTATCATTGTACGGTAATGGTTGTTTCATTTATTTAAACAGAAATGCATAAATGGACTGGAAAGTCCTTTCTTAACGGAATACAAAAAGTTGTTGTTTGCCTTTTCAGATAAAAGCTTTAGAGCAGCAACAACGTCAGCTACTAGTCGTGCGGGAAATTCCTGACAAACCCCCTCCGCCGTACACACCACCCACCGATCCTAAGCCAAAAACCCCTCGCATGTTCCATGTCGACGAAACCACCGAGCGAAAGATGAGCGAACACATTGCCAACCCCACAGCAAATGTAGACCCTACCGATGCATTTGACATGTTCTTAAAGGATTTCGTAGTCGAGTCGATAGGACGACAGAAAGTGGAAAAGAGCGATAAACCATGGGATGCCTGCAACTTACTTCCGCAGAGGCCGGAAATTGATGACGAAAAGCTAGTGAAGAACACAGTGATCGAGCTTAAGCAAGTCCTGTCTGGAGTTACCCCTAGTGTAGTCTCAGGTAAGCACGCATTTCTGCAATATTACTATTAAAAAAAATCTGTCGCTATGTGTGCTATAATTAAGAATGGATTGGAAAATTGTGTGCTGTGATTAAGTGAGATTTAGGAATGGATTTCGAGAAAGAGGTGGGAAAATGGGGGCGATAGGATGGGAATGGGCTCTGGCATATCTCACCGACTACCAAAACATGTACGTTGGGAGAATAGGATAAATTGGGAAATGACGGCATTTCCCAATTTTGACATTTGACGGCAGTCTTCTGTAAAAGTATTTGTTGCAATAACTTGTTAGTTTATAGACTTAGAGCTACCGACACAAAAAAGCCGGATCTTATAAAATAGCCTGCCATATGCCAGCATATTATAGAACTTGTAGTTTTGTAGTAAGATATCATCAGTCCCCCGCGTTTAGCGTTTTTCTTCAAATGCTAGTTTCAATTTTACTAACCGCTGACAGTGGATATCAGAATTAATCGTTTGGCCATATGGCAAAAGCTCGTAATACACAATGCCTTTCCAGTCCCACCATACACGAGGCCTGGCTTTCGGACTATTTGTGATGGCTCACCTCACTTGGATGAAGATCGTTTTCGAACATTGTTATTGTAGGTGATCCATATCTCATCGTCTGTTACCAATCTCTTCAGAAATGGATCGATTTCATTTCGTTTTCGCAACATCTCGCATATGGAAGTTCTATTTACCAAGATTCTGTCATATAAATCATGCAGCACTCAAATATCTACCTTTTTTTTTACAAAATTCAGTTTATGCAGGTGATAAAAACTGTTGAGTGGTGAATGCTAAGCTCTTTCGCAATTTCGTGACTGCTTATGTGTCGATCTGCTTCAATTTTCTCAATGATAACATCAACAATATCTCTTAATAGGACGATCACAGCGAGGAACATCATTCACATCAAAATGAATCGAAATGAAAATGAATACCAGAAATGAATCCACTTAACCATTTTTTGCAGTAGTTTTAGATAAAGCACCTTCTCCGTAAACACCACAAATCTCTTTCGAGCACTTGAAGCATTCATACCCTTGTCGAAAAAAAATTGTAAAACATATCTAATTTTCTCCTTATTAACGTCCATTTTAAAACTTAAAAAAACATAAAAATATAAAACTTTTAACTTGTAATTCCAATTTGCCGCCATCACAAAAAAGTCAGCTGTCAAACAGTATATCACTTTCCCGCTAGTGATCAGTGTTGCCAGAAATATAGTATGCTAAAGTCATATCGTTCAAAAAGCCCGCCAACGTTTCCGACTACCAATTATTATTATTTATTTCATGACTTTTATTTAAACGGGCAGCAAGTCATGATCAACAAAAAATATTTTTGAATAACTACAGTAAATAATTTACAATTACTAAGAATGTCATCAACGTAACCCATCTTTCCTACCATCGATTGCTGTCCATTCAGTACTTTCTGCTGGTCGTTTAATTATTACTCTATATGAAATACCGTCAAAGTAGATATTATAATGAACATTTTTTTTGCAGAATCGTTCATTTTTTTCTTATCTTAGCGTCGATATTAATCCATGGATGTTTGTCGGCAGGGGTGAGCTCCCGACGGTCGGACAACATTGACGACATATTATTTGAGGAATGGCGGCGTTGCGAGCCCGAGTGGACTACACTTCACCCTGACGAGCTTATCGTCAAAAACCAGGTCTTTGAGAGCATCTTCCAGAAGGTACTTACAGAAACCATCGACGAATACAAGAAGGCAGTGCTAAGTAGTGTAAGCTTTGAAAACGATTAATCGAAGAATCTTTCAAAAGAGCCTTCTGAATTATTTTGTATCGAACTGAAACAGAGAATAGTTTCTAAAGTCGATATACTGAAAATAACGTATTTAAACCAAGAATCAAGAACAACACCATAATATAATTTTATCGGTATGTCCCAACATTTCATTTTATATGTAAACTGAATTTATTTTTAATTGGAGTTAAGATTCACCTGGATATGATAAAAATCCGCTATCTCCAATGTCAATGACATTTAGATGAACCCTATTGTAAGTAGCTTACTGTTACACAGTTAACACCGTATTGTTGATGGTTGACTTTGGCGAAACATAGCTATAAAATAGAAATTTGGCCAAAAAAAATTAAAATATTATTTGTTAATTATAGAATGGTCACTTTTGTATTTTGGTGATCCTGTTTTAAACTATTTAATATTAGGTTCTTAACTGTGAAATTGCCGTTTTACTATAAAAATTCAAATACATATACATATTTGTTTGTACAAAAATTATATATGTATTTAATTAATCCGAGGATTGACCATTATTATCAATGCACTTGTGCCATTTTAATGGAAGTTGATTGATGCCTCTGCTATAGAACTTCTAGGGACGGGAATCGATGAACTCTCTTAAGGCGTTTTTCAATGCCTCATTGATTTTTTCCTCTAAAAAGTTTTCCAAATTGCGAAAAAAATGGAAATCAGCAGGGGCAAGGTCTGGCGAGTATGGTGGGCGACAGATTTTCCAGTCGAAGCTCCTATAACTTTGAGACTGTCTGTCGTGCAGCGTGTGGGCGAGCATTATTAGGACATTGTTTGGCTGTGTCTCCTGAGTTCAACCATTGCGACGACTCCACTTCCACAACTGGATCCACTTCTCATCACAATTGACAACATCATTCAGAGTCCCTTCATTTTTGTGCCGGTTCAGCAATGCTTCGACGCGTGTTTGCGGCTGACTTTCATTAAGCTCATACGGTGCACACTTTCCGAGCTTCTTCACTTTCCCGATTAACACAGATGAATCAATATCGTTTTGTCACTTACGCCGAAGGCTGCTGCTAACTCGGACGTGGTTTGAGATTAATCCGCTTCCATTATTGCTTTCGATTCGTCATTATCGACTTTAGTCTCCGGTCGTCCGCGGGGCTTGTCTTTGAGTCGATATTTCCAGAATGGAAACGATCAAACCTAAAACGCACCATGCGTTCGCTTGCGGTGTTTGGTCCGTACACCCGTACACATCGTTGATATTGCGTGCCGTCTGCGCTGTGTTGTTGCCACGACGGAACTCATATTTGAAAATAACACGAATTTTTAACTTTTCCATGGTCGCAGACGCGACGATATCTAAATAAAAAGTAGTTTCTACGGAAAAACAAATGATTAAACGGATTTTGAAAAGGAATGTTTTAGCTTTAAATTGAAATTAATTTGAATTTGGAATTCCAAGTCAAATGCAAAATAACTAAGTTTAAAGTGACCACTATGAACAAACAGCAATTTCATAGGTAAGACCCTAACATATCTAACTCTATTGAAAAATATATATTGGTACATGTAGACATTCGATTCTTGCTTCTGACTAGAACATTAGACCAAAAAGCTAGTGAAGAGGCTGTCGAAAGCTACATTTGTAGGTATACCTAAATTATAGCACATCTCGACATGTCGAGAACAGCAATTTCATAGGTAAGGCCCTAATAGTGCCAACGTTGTGCAGTGATGTTGCGAAACTGATTGAAACTGCCTGTTGTTTTCTTTAAAGTACAACTGGCGTGACAAGAAACGAATCACCTCGCTGTCCTGCGAATAAAGGCTTTTTACTTAATAAATTTTTGACTCATTTTATACATTCATTCAATAGTTATACTGTTAATACTGAAAATCGATAAAAATCAAAATATATTGAAAAATGATCGAGTCGTAAGGCTTAGTAGTCACTGATTAGAAGAGAAACGCACTTTTTGGACAGTTTGGACAAAACATTTATCCCCATACCACAAAAACTAGCTCCGTGCGGTTGAGCATTAATTGAATCTGTTAATAAATGTATGTGCTAAGTTCAATTATACTAGTCATGAAGGTTTAATTTGAGAAAAAGACCCCGAATGCATGTTTACAGATAGGCCGATTTCTTTGCACGCTAAGTATACTTAATTTTAAACAGTTATTTGACTTTTATAAAGTAGTAAATTATACCCAACTCGTAAATTATTACTTTTATTTAGTAATAAAGAAAATATCACATAGTTCTTACATTTTTAACAGTGACTATCTAAATAATCTATAAATATTTTAATACAACTATGATATCCAGTAGATTCAATACCTGAAATTGAAACTGATTTGTTTATTATGAAAAGTTGCTAATCAATAAAATGTGTGATATAAATAATGTTGAGACATTTTTATTTTTTAACTGTGTGAAATTTTACACATTACACAAATATTACACTTGGCTACATTTTACAACATTAATACAATAAACAACATTAAATCTATCGCTCACAAACCGAGAACATATATTTGAAATCAGTAAATGACCTAAATGTATTACGCGAAGATCACCTAATCGTAATACCGTATCATTGTGACATCGTATCATGGAGTATCTATACTCTGTGTATTAGCTCCAAGTCATTTTCGATTCTTATTAGAACAAATAATATAGTGCTCACAAAATTATCCTAAGCATGACAATAACATAAGAGGACTAGTAAAATCTAGCTTTTTTTATAAAAAATAAATAACTCACTGTGAATATTTTACAGTCTTTAGGTAAGCGTTTGTTTTGCTTTTTACGAAAAAATGTATATTACACACAAATATATGAAACATTACTCATAAACAAAGTAACAGTAGTCCGCAAACTACTTTCAATGGGTTCCTGAATATTCACATTTTACCATAGACAAAGCATGTGAATTTACCACCACCCAGTTTTTTTATGTGTTAATTTAACACAAGGTTTTTTGTTCGTCACTAAGCATGAAAGGTATTGTCCAAAAGAACTGTACAAGGTATATTCGTAAGTATGTAAGCACCTGTGGTAATATACACAACAATATTAATAAGTAATTAAACTTGTGGCATGTATACCACAATGAAAGTATGTACTTTTAAAAGCGTGGCAAATTAACAACATGGTGAAAATACAATAACCCAATAACTATACAAGGTGTGTCACTATATTATATTATTGTTACAAAAAAATATTATTGTTCTATCTAAAGCGTTCGTTGCGCTCATTACTCAGTACAGACTAGTGACTGGGCGCCGGCGACGCAGCCTGTAGTTATAAAAAAACCTATTGTAAAAACGGGTAGAATCGATTCTAGTTTCGATACGGAACAATCCATTTTCAGCCATTTTCACAAATTTTGTTTATTTTGAAGTCACACATTTGAAGTACCTAACTGGGGGATGTTACATGCCTAAGCTACCATATATTCCAAAAAGTACGAATTATAGTTCTTTGTTCTCGTGAATACTTCTTTATTTTCTTAAAGAAGTATTATTTATTTTTGTTACAGAAAAAGACTCAGAATGTTGTATATTGTTAAAAGTGGTAATCGCACGTTTTGAACACAGTATTATCGACTAAGAATCATGCGATACATACTGAGTGTGAAGCCATCCCTCTATGAGTTCCTCCACTGATGATGATCGGACGTCAATCTCCTAATCGATTAAGCACATTAATTATATATACTTTTCAAGTTAAGAAACAGGTGATGTCATCACTATCAGTCACATGATTTCATGTATCTACCACTTACGAGAGGGAGGGAGCATTCCTCGATTGACCAATTAACTCTGAGTTATGCTATATAATGTCCCATTGGATGTTTGAAGGCAAAAAATTTTAAAGTATAGTTTAATCGACTAATATTCATTATCGGCAAAGATTACGCAAGTAATTTCTACTTAAATAAGGTGAACGTCGTTTATTATTTATTAATATCGATTCATCGTCAATCGTGATCGTCAGGAAAATATTTTTACGCAAACTATACTTTTCTTTACTATATAATCTATATATTCACAGTTTACATTCACAGGCATAGGTGGGAAATTCCATTTCCAACATGTTATATTTCCGTACCTCTTGTAGGAGTTAGTCATCAGCCTTCAGAATTGATTCGAGAGGGTTTGGCCCTTTCCGTCTTAGATTTATGGTCGGTGGCTTTGTAGCTTCAGCTGAAAATTAAACGTTGAAATGTTAATATATAGTAGATTAAATATAAACCATGCGAACGTTCGCACGATTACAAATGATTCTCACAAATGAGTAGGATAAAGTGGGAAATGCAGGACATTTCAAATAATCTTCTGTGAGAGAGGGGTAACGAGGCCAGTCGAGTGCACCCAGCGGCTATTGGATTGCAGCTTGCACCTTCTCCTTCATAACCCACCTTTGACCCACCGGTGAGACCAAGCTAATCAAATATACTCTAATACTACGCGTACGAAATCGCGGCCACTGCTAGTAAATAATAATAAAAAAATGATATTTACTGGTGTGTGTGTGCGAAGCTTGCATGACCTCAAGGCAGGCCATCCACTCGGTAATACTGATTCTCGTATCATGGTTCACGTCGCAGTACCTCGGCAGCTTTCTCCCGCATCGCCTTAGAGACTCCACAGAGGAGATCAGCTGATGGAAAGCTTTCCACTCGCGCCGTTCCAGTAATTTGTTCTTGTCTTTGTCTAACATCACAAACGTCCATGTGGCTGCTTGTTCCTCTTTCGACGCGCCCCATTTTACCATTTCTCTGAAATACAATACCATTTAATAGCTTGTCCGCATGCCCACAAATAAAAAAAAATCTGGAGAATGTGATCCACCAATCCGCACTGGGCCCGCGTGGTGAAATACGGCCCGAAACCCTCAGTGTTTTAGTAGAGGAGACCTGTGCCCTGCAGTGGGACGTTATTGACTAACACTGTGTGCACAATAGTACTATTTATAGTAGTAGTGTTAGTGGTACTGTATGCAGAAACATACATGCCGTGTAACAATAAACTATACATGCTTATTGTGTATACACACTAAGTGTGTTGTTTGTCTGTCTGTTTGTTACGTCTTCGGTGAAACCTCTTCACGACTAACCTACTGAACCGATTTCAATGAAATTTGACAAATAGGTAGCCAGAAACTCGGAGAAAAAATTAGGATACTTATAAATTTGCTTTTAAATCAAATATCTCGCGGGCGAAACAGTGGGCAAAAGTGGGCCCCACTCTTTTACAGACATTCTTTATCGCATGTTGACCAGTTTTAGGTATGCCATAAACGTTACCCCTATTATAATTATATAATCAAAAACAAAAATACTTGGACTTAAAAAGTATATTTAAGTCCAACTTAAACAGTAACTTAAGTATTTACCCTGGTCCTGTGCCGTTTGTGGAAGTTGTCATTTTGGAAACGAAGAATCTCATGAGATCCCGTAAAAAGTTGGTTTTCATCGGTTCCGGACACCCTGGAGAGGAAAATAACAAGTATGTTTTTACCAGCTTCAAGCAGCATAAAACTTAATAGCAAAACTGGGCACTAAAATAATATTAATTATTAGCCTTATTAGCCACTTATGAATAAACTGGCCAACTCGACTGTATTCAAAAACTAGTTGAATAGAGAATTAATAATTTATAAAGAACATAGATAATTAGGTATGTAAGGTATTAGTTGCATAAATAATAATAATGTTTAGATGTACAAATATTACAATATACATGTAAGAGCAGATTAAAAGGAAACTGCTTTTACTTAGGCAAAGTTCCTCAACCTACCAGTACCTACGCCAAGCTGATGCACGAAACGTTGGCACTGCTTAAACTCGGTACCAAACGTGGTTTGAGATACAATTAGGTTCATACAAAAAGAGGAGTTATAGAAAGTAGAGAAAGAAATAAATAGACTATTTTATCTAAAGGTAAGGCTGCCGTTCGACCAAGAACAAGAAACTATGAGCGATGAACTATTTTCTCCCTATTAAAAGATTATTATTAATTATTAAAAGACAGAGATAGAAATAATTTATATAATACATTCAACGGTCAACGGTCTCAATGTGAGGATCCTCACTTTAGTATTATCGCTTGGCGATAAGAGAGTCAATAGAGCTCTCTCAATAACACTCGCCTGCAATGTGACCGTCAACTTCAATTAGTGTGCGGGAGGGAGGGGTCGACTAAGTGAATTGCTTCTAGCTCTTAGCTGTCGTCCGCTTCCTTCACTCGTTCCTCGCCCAGCGACATAAAAATACGTCGCGCAGTTAGTTTTACTGGTCGAACTGCGTACTCACTCCTCGTTACTCATTTATAGTTGGACTACCCGCTCATTGGTTCTTGTTCTTGATAGGACCGTAGCCTAAGTAGTGTTCGCGGATCTATGAGGTTATGATAATACCTCTCATAGGGCTGGCGTGTTGAGGCGCGGCGTCACAGTCGGGCCTCGCGTCCTTGACGGAGGAGCCGGCTATCGGCTTGCCGGTGTCCTGGTGCACACACCAGCAGTACCCCGTGGAGCGGTAGCACTGCGCGCGGGCGTACCGACCGTCGCCCGTGCACTCCGGCACGTATAGCACTGAACCACCCGCTTTCTGAACACGTTATATTGACGGTTATAAGACTAACGTCACTTTGTCTTTACATTATACTTATCACTTTAATCATTTCAAGACGACTAAAATAGTATATGTCATACATAATAAGGTGATAAAATTAGTGATTTGATCAAATCACTAAGAATTTGATAAAAAAAAACCGCAGAAACGGATTTTATCATCTTACTGAAATATTTAGGGACTTCATGTTATCCCTAACAGGGTTTGGTACATGATCATCTGCCTAATTTAAAATGGGTAAGATGTTGCTTTGTCATTTATTTAACACCAACGCCGATGAAACTGGGAAGGTAAGTTTTCTGGGTAATAAGGATTTTCGCGTTTAAATAAAAATAACCACGAAATCTTGAGGCGATTGCTCCGCTACGTTTCGCGATCATTTCATATAATCTAAACAAGCCCAATAGTTTCTAGGTAGAAAAGACTTCCGCGCATTAAATAATTGTTTCTAACCGCCTCTGTTTCCTTATTTTCGCCTAGTTCTGTAAGCCAGTTGATTCGCTTTTATTCCATTTTACTGCGACATATACAATCTAAAATCGGTCAAAGTGGCGTTTAAGGCAAATGGCTTTTTAGCCACCGATATGGATTGTATTGAATAACAATAGAACAAATTGTGACAAATTTAAAAAGACAAACGCAACATACTCGTACGAGTAAGTTAGGGTTGGTTTGGTTTTATTTGTTCAAATTCTCTTCAGAGCCATGTAAAAGAGACCATAAAATAATTTATTAGTATTCCACTGCAAGCAGCCATGGAGCTAATTAAATGGATATAAATTACTAGTTATTGTTAATTAAATGGGGAGAAGTTGGAGCTGCCTCTAGTGGAATCTTAACTACCTATCCATAAAGTCATTGATTCTTGCCAATGTAAACCGATGTGTTGTAATAATAATAATTTCGTCGGCAAATGTATTAACTGGTCTAAGAAATCTGCAAGTATTTGAATGACAGTCACCTTATTAAATCTTCAGTCACCTATCAATTCATAAAATAGTGTGAATATCAAAAAAATTTCACTGTGATTGCCCGTTTAAAAAAATATGTGACAAGCGGTAAAATTATATATATTAAAACAATGAAATTCATATCGATAACAACTAAAAATGTACATTCGCATATTCCACGAGCTACAATTGTATATAAAGCACAGCTTTGCGTTACAATTCGCATAGCACAAATCGCATTAACAGCTAAGGAATGAAACGTTTGACAAATATTGAAACATACAATGAGGAAGTGTTATCCACACCAGACCTGTTCGTCCAGGACCGCTTGTCGGTCAGTCAAGCAGTCGTTTGCCTCGTCCTCCCGACGCGACTCCACATCCGACACGTCCGATAACACGGGCAAATCTAACAACAAAGAAATATCGTTAACTGCTTTTGTATTTTATTTACACAAAGAAAAATTGCAAATGCAAAGTTTTTCTGAGACGGTGAAAATGATATAAATATTTTTGACAAACTGGTGGTTTGACAAATCTTCAAACCGGTGTAGTAAACGATCAAATATGTTTACTGAAGAGAGATAATTATTTAATTACTTGCTCATTTTGTGCAGTAGAAAATATTCAATGGATAGCAAATCGATGCCAACAAATTTAAAAGCGGGTTAGATTTAAATTTTCAGTACTACTGTGACAATAAAGAAATAGGGAGTCCCACGAAACGGGACTCCGTCGACTTCATTGTTTAAAAAGGTTTCTTATTGATCATGATTAAGTACTTTTTTTGCCCGTTTAAATTAAGGCTAAATTTATCCGTTGTTTGGCTTAATTTAAATAGTCTGGCCGTCCTGGAAAGTTCTAAGAAAACTTTTTTGAACTGCAGAATGCCTTTCGGCGCTCGAACCTTAAGCATAGTAATCGTATAAGACCAGTGTGCAACGATTATAGAAAACAAAAAGATGTGTTACGTAAAATATAGTCGAGTCAATGAAGCTTAAAAATCGTCAACTTCATAATGCTCAAGAAGAGATACAATTTTGATGATAAGAAACATTGATGGGGGCAGAAAATATTTGGAACTCGAAATTTTTTTAGAGATTTACTATGTTTAATCTGATTTTCGACAAAAGAATATTACTCGGAGGTTATTGTTAATAAATAATATGTTGTCAAATTAAGAATTATTGAATTATTTCCTCAAAATTAAAAAAAAAAATTATTTTGGAATACCCACATTGAATTTACATATTAATAGAAGTATGTGTTTAATATCTTTCTTAGATTATCTAATAATTAGATTAAAAAAAAGTTATGTAAAAAAGAGTTGAGTTATGTAAAAAAATTAATAGAATATATAAATTTGTACCCATTTGTCTTTTTTTTTCAAATAAAATTAAAAAGGAAATATCGTACTAGGTAATAATTGAAAATTTGTTGAATTACAATTAAAATATATATAAATAACAATCTTGAATTTTCGTTTGATGCGATTAGCTTGCTGTATAATTTTTCCTAAAATAAAGAAAAGTCTAATGTGTTGCGCGAGCGTGTCCGTGAAGCTGCTAGAGAGATATGTAAGGGAAGATATTAGGGTCTTACCTACCTATGAAATTGCTGTTTGTTCATAGTGGCCACTTTGTTATCTTGCGTTTGGCTTGAAATTCCAAATACAAATTGATTTCAATTTAAAGCTATGTAATTCTTTTTCAAATTTGTTTTTCCGTCAAATGACTTTTTACTTAGTGTATTTGCGATTATAGAAAAGTTAAAAATTTGCATTTTTTTCCGAATATGAGTTCCGTCGTGGCAACAACACAGAACAGGCAGCACGCAATATCAATGCCGTGTACGAACGTCTAAACATCGCAAAACAAAACGCATGGTGCGTATTTGGTTTGATCGTTTTCGTTCTGCAAATTTCGACCTCAAGAATAAGCCCCGTGGACAACCGGAGACTAAAGTCTATAATGACGAATCGAAACCTATACTGGAAGCGGATTCATCTCAAACCACGTCCGAGTTAGCAGCAGCCTTCGGCGTAAAGGACACAATTCAAGTCCGATGAGGCAGTGAAAACACCTTCAGAGAATTCATCGATTCCCGTCCCCAGGTGTTCTATAGCAGATGCATCAATCAACTTCCATTAAAATGGCAAAATTTCATTGATAATATTTAATGGTTCGATTAATTAATTTTTTTAATTTTCGTACAAAAATATATTTGAATTTTCCCTAATACGTTCGCTAGCGTAAGGGCGTTCATAAGAAGATGGAGACCTTGCATGGGGGCAGGCTGCAGACAATGTGAGCATCTTCTGTAATTTTCATAATAAAAGAAATGTGTTATATTTTTTATATTTCTTTCTTCCTTTCTGTAGTGCATTCATGTGTTATTTTTGGATCTACATCAATAATGAATTTATTAAAAATAGTCTGCTCTAGGTTTGCTACATTTTTTAGGCAACTAAGTCTTATTCAAGTTAGTAGACGAAGATTACCCACGAGTATATCTTAACTTGAGACACACGTAAACTTTTGGAAGATATCATAACAGTAAATGAAAAATACTGATTTACGTGTAACTGAACGACTTTTCAAGAATAGTAAGCATGAAACAGAATTAAATTAAGAACATTATACAGAATTATTATACATTAAACAGAATTATACAGTACGCAAATTACTGTGTGCAAATTAAAAAATTAAATTAAATAAGGGCTAAAACCGTGCGATTTTCACTAGATTAGCTGGCCTCCCGACAGTTTCACGCTTTGGCCCTCTATAAGTTTTATTATTATTGTTTAAACAATATAATTGGCCCCCCTCCCCCGATACAATGTTTCTGATTTTGAATAATTAATAATAACAAACATTCAAAAAACAGCATCAAAATCGGTCCCGTTCTTGAGGATTAAGAAGTAAAAACCTTCAAAGACTCTACTAATAAGTCTAGGAAAATAAATAAGGTTA
This sequence comes from Sesia apiformis, assembly GCA_914767545.1. Classification (NCBI taxonomy): domain Eukaryota; kingdom Metazoa; phylum Arthropoda; class Insecta; order Lepidoptera; family Sesiidae; genus Sesia; species Sesia apiformis. Next base: position 11,039,409 of record OU611947.1, on the reverse strand, counting down.
AGACCCGTTTAATTTGATGAATATGTGTGATTTACCCGAAAATCTCAAAGATTATAAGATGTGTGAAGTTCATTTCTGGTCTCCGCTTAAGTTGAGAATAACGTGTATATTGGGGATATTATGGAACTCCGTAGCCGTAACCGAAACCATATCCGAAATAATTTCATATCCTTATCTGTAATCGAAACCGGTAAAAGAGTATAACAATATATCCGTATGCGGATTCAAAATATCGGATCACTAACAACGATAGTGTATATGTAGCATGTATTTGCATACAAGCGTATATAGCTACTGTCATAGGTCTTATGACATACAATACACAATTTCCATAAGTATCCGCACTGGTCCGCGTGGTGAATTGTCGGCCGAAACCTCCTAGTAATCTACTGCTGACTGTATCTAGCAGGGGGACGATCGATCGATTGAAATACATATGATTGCAAAAATATTTATCTGCCATAAATATTTCAATGGTTTGCCGCGAGTTCCGAGTGGTGCATGCGCCGGATTCGTGTACTCAACGACACAAGCTTTGAAATGCTGTGTTTTAAAAATACACATTCATTAAAATTTAAGTGCGCTCTCCGATGACATGGAATGAATAATAACATAAGAATAAAATAAAAGTACTTATTCTTATGATAATAGCTTATTATTCTGTATTCTCACCTGGACTGGGTACTGGTGTAGGCTCTTCTTCCCCATAGTCGGGCTCTGGCTCCGGGCGACTGTCCTCGTCTGCGTTCAACGACATGAAGAAACGGAGAGACACTATATATTATTATTATGTTTGCATATACATTTGCATTTTTATAATGCCATTAACTGCCGGCCATATTCACAGTTTCATTAAAACACAAGCTGAGTTTCAAAGTGGACTTAGATCTCGAGGGAAAAGGTCTAAAATATAATAATTGTGTCAATGAATGTTTCAAATACTTACAATAGTCAATTTACCGTTTAGGATCTGCATGTTACCAGTATAACTGTTACCGTTATTTCGGTATCTGCATATTTATTTCTTTATCAGTACCGGCCAAGGCATTGGTCAAATAAAATTGTCAAGTTGATTTTATTAAGAAACAACAAAGTGTTATATATATAAATATATGCCTTATTATGTTGTTTAAAAGGCTTTTCCAAGTATTTTATTGTTTACTATGTATGGGAGCTGCACTAAAATATGGAAGAAAATAAATATGAATCTTATGAAAAATTAATAACTGCTACATTGTAAATATGTTTTTTTTTTAATATAATAGATGGCAAACGACGCAGGCGGGTGCGATGGCGATCTTGCAGAATCCTATTCACAGCTCTCTTGAAGAGCCCTGTGTCGTAGTGGAATGGAAAAACCTCAGCTAGCAGTTCATTCCACAACTTTCGGGTTTGCGGTATAAAGTGTTTTATTTTGACAGCGCTGTATGCAGCGACTCTATGTCAAGGAAGTGCGAATGAACCACACGACTATGACGAGCGGTGCGATGGTAAAAACTCGAACTTGGCATCAAATTGAACAGTTCTTCAGAATATTCCTCATTATATAGGCGGTAGAAAAATCTCAACGTATCCGGTGTTTATTGTACGTTGGTATAAAAATTAAACTAAAAACATCTATAAATGAGATATATTTTTTAAAATAAATTAGTATTTGGTCGGACCACCCCTATATTTTAATATATCTTGTATTGTTTGATATATACTTACGCACAACAAGACGTTTACACACGCGATGGCGTAACGCGTTTTTCAACTTTTCTTTGAACGTTGTACGTTGTACTCTCGAATGTTGCACCCCCAGACTGACCTCGAGTCAGTCCTCGATTTGGGTAACCCAGTTATCCTGGCAGGTGATTTCAACTCCAAACACCCTAGTTTCAATAGCCACACGTCCACCCAGAATGGTAAACGCCTTGACAGATTCATTAACCGACTCCACTTTGATGTTATAGCTCCAATAACGCCAACCCATTAACCCCATAATGTTACACACCGACCCGACGTACTAGACATTGCCCTTTTCAAAAATATAGCCTTACGTTTAAACTCAATAGAAACTCTATGCGAGTTAGACTCCGACCACCGTCCCATAGTAATGAAATTAGGGCGGCAGACCGACCCACCTCCCCAAGACAAGAGTATTATTGACTGGAGCAAACTTGCGGAAGCCCTTTAAGGCTTCTAGCTTTTACCACCTAAACTCTATCCCAAACGACCATCCGTATCATCATCATGTATCATCAATGTATCATCCGCACTGGTCACAGTGCGGATGATACATATACGGCGGTCTCTGGACTCGGTAGCCACCTTAAGGATATAATCCAAAGCTTCTCTAAGCGAGTCCCAGGATCGATCGCCGATGGGAGTTCCCCGAGGACATACGGGAACTGATAAGAGCCAAGATCGCAGCCATCCGTGCTTACGACTCCTTCCCTTGTGAAGAGAATAGGCGCAGGATGCGAGCTTTATAGAGGGACGTAAAGAATTCCATCGCTGAATTCAAAAACAAGAATTGGAACGTTCTGTTGTCAGAGATCTCGCCAACACACACAGCCTACTGGCGGTTAGCGCGATCTATGAAAGCAGACAATGCTGCCGTAATGAAACATCATGTTTTCAGCAGCTTGGAAAAAGCCGTCGCTATCGGCTTTCCCAAACTGGGTAAACACCGCTCGGAACCCTTTAGTTATAGACCCATAAGCCTATTGAATACAATGTCTAAAATCTACGAAAAAAACTCCTTTCTCGCCTACTGAGTCACATTAACTCAAAAGGCAAACACTCTTGTACCGAATAACGGAACACATCCTCACAGGCCTCAGCCAAAGGAGACTCATCAAGACCCTAGCTGTCTTCTTCGACGTAGCGAAAGTCTTTGATAAGATCTGGCACAACAGTTTAATCTATAAACTGTACAAACTCGCTTGAAACTGGTGCCTGAAAGTCTCATTTTCATCATTCGAGATTACCTTACCAATCACACCTTTCGCTACAGAGGTAAAGGCACTCGCCCAATCAGAGCTAGAGCCCCTCAGGGCTCCGTTCTAGGACCCACGCTCTATTCCCCTCTACACCAATGACATCCTCACTCCCCTGAAATAGAGCTTGCCCTCTTTGCAGATGACACCGCCCTCTACGCCTCAGATAGGAACCTACGGCGTGTCTCTCTACGCCTCCAACGCGCAGTCACCGCCCTAGGCGAGTGGTTTATGAGGTGGAGGATTGAGGTCAACCTCGAGAAAAGTACAGCCATGCGCTTCTCTTTTCCCATGGGTGGCACTCTTAGCTCTAGGCCTCGTCTTTCCTCATTCCCGATATCCATTTTCGGTCAAACTATCCCTTGAGCTAGAAAAACCAAATATTTTGGGCTCACTAGACCATCGACTGACACTCCAAGAACACATAAAAACTATCCGAAACCGATCCGCCTTTGTACTCGGGAGAAGTAAAATGTCGCTTAGAAATAAGGTGACATTGTACAAAACCTGCGTACCTCCCATAATGACCTTCGCTAGCGTTGTCTTTGTACACGCAGCCCCCTCCAACATAAAATACTCCAAACCCTTCAAAATAGATTCGTTGGTAAGGCCATGGCTGCCCCATGGTACTTTCGCAATGTCGACCTCAAAAAGGACTTGGAACTTCCCTCCATCGTCAAATACGTGAAAGACTTCGTCCGACGCTACTATGACAAAGTCCCTCAACATCCTAACCCCCTAGTAGTTGACAGCCTAACCTATGTCCCTGATAGGAATGACCCTCCCCGTTGCCGTCGTAGTCCTCGGCACGTCCTAGACGAACCCGATGGCGATGACCCAATTACTGCTGCCAAACTAAACTACGGGCTACACATATACACCGTCCTCGCCGGCGGAGACGTGGACTCGCTACACTGTGAACACACACCGGTCTTCAGCGAATACTTCTACCAGGTATCCGCACGTGTCTGGGCGCTTCTCACCAACTCGCGATCCCGTGGTATCCTTCCAAAGTAACGCCCTAAGCCGAGCCCTTAAGCTCGTTGCTGCACATACTCTTTGCTCCTGGCTGAGCGCCTTCTGCGCTCGCCGTAAACAACACCTGCCCGGTGACTCTTGAAAGGCCATTAGGCCCGGGCCACAAGAATTTAGCCAATCCGAAAAAAAAACAAATGTTGCGCTTCAAAATACCCCAAACATGTTCTATTGGATTAAGATCGGGAGACTGAGCAGGCCAATCTAACAAAACAATGCTTTTGTCCCCAAAACAGTTTAAAGTGGTAACTGACTTGTGTATACTAAGTTATAATACAAAGGTACTCACAGTCCGGAGCAGTAGGCTCCGGATTGGCGAGCAAGCAGGTCGCCCACTCGGCGTTGGCGATCTCTCCGTTTCCATCCAAGTCGCAGCCGCGCGCCCATGCGCGTGCGCAACGCTTAGGCTTTACCACCTGACGACGTAAATAAAACAGAAAGTATTTAAAATGAGTTAAATCTCTCTGTAATCATTTAGCTATGAGTGAAAAATAAAAAAAAGAGAACATTAAAAGGTTATAGGTCATTTTTTAAATGGTGAATATATATGAGATTATTTTGCATATTAGATTAAGACTCATTTTCAATTGACGTTTTGACAATTCAACGATTTTTTTTTTTCAAATACAAAAATCACATAAATGTAAAACCATCTCTGTGATAAAAATAATTTAGACGCCGGTGTCATTAAGTTTACTTAATGACCACAATGTCCAAAGTAATGATGACACCACATAAAAGTAGTGATTTTGGTTGAACAGTAGAATAGAGTTAATTAAGAACGTACCGTGTGTCATATTATGACACATGAAAGTCAAATTGTAACTTTGCTATTACACTACCGATAGTAAATTGTTGAATCCACCACATACATTTTCCGCATACAGAAGCAATAAACGTTAACAGAATAATGTTTGATAAAACTTTCTAATTATATGCAGCTAAAACACAAGGAATTTTGTTTAAGTGTTACGGTGTTACCTTATATTTTTGCAATTTAAGGTTTAAACTAGAAAATTCACGTTATGATCAAAAGTCCGAAGTTGTGTTTACAAACCTTTTTAATAAGTCTTCTGAGACCCCTGTACTCTGATTTCTGTAGCGCACCGTTGTTGTCGCGATCAAGTTCTCTGAACTTCCAATCCGCCACGTCCTTAGGCTCAACAGAAGCGCCACCAGGATCCGAGCGTGCTCGCTCGAACTCTCCACCAAATATCTTGATCAAGTTCCCATTGAACTGAGCGCGGTCCAGGCGAGTGCAAACTGTTGAACACATTTTGTTAGTTTTTATATCGTCGTAGAAATCTTGTATAAACGGAACGAACGCGTTCTTTTTGCAAAAAAACACTTGTATTGTGGTTATGTAATAAATGGTTTATGTAATGATAAGAGTTATACCTACGAAGCACAACAGAAAAATTCGCCTGAAACTACTTACTGGTACATATTAGGCACTATTCAAAAATGTTGCTTATTGGTTCATTTGCACAAGAGGAGTTACTTGAACTCGAGTTTCTCAAACATCGCTCAAAAACTAGTATATACAACTGATATTATCATCTGATCACTGTTATCATCATGTAAACAGTTGTAGGCGAGAATTGTATGTAGTTTTCTTTTTATATAAAAAAGTGGGCGGACGAGCAAGCGGTCCCACGTGATGGTAAGTGTTACCGCCGCCCATGTACACCTGCAACACCACGGGGGTATGCGGGTGCGCCGCCGACCTTGCAAAATCCTATTCACAGCTTTCTTGAAGAACCCCATGGAAAGACCTCTTGAGGCAGTTTGGTCGCATACGAGAATCGTATATAATATCCCCGAACCGTTCGAGAAACTCTTCTTATGTAAATGAGCCTTAAGTTATACACTAAGTACACTTTTAAATTTACATTTGCTTTACCATTACAACCCAAAATAGCCTAAGTTACTATGGAAGGCTCGTACTCACCAGTAGGATAAAACGAATAGAAAAGAAATATCTTTATGTATTATATGTACGGAGATAATTTGGAGATTGATTTAAACTAGTAATAGTACAAGTACGAGTATTTATAATATATATAACATATATGTATATACATATTGGTATATGCATATAACAAATATATTATAAAAAAATGTTAATACAATATAAACAATTTATTTGAATTTATACCATTTATTTGTTTTGATAGATCGTATGCAACAACAAACATCCGTGAATTTATGGGAACAAATAATCGCAGTTTTTTGAAATGTATTAATTAGTTATTTTTACCATCTGTGACACTGAGAGGATGAAACGTGTAATACACTATTCACCAATGCACACTGTATCGACATAGTAGAGGATTATTCGCACCTCATTATTCTCTCATGTAAAGAATTATATACGAGTACATACATATATGACACAGTATCCATCAAGTGGGTACTGGTAAGCTTCACATAAAATCATTCATTAGACTTAGATGAACTCACTGGCATACGGCGTAGGGTCCGAAAGTTCTTCCGGGAGAATAACTTACAAAAAAGTTTTAGAAGTGGACAGTTTAGCTATACCTAAGAAATGTTATGTGATATTATGTATAATATTATGTATGCTAAGAAATACTGTGTAAAGTAGTTAAAAATAACAAATGCGCGTAAAGAAAGAGAAAAATTCTTTGTACTAATTAAGAAGAACGAATTTAATTTCAACCATCGAGCAGTCAGACAGAGATCAGAGAGTTTCAGCGATCTAATACTTTCCCCTATTTTCCGTAAAACAGCATAATTGTTTCCACATTAATAATTATATGTTAATAGTATAATTATTAATGTCGAAGTATAATGGCCTAAGTTTCCAGCTGGTGTGGAGTTTTACTGTTTTATGCAGTTTTGGCTTTGTGAACCCTCAACATTCCTTACTTCTTTTATTCCGTTGACCTCGAGCCGAAGAGCGACGTCTTGTGTGGGATTTACCTGTGAGAGAAGAAAAAAATATCAGTTTTATAAAACCTCTTTATTATTGTGATTGATTACCTTATAATTATTGTAAAATACATAGAAATCTGGCTTTGACTTATACCAACGTATAAGTATAACGTATAAGTTCACCGGTTTTATAAATGTAAACACATTGTTACATTTAAAAAAGGTTGTTTAACGTTTTTTTTTTTATACTAAATAATCTTTTAATTTTTTTTAATGTAAATAAGTAAACACTTTTGAAAAATAAACAGCAATATTTATGTAATTTTAGGTTCAATTTGCACATAAGTTGTCTTTTGTGTGCTGACTTTGTAGGTACAATTTAAGTGTAATGGATATTTGCGCTTTTTTGTTTATGTCAATTTCGTATAATGAATTATTGTGTTAGTGTCATGTGCACAACAGTGCACAAACCTGCGCTGCACAAGGGAGTTTTGGACGCAAATACTCGCTGGGAAGTCATTAAAAAGCATCCTATATTCTAATTCGCCCATTATCTGGACGTAACTCGGTCAGTTTTGTTAAGTTATTATGTTAGGTAACAAAAAACAAAACCAATTTTCGCATGGTAAAGTGTTGTAGTAAGGATATTATTATTAGTATGGTATTTATGCAACTGTGGTACTACGTTCAGCATCCAGGGCGCAGACAGGGCGGCTGAGGCTGGGGCTCAGTTCAACCGGTAAACCGGTCCTAGCAGTGATGTTCATCATTAATCGATAAAACCGGTAATGTTTACAGATGCACGTTTATATAGAGGAATGCTCAGAAATTTTCTAATTAAATTCTATTACTTGGGTTATTATTAATTTTATTATGTAGGTATGTACTATATACTAGGATGTTGGATTTATATTAGAAGCAAAATACATATATACCTAAGTATGAAACGAGAAATTGCTGGATAACTAATAACTATCATAATCCCGCCACTAATGGATGGGCAACGGAATGGTCGACGCCGTGAGCTTTTTCTATAAAAAAAAGAAAAAAACAATCCAAAAGTCGGGTTTTGGTTAGCGGCAGACATCTTGGCGCCCGACCCCTTACATTTGTAAGTATGTAAATTATACCTATTACTACTTAACTGCCGTTTACGTGGGTGTTGTTTACGTACTCGTAAACTTCCGATAATTTTGAAGAAATCTTCAGCATAAAACCGATGTAATTATATACTCATTTATTCATATCAATAATAAAATACATATAATAAAATTGAAATATTATAAATAAAAATGGAATAAATAAATGTATAAATATAATAAGTATGATGCTCATGAAATAATTAGTATATTAAAATAAATAGTGCAGAATACGTGTAAAATCTTTTGCATAAAATGTTTTATGGAACATATATTTACATAATTATCAGACAGTGGCCGCTTAATCGAATAGTTAGGAAGCATTCGTAGACGCGCGGAGCAGCTACGAGTACCTTGTTGCAAGTGACGAAAACTGCGATTTATTACTAATTTAACATGCAACTAGCTGCTTTTAAAATATTTATGGAGCTGCTGGCAGAAATTTTTAAATGACTTATTCGTCTGCCAGAAGGGGAAAGTAATGAGAAGAAGCAGAAAGAAACATTAATGTCCACGTCTGGCATTATGTTACCGCTGCTTTATCAATTAACAGCTCATTGAAAATGTAAAAGAAAAGGGTCCATAAATCATTTTCTCGCATCTGGCATCTCTTTTAACATATATTTAAACTACACGCAGCTAGACTCTGGAGCATCATCCCCACTGACATCCAGAAAGCTCCTAACAAAATCTATTTTAAAAAGATGCTTCGGGAACATTACCTCTCCATTTCTCATTTTTATTTTACTTTTGTAAGCAACATGTTTTTTTTTTTGTTTCTCTTAATATAACTTATATACCTAATATAATGTATTCATTGATTACGTATACCTTGTATGTATTATATTTATTCTTATGTATACATGCATGTGTGTAAGTTTGTATGTACCTATATATAATAATGTGTAGAGTGTAGAGAATGCCTTAAGGCATTAAGCTCGCCTTTTGCGATATGCTTTTACGATATGCAATGAAGTGTAAATAAATAAATAAATATTTCTTAGTTTAACATTGATATAAATTCAATTGCCAGACATGTATGTATGTTACTGCGTTAATGAATTTTTTTTTAATATAGGTATATTTAAATAATTTGCTCGTCAATTAAATTTATATGGAAATTATTAGGTTATAAAATACAAGAAAAATAATGTCTGGCACTTTAATACTACTGCGTTTAGGAACAAAAAAAATAAATTGAAAAAATTAAGTCCAAAATTATTTGCTCGCGTCTGCCACTTGGCCGAATGATTCTACTACTCGTATACGTAAAAACTATGAATATTACCAAGCCGTTAATATCGCTGATTTTTTAGCAAATAACATCAAAAATAATAATATCCTAATTGCTTGTGTTCAAAAATACATTGTTTAATAATTTTTATTTTGTATGTCGTAAATGCAGTGTTTATAAACAGATAGCCGTTCAATAATATTAATGATGTTAACGATGATGCTTCCGAAGACAGTGATGGTGAAATTTAATTAACAATACAGAAAAAAAAATTTATTGTGGAATAAAAATATAAATTATGTTTTGTAATTATTTTTATTAAATTTAAAAGTTAATATATTCATACTATAAATTTTTTACTTTTTTAAAGTATTTTTCATCTCAAAAATCAGCGTGTATGTACACGTTTGACATTAATAATTTCGTGTTTTAGGGATAGAAACCAATTATTACTATAAAAAACGCAGCCAGATGGAATCAGTGGCAGTGGTATTTCTGGTATCTAGCTACGTAAATAAATGCCAGATACGAAGCAAATGATATGGGATAGCTTTATTTCTTTGCAATTACGAAAATAATTTATTTAAAAAATCAGCGACATTGAGCTTGAATCCTTTTTGTCCCTAGTCGTATCTCCAAGACTTTCAGACCCATAATTCTTATTCTTAACGACGAGCAAATCATGTACCTAAATTGCCACCAGCTCGCTAATGGTATTTTCTGGTAATTAAGTATGATCAAAAACTGTCTTGCGTCATCCATAAAGAATTTTATTCGTGATCAAATTGAGTACCTGTGCTATTTGATTACTTATCTGCTTCGACTTCATTAAACAAGTTACAGACACACAAACAAAGAAAATAAACCGGGGCCATTGTGCAGGAACGAGTAGCAACAATGCTTTTAAAGATGTCTGGAGTATTTTTTCTAACACCTCAAGGCTACGATGGGTTCGCTTTACCTCTGAGAGAAAAAAAACTGGTCCATTGTGCGTCGGCGTCGCACTGTCTGAGGAGATCCGCTGCTTCTAAGAAAGGTGTCCGTAACAAAATAGATACGTTTTATATTATGGCTACCTTATAGAAAGTGGTCGCGATTTTGTAAGAATGATTTTAAGTTTTATGTTTACCGAATTCATTATCTGCGGCTTAAATATAGAACAATTATGTAGATTTCATTTTTTTATATAGATCACAGATAAATAAATTATTCATGCACCTAAAAAGCTAAATCACAAAAAAAAATGTTCCATAATACTTGAGTATTGTTGAAAATAACGAAGAAACAAGTTTATAATAGGTATTAAACATTTATATCATGCAGATACTGGCCTAGGCCAAGCAAATTAAAGCAAAGCACACATTGGTCCTACTAGTGCCAGTAAAAAAGATATTTCATACAATCGGGTCAAACTAAGTAACATTTAATAGTCCGCGTATGCTGGCGCCAGAGGCTAATGGGTGGGACTGGTAGGTATTAGCAATTGATAAATGGATCGACATGCTGATATTATGCACGAACGAAGTCGTAAAGTGATAGGGTTACAGAATTAGCTATTCACACGCGTCGAGAGCCATTGACTGGCGAACATCCATTTCTTAACCGATAGTTCTAATTTTAAATATTTAATTGGCTTATTCTCTATTCAGTTCGTTTAAAATCTAATTTATTTCAATATTTATTCAGAATACTTGACATTAATATTCATTCTTATTTATTGGAAGCCTTAGGAAGTACACAAAACCAAAACTATAGTATTTTATACAAATGTAGACAAGTTTTTCACGCTGACATTCCCACTAATCCTTTAAAAATTATTTGTTCTGAAGTAAGAAGATATATTTTATGAACTTTATAAATTAACCTTTCTAGAGGTTAGTAAATGCCTACGTCGTAACAGAAGAGACAAATGGAACAGAATTAAATGTGCAAGTAGCCTACAGCTATCGCGAGAAACGTAATCCTTCTTAAGTGGTTCTACAGCTTTACACCTATCCATCACCTAACATCACAGACTTAATGTCACGAAATCTATGTATAAAGTTACGAAGCTTCCCTCGTAAAGACCAAATCGAACCTTAATGAGTCATGCAAGACTGCAAAAGGCGATATATTATAGGTTAAATGTAAAGAGAAGAGAATCAAAGATAAAAGAGAAACCGATGACAAAAACGAACTTCATATAGAAAATATCTTAAGAATCTTCGAATATAATATACCCTCATGGCAATAGCCCACAAAAAGAATTTAAAACTGGGATGTGGTTACATACAGCTATATCTTTAGAAGGAGAAAATAACTTTTTTGAACAACTAATACTCATGGATTATTTCTCAAAGGCAAATATATCGAATGCATTACAGAGATGTTTTACTATCTACCTATATCTATATTAATATAATAAACTATAATATAATATAACAGATAAGTATAAAATTGTGTGTTTGTAGGTATGTTAAGGGTAATCTCTGGAACTACAGAACCGATTTCAAAAATTCTTTCACAAATAACAAGCTACATTATCCTTGTCTAATATAAGCTATATTTTATCTGAAGTTTTGAAAAAAAGCTTATAAACCGAAGCGAAACGAAGGCGGATCGCTAATGACACAATCACGTGTAAAATGAGGGAATTGGGAAAAATGGGGGAATGAGGGAAGTAAGCTTGACCGTAGTCTCATTCATGTCATTTAAAACAGAATATTTTTTTTAATTATTTGAGTCATAACATAAGTCTTCCTCTATGATGCCTTATAAATTATAATAAATTGAAAACTATTATAAAATCGGGGAAGTGGGTTAAGTTATCTTTTGATACTTATCTGTACTAAATCTACTCGACGATATCATCACTCTAATTTTTGGACATACTATGTGCATTGCATTTACTGGAATTGTTCACTTATGGCGAGATTTTTCCTTTTGCTTTATAGAGAACTTCCATGGAACTTCTATTTTCTGTACTGAAATATTTGAAGAGCTACCATACCAATACACCTACCTGAGAGTACTCGCCTCATACCTGCCAAGAAAAAAATTATGGACATCATACTCGTGTATCCTTGGTGAATCAGAGTCCAAAAGGACACACATCGAATACTATCATTGTAAACGATTAACATCAATCAAAGGCATTTCATATATTCCAAGAAGCTTATGGTTTTATGGCGCCATTATATTATGTTCCCACTGACGATCGGGTTTCATATTGTTTCATTACGATGCGCCGCGAGGCCTCTACTGCAGACGAGAATGCTAAACAGTGAATACCAGTAATATGAAATTGCAATGGCCTATGTCAGCGATGCTGTGTGATTCGGGTGTTCCCTATACGACGTCTTACAAAAAACCTTGTCCGAACTTTCAGAACAATACGATAGAGGTAGAAAAGACTCGTCCTTTGTACTCGAGGTCTCGTTCTCGGTTGTAGATCCTGCTAAAAATGTGACCTGCCCATTGTCACTTCAGCTTAACGATTCTTTGAGCATACTGATTGACGACATGGTAAAAACAACAGTGGACTATCTTCATACAAACGCATGAGTTGCGGATTATAGTTGTGGGTGTCGTGTCCTTTCGCATAAATACATACATAGAATTCCACTAATTTTCGTGTCGCATTACGTCTTTACTAACATCGCAGTCAATCGGCGCGCCGAACTTCAGTGTGAACAAATCAAATTTCTTTACTAAAGGTAGGTAATTATAATTAATTATTTCAACGATGGGGTCAGAGTAAACAATTGTTATATTTTAATTTTGGTCATGGTATTGTGCATATTGTGTTAGCTTTAACACAATATGTATTTATGACACCTATATATGTAAATACATATAATAAGTATGTGTAAAACGCGGAAATACAGAAATTTTGTTGAATATTACTAATAATAATAGACAAAATCATGAGTATTTGCAATGTCTAGTCTTCTCAATAATAATTGTAAAGAGTTTCAACGACACAAAGAAGCATACAGTTAATATCTTCGAGAAAATAACATTTTACAAAATAATAAAATGGCGTTCTAATAAAAGATATTTATTCAAATAACCAATTCATTTTGGAAGACAGTTTTAACAACGCTGTTGAAAAAACTGGCCTAAAGGCAATTTAATTTGCAATCTTCCATAGAATTAAGTGCAAAATCAAGTCGAGACACGACTAAAATTATTGACTCATCCCAATTTCTTACCTGAGTTTATTTTTATAACAAAAATATCGTTTCTCCTTGGCTGTTAGTCAAATAAACTGGAATTCTGATTCATTCTATGCAACGTTCGTCGTAATCGAGTCGATGAGATTAAGTTATGTCTAGAATTTCCTATGAAGACATTAGTCATTTCCTAAAAGATAATAATGATAAATCGGCGATGAACCCGCATGGTGGATTAAGGGCCGAAACCCTCTAATAATTTATTTACTAAGGAAGGCCTGTGCCCTGCAGAAGGATGTCAAAAAGGCTAAGATCAATAATAATGATAAATAACGGGTCAATAACTGTATACCTAAAATGATCAGAATATTCGGAGGTGAAAATGGGACTTACTCTTCTTTCTCACATTCATACTAGTACAAAGTACATATCTGACAACATATTCCGAGACTGAGAACTGGACCTTAAGGGTTAAATTGAATTAATATCGGATTAGGTAACTGAATAGGTCGATGGATATAACCATCCAGTCAGATAAACCAATATTTGTTGAAATGACTGACTTCGATCGGGAAGAAGGAGTCTCTACTGTTTTCAGGATAGTGAGATATACCGGACATGTTATTTGACAGCGGAAATTCGAGATTGGTCGTGGGAGTGAATTGTATCCAGCAGTGGAGAGAGAAACATTGGCCGTTGTTATGGACTTTATCAGTTGCTTGTGTAAGTTTTACCGTTCTAAAATTGAAAAATCAGAAAATATAGTCTTGCACATTTCCCATTACTCTCATATTATTACTTGTTCAAATTCATTCATTACTCTGCCTATTTAAACAGACAATAAAAGCTGTCGACTTGAGGGGAAATAGATAATATCTGTAGCATGTTGATGCGGGAGCGATGCGATTTTTTTAATAATTATGTAAATTATAATATAGGTAATATGTAGTTTATTTTCGGCCCTGGATTACTAGTAAGACAATTATACTAATAGTCAACTAATCCCAATAATAAATAGTATATTAACTGTCCACGCAAGCAACAGATTAGAAAACGTATGAAGTTTTTAACGTGCAAATCATACCGGGACATCATAAACAATGTGAGTAAGGAAGTGTAATGATTAAAATCGGCACTAAGAGCGGGCGACGCCCTGCGTAGGTCGACCCTTCATACTCGTATAAAGGGTACCCACTTCTAACTAGATACACATGCACGGCATCAATAGCAAGCACGTTTATATGCTTGTACCATGTCGAGCAAAACTGTTATTGGTTGATTTTACAACGGAATCGCTTATTATTGTTTAAATATCATTGTGCTAGAAATTATCTGAAAATTTTGCAACTGAACGTCCTACTTAATAGATTACGATATAGACTAATTAGGAACTTAAAACAAATTATATTTTCTTTTGTAAGTAATTAACACTATGTGTTATCATGGTTATAAATAGATTGTATGTATTATTCGAGTCCGTGCATTAATGAAAGTGCATTTAATGCAACGTATGAAGCACATAACCCATCTTAATTTGGCAGACTTGCATATTTTACAGAGTAAAAGATAAAAAAATAATAATAAGAAATAAATAAGAAAAAATAAAATAATTAATTTTCATTCCCCTCAATGCCATTTGTGTTTCTTGCTCCTTCTTTTGTCTTTTATTTTTTCTACGCACTATTATTTTTTCTCTAATCTTCTCAATCTGTTTCTGCTGCTATTCTTCAAGATGTCGTTTGACAGGTCTACTGAATAAGAGTTGAGAATGGATTTTTATGTTGTCACTGGAATAATCAATTTCGGGGTAAACTAAAATTATTACGACATGACATCGAGACAAACATCTGTAAAAACAAATCCCCTATCTTGACAAATGATGCGATCTCTCCCTATAGCACTTGAAAACGCGTTTGGCGTGTCCTGTCCGTGTACTTGGGAGGGACTAGGGCGGGAGAAGTATGAAAAGTTTGGCTGTTCCAAATTGCCCACTGTGCTACTACCAATTGTTCCCAATTACTTATTCTACTTTTGCATATTAGGCAAATGCTTTGAATACTAGGCAATTCGCAATACTAGGCTTTGAATACATTAATTTTCTAGTTTCTGTGCTACGCATCCAAAACGTACCAAAAGATATATTTTTTTAATTACATTAATTTCTGATAAATATTTCATTCATATTTATTTTAGTATGAACAGACTTATAGTGAAATTATGTCAACGAAACTTGTCACAAAATGTACAAAATACATTTTGTGACAAGTTTCGTTGACATAATTTGTGAGTTTATAAATGTACGGATAAAATAATAAACGTCGAAATAAATATTTTTTTTATGTATAAACTACGGAATAAACTATATAACATCGTATTGTGTTACGTTATGGTAATTTTTTCTTGTGCCACTGTTTGTTGGCTAGACCCGGGTACAACGCATGTTGCTAGAATATGGTGTTGATAGAACCAGTTAGATCTCCTTTGCCAACATTACAGAAAAACCTACCATACGTCGCAAGGTAACTGCGCTTTCCATTCTTGTGTTTTCTTGATGACTATTTTTATACTTATTTTAACGTACTACATTATAAAAAGTTATTAACAGATAGGATATTTTTAGAATTTGTGTCTGTTTGTCTAATTACAAAAAGCAATAAACGAATTCAACTAATTAATATTAAACTCGTTTTAAGACTATGAGAGGGATTCGGTTCATAATCCACGTTGAGATGATGGCGTAAATACATATATATATATATGAAAATACATACATGAAATAAATTAAAGAATACTTGAAAAAATCAGGAAATGCAAATTCATGAATACACTCAAATTACTATTAAATCATGTCATGTCGTTACGTAATCGCGTAACGACATGACGACACGTAACGACATCATCTAATGAGTTGTATGAGCGGAGTAGAAATCTTTTATAGGGATTTCCGATTCCATGCGGACGAAGCCATGGGCAAAGGCATAGATAATCAAATATCTGCTGGACACGATAATATCGTTTCAAAACAGTTTATTCTGCACAGGAAACGCGGGCAGTGAGTCACTGACAGTGACTTTACTATCTTGATTCTGATCGTATCTATACATGAAATGAACGGAGCACATAGTATCCCTGACCCCAGAATGCTAACCGAGGAGCTAATATACACTTTATTCTCGTTGGAGTGTGTATAAATTGAAAAAATATTATGAAGTTAGTAGCCTGTTCAGATTATCTTCTACTAGCAATATGATCGAACACGAGGCAACGAACGTTAGTAGTTAAACAACAAAGGCTTTGTTACTAAAATATTTTGTTAAGAAATAGAATGACATAATTATGCACGGAGGACCAGGTTAATTGTATCAAAGTAATTTATTTTATCTTCAGTGTAATGGATATAGAGGTGCGGAAATGTCTGTAGGTGTGCAAGAATGGCAGTGTGAATCCAGAACTAACAGACCGGGCCAATCCAGTTAGATCGAGGGGTGAGACAAGGAGGTGTTCTATCTCCAAAACTGGTCACCAATGCACTGGAAGATCCATTTAGGATGCTGAACTGGAAAAGGTACGGAATGAATGTGAATGGTGAATTCGTTTCACCGATGATATAGTAATTTAGGCAGAGTCACGGAGTCGATTGAACAGGATACTGAATAGTCTTAATGCAACATCACGAACGGAATAACCGACAGATCAGTCTCGAAATGAACCTATTGTTAGACATAACAAAAGTAGTGTCCACTGAGCATGTCCGGGACCGATCAACGTCGAAGGTGTGGTGTGCCACTCGAAGTTGTTGACGAATATGTCCATCTTAGACAGACAATCCAACTAGGCAAGTCAAACTTCAGCAACCAGGCTGACAGAAGCATCCCGCTCGGCAGGGCAACATTTAAAAAAATGCTTAAGCTCTTATTATCGCCCGTAGAAGTCGAAATTCTTCAATCAATGCGTCCTACCAGTTATGTACAATGTCGAAATGTGGTCTCTAGCGGTTGGCTTGATCCATAAGTTTAAAGTCGATCAGCGAGCTATATAGAGAGCTATTCTCGAAATTTCTTTGCAAAATAAGACCTGGGACGAATAAATTTGCTAAAGAACGAAAGTCACCGATATAGCTTACAGAATCATCAACTTGAAGTAGCAGTGAGCAGGCTATATCTGCCGCAAAACCGATATCTGATGGGGTAACAGAGTCCTTGAATGAAGGTTTCGTACCGGAGAAGGACAATGTTGGGACACCCTCTCGCCAGATAGACCGACGACATGAAGAAGTGGTAGTGGTTGTATAAGAAGAGCGGACGACCGTGTGTGGTGGCGAGCCTTGGGGGAGGCCTATATCTAGTGGTGGAGTGGCTGATGGTATGGTATAGTAATTTATTTATTGTCAAAGTTCTTTTAAACAACTTTTAGTCGTTTGATAATAAAAAGGTACATATCTACATATAGGTGGACTACATTTACTTCACATTCACGTTCTGGGTCAGCAGAACCGGGTGGCTGGCCGAACCCATATAGTTATAGAACATAACAAACCACAATTTTATATACCCATTTTTCTTTATTTTGGAACATAAAACAATTATACAAAAAATACTTGGGATTTACATAAATTAATTCCTAAAAATCCTTACCTAATCCGACTATTTCATTCAATTATCTAATTGTGAGAACTCTAATGATTACGCACAAAGGTTTGTTTGCGATTATTTGTTTTTTGTTTATTGTTATTAATAGTGATGTAGCTTTTTTAACATAATGTAGAAGTTTATTGAACAGTTGTAAGCAAATAAGTAATGTTTTCATCAAAATTAATTAAATAAATGCATCCTATCGATTCCTGTTCTAGGGCGCAACTAATGTTACCCATTTAAAAAGAAATTTAAAATGATTGTGATTACAATGGAAGTATTGGTTACTCGTTTGAGAATCCGACATGTTCAGTATGCACATTACAAAAACACGAATATATTCCATGCTTCATGCACCATACGTATGTAACGTGTATAAACCTTTCATCAATGTGATCTGCTTTTGATCTCACGGTATAAACAGTTGTTCCACATAATTTTCCATTGAAAGATACTGCGTAAAAACTTGGCGCCTTCAGTTTAAGTGTAATAAATAAAAGTGATTGTTACAGATGTTATAATGAACTTATATGTTGTTAATTAATTTGCCCGTAATTTGTCAATATTTTCTACATTCCCAAAATGTACTCTTTTTACATTGCCTTCAATGTCTGCAGAGATACTCGATGTGCTCTTCATATTTGTGTTATTTATGTGGACGGTTAACCTTTGCAAGCGATTGTAATCAATCGTATCTAATGAAGACTGTGGTACCTATAGGTTGTGGAATAAATAAATAAATTAGGTAGTAGAAATTAAAAACTAACGAGTGGTGCTATGTAAGAGTATAGTGTGAATAGACACTTATGAAACTTTTATAAACACTGACTCACATCTGGACCATTGTTTACACTGATGATGGCGAACACACTATGGCTGTTATTTAAATCTCCACGTTAACGCATATGTTTTAAATCTGGCTGAGATAGATTTGACTTATACGATTTAAAAACGGTTTGGCGGAGTGTAGAATAAATAAATTAGGCAAATTTTTCGAAGGACTTCACTATTGCTTTTTTGTTTTAAATTGACAGAAGTGAACAGCAATTATATTGTATGTATAAGTACTATAAAAAGAGCTTAGAGTTGGTGGAAGTATCTTTGTGTTGATTAATGCAATTAATAGCTCGGCCACCAACGAGCAAGCAAAAACAGATGAAGGAGTCTTGACTCGATGAGTAATCATATCGAGTTCTCGCATACAATTTTATACTGTTTATGTCCCCTCGTCGTACCTACAGCTTTGAGGTCAGCCGTCTGTCCCGAGCATCTGTAGGACCGAGCGTTGTCTGACCGCAAACGAGGTCGGATTTTTTTACATTTATTGTACTACTCGTACTTATTGTCTAGAGTAGGGAAACAAAGTACATTTTATATTTTTGTGTTACAAAAAATGTATTCTCTTCAACAAATGTACAGTAAGTAACAGTTCTATCTATATATACCAATGGGCATACATATACCTAATGGGTTACTTACAAGGAAGAGAATTGAATGATTTTGGGTACATTAGCGTGATGCTGTACATTCATCGTCAAACGGCGTATGATTAGCAAACAGGTTAAAATCTTACCAGTTTTGGAGCAATCGGGCCTGCCGTTAGTTACAGTGGTATCTGGCAGCGTCTTGCCGTTGGGCGTGACGCACCAGCAGCCGGTACCGGCTGCCACGCACTGCACAGGAGCATAAGTACCATCGGCGCGGCACCTCGGCACGAACTTTGCGCGGCGGCCGCCTTTCGCGTTCAACGCGTATCGCCGGGTACTCTGGCAGGAGGATTGGTTCTCTGTACAAAGAATATAATTAAAAAAAACAAAACAAAAACCTCAAAGATACCATAAATATTTGAAAATAGCCAAGCTCCTTTAACTCGTATTCGTTTGTCTGAGTTGTCTCGGAAACTGATGAACTGGTTAATGAAAAACTGATGAAAATTTCATCAATATACGCATTACGTAAACTATTGAACAACATAAAGACTATTTCGATTCAATATGGATAAAGTCACGTGCAAATAATTAGTAGGTATGTACTTAAAAAAACCTTCGATTACTAATTATTAGGTCGGAAGTCGGCTTGCATTCGAGTCCTAAGTAGTCGTAAGATTATCGACGTGTGTCGAGATGTGCTATAATGTAGGTATACCTACAACTGTAGCCTTTCGACAGCCTCCTCACTAGCCTTTTGTTCTAATTTTCTTCTAGTCATAAGGAAGAATCGAATGTCTACATGTACCAATATATATTTTTCAATAGAGTTAGATATGTTAGGGTCTTACCTATGAAATTGCTGTTTGTTCATAGTGGCCACTTTAAACTTAGTTATTTTGCATTTGACTTGGAATTCCAAATTCAAATTAATTTCAATTTAAAGCTAAAACATTCCTTTTCAAAATCCGTTATTCATTTGTTTTTCCGTAGAAACTACTTTTTGTTTAGATATCGTCGTGTCTGCGACCATGGAAAAGTTAAAAATTCGCGTTATTTTCAAATATGAGTTCCGTCGTGGCAACAACACAGCGCAGACGGCACGCAATATCAACGATGTGTACGGGTGTACGGACCAAACACCGCAAGCGAACGCATGGTGCGTTTTAGGTTTGATCGTTTCCATTCTGGAAATATCGACTCAAAGACAAGCCCCGCGGACGACCGGAGACTAAAGTCGATAATGACGAATCGAAAGCAATAATGGAAGCGGATTAATCTCAAACCACGTCCGAGTTAGCAGCAGCCTTCGGCGTAAGTGACAAAACGATATTGATTCATCTGTGTTAATCGGGAAAGTGAAGAAGCTCGGAAAGTGTGCACCGTATGAGCTTAATGAAAGTCAGCCGCAAACACGCGTCGAAGCATTGCTGAACCGGCACAAAAATGAAGGGACTCTGAATGATGTTGTCAATTGTGATGAGAAGTGGATCCAGTTGTGGAAGTGGAGTCGTCTCAATGGTTGAACCCAGCGGACACGGCCCACAGATCTAATATTTCTGCTATCGCTAGATATAGGTACCTACATAGCATGTGACAGAGAAAATAAACCAAAGCACATTCACCATAAGCGAGAAAGAGTCAGTAAGAATTGTCAAATGATATACGATTTCAGTGACTTTAAGAGGTCAACGGTCTGTCAAACGGAGTGGTCTAAATTATTTTCAATATTTTGTGCTCATTTCATAGTGTACACAGTTCACAATCATGGCGTGGTATGCTATTTGCGATTGCAAAACTACAAGATATAACAATCCAAATAAATACAGTTTTCACAGGTAAATACAAAATAGGACATTAAACGTTTCAATCATACATATTTGTCATTTATTTAGTTACATTTTGCCAATTAAAGAATGTCTATAGTTATTATAATTTGAAATATTGGGTTATAAGTGTTTTATAGATATGTGAAAATTACGCTTTGTTTACAAAAGTGCCATAACCCGTTATTAATTTATGTCGATAAAAATGTCTCGGTGTATAATTGGGGTAAATGTGCATTTACTCCAATTATACACATCTGAATGTGGTCGAGCGAATCAATTCCTGTTTTTGATACTTAATAAGGTTACATTTTTATTATGAATATCAGCCTTCATTCTTTCATAGATTAAAAGATTTTTGAACGGGATTTAGCGTCTTTTTTTCATTTTATGCCAGTACATTTTGTGGAAGCGTTCTCTTTTATTAGTAATTAACACGAAGGCAATTTCTTAAATTGTACATATTCTAATAATCCGGAAGGTAAACTTAACTCGGTTAAACTTGGTCTGAAAACTTACACATTAGGTAATCAATAAAATCATTAATTTTCACCGGAAACTAAGAATTATTATTATTTGTTTTATATTTCCAACTAATCCAGTATTGCGTAAAAAATGGTCGCGTGCTAGTTTTATCCTGACTGACTCATCATCGCCGACCTGACATAATTAATAATAATTATAATAAGATAAATGACTAAGTTTTAAATTATAATTAAATACCTATAATTGTTTTATTAATCAAATTGTAATTATGATTAAAATCTGTGACAGATATTGTAGTTTACAGAGAATTCTAATAATTACCCGATACAGGTATCTAATTTTAATTCTTGCTAAATACTTATTAAATTATAATGGAAACCATTTTTAATCTTTGACATTATTTATGTATTTTATTGAATTTGCTTTTGAAATTTATTGTAACAAAAAAATAACATATATTAATTTACTCTTCGACTATAAACGAACGAAATATTTTTATGAAACTTGTATTTCATTTTATTCGCGGAGTGAACACACGAAAATTATTATTGTTTCAGACTATTTTAATTTTTACCAGTAATTCAGATTTTAATGTATAATAATAAATAAATAATTTGTTTTATTTTTCCGTATCTTAGCAATGTCATTTATCGATATCGAAGCTTGTGGCTATTTCATTTATGTATCCCATCCCTAAACAAACATTATGACAAATCACATACACACTAGAATATGAGATTTTAGGTACGACAGCTGAAATTGTAGGTTATTGGTAAATCTATGACACAGCCAAACAATGTCCCAAATGTAAACTAAGACAAAAGAAGCTCATGGTGACTGTATGGTGGACCAGTGCCCGTATTATCCACTACAGCTTCTTGAGATGTGACAACAATTAATGCAGATATATACTGTGAAGAATTGGAAACGATGATGGACATGCTCGCTATCAAACAACCGAGTCAGGTCAATCGCTCTAGTCCATTACATGATAACGCTTGCCCACACACTGCACGACAGACAGTCTCAAAGTTACAGGAGCTTCAACTGAAGACTCTCCGTCACCCACCGTACTCACCAGACCTTGCCCACTTTTTTTCTGAATTTGGATAACTTATTACAGGGAAAAAAATTCAAGTCCGATGAGGCAGTGAAAAACGCCTTCAGAGAATTCATCGATTCCCGTCCCCAGAAGTTCTATAGCAGAGGCATCAATCAACTTCCATTAAAATGGCACAAGTGCATTGACAATAATAGACAATATTTCGATTAATTAAATATATATCGTAAAGACCTTACGAAAATAATAATAATTATAATAGTATAACTCCCATACAAAAAAAAAAACATATAAAATGGCAACTTCATAGGTTTATTGCTACCAGTTTATTGTTCTTAACTAGTCTCTCAAGCTTATGGTCATGTTGGAAACGTCAATACCGCAAATTACAGCCACACTTAAATACATGTAAATATTGTAGTAACACGTAGTAAATGTTCTGTGGTGACAATCTAGGGAGGGATAGTATGATTGTAATTGGAAATCATTAATAACCACAGTTGTTTGCTAACGACTTATTTATTTCACGGTTTAAGACGGCTTAAGGTTATTGTGAAAGAATGATAGCTTTGGCAGAATTAGGTTTTGATGGCTTTATTTAAGACTAGGACTTACCAGTGCAAGATCCACCACGTGCAACAGTCACATGGACACCGGAGCACTGCGCCCTCATGAGATGGCAACGGGAGTGGTATGTCCGGCCATCAGTTCCACAGACTGCTCGTCGGTCACTCTCTGTGCTGGTCTCGCAAGACACGACACTAGCTAGGCACGCTTCAATGTTTTCACTGTTCGTCTGGACATAATACAATATGTATGGATACGGTTGTTTATGTATAAATATATGGAAATCTGTATTAAGTGAAAATGAAGTATTTTAGATTCAATTAAAACAAAGTACTTAA
Source organism: Sesia apiformis (assembly GCA_914767545.1). Lineage (NCBI taxonomy): Eukaryota > Metazoa > Arthropoda > Insecta > Lepidoptera > Sesiidae > Sesia > Sesia apiformis. The sequence goes on along the minus strand of OU611947.1, from coordinate 11,015,630 downwards.
AACCAACTCAAAATACAAAATATCTATAATAAATAAGTAATAAATTAATAATAATACTAAATATTAATCATATAAGTTTTTTGTACAAAATACTTGACCGACCTATCTGTACGGATATAATGAGTATATCGTATGAATTTAGTGCCTTTGGTAAGCTGCCCAATATTTTGGCAGCATTAAGGCTCGTACGAGCTCACTTGTGAACTGGTTGACACGACACGATTATAGCGTTTTTGAACATTTTTAACTGAGTGCACTATCTTACTGCATTTGATCAATCATTATATTCTTAATTCAAAATGGTAAATCTGGCACTACAAAGTGTTGAAGCTGTTAGCAGATATGTTAATCGAAGAGTTGATGAACTACTGCCAGTAAAAGAACCGCTAGAATCGAAGAGTAAAAAGAATTTGGACTCGTAAATGGATTCTGAGGCGTGTTTTTTTTTACAAAGAAGGCAACAGACGAGCACACAGTCCACCAGGTGGTAAGTGAATACTGTCGCCCTGCGACATCCACGATATATGAAAACATCAGTCTAGAATGACATAAGTTAGCACGCCCCAGATGCGCTGCCTTTGAAGATTTGGGAATTGATTTCGAGAACGGATTGGGAAAAATGAGAGGGAAAGGATGACATGGGACCTGAGATGACAGTAATCAGTAAACTTGTGAAGCAACTGGAGTATCGAATAGAACTAATGAGAATAAAAAATGATGCCAAACCACCTCAACCGCCATCTCCTTCGTCACCCCTGCTAGATGCTAGTACTACCGACCGAAGCTCCTCAATAAAATTATCAACATCGGGTCAAAAGAGAAAACAGAGCTCTGAGAAAACCATACTGGATAATTTTGATTTGTGTACGTTCAGAAACATTATTAATAATTCTACTTTGAATTTAAATTCCTACTTTTTAAAAAAATCTAGCAGGTGCGAAAAGAGATTTCAATTGTCCAGGTCAAAAAAGTACATTGAGAAGTCTACTGATCAACCAATTAGGTTATGTATTTAAAAAGTGTAAAAATACTCATTAAAAATGTAATTCTAATTCCTTCATATTTTTTTAATTGTCTTGTATGTTACGCGAAAAAATAGCCAGCCCTAAGATTGTCAGTGTTATCGAATAGGCGCTTTGAAATGGATTAAAATGTCTTTTTTTCTTGAATTCGGTAGAGAAACACTGGGACTCTCAACACAGGATGAAATAAAAAGGTATTCCGGGTCGAAATTATTTAGATTCAAATCCATTTTAACTAGAATGGTGTTAACATTAGAACTCGAATTGTCAGAAAAACAAGGCTGTTGCTATATATAGCTTTTGAAAAAGTCTGAATGTTTTAGTAATCGAATTGATAAATGACGAGAAACTGCAGCAATGACATAATAAGTAATGTATATGACAATGACAATTCTCTACAGAATATAATAATATAAACGCAACGACTGTTAGTTCTATGTTATCCCAATTTTATTGTTTTTATTAGACTACTTTTGTTTTTAGACAAAAGTTTCTCCGATAAGGAATCAAATACGAAAGAAACATTTGCATACGAGGCAGGGACTACCAATAAACTAATCCATCGTCTTAAATTGACTCGTTAAATTAAATTGAATTGTTGAACAATACAGTAACCAGACCTTTTGTCGTGAACTTCTGGACATAGGCTTTCTCATGTACATTGCCTTAAAACACCACACTGACCAAGCGGGTTAACGAGTCCACTTTTTTAAAAGTGGTGTAGTACCTCAGGGTCTGTGGTAGCGGCGTTGTTATCCCTTAGTAGCATTTTACGACACCCACGGGATAGGATGTGGTGGTGCCATTCTAAAGTCAGCCGCGACACCACACGTCCAATTTTAAACAATAATATATATTGCCATTTTATGAAGGCACAGGACTCCTCGCGCACTTCATTTATATTCAAGACACAATAAACATAACTAACTATCCGACTACTAGTCAGAATGTGTTTATTTTCTACACAAAATCTGATCAACATTAAGTTGTGGGTAAGTATGTACGCATGGTGAGCATGTACGATAATGTTTTAACATTAGGTACCTTAACCTATTTAAGTTAATGATGTAACATAATAGGAACTTATTTATTATGTTATGGTTAATGTAAATATAACCTAAAATTATAATCAGATATGCGGGTTCACCCGGATATAAAAATGATAAATCATCACGCTGATTTTCGTAATACAATAAATTCTTCTTTTGATTTTTTTAAAATTCTCATACACGGTGACTTTTCTCACGATGTTTTCTTTCAACACCAATTTAGTGACAATAGCCCATTAAAAAGTGTTTTTTTTTTCACTGAAATTTAGACTTACTTAGGATTTTTAGCTTCTCATTGATTTTATTGTATAAATCAGTAGACCCATATGGAAGTAAAACTTTTTAGCGTGGTTTAGCGATTTTTAACTCAAAATTTTTATTTTCGTTCAATAGCATTATAAAATTATGATTTAAATTCCAATTTTTTATTTTCGTTAAAACTAAACTTAAACATATTTTAGAAAACTGTGATGAGTGCCACGGTTCCTCATCATCCTGCTCACTCTTTTCGTCTTCTGAAACCTCCTCTGAATCGGAATCATCGTTGTCAGAGTGAGACTCAGCTGGAGTTAACAACTCAATTGCATCTTTTCTGAAGGCGTCGTCATCTTTTTGGGGGTTGGTCTCAAGCTAGTAATGAGGGGATCTGAGCTAAGTAATAGCCTTAGTAATAGTTTATTATATTAAGGTTCCACGATTCCCTTGAAAATTTTCTTGCAAAATTCTGCCTGTAGGTACAGCCTGAAATGTTTATTCCGTGCCTCAGCGGCGTCGTCGGAGACCAATCCATAATGTCTTTTCTATCACAGTTGCACCGTGAACAAAGATCTTGTGCATCGTGGGCGTCATAGGAAGCCATGGATACAGAGGTATATAAAGTTTTGCAGTTTCAATACAATAATCTGTAAACTTCTGTAAATGGACCTTGTGACCACTTGATATTACTTCTAGGATGACTTTAAGTTGGTATATCAAATTAAAATCAACGCCAGTGATTTCCGCAGCTAGCTCTGGGTTGGTGAAAAATCTTCTGATGGTTTCTCGTCTGAATTTTTCCTGTATTTCTTTTTTCCTCTCGTTAACAATGGCTTTGTCAGCATTTAACTGCCATTTTTTCACAGGGAGTTTATACGAAAGGTGCAATATGCTTTTGAACAGACGAATCCTGGCGTGCAAAACGGACAACCCAAACAAAAGTGCATATACATCAACATCTTTTTTTATGGTTAAATCATTAAATTCTTTAGAGATTGCGCCATAAATGTAGCACCTCATGGTTCATGTTGTTTGTGTTTGCGGCATTACACACTTTCGCATGTACCATAGTAAGTGCCATTATATGTTTTACAGAATATGACTTGCCTTCCAATGTAAATTTAGTGTTTGGTAAGTAATTGATGGCGTTTTCGAAGTGTTCTATTTCTTGTTGGTTTCTTTTACAAGTCTGATTATGATAGGAGGACAATATGGCGGTGAAGATGGGGTTGGGTTCTGCCATATTACTTTCTGTTTATTTGTACCACAAACTAATTCAAGGGACACAAAGCTACTTTGGAAAATATTGCCATCAGTAGCATCATTTTGCATCTTCTGTTTAAATTGCACCTGTTGTGACCCATCACAACCCCACTTGCAAATCAGCTCTAATGTGTTTCAAATACGTTAATAATCTTGTAACGTATGGTTTAGCAAATCTTGTATATTTACTTCAGCGCATGTTTCAGTCACTTCATAAGATTCTTTACGTGGACAGCAGTCACATTTCGCTTTTTGTAGCAAGCTATAACTGAATTGTAGCAAGAAAGATCAGCTTCCACAAACATTGATAGAGCTAATAACGGCGTTGATTGTTTTACATTGCCTTCTTGACCATTTCGTACGCTTTCTTTAACTTCGTAGCTCGCTTTGGAGAACTAATCATTTGTTTCAGTATATTCGAAGCAACTCTTTTTCCAGAAGTTTGTAATTTCGTCTGCGTAATCATGTCATCATATGCCGCACTACGAAGCTCTACTGTTTTTCTTCTTTTACTTCTTTCTCTCAATTCTGTGAATGATTTTGATGGTCGACCCGATCTTCGCTGCTGCACTCTCGGTATTTCAAATGTTTTCTGCAGAAATTCGTCATTATTTTGAAGGAATCTTTTTTCTATTCTATCTGCTTTCTTCCTCCTCTGTTTGAATTCAGATTTTATATACGAAAACATTTACTTCAATTTTTTTATTTGATCATCAGAGTAGTCTTCGCAAGATAAAAAGTAAGTTTCTAAATATTTCAACTTTTCTTCAAAATTGGGTAACTTTTGCTTTTGCATTTTATCATACAGCGATCTACGGGTCACCACCCTTACGCCTGAGCCACCGAATGACGCTGAAACAAAATAAATACCACGTTAATATAATCTAAATTTTCGATATAATATCTGTAATTTTTTCACTATCATGATTGTTGACCCATAAGTCGAGAAAATGCGGATAAGTGCGGTTTATTTGATAATGATTATATTATATAAACACCTATCTTCCAATTACAATAAAAATAATAATCGGTACGCACCCTGAAGTACAACAAAAACCTTTCAATGCGTAAAAAGGTGGGTGAAAGTTTAAAAACTGTAAAGCTCTTTTTCAAACAGCCCAAATATTATTATTACATTGACAAATAAAACAATAACTACTTCAAAAGTATGTGTTCTTACCTGCTCGGTGTAGCTAGATCCATAACTGTATTTTTGAAGAATAACACAGAACTTTAAATTTTTACTTTTCAACCGAGACGGTTAGGGCGTTTGTCCACCGCCGCCGTCACCGGGACGTCACCGAGATTATTCGAACCGAACGCGACGTCCCGGTGACGGCGATCGTGTGTCTACCGCGACCGAATCGAACTCGGTTTTATCCCACAAACATTCTTTACTTTCTATAACTTCTATTAATGAATAAATGTCGTATTTAAATTTCTTGGCCATTTTTATTACAATTATGTTATGTTATGATAAAGTTATGATAGACAAAACAAAAACCGGGCGAACGGCACAGTGCGACGGCAGTGTGTGGACAAGATCAAACCTTATTTTTTTTCTAGGCTAACTCTATCAAATTCTTGTGGCCCTAGTGGCCTTTCAAGAGTCACCGGTCGTGGCCAGATCAAACGTGTTTTGGATTGCCGGCACATCAGCCCGTCACAATCTCGAGCCGAGTTCTAGTGGTCGCGCCGAACTACTCGAAACTTCGGCGGCCGGGATGATGGCGCTCGGGTGACGGTCGTGCGGTGGACACGCGGCCATAATAAATGTATGTATCGCTACTTCAGCGCCGTCATCCCGTTCTCGGTGACGTCCCGATGACGGCGGCGGTGGACAAACGTCCTAACACTTAGAAAGCCAACTAAGATACGTGCACTTGTAGCGACGCGAACGGTCAAGTTTTGACTACAGCTACGGCGCGGTGCGCCGTTGAGAGACAGGGAAGGGTTGCCTATTGTTCTCTGTTTATTTAACTTGATTAATAACCGGTATTTTTCAACCTGCTTTGAGTTCTTTGCATTTGACTTTTGGCCGGCTAAGTGTCGCTCCGAGTACGCTTCCTTGCGGAATGCCAAAATTAATTATTTCCAGTTGGCTTTTACTATTATTTAATTTGACAAGTTGCCTTCTATCGGATAAGTAGTTCAAAAAGCATGAATTAGTATGGTATGGTTAGCATGAATTGTTTCAGTGAAGAGGTGTCCGTTGCTGCATGTTGCCGTAGTAGTTGATTTCTCCCTGTGACGTACAGACCAGATTTTCTTGTTAACTGCCTTCTTGATATTATTATACGTTTGTTCGTAATTATAAAATATCTGGGCATATTCCTGATTGTGATCTTCCAGTTCGCTGTCGATATTTAAGTGTAATAAATCTATAGCCGACCAAACGTGACTGGACTGTTCGTAAAATAGCATTTAGTTCCCCTTTTTAGAGACTAAATCCTAATCGATACCTGATATCGTGCGCTGAAATACTTTAAAATTTCTGGCCTGCCTTTTCATCATTATGTTTGCTTCATCATTATGTTATCTTGCTGCTTATACCCTGCGATTTGAATACCGGTACCTGGGCGTGGTGTGGCCGACAATGATGCCGGTAGTTCCGCCTGCGCCATGAGTCTTGCTTCCCTCGGGTTAAAATTCTGTATTTCTGACCTAATATGCTCGTATTTTTCCTTTGTGCGCCCGTACCACTTGCGTGTGAAATATTCATTTCATTTGATACCATACCCACACAATGTAACATGATTCGCCTGGAAATCTGACCAGTATTTTTAAGAGTTTTTAAACACCGCTTGATATAATCGGGTGTGTTCCGATCTGCGCCATCCTTATTAAAATTGGAGTACACTTGATCGACAGCTCCAATTAGTTGCTGTTGCGTTGCCAGTAAGTCTTCCATTCTTCTGTTGGATTGAAATACCATTGAGTCCTGCTGCTGAACCGTTTTTAAATGAATTGATCCTTTCATTTATGCGGAGCCAGACCTCAGGCGCCGTTGGAGGGTTTAGAATGTGGGATGCTGCCGGAGTTGAAGGATGCTTGCTCTTTAGTGAGGCGAGTGTCCGGTGTGTCAGGGGACTTCACATCGTTCGTGACAAGGAGCCACGCAGCACCCTTAAGGGCTCCCTTAGCTTCCACTGTTTTACTTATATTGTATTTACTTTTGTGTCTCTCTCGAGGGACTGGTTGTATGGGTCCGTAATGATTTACAGTTCTCTTTTATTTTATTTGTTAGTGAAAATTTAATTGTATACATGGGAAACTAAAAATTTTGCACCCTTGCTACTCATAAATATATAAATTTCGAATGTTAGGTTTTTAAAACATATATAACTTCAATTATGGAATACCATGCTTTTTGGAGGGAAATCGATTGTCAATTCTTATCTCGAAACTAACCTGTCATTTCGAAAATGGAATTAACGCAAAAAGATTGTAGAGCGATGATTTTTTTAGATTTTAAAGTTCGCTTTCTTCGCAAGAGTGCAGTTCTCGACTTCAAAATGCTTTTGGACATGATGCACCATATTTGAACACTGTGAGGCGTTGGTATGCTGAATTTAATCGTGGTCGCGTTTCTATCAATGACAAATTCGTGAAGATCGTCCTTCAACTGCGTCAATGAGGAAAATGTGGCTGCTGTTATTGACTCATTGAAGAAAATCGGTGTATTATTAAGGAATAACAAGAAGTTGTTTCTTAATAAAATGTATATTTGTTCAGTCTAAAAGAATAACAGAAAACATAACCATGGCAACGTAACATTCTTATATTATTTTGTAAAGGATATAAAAAGACAGGAAGCGCTGTGTACTGGAAGTGCTTTCCTAACATGTATCACATATGACTAAATTCGAGGACATTTAAGGATCGAATTCAAAAGATTTTGAACGAATATTTTAAAGATTTGTTGCCGCTGGATTCTTCGTGAATTCACATCATACTAGAAACGAGCTCGTGTTGATTGGTGCAAGGAAATGTTGTTGGAAGTTTAACCATGGGTGTTCAAATTCTGTTTATGACATCGTAACAGGAGATAAAACATGGATTTAAGATTACGATTCGGAAAAAAGCAGCAGTCCTGTGAGTGGGGGTTCGTAGATGACAGCAGACTAGCAAAAAAATGATAGTCAGTATTTCCTGTCAAATAGGCCGGCCATGGCTGTTCTGTGCTCCTAAAAGAACGAAGAATTGTTAATTCTGAGTTATATACCATTTGTTTACCCAATATCCTAGAAAAAGTTCACGAGAGACGACCGAGAGATCGCATCCCCTGACAATCATGTCGTAAGAGGATGTGATCTCTTAGTTTTATTCGCGGCTCCTAACACCGCGAATAAAACAAAGGAGTTTTTGTGTTATGAAAAGATGGAGCTGTGACTTCTTTCTTGTTCCGAAAATCATAGATTTTATGAGAGGTTCGATATTTACGGAGCCAGACGAGACAGTGGTGGCTTTCAACCAACATGTCGTTGACATGAGTGAATGACGTTGTTGCATAGGTCTATAGCCTCTTGATTTGAAAAGAGGTTGGAGTCAATGTTATAAATTTTAAATGTTGAATATTTAGCAGGTCATATTTTATAAAGCAGTAAATATTGTTGCGTTAATTTTAAACGATTTTATATTAGATAAAAATAATTATGGTAAAATTACCCCAATGATAACTGTTCTGTGTAAATATAACGAAATACATTATAGATGTATGGTGGACATTTTTTCTAATAAAATGGGACTATTAAAAAAATAGATCCACTGTATACCTAAATGTATCTAATAAGGAACGATACATTTTCTATTCCCTGAAGTTGATCTCTTATGTTGTACCTTTTTCTTTTTTCATTAGATTAAATGGCACAGCCGGCTGTGATCTATAATAATATTTATATCTTTTTAAGTTGAGATGTCGTGTTTAATTCATAAGATATCCTTTATTTTTATATACGTCTGTATGAGAATGTTAGCATATATGTAATTTAAATGCATATAAAAAATGATGGTGTGAATGTCCTAACAATGTCCTGTATGTATTTAGTAGACACGCCTTAAATAAATAAATCTAGTTTGGTTATGAGTTATAAGGAATTGAATTACGCAAAATATTTAATGTATTTAAGTATTGCGCGCCCGTAAGGCCTACCTCTCAGTGCCCTACACGTGTCCCCCGGGAGGTAGGTTATAATTGGGAAACAACACAAGCTGAATATATAGCGGCGACAACCCGATCTATCGGGGCGGCTACCACAACACAAGCTGTAGGGCCTAAGTAACCCCATAAAAAGTGGACTCGCCAAATCGCAATGGCCAGTGCGGCATTTTAACGTCTTTAAACCCCCACGTGACTACAAAGGGAGGCTCACATGTTATTTTACCCAAGTAATAAAGCAATAGGAAGGCTTGTATTCTGCAGAGGGATTTATAATACTCATAGACTGTTATCGATTCACTGATTTAAGTTTTAATTTATTTTACCCAATTCAGAAATAATTTTATTATCTGTTTCTCGAATACATAAAAGTACTCAAGAGACTGAAAACTTGGAAGTTTTTAAGAGAGAGTTGCATGCATATCTTATTTACAAATGATTTTATACTATAAACAATTATTTAAGTGACTAACCTATAAATATATAACTGTAATATGTAGCAGAAACGCCTTTGTAACGAAACTCAGATGAATAGTTTTTGCAGTTTTTTGTCTATATTTATATATACATATTTATTTGGTATACCCATAGAGCAGGATATTCACGTAGCTGTACTACTTAAACGTTAAATAAGTATACGATATGTATCGTTGTAAACCTACGGTTCATAATTAATTAATTTGATTTTGATTATATATAGAATCTTTTATTACTTGCTATATAATCAAAATTACGGAATGTTATAAAAAAAAACCAAAAACCTTTCGTAATAAATAAGCGTCCTGCATAACAGTGAGATCCGGAAAAAATTCAATAAATATTTTTTGAGTTTCAGGTCGAAATAAGTCTAATACCGTTGTCTTTTGTTAAGATGGAGTCGTTTGAAATTAACCTCTATACATACTACGTAAGATGTTATAAAAAACATGAATTCGATTAATACTAAGACCCGAAAGTCAACTATATATGCAGGACATAGATCTGAGTCTTATTTTAGGAACATTATTAAAATCTGGAACAGAATAGTTATTTTAACCTCCTTGTTACGCATATATTAGTAATATTTTCGTGTAAGAGCAAATTATAAATTTTATCATCAATTATCAGCTTTATTAAACTCTACTACTGTAACTATATATTGCTACGATTTCTGTTGCTAAATTATAATAGTTATTTATAATATGCACCTACAGTAGTGGTATATTTTTTCTTATCGAAATCGGATTTTATACGGTCGAAGCCTCGGCAAAAGCTAATTAATTATTTATGAAAAAAATTGGAAAAAAAGAAAAGTGGCTTATAACATAAAAAATATCTATTAATTGAAATAATTATGGTACTTCCAGTATGTAGATATAGGCATTCCATGCTATAAGCATATAAGATAGGTATCCCATCTTATAATAATAAAATCGTAACAAATCCGCGTCTGTACACGAAATATATTTCGAAAAAAGTCGTTGCACAAACTTACAAAGCTAGAGACAAAAAAAAACAATTAAACTTAAAATAATGATAGTTTATATCCTGAATTAACGTACCTAGAGAATCCTTTTCATTTCGAACCGTTACAAGTTCCCACAAGAATCAATATAAAATATACGTGAGTGTTGTCAAGAGAATATTACAGTATGACATGATTTTCATCCCATTATACATACAATTAACGAGTTGGGCTGAGATTGGAAGACAAATTGGGATTAGATGGAATGAGGTGAAGTTGAATGGGATGGAATTGGATGGGATGGGATATGATGGGATGGCGGCAGACGGTATAGGGTAAAAGTGCAATGAACTAAACTGCACATACTAAGTTCATGCGTATGAAGTCAAGGACTAATTTTACGTTTCTGCACCAAGACAAAATTCCTGAAAACTTTCTTACCTTCACTTCGGCTGCAGCTCTGGTAACACAATAAATAATACTGAGAAAAATTAGCTGAATCACAAAGTCATTGATATACATATTGTCAGCCCGTACTAAATAATTTACCTAAATAAAAAGAAATTTTGGTTCTATTTTTTCTTTATTTATTAAAACTTTTGTTCACAAAATACAAAACATTTAATATTTGGGCCAAATGTAAAAAATCTTTCTGCATCATATTGCCTCACTAAACATGGTAATTGGTATATAAGTATCTCAATCTGTTTTAAAAACGATATCTACACAGAACAAAACAGAACTATCGCAAAGACGTTCGCCGACAACGAGAGTTAAAAACAAACTATAATACAATAAGGATAATAAAGAATAGATCCCCGTGCCGGTCGCTGCGAGCAAGTGCACACGCACCCCGCCCACCGCTTAGCTTAGCTTATCAAGTCGTCGCCAGACTCGCCAGTAGACTTGTATACCTGTAATAGTATGTGTCGATCCCACTCATTTAGTTGTAACTTTCGACCACAGATTAACAATGTAGTATACTCGACGGAAATAATGATGTGCTCTTAATGCCGTTATCCTTACCAACCGATCATAATAAATTAATTTCCTGAAATCTTTAATTAGAAGTTTAAACAGTATAATATTAAAATACAGTTTAAAATGTTTTTTTATGTATGGCATTGGTGCAATTATCTTATTCTGCCAGTGTGTGGAATGGAGTTTTTGTTTGACTGTTGTAAAAAATTATGTATTGGGCATTTTATAAATTAATAGAAATAGTTTATTAAATTTCAAAGTGGTTTTGTGCGTGGTGTTTGTGATAATGAAATATAAGCGTGGCACTGCGATTTTCGTGTGCTTCCAAGGAGTCCTCTTCTGTCCTCAGTAAACCTACTATCATTTTACTGAGCGACTCCTAACTTACTTCGACGGGACTAGACACAGATAGGATACGTTTTAGACTTTTTTAGAAATTGTTTAATAATAAGTAAACTTGATACTGGCAGCATGTGTTAATAGCACTATTGCCCTATATGAAGAAAAAAAATGTCTAAAGAGTATTCTGTCAATTAGTCCCGTCAAAGTATAATAAACATAAATATTTTTTTACTATTTGTTATATCACGTATCATCGTCCAGTTCTTAATTTCTAATGATTGCCAACATTGATGTAGTATATGCATTACAAAATGCCTTAAATTGCGATTACAAAATGCCTTAAATTGCGATTACAAAAAAATGTCATTGCGATCTTTTCGTAACCACTCATAAATAAGTTCGTTACAAACATTGCGCACAAAAAATACTTTGAAGTTTAATAAACTATCACAAAACGCACAAATACACAATTTTTATAATAAATCAAACAAAAACTTAACTTTACTTCCCCAGTTCCTGTCAAAATGTCCATTAGTTAGATATTATATGCGAATAATGATATGTACCCTTCTAGTACATAATTTCCTTCGTAGACATGTTAAATTTAAAATTATCAACGCTTAAAAACAAACTAAAGTAAAATTATTAAAAAAATAAGTATTAAAAAAAAATGAAGCAATAAGTGCTCACCAAAAGGACACTGTTTCACAGAAGTAACAGATGATACTATGGCGTTGAGAAATCGAAGCAAAGCTTGTTGAGATTGTTTTTTTCTCATACTATGAAAAGTGTGTGGAAAAGTCCAAAATCATATGAACTAAACAAAACGCTTGCGAAATTATATCTTTTTTATCTCCTTCAAATCATAAGAAAATATGGTTTGTCTAAGCCGGTCATTCGTCCTGCATGCAGGACGCCGCGCCGACCGCCACGCTGCAGAAGTTAGTCCATACATGGTCCTGCATAGCATCCGATCACACACTGTGTTACGCTGTCCCAAACTGCAGTAGTGCTTTAATAGTAGTAGCTTTTGGTAGTATAAATATAGGTATAAATATGAAAAAGAACAAAAAGAAAGAAATTGACCATCCTTTGTTTACTTTGGTTGATGTTGCAAAAGCAACATAGGTCTAGTTGGATTAAAAAGCTATTACTAAAACGTGTAAATTATTGTGACACCACCATGTTGAACATCATTGATGAAGATGAGTACAAAAACTATCTAAGAATGAATGATTCAATATTTACCCTCTTGTTAAACAAAGTAGCTCCATTAATATCCAAACAGAATATGTTAATGCGTGACAGTATACCAGCAGAGCAACGTTTAAATGCTACTTTACGTTTTTTTTTGCAACCGGCAGAGATTATGAAGATTTAAAATTCAGTTGCAAAATATCACAACTTCCTGGACGTGTTATAACAGAAACATGCGAAGCTATTTATGATGTTCTTCATGAAGAATACTTAAAGGTAACAATAAGAACACTATTATTAAAGAAACAGTCCTATTTATTTATTTTTGTAAATTATAAATTTGTTCATACATGTTCATACAATTCAAAGTATCTATTACTATAAAACGGCAATTTCATACTTTAACCCCTATTATATATGTATATATATATATATATATATACATATATAATAGGGGTTAAATATATATATATATATATATATATAATATATATAAATATATATATATATATAACAGTCATTAACATATGATTGGAAAATTTTCAATTATAGGCTTAGGCGTGCCAGACGGGTTGCAAAAAACGTTTTTGGTATTTTAGCTACAAGATTTAAGTTTTATCACAAACATCTTCAAATGTCATACAAGATGGAGAATTTAAGGCCACTTTAGGCTTAATTCCCAAGTTTCTATTATCTCAAAACGTGCGAAGCAAAATCTTACTCTTTGACAATTTAATCCGAGTTCCAAAACGTGCGAATACCTTCATAATATAAAAAGAGAAACAGCATGATTTGTATTGTTATAAAAACTGTTTTCGCACGTTTTGCAAAGCTCTTATTTGCAAAAATGCACTTTATCGACGTTTGTATCAAATAAAATAAACTTTATACATTATAGATGCAAGTTCTTATTTTTGTGTTATCTCAGACGAACTCTTAAATGTGGTGGGCTGCAAGTGCAAATGTCTAATCGGGCTAAACAAAATACATGATTCACAAGCACTATGGTGGTTATAAGATTACGGTTGCGGTTTAGAGAATTTTGTAAAGAATTAAAGTAAGTTAGTTATATTACTATATGATCCACAACATTAAACTCTTAGTTGGTTTTTATATTTCAAAATTTTCAGATCATTTTTTTTACTTCCAACTAAATAAACCATATCTAACCTAAACAATGTTAGGTTAAACAGTTGTAACCCAGTGATTTACAAAGTTGAATTTCGTCATCCTTGCTGCATCCAAATTTTCCAAGGCTATGTTAAATTCTACCAAGTAGAAAAATAATCAACATTATTTTTGCAAATTAGGTAAAAATAAAAAAGAACATACAACTAAGTGGTTTGCACCAGCTTCATTAGCTGTCGCATACTATTACACCTTCAAAAAAATGAAAAAGAAAAACATTATGCAGAAGAAAACAAAGTCATTATGTGCTTTATTAAGTTGTAAACATATAGAAAGATTTTTAAAAATATGATAAATTATAATTAAGAGGTACGGAATTTATTTTCACAAATAAATAACAGAAATTACGAAAAATAAATTGAAATTTCGAATTTTAAAATTAGCACATACTAAATCGACGAACTCAACATCCTTGTTTATAACCTTTCGGCTGAATTTTTGAAAAAAATTCGATTAAGATCATAATATCTTTCTTTCGTTGCCAATAATAATTGGTTAAAATTTCAAAGCGATTTCTGAGTTTCTGAGTTAAAATAGTCGGAACTTTGTTTATAAACAAATTTGTAGTGGCTTTTTTCGAATTTCAAACTAACTGCGTGGGTATCAAAATTTTATAAAATGGAATTTTTTGAAGCTATTTCCAATTGATTTAGCAAAATTGCCTAATTTCTATGGGCTAATATATGAAATAAAAGGACTTTTTTATGTATTTAAAATTTAAATTTATTGATAATTAATAGCTAACATTGTTGTGATTTCAACATTTGACTCTTTTAGAGTCATTCTTCTGTCCGTAACGACAACATTATATTTACTAAAGAAGCATTCTGCGTCTACACTGTTAGTTGCACTCTAAATGCTCTGTAACACTGCTTCAGCAAAGATTGGAAAACAAAATTTAGTAGCCCACAAATGTCCTTAACATTGGGATCTTCCTGTTTATTGATTGAAGAATTAGGCGATGAAAGTGAGCATACCCAATGAGTTCATTTTGAGGAAGTGCTTTGAAGAAAGGATGATGATTTGATGATAAAAGATAAGATTCATCTCTCGCCACATTTCATAAAAAAAAAGCACAAATTGGTATATTTCACATCTATTCGCAAATATAAGATATTTTCGCATAAATTCACGTCTATTTCGTAAAAACGAAAATTCTGTATATATTAATATATACATTCTTAATATATTATAAAATACCTCTAATTATAATATATTAAGGTTATGTACTACTTCTTTTCAGAAAAAGCATACAATGGAAATTCAACCAAGCATCTCTGACGATACGCTCACTTACTTACAATGAACACATGAGTCAAAGTTATGTCATTGACATCTTATTGGAGCCCATATTTTGGATTGTTGATAACTTTGCTGGATATTTAGGAAGAGTATGTGTTTTATTATAGTAGGTATATAAATGGAATAGGTTATAGTATAATAATATACTTAGGGTTATTTCATTCAACATCTTACAGTACTACTAATTTTATAATGCTAGTTCATCATTTTTTATTCCATAATCTTGCCAGCATAATTGAGTAAAAAACTGGTCCATATACTGGAGAGAGCTCAGAGACAGGCTACAAGATGCCCCCCACAAATATAAGGAACAAGGCAAATTCTGACAGACAGAAAAGACAGTACAACTGTTATCATTATCTGATCACTGTTATCTGTTATCATCAAGTATTATCATAATGTGAATAGTTGTAGGTGAGAATTTTTTTTTTTTTTTATAGACTATGGGGCGGACGAGCAAGCGGTCCCACGTGATGGTAAGTGTTACCGCCGCCCATGGGCACCTGCAACACCAGGGGGCATGCGGGCGCGCCGCCGACCTTGCAAAATCCTATTCACAGCTCTCTTGAAGAACCCCATATCGTAGTTCAATGGAAAGACCTCTTGAGGCAGTTTGTTCCACAGCCTACGGGTTCGCGGTATAAAATAGTTTTTGGACCGCATAGTGCGCGACACCTCCGTATCGAGGAAATGCGGATGGACCGCACTTCTGTGACGGGAGGTGCGGTTGTAGAAACCCGAGGTGGGAATTATATTAAACAATTCTTCAGAGCATTCCCCATTGTACAGACGGTAGAACGCACAGAGAGACGCAACGTCTCTCCGAATGCTGAGGGATTCTAAACCGCCCGTGAGAGTGGGATCGTCGACAATACGAACAGCACGTCGTTGGATAGAGTCAAATGGGTCCAATTGGTCCGGTGCGCCGGCCCAGAGATGAGAGCAGTACTCCATATGGGGCCTCACCTGAGCTTTGTAAAGCATAAGGAGTTGGCCAGGTTTGAAGTACCGCTTCGCTCTGTTCAGCACACCGAGCTTTTTGGAGGCCATTTTGGCCTTATTGTCCAGATGACCCCTAAATTCGACTTTGCTGGAGATGTCGATACCAAGGATCCCGATACTCTCCAAGATCTTAAGAGGTATGCTCTGAAAGTGAGGTGCTACAACAAAAGGGTTTTTTTAGCGGGTTTAAGGGGTATAGGGGTTTAATTGTACCTAGTTTGGTCACATGAGAATTGATTACTACATTCTCACCCGAACTGTTCGAGAAACTCCTTGTGTAAATGAGTCTTAATATTGTTAAGACTACCTACATTCCCAGAAAGATATAATTGTATGACCTCATTGAGACCTTTAAAGTATTCACAAAATTCTAACTAAGTACTAACAGAATAAGGTGTCGAGATAAGATGAATTATTCAAGAATCAAATGAAGAATTGTTTAATATAATTCCCACCTCGGGTTTCTACAACCGCACCTCCCGTTACAGCGGTCCATCTGTATTTCCGCGATACGGAAGTACTGTTCAGACCAAAAATCATTTTATACCGCGAACCCCTAGGCTATAGAATGAACTGCCTCTAAAGAGGTATTTCCATTGCACTAAAATATAGGGTTCTTCAAGAAAGCTGTGAATAGGATTTTGCAAACTCGGCGGCGCACCCGCATACCCCCTGGTGTTGCAGGTGGCAGGTGGCAGGTGGTACGGGTGGTACCCGCATACCTATAAAAAAAAATATGGTATAGAACCATTTTTTAAATAATAATAAACATTGTAACACCCTGTCAGAGTTCAGTATATTATGTTATAATCACTCTATTTTATACTGTATATAAAATAGAGTGATTATATGATATTATATGATAGAGTATTATGAGTGAGTCTCATCATTCCCACAAGGTCAGAAACATGAAAATGGTCACTTGGTATCATTTAATTAATAGTACTGTAGTATCAAGGTGTTATACTTAAGCCTAATCATAGAAAATCTAATTTATTTAAAATATACTCATAATATTATGTTGTACAAATGCAGCGTTTATATAAATTTGTTTAATGTTCTAGGTGTTTGTATTCTGTGTGTCAGTATTGACAAGTGCAGTGGTAATTATCGCTTATTGGGTTGGTTTGCCATATTGGTGGCACTTGAGCCCATATACCACAGTGTTCCTGGTTATTTTTGGCAATTGGTTACTTCTCAATATTTTGTTTCATTACTATATGGGAGTAGTCACATCACCTGGATATCCACCTCACGTAAGCACAACTAAATACATACATGTATACTATGGGTTATATAGAAATTGCTTCTTCTATGTTCTATGTTAAAAGATATTAACCTTCTTCTTTAACAAGCTCTTTTCCATGAATAATCGATCAAAGCAACAATTTTGTGTGGGAGCATGAATGAACATGGAGTCAGGCATGAATTCTACTTGAGCCATTCTAACTCTACCCGCACAATGATCACTGAGCTTGACTATGCTATGTGATTTGATGTGATGGAATGGGATGAAATGGGAAACAAGCTTTGGCAACTCACTGAACATAATGCGTTTTATGATATTTGTCTAGCGATAATGTTAAATGATACAAGTAATTTAAGCCATTCATAAAGACTAAAGTCCATGAAAATAGTCACTCAAACAGATGTGTTTCATAAAATTAGACTAATCCTTTTTAGGAATTAGATCACAAAATAAGTCTATGACATATATTGTAGATAACAGTTTGACGTTATTTTACAGGGTACAGTTATTTCAGAAGCAGCAAGCATATGCAAAAAATGCATATCTCCAAAACCCCCACGTACACATCACTGTTCAGTCTGTGATCGATGTGTGCTTGCCATGGACCACCATTGTCCCTGGCTCAACAATTGCGTGGGGTACTTTAATTCGAGACATTTCTATCTCTATATGGCCTATATGGTCATTGGTGTATTGTTTGTAATCATTGCCGGTATTGACATAGGATATCAAGTGCTTTGGTTGGATGATACAGGTAAAATTTGACTTCTTTATAAAGTTTGCTATAACCTCTTATTAGTCTATTGCCATTTATTTAAACCTAATCAAAAATCTTTGAGAATGCTATCTTCACCATTACTCTATTGTCTATATTGTCTCAATCCCGCATGTCTGAATGTTTAAAAGATTACCGAAACAGTCCACCATGCAACATTTGCGATACATGTCAACATTAGTCCAGAATGGCACACGTTGGCTCGCCGCCCCCGGTTGCGCTGCCTAGTTTTGGAGATTTAGAAATGGACTTCGAGAAAGAATTGGTAAAATTGGGAGAAATAAGATAGGATGTAATCCCATGCACCCTTGGATTGTTTTCGGACAGATATTGAATTTACTAGTTTCATTACCGAAACAGGTATTTATTAACACATATACAAAATAATTTATCAGTTGCATTTGTATAATGTATTATAATGTATCATTTCTGATAATGTCATCAGTTTACCAACAGATGGACTGCCTATTCATCAGTCACCTTCTTTCTATAAAAAAGAGGTATTACAATGATTTGGTATATTTGATATATAAATAACTTATTATTTCAGGTGGTATCATCCCAAACAACGATCCAGATCTCATCGGCCATCCAGTGAGAATGAACCAGAGTGGTATACTAGTGCCAGTGAAGGAAATAGTTGAATATGACTCAATCAACTTCCCTCGAGAACATGACCTGCCCATTCCGCCCGTTACAGAAACCCAGCTAATAGCCGCCCATCCATGGAAAAGGAAAGCAGTTGTCTTTATGGCTATCACATGCGTTACAGTTTTCATAGCCCTCGGAACGCTAACGTTTAACCATGGGAAGAATATAAGCAAAGGTGAGACCAGTATTGAAGCTTACATCAACGACAACTTGCGAAAGTCTCACGGTAACGCTTTCAGAAACCCATACGATTTTGGCAGAAAGAAAAATTGGAAATTGTTCCTCGGCTTGACTCAAGGCAGGACTTTTTGGAGACATGTCTTGATACCTTCAAAACATAGGCCGGCGGGATCTGGTTTGACTTGGCATACAGTTCAGAATGTTATGGGAGACTGGCCTTAATTAAAACACTGCAATGTATGTCTATAAATATTTTAATGTATGTCCTAGCATTTTGTTATTATACTTGCAACCAATGTAATGCAATTAGCCCTTTCAGTGTACATATAGTAGACGTACCTAGATTTAAGTGAAAAAATTAGCTTCTATAGTGATATGATGCGGCTTTTTTTTTTTTTTTTATAGACTAGGGGGCGGACGAGCAAGCGGTCCCACGTGATGGTAAGTGTTACCGCCGCCCATGGGCACCTGCAACACCAGGGGGCATGCGGGCGCGCCGCCGACCTTGCAAAATCCTATTCACAGCTCTCTTGAAGAACCCCATATCGTAGCTCAATGGAAAGACCTCTTGAGGCAGTTCGTTCCACAGCCTACGGGTTCGCGGTATAAAATAGTTTTTGGACCGCATAGTGCGCGACACTTCCGTATCGAGGAAATGCGGATGGACCGCACTTCTGTGACGGGAGGTGCGGTTGTAGAAACCCGAGGTGGGAATTATATTAAACAATTCTTCTCTCACTTCAACTTCAATTTTCACCAAACTGGCAGGTATTGTGACAGCCACAATAATTCCGCCACAA
The DNA here is from genome assembly GCA_914767545.1 of Sesia apiformis. Lineage (NCBI taxonomy): Eukaryota > Metazoa > Arthropoda > Insecta > Lepidoptera > Sesiidae > Sesia > Sesia apiformis. The sequence continues at coordinate 10,995,772 of OU611947.1, read as the reverse complement.
CCACGTGGTTGACAACACGGTGGGAAAGCTAATTTCAGTGTATGAGTAATTTTGTATCAGAATTGCAGAAATGTTCGAAAACAAAAGAGAATAGAACTGGAGTTAGTAATGTTAGTAGTTTATAATAGTATTATATATGATTATAAATATAAATGAACATATTTGAATGTACCTATGTTTATAATTTAATATTATTAGTTTATATAAATTTACTTGAAATATTTACAAAAGGTGTATTTACATTTGAGATCAGTAGGACGCTGAATGTTGCGAGGGAGGACATCATCATCATAAGGGAATACTGTAGTTTAGGGCATAAGAACCGTAGAATATCCGTTGTCGAAGTAATCTTGAACAAATGAGTTGTGAATATGTCATTAATAATAAGGTAGTTGTATGTCTGACATCTAGTAGTTGTTGATTGAATAGCTTACATGTAACTGCATAAATTGATGCATTAGTTTCAAGGGAGAGCATTTTCAGAAAAATAGAAATAAAAGTTTCAATTTAAGCATTGTTGTAAATAAATAAATATTAAGTCAACTCATCAAGACATGGTTTTTGCGTTTGTGTGAGTGCAGGCCGAAAGTAGCGACAGACAATAAAATTGTAACATTAAATATCAAATATTTATTTGATTAAACACATACATAATATTATCATTAACATTATAAATGTTTCTCGATACCTGAATTGTAGCATCATATTGATCTTTGTTCTCTTTGGATGTGTCACTTATGTCGATGATAATCACTGTGGTTCAAGGGACAAGACGATGTGGTATCATGAAAAGCGACATCTCGACCCTTGAATTTCTTTTCTAGTAAATATTGTGCGTAAAGACGCATCTGTACACTATCGGTGTGCACTCACACAAATGCAAAAACCATGTTTAGATGATTTGACTGTACATACGTTACCTAGGGAGACTCGGGCTCAGTTTTACGTAGGTATAACTTTCTATTCTATTGCGATTACAACATTCCTTGTGGGCATGTTTGCTCCATCTTTACGACTGAGTATTTTTCATACAGAGGCTGTGTCTGAGTATTTTTACGAATCTGTGTACAAAAAAGATTTTTGCGAAATGTCTCTCTATTATGAAGACTTGTCATTATTGACTTAGATTATTTTAATTTATTAGCATTACTCATAGAGAAGCCGCAGCCGTTTATGGAATTATATTTATATGTTTAGAATACAGTGTCTCACTTAATCTCTGATCTGAATGAATAGATTGAATTAAAATCTACTAGGTTTCCATTAGATTTTTTATTAATATATTATTTTTTGTAACATCTCATATCTAGATATTATACCTACCTACAAATTGCTGAATGAATTCAATTTATAAAAACTTACTTCTGTTGCATTTTATTGGCATAATTTTGATCTATTTAAGTAAAAAATGCATACATGCCATTTTATGTATTTTGTTTAAGACAATTAATGTTATAATTTATTTCCAAATAAAGTTAAACTGTATATTATGATTAAGATAATAAAGAAATTATATTTTTAACAGTTTATTTTCTTTGCTTAAACATAGATTATCCATGAGTATTTAAATATTATAATAATTAGAATAAGCTTATCTTAAAAGTAACATATTGCACAGTTTGTTTTAAAGAACAACTACTTATAAAATCCACTATAAGGATTGTAGGTCCAAATACTATCAAATAATATACCTAATCACATAATATCTATGCAATGGACATCATTTAGTGTTGCATACAACTTATTAGGTATATTTCAGACAACATTGATCCATATTACAAAAAAATAACTAACTAATTACAATTAAAGTTAAACTTTTTACAAACCAATTTTAATAAATATTTAAATTAAAGTATGATTATTATGAAATAAATAACAACTACCTATTCTAAAAGTAGGTCCAAACGAATGGTACTTGTAATATATAATACTATTATTATCTTTCATTATTTTTCATTTGCGAACTGGTGTTTGCGATGATTCATCAGCTATCGGATTTAGCCGACTAATTCGCATTAAGTGTATGCGCCTTCATAATAAATCATATTATTTTATATGTTACATTAGTCTAATTAAACTCACCATATCAAATAAATTAACCTCTTTATTTGATATGGTACTGCCACTACCACTATTACATGCAATTGGTTCAGACATATATTTAAAAATAACAGGAACATTATCATTATCCACGGTGACGGCATAAGATAGCATAAAAGGATTAATTATTATAGATTACTAGCTGACCCGACAGACATTGTCCTGTCCAAATTTCTATAAAAATTATCCATAATTTCTAATTTCAATAAATATTTTTGTCCTGAATACATTTCCAGGACCATAACGAGCAAAACAAAAAAAGAATTTCGCATATCGATCGTTCGAATCGTGAGTTATGGTCTTGAGTTCATACAAAAATCCCATAGAAAAAAGCACTCAGTTTTTCCCGAATTTTCTAATTTTCTGGCAACTTTTGCAATTTTTCTTTCCTTAAAAACCTTATTCTGACTATTAAGAACATTTAAAAAAAAATAGCCAAATCGATCCAGCCGTTCTCAAGTGATGCAGCTTACCAACGAACAGCAGTTAATTTTTAGTTATATAGATAGATAAAGAATCTGTCATGAAATTATAAAGTTATGAAATTCTTAGACGTCTAACTTCGAATTCGAATGTTTATACTTCGACGCACACAAATATATAGGTTCTTAAGTAGAAAGCGATCTGTAATATATGTACGCAAAGTTTTATAAACAGGTACTCTAGAAGAGTCTTTGATAGCGTGAATCATAATTTACGCTAAATTGTTATTTTTATCTATTTCTAATTCATACAGGTTCATTCTCACTTCATAATGACTGCTGTAAATTATTTATACATATACACAACAACGTATTTAGGTCAATATCTCGCTAATACCTATGTACCTTGCGAAAGCAGCAAGTAAATCGAGTAGGTCTCTAGGTATAGATAAGTAGCTGCATAAGAAGAGCGAAAGATCTAGGGTGACGCTCATATACAATAGGAAAGATATGGGAGACTAATGGGACCCAACAGATTTCTATGATTAAAGTACGTACCAGTGAGGTTCAAAAGTTTTTGGCCTGACATATTTCAAGATGTCTAAAAAAAACAAATTATACGTCATTGTAATTGTCATTTATCCTGTTAGTTCGTGTATAATTTAAAGCTAATGTTTCAAAGTGTGGCTTCACGAAAATTTGCCACTCACCCTATAGTCCTGACTTGGGTCCCAGTGATTACTATTTGTTCTCAAAACTTGAGGCAGACTTAAAGCGTAGAAGATTTTCCATTTATGATGAAGTGATCGCTGCGGTCTTCGGCCATGTTGAAGACAAAACATCTGACTATTTTTATACTGGACTAGAAATGCTAATTAAACGATACGAAAAGTATGTTCAAATAGACGGAAACTATATTGAAAAATAAAAATAGTTTCATGAACTTAAGTGTCCTCTTTCTTTGTCAGGCCGGAAATTTTTGAACTTCCCCTCGTATATCATGGTTTAGAAAGGTACATATATCCCAAAAGGTTTAACAAACTAGTTCATTCCGTGTGAAACAGTGTTCTAATCGGGCTAAGCCATGGGTATTTTGGGCCGTTCTACTCTATAATTAATTTCTGTGCTTCGATAAGCAGCCACGGCGATCAGTTTGATGTTTTAATTGTGAGTATATTGCAGATTTTCTGAGCTAAGTGCTAGTGAGGTGAGAACGCTCCGCCGCTGAGGGTTCACGCCGAGATTCTCCCAGTTGATCCATGACAAGCGAGCCGTAAGGTCTAAACGACATGGAAACACATTATATTAGTATTCACAAATTATAGTAGGTATATTCCCAGAATATGTTCCTTTTTAAAAAAAAAAATATTGGTGGGAATAATTTATACGAGTGCCTGTAAAAAAATAATAATGCAAAGTCAATGTTATATGAAATCATACGAAATTGACAATCAACTCTGACAATAGTTCTCTTAGCACTGCATACAATGTTACTGCAACATTATACTCGCATTTCGATAGTTAACACGTTCACAGTCCAGTGTACCATATAATACACATGTGTAGATGACGAAGTGGCTCCACGCGTCCCGGGTGTACACTGGATATACTTTTATGTTAGGGTGTTTATCTATGCCAGTGTGTTGTTATTATTTCTATTATAAAACGGGACTTGTGACTAAGCTACAGAACATAATATGTACTAAAAAAACATGCCACACACAAATATTACTTTTGCAATAAAAACACCTTTTCCTTATAGTAAAAACATTCATAGATTATGTTCATTGAACGAGTAAAAACATTGCAAAAAGCGTTTTCGCATATTTCTTGTACTCTGTGTTACTCGTTTTGCCCTTTTTCTGGCAAAATCAACTGGTCTGCTACTTTCAAAATTTTTTGTAGCACAACACACTACGTCGTCGAATATCACGGTTTCTTTTTTTTTTACCGATATTGTCTAGTTTATAGCGTGTTTGTACTAGCAAACGTGAGGGAGACGAAATGGTTTCTGGATTATCTTGGGCTTTCACTATTTGTTCATAAACCGATAACATCGTCATGGTCTCATTTTTGATTCGATGAAATGCATTGTAAATGATTGTGGAATTTACTATGGCAATAGAAATGTCTGTAGTAATTTTCTTATACCACCTTATGGTCTTCCGTATGGGATTATTGTAAGATGCCACGGGATTAGGTTACGTTATTTTTAATTCATTAAAGTAAGTTAACTTGCACTAAATTAGCATTTGTCTTTTTGAGAATCTGTCCTTATGCGAATGATATATAAAAATGACCTAATCAGATCCTGAACTTACATTTGTGTTTATACAAAATATTTAAACAAAAGGTGTGTATGTACGCTCCGACGCTGAGCAGACAGGACAATCATTTCTGAATTACCTCGCGGGGGTTTCGGATCATATTATGTTACCACTCGGACCCGGTTTCGATTGGTAGATCTCTAAGCACTATAGTCTTGGTTAGTCGGTAGTCAATTTTCATTCTTTATATGTAGGAGATAAAGTAACAATGAACGAACCACTTGTGTTCCAGTGAGCGCGATCTGCTTTAATCTCTCCACGAAGACATTTCTCCACATACGTCAAAGGATCGTAGTCTGCATCTAGAACCTATAACAAGATTTTTCTATTGTTTATGATAATGTTAGATGCTAAAGTGTGTTTAGGTGCAAAATATGATAGATTATAAATATTACCCCTAACTTGAAATAGATAGAAGGTGGCAGACAGACTATTTGATGGTAAGTGAATACTGTCGCCCGTGGACATTGCTATAAGTGCCAACGTCAGTCAAGAAAACCAAAATGACGTGTGCCGCCTAACTCAGAAGATTTTGAATTTTGGAAGATTTTAATGAAGGATAGTAATTAATTTGTATTGGGAGAATATATTAGAATCTTCAGACTATTTAGCATGGATATAGCGCGTTTCCTGAAGACGATACGATACTCAATCCGATGAGTTATACTGAGTTGTTTACACTGATTTTGCTATATATGTATATAAATACCTAATTTTATCAGTATTAAACACGTTGAATGTCCGTGCATCACATGTACTTAATGCATTTACCTAGACAAATCTCAAAACTCCATTATTTGGCGTGTTATGTGCCTACCTGAGCCGGCTTTTGTATGGACACTTGACACGTAAACAAGTTTTTTTAGAAGTAATGGAAGGCGAGCGGCTGGGCCATATTATAGTAAGTGATCACCACCGCCCATGAACACATGTAACACGATCGTGTGTCAATTTTATAGAGCAGCAGCATGTTAATCTTATCGAACCCTTTCTCCTATGGATACATGGACCCATCCAGACGCAGCTGTGCTGATTGAACGCGGCGTTTATACTGTTAAAATACCCATGGTTTAATGTTCCCTGAGACTAAACTGATGAAGAATACTGACCTCCCTGAGCAGAGCGATGTAGGCGATGGCGAGGCGCAGCGTGTCTATCTTACTGAGTCGTTTCTCGTAAGGAAACGTAGGCACGTGTACACGCAGCTCGTCGAACGCCGAGTTTATACTGCTAAAATCACAATGTCATACAAGAGTTTTAGCTATTATTAAATTATGTGACAAATCAATTTAACATAGATACACAGGCAGATTCTCATTTATAGTCAGTAATCATAGATATAATGTGACAGTTTCTTGATAGAAAGAGATTCATCTGTGACCCGCGACCTCTTATCAAGCACGACAGTTAATATGTTTCAAGTCGAAATGTGACATATATTGGCATCTTCCCAGTACGATGCCGTTCTTTGCTTCAAAATCCAAAGTGTTTACAAGTGAGAGTCTGCCTGTATACATAAATAATTAATTCAAAGTAAGTATCTTATGTAAACTTTTTATATTGTGATTACATGTGAACATAATACAAATAAGTACACACAGTCGTGTATAAGCACGATGATAAAATGCTTCGGTCAGTTAAAAATATAGTAGGTCAAGATAAAAACTAATAATTAACATGGGCTTGTCTGGTTTATCGAATTAATCCGGATAATGTACGTCCAATCCAGATTTTAATTTTACGATAGTCTAAGGAAATGGTTCTCAATGTGGGAAACCCGACTATCGTGTGCACTTACTCGTTGGTGTGTGTGACGGGAGCACTTAATTTTAAGGGGGATAATTTAAGAAGCGTTTTTCTTTTAATTTTTTATGATTCTTTAGACCTTAATACAGTTATTAGTACATTATTTATGTCATTTCATCTTATTAATTATTTTTTACAATTTCTTAGTTATTTATTCTTTAGTATTTTAACTGTTCTTCCGTGCTTTTGCATTTCTCTTTCATAGAAGCTTGTTTAGAACTTGTTAATTACGTTAAGCTTTCTACACGTGATTAGGAATTCACTTTTTGAATGGTAAAGACTATAGGTATATGATAAGAGTCAAACGGAGGACATCAGAATTTTAGAGATCTTTTGGTGGGGTATGACTAAGAAAGGTGAAGAACCACTGGTCTAAGGTAACATACGTCGAAATAGACCGAGGTTAAATAGGGCAACCGAAATATTCGTATCATTTATTGTGTAGTTATAATTTGGTAATCAAGACATGTCACAACTAAATATTCGGAATTTTTTACATGGCAATATTTTTGAATTGTTATTTGAATTTGTAGTGTGCCGACTGTGCCTTGGGTATTTTGATACTTTCCCTATTACGTTCATGAGTTTGTAAATGCACGGGTCACAATTACATAATTATATTTAAACTATAATTATAATTTAGATAAGATAAACTATAATAAGATACAAACTAGAGAATACTATAACATAAATTGAGTTAGAGGAGAAAATAGTTTTATAAAAGAAAAAAAAAATTTTTAAAGATTTTTAAAGTTTATGTTGAATTTTACGTCCATGAGTATATCACAGATATGCGATTTATGTCTATAGAATAGTGTCCTTAGAGCGTGCTCTGTATATAACACAAGTTGCTAGGTGTAATTTGTTGTGACTTTTTTGATGTAAATCAAAAAAGCAAAATTTCTTTGACGAAAAAGTGACCTATCTATGCACACGCAGGAGAGAAAAAACAGGCAGACGAGCGTATGCTGGTATGTATGTAGGTATCTACAGTCCACCTGATGGTAAGTGGATACTGTCGTCCATAGACATCCGCGATACATGCCATCATCGTCCAGAATGACAAATGTTGGCACACCCCCGAATGTGCTACACACGTTTGCAGGTTAAAGAATGGATTGGGAGAAAGGGTTGAGAAAATGGGGAGGGATAGGATGGGATGGAAATATCTCATATATGCATGCATATATCACTCACTACCGAAACACATACGGACATTGTGGAAATATTATATGTATAATAGTAAATGCAGTACATTTCAAGGTCTTCTGTGAGAAAGGGGTAATGTGGCCAGTCGAGTGCGTCCAGCGACTGTGGGAATGCAGCGTGCACTCTCCCCCATAACATGTGGATGCATTTTATTTTATAGCGTGTAACATAAAATCGAACTGATCTTTAGATTTAGCTACCCATGAAATTTATTGTTGTTGTGCAGTAGAGTGTGCCCACTGCATCTAAGTTGAGCTACTGCTCTGTTCACGGACCAAGAATGATAAGTACACGTGTTTATTATAGATACTTTCCTATAAAAATTGCCAAAACTATGACCACAAACAATTTTGTAAACTTTTTAAAGTTTTACTTACCTAGGAAATTAAAAGAATTTATGATGTAAAAAAAATATTTAAATCTAGTATTATTCCAGTTGCGATTTGTTTATACCCAATTTTGGCAAATTCTATTGAATTGGAGTGTAAGTAGTGAAACAACTAAGCAAGGGTACCCATTGGGGCCGGACCTCAGCATGCGTCTACGTTCCCGCACGTTGGCCGCGGCGCGCTGCACGCGGTATGGCGACCCGACGCCGCAAGGATATTCCGGCTCCACTGATGCGTCCAACAGGGCCTCTATTAGGGATTATTTCAATGTACATTGATAGGAACTAAAAGGAAAAGGCTATAGTTTCCGTTTGAATAATAAACCTATTATGGATAAATGAATGCATCGCTACGCAAGCGGCTGTGCGGATTTAGGCAGGGTAAAATCCATCCAAAAGCAACATACTTGGTACTTATATCGAACAAAAAATTGCAAAAAAATTCGTTGTCTGTTGTTTATGACAACTGACAACATGTTTCAAAGTCACCGCGATCCAGCAGTTGTTCTGATAACCATAAGTAATGAAACTAGAACGCACAAATGAACTAATTCTCCTTATCTACTTCGACTGAATACGACTGACCTGTGTGCAGCTGCCTAGTGTGTTGATGGACGTACGCAGCAAGTGGTAACTGAAGGCGTCCGCGTGCAGCCGCGTACACACAGGAGGGCAGTTCCGCTGCCATGATCGGGCTCTCGTCATCAGATGCATCTGCATATGCAAACTTCAGCGACGAATAATCCAGCCGGCGGTTGTCGCTGCGATAAAGACATTGAGGTGATTTTTTTCGTTTTGTATAAGACTTTTAAGGGTTCTTTCAATAAGTACACCCTAGTTTTAACCATAAATGAAACAAGTTGTATAATCTATATCGCTATATTTGTTTTTATTCGGAAGTTCAACCGATAGCATTAATTATGGAATACGATTTCAGGCAAATGGCCGCCGCGGCTACATTGATTTTTTTTAAGGACTAGTAGGCGGACAGCAAACGGTACCACGTGATGGTAAGTGTTAACGCCTGCAACACCAGAGGGTATGCGGGCGCGCCGCCGACAGCTCTCTTGAAGAACCCCATATCGTAGCATAATGGAAAGACCTCTTGAGGCAGTTCGTTCCACAGCCACAGCATGCCGTTGGATGGAGTCAAACGCGCATTCTGGGCGCCCAAATTTCAATGACTGTTTCGCATAATACGGACTCTATCTCTTTAATGACGCAGGTGATGTTGGCCTTTAAAGCATCACTTGTTTGCGGTTGATTTTCATACACCTGGGATTTAACGTAACTCCACAAGAAGTCTAAGGGCGTTAAATCACACGATTGCGGTGGCCAGTTGATGTCCCCGCCTCGTGAGACAATGGAGTATGCGAAATTCTTCTGCAGAATGTTCATTGTTGCATGCACTGTGTGGCACGTGGCGCCGTCATGTTGAAACCTCACATGGTTAATGTCCATATATATCATTTAACCGGGGCCACAAATAATCGGTTATCATCACCCGAAACCTGTCGCCGTTGACAGTGAGCGCAGCTATTTACTCATTTTGGAAGAAGTAAGGGCCGATGATGCCTCCGGACAAAAATCCACACCAAACAGTGACTCTTTCGGAATGCATTTGACTCTTGAATTTCCCGTGGATTCTCATCGCTCCAAATGAGAAAATTTTGCTTGTTAACGATATTATCCAAACATTGGCTTAGCAGGCTCATAGCAAGGTCCATTACTAATTGTTCCAAAGCCCAGTCAGCGAATGTAGGGCGCTGTCTATGGTCATTCGGCTTCAGTACTTGAGTCAATTGAATTTTATACGGATGAAGCCTGAAATCCCGACGCATAATTCGCCAAGTTGAAGTAGCAGAAAGACCAAGTTCTTGCGCACGAGGATACATTGACTGTCTCGGATTCTCACACACACTGCCCGAACAGCAACAAAGTTTTTCGATAGACCTTGCATTTCGTGACATGCAGGTGGTGTTCAATCGGCAATTGACCCGGTGTTTGATGATTAGACGCCGAATTAAGGACTCAACAGACCGATTATTCTAACCATAAATTCCACGAAATGCACGGAACGTTACACGAACTAAACAGTCATTTGATAGAAAAGTTTAATGATTTCCTCGCGTTGTTGTATCGTGTAATTTTCCATGATTAAACGGTGAAGCTCACTAAACATTACTATTAAATATGACAGATATATATATTTTTAAAGATGACCGCAATAGGCTTTTAACAATCGAGCGTTGTTTTTGAATAACCGTTACATAAGGCGAGTGAACAAAATCATTCTAAAAGCACGCCTAAAATGTAAGAAAGTCTGCGTGCCGGTAGATACAAATAAACAGCAGTCACGTGTAATAGGATAGTTACCCATCAATTTCCATTACTGATATTGAAAAACTCCTTGTTTTTCTATTTAGAGGTATCTCAGAAAGAAAAAGAAGAGGAATGTGACTTGCCTTAATGGCACTTTCAGTATTCCAAGATTGTATAGGTATTTATTAAACAATACTGTCTAAATAAATCTTATACAGTTAATATATATTTTTTATTGATATTTCTTTTCTTATTCTACTTTATTCTTAATCCTCTATTAGTAGTTAATCTAATTCACTTTAAAGCTTGTCAGTATACCAAATCATGATATAGGTAGAAAAAATATTTCTATTCAATTGATTCCAGGCTACTTCTTATTTTACTTTGTATTACTTTATACTCGACTAGTAGTTTTGTTGAATTTTGTTGAGTTGTCGTTTCGCATTCTTTTCTTTTCTATCATTTGATTCAAAAATACCACAATATAATATAATTTTTATCATCATTATACTTTTACTTATATTATATTACTTACATTATACTACATATATACTAATCTTCTTACTATTAAAAAAAAATAATAATAAACCAGCAAACCGTATTGAACGTATGTATACCTACATCAAATTCTGTTACAAATACAATTTACCATATGTTGTTGAAATTGTTGAACATAAATTACATATTATTTACGTATCAATGTAAATTAGGTTTTAGTGGAAGCGTTAAACGGAAAACAGCGTCGACCATAGAACTGGGTTTCTGCATCCATATATTCCGTGCTGGCGAACGAACGGTATCTACACTTCACATCTCCTAAATTTCAGTTTGGTTAATTCAACAATCAAATCAATGACAGACCGACAAACGCGCCACCGCGCAGTAGGTGTCAAACATTACACATACGGCGTAATTACACTAATTTTGGTTTAGATTCAGAGATGATAATATATTTGTAGATGATAATATGAGAAATTATCAAATTAACACTTGTAAATCTTTTAACAATTTGCAACAATAACAAATGTAAACAAATGTGGACTCAAAAAGCTTTACTTTTAAAGATTCACTAAGAATCATCATTATTCTTTTTCCGTTTGGATATAAAATGAAAAAGAACGCAACCTATACAATTAATAAATGAACCAACCCACCATAACGGCGGCGAAGTAGAAGAGTCGGCGAGTTGTGTTCTAGTACCTGACATTTTTCACTTTTTTCACAGTATGCACTTGTATAACTCTATATATGTCTCTTCACATCAAGAAAATTAACGCAGGAGTGAACCTCCTTCAGTGAATAAAATTATTTTATACCACGAGGGGTAAGCTGGAATATAGTTTAGTTATATTTATGAGGGGATGGTTTTTCGATTCGATGGCAAAGAGTTTTAAGCTTTATTTATTGAACGCCAAAGCACAGTACCGGCGGACGGCATCTCGTCTGCTTGCTTGCGGTGACTGTCAACCCCTATGTGGGTGGCGCTTTTCAAGTGAAACGGGCAGTAGGTGGGGCTTAACCGTGTCTAGGGTAAAGGGTAGTAAGTCGTTTCTCTTTCGTAAGTAATGTCATTAAATGTTTGTATATTGTTTTAATAATGTAAATGATATCACTAGTTTATCTATTAGTACGCGTGCAGGTGAATATGAATATACATAATATAAAGCATTGGCCAACCAAGCGTACGAATACAAAATTTTAGTTTGTTCCTTTCTATCCCACCAAGCCTGTCCCACTGTACCTATTTCTCAGTGGGATAGATGAACTTTCCTACCCACCGTGTACAATATCTTCTTCTCAGCCCTTGGACGTCCACTGCTGGACATAGGCCTCCCCATAGGACATTGAGTAGGTGTACAATATACCTACTCAATACACGAATCAATCACGGTAGGTACGTATTTCATTGTTCCATAATTTGAGTTGGAAGAATTTACGTGAATATAAATTTACGCGAATAACCACCAAGCCTCACTGGTGGGACTGACTTGGTGGGGCAGACAGGAATAAACCAAATTTGTTTGCGTTAGTACCTATTATGAAGTGAATATGGTGACTGAATAAACAGGTTTGTTCTACAATGTTGGAGTTGCTGTTAATACTACTTAGCCACAATCTACATACATACATATATTAGATAGGGTGGTATTGAGCTCAAAAGGAATTGTGTTTGTTCGATTCCACAATTGGTCAATACATTAGTGATTAGATAATCGTTTTCAAGTAGGAAATTGACCGAACGTTCAACAAAACTTGCAAACTACAAATCTTTCCTATATTGATCGAATAATAGAATAACTACCTATTTACTTCCGAATTACAATCAAAAGGCTTCGATCTAAGTGGAACAAAAGAGTCGTTCTCGATCTATTGTCCGCCTTCCATGGACTATTTCTCCAATCCGGAATCAATTCTCTTATCTCTCGACTCGGAGTACACATACCATGTCATCATTGGTGATTTCAATATTTTCTGACCTCTAGATCGCGACAACTGCGTTCAATCGCGAATTCAGAAAAATTGTCTATTTCTTTTTCTCTATCTATTTCTTCCTGTGAAAGAGCCCAGCTTTCAAGTTAGCAAGTATTCATACGTCCTTAACTACATATGCTTAAAGCATATGTAGCATAATGCTTTGTTAAAATGACGTAGGTCTGGGAGCTCTTGGCTCTTTCTCTATATCTTTCCTTTCTATTCCTTCTATACGCCGATACATGGATTGAGTTGATTCTAATTTCTACAAATGATTATGTAGCTAAACACCGGCAGTTTTCAGTGCCTGGTTTCTTGTGATACGATTTGATATCAATCGTATAAAACTCATATCGTATAAAATTAATCACCCCAAAATTATATATACTGTTGTAGCTTAAGTTTTATTTTTATATTTATAACACTTCGTATCGCACGCCCAATGTGTCTCTCTGTTTTACCAAAAGGTTGTGTATACCTTTTGTATGATAACGTGCATTAAAATTTGTTAAAATAAATAGGAGCTTGAGCTTTTTTCATAGACTGGTCTGATACTCTAATTTCTAACGAAGACAACAAGTGGTCAGTTTAAGCGCGAACTTCTGCTTAAACGTGTTTATCCATTTTCGATTACGCTAATGTTTGCTACTTCGATATCAGGCAAGTTTATCTTAATAAATTGGATTGATTTCGTTCAAGTAAAATTTGCCCATATTTCTTTTTATCGGTATCAGCTTAAATTGGCTGAATTGCTGCGATGACCTCTATTTACCTACAATTCTATAACTGAAAAGTAACTTTGAGTTTCAAACATGATTGCCGTCTTTTGATTACTCATGATTTCATGAGGTACTCACTCTGATGAGGATCTCTCGTTACATGACATCTCTTTTCGTAGTGGCTTTATAACTGGACAGAACCTACTTATATCTTTAAATGCAATACTATATTTTGAAACTTAAGATCTTAAGTAAGTATGATCTTAAAATGTCCTAGGCTATAATATCCCACTGTAGGGCACATGCCTCCCTAGTAAATCATTACGGGATATCGAGTCAGTTTTGGGTCTCAACCGCTAGTAGTCACTGCCCAATAGTACTTAAATTGAAACTCACTAGGCCCGGTCTCAGTCCGAAGATTTAAGTACCTACTTCACGGTTGAGAGTCGAGAATGGATATTCCTAGGTTATCACAGCACTAAACGATACAACTTGTCATCTCTAATGTATAGATAAGTATTAGGTTTCTATCACTTCATCACTTTAATGAAATGAATGTTTAATGTTACAACGATTGGAAAAATGAAAACGGCTAAAGCTGTGAAAAGTTGTATTGCTTTGTGTTGTCAATTTTACAAATAATGCGATACTATCTATTTGAAAATGTACGTAGTAAGAATTTACTTACTTCCTTTTTCCTTGAGAGTCACTCAGGTGGGACGTACCCGCGGATCGATTACGAGTCCTCCCTCCCATTGGCTCCGACGGGTTTAGTGTTTTTGACAGCAATCATAAAACACAACCACAGGGTAGGTAGGTAACACAAAAGTGCTTCTTTCAGTAAGAAAGTCCTGCTAATTAATATAATGAAAATATTCCTATTAAATTGCAGAAGAAACTTAATTTATAAGGATATTAAATTGTCCTTTATATATGAATGATATTTTGATACTCTAGAAATGTCAAGGGCATCCTTAACAAATTTTATTATTTATCCCGATAATATTCTTACATATGGACCGTTTATTATGAAAGTAGTGTAAGTCCGTTTTTAAAAAAAAATGAGAAATCACATAATTTCCTTATAATTTAGTGTGCACAATTTATTTATAAACAATTCGCAGTTAGTATTTTAAAATATCCATATGGTTTGATCAATTTAAAATTCGTCAATAAATGAAATTGCGTAACAATTGATTATGAAAGTGGTGTGAGTCCGTTTTCCTTAGAATAACTAATTAAGCACTTATAAGAGAGGAGTAAAACTAAGAATTTTACCAGCAAAAGCGTAATGTAATGGAAATACAGTCACTTCTCGACTTATGAACGAATTTTTAAACGAGGGATTTCATAATTTCCACGACGGTAAAACTTCTATATATGTGCGGGACGAAATTACTGCTTCTAGCGGATCGCAGGAAATAGCATCTTGCTGCTTGAGATATTTACATAATGTAACGACTCAAAATCAGGCTATAGCATACAGCGATATGTGCACTGGGCAAAACGGAAATATACAAATACAAATGTGGTTAAGAGTAGTCCAGTCCTCGGAAAATAACATTGAAATTATCGATTATAAATTTTTACTTTCCGGGCATTCGTCTCTACCAAACGACGCAGATTTTGGTATTATAGAAATGGCATTACTAAATGTATTATTATCAATATTATTGTTATGTTTTGTAAGATTTATGAGTGATTTATTTAGTTTTGAGGTATTCCATATCTCAATAAATACGAACGATATTTGATATGTTCTAGGCAATGTTCATATACGTACATCTCTATGAGGTCTGTAATTTTCACACAGATTCCTATTATACACGTTAATATACACGTAAGAACATATTGCTGTCTTATTTCTGATTTTACAATTTATGTTATTGTAATTTAGGAACTGATTGAGACCCCCCTACCATAAACAAGTAATTTTCACAACGACCATAATTTAGTGCTAATTCCAGTTCGGAAGTTATTCCCAACTCGACCCTGTAATTGATTTGTCGCGGGTCGCCTTGCATTTGTCGCGCCACGTGGCCGCCACGCGACAAAACCACGCCTATGTTTGATAGTCCCTCGCGTGAGACCTCTTACCGGTTTGTATTGTTAACGACATGTTTGTATGGTTTTTAGTTAAGTAATTTTGTAGTTTTATGCAAAGTCAAATAAGTTCAAAGTAATCGTAAACACATTGTCTCGTAAACTCTGAGAGAGCTGTGAATAGGATTTTGCAAGGTCGGCGGCGCACCCACATACCCCCTGGTGTTGCAGGTGTCCATGGGCGGTGGTAACACTTACCATCACGTGGGACCGTTTGCTCGTCCGCCCACTAATCTATAAAAAAAAAACTCCTCACGCACATTATCATGTGCATGAGAGATGTGTGACCTTAAAACGCCACGTTGGGCAAGCGGCTTGGCGAGTCCACAATTTTAGAGTTCAGCGCTTGTGGTCGAGGCTTTGTTACATCTTAGTGGTCACGACACGACACCCGCGGGAAGATTGTACGGATGGGGTTGGTATAAAGGAAGAAATTTCACACAGTGGTTGGTGATGTTTTACATAATAGTTAATTATTATACATATGTAAAGAAACTATATTTCTTTGATTTGAATTTTGCCGTGCTCCGCGCTGTCGGTAAAGGTATCATAGTGTAGATAAAGCAGTGTAGGTTATGAGAATATGGCGTCAAGTTAAAAGAACCGTGTTTACTGTCAAATTGTATCGAAATATAAATAATAGATTTCAAAAAGGAATTGACATATTAAAGAATAAACTTTAGATGTCGTTTCTTTGTTTGCAGGTGAGAGTTTTGGTAAAGAACGTAATAGTGCAATTTTGTGGTGGAACTTATAACTAATAAAATAAAACTTTGTTTGCAGAGCAACGCAATTGTTTATTTGAAATATAAAATTCCTAAAAACTTTGGAGATATTACACTATACATATATTGATACCTAATTGAAAATAAAACTAACAACATTAAATTAATGGACAAGTGTTATGTAATGAAATTAAGGGCCATTGCATCATAAATTGAGTACTAGACAGATTCAATTATCACTTCAAATTATTGAATGCAATGTCCTAATTTTTAAGTAGATTGATTATCTACTTTTCAAATTAAGATTTTTACGACGCGACGATCGATTAATCGATCGTCGCGTCCGCATCCGCATCGCATCTAATCGGATGCGATTCCGGATGAACACTATTTTTTTAAAGACAAATGTTTGTTAAAGACTTTTACGGTTCTATGTGTGCATCTCTGGACCGAAAACTTGTATTGATATTTATAAAATAACTTTACGTATTTCTTAAAACTAGACTTTTTCTAACAATAGTTTCTAGTAGTACCAATAGTTTCTAGTAGGATCGCATTTAATATATTTTAGACTAGACTAGTAATAGACTAGCCAGTTATGACGTATGATTCTGAAACGTAGTCTCTAATGGTAGATCTGATCCACAAGTTCAAAGTCACTCAGCGAGCTATGGAGAGAGCTATGCTCGGAGTTTCTTTGCGGGACAAACGAAGAAACGAGAACATTCACCGTCACGTCAACTAAAGTCACCGACATAGCTCGTAAAACAGGCATGTTGAAATGGCAATGGGCAGGTCATATTAGATGCAGGACCAATAACCGACGGGGTAGACAAACTTTTCAATTAAACAATTTTAATTAAATGAAACAATTAAATGAGCAGCAGAAAATACAGAATGGACAGCAAATCGTGCTAGCAAATTTAAAGGTGGGTTGGGTTAGGTTAGAGATCCTAGTCTCTGATGATAATAAAGAAATAAGAATCACGCGAAGCGGGAGTCTGTCGTTTTGGTGATGTGATTTTAAAGTAGGTACTTATTTACAAGTTATTCAAAAGTAGGTTGCATTGTTGATCATAATTTTCTGCTCAATTAGTGATTTTTTGCTGCTCATACGAGCCATTTTATATTGTATAATTTACATTTCACATGAGTCTTAACTCTTAACCATTCATGGAATAACATTGCAGACCGCGGACTTTTTAACACGGGTTTAGTTAATTTATATATTTGTGTGCATATGGTTGGTCGAGATTATCCGGCGAGTGGGTGCACGTGGTCCCGGCGTCTTTTGTAGTAGTCGCGTGGCCGAGGTTGCGCGGTCGTGTGCTCACGAGCGGTCGCGCGCCGCCACGCGTCCCTCAAAGTGCCCGGAACATGTACCGACGCCTCCTCCAAAACCGTTTTTGTGACTGCACTTAATTAATCCGTGTCGTGAACTATTTATAAACACTGTAATTGAAATTGTCGTGCAATTTTCCGGCGGCACGAGGATGCATGGGTTCTAGTGAGATGATGATCGTATCGTTAGAACGAAATATTCAATGTTGAGCTTCGAATTGAGCCGAGTTGATTCGAGTTGAGCCCTGACGTGAAAGCTTAGACAGCGAATTGGACAACTGGATATTTATTGTAGTCTTAGAACTGGTATAGTACGTAAAAGCTCTCACTACGGAGTTGTCAATGTTTACTATTTTTTTTTTTAATTAAAGTTAGGGTTTAAAGCGAAAGATTTTACTAATCGTACTTAAATATTGTACACATCCCGGCCGAAAGTAATAGACATCGACTATGATCGTCTAGTTCGGTTTTGTAGAGCATCGTCTCTGTCGTGTGCCGTACAAAAGCTAGCCGATAGTCTCTTTCTAAAGGCTGATGTGTATTAATTTCGGCCGGGAAGTGTAATTGCATTCAATACAGTGTAAAATGAATTTCTGTGAAGCAGTTCCATAATGTACAGTTCCATAATAAATACAGCTCCATAAAGCAAATGAGTACACAAGTAGGTAGTTGAAAACAATAACTATAGTACCTACCTATAATTATATACTTAAACTGTCTGTTTGACACTGAGTTAAGTAGTTTCTTGTAAGAAAATCGCAAATCTGTGTATCTTACAATGTAATAGGGGGCATGCTACGAGTATATAGGCAGGGGACCTACTTGATGACGGCATCTATGAATCCTATGAAACGGTATCATAGGGTGACAAGTGATGATTACAGAAAGCTGCAGATTATAAAATACAGTTATTTACGTAACAAGGACAGGTTTTAATAAAGTAAGTTTTAAAAGTTTTTGGGGGTAAGGTTCGGTCCCTTCAAGTACATATTCCATTTAATTTAATACGTACTACAAGAACTATGAGTGCTCTATCGATCGTAATGTGCTTAGAAACAAAATCACAGTTTTTTGCCATAGAAACCTATGCACAGTTCCTGATGTACCTTCTACCTTTAGAGATTTAGTAGTGAATTTGAAAAGTCATTTTAATTGATTTAATATAAATTAAGACAGGTAGGCCTTGACAGAAAAAGTGTATATATATTATATATATATATATATATTATATATATATATATATATATATATATATATATATATATATATATATATATATATATATATATAGATTTTCGTTGTAACCTTTTGTATAATCTAGATATGCATTCAATAGGTTGGAAACATAATCGGAGTTCTTTGAACGCTATAACCCCAACCCGTATTTCTGTTTGTTGTGTTTAAACTTTTATTGTCAGTAATTGTCGGCAAGTCGTCTGCAGGCGCACGCATTTCAAACACGGACTACGTTTCTCAAACTATTTGAGGTATAATACGATACTTGATTATTTTTGGAATTAGTGGTGGTACTTTAGAAGTCCTTTTTGTACACATTTTTTGAACACTCTTACATGTAGAAGTTGATCAACTCGGGACCACGGCTGGTGTAACCCGTGCCGAAACGTCGAGTAGAAATAAAAGGTAAAAAAAATGCGTTTAGACCCGATTTTGAAAATAAAGCAATATGTAATGTTGATATTAATATGAAACAAATTACTATTTATATATAGGTACAGTGGTGGTCACACAATGAAAGATACCTATTTAGCTACATACAACTTTATTGATAGTATTATCAATAATGAAGATAATTATTAATTCTACTTTAATTACTATTAATCATTACGCTAACAACATATTCTTAAAATGAAGACAATAAAGACTTGTATTTAGAAATAGTTGAGATCTTATTCGTTTTTTAACTAAACTCACAAACTTTTTTAATATGTTTGCTGCTAGCCACCTAATTAAAGATAGTTTATGTTTCATGTTTCTTAATTTTAAATTAAAAAATAACAGCCGTCTTATATTTTCCATTATGCCGGGAATTTTCAAGAAACGCGCTTAAAGCAAAAACTAGCTTAACTTTATCTCAAAATTAATATCATTTTCATCAAATTCAACGAGCTACTAAGGTTGGTCATATAAGAAAATTGCGAATCACTTGCGATGCTCTAAAGACATGGTCATGAATCATGAACCTAGGAAACCTAGACCTAGAAAAACAACCCCACGTGAAGACTCCAGAATGATATTGTTAGCCAAAAAAGAACCGTTCAAACAATCAGAGCTTATTCGTTTGGAAGTATTTGGTGCAGGAGGGTCGAGAGGTGTGTCGGCAAGAACAATTAGAAGGCGATTATGTGAGGCAAACTTATTTGGAAGAGTATCTCGTAAGGTGCCACTTTTAAAGAAAGGGGGGGGGGGGATTATCAAAGTTTGGGGTTGTTTTTTCCGGACATAGTGTTGGAGCTGTCAGAAAAATTGTAGGCAATATGGATAAATTCCAGTACAAGAATATTTTAGAGGAAACTATGTTACCATAAGCCGAGGAAAGTTTGCGGTGGTTTGAACTTTCCAAAAGATAACGATCCAAAACCCACAGTAGCAGTGGTTAAAGACTTTCTACGGAGCCAATCAGTAATGGTCTTAGATTGCCCCCCGTACAGTCCCGACATCAACGCTATTGAAAATTTGCGGTACAATGTGAAGAAAATGGTGGCCACAAAACGTACCACTAACGTTCATCAACTTTATATAGCTTTTAAAGAAACATGGGAGCAAATTCCAATATCAACTTGCTTGTTGCATGTTGCTTGTTGCATTGATCTCTTCAATGCCAAAGAGATGTCGGGCTATTATTGCTGCTAAAGGACATGCGACAAAATATTGTTAACTTTACTATAATGTCTTTAAAATATGTCTATTATTAATTATGATAAACTTCATTTTAATATTTACGATATTTCTTTTTTCTTAGTTACTTAGTTAGTGTGTCTTTAATTAGTTGGCCATACCTTTGTTCAATTCATACAGCTTGAAATATAGTTAAACCGAATATAAATGAAGGTCGCTTCAACTTTATCGAAAATATATTTAATTTTAACATCTCTCAATGCCTATACGAATGATTTAAATATTGTTGCAGGTTCCTATTTTTATTAAAATAAAAAATAAATAATCAAAAATCTCAGTTAACTTAATATCTCCCGAGTGTCTTTAATTATGTGACCACCACTGTATATAGTCTAGTGTAGTATCAAAAGTGTAGTACAGTTATTAGTTCGAGATTTATTAGGTACTTTAGAGTGATTCCCGTGGGAACTCTATAACGGAACGGGATAAAATGTACCCTAAACGTTAACCTAAGTCATAGCCTATGTCAAGTTTCATTAAATTCTGGCCAGTAATGCGCGATGCGCGAACAGCGTGATGCGCGTTCAGACAGACAGACAGTCAAAATCTCTACATAATTCGTTCTTACTACTGCAATCACTTTTTTCATATGATTTACTTACAGATAATGACAGACCTCCCACATACACCCTACTCGATGTTTGGGGTTGAGTTGGGAAGTAGGGAATGAAATTAACGAATACTGAATTCTTGTAATATTCCTATCAGTCGTCGAATAATAATATTAATCATTAATTTGTGATTATTTATTATTACTGACTAAGAAAATATATTATGTAGGTAATTTAATGTAAAACAAAACTTTGAGATAGTCTGATGGCTGATGGCTACCCCGGTTAGCAATCGTAGCGGAAGGGGAGCGATGACGGCACGACTCATCCGCACACTGCTGAGAGTCGCCCGCAGCTCCTATGGGAACAACACACAAATTACCCAAAGCCAATTGTATAATGCGTTCACGCCATTTAAAGAGACAGATTGGACGGTTCGAGGGCAGTTTTTTCTCCATGACAACTGTTTGCTTTGTAAATATCACAAAAATACACACTTACCTTTAAGGTAGTTTCAAATGTGTAGCGTTGTTTCTTTCGTGTTGTTTTTTTAATTATCGATATTACGTAATTAAAAGGAGGAATAAAACTACGTTAAAATAAAAATAAAATGTATTTTTGTAATTATTATTTATTATTAATATTATGTACAAATTTAATTTATCAATTAAACTAAACTATAACGATTTTATCCTAATAGAAAAGTAAAACAAAATACCCAATAAAGGCTTAATAAAATAAATCCTAATAATCCTAATAAAAGCTGCAATCAAACTTATGTCATAGTCATAAGTAGTATTTACATACTCAAAGGTCGTTTTGTGCAAAAAATGTGTCAAAATTGGTAATTATTGTGTACTTGTATTTAAATTAATAAAAAAAATAACAGAAACATCTCACTTATGCTATAATATGCAATTGCCTAAGAATTGTTTATCTGAAACATTCCAATTTTATTATGTTTGTAATGTAATTAAATTACATCCAATAATCACAATGGAGCTGCCATCAACGAAACAGTTAACGGAATAGAGCAACCGGCTCCTTTTTCGACTTAAAATCCGACTTTTTAAAAAGGCGTTTGTATTTAAACAAAAAACTACTAAATGAGCAGCAAATCATTTTTAAACAAACAAACAATTTTTGAATAATGGAAATAAATAATTTTAAATTACTCAGAATAAGTATCTTCAGAAAGTCGACGGTGTCGACGGTAGAAGAAATAGAGTCTTCTATTTCTCGGCTTCTATTTCTTTGTTGTCGCCAGAGAACTTAAATCTAGCTAGCCCAACTCTCTATAAATTTGTTGCCATAGATGTTACCTATTCAGTATTTCTTGCTGTTATTTTTTTAATTATCTCTGTTTTTACGAATCCTTCTTTCGAATCCACAACTATAATATAATAACTATAACATACAACTATCCTAATACCAATACTATTTAACAAAAACTTGCGAAGATTTCGAAATCCGGATCACTAAAAAAAATGATTATGAAGGCTTCACTGACAAGTTCGGAGATATTCGGATGAATGACAGCACAATTACATTATTGTTTTGTATGCCTTATTTAGATATTCATCAATGGACATTACTAATTTCGTGTACCTATCTAATTACTAGACGGATCAAAGACATAATAAAAAAAAATCGAATATCATTATTATATAAAAGTAATGCGACACGCATTATATTTAACTAATACATATTGGGTTATTATTTAACTAATACATAAATCTCTAGGAACGTCAACAAACAAAGATAAACAATTTTATTATACTCTTAATTTTGATCGCAATACGACTTTTCCATCCAAAGTTTTAATAAATTATTTTTGACACATGAGGTAATGTTTTATCAGTCCCAGCTCAAGTAGCTAAAATGCTTTCATAAATGACGTGTAAGTTTACAGCTAGCCTGTAAACCTTCGTGGAGCAATGGACTGTTATCCGTAACTCAAACCATCAGGTTTGAGTGCACCGGGTGTCATAGGATATTATTTGTTTTTTGAATATTTATTTTACCATTTA
Organism: Sesia apiformis; assembly: GCA_914767545.1. Classification (NCBI taxonomy): domain Eukaryota; kingdom Metazoa; phylum Arthropoda; class Insecta; order Lepidoptera; family Sesiidae; genus Sesia; species Sesia apiformis. The sequence goes on along the minus strand of OU611947.1, from coordinate 10,972,341 downwards.
CTAGATATCTCTCGTAACAATCAACTGTAACCATCGAGGCTCAGTCGTCTTTTTGTACAATATTTAGTTTTTCCGGCAGTTTGATCTCCTCTCCCGGCAGGTTTTCTGTACTGGACTTGAGTGCTACGTACTTATATCTAAACGCCATCGCCGTAAATATCAACATGTCTATCAACATGAGGCCAGCGAATAGGAAGAATTCTTTCCACTGTAAGAAAGAAAAAATACTCAATCAAAAACACTTTTTAAGCCAACAACTTTAGAAAACATTGCTAACAATTATGCTTTCGATATTAGTCCACAACGTCCCACTTAGACGTGGGTAATATTAGGTAGTCGGATAAGTTCGCGGCCTTTTTACAGTGAAAATAATAAAGACATTTTTTGTATTACATAAATATTTACTGAACGGAATATTGTCCATTTAATTCGACTATCTTTCGCCATTTTTCCCATTATCCCATCGCTATAAAATCACTCACACCTAGTAGCATTGCAGTGCACTGGCCTTCACCAGGGAATTGCTAGAAAGTTTAATAATGATTATCGCTAGTGATAAATATTTTTTTTAATTTTCATTAGGTCGACGGTGAAGGATAATAATATCATGAGGAAATCCGCATGTTCGAGACATAAACGACTTTGCGATACGCAAAACACTGTTGCAGTAACAACTTTTTGTTTAAATCAGGACTATCGTTAATTAAAACAGGACAATTTTCCATTTCGTTGATGATCAAAAGAAAGAGTCAGTCACTTGTTCATCTAAGCATTACCTAAAATATTTAATATTCCGATTTATGCCAATCAAAATCTCTCGTAGTCAGTGGCGATTGCAATTTCAGAGTTGAGGTTTTATCAGATAGATTCAATGTTTAACAGAAACACCAAACAAACATCAATTATTCAACAAGTGCTAAATTGTTAATACAGTAAAAAGAAACCACAATAAGTGTTATATCAACCATACTTGTTATATCAATATCATCTGATAAGATTGATCTTTAAATAATTCGATACCACTTGTATTAATTCATGTACTGTTTGGTATGTATATTACACAGTAATTATTTAAAAAAATATTAGTTATTAAAAACTATGAAACAATAATGTTATTGCATTTTACCTGCGCATCTAAGAAATTCCCTTCCACTATGAGGACGACGATAAGATTTCCGAAAGCAACAGTAAGGAGCCATACTGACTGCAGTACCGACTTCATGCTTGCCGGCGCCTGGGTAAAGGAGAACTCCAGACCTGTCACGGAGAACATTACTTCGCCCATCGTCATCACCACGTACTGTGGCATCTGCCATAAAACATGGATACTATTTGGTGGCGTGATTATCACAGGATTTGCCATCTGAAAAACGAAGTATAATGAGATTAGTAGCGGCCACTTGAACACATATCAAAGTTTTTACTGTTTCAGCAAAATCATTGACTATCAGATTTAGAATATTCCTAGCGTGAACGTATCCATCACAGACATGATGTTGTCTGTATATTCCACCAGTTCTACAGAAGAGTTTTACTGACTTTTATCATTGAAGTGTTGTATATCCGAATTTATTTAAAAACCGTAAGCGTCATAGAACGATATGTCCAAGGGTTGTCAGGAGGACTGTAAATAGATTTCTGCAAAGTTGGTGATGCTCCTCCAATGTTAAACTAATGTTCAAGGACTACCGTTCATAATGGCATTTGATATTTATAATAATTATTTGTATACATACGTAGATTTCATTTCTGTCTTCATACAAATTAATCGTGTACACAGCTCCGGACTTAAACGAGTAATCTTTGAATATCGTTTGTCCATCAACTAAAACATCATAAGTTCCTCTCTCTATTGAATATTGGCTGTTGTCACTACTTTGTAAACGTAACTTTGTTTTATTCTTCTTTATATCTTCTATTCTTATTGACACAACACCTCTTGTGTTTGATAAGAATCTGAAAAATGTTATACAGAATATTTGTTAGTATCCAGCACTATAACGAGTTTAATTTCATGTAAAGATCGAAAAGCAAAACATTTGACACTTGAGCGAAATTAATTTAATATTGTTGATAAAGCGACCGTACTCTAAATTATTTACAATTTTACAACCTTTACAACTGTGTGGCATACAATGAGTAATGTATCGAAAAGTATTATACATTTTGCTCATAGTTCAACAAACAGAATCATATAAAGTAGATGTTATAGTTAAGGAAGGTAGAATAATAGGCACAACCGGAGTTACTGTCTTTGACGGGAAACTTTATTATGCTTTCTATGGTATTCCGTATGCTCTACCTCCCACGGGAAATTTGAGGTTCAAAGATCCCGAACCTGTGAAGAAATGGGAAGGACCCTTCGACGCAAGAACAGAATACCATGGTGCATGTGCTCAAGCACATATTGTACACAAACAAGGAATATATGGTTCAGAAGATTGTTTATACATAAACGTATACACGCCACATTTACCGAAAAGTGAAAATGAACATTTGAAGCCCGTTATAGTTTGGATCCATGGTTACGCTTTTACTTCAAGCTTAAGCCACATACACGGTGCAGATTTCCTTATAGACAATGATGTTCTAACCATTACTTTGACGCACAGATTAGGTGTTTTTGGATTTTTGAAGTCGAACGATACCGATACTCATGCAAATATGGGATTAAAAGATATAGCAATGGCGTTGAAATGGATTAGGAAGAATATTAAATATTTTGGTGGTAATAGGGAAAATATAACTGTGATGGGATGTGGATCAGCTGCCACTTTTCTGTCGTTGTTATGGACAACAAAGTCTAGAAAACTGTTTTCAAAAATGATTTTACAAAGTGGCACTTTGTTTTCTGCGTCAATATTTCAAGGAAATCACAAATTAGAAAGTATTAAGCTCAAAGAACTCCTGAAGAGGAAAGGAGTAACGGATTTGATGAAAGCTTCTACTAAGGATATCTTAGCTGCATCGTTGAAAATATATAACAATCTTGAAATTATCAACAAACAGAGACCATTAGTACAGTTTTCGCCGATAATTGAAGAGAAATCCTCAAAGTCACTTTTAACTAAAAGACCACAAGATTTTTTTAACGACATTCTAAAAGTTAACGGGAATATACCTATACTCATGGGCTTTAATAGCCAAGAGAGTATATCAGAAGTAACACCATTTTTACACAATCCACATCTATTGAAATCATTTGCGGCTTTTTTCAAATTTCTTGTTCCTTTCTCAGATGGATGTAATTATAATTACACGACAAATATTTACTTACAGATAGCTGAGAAAATAAAAAGCAGATACTTCAAGAGTGGATTTTTGGAGAAACCTGTGAATAATTTCTTATGGTATACAGCGGATCTTCTGAAGTATCCGGTGTATAGGTTTATTAAAAAATATTTAAGTGTACATAGCAACCAATTGTTCGTTTATAAGTTTAACTTTCTTGGAAGATTTAACGCGATGAAAGGAACAGCTGTTGCAGGGGTCGATGTTAAGGTGAAAGGAGCATCGACTGGCGATGAGATATGCTATCTGTTAAAATGTGAACCACTCTGGCAATCTTATGTACATGTAAATAATGATGCTTATAACCGAAATCGAATGTTTATAAAGGAAATATCAGAATTGTGGGCGAATTTTGCGAAGACTGGGAACCCTACACCACCTAGTTGCAGAGTTAATGTAACTTGGTCTCCAATGACTTCAAAAAATGATAATGTTCTATATTTGAGCAATTTTAAGAAACTTATTAATTCTCAACCTGAAGAGTACATGTACAAATTTTGGAATGATATCTATGAAAACTTTTATTCACACGAACATTGCAGGGAAAATGTGCGTAACGAGTTATAAACAACCTACTTGAGTGTTAATTTAAATAAAATTATTAATTTACCTGACATTGACTCCATCAATGGCTTTATCATTATTATCCGTAAAATTTTGAAATCCTCCGTTGCTAATGAAGAAAGAATTTGCTGTTTTCTCCAATAGATGTAAGTTGCCACTATAGGCTACATCAGCACATTCACTACTCGTCAGCCCTTTCAGAGAATAAGGCAGTGTCACTAATTTATCAGCCTCAATGTCTAACTTCTCGTAAGCGGATAGAGGGCCAATGATAATGTTGTTTGTGCCATTAATGCCAACGTCGTTAATGTTCAATGTAAAGTTGCAATTAAATCCATTGTAGACTCTGAGTTGTGCCAAGCCTCCTGATACAGGCGTGCCATAAGTAGGCTAAAAGGTTAATATTTGTTTTAGTCCACCTTACAATTTAACAGAATACATATTTAACAAAATACAATTAAATAATCAACATATGAAACGAATCTATTATACGATTTATACAAAGTGAAAATTACAGAAATATCAATTAAAATGTATCAAAAAATATTCAGAATTAGACTGAAAAGCAGTAGCCATTTATATAATCCAATTATAAATGTTTATAATATCTACTTGGAAATCAATACTTATTCGTTAAAAAATAAGTATTTCTTTATTGGATTTATAAGTTGAAATGAAATTTACAGTTTACAGGTGAATAATAGTTTACAGGTGAAATGAAAACATGTCTAATTACAAACCAAAAGGCTTAATTCCACAAGTCCAGAAATGACGAAAGCGCATGCTGCCAGAACTCCGCCCCAAATCATTTTATGTAAAGGTTTTCTGACAAGCTTACACCATGATAGAAATGGGTAAATTGCCTGAAAATGAAAAGGAGAATTATAATGGTATAAATTCGTACACGGCAGGTATAAGGTGATAACTCAAGATATATAACATTTTAATTTCAACAAAACATTCTAACACGTCTCAGTTGTCAGTCAGTTGTCACGTTGTCACGTTGTCACGTTGTCACTTTGTCATATTATAATTTACGAATGAAAAACTTGAAACTTTCAACACTCGATAGCTTCGGGGAATTTGATGTTTTTCAAAGCGAATATTAAACTGCATTCTTGAAAAACAGTTGATTTTGACTTATTAACTTATACTTATAATCGAATTAGTTTCTAATAAACCAATAACTATTAATTAAGTAACATATTAATTCTTTACTATTTTTTTGTTCTCTGCAGCACGCACCTACTCGTAATAAGTTTTTCAGTTATGTAAAGTTTAATTTTATAATTAAACTTGTATTGAAAGAACTATCTGTTTGGTTATGGCGATCATTACTTGTTCTTATATAATTACAAGTGTAAGTTGCATCATATTATGGAGTTTGCTCAATTAGAATATTTTTACGAGATTTTACGATTCAATTTGTTTTGTTCACATACTTTGGGAGAAAATAACAAAGTTTCATTGATGAAACAACCCTGAAAGCCTCTTGATCAAACGAGGGTAGTATTAATTGGTTGCTTGACAAAAACGATAGCTTCTACTTGATACCATGTTTATAGGCCACGTTTTTTTTTTAAATAGATAAGGGTTAAAAGTAATAAATCCCCGTGGAGTGTTCCATCGCCGAAGTTTTTCGTTTTCACCATCCAATATTTCAATTATAAGAGAGAAGAAATAAATATGTTTTTCTTTACACTCTATTTACACTATTATTTACAATTATTATTTACACTCTATGTTTAGATAAGCAGTAAACTTGAGTAAATTTTTATCTTACCACTTCGAAGAGAGGGATGAAAATTAAAATGAGTAATGGATTGAGCACTTGTAACTGATCAGCCTTTATCGTCCAACTACCAAGGTCCTGATCCATGCGGTCTGCTTGGAATGTCCATCTTGAACCCTAAAGTTAAAACACAAAATTAAGTTAAGTTAACCCTAAAGTTTATGTACTTAATAATTATTTTTTATTATTTTAAACATTATACATATTATACGAGCACTAACTTTATTCAGGGTAAAAAATGATATTATTTCACTTATTTTCGTCATATTAGGAAATTCGCATTTTATATCTGTGCATAACCGCAAAATTAAAATAATAATTTTAATTGTCTTACTCATCGCGGAATACATAGGTATATCAAGGGAATCCCAGTTCTTTGGAATATTATTCTAATGTATTAACTTTGCAGGGAGTTACAGTACGATCCAATGATCGTACTGTAACTCCCTGCAAAGACCTAGAGGAAACCATTTGGCATATTTATATTCTATAAATAAACAAAAAAGACAAAAAATAAACTGTCTAAACATAAAAACATAATAGATATATAAACATAATAGACATAAAAATAAATCCATAAATGAACAAAAAACAAGAAAAACTATAAAAAGACATTTGACAATTTTTTTAATTACTTTTTAATTTTAATATATAATAATACCTGTGGCGTGTGGTGTCGGCCATGTATAGAGTAGCACCATCCCATCTCCTCCCGTAGGTGTCGTGTCGTGGCGACTGAGGGATAACAAAGCGGCTACCACAAGCCCCGAGGAACTACACCACCTCCATAAGAGTGGACTCGCCAACTCGCTTGGCCAGCGTGGCGTTTTAAGGCCACACATCCCTCATGCACGAGATTATGTGCACGACGAGGCTCATGTCCAGTAGTGGATACTGAAAGGACTTTATTGCATTGCATTGCATTGTTTGCAATACCTGCTGATCAAACAACGCCCAGAAGACAGGAAGCGGTAAGAACAGTACGAGGACTCGCAAAAGCCCCTTGGTGTCCTCAATAAGTCCCGAGTCGTACTTGTCATCTGCATGATCCAGCCAGTGCTCCCTCTTTTCTTTGCTTTTGCATGACTTCACAACTGCGTGCTGAAATTATTATTTTTTTATTAAAAACAAACTATACTTTATTTACGAACAATGTGTTATTGGGTAGGGCTCAATTAAGGTCTATATATAAATTTCATTCAAATATACTTTCCTAAACTTACGGAAAATAATTTTTATTGTGATTTTTGGCGTAGGCATTTTATTGTGTTTGATGTTTAGAACACAATATGTTGAACAAAACTGTTTATATTATGTTATGTTTATGTGTTATTTGTTTACGTGTTTGTGCTGTTACAGAAAATGTGTGAATAGTTTGTGCTTTAGATTTGTGGTGGTTGAAATGCAGTCGTTTCACTTTTTCGTAATAAATTTTAATACACAGAACTAAATCTAATATTAATGAATTTAAAATCTCTAACAATTATTTTATGAATGTCAAGAATAAGATGTAAATAGTAAAAAAGCCACTTACGCCAATGCATGTCGAGACTTTACCGAGTACATTCCCAGCTGGGTTTTTTATTATATACAGTTTTCTTCCAGCCACAAAGAACACTACAATGATATAAAAAAAATAACTTTAATTTATTGGTTTATATTATTATCGTAAAGTATGAAAGTTTGATTAGACAGATAGTATCGAAGTTTACTGGATCATTATGAAAGTTATTTTATTATTATTATAAAAACTGTACTGTCCCACTGTTAAACAAAGGCCTCGCCCTACTTCCCCTTGCTTTTGTGCTTTCAACGGCCAGTCTTTACGACAAGCAAGCTCCTACTATCGTGTTTTGGTTTGCCATGATACCATTTTTTTTATTACAATAAAACATAGGTATATGTAAGTACCGCATGCTGATACCGCAGAAAGATGTAGCGCTAGTTTTGTCGTGAAAGCGATTAGCGAAACTAGTCGTAATCTAGTTTAATTTTAAGATGAATCCAATGACTTTAATGCACATTAGAGACGTAATTAAGTTGAGATAATAAATAAACGAGACAAATCAAATTTATGTTTAATTAAATAAATATGTAGTGGTCACTCACAAACGGAAATGATCATTAATATGCCGGGTATCCCGAATGCGAGCGAGTAACAGTCATTGTCGCCAAAGCATTTGACGTCTGCCCTCAGGATCGGCGTGAGGAAGAGGGAGATCAGGCTGCCGGCGTTGATCGCGAAGTAAAAGAGAGAGAAGAAGGACCCTAGATATCTCTCCTGCTCTGGCAGTTTGAACTGGTCGCCTCCGAACGCAGATACACAAGGCTTTATACCACCAGTCCCAAAGGCAATTAACAGCAGCGCTAATATGGTGAATTCTCTGTAAAGTTTAATAATATGAGGGTATGATATAATTATAATAAATAACTTCAATAATTGTGTTTTAGGTATTTATAATGTAGAAAAACATTTGTAATTTTTCATTGGAAATCATCTCAAAAACCACTGAACCAATATTTGATTTGCCTTCCATTATTTCTCCCCTAAAATATATAACTATTAAAATACCTAACATGCGTTAGCCCTACACTATATGTGCATAGTAGGTAAGAATAAGCTAAGCCCGCTAAAACTAGGGGCGTGATTTATAAAATCTACCTAAAATCACAAGGGCAACTCAGATTCAATACATGCCAGTTTGTTCTAAACAATTTAGACATTTCCTTTTAGATTTAACTTGCTCTCTTTTTAGAATGCTATCCTCAGCTATGACATTCGTTATATCATAGGGGTTTACAAATGTATATGTATTTTACGTATCTTCAATACTTGTGTGTATACGTTTGTAAAGTTGTAAAGTAATTATTGCATACTTACAATCTGGGGAAATTAAGTGGCGGCATCGAAGTGATGGATATTAACACACTGCCTGCTGCGTACACTAGGGAAAGGTAAAGGATGGTCCTGAAATAAAAACAGGGTATTTATTGGAAAATATCTGAGAATATGGAAAAATAACATAATATACGAAATCCAGAAACTAAATATGCATAAAGACAATCTCAATTCGTAGACTTGCCATTACGCCAGATGTGAAAGATCTTCTTCATGAAGGTTTTTTTTAAAAGTGGCAATCATTATAGGCAAGAGCACTTATCACCTGATGGTAAGTGCTTATTTTCAACGCTAATAGTGATGAAGGCGCATGCACCATACTATCATCAGTTAGTGTCTCTCCAGTGCTGGATCCTATGAAAAGGCTAGCTTCATCTCTTTTTCTTTTCATCCAGTCAAGTCACTACAGGCTTCTTTAAGTCATCGCTCTACTTGGCCGGAGGTCGACCCATATTACATGCTTGCATTCGAAAACTATAATTTACGTTATCGGGTATCGCCCCTGCAATACAAATAAGAATGCGCACATAGCGCAGCACGTAAAATTATAAACTGACAGTTACCTAAACCGTCCAAGCCATCCGTCGGCGATCATGGCACCCATGAGCGGGAAGAAATAAGCGAACATTGTAAACACGTGATATATGACTGTGGCGCCATTATCACTGTAGCCAAGCTTGTCGCGGAGGTACAGCGACAGGATTGCTGAAAGTTAATAATAAGAATGTCATAATGTGATAGTCTCCAATGTCGACGAAGAAGGTGAAACTTTAAAATATTGGGTATTGTTTAATAGCACAATCTATTAAACAGCGATTTCTGTTAAAAAAAACAATCCTTCACACTAATATACAAGATAATATACAAAGATACAAATATTTTATGTACCTACAACATTACAAAATTATATTATTAATTAAATCATAAATTCAACTTAAATTGTAGTAGGTAGTATCTTTTCTTATTATTATGACATATGTGTATTTTATGTTTATTTATTTAACATGCAAAAACTATATTAATTTTTATTTGTCAGCTCTTATTTGTTCTCATTTGCCCTTTAGCTTCGCCTCTTCCAATTTTGTCCATTCTTTCCCATTCTTAGCAATTCGACTCTAGGTACCACCAGTTATTTCTTTAATTTCATCGCTACATTTTTTCCTTTGTCTGCCTTTTGATCTCTTACCATCTCTTAGATAAGTACAATTCTGTTATTCTGCTATTTTTGTTTTATAGACTAGTGGGCGGACGAGCAAGCGGTCCCACGTGATGGTAAGTGTTACCGCCGCCCATGGACATCTGCAACACCAGGGGGTATGCGGGCGCGCCGCCGATCTTGCAAAATCCTATTCACAACTCTCTTGAAGAACCCCATATCGTAGCTTAATGGAAAGACCTCTTCAGGCAGTTCGTTCCACAGCCTACGGGTTCGCGGTATATAATATTTTTTGGACCAAACAGTGCGCGACACCTCCGTATCGAGGAAATGCGGATGGACCGCACTTCTGTGACGGGAGGTGCGGTTGTAGAAACCCGAGGTGGGGATTATATTAAACAATTCTTCAGAGCATTCCCCATTGTACAGGCGGTAGAACACACAGAGAGACGCAACGTCTCTCCGAATGCCGAGGGATTCTAAACCGCCCGTGAGAGTGGGATCGTCGATAATACGAACAGCACGTCGTTGGATGGAGTCAAATGGGTCCAATTGGTATTTCCCCTAAATATACATACACTTGTATGTACAAGAGTATGTATATTTAGCGGATATGTATATGTATTATTTAGGGGTATATTTAGTCTATAGTTTTATTTTGTATTGATATCGTTTTCTCCTGGCTGTTAGTCGTGTTTTTTGTTTTCTGTGTGTTAATTTCTAAACCTTTCTTATTACTTTCCGTCGCCAAATCATTTGGCATCTTCTGAAGAAGTTCTGGACATTCTGATAGGATAACACCAGGTCGTCAACAAATCTGAGGTTTGTTAATAATTGTCCATCTAATTTAATCCATAATTATTCCAATTAAGCCTCCTGAAGATGTTTTCCAGGGTAGCGTTAAATATTTTTGCTGATAGTGGATCTATTTGCTTCACTTCTTAATCTAAACTCTTTTTCTAATTTTATTCTAGCTGTAGGTACTGTTTTCATAAATGTTACGAATTAACACTAATACATATATAGTTATACCCATACAATAGAAAACAATACAACATAAACCATAAACATGTGAGTTTAATCTAGATATTAACGTAATGCTATTTTCACAAACAATAGTCGATTTGTTATTACATTATTGCCATTTAACTTACATAGGTCACAGTTATCAAGATTAAAGCGGATTTAAAATCGAAAATGTATCTGGTTAGTTTATTAGTTTTTTTTATTGTGCCTCATTATGATTTTTGTTTTTGCTTAATATTATTATTGTTAATATTATTTCGAAAAGTAAGTGTAAAAAAGAACAGAAATTTGTGTAGTGGTCCCCATATCCATCCACATCCAGACGTGAAAAAATATTTTGTTGTAAAAATAAATAAAAAATCATTAAATCAAACCAGTGTTGTAAACTATTGCCGCTGTAACGCAATTAGTTAACAGTTTTTAATTAGCCAAAGAGGAATTGTCTAGTCGTATATTTTTGAAAAGGTAAAGAGAAAGTTAAATCCGCTTTAATCTTGATAGTATCCATAGCTTTGTTAGGTATTGATCAAGTATCCATAGGTCGACTTTTTATTTTGTCATCAAATGTAATGAAAGTGTATGACATATGTGTGATTGAAGTATGCTTCCACGCCAAGACTTCATACGGGATAGTGAACAATAACTGATTTTACCGAAGGCTTTGTTAAACTTCGTATTCTTATTATATATACTTATTCGTATTTATATACATATTGTCAAATCAATGATAGTTCAGAAAGACGAATCAATTTTATCAATCAATTCTAGAACAAATTAATGTGGTTTTTGTGACAGTAACGATTTGTCTTGACATAAATTGTACAGATAAACCAGAGTTTTACGTTAATTTGCACACGGCATTTATTGACAGAATTGAACGTAAATATATAACAAAAGCGACTAAAATAGCCTATCTTACATCTAGTTGATGGAACTTTTATTCTGAGTGAGTTGACTGATTTTTGTTTGTAAACCACATTGACATCAGGGTATGACGTCTCACTGTCTCGGGACACAGTCCTCTCCTTACAATTACGACAGGATTACGGATAGAAATCCATTCTACAGATCCAGTGCTAAAGATAAAGTTATTGGTTGATATTGTGAAGTGTACATTCCGAACAATATTATGTGTAGTATTGTACAGCTTGAATTAAAATTGCAAAATAATTCAATTATTTATTAAAAGATTATCTACGAGTTTTTAAAACTTTGACATGTCTTTATTAAAAACGTCTGTAAGAAACATTTGTTTGTTCACCTTAGAATCCATTGAATCGAGCGCAATGTGCAATGCAGCAATGTGCGAACAGTGATTTCATTTAACATAATTTCAGTTACTGTTTAAATATTCTAACGCTATGCTATCTAGGCGAAATGTATGATAACGTTGGCGAAAACACTGTCGATTTTACAAAATATGTATTTTCAGTTTTTATGATAATCCTTTATCATAACTTAACTGAAAGCCCGAAAATGGCATTGTGCAAGAGTTATGTGTTGTAACGTGGTATAAAAGCTGATTATGTATGTTGTTACTAAGAGTTACCATTTAGAGTTTATGATACAAGATAATTCATTAACATCTTCATTACCTTTTCGGGGTCTTGGAGCAATGAATTTTATCAGAAATATAATCCAGTCAACAGTGACTTTTACTATGCAAAAGGTACGGTAGTAGCGATTTTGGTATATGTTGTTTAGGTTGGATCCATAGTGAAAAAACATAATTTTCTAAATTTTTCAAATTTTCTTTTGTGCCTCTAATATTTAACGAGCTACAGCAGTAAAAAAGTGAAATAAAAAATCTAAAAGTTGAAGGACTGATCCAAGGACAGATCGCGCTTCCCCAGAAAAGGTCCAAAACTTGTTTTTTTCATTAGGGACCCGACCTAAATAAAATCGCTACTACCCCAACTTGTACAAGGTAATGGTCTTTTTTATCCTGTATTGAGAGGTCCAATACGCTAATGAATGTTTGTTGTAAAGAAATTTGCTATATCTGCAGCAACGATTAGTTATACCAAATGTTATCGGTGAATTTATCTAAACGTATACATATTACGTTAACATGAATGTTTATGAATTTACTCAGCATATGAATATGCAGCATATGTTTATGAATTTGATAGATTTGTTTGAAGAAATTGAAGATAACATTTTTTAAATACATACTATGTAGGTCATATAGCATTATAGCATATAGCAATAGCATTTAAAATTTTACGGAATTTCAAACACAAAATTAATTTTCAAGAGTAGGTACTTAAGATTTTAGTAGATAAATTCCGTTTTGTAACCATTCAGTGATATATTATTTTAAGGCATTCAATAGATAGGTGAATTCTTATCGTTAACAAAGTATCTATTGCGAAACCGGTAACACCAATCTAGTAGCTTATCACTAGTTTCAAGTGAAAATCTGTGTAGTAGAAGAATTAGGTCAGAAAATGGTGTTACGATTAGTATAATAAGACTATTGAATAAAATCCTACATTCTAATTTTTCAACTTTTTTAGTTTACAATCTGTAACAATATTGAAAAATTCATTTTTAATTAGTTTAGTTATAGCCATTGTTATTGTTTTTAAATAAAAAAATAAATAAATTAATACGATTTTTAATATTTTTGTCATCCATTGTACAAGTGCCGAGTAAGACGGTTTGCTAATTAGACCTTTTGCTTTTAGGACTTTCAGCGACTTGGACGATTTGCTATATAGGCTTTATCTGATCGTAATACAAAAAAACATTGTACAGATATAAGTATTTAAATAGGAAGAAATTAAATGTGGTTAAAACAGGATCTTAAACAATAGTCTTGTTGTCTATACGGGTGTAGAAACAGAACAACAAACGTCTTAGACCTGTGATAACAACAATGTTAGGATATGCTTTATTCTGTATGGAACCAAAACAAAATTGTCACGGTCATAATATATATTAAATTATTTTACAAATTAACATATTTCTTTCAGCATTAAATTAACATTCATATAAATTACTAATCTGAACGTAATATGAAGAATTTGTTATAATTTTAAAATGTACATATATACCTACTTATAGTTACTTAGCTCGGACAAAGAAAGTAATTGTTAATTAACAACAATTATAATAAACATCGCACAGCAGATGAGTCTTTCTTTCGCATTCTTTCGCAAGAATTACGCATAATAAAATTAATACAATCACATTCGCAATGTTTCCTCGGACCTTTCTTATATAATATAATAAAATGAAACAGTTGCGGTTTCACCACCTTACTAAACATAAAGTTGAAAACAAAATTAAGAACTGGCCGTTAAACCTTGATTACAATAACTCAGAATCCTTACCAATGCGTTAAATTGTTTTTAACAACCTATACTAAACATCTTTGACATCTTTAAAATTACAATCGCACATATATCCATACATCATCTCGCACTCAACTACAGACTTTACACTGAATTAAATTTTCCTACAATGCGATGCCCAAAAGCACACTTTCACATACACACACAGCTCTAAGAAAGATTATTCTACAAGTAAGTACCTACTCATGTCAGTACACATAGATTATAAGAACTATATTATCATATATCATAACTTTATTTAATATTTTTGCAACTATTTTATTTTGTCATGACTCATGAGAGACAAATTACCTACTAGGAACTATGTGGTACCATGTCGCAAATACACAAATAAATTCGCTCGTTGTTACTTATAAAAATAATCTATAACCGCTGCAAGTTTATAAGAAAAAAATCTTACCACGCATTCCATAATATGAAAATCTTTCGCAGAATTCATTGGTGATAATAAATCCGACTGCCTTTGGGTATGGTAGATTCTGAAAAGAAAATTAAAACAAGTTAAAAACTATTCTGTTAGGTTAGCAGCGTACTAAGTGGCAGTGTTATTGTGTTATCCTTAAATAGTCGGAAAAAAATCAGGCGGCCCTTTTTATTTTTATTCAATTTGGTCGGTATTTTTTTTTGTTTTTTAGATAATTTTTAAATCCGTCATATTTTACATACAGATTCATCCGACTTATGTCTCGAGGTTCCAGAGACTGGGGTAGAACCAGTCTAACATTCACCAAATGAGATCTTAATTAGGTATTCAGTACCGTTGATTTTTCATTGCCTTGTCCTTCATTATCTGCCTATAACATCCTACGTTTTGAATCAAAATAAAATCAACCACGTGAATCCAGTGTCGTCCGTTGGGTGCTTTATCCTTATAATGGCATAAATCTAGTCATTCGATATAAAGTGGCATTGCAGATTAATATTTTCCTCATTGACATTGTCATTGTCATTCGTCATGACCTTCGATATGACATAGAGAACCCAATGTCCGCTAACTGTTGTTTGTTATATTGCTATTATTTTTAAAAATATCAGTCCGTTAAAAAAGAAAAAAAATTATAAAAAGGCGCGTGGAGAAATTGAGCCGATTCTAAAAATTGTTTCCCCTTAAAGAATTCTTATATTCAGGGAAACTGTGTGATATTAGTAGCTTTTTAACATTAATGAATTAATATGCAGTTTTCACTGAAATTACTAGAACTTTAGAACCGTGGTAAACAATTTGGTCAAGTAATTAAGTAGATATATCAACCAGCTAACCTAATAACAAAAGAAAAAAGTAGTGTTCAGCGACTGGCCACAAAAAGTATCAAGGCCGAGCTCTTGACATTAAATAGATCTCTTTCTTGCACGAGAAAAGGTTTATTTTCTTTTAGAGTTACGTAGTAAATAAACTACGAGGAATTCTAATCAATTAGATGTCTCTATTCAGGTAGATCTAGGCTATGGAAGTGACTGAATTTATTACATAAGTAGATCTACTTCTATTCGTCTACAACCTTCTCCTAACCACCCAAAGGTTGCCTGGAAGAAATCGCTTTAGCAATAAGGCCACCAATTGTACTTCTAATTACTTGATTTTTGTGTTTCTCATCTATATGTTTTGATATCTATTGATCATCTATTGATATCTATATGATGTCTATATGATGTGTATATCTATCTATCTACCTATTTCACCTGTGCTTCCCGTTCTTTCAAAATTTGAGATATCTTAAAGATATACCTAGGATCCCTAGCTCTTTAATAGCCCGGTGCGTCACTTGCAGGCGGCCAATTACTTGATTGGTGAGTACCTATTAACGTCAGTAGCACTCTATCCGGGTTAAAAAAAATCAAATTCTATTAAACCATGTTTGGAAACTTTTAGATCTCACTTTGACTGGTCAAAGACGATGGATTACTTATTTGGTAAGTGTTAACGTCACACAACAGTGTAACTTCTAAGTTAAAAAAAACAAATTCTATTAAAATCAGGGTTGGAATCTTTTAGCATTTAGACTGGTCAAGCGATAACATGGTCTAGCAATTTTTTGCAGAAATGTTATTATTGGACCTGTGCTTAAACAACTTGTCTAGAAAATTACATAGTGTAATAAACAAAGATTGAATAATTATGGGGAAAAGATAATGATTTTACTTACACACATAGTTTCATTACATTACCTACTAATGTTCAATCTGCTTGTTGAATACTTTAATTGAAGTAACAACATGTTAATTATGTAGTGCTTACTAAAATTAATTTAAATTTAATTTTTATATAGGTATATTAACATTCTAACTGTGACTAAGTTCTGCAGATCCGAATCTGTGCTATAACACGGTTGGCCAAACTGTCCCGCTGTAAATAACAGATTTATTCGACCTTGCCCCGCTTATTGATGTTTAATATCTTAGTAAATACATTATTATATTCATTAAACTTATAACTATATAAGTTATCCTGTTGCTGTAACAGATTGTTAACTGTATATTATATTGTTTAAATTACTTTTACATAGCCTTATTAGATAAACAGATATATTTTACCGTGCACTAAAATATACAGAGACATATAAAATACAAGTACTAGTAATTGGAAGTACAACTGGTGACTTTCTCGCTAAAGCATAATAGCATAATAGCATAATAGTCGTGTATTTTCTCTAAAACGTTTTTTTTTATTATTATTTTCTGAGATCACTCTGTCAACAAAAATATTACAAATGTTAGCTCTCTTGTTTGCGAACATCACAAATAACATAAGTGGTGAATAAGAAGAGGAACATTGAGAAGAGGATGTTGGCAGATGAGCAGTGCCGCTCAAGAAGTTTAAATCGTAACCATAGTACAGTTAGAACGGTTGGTTACTATATAAGTAGGGAAGGAAACAACGAAGTATGAATAACAATCAATTTTATAAATACGCTGCATTTGACGGGATCCCGCATTTGCCGCGCGGTGGCGCTCGGCTTTAGAATATCACCACCCTCTTTCCCGTGGATGTCGTAAAAGGAGACTAAGGACCAAGTGACTACCACAAGCCCCGAGGAAATATACCACCTCTAAAATAGTGGACTCGCCAACCCGTTTGATGAACATGGCGTTTTAAGGCCACCTCATGCACAAGACTATGTGCATTAGGAGCACCATGTCCAGCAGTGGACGGTAAGGGCACGTTATGATTGACGGGATGTTCGAGACCAAGAGGCGTATTTGTCTCAAATTGTCGCATTTGTCTGAATAATTTAGAAAAGTTTCGAGTTGATTAATATGGAAGGAATGATATGTACAGTCATTCTTGCAGCACGCTAGTCGAATAAGCTTAGCTTTTAGATGCATCTTGTCGGGCGTGCGAACAAAATCAGGGTCGGTTACTTGAGTCAAGACAGATCCACTATCATAGAGTCAAAATCAATCATCATCTGTTAATTATTACATTTATATTATGGCTTGAGCCCTCAACATAGTTACAGCTTATCCAATATAAGGTGTGGCATAGACCATCGCATATAGCCCCCATTTACTTTCTGTAACATTTAAATATATGTGACGGCCACCAACAGTGACAGAGAGTGCACGCGTAACGCAGAGCGCCAAGAAAGGTATAATTTAAGCCATTATCGAGCTAAATATGGTCGGGCCATCTCGTGTAACGAATTATTAACCGATGTGCGTGTCCCATACCGCTTTACACTGGATCCAAATCTTTGAGGGAGCCGCAGGACAATTGGAATTATTCGCGCTCATAATATAAGAGGCCATCGTATTTCAGAGTACTTAATAAAGATTGATTTATATCATGTTGATACAAAGTAGGGATATTAAACATATTCATACTGGACTCTTCAGAAAGTTCTGCGACAAAGAGTTTTTATCTATGGAACACAGGCTGGTTTTTATGTTAATTAAAACTATGACTATCTATATTTATTCTATTTTTTTATTTAAAAAACATTTTTGCGCATTATGGTACAAAATGCGAGCTTAATGCCTTAAGGCATTTTCTACCAGCTAGCCTTTGGGTTGATCAGGGAGATACAATAGGAGGTGCAATGAGAGTTATACCTACATACAATATCTTACCTAAACGACAAACAGAGTAAAAAATTTACTATACTCGTATATAAATATACATGATGAATACATTCAATATCATACAATATGCTAATATATACGTAAATACATTCCATATATACCATAATAAATACATACACATGCACCCATATGATACAAATACATACATACATAAACAAAAGCGCTTACTCTTTAATGACATAAGGTAATGTTCCCGGAGCCTCCGTTTAAAAGTATTATATGTATTATACTACAGTTCGAAACCTTTCTAATGTCAGTGGGGATAGCGTTCCAAAGTTTGGAACTCGGTTTGGTAAGACGAGACTTGGAGAACAGAATTGTCGGCAGAGCGAAGAAAGCGGTCATGAGTATCACCCAGAAAATGAAATTTAGGTTTCAAATATTCTGGACAACTTGGACCATATAGAATGGAAATATAACATAAAACTATATCCAATCTATAACATAAAAACAAAACATTCCAAATTCAAATTTCCCTCCATATTTTTTGAGCTAAATCAAAATATCGTATTTAATTAAAAAACTGATATTCGACGGAAACATTTCCGCGCTATGATTTTGTATGATTTTAAATGTTCTTTAAAACCGGACGATTCTTTTATTAGACTTTAAATGTCGTTTGCAGACAAGTGTCCTTCTAAGGCAACTGTATATCGTTGGTACAATGAATTTAAGGGGCCACCCTTTAAATGTTATAAAATTAATAGTTATAGTAAAAAACGTGGTGGCAGTGACAAATTTAATCTGTGAAAACAGGCGAATTACATATGAGAAGATTTAGGAGAGATTGAAGGTTCGACCAGAGAGTGTGCATGAAATAATATTAAATGGGCATCTACGAGTCAAGAGGGTAGTATCGCGCTTGGTGCCGCACAACCTTAACCAGGCTAGAAAACAAGTTCATGTCGAATGGTGCCGTTATATGATAACAAAATTTGAAGCATGGTCGTCTCGGCTCGTTGACGAAATTGTCACAGGTGACGTATCTTGGATCTACCAGAATGATCCAAAAACTAAGCGTCAATCTACTGTTTGGCTGTTTCAAAGTGAGCCAATGTCTACCAAAGTAAAAAGACCAAGAAGCGCTGCAAAAGTTTTAATTTAATTTAGCAAAAGTTAGCGCTGGCTACCTGATATCTGTACCTTTACGAAACCAAAGCAGCATTACACCAAGACAACATGCCGGCTTACTCAGCGCTTAAAATAAGGACTGTACCCCGGTTAAAGTTTTAGGCCATCCTCCTTACAGTCTCGACTTGGAATTTTTTTTATTTCCCAAAATTAAATCCCAACTAAAAGGGAAGCAGTTTTCGTCGCCGGAAGGCACGCTGGCTACGTTCGAAGAGGTACGCGAGGAAGAATGGAAATAATGTTTTTAAAATTGGTTCAGACACATAAAACTTTATATATGTAGATGCAACTAGAAAGTACTTTGAAAAAATGTAATATAGAAAAAGTAGATTTTCTTATTTCGTTTTTGCAAAACTTTCTGATCTCCATACTATACTCGTATACCAATATCTGTGGTGAAGAAGGGGTGAAGTATTTATGTGCACATTTCTCTACTTTTTTTATTAATCTAAAGCATACCAGTGGTCAATGTCTGTACTGCATTCTTGTTTCTTAGAGCTAAAACCAATTTAATTACTGTTCTTTCGTTAATTATTGCAAGGCGACCGGTTTCGCTCAGAGAATAAATATTTAAATAACTTCTCTCGTAAAATCTATTTTATTTTCAAAACTGTTCGCCCAATAATGGGTTTCATAACTAAATTAATGTATTTATTAATTTTAGGATTATTATATTTAATCTTAAACCTAGCAGCTATTGTCCTCGGTTGTCGAATTGTTTGGTCCACGCGCGCCGGTGGAAATGCCAGCAAAGTTCATTGTCATTGTACAAGTGTAGGTTGATGATAATACAATAGAACTAAAAAAAATGGTATACTCTGCGTTACATCTTGCATGCCAATGAATGGTAAGGAATTTAGACACTAATACACATTGTATGAACCGGTTAACAAAAAAATTATGTACTGCATCAATGGTACGAATAACTGTACTTTCTCGTTGCTATAGATCAGGTAAAAGAGATCATTCGTGACATTATCATATTCTACAAAAGGTGTATTTATACATTTAATATTAATATATTCATGAATGATCAATAACAATCGCTCATTCGATTATATTTAGGTACTATTAGCGGGTAATAACCCGTTACTATTCTAGGTATTAATCCGATCACGATCTACACCTATGTGTAGATCGTGAACGTGAACATGGCTATCTATGTTAAAGATCCCGTGTGAGGTTTCTGATCTCCCATTGGGCGCGTCCCCGGGTGGTGGATAAGGAAACGCCGTCCAGGTGGGGGTACCGGGGTAACTCAGCCCGACCCAAAACTAGAATGAGGTAGTTCTCTGCGTGTCCCTCTGAATAGCAAAGAGCACAGCGGAGAACCAAGGACTCGTTCGGCGAGCATATCCCTGCCTCTGGGCTGGCAAGGGGTCCTCCCCTTTTTCTCCTTTGTCACTGTCGTATATCATAATTCGTCTGGAGAGGGGACCGAGGGTCTTAGCGTCACCGTCCGGACACGAGGAAGACAAAACTTATATAAAAAAAACACTGTCTGCGGAGTGTACCAGTCATTGGTGGCCAACTATGGGATGAGGCCTGGCGTCCCAGTGGTATTAGGGTTGCGCAGGGAGTAATTCCCGGGTGGACGGTATATTTCCCCCAAATGACCGTGGCCTGCACTAGCGGGCGGTCACGCGCCACCGCTGGAGTCGCAGACGAATGCTCCCGGGTTACGGGAGCACAAGGTGGCGAGGTATGAAACACCGTAGGGTTTTAGCCAGTAAGAGTTCAGCATGCCTCTCACCGGGCGGAGAATTTTCCCACATAAACGAAGGTATGTCAAAGATAAGCAGTTCTTAAATTTGTTCCAGAGTTATTAGATAACAGAGAAATGAACGGTCCAACTTGTACAATAAAATTTTAATATCCTAATATCGTCATTAAAATTAAAAAAAAATAATTTTATACTTGATTACTTCGTAAGATCTTGAACCTGCTTGTGTCTAAATCTCGATCACATCATTTTACTGAGGATCCTTGATTTTAACTGTGCACTTCGTAATCTTTTTTTATTTACTTTTATAATTACCTACACTTTGAGATAGCATACGTAAGCGTAAGCGGTAGCGGAAATGCCTGTTTAGCCTTGAATGGCTACAGGACAGTAAAATTGCAATTGCGATGTGCTATGCCTTTTGATTAAGAACTTACTACCGTTGCTTGCCAGTCAGGATGAAAGGCGTACTTACTCTCAAGACAGATTGAGCGTTGATAGCCTAGGAGTATCATTACTCGATTCACATTTGTGTGATCGTGAGTTCAAATCGTCAGTCCGCACCTTCATTCATTTTGATTTTCGAATAATTTTCGTGATGTCAAACATGGAACGCTGATATTTCGCACTTGTCGTCAGCAAACTTTGAGGTTAAGTCATGGAGCGTTTTATAGTCGAGCAGCGAACGCATAGAAATGGTGAAAATTCACTACCGAAATGGTAAGAGTTTTGCAGAGACGGTACGAAAATGCCGCACATTTTTCGATCATCATCACGCACCATCTCGGCCCGCTGTGGAGAATTTAATCAATAAATTTGGGACTTGGCTCAGTTCAGGATGTCAAACTAGGTGGCCGTCCTTACACGGGTCGCTCGCTTGAAAACATTGCGGCAGTTAGGGAAAGTGTACACGAATGCCCATCCACCTCGATTCGTCATTGTTCTCAATATTTGAACCTCTCCAGAAGCTCTTTGGATTTTGATTAAAGACCTGCATATGCACGCTTACAAGATTTAACTGACACAACATCTAAAGCCAACAGACCATGCGCGGCGCCGGATAATTGTCAATTGGATACTGGAGAAGCAACAAGTCGATGGTATTTTTTCCAAGAAAATCATCTTTAGCGATGAGGCGCACTTGACGGGTATGTCAACAAACAGAACCGTCGAATTTGGGGGGACCGAAAATCCACGAGTGATCCATCAGAAACCTGTACATCCACCACGAGTGACTGTGTGGTGTGGATTTTGGACTGACGGAGTTATTGGTCCGTAATTCTTTGAGAATGCAGCCGGCAATGCAGTTACCGTCAATGGTCTTCATTATTGCAACATGATAACCATCTTTTTATGGCCTGCATTGGATGAAATTGATCTTGATGACGTTTGGTTTCGGCAAGACAATGCAGTTATTACAGACGAGGTTTCTTGGACGTGTTATCTCGCACCGGGGAGAAGTTAATTGGCCACCAAGATCGTGCGATCTGACACCATTGGACATTTTTTTGGGGGTTTTCTAAAAGGAAAAGTGTATGCAAATAATCCACAGACAATTTCGGACCTCGAAATGGAAATTCGACGAGTTATTGACGAAATTTATCCACAATTATGCCCAAATGTGATCGAAAATTTCGTGAAAAGGGTGAATACGTCAGCAGAGTCGAGACGGGTATTTGTCGGTTGTATTTTGTATTATATTTAAATAAAAACATCTGCAATTTTCAACTGGAATATGTGTTTTATTAAAAAATAAAATTCAAGTACGAATTTGTAAAAAAAATTCGGTGAGGGAAAACATTATCGAGAAGAAATCCGCACTATCGAGAAATAAAAAAAAAACGGAAGTACCATATACGTATCCATCAAATTATGGGCCGAAATCCTCAAGTTATTTACTAAGAGAGGCCTGTGCCCTGGAGTGGGACGTTAAGGCTGATGCAAGTACTATCAGGACATAGTCAAAGTAAAACTTGACTGCAACCTTTTATTACAAAGTAATAACCTGTGGTAACTGATAACGCACTACTATGCAATGGTTGACTGCAGATAAATGTAGGATAGATACATTTATGTGCATATAGCACTTCGTTTTCAATTTCTTCGATTCTTCGAAATGTTAACATAGTTAAAATCTATTTTATGCACCAAGGAATATATGAATGTAGATGTAAGTCGAATGTTGTTAGTTTGGTATGGAAACCCGGTCTCGCCACATTGAAATAACTACAATACATCAATAAAAAAGGCTAATTGTGTTTTACAAAAATTACCGTCTTAACATATTATGCTTAACCATTTAAAACCTATTTTATTATGACAACAATAAGCTTTATTTTTTATCGTAATATTTAATACCCTTTGGCGAGAATTATAGTATCCAGACTATAACCGATACATAAATAATATCGTCTACTGTCGATGAATCAACCATCAAAGGGGGTGAAGAAGGCGCGCGGGATCATTCACGTCCGGACACCCAAACCAATCAACTGCCTTTATTAAATGTTTTTTTTTTTTTTTTTAATTCTAAAATTAAATATATATTAAAAAATAACCAGCTGCGCTGCCATTTATAACTCGAGTATTGGATATTGTGTCAAAAGTACATAAATATATACAATGAATTTAATACTTTATGTTATGTGATATAAAATAACTTATTGATTTTATAACTATTTGGTATTTAAAGTTCCATGACAGGAATATAGTTGGGAGATAGCTCTCACTCAGATCGATTGTAATCGGTGAATTACCCATTATGACCAATATATTTAATTGAACAGACTAAAAATATTTAATTACATTTGTATCAATGTGTTCTTTTTATAGCTATTAAAAAATTGTGTAGATGAATAATATTTGTCTTTGTGTGAGCTTCAACAATCTAAATACCACATTCCATTATGTGTAGTACGAGTACATATGTAGTATTAAAAGCGGATGTGTTTTACTCCTCAAAAACTATTATTTTTTGGCGTTTACGTCCTACCAAATAGCTTTTAAGAAAGCATTGTTTGGCGTAAGTAATTTTTTTTTAAATTCTGTATAATCTGTATCTCGAATCTGTTTAAAGTCATACTTAATGTACAAATTAAAAACAAAGATATATGAAAATAAATAACTTCTCTTCTCTCTTTTTTATAGAATGAAGGTGGTAAACAAGCATATTAGTCCACCTGGTGGTAAGTAAATACTGTCGTCGGTGGACATGCGTGGTATATGCTAACATCAGTCCAGAATGACAAACGATGGCACTCTCCCGGTTGCGCTGCCATACCTTTGTTGATGTGGGAATAGATTTGAAGAAAGGATGACAAAATGGGGAGGGATAGGATGGGAATGGGCTCCAGCATATCTCACTCACTGCCGAAACACGTACGTTCATTGAGGAGTAGGACAAAGTGGGAAATGCAGTACATTTCAAGGTAGTCTTCTGTGAGAGAGGGGTAACGAGGCCAGTCGATAAACTTTATATTTATAGAAAAATGATTAGTAACAGTTTATAGGGTTGGACAAGTTTCGAGTCATATTATTTGGTACAATCTACTTAGTTTATAGATTATTACTTGTGAATTTAAGTGATTTCTAATTTACATTTAAATTAACCTATTCGAAAGATGAATGTAACAAGAATGTATAAATAAAAGTTACTAATAAACGTTTTTAGAACACTTGTTTGTAAAAAACATATAATTATGTATGTAAACATGTAATTATTTCATGGTTGTAAAAGCCATTTGGTTTTTACTACCATAAGAAAAGTGAATATTAAGACCATTTTAAATTTAAACAAACTGCTTCTACATCCTCAGTGAAATTATGGCTTTGGCCGATTTCACTCACTACCGATACACATACATGCATTGGGGGTACAAAGATTGGGGAATGTAGTACATTGGGGAATGTGAGAGAAGGATAACTTGACCAGTTGAGAGCGCACAGCGGCTGTAAGATTCTCCCTCCTAAATAAGACCATTATGACAATTATTGTTATGACAAGAGTCATATCCATAGACCTGAACA
Source organism: Sesia apiformis (assembly GCA_914767545.1). Taxonomy (NCBI): domain Eukaryota; kingdom Metazoa; phylum Arthropoda; class Insecta; order Lepidoptera; family Sesiidae; genus Sesia; species Sesia apiformis. Next base: position 10,947,294 of record OU611947.1, on the reverse strand, counting down.
TATCCATGCCAGAAAAAATATTTACTTACCACTATTTAATTTCAACCATTGTAACAAGGCGAATTTTCGTAACATCCTAACAATGTTGATTATTTATTAAAATGTTTTGACGATATACATATTTCATTAAGACTTTCTGGAGCAATACAAAACATCTACCTACCTAAAGTATTAAAATGTCACAGTTGGAATGACTTTGTTTCGTAATTTAGGTATAGCTGTGACAAAAACATTTTCTAGCACTCTTACACAATGTTATAACAGAATCAGAAAATTTTAAGTCTCTGTGACCTTCTTTGGCTACATATGGAAACGTTGATTAATCAAATTTATAAAAAGATATCAGAAATTGATTACATTAGCTAGTGTAGGTGTGCCTATTTTGAGGTCAACAATGGCATAACGTTAGAAACTTGGGAGAAGCCAACAGCAATGAAGGCCAACATTGGCGGACACACGATAATAGCGGTCTATAGTCTAATAAACTCAACGTTGAATATTATTTATAGTACATACTATATTTTCAAAACTACTGGCTTAACCTTGATAAAAAAGATTTACAACGGTGCGTTATTACTAGATATTTAGTAATATTAATATCTCTATGTATACAATAATAATAAAATCGCAACAAAGCCTTGTTTGTACATAAAATATTTTTGCAAAATGGTATTACAATATAAAGTACGAATGATATAGAGCCCGATACATTTTTATTTGAAATTTTTGTCTATCTTGAACGCTAATCACGCAAAAACTACTGGACGGATTTTAATAAAACTTAGCATACGTATAGCTTGTGTGCAGGGTTAACATTTAGTGTATATCCACATCCATTGTGGAATTCCCACGGGAATTACTCTATAGTAAAACTGTACCAAGTTTCATTAAAATCCGTCCAGCGGCTTTTGCGTAATACGCGATCAGACAGATAAAAATTCTAGAAGTGGCTGTTTTGGATTCTGTATTATTCGTAGAGAACACACTAAAAGATTTTTTCAAAATAATTCTTATGTACAGACACGGCTCTGTTACGATTTTATTATATGTATTTATAGATAAATAGCGATAGTTATTGTCTAGCTAGTGAGCATACTCTACCTAGACAAACAAGTTTAACTGTCAGCTTGTTCTTATTAAGTTACATTACGTCAGACGCTGTCGAGGATAAAACGAATTATAAAACGTCGAGTGACGCGAGTTACGAAGGCATAACCTCCGTTCCCGCTGACAATGCAGTGCACATCGACCGACTCCAAATTCTTAAGAACACTTTACATTGTTTTCATTGTTAATAAAGAGCATTTGCATTGTTTGAAATTCAATCTATCTCGAATATTCAAAAATAAAACATCATTTTGTGTTTTAATATTTACCATTAATTTTAAGTTTTTAAAGAGGACTTTTCCGACCGTCTTAACATAACTCGCGGCATGCAAAAATACAAACACAATATCTATACTAATGCCCGATGACTGTGATCATCAAGCTAAAATATCTAACTACTCTGGCGATGACTCACAAGCAGCATCACCAGAATAAAAATTGTAGAAAATACTTTATTTTATTGTTCTGAAGTTGTAAAATATTTTAAATACTTTATAGTGGTGTTATTTATTTATATATTGTTTTATAGAATATTCTCGAGTTAACCCGAATATGATATGATATTCATATGACGATATATTTCAAATAAAAGGTATCAAAGAAATCAAATAGTAATTATTATTAATTAATTATTAACTAATTTGAGAAATCAAAAGTAATGTAGCAATGTAATGTAATGTAGCAATGTAGTGTAAGTAATGTAATGTAGTAAAGTAATGTTAACAATTCTGATAGTGTAATTACAGCGCATCTGACTCTTAATTTTGCCAGCTTCCATCGACTGAGTAGGTATTTGGTCATGCTAGCAGTTTTTCATTGTCGCGACCGAGTGTGTCAAGGCAAACGGATTCCCCCATCGGAATGCTAAATTAGAAGATCGAGTAATTTGGTAGCCGTGTTTATAATATATGAGGTTTTATAAGATTAAATCCAGGCTGTATTGTATTGTTTTGTATTTATGTCAGTAATAAGACATCAAACAATCTTAGGCCGTTTTAATCCTATTAGGTATGCCTAACTGTATCCTATCCTAACTGCTAGTCCTATCCTAACTATCCTAGCCTAACTGTATTGTGTGTCTAAGGCAATAGGTATGCCGTATCCTATTAGGTATGGCGATACTCGATTAATAACAATTGAATAGGACGTAGATATTATACGGGTACCTATCGTATCTTTGTCAGTTATAAGAGTATTGATAAAGTAAACACTTGTATTTCGTTACAACATTAAAATTACGTGATACTACACAATGACGTTTGAGATTCGCACGCATAAAGGAAAGGAAATTTATATAAATAAAAATTAAATGCTGTTTGAGAAGCGCTTACTGCTTAATGCGCTTACCAACGAACAGCATTTAATTTTTATTTATATAGATTATTGGTAAAGAAACGATACACTTTGTTAACCATGGATTAATACAGTTCGTGTTTTGCCCAGGCTATACTAATTATAATTCATAATAAACGAAGACAGTCATTTATGCTCTGATAGCTGCGGACAACGCGAAGTATTTATTATATTGTGTTGTCTATGGCTAGCTCAATTTATAACCATTTTCGCGGTGATACGCTGAAGAGAGTTGAATCTTCTGCAGAAGCTGTCAGGGACATACGGTAGATAAGATTATTATTTAGTGAAAGCAAAGATCTGCAAATTTTATAATAGATGGGAATTCAAATGAATTAAACTTTTTTTACAAAATTATAATATTCATATAATTGATCATGAAAAGTAAACAGAGATACCTATTTTCTTTTTCATTGTTAGGGCATTACTTATTTATGTGGCAATTAGGATGGGTCAAGTTAAAAATGTTACTAAATGGATCATTTATAACTGTAAAAAGGTATAAACAAAAATAAATAAATCGATACTTTGCAAATTAACTACTATAATATCTACTTATTGGACTTCACCTTGGTAAAGAGAGAGCGAAGTACATATGAGTATATTGTCACATTCACATTTCGACAGAAACCGACCGTTGTTTAATTCGACAAATTTAAATAAAATTACGGATCTTGCACGAAAACATTGGCCATCGGGAATATTCGGGTAACTTCAAACACATCGAATTCATAAATATATAGAGATACTGACACCCCAAAATATTTTTATCAATAGATAATAAATTTTATAATTATATATCTGCTTTTGTCAACTGTTACCGACCTCATTTTAATTCTCTTTTTATATTTAATTTTCTGTTGCGATGAATGTAAAAATCCTTCACTAACGCCTTAAAAAGCCAGAATATTATCCAATAGTGTCAATTATAAGAGTCGCTTTCATAAAGATACCGAAGAATTCAAGAGAAGAAAATCCCATAAATAAACAAGCCGGTGAAATTATTTTTAACAAGTAACTTTATTTTTTAACTGAACGAATATAATTTAAAAATACGTCTGAAAAAAACTTCCAGAAAAGCTATGTTAAAATAACAAGATACAACAAAGAGTTTATGATGCAACTGGCCTTTCCCGTAATCCGGAAAATTGTAAGAGCTCATAACGACAGCTCGAATTCAGAAACTTGTTTTTGAGGTGTTAGACCTTGCTAGAACATTAGTTGAAAAACCTTGTTAGACCGAAAAAAATCTTATTGATTCTTTACGATTTAGACTTGAGAAGTGGTCCATAATTTTCATTTGACGTTTAAACAAGTGCCGACACTCGAATCTTTAAAAAACTGAAACTAATATAAGCCATTGATTTCAAAGAATGCGAGAGTACATTACGAAAAATTAAAAAATAAATGTTTTCTCAACTGATGAAGAATTTTTCTGACGCGTCCACTAAAACTAACAACAACAGGAAAGTTTTGATGGAAGAATGTAATGATGTAAGATAGAAACGAATACAATTCTTAGATTTGATTAAAAGATTTCGATCTGAAGGCAGAGAAATTGTATATATCTATGGATGAAACTTATGTACATAGGAACTTATGTACATCACGGTTGGGCAGATTCTACAGGAAAAGGTATAAAACAAGCCATTTCTACAGGACAACGTCTTATTATAGTAGGTACACGCAGGCAGTAAAAATGGATTTATTCCCGGGGCTTTATTAATGTTTAAATCAATGGATACAACAACAGGAGACTATCACAGTGAGATGAACAGCGATAATTATGATAAATGACTTCGTGGTCAATTGATTACTAAGTTACGTAAAAAATCGGTATTGGTCATTGATAATACTGCATATAATGTATACTGCATGTCGTTGATAATGTAATACGATTATCTAGCAAAATGGTGTCTTGTTTACTAAAGATATATTGTCATTAGTTTTTCAAGGGAAACTAACAGCTCCATATATTTTTCTGCACTGACCCGTGACGAGTTCATAAAGTTTTGTATTTATCTCCTAATAAAGTATGCAATTAGAAGTACGGTAATTCATGAACGTGGATGACGCGTTCGGGTGTTTCTGAATTAGCCGATTGTCAATGTTTTCGTAATATATCTGTACTTACCTGCCTCTACTATAAGTACCGATATTACACATAATTTAATTCCTGAACATCAAGGATCAAGAATCTTCGTTTAAAATCATTCTACCATGTACATCTCGAAATAATTTACATATCAATAAATGCATAAACTGAATTATAAAATGTCTATTAGTTACGTTATGATATGAATTAGCAATGTCTGAATCTCGTTTAAAACGCTCATGTAACATATGTAACTACGCATATATAAGTTAATTCAAAACGTGTTTTATTTAAGAGTCGAGAACCGGTGCGTCATTTAATTGTATTCTGTATCATTCATCAGAAAAGAAACAATTTGATTCGTCATTCATTAGTACTACATATTTTAGTGAACATTAAATTAATTAACCATTTTATGAACTCGTAACTCTAAGAATAGTTTCAATTAACGTAGCGTAGGACACCCTTACGCCAAGTACCTACTCACTCATATTAGGTACTATTTAAATCTTGTAAAATGTATCAATGACTCGAATATTTTTTGGGTTGTGTTGTGGCAGAATAAGGAGTGAGGGTCGTATATGCTGGAAAGTTTAGGGAGAGACCAAAAAATCAGCAGTAGCGGGACATGGACTGACAAAGTACGACAGTCACACAAAATTATAATATTATAATAATGCTCTAGTTGCATACGTATCACGTCAGAAAATCGGCATAAACATAACTTATCTGTGAAACTAAGTATGTATTTCATTTAATGCAAGCGGCGTCGGCCTGTCATCTCATCTTCTAGATCATAACATAAACATGTAGGTATACGAAAATCGATTGATCCGCTTATAAGTAGTTTTGATTGTAAATCATAAATTTAAACATATTTATTATAGAATGACGAATGTAAAAGTGCAGTAAGTCAGTTTTAATTTCATTTAAAATATGGGTTTCGCCAGTTTAAAAACTGGAATTATAATAAGATTTCCAATAATACCCGTAATACCCATCTGAACGTCTGATATCAAGAAATCATTACTAAAAGAGTATTTGGTAGCAAAGAAAGATGCAATAACAATATAATTTTGTTTTATATTTTAATTTAACCAATTATACTGATTTATTGAATAACATATTTGTATTGTATATGTATGTATGTATGTATACTGTTTGATTGATTTATTAAAAGATTATTTTTTGCCCTGGAAAGAATAATAAGTTATTCAAGCTATTTTGTATTCGCTTTGTGTTTTTTATCCTGCTCTTACAATGCCATCACCATGACGAATGTACTCGTATGTACAAATTGCTAATGACAAAAATATACAATGGACTTTACATACAGTTTAAATACATATATGTATTTATAAAATTCTGTAAATAATTCGCATAGTTTACCTGTTGGAGTATTAAGTGCTCTACTCTGACATAACTGTTTTATATGTATGTTTTCCTCATGTTTTTATAATATTCAATTTGTCACTATCTAGAGGCCCGTTACGACTTTGTATAGAATAGTAGTGTGTTGAAAACAAAACCTTATATTCATACGGAATTTGTGGGATTTCCAGTAGTAAGAAATGTATAGAGCAAAATTTATATGTTCTTAAGTTACGTTATCTTCTTATGTTAGTTCTTAAGTATATAAGTAACATTAATACTTAACTAATTTTGAATCATTTATACCTGGCACTTTGTAATGTTTATGGGAGATGTTTATGAGTTTATTATACTGATTCTTTATGTTGAATCACATTTAATGGTATGTTTAAAAATAATCGCATAGGCACTAAATCAACTATAACGTCTACAACTTTAACCAGCTTAAATGTAGAGTTATTATATAAAGTTGTACAAATTACGTCAACCAATTAAGTGGATAACATGATCACAGATATGTTACCATAATCCGATGCATGAAAGTTTCAAAATAAATACGTAAGATGGAAAGTAATAAAACAAAAATAAACATACGCGATTCAAATTCGCTATTCATGTTCGCAAATGCCTCAGAATAAATATGTACTTATTAAAGTAATTATAAAATATAGAGATACATTTATGTAAAATAAATTTATACCAACCCCGGGAGCCTTTCCTTCCACAGTATTGACGGTGACCATTTTTGCTGAATAAATGTTAAAACTTTCACTATTTTAATCGCTGTATTTTATTTGTCTAAGGAAAGTTAGCTCGTTATGGCCTAGTTTCTGAACGAACGTTGCGCTTGCGCAAATACGAGCGCACGAAAACTCAATGCTCGCGCTACTGACTGAGTACACTGAGAGTGCTTATTGATATGATGTTTCTCTGTCAATAGCATTAAGCCATCGCCACTGCCCACTGCCAGTCTCCGCAGCTCGGAATGATGAACGATAAATACAGAGCTCTTAACACAGTGATAACTGACTTGTTGCATTTGAACAATGTTTCGTAATCACTGAATGCAAATGGGAATGTCTGGTCCTTCATGAGCATGACAGAACCTATAAACTGATGTTTCTGAATCTATTCAACAACACAGAAAGAGCTTTCTTTTGAAAGGTAACTTTTTGTCGAGTTGTAATACAAAGGGGTCATAATACTCACAATAAATCTTCTAGGTCACAGTGACGTTATTTGTGAGCGTTTAAAGCCCCAGTAAATAATAATACATTAATAGAACAAACAGAAATGCTGCGTAAATATCAGTTACTTAAAATAAAAGCAAGCAACAACACAGAAGCAGCAGTAAGTAAATAAATTTTAATTATCAGCATTAATATTTAATTATGATGGGGAGTTCCCGTTCCGCAAGACTCCTATTTTGTTATCTGTCACCAGACAACTTAATTCTAACCCACTTTTATATTTGCTGCCCATTCAGTGTTTTCTGCAATAGCAATATGTGCAAACGATGTGGCTGCTAAAAGTTAAAATACTTGCTCGGTTTAAAAAATAAGAGTTCATAAATTACAAAAATAAGCGGCTTTGCACACAACATCAATAGTCAATAAAGTTTTAGATGAAGAAGTAAGGGGACCCAAACATTCCCTTCTGTGAGGGCTCAATTCATAGGAGGTTCATAGACCAATAAATTTGTGTAACGCTACATAATAGTAAAAGACGAGAATGTCTAGAAGCTTTTAATAATATGTAACAATAAAATATACTATCTATATAAATATACTAGGAATAAAAACTATAGTTAGTGTGTTTCCATTTAAAAGTACTATCTACTGACTACTTGTTGCTGAATGATAATCTTAACTAATTAAACTAGGAGCTTTTCCTTATTAAAAATGATTTCAGAATATTTCAGTCACATTATATAGTTGTGTACGTTTCACCAGAGTAACACATAGATATTGTTTACAAAATTATAATTTAATAATAGGTAGTGGAAAAGTTCGCGACCTTTTTGAACGTGTGACTTTAGCGTGCTATATTTCTGGCAACACTGATCACTGGCGGAAGGTGATACACCGTTTGACAGCTGATTTTTTTGTAATAGCGGCAAATTGAAACTACAAATTAAAAGTTTTATCATTTCATATTTTTTAACAATTTTAAAATGGAAGTTAAGGAGAAAATTAGTTATGTTTCATATTTTTTTATCGACAAGGATATGAATGCTTCTAGTGCACGAAAAGAAATTTGTGGTGTTTATGAAGGAGATGCTTTATCTATGGTAAAACTACCGCAAAAAAAATGGTTCAGTCCATTCAGGTCTGGTAATATTGTTGTGAATGATGTTCCTCGCTGTGGTCGTCCTATTAAGGTAAATGTTGATGTTAACATTGAGAAAATTGAAGCAGATCGACACGTAAGCAGTCATCAAATTGCGGAAGAGCTTAGCATTCACCACTCAATAGTTTTGATCACCTGCATAAACTGAATTTGGTAAAAAAGCTTAATGTTTGGGTGCAACATGATTTATATGACAGAATCTTGGTAAATAGAACTTCCATATGCGAGATATTGCGAAAACGAAATTAAATCGATCAATTTGTGAAGAGATTGGTAACAGGCGATGAGAAGTGGATCACCTACGATAACAATGTTCGAAAACGATCTTGGTCTAGGTGAGGTGAGCCATCACAAATAGTCCCAAAGCTCAGTATAAGCGAACAGTGACATGGGTTCAAGAATGCGCGGCACCCTCGGCCACAGTTCCATTGTAGTAGGTCACCCCGCCGCTGTCAACGCAGGCAGCACACCTGTGTCCCACCAGCCCTGATCACACTATTGCTCATTCTCAACCTGATCTGAATAGAGACACTCACGCCCAGGCTCTCAACCATAAGTATGAGCCCGAAAGTAACTTAGCAACAGAAATGGTGCGCCTATCAACGTCCATAAACGCCCTAGCTAGTAGTGAGGCCCGACGTAACATATTTAAAATGAATGTCGATCTCGTGCCATTCCATCGACACACTTTCGAATGGCTTGCATTCAAACGCACCTTGGATGATGCGAAACATGATTTTTCTTCGGCAGAAAATCTAGCTCGCCTACATCACGCAGTTCGAGGAAGAGCACATGACTCCGTATCGTCGCTTTTATACTCTACGGGTGACCCTGAAGAAGTGATCCACGCCCTAGAGCTAAACTTCGCGCGCCCAGAGTTGATTGTGCTGCAGAAGGTCTCGCCCTGCGAAGCTTACCCAAGCTAAGTATCGACCTCAAAGAATTCAATACATTCGCTAATAAAGTTCGGTATAGTGTCATACATATTAAATGGCTCAAGCTGGAGAAATATCTACATTCTCCCAATTCTTGCAAAACTCAACCCCCTAAACTAAAATGAGATGGGTCTGTGGAAAGTATTTTTAACTGTGAAATTAAAACTTGCATTGTAGTTGACAACTGAATATAATTTATTGACACACTTCATCTTTTACTTCTTTTTTATGACAACATAAAACCATAGAGAAGTCAACCATCTTTAACAGGGTAATTATCTTTATCTTTAACAAGATTCTTCAGAGTTTTCTAAACTTGAACTTTTTTCTTGGTTTTTAACCGAAGAGCCTGATGAATATGTTAGATTCGACATAGCATGTGACACATACGAGTATAATCATCAGTCACTTAACTCACTTATGATTTCTAAGCTTTCTAAGCTTTGATATGAGAGCACGGATTTCGAATGATTGTCGAGCCTTATCATTTATCCCAAAGGTACTCTGGGCTAATCCCAGCACAAATGTTGATTTGTCTACGGATGTCAGTGCCCTAGGCATTAAATGGAACCCCAGAAACGATACCTTGAGCTTTCGTATTGGGTTACGGGATCATAGTCGAAATGATAAAAACGTAACAAGAACCACATGGCGTGAGTGGACAACTGAGCTTGCAGCTCTGTCCAACTTAAACGTATCTAGATGGTACTTACGTGAAGTAAATTCAATTGATACACAACTTTATATATACGCTGATGCCAGTGAACAAGACTTTGCTTGTGTTGCCTACTAGAGATTTTCCTATAGTGATGGGAGTGTAACAGTTGCTATAATTGGATCAAAAACTTGTGCAGCTCCTTTAAAGCCTGCCTCAATACCTCGCCTAGAATTACAGGCGGCGTTAATTGCAACACGGTTTGCTAACACAATTCGCATTAGCCACAGAATGCAACCATCTAAGACAGTGTACTGATCAGACTCGCTCAAGGTTGTTAAATGATTACGCAGTGATGCTCGTAGTTTCAAACCGTTTGTTGTTAATAAAGTAGGAGAGATGTTTGAGACAGCCAATGCATGTGATGGAGAGCAAGCGGATGGAAAGTTTAAAAAATTGCATTTGGTTTTAGTTATCACCCCACTGCATTTTAATTTTTAATACCCTACTGCACCCCCACTGTACAATATTTAATAATGATTGGCGCCAAAATGACATTAAATTTTCACGTGAGAAATTCCAAATTCAATGTATTTTTTTTTTCAAAATTGTAACGATGTTTATGACCAAACTAAGTACATATATATTTTGGAAACAAGACTATACTTAAGATTATTGGCTCTACTGGCAGAAAGAGGATAGCTAAATTTTTTCATGATATTTTAAAGACTTAGTCATAGATTTAAGCCATGTGAGGTTGTCGGTGGTAGACCAGCAGACAGACCACCTGGTAGGCGAAGGTAGCCTAAAGCAGGTATACCTCTTCTACGTGTACGCCATAAACATTAGCATTCACGCTAACTGTGAGATATCATTCAATATTCACGACTAAGAATGAATTTTATTATCGTGGTGTCACGGTGGAAATTTTAACTTATTTTAACTTAAATGTATCGATAACAATATATTATACATAACGGGTAAATCCAATCGGGCACTATAGTTGTGTGTTCCTTTATCAATGTTATGAATCCTTTTTTCTCTACATCCTTCAAATATTTAACTAATAAAATGTTTTAATAAGATATTTTTAAAATTAATGTGAGGAGTTGGATAATTGCGTCTGATTGATACTACTATGCCCACTCATATCCAAAAACATATCCAATAACATTACAGGACACCTGAGTGCGTAATATTATAGTCTATCCTGCACCGGCGGTACATGCGTTGCGACCGACCACGTGAGTTCGTTTTAAAGTGAGTTGACGATTATTTAAACAGTATACCTACATTTAGCACGACTTCGCGCGGAATTTCGGGGAAGTCTTATCTCATTTTGAAATGACTTATGTTACTTAACTTAATAATTACTTAATTTATCAGTTTCTGAATTTTTACTATGTAGATATGTAACTACTGTTATTTATTGGAAAACTGTATCAGTAAATAATAGATAATATATCTGTTACATTTGGTCTCAGTACATCCCCGAGTTTAAAGTTGTTTATTCATTCATTTTAAAGTTGTTTGTTTATATGATTTTAAAGAAAATCATAGATCATAGAAATCATAGAAAACCGATACTTAGTGTATCGGTCAGGCTAAAGACGACCACAATAAACCAAACGTCCAGTTTAAATTGGCCTGTATGTTTGAATCTGCACAATTTCTTTATGCGGTCTTTGTACTCGTATTATAATAATATATATCAAAAGGTAGTTTTTTTTAAATTCTTAAACACACGTCTCCACAAACTAAAACAGTTAAAAACGTAAACAGTTTATTATCTCTTCAAGCCGTTGGTAATAAATTAAATCGTAAAGATGTAGACTAATTACAGCAAAAGTTATATATATTTATAACCCTACTCTAGTAGGTTGAACTGCCCTTATAAAAATAGGTAACTTATCTTCTCTTACCTTTGCTGTTCTATGATTCCTTAACAAGTCATGATTTTCAAGTTCCATTTCTTCTTCTCTTTCCATTGCACTTATTTGTTATACTATTTATTATAAAAAAAAACTTAGAAATGAAACGGCGGCTGGAATTATAAACGAAACCCAGGTACGCGGTATCTGATAAGGCACTTGGCAAACACTTGTAGACAAGGTGACAAGTTAACAACCTTTTGAAGTATTTCATTGTCTTTTGCGACGGTAAAGATCGTTGTATTAACTCTGCAGTAGACACTATGATCACTAAGATAATAAAATAAAAACGCTGTTTATTTATCAACGCTACGTAATGGCATTATTGCAATGGTTGATTTAGCGTTTGTCGTACTCTATTGCAGTAAAATACGTAATCTATGATGTATGCATTATGCACGTGGAAAAGTCACGCCTTAAATTACCAATAAACTTACTTATTAATAGATACTTGCAAAAACGTCACACACAAACATTATTTGATTGTTTCCGTAACTTGTCGGTGGTCGTCTATTCTGTTGCCTATATTTTGCAGTTTTTATATAAGGTCTTTGAGTGTGTGATTGTGTCTTTGATTTACATTCGAAATTAACATTCAAAAAGTTAAAAAAATCTTAATTTAGACTAGTATATCACAAACGTTTCTTTAAAAGTCGACATTAATGAAATACTAAAAATTGTACCTTTAATTATACAAACCTGATTAAGTGCTCACGGTATGAATGACGTTCAATACAATTATTATTTATTCTTATGACAGTATTCAGAGGGTTACATAATATTTAAGAGGAATATGTAGTCACATATTAAAATCATTCATTCCTGCCGAACTGCAATATACGCAATATTTTTGCATTGAATTTGTCCAATATCCAAGACAGAAAAATTGGTGCTCCTAAAGATCATTTTAAAATATACTTGTTTAGTTTAAGATAGAAAAAGTGAGAGTACTTAATTTTTCTTGAAGATAAAAATCGTATGAAGACAAGAGTTAAGGCAAATTCTTACCTTTTGTTTGATACTAATCTGAATAGGTAGCACCCAGGGTAAATATTAATCAGTCGGTTGAATTAGGTATTTGGATAACGCAGGTCTAAGATCTATTATACCTTACCCCTTACTACAAGTTTAAAAGTTTTTCAATTAATTAGCGGGTCTAGTCTGATTTTATGCTACCGAAGTTTCGAGCGACCAAAGTTCGAATGAACGAAGTGCTATAACCCTACTCTGACTTTCCTTCGTTCGGAGCTCTATTATACCTATATAGTGGGTATCTCCGATTATTTAAAGGGTGAGATATTGTTATCGTGAAATTTAACGTTGTTAAAATCTATATTTCGATCGTCATCTCGTGCGATCGGAGTGGTTTCAAATGTCAAATGAACTTCGTTCGGGCCGATATACCATAGTGAATGTTTTCTTGGGATTGTTCCGGGGATGGATGAGATCGTTTTGTAGCAAAGGATATTATTATGAAACAATATTTCATGTACCTGCAAGATAGAGAATGCCAACTACGAACGCACCCCGCTCCGTCCGTTCACTTTAAAAGTTGGCATATTTATTGACCTTAAAGTTTATATAATTAGTTGTATTACGACATCCGAAATCTTGACTTATCCGTTTCTTTTCTTCGTTATTAGCCTATATATCTGATTCTTTAACAATTTTAAGGGTTTCTTGATAAAATTAAAAGGGTCTGTCCTACCTACCGATGACGTTACTGTGCGCCGCCAGTTCTGTGTCAAGCTTCAGGTTAGGCTCCATATGGAGTACTGGCAGGGCCGGCCCGTTCATATAGGCAAACAAGGCGATAGCCTAGGGTGCTCTAATTTGAGGGGCGGCATGACGAGCGGGTAGCGTGTCAGCGACACGACCACGCGGGGCGGAACATGTGAGCAGTTCCGCCCCTAAACATGTGAGCAGTACTGTACTGCTCACATGTTTAGGCCAGCGCACTGAAATATCAATTGGACCCATTTGACTCTATTCAAGACGTGCTGTTCGAATTGTCGACGATCCCACTCTCACGGGCGGTTTAGAACCCTTCAGTGTTCGGAAAGACGGTGTGTGCCTCTCTGTGTGTTCTACCGCCTGTACAATGGGGAATGCTCTGAAGAATTGTTCAATTTAATTCCCACCTCGGGTTTCTTCAAGCGCACCACCCGTCACAGAATTGCGGTACATCCGCATTCTATTGACAAAAGTTTAGCTGCATATGGACACACTGTAATGAAATTATCGCCATATTATCTAGATTTCAATCTGATTGAAAATATAATATAATGTATAAAATACAGTTAAAGTGAATTATTCTTGTTAAAGTTAGCACATTTGAAATCTTGATGTTTCCAGTGCGCTTACTTTATTGTTTCTGTTTCTTATAACCCATATGTGTAAAACGGTGTGAATTGTACACATATTAATATACCTACTTTAACATGTAACATTTTTATGTACAATTGCTGGTACAATTGTTTAATAAATTAAAAATGAAAGAATAAGAAAAAAAATATCTACGCTGCTACGTATTATATAACGACAGTGAGATAAAAGTGAAGAGATCTTGAGCTTATTTATATTGTAACTAACAAGAGTAAGCTATCAAGTATATGTACGACTATAGTTGTTCAATTCTCGTGCTATATAATGACCTCATAAAGTTGTTGGTTCTAATTAAATATAAACTGCAGGGCGTTTTTCTTAGCCGATTTATATGAAATTTGGTACAACAATAATTTGGATCTATATCTCGAAAATCGAATGTTCGAAAATCAACCAAATAAGTTCAGTAGTTATTTTTAAACAAATCCAAAACATATATAATTTCGTGCTAATATAATAAGTATGCGATACGTCGTTCAAGCTCTTAAAATTCTACAAGTTATGTTTAAACATTTTTTTTCTAAAACGTACGGAAAATAGCGAAATCTTCGCTCCAACCGGCGCGGGCGCATGCCGTCGGCCTCTTGTTACATTGTTTTTGTTCATTGCGACAAAATAGTAGCTAATAATAATATCCTAACTAGCGCAATAAATATAATTAATCAATCATTATTATGACACATAAACGCCATGTGAACTATTCATGTCGATATAACTAAGTATATCCATGAATAGGTACAGATCTTGCACGAATACATTGGCCATCGGGAATATTCGGGTATCTTCGGCAAACATACCACCAGAACGTCAATCAAAATCTCCTAATGATCTGTAATGTTTGACTAATCATTGATATATAAGTGCTGTGAAATAGGTGTTGATTTTTTAAGTAATAATGTGATAAAACTAATAAAAACAATATAACGTTTTATCTACATACATTACACAATACATATATATACTTATTATAATTAATTATCTAGTATGCAAATATACATAAATAAATAAATAAGACCTAAGTAGAAGAAATGTAGCAATTATCGCGATTATCTAGCAATATAGTGACTTCTTTAGTAAAGATAATAGGTGTTCCAGATTGAGCGCCGGACTTAAATTTCGCGCCATTATTTTGTTTGGCGGTTGGCAATTCTGGTTTGTTTTTAGATGTCACACATGACGGTTGCAATTAGTCAACATGGAACGTTACACGAAAGAGCAACGCAGTATAAAGTGGACCATCATTTTGGCGATAAATCATCTTTAGTGACGAGGCTCATTTCCACTTTGACGGATATGTCAGTAAGCAAAATTGTCCTATGTGGGGTTTGGAGAATCCTCATGAGATTCATGAAAAACAGATGCATCCTCAAAGAGTTACAATTTGGTGCGGTGCGGTGGGATCATAGAGCCATTTTTTTCAGGTATCGGTATTTAGATAGGCATAGAGAGGTATCAGAACATGCTACAGGAGTTTTTTTGACACCAATTGAAAGATATGAACCTCGATCAACTGTGGTTCCAACAGGGCGGTGCGACATATCACACAGCCGGAGAAACAAGGACTTCTAAATTAAATCCGGCGCTCAATCGGGGACACCCTTTTTAATGTCATTAATTTTTCAAGGGAAAATAATAGCTCCATATATTTCTCTGCACTGACTCATGTCATGTTCATAAAGTTTTATATTTATCTAGTAATAAAGTATGCAATTAGAGGGTGTTTCCGGATTAGCGGATGGCCAATGTTATCGTAATGTATCTATATTTTACTTGGTAAACACAGGGACGTAACTAGGGGGGGGCTGACGGGGCTTGTGCCCCGGGCGCCGGGTTTTCAGGGGCGCCAAAATAGCAAAGCCAAAATACAAGTGATCGTGCAAGTTGGCGATAATTTAAATGTGATTTATTTCTTATATTAGCAAGTAAGTAATCTATGGATGCTTAGTTTAACCATTATCTATTATTTATTGCACTGGCTTCATCACACGATTTCATTATTTAAACACTACTAGCTAGCGTTTTAACTTATTTAAAGGCACAGAAACCATCTAGTGTTACACTAGATAGTTCCTATGCACTAGGGTATTATTGTACCAACTGCTGAAACAAAAGCAGAAGCAAATTCTCTTCTGAAAAATGTAAAAACATTTGAATTTATTATCCTCTCCTGTTTTTGGTACAAGCAGTTAAGCCGTATCGACATTGTGAATAAGCTTTTACAAAGAGAGGACATCACTATTGAAAGATCAGCAAAACATATTAGCCGACTGATTTCTGAATTTGAATCAGAAAGGTCAAATTGTTCAAGTAACGCAGTAAAAGAAGCCAAAGAAATAGCAACACAGCTTAACATAGATCCACATTTTAAAGAAGTACGAAAGAGGAAGAAAAAGCGCATGTTTGATGAGAAGGGTGATGATGTAAGCCATGAATTCTCAGAGGAGAAGAAGTTCAAATTGTTAATGACGCAAATAGTTGATCGGATTCTAACTGAACTGAGGCAAAGGTTTCAATCTATTCAAAACATGAATGACTTATTTGGTTTCCTCAATGGAGCGGGATTTGAAACATTGAATGGAGAGGAATTGAAGAATCGGGCTATTGAGTTAGCAGCCACGTATAAAGATGATTTAGATAAAGACGAACTGGCTATAGAAGTGGAGAGTTTCAAGTACCACGCATTGGATTTAGGCCCTAACATGAAAACGGCCACTTCGTCTGATCTTCTTACATTAATATACCAAAACGGACTTGAGGATGCCTACCCCAACATTACTACTGCACTAAGAATTTTCCTAGCAATACCAGTTTCAGTTGCCTCAAACGAAAGAAGTTTCAGTAAATTAAAAATAATAAAAAAATATATCAGAAACTTGACAGGACAGCAACGACCTACCAACCTTGGCATCATTTTCATAGAGCACCAAATAGCTTCTAAACTATCTTTTGACGAAATTGTAAGGACTTTTGCAGCTACAAAAACTCGTAAAGTAAAATTTTAGTTCATATTCAGGTTTTAAGTTTCACCAAAGTTTTTCACTATTTTTCAGAATCTTTTAGATATACATAAATATACGTGTAAACTGTATAGGCCTAATACACTATGTAACTATTGATTGCGTGATTTCAATAACTATTAAATTAACTTTTTACCTTTGGAATCGAGCATTTACTTACCACCGACCCAAGTTAATTATGAAAAGTATAGTAAATGTTTGGTAACAATCTAAGGAGTGTTGTTTGGGAGAGTTTTCGTTTCATTGGTCATGGTTGGACATTCTTCGTTTAAGTGGGTGAAAGGGGGGGGGGGGGGGGCGCCAAAGTGAGGTATTGCCCCGGGTGATATTTAGCCTAGTTACGTGCCTGGGTAAACATAAATTGGACAATGGAAACGTTAAATTGGAAAATTTAACGTTTCTACATACAATTCAAATGCCTCAATACAGGTAAATGCCTACGAACAATATAAAATTGTAATTTTTAAGGAACGAGTAGATTAGAAAAAAAGTAAGAAATTATCTTCAAAATTGTACTATTTATTTCAAAACGGCATCATATTGACTAAAGCATCCAGGGTCACAAACAGACGTTATCTTCTTGGGGCCTTCCCCCAAGTAGTCTATATCAGTAAAGTCTAGAGTTAAGTATTCCGCTAAGTACTTATATAATTGTAAACAGAAGAGGTATATGTTTGTAGACGTCTTTTGACAACAGATAAGTTGCAACGAAGAATCTAACACATATCCAAAATATTTTGCCCATACAATACAGAACATCTGTATGAGCGGTCTATTTCTTTTTCTAAAGGCAACGAATGGTCCGTTATGCATATCGCTAAATATCATTACTTATTGGAATGCAATCAATTTCAAATTAAGTACAGTAATAGCAACAAGCTTTCCTTGGAGCGGCTGGTATCAATTTAGTTGGGTAAGTTTGCGTGAACACTGTTGTTTTCGTGAAAGGATTGATGGCTTCTGGGGTAGCTTTACATTTCACTTCCATGTTAATCCTTGCTATTTTATCACCCTTCTCTTCTTCCTTTCTGATGAGGATGAAATACGGACGAAATTCATTCGAATACATGTTTAAGTTTTGCTTTTTTAACAAGAATTTAATTCTTTTTTTTTCATATCAAAAACCTCTGTAACACTTCCTGACAAACTGTTGACGTATATTTTTGACTTCAATTATTGAATTCTTTTTAAATATGACAGTACCGTTTCTCAATGAGAAAGTGTATTATGTCCTGTTACTAGCAACTCAACAGAGGATTCCAAAGAGTGTTTTTATACCTAAACGACCCACAAACCCTCCTTCTTGGACCTCCTGCTGACTACGCATCCGGACGATTACAGTGCGATGCACCACTTGGTTCATCTGATCACTGACTCGTTCTAACAGCGCTGCCAGCTTACCAACTGGCATTCGTCCCCAAGAAAGCATGGGCTGCATGAGTTTTACGAATCCTATCCGTGGGTTTCTTTCCCTTCGAAGGACCCAGATGATTGTGCGGACTTCGTTGCTGATGTAGTACTTCAGGTCATGAATATCACATTCCTAGTTCTATGGTTTCCGTTGGTGGGCGGAGTCAGCCTTGGTTTAACCGATCCTGTAAAGAGGCCCGCTGTAGGAAGCTGGCCGCGTGTGGCGTGTGGCGAGGGCCTAGGCCGAAGCGATTTTAATGTCTGCCATTTGAGGTAAGAGTTTAATGCTGCCTCGAGGTCCAACAAAAAAGACGACAGCCAACGTTAAGTTCTAGCACATCAGCAGAATTGGTGATCGGATAGCGAGCTACCCTTCTGGGAGTAGGGCCTTCCAGTCGCTTGCCAAAGTTACTAAGAATATCTTTTGTTGACCGTCCATGCCACCGATGCGAAAACCCGATAATACACTGGCCCATAGTACAAAGGACAAGGCTGACCTACTGGGCCTCTAACTCTACTTTGGACGATGGATGTGCCACACCGCCCACGATCTCGCGGTGTACAAGCTCCATGCCGGACATCTGCTTCACGCAACATGAAGTCCGGCGAGCTCTTGCATCTCATAATGTCCGGAAGTCGAGCGCGTCAGATGGTATTCCTGCTGGACCCCCTTTACTCCGTAAAACGACGCGCTCTCATAGGTGGTTTAGAATCACTCAGCATCCGTAAAGATGTTGCATCTCTCTGCATTTTCTACCGCCTTTAAAATGAGTAATGTTCTGAAGAGCCGTTCAATTTGATGCCAACTTCGGGTTTTTACCATCGCACCGCTAGTAATCCTCGTACAGTTCATCCCCACTTCCTTGATATAGAGTCGCTGCGTACAGTGCGGTCAAAAAGACACTACACCGCGAACCCGAAAGTTGTGCAATGAACTGCCAGCTGAGGTATTGCCGTTACGTTACGATATGGGGCTCTTCAAGAGAACTGTGAACAAAATTCTGCAAGGTCGGCAGCGCATACGCAAGCCCCTGGTGTTGCAGTTGACCATAGGAGGCGGTGACCACTTACCATCATGTGGCCCGCCCGCTCGTCTGCCATCTATTATATTAAAAGAACCTTTCAAAAAAAATTACGTCTCTACATACATACTATGCCATAGAGAAGTAGAATAGTTTTGTCTATGACATATTTATATGTACATATAATGACAAAGTTTGTCTGCCTGTTCGTTTGTTTTTTCGCTTTAATCTCGGAGGTTCGTAAATCTTGGGAACACTAAAGAGTATTAGCGGCAATGGAATAAAAGATGGTCACTCAATTTTATTAGGCCTGAAATAAACTTAAAATATATTTTGTTTAAGACAAGACATCTTTTTATAATACACAACACCATATTTGGAAAGGACAAGGAAAGGAAGTAGGAAAGCATAAATATTTAAAAATCTAAACGGTAATTAGGTTTCCTACAGACTCATACTAATAAAAATAAGGGTTGTTGAAGCTTTTTATGCCATAACAACAGGAAGTAGCGTATTTAACGCTTGAGATAGGGAATTTTTTATCAAAATTGTTTTGATAAAACGTACAGAAGTCCTCATGTTTATATTGCGTGCAATATGGCATAATATCATCTACTACGAATACGATCTACTCAAAACAAAGTAAAGATCTCTTGGAATCTGAAATTAATATTTGAATTTATTGACTATTTCGAGTAATATGCTTGAAGTTTGTTGAAATATTCCTTTGGGTTCTTTTATGTTTTGTTAGATGCCAGCTGAAAACGTGAAGCATTTTATTATGCGGCTTCCGAGCTTCTGAAATGTGCGGCAAACGGACGATGGTATTCTAATTAATTAGTTCTAGTAAGTTTTTGCTTCTTGCCCAAAAATGGCATTTTGAATAAAAAAATATAACAATATATTTTGTACATAATTATATTGCTATATTTTTTATTCAAATGCAGAATTTTTTAAACCCTGTTATAAGTTTAAGTGATAAAAACATATTCTTTTATATAAAATTCAAATTTAACAGTTCATAAAACTGCAGTTTTCTTGAAAGTACAGAAATATTAAACGGTCCTTATTTTGTTGCGAATAATGTTACGAAATCTAATCTAATGTAATAAATATAATAACAAATAAAATATATAGTAACACTATACATTAAATGGCATATAGTTATGTGTGGAGTTACTTTTATTTCATGACATTAGGGTTTCATTTTCTGTAATTGGACAAAACCAGTAATTAATTATTTACTCGAGTATTTTTGAAACATCAAAGTCTAAACATCGATAAGAAGGTGAATTAATTATAATAATTTAATATGGAGAGTTGTTGTTGTTCATGCGATACAGGAACCTCCTCTTGGGTAGGTGCAGTTTTAACACATTATCAGTAGGATCTTGACGGGCCGCAGCGCATGTTGCACACTGAAAGGCGATTTAAGATAATTGAGTCAATGCATTTGATATTTGTGTACTTATCAACGATATTTATTTATTAAATAACAAATTAAAACTTTTAAGTTGTCTTCTCGTGAAATTGTTCATTTAAATTGAATATTACTCTCATTACTCATTACTCTCTTTGTTAAAGATTATCCATTTTTCTTTTTGTTACGTGGGAAACTCAGAATGTTTTACGAAAAAGAATAAAAATGTTATACGGGTTTTAATTTTTTTATTACATTTTTTCAAAGTTCATCTATACAAAGTTTCGTGCGTCTGAACCAATTTTGAAAACATTTCCACTCTTCCTCAGGTACCTCTTTCACAACCTCTTCGAACGTAGCCAGAGCGCGTCTTCTGGCGAATAAAACTGATTCCGTTTTAGTTGGGATTTAAGTTCGAGAAATAAATAAAAGTTACATGGTGCAAAGTCAGGACTGTAAGAAGGATGGCCTAAAACTTTAACTGGGGTACTGTCCAAAAAGTCCCTTGTTATAAGCGCTGAGTGAGCGAGCGTGTAACAGCTGTCCGCGAGGACCTGTGATGTTACACGGTTGTTACACACTGCAGTAAACACGTTCGGCAAGCACGTGGCTACGTACCATTTTGTATTGATGCTGCTTTGGTTTCGTGAAGGTACAGATACTCGAGATTAATTTTTTTCCAGTGCTTCTTGCTCTTTTCACTTTGATTGGCGTTGGCTCATTTTGAAACAGCCAAACACTTAGTTTCTAGATCATACTGGTAGATCCAAGATTCGTCACCTGTGACAATGCAGCACTTAGGTACTACTATAGAGGGCCTGAGCATTGTACCGTTTAAAAAGGCCAATATGTATAAGATATATTTATTGTTATTGCATTGTAAAGCAAGCTCTCCTGAAATATCAGTTCTCTGCAAGGTTTGATCATAATTTAGAATCGAAATTGTTTAAAAACCACAATGAATTAAAGAACTTTGGTGGGGAAACTTGTCGAAAAAGGTTATTAATATTTGCAATTTTAGATGACTTCGAAAGCCATAGTGCCATAGTGAATGTCGTTTGACGATGTTTGTCAGAACACTATTAAAATGTTACAAAAGTCAGATAAAAATCATGATGGAGAAAAAAAAATTTTTTTTTGTGTGAGCAGTTATGTTTGTTATGAATGAAAAAGGAAATATCTATTTCGACAGAATTTTTAATTTACTATAGTCCTTTATATTCTATATCACCTCATGCTTATCGCTACATGCGTAGTACCGGTTGATTAAACATTCCACATTCTAAAACTGTTAAAAAAATTGCTTGAAATATAATTGTAATCCAAAAGATGAGATTAACAATTATAATTTCTTTCGATATAGCAAACAGAATTTTAATTTATTAAGTAAATAGTAATTCAGACATTACTGTTTCTCTTATCTTATGATAGATGAAATGCATAAGTATTTTTTTTATGGACGAAGGCGGCAGACGAGCATACAGTCCACCTGATGGTAAGTGAATACTGTAGCCCATAGACATCCGTGATACATGCCAACATTAGTCCAAAATGACAAACGTTGGCACGACCCCGGATGCGCTGCCTACCTTTGGAAATATAGGAATGGATTTGGAGAAAGGGTTGGGGAAATGGGGAGGTATAGGATGGGAATGGGCTCTGACACATCTCATTCACTACCGAAACACGTACGTACATTAGGGAAATAAGATAAAGTGGGAAATGCAGTACATTTCAAGGTACTGCAGTATTTCAAGTCGAGTGCGCCCAGCGGCTGTTGGATAAAGCTGAGAATATTGTAGATATGTCTTGTAATAGTTGAGAAGCTGTGTACTGCTTATGTTTTTATGGTACAAACTTTACTAAGTTCGTATAAAGATGTGGTACATATTTTACCTGTAAATAATATTAAAGGGTGAAGATTTAAATACATATATTAAGAAAGTTATAATAGGTTGTCATTCAATTTAATGCTATAATGTTGTATGTGTAGTTGACTATAATAACACTATGAATAAAAAAGGTATGTCATATTTTAATTCGCCATCTAAATTTGATATAGTATATAAACAACCACCCAGCGGATCAAAATAAACCATTATTTTTTATTTTTGATATAGTCCATATATTAAAATGCATAAGAAATAATTGACTAAATCAGAAAAACATCCGGATATGCGGAAAGCTCTTAACAAAATCTCTTTTAAAAAGATGCTTCGGGAACATTACTTCTCCATTTCTCATCGCTAGTGGCTCAGACAACCCCTTTCGTTTTATCTTTCCTTTTTATTTTACTTTTGTAAGCAACATGTTTTTTTTTGTATCTCTTAATATAACTTATGTACCTAATATAATGTATTGTATTTATTCTTATGTATACATGTATGTGTGTAAGTTTGTATGTACGTATATGTAATAATGTATTATACTTATTTTACCACACCATCTAAATTGTGTCTTTCATGCATCTCCTAATTGAACTTCTCCGATCAACCCAAAGATTGGTTGGTAGAGAATGCCTTAAGGCATTAAGCTCGCCTTTTGTACGATATTGTGCAATGAAGTGTAAATAAATAAAAATCAAACATAAATTTATGCTAATTTTGACCAATTGACAAATAATACACGTACTGAGGTTGCTAATTTCAACCTTCTTAAGACGATTTATGATTTAGAAAAAAGTAATTTAGTAAAATATGCTCATACTTTAAATATAAAATCTTTAAATCCATCTAGCATTGAATCTCAAAAATTTCAATTAGCATTAAATATATTTAACGATCACGTAGGTACATAATGGTTCACTTACTGCTGGCTCGCAGAGTAATTTATGACATTAACCCTGTTTTTATAGACACTATCTTAAAGTTAATAACTTTGTATAAAGATTAGCGAATAATAAATAATGGCACCCACCTCTCGCGTATAATCAAGAAAATTATAAACTTTTAATTGAATGTCTTGCTTGCTTAGACCATTGGGCAAATTGTCAGTGTGTTGGCTGTCAACTGACAAAATAAACACATTTACATAACATATAGTCATTCTACATATGCACTAATACAATTAACAGATTACTGTATTCATAAATTAAACTATTAATTTTTATTGCCTAGTAAACATCAAACTGATAGTTTAGAAGACCGCTTTGGAGAATATAAAGGGTATGGCTGGGTCTCAATATTTAATTTCAACGAGACAGATATTTGAAATTGAGTCAAAGCTCAGAATCCAGTCTTAATTTTTTCCTTATCTTTAAAATCTCATACTTTTGGACAATTTAATGTTGATGTTACAGATAATATGACAATACTCCTGACAATCATAGTAACAGTTGCAGCTTAGTAACAGAACA
The DNA here is from genome assembly GCA_914767545.1 of Sesia apiformis. Lineage (NCBI taxonomy): Eukaryota > Metazoa > Arthropoda > Insecta > Lepidoptera > Sesiidae > Sesia > Sesia apiformis. Next base: position 10,922,889 of record OU611947.1, on the reverse strand, counting down.
CATAAATTTTAATGTCACTGTCTTTGAATAAGATATCATAAATACCAAAAATCAATTACCTATTCTCATGTACATGGCTGGTTATTGTACACAAGCATTATTAAAAATAAATGCAGCAAATGATCTTATAGTTACTTAGTTCTATCAAGAAATTAATGTTGATAAAAATTGTATGAATGAACTATGAACTAGTAAAAAGTTTAGATAGGGGAGAATTATTACTGACACATAATGATGTTGTCAATTTAGTTCTGTTTAGTTATATTGTAGTGAATAAGTAATACATCTTCAATTGTAGCTCGTGAAGATTTCTTTCTTTCAAAATTTTATTGCAATTGCAGAAGTTCGAGGTGCTAAAGCATCAAGGTAAGTTTATAAAAAAATAATATTGTAAATTAAAATATTAAATGATTTATTCGTCATTAAATATAATTAATTTTTATTTATCGAACGCTATTTATTTCATTTATACGTTTACATAAATATTTTTTAATTACTATATTATTATAAAATACTTACACCAAAATGATCTAAACAACAAAAAAAATTTGATGTTGTTTTGGAATTAGGTCGTCGCACTGCTTGGAACCATTTATTTCGACGTTTAACATTTTGTGGAACATTTAAAAACATTTTTTCAGGAGTTGTTTTTGTAGTATTCGTACATAATGGTACGAAGCAAGCACGATAACTTTTAAGGTTAGACATTTTCGATATATTTATTAATATATTGACGATAATAACAAGATTTAATCGATTAATAGTCAAAATACTGTATCAGCTGTGTGCTACAATGAGTAGAAATTAACATTGTGACGTCACACGCGCTCGGGTTTGTTCGGGAACTGTCCGCGTGTTTTCGGTACTGGATACAAAAATTTATTTGTAATTAAATATAACTTTTTAATTAAAGCGAAAAAAAAAACTAAAAATAGTTTTGTTATAAAATGTGATCTTTCCATTACTGATAAAAAATTTTTTTTTTCAAAAACCCAATTACAGCACTGGTTCGTTCTGCAACTGAACTCCTTCACACGTGTATCTCTTCTTCCGTCACCCCGTATTCTCTCCCGTATCTCATGTTTTTCCGTGCTGTCTATAGTTAGTTCAAATGTACCTACATTTTTTTAAATTGAATAAGTGACGTAAGTAAGTGGTCAATTAGCTTGTAGTTAATTTAGAACTACAAGCTATAAACATCGATCGAGGACATTGTTCGGCTCTGCATGGGTTCTGTGCACCGTACTTAACCAATTTTCGATGTGATCGATCGATCGCAATGTACGGTCACATGGCGAATCAACAATATTAGGTAACTGTAATGTAGACAGTTCATTTATTAATGTAATTCTTTAAGTTTGAATAGTGTAGCGCTGTTGGCATTCACTAGCGCTGTCTTGGGTGCGGAGGCGATTGCTGCGTTATAATCAAACTTAATTTGTAATACTTGAAGTATTAGTAAATTTATTGTGCCAAATGGATGGAGGCGGCCGGCACGGCATCCGTGCAAATAATACAATGGTCTTTGAAACCTGAAAGAATACAAGGTACTATTTTCTTCGAAACCCTATTAATAATAAACACGAGGTGTATGTTCACGATTTTCTCTAAAACAATTTTACATACAGACAAATGTATTAATGCCTTATTAGTATTCTTATTATTTTTATTACAATGAATTAGACACAATTTGTTTTTTTTTATTTATGTAATTTTAAGAATAGTCCAGCATAAGAAAATTTGTCGACTAAACGATAGAATCGAAGGTATTATTGAAACGCATAAGTAATTAATTCAAAAGGCAGTTTGTACGTGTGGTAGATGGCAACTTGCATTCGATAATGGATTTGAAACTGAATGTCGGAACTCGTCAGAGATTTAATTAAATGCAGGTATATCGTGATTAAACTTTCAGTGTAACAGGCAGTTCTGTCTAGTGAGAGTGTAATCGTATCGTTTTCAGTTTTCAGGAACAGTGTTCATTATTACTTAGATACTTACTCATTATATTTAATTAAAACTTGTCTTAACTATTTGTGTTAATTTCGTATTGCTTGTAAAATTTAAACTGAATGCACTTTGTTAAAAAAGCTGCATTTCATTAATTGCACTATTTCGTTAAATTGGTAAATGTTTGGTTAATGTATTGAAACCGAGTTTTTCTTCCATTTAATATATATTATAGAAATAATACTTACAGCTTCAGTAAAGTAGGTAATTGACAAAATAGTCGCTAGGAAGGAAAGCACCTGTTGAATCAACTTCATATTTATTGTTTCCGCAAAATACTCGTAATGAAAAATAATAGAATGTAAATTGTATAAGTGTTTCATATGCTTTTTATTAACAACGCAAACACCATAAACATTTGATTTCTTTTGAAAATCATAAACCAATACTTTCAATTGATATGCCTATTATTTTTTTATGTTTTTTTGATAGATTGTAAGCATTGTTATTTAGGTAGAAATTGAAATATCATCAGTAAATGGCATTTTATATTTTTGATTTGATTTGGAACGGAACAGAGTCGATTTTTCGATATTATTACATTTTAACAATTTGTTTTTATTTTTACATTTAATTTAATATATTGAAGTTGAGGAACTCTGCCATTTTATAAATGAAAGAAATTTATTGAATTTCCTATTTTTTCTTAATACGCACATGATTTGGGCACATGTTTTTAAAGACTCGGTAATGACAATGCTGGACCTAGTAGACAACACATTTTGATTTCTTAATATGTTTTAATGCACATGCATTAAAAGCGATAGATATGTTCTTAATAACTGCATAATATTTTTTTATTGATTTACCTTTTAGCCCTATGGTTATCCTTTGTTAGATAAAATTTATCGAATCACTTTTATTTTGCGAAACACCATCATGCAATATGCATGTAATGCAATAATCAAAGTTGTATCATTTCGCTCTATTCATTAATTGAGTATATAGTACAATCTCATTTGAGTCTTTCTCGCACCTCCAATGAACCTCTCTGTACAACTCAAAAGTCGGCTAGTAGAGAATGCCTTAAGGCCTATTGTACGGCAATGTGCAATAAAATGTACAATACCTAAAAATTAAATAAATACTATTAAATCTGTGTAATAAGTAATAATAAATATGTCTATAAATAAATATTTAATAATATTAATAAACCAGCGGTGCCAGCGACTTCGTTTGCGGGAACTTTATAGTGATTCCCGTGGGATCTCTACATTAGATCCCGATAAAAAGTACCCTAAATATTAACCCGGCTCATAAGCTAAAATTTTTCCAAGTTTCATTAAAATCCGTCCCGTAGTTTTTGCGTGATGCTCGTTCACAGACAGAATGACATAGACACCAAACATATAAGTACTCACATATATTGATAATACTTAAAATATAAGTACCTACATACATGTTTATGGACCTAATGCAGTGTCAGTAACAGTAGCACAAAGTCGGTTTAAGCGTTTTCGGTCAAGAAATTTTAATGTGAAAGATGCAGTTCGTTCCGGTCACCCTGTTACCGATAAAGTTGATGCCATTTGTGAAAAAGTGCAGCAAGATCGGCATATAAGGAGTTACGACATTCCTGATGAACTGGGCATCGACTACAAAACAGTTTTGACTCATTTGAAAAAATCTAGATTCACAAATAAGCTCGATATTTGGGTACCACACGAGCTCACTGAAAGAAACCTAATGAACCGTGTACTCGTTTGCGATTCTCTATTAAAACGCAATGAAACTGAACCATTTTTGAAAAGATTGATCACTGGTGATGAGAAGTGGATCACTTACGACAAGAAAGTGCGGAAAAGATCATGGTCTAAGTGCTGCCAAGCTCCACAGACTGTGGCGAAACCCGGATTAACGCGCAATAAGGTGATGTTGTGTGTGTGGTGTGATTGGAAGAGCATCGTTCATTATGAGCTTTTACCGCCGGGCAAAACCATCGATTCGGATCTCTACTGCCAACAGCTGTTGAGATTAAAGCAAGAAATTGAGAAAAAACGCCCAGAATTAATCAACAGAAAGGGTAGGGTGTAGTCTTTCATCATGATAACGCCAGACTACACACATTTTTGGCCACTCAGCAAAAATTAAGAGAGCTTGGTTGGGAAGTGTTGATGCACCCACCATATAGCCCTGACCTTGCGCTCTCAGATTTCCACTTGTTTCGGTCTCTTCAGAATTCTTTAGGTAGTGTAAGGTTAACATCAAGAGAGGACTGTCAAAACTAATTCTCGCATTTTTTTACCAAAAATCCCAAAATTTCTACAGCAACGGGATCATGTCACTACCTACAAGATGGTAACAAGTTATAGAACAAAACGGCACATATATATTATTATTAAATGTAATTAAACTTTAAAAAAATTGTCTTGAATTTGTATATAGAATATGAAGAAACTTTTTCTCCGACCTTATATATTTATAATACTTGAAAAGGGATTTGTTGTTACAACAATAATTACATTAACACTTTTGTACAATTGTTGCAAAATTTATTGCAAATCGCTGATATGGAAGGGTACACATGTGGTGTATTTCTTGTAAAATTTGTATAGTGTGTTATTTGGCGGCTTTACACAGGTGTTCAAGCACTCCTGGCGATTTTGGAAGTTGTTCTGGTTGCCGCCGCAACCGGAATAAAGCCGACGCTTGCAGGTTCTGCAAGTAAGCAATCATTAATATCGCAATGCAATTAACTAATAAAACAAGCAGATAAACGAGCATTTTATATAGCAAGTTGGTGACAAATAAGCAGACAGTCTACCTGATGGTAAGTGAATACTGTCGCCATTGTACATCAGCGATATGTGACCACTTGCCATCTCGTGGGCCGACCGCCCATCTGCCACCTCTTTTATTAAAAAAGTTAAAATCCCCTAGGATGCGGGAATCATTGGCACCGGGCCGACAGAAGGTTCTGCCGAAAGAAAGCCACAATAAATAATTGATGAGTCACTATCCTTTATCTTAATATCTTAATTTTGCCGTATTATAATACTGTCATTGTTTTTTATTATACCTACGTAAGACATATAAACGACGGGACCGTGATATTATTGAATTATGATTATATTATGTTGTCGATGGTTGTTTAATACTACCAAATTAATGATAAAGGATCATGCCTCATCAATTAAATACCTGTTGTGACTACTTATGCCACATAGGAGAATGTCATACCCTCAAATTAAGAAAGGATGTTAAAAAATTACAAACCTCTCAAAATTATCCCATGCCCATCGATGGAAAAATCCGAAGCAAGATCCATAATCAAACGCAACAGAACAGAAATGGGGACGGCTCGCTGAAAGAATTATATGAAAAATTATATACAATATGCTCTAAAATTATTTTTTATTGTTACTTTTAAACTTTCGCTTCACGAATTGAATCATATTTCTAATAATAAATTTATAATATTTTTGCTAACCGTAAAGATCAACAAAACATCTGAGCGAATATATGAGCACATTATATTCACCGTAAGCGATAATAAGCCAGAACCAACTATCAACTGACATACGATTTCAATTATTTGTAGTTTTGATAGGCATTGTTACATTAGTATAAATAGATTTTTTTGTACCAGGTAACATTAAGGTGTCATTGTATCTTAGTGAGGTAACATTGTATGAGGTGGTCATAAACGCAAGTCTAACAGTCTAGTCTAAAAGTTCAATTCATTTTCAAATTTTCAATTCTTCAATCAATTCTTGACGAGTTGTTAATTTTAGTAACTTTATTATTTTGAGTTTAGGCTTGGAACCATCGATCAACCACACCCAAACAAACAATTTTGTTTGATCTGAACTTGCATCATAGGTACAATTTGTGTCGGAATATATTCTCTAATAATTGTTTATTAAAGAAAAATAACTTTGGACTGGGCTATACCAATTAACATTATATGTGTGTAGAACGAGGGGCGGCTCCAACACCATCCTGAAGATGATATCTGATAAACTTAACGGCCCATTCATGTGGCAATTAATACAAAAAGTAAAATCAAATTTATTTATAAAATACCTACTAACAGAGTTAAGGTTTCATTGTATACGAACTATGTCAGCGACTTCGTTCGCGTGAACTGTAGCGATTCCCGTAGGAACTCTTTAATTAAACTTTAAGTAAGATCGGGATAAAGTGGACTATAAATGTTATCGCATGTCACAGAGGCTATAACTGTGCCAAGTTTCGTTAAATTCTGTACCGTAGTTTTTGCGTGATACGCGTTCAGACACACAGCTATCATAAATAGATAGATTTTCTATCATAAATAGTTTACGCGTCATTACTCATTATATTAAAGTGATAGGTATCTAAGTATATACTTTGAGAACGTTTGAAATAAGTAGTTAGAGAAGATGCCGATTCATCCTATTTCGGGGTCACGTGCATTTTAACCGACCACAATTCAACAGATTCATCATCCGTGCCTAATATATTGTCGACGCAGTTCAACCTTAGCTTGTATCAATGTAATTCTTTTTATTTATCCATATCTCTGCTGACCGTACTATTTGATGCAAACGCGCTATGGTTGGAATGCGTTGACAATATTAAGTGCGAATGAATTGCGTACAATTTTCAGATCGGATGAATTGCGATCGGTTGAAATGCCCCTAACTTAGAAACGTTGTTTCTACCATGCATTATACTTACGTCTAGGATTGTTGAAATTTAATTTACAATAGTTTTCACAATCCTCCTGTGTTTCAAATTTGTTGCCATTCCCTTGACAACCTCCCCAGAAGAAACGGAAGCATCGATCTTGCCTCACATCGTAGTACCATTGAATTATGTCTGCACGACATGGCCCACTGTCCGGCCGAAGGAAGCAACCTTTGTGACGAGCTGGTAATTGACAAATCTACACGTTTACATCCAAAACATCTGTTCAGCTAGAGCTAAGTGGACTTGCTGGTATTTAGAGATTAACTCTCTTACTTACAGGTCTTACTCTTAAGGTCCGAGCGACAAAGAACCCAATCACTTGTACTTACTCACCATTCAAAGACGGCACACATTGTTTACCGTGCATATGTGGCTTCCAATTTACGTTATAGCCTTATTTATTGGGGTAACTCAGTGCATATGCTACCATTATTTAGAACACAAAAAAAATGTATTTGAGGTAGATCAAGATTACAGCCGAGGAAAGGCTGTATACCAATTTTTTTCAACTTAAGTAGAATTAGCCTTTCACACTATCTCTCAAGAACAAGATTCTTCCAAAGGAGTAGGTACATACGTGATGGCCGCAAAATTATATAATCAATCTAGTTTAATCTTTAATGAACTAAAATAGGTATTTTGATGTAGGTTGGATGTACGATAGTGTATTTAAGTCATTATTATAGTAAGAATGCTGTCAGTTGTGTATAAAGCCCCAGGGGCGTTCGTTTCAAATACGATAAAGTTTTTGTATTTTGGATATCCCTAAACTGAATTTTCTAAACCCTGGATATATTTCTGCCCCCTAAAACATCCCACCGAGCTATTCCCTCCTAGATTTAGGAAAGGAAACCACAACTTGACTACACTACAAGATATAATATAAAAAAAAGTTTTGAAGGTTCTTAACGTTCTTATAGGTTCTTCATTCATAGGGAACTGTAACCAATCAGTTTAAACAGCTAACAAAAAGTTTCATGTCAGTTTTATCTACCCCCTCATACCTGCATGGCACTCGCACATTTTTGTATAGAACAGTTGTCAGACGGGCGGGCGTGCCACATTGCGGTAAGCGGTCACTGCTGGCCATGAATATTTGCATTCTACAACACCAGGGGGTTATGAGTGCGCCGCCGACCTTACAGGATCTTATTCATAGGTCTCTAAGAACAATATCCGTGCATCACTTCTGCGCGTTCTGCCACGTTTAAATTTCGCGCATCAGTATGCTACTGTAGAATAAGACAGAGCGTTGTCTCCCAAAGTAGACTGCAATTAGTCAAAAACACATTTCGTAGAAAAAATATATCTGGCAGATATATTTAATAACCGCACGAACTTAGATTTTCTTCATTTTGCACACTAATAAAATACCCGCCAAATGTAAACAACGAAAAAAAATATTGGCGACAAGATTTAATTCTTTTGGCACTGGCTAAGCGGCTACTACTGAATTTGAGATTCGAATGAAATAGAATGCATTCCTATAATATAATGTAAAGTATGCGATTCCAGAAACTTATTGATCAACCTAGTATTATAAAATAGCTACAAAAAAAAGGATTTTTGTTATTGCTTGTCATTATATTGCGTGAAAAATTAAACAAATAGAATAAAACAAAAGGAAATGCACTATGTCCTATGGATAGAACGGTTATAAAGCATACTCATTATATTAAATATATCGTTTCCTTCCCTGTACGTCATTTTAATTAATACATCATATTCTGTGCTTTATTTTACACCAAAATATACAGAAGAGACACACATAAATACAAGTTGCTAATAAAACAAACCCAAAATGAATGCTTCGATATCAATAAACCTTGCAACGTCCCACTGCTAGGCACAGGCCTCCCCTAGTAAATCACTAAGGGGTTCCGGACAATATCCCACCACCCGTGTGGTGTTCCACCACTACCAATCTGCACTGGGTCCGCAGTAGTCCGCACCCAGTGCGGATTGGTGGATAAACATGAGTTTTTTTTTTAATTTTCTAGTATACGGGTTTTCTCGCAATGTGTTCCTTCATCGCCTAACTATTGATATTGTTTAAAATACGTACTTCAGTATTATCTACTGAAGTTCGTATCTGTATACGTATCTATGATACACGGTGGTATAGGGCGAGGATTTGAATTTTCACAACCTGACGTATGAGATTTGAGAATAGACTTCATAGCCTCAGTATGCGGATTTAATGCTAATTTTACTATAAGATAGTAAAGATAATGTCACACTCAATAGTCCACACTACGATTCCGTGTCGTAGGTCCAGAGGTACATACAAAGACGAACACAACACGTGCACCACCCAGACCTGAATAAAGCCTCTCTTTAAACAAATGATTAAAACGTCACACCGAACAGGGACACTAACAACTGGGCTAATTTGATCGTTACTTATTAAAATCAAAGCTATTTTTAGTAAATATACTGTAGTAAGTACCTTTATTTTAGTTATAGTTACCTTTAAGTGTATTGTCTACATTCACACAGATTTTCTCTGTAAACATGTTATTTATTATTTTGTTTTCTCTGTTGTATCCGCTTCTTAAATGCGGTCCTTCGTCACACATTGTAAATGTTGTATAAAATATAGAAAGTCCCATAAGAAAAATGTAAGGAATTTTATGTTTAATTTTATATATACTCCTTATTGTACTCAACAACATGGCTAAGGTAGTGTTTATAAACTTATCATGAATTTTTTATTTGTTTTCAGTCATAAATATTGCTATAAAATTGGCAATACATATTATTTTTTAAATTATTTTCTCCCATCTTGCACCGACCAGTTACCCTTATACGAACACTATTAGGTATTCAAGTATATTTTGTTATAATACAATTAGTTCACGTCATTTAAATTAAAATTTCAAAAATTTTAAAATAAATATTATTTTCACGATTTTCATTCATTATATCATTATTAATCCAATGTACTCCTCTTGATCCTCTTGAAAAGTATATAATGTAGGCATAAAACATAGTCTTTCATACACCTTTACCAAAATATCTTCTTAGGTAATAAATTAACGCCAACTGTAGAATTTTACTCCATAGTAGTATCAAGATGTAATACTGTAGCTGACGTACTTTACGTAACAATGTAGTAACCTTGTAACGCCGCGATAATTAAAAGGTATTTTTTTTAAAATGAATGTTTTATTGTTGTTATTTGTCTGTTTGTTCAATAACAACGTACAATAAAACGCTTGTTAATCCACTTACCTTATTCAAAGCCTAATTTTATTTCTGCCCGGTGAAATGAGCCGCACCGAGGCAGAGTGCGCTGACCGTTGTGACGGCAGCTTGCTGCCTGATGGGGAGCAGGGGAGAAATCACAAAAGAGAGGGTAAACTGTAACGTATAGTCACGTACAGGGTAGAAAAATATGATCGCCTCTCGGCTTTGAATAAATAATATTGAATAATTATTAAACTACTCGTAATAAGAAATATATTCACAGGTCAAATAATTTGTTCCCTTTTATAAAAAGACCTGTATTTATAAAACAAAGGTTAATAAGTTCATCCATTTACCTACCTAAATCAAAATATATTTTTTGATAAAATGTGTATTTTAATTGACTTACATTGCCAATTAATTTAATTAATATTTTTAACCAATGTTCATAAAAATTATTATAAATTACGAATAAATTAAACAATATACCAAAGGACAATGCCCCGCCATTGAGTAGCCATGTACAGATTTACGAAATCATTGCCCATCGGCTGATACAGAAAGACCCGAACGCGTCATCTGCCACCCTTCTTTAGGCACCTCTTCCACAGCCGTTACTGTCTCTTCTGCATTCATAAAACGTATTCCACTAAGTTTATCCTTAATTTTAGGGAATAAATAAAAATCACAGGGTGCAAGGTCGGGACTGTATGGCGGATGACCCAATAACTATATATTTACAGTACCTACCTACCTACAGATTGCTTCGTTTGTCTGGCGGAGTGAACTTGTCGTGATGGAGGTTCATTCTGCTTTGTGGGCACCTTTCTGACTTTTCCAAAACAAAAGACAAGCAGCTGTTCTCATACCAGTCCGCAGTTACTGTTCTATTATTTTCTAAAGTTATAGTAGCAAAGTGGCCCGATCTGCCAAAGGAGGCAATCTTCTTCTTTTCAGCATTTCGTCCTTTCTTCACTTTTGTCGGCAATTCTTCGAAAGGAAAGACTCCTGCACAAATTGCCTCTTTGTTTCAGGCTCATTGTAGTTTTAAATTAACGCCAGAAACAAAAAAACAAATTACAACTTTAAAAATTTACTGTCGCTTGAAAAGCAAAGAATTCAATTTTCAAAATTCGAATTTGTTTTTTTTTCGATCGTAATGTACAGTACCCAGTTCTAAGAACTTTTAGTTCGACCTATCATACAATTGAAAAACTTTGTAATTATTACATATGACTGTAAAAAGTAGTTTTATTTCATTGTAGCCTTTCCGGTGTCAGCCATGTAATCTATTGCTTGTTTTTGACACTCGCACCACGTTTGACGCAGAAACTGTGTAGTAATTATGATTCACGTTTAAAATACAGAATTAAATTAAAACAATGTTGAAAAATAAAGTAGATTACACTATAATTCAGCAAAATTATAAAAAGATAATATTTTTTATAAAATGGAACAAATATATTTGACCTGTGAATTAATTTCTTATTAATTGAAACAAATAATTAACAGACTGAATAATATTCTACCAGTATTTTTTTTTATCAACAAAATTTTACTGGCTATTTTTTTAAAAATTTGTCGCTATTAAAATAGGTACATCATATATTAATTAAAAAAGTTGATTTTGAAACAAAAACGGTAGTAACCTTCTGGGTCAAATGTCATAATATAACAGGGAAAACTAAATTATCGCCTTAATAGCACAATTATCTATTACCTATAAATGTAGAGAAAAAGTACACAGAGTTGAAATAACAATTCTATACCGCTAATCGAATAACTGTTAAACGAGCAGCGCTAATCGAATTAAATCATTCTAATTTGAACAATCGAATGAAATAATTCTAATTTTCGTTTACAAGATTCATTTTTTTTCATTATGTGATGTTAAGTAGGTAATCAAGTTAAAAAAACAACAAATCATTTAGACATTTATTTATCAAAAGTTACACGTCTATAGAAATTTAGAAAAATTATGAGTAGTTTTTCAATACAAAGATATCAGTAAACATGTTTACAAAGATTCCTATGAATGGTCCAAAAGGAGGATGGGTATTTTTGTGTGAACGCTGGTTCAACCTACCAACAGAGTAGAAGTTACTATTAAGATGCGCTGAAAAATAGCCACACCGAGTGCTAAAACTTTTAATATATATTTTTTGAATTATTTGTTGATTACGTTCGCCAAATCCGTCCACAAGATTCAAAATGACCGTGGAAAAATAATAAACAACCAAGGCAAATATACACGAGTAAAAACGATAGTACGTTGTTGGTTAGATTCGTGAAACCTTTCTGATCAAAGCGTCCACTGAAGTTTATTGTATTTATGATTATAAACATCACTTTTTATTTTATTTGGAGTTTTGATTAGCATCTACATTTTATCGCTAAAGTGTACTTAAGACACTTATAGGTCAGTACCTGTATTATTATTAGCATTGGCTTCTATATTACACAATTAATGTTATTGCTGTGTTTCCTTTGATATAAACACCATATTTTTAGTTTATTTTATGGTTAGTTGGTTGTTTTTTTTTATAGAAAGGAGATGACAGGCGAACAGACAGTACACCTCTTGGTAAGTGGATGTTGTTGTTATGCGACATCCACGATACATGCCGACAATCAATCCAGACTAAAGTTGGGCATGTCCCCAGATGCACTGCGTACCTTTTGGAAGATTAAGAATTTCCCATTTTGTCCCATCCTCCTTCATCATTAAAACTATATTTTAGTGGTCTATTAGGAATAGGTAAATCTACATATTTATGGAGAGGTTAACGGACATTGAAAAATAATGAACTAAACAAGTACAGTATCGACCAATCAAGGGTTTCAACAAATACACAATTTTGAAACAACAATCTTTTAGTTAAAAGATTGTTGTTTCAAAATTGTGTATTAATCTTAATCAAAGTCATTAACATAAAAACTTAATCAAAGTCAAAAGGCCATACCGACGACATTAACATCCATTCGCTCAAATAATGTAACATGTGTATAATGTCGATGCCCTAGTAGTGCAATGTACTCTTATTAAAATTGTATTAAAAATAATGTGTATTATTATGTTGTATCTATGTATTAAAACGATGTGCTCTGTACGATAAAACAAGAAATTATATTATTATAGACAGGAAATTACGGTGTAGCGTAGGCCGACTTTAGAATTCCCAACCCCACCTCTCCCAGTGAGTGTAGTGTCGTAGCGACGAAGGGATAACAAACCTGCTACCACAAGCCCTGAGATACTTTATCACCTCTAAAATATTGGACTAGCCAACCCGCTTTGCCAGCGTGGCGTTTGATGGCGAAGGTGATATAACTTATCTATTTAATTAGTTCAAGTGGTTGTAAGTGGCTTTTTGCAGAAATAGGGTTACAATTTAATGAGAAAAAATGTAAGAGTAATAGCATGAAGTAAGAGTGCATGCATTTAGTAATAGGCTCTTAAAGGGCATCAACATATGAACCAGTTATGTAAAATTAATAGAAAAAACTTCACTTAATGTAATCTAACTACCTACCTAGTCGGGGCTTAGCCACGAGATCATAAATTTTATGGTTTATCGTGTTATCGTTTAAGTTTGAAGATTAAGGTTAAGTACTTATAAATATTAGGATTGTATTTAGGCATTATTATGTATTATTATTGTAAAGATCTATAACTTAGATTGGGGAGATATGTAGCACAGATCTTAGATTGGGTACAAAATATAACTTAAAAGAGTACTTAAGAGCCGATTTTCATATTCTCTATTCCTATTTCTTGAATTTATCATGATTCTATTTGAAGTTGTGACTTTAATGTAAATTAAATAATTTATTTACTTATGTTATTCTATTAACATAAGTTAATCACTTTAAGTTACCACTTAAGATTACCAATTTACTTATGATACTAATTAAACACGATAAACTAATTAATGTAGGCTTAGCCTTGAGATCATAAAATCGTTATGACGAACAATGTTGATTTACAAGAAAAGGTAACAAAAGTAGAATACATCTAAATTACGTGATGTGATAGACACAGAAAGTAAGTAGGTACTTGCTATTATTAATTGGCATAACTAAAGGGAGGAGGCCTGCTATTGAAGGTCCATCTATCCACTCTAGAATTAAAACATGATAATTTAACACAATTTAGCAAAACATACTAATATTAACTGCAATAAAAAAAAGTAACAAAAACACTCTTGACTTACGAGTAACAAATAAAACAAAAGCATAAACACAAAAATACGTAACAAAAATAAAATTAATACAAAATTTATAAAAACAAAAATAAATTATTTGAATGTCATTATTTTTAATGTTGAATGTCAATGTTCAATGTCATTATTAATGATTGAATTTGATTTGCTATACTACAAGCGCACCAATCAGTTGTACCTAATGAAATCTATATCACAGAAAAGAGTCCAAGTTCTGACAATTATACAATACCACAACATTTACACACTATTAATACCCATAAATTGAGTTTGGTAGATGCCCTGGTGTTGGCCGGGTGAGGCAATTACATGACACAGGGACCATAAGGTAAAGGTAAGGCAATACCATAAGACATAATATAAAAATACTGTCATAAGAAATAAGTAGTCTATGGAAAACATAGGCGAGCATCGACGCCATAAATAAGCAAAATGTATAGCTGTAGCCAAACAAGGAAAGTGAGTCCTCGCCAGTGCGGTTGCTACACGATGCAACGTTGTAGAGCGACGCATACGCCGCTCGCTCTCCGCGCAATCTGCGTGTTGTCCCGCCTCCGCACCCTTGCAACCGTGCAGACGAGGACTCACTTATTTTGAAATATAAATCTTCCGTCGATCTCAATTTAATTCCTTTATTGAGTAAAGATAATAATTTAAAAGACAAGCGCTAAACATTTTTACGGCTTAATGACTCTCATTTTGTACCTTCCCATAAACACTGACCTACAATAAAATTATTATAACTTAAAAGTTAAACATATCGACTAACATTGACTATCAGTCTTCTTTTTAAATGTACAAAATTAACAATACTAATCACAACCGAGACCTTTGCGTGAGTATAATCAAGTCTCCTTCGCATTGGCAAGAGCTCCTATGGAACGTTGAAACGATTTGACAACCAACTAATAAATCGTTGAAACATTATACTAAGGTATGCAACTAATAAATGTAGAACATCGAACTGACCGATAGATATCATTGGGTGACAAAATGTATGCACGATCAAACTGCCGCTACATAAATAAGGAAACGCTTTCGGTTCAAATTTCCTTCCGCTCCATTTTCAGACAAATCGCCTCCTACTAATAACAAAGTGAAATCTACAAAATTACAAGTTTTCAATATCGGATTTGACCAATGTCATATAAACCATTGGTGGGGACGAAGCGCTTGGGATTTCAGTAATAACCCGTTACAAGTTTGTTTTAAACAGACATTTTAAGTGAAATCGCCATTATTGATCCTTATAATTGTAGGAGACGAGACGATGAAAATATTGAGTATTATACGATTTGCTAATCGTATAATAAATACCCTTTTTATACTTATTATAATAACATATAACTCTGAATAAATAACTCTGAGTAAAATATTTTCCTTAATAGAATTGTTTTTAAATAGGTTAATGTAAAATTGACCGGATCGAGAGCGACCGGGAGCAAAGCGAAAAGATCATGTTAATTATTTCTTAATACCAGTGTTATAATTGTAAATTAATCACCTACCGCCCGGAGTGCTACTATAACTATAAGGTAAATGTACCATATTCCTAGTGTCCCTATAGTTTGTAATTTAATGTGAAATGATATGTGATACTCACAAAAACAACAAATTTGATGTTTAAAGTAATATACAAACTTATAGACAGTGCAACAAATGCAAGTGCAAAACAAATGGGAGGTTTTATACAGCTGAAGTTTGATTTAAACATTTCCATTCTCAGTTTATTATATTTCACATTGCTTTCGTGTTTCCATTGATGAAATAAAATATACATAAAAACAAAAAGAAATTTATGGAACAGAAAAAAACACAAATATAAAAAGAAAATATATAAATGAAATATAAGTCATATCTCAAACGAAGGAAGAAAAAACACTAGCTGAATGATGTAAACCGTTGGAAATCAAATATCCGTTTTTTTTCTAGATATTATTTCTTCCCCTCAGCAGGAGTCTGTTGAAAGAAGGTGAAAGAATATGTGTATTTTATTAAAAAAAAAACTAAATAAAGATTTAGAGGTCAATTATATTATCATAATGCTTAGTTTTTACGTTTGTTATTTATACTGATTATTTTCAAAATAAGAAACATTTTTTATAACCTTTTGACCTCTATTCTACATATCGACGATGGAAAGGAGAAATGGGATAAGGAACAGATAACTTACTTTAAAATGTAGACCACAAGACATAAGAATTAAGGTTTAGTTTTGAAAGTAGTGTGTGTCGTTTATCCCATTTCTCCTTTTCACCATCGATATATACCAAATTGGAATGTAAAAGCACCCTATGCCTGAACTGGTATAAGTATCTCCACTACCAGAATTAAAAACCAAAAGTACCTAAAGAATTTTCTTTTAATTGTAAAATATTCGCGTTAGCGTTATGTATGGGCCTGTTTAGAATATTGCAGGTCATCAAAGACCTATCAGTGATATTCCTAAAAATAACAAACGTTAACTTCAAAGAGCTAGAAACCATGGGGTGCGAGGATATGGTACATTCTCCTTATATTTGCAATTGCTTCAGGGCAGTAAGCGACACCGCGGCCCGTCCACCGCGAATCATACGAGCAGTACCTCGTGTTCGTCTTGGTATTCATCGTCATTCACGTACTGCAGCGTTTCGAGCACGCGGCGCACCGCATCCATACGATTCACCAATTTTGTTTTGGATAAGAACAGTGTCTGCGAGTAAACAATTATACAGTTTTAAATGGGTTGATCTCAGGCTGTCTAGATAGCAATGACCGGAATCTTTACAGCATGAATTACACATAGTATAAAATACAAGGTACACAATAATTAAATCGTTCAATTTATATATACATATATGTTTGTGTAACTATATGAATTAATAGAATTTGAACATTATCAACGGGAGATTGTGTGTGCATTCGGGTGTGTGCACGTGTGTGTGTATGTTAATTATAAACCAATAGCACAATAGATAATGATATCTGAAGTGGTAATGAACAGACCATATTTTCCGTAAGACCGACAACCAATGGGGTAGAGGAATGAATGGAGAGTATGAACAGGGAAGCGCAACGTGGGACGCCCTCCGGCTAGATTGTTTTTATATAGAAAGAAGGCGGCCAACGAGCTTACAGTCCACCTGGTGGAAAGCGGATACTGTCGCCCATAGACATCCGCGATACATGCCAACATCAGAGCAGAATGACAAACCTGGGCACTAGCGGCCTAGCTTTGCAGATTTAGGAATGTATTTGGATTAAAGGCTGGGAAATTTTTGGACACAGATTTTCTCTGAATAATTTCAAACCTTAAATATACCTGCAATTTAACCATTGAGCACCATGTTACTAGTTTTTTTTAATTTCCTCATTTTCAACCGTCTTTCTACTACAGGTCATTATTTATTATCTATTTTGGATAACCTAATAATATTTTTAGTTTTACAATACCTTAATGTAAACGTTCAATGGCAGTACAGACGCAAGCCACCACAACCAGACTGGTCCATCACGCGTTGTCCACTCGGATGGATTTATAGTAAATGTTGGAATTTTCCCTAGGGTTAATTCGATGGTCATTCGGAGTGAATAGTTCATGTTACTTATCCACCTCTCAGCATACTCCACGACTAAGGGTGTTATAGTGGCGAGGTTGTGCAAATCTTCTTCATCAGCGGTTTCGTCGCTGATCGTTTCAATTCTCGCAACTTCGCATCTGAAATATATTTCACTTTACAACATTATCACATTATGTTATTTAACCACTTTATTAATAAACTCATTTAACATTGGTGACATTGTGAGTTGAAATCCCCTTTTACGGGGATTCATATTTTACTTAGTGGTACTCCTGTACCACTGAGTTTCAATTGAAAAATAATTAAATAAACAGCAGAAAATAATTAAACGAGCAGAACCAAAAATACCAAATGGGCAGCAAATTAATAGTAGCAAATTTAAAGGGGGATTTTGTATAGCTTCTTTGATGACTACAAATAAAGAGGAGTCCTGAGTCGTCTTGGTAATGATATTGAGTAATCTAAAATTATTGCTTTAGTTATTAAAAAATGGGTCATTTTGTTGATCACGATTTGCTGGTCTTTTAGTATTTTTTGCTGCTCGTTTAAATACAAATGGTTATAATTTAAGTACAAAAAATGACTCTGCGATACCTGCACTAACTCGGTCATAAAGGAAAACATCGTGAGGTAACGGGCATGTTTGAGAATTCGAAAAATAATTAGAGCAAGTGTATCCAACAATCCCCATTGGGCCTTGGAGTGGCCATACTGCATCCAACAGGCGACTGGGCGTGCCGGACAGGCCAAGCTATCTCATAAAACACTGTCATGTAATATACTATTGTTTCATGTGTGATCAATCACTCATCGTATGCTAGAACCACTCCATCCAATCCCACCCCACCAATTGGGAAGTAGAAAAATCCATTCTCTCATTCCATTATACTCCCCCGCCCTTGTGCTTCGTGAAGCCCATTCCCATTGGTGTAAGGATCGGAATTACACTCTGAATGTACATTCCGAATGGGATGAATGGGACAGGATGGGATGGAATGGGATATGACACCTCACACACAAACAAAACACGTTAGTACTGACTAATGAAATACATTTTCCACATTAACACCTGAATTTACAAAGATAAGCGGCTCATCCGGAAGCGTGCCAACGTACGTTATTCTTGACTGATATTAGAATGTATCGAGGATGTCGCAGAGCGACAATGTCCACTTACCACCAGATGAAATATCTGCTCGTTTGCCATTCTTTTTCTATATAAAATAGCTCGACAAGTGTTTAGTGTCAAGTGAGTGACAAGATATCTTAGTGTATATTTTACATTACTTTGTATGTATATTGTGTTAGGTTATGTTAGTGGATGGGTTAAGGTAATGGATATTAAAAACACTGAAGATTACAAAAGCTCGATTGTTTTTTTTAAAGGGAAACAAACGTATTACGTACCCGTCTCTAGTGTCGCGTTCTATAATTTTGAAACGTGATAATCCGAGGGTTGTCAGGATCACTTGACCGTCTTCCAACACAAGGCAGTCACGGACTGAAACCAACTGCAATAAAGATGAAAAGATAAGTGCTTTTTTAAATATTTAATCGAGTCTGCGGTGATTAGTCTGTGGTGGTGATTACACCATGTGGTGTCGCCTGGTAGCAATCGCCGCTATCAATAACTCGGAAGAAGTTGTACTGAATCGCTTGAAACTGCCCACACGGCATTGCGTGGTCGCATTAATTAACAGTAATTCTAAAATCAGAGAGTTCTTCTTCTTCTTCTTCTCAGCCCTTGGACGTCCACTGCTGGACATAGGCCTCCCCCATTGTCCGCCATTTAGACCTATCGGCAGCGACCTGCATCCAGCGGGTGCCCGCAACCTTTATGAGGTCGTCTGTCCATCTAGCAGATGGACGTCCTCGGCAGCAGTCCTAGGACGTCCTAGCAGAGAGTTCAAGGTTGTGTATTTATGCAACATCTTGTAATAGTTACTAAAGGGTGCATATTGTATCAATAGTTACCAAAAGGTGCCCTATTAAGACTGAGAGATCGACTACTTTTGAAGAAATTGTTAAGACAGATCGACGTGTGACTATTCGTCATTTAGCTGAGATTATGAAGCTTTCGTTCGGGACAATTCAGTTCATTTTAACTCATACCTTAAAATTCAAAAAGATAACCGCGAGTTGGGTTCCTCCAATGTTAACAGACGCACAAAAGAAAGCAAGAGTAGACCGAGACTCAGAATCTTTTCGACTACGTTTCGTGACCGTTGATGAAACGTGGGTTCACCATTTTGACCCGGAGACGAAGAACCAAAGTAAGGTGTGGAAAAGATGGTCCTCCCCGCCAGCCAAGAGATTCAAGGTCTCTGCTTCCGCTGGCAAGATAATGGGCTCGGTCTTCTGGGATGCGGAAGGTATATTATGATCGATTATTTAACTAAGGGACAGACAATAACTGCAGAGTATTACGCAACATTCATCACAAAACTAGGCGAGGAAATAAAAAATAAACGACGTGGAAAATTGCGTGCCGGAGTGCTTTTTCATCATGACAATGCACCTGCGCATCGGTCTGATGTTGCAGGCGCTGCCATCCGAACGGCTAGGTTTCAGTTGATGCAGCATCCGTCATATTCTTCGGACCTAGCTCCTAGTGATTTTCACCTTTTTTCAAATTGGGAAATTTGAAAAAACACTTGCGTGGTATAAAATTTCACGGAGATGATGAGGGAAGTGAATTGAGCAACTTTCAAAACGTTATTTAAGGTGTATCAGATTAGAAGGTGATTACATTGAAAAATAAATACAATTTAGATATACGTTTCCTAAAGTTTCAATACTTTTCCAAAAATATATTGATCAACCTACTATATTCTACAACCATAAGAAAATAATATGGAACTTACTGTGCCGTAAGCAGAGTATATATCGGATCTATCCTCAGTCATGGCCGTCATCCCAAAAATCAGACCGGCAGAATTGTGCTCTTCGTTGTTTAAGAGACGGCACAATATGTTATAATAACTCTGGTCAAATATCACTATAGGACACGACACTCTGAAATTCAAAAACAAGATTTTTTGTAGACCATCAAAATCTGTCTAGTACCACTCGTTACCACCTGATCTGTCCCCAGTTGGGACAATTGGAAAAAAAAATACAATTATTCCCAGTGGTGACTAATAAAACAAAATTTTAAAGTTGTGAGTGAACAATTGTTATATAACTACATATATTGTTTATATATATTTATATAACCTGTTTATACACAAAAAGGGATCATTTTTTGTGTTATTTGTCACCACTAAGAACAACAACAAACAAACCCGCTCGTATACCACCTATTCTTAGTAATAAAAGTAATTGGGATTTTTTTCCGATCGCTTCCACTGAGAACTAAATAAATGGTAACAAGTGGGAATAGACGTCCAGTCAAGCCATTATTTATGCTGGATTAATGGTGTATTACAATGAATTTACTAAACAAATGCTTAGTGGAAAGACTATAGGAAATCCAAATAAATGGTTACTGAACATCTATTAACTGCCGCGGCTACAGGAAATGAGTTAGTTATTCGTTTAGTTACGTGAATTTGATTGGAGATAAGCTGAGGCCACTGAGGCCAGAGAAAGGTCAGAGAGAACATGAAAATATTTGACTACATGTCAGTCAAATTAGAGCTACAATTAAGGCTATAGTGGAGATTAGAATAGTACCGATTTAACTGTAAAAGGGTTACCAATAAGGTACGTGGCGTGAGGGCACGCACAAGTTCATGTGCGCGAAGAGGCCCATGACAAGCAGGGGACGAAAAAAAAGGGCTGGTTTCGGTTAGGTAGCCCGTCTACTTCTTGAGTCTATTCTATGAAAATATTATCTACTGGCTCAAATGGAATATTACGATAGCAAGTACAAAATTGCATTTGTTTTATTAAATATCCTAAAAAAAGTTAGTACCAACTTACCCTGGAAATGCCGCAGTACAGACAACAATGGGTATCATATCGCCGTCAAGGAACGGCGAAGGACGCTGAGGGTAGATGGCAGACAACGCAGCAGTAATGAATTCGTTGTCTCTGTGCTGTACGAAAATGAATTTCAGATTAAAATACATATTAAAAAATACAATATTCTTTAGGTACTTTATGTTGACAATGAAAGTTTTCCACTCTGCAATCCGACAATACTGTTTATTGTGTAAGTTTTTGCAAGTACTATGTAGCAAAAGTTCGATATTAAATTTCTATATCGATATCTGTACTATTTAAATACTAGGCATGTTTCGAATAGCAAAAATACACTATTCGCCAATACAAATAGTACTTAATGTACTACCTACGCACTATTATAATTAGTAAGTAATTTTTTAGGTCATTTTAAAGTTAGTTTACGTGACGTAACTGATTTTCAAATAAATCAACATATTTTCCTCTTTATAAAAAACCTCTTAGTCACGTTGGGTTTTTACTATTCAATTAGTTTTAAAAAGTATTCCTTTAAAAAATGTCGAATACTAATACGGATACGAATGCTTGAAAATTGGTAAGTGTTCATCAAAAGGAATCGGAACATCCTTAATAGATACACAACACTCACCTCCATGAGAACAAAGTCTCTCAATGACTCCACACAAAGCGGGCACCTCCCTGTTGTTTCTATGACTCTTTGCAAGCAATGTCTGCAATAAGTATGGCCGCACGTGGTAGTCACAGGCTCATATAGAATATCCTTACAGATAATGCACTCCAAGTCAATTCTCTTCAGCCACTGTCCAGCCGACAATTTGCGAATGTTTGCGATCAGACTTGGGGTGAGGCAACGAGGGTCTCGACCAACAGACATAGCTGCAATGATCTGTAATATGAAATTAATTTATCAATATCAAAGTTACTTATACTTCATACTATATCCTACTCCAATGCAATTTGTGTAAAATGTAAAGATACATGCTGGCCTGAACTAACTGACTAATAATTAAAAAGTGAGGTGATAATAATTGTTTATATATCATTATCCATAACTTGACTCATCCAGATCAAATTATATAGTTTATTATTATGAAGTTGGCCCTAGGGCTATCTAGTTCAATCTAGTTGTAGATCTAGTTGAAATCTATTTAAAGCTAAATGTTATGTTATGATACTTATACTACTATGCTACTTATACCATAAAACTTATACTTTTATTGATTTGATTTTATTTTCCACAAATTCAAATATTTCATTCACGTGGACTTCAGAATATGTGTGATTAGTTTATTGTGTCCCATTTGAAGCTATTCCATCACATCTCATCTCAACTCACCCAATGTCAACCCATATCGTGAATCTTATTCAATTCAGTCCCGTCCTATCCCTTCTCTCACATATCATCTAACCCAATTCAATCTCACCTCATTAAATTCAATCCAATCCAATCCCATCTTATCTCATGCCATCCCATCTCTTCCTATGGACGGAATCCCATCCAATTCTAATCCTATCCCACTTAATCACTAACCTTATATTGTACAACCGTATAAAATTCTTTAGTACATACTAACCCTAGAAAGCATATTTCTCGCGCAACGAAAATGGTTGTATGGTGCCGATGCTAGGAAAGCGACGTGCGCAGCCGCTTCGTCGTAATCCTTCAGGATGATGTGGTTCCTAACGATCTCCAAACGCGCCTGATATAATAAATATTACGGTCAATTTGGTTGCCTATTGAAATACATATTATCGCATTGCAATAAAACGATACCAAGTTTTAACGCTAAAAATTTCAATTTGTAATTAAATACTACACGGAGGTTCACTGAGTAATAACAGTACATACCATAGAAATCTTTAGAAATTATTTAGATTTCTATAGTACCGGAAAACGTAGCGTCCTTTCAGTCCACCTGATCGGGAGCCCTCCGACCAGGTGGACGACTTGAAGAACCGTGTGTGGTGACGGTCCTTAGTAGAGGCCTATATCAAGCAGTGGAGAGACACAGGCTGATGGTATGGTATATACAATACCCTATAGCAAGGTACTCGACATGCTGGTAGCAATACTTCGCTGAATTGACGGGTCGATGTCTTGTTCGAGGTAATGACCGGCCCTGGGGTCATCGTTATTGTTGAAATGCTTTAATAAATCTATAAGGAAAGAAAGCGCACTACAGTGCTACGGACACAAGATGATTTCGTGTATAAAGTATACATTGAATAAATATCTTTAATAGGTTAATTATGATGGAGATACCTAAAGTCAAAAGTTTATTTGACTTATACATACTTATACTTTGTAGATGACCTGTCTAAATGTAATCACAATTTTTCGCGTCAATCAAAAGTAAACAAAATAAAATTCCTCTTATCACTGGAAGCATGTGAAGATGTCATCTAGGAAAAATAAAGCAGTCACATCAGCAGCGGTTCATATAATGGTCGGTAATCGATATCTACGCGATATGATCCCATTTCATACTAGTGATTGCGAAAAAACAGTTATAATGTGTATCAGCTACCTAAATTTGATAAAGCAACAAAACCTCGTAGGTATAGAATTCATGTGTGCTTCTATAACCGACTATGGGGGTGTCGCGTACTGTTCGCTCCAAAAATCATTTTATACCGCGAACCCGTAGACTGTGGAATGGACTGCCTCAAGAGGTTTTCCCATTAAGCTACGATATCGGGTTATTCAAGAAAGCTGTGAATAGGATTTCGCAAGGTCGGCGGCGCACCCGCATATCCCATGGTGTTGCACGTGTCCATGGGTACTTACCACTTACCATCATGCGGAACCGCTTCCTCGTCCGCCTACTTCACTATATAAAAAATAAATCTTATAATTTTAAATAGAGATTGTGTAATGCAGAAATACTGTTACATATTCGTCCCTATGGCCGGGGAGGAAGGGCAAGCGTGGGCAAGGGCAAATGGTGGGGACCGTGGCTACGCTCATGGACCTAACAACATTTAACGGACCTACATACATTTATTGTAGCCTACCTTATACCACATGGGCAGACGTGATTTTGTAGTGGATTTCGCTTGTCCAAAATTTAATGTTGCGAGTTTGCGGAATGCATCATCCATCGCCTCAGATTTTGACTTATTCTTCTTCTCATTTCCTCCCATTTCTGTAGAAGCTGTGGAAACAACTCGATCTCAGTAAATTGTCCTTTTTCTTCAAATGCTGGAAACTACTTAACTAAAGCTTAGCACCAGTATTCACGACGCTGTTATACTGAAATAACTTCTGTGTTAGCCCTATTTAGAGACCATTCACGTAAATCAAAATAATTCGCTCTTGTTATTGCGCGGCGGAAATAATGCTTATTAAGAGTATAATAGGCTGTGTATAGGTATATAGTTATAACTATATAAGTATATAGTTATATAAACGCATTTTGCTTGTCCTTCATATTTTACGATAGATAGATCAAAAACATACAAATTTCATTCAGTTTGGAAGAATAAAAAATTCCAGTGATAATAAATAATTATAAAGTCAACGCGAACGAAATCGAAGGACATAGCTAGTTATGCTCGTACAACAAAACTATCCAAAAAGGAAATATATAAAATAATAATTAATAAAATTTTAATCACTGAACGGATATTTATTGGTATGAGATATAGGCCCCTCCTATAGCTATATATTAAAGCTATATAAGTTATATACGATGTATTTTTTTTTTTCATCTAGACAGTGCAACTTAACGTGGGTTACAGATATTTATAAGAACCTGTTGTTGTTTTTTTTATAAATAAAAGAAAGAGACCATTAAGGGTCGTATAAGCGAACGGACAGTGTCGACTTTAGGTTTTTAACGCTACGCACACAGCGTCTGCGCGCTCACACACACATCTTTAGGTTGCCCAGTGGTTCCGCGACGCCAATTGTGAGTCTAAATACATGTTTGATACTGAAATACAGTGATTAGTATTTTGTAATTGTATTTTGTAAATTAATCAATAAAATAAAATAATACAAATCTTAATATTTCCAAATGTATTTTTTATTAAAAAATCTTATTTTCATATAGGTTTGTGATAATTTTTTACAGAGGTACAAACAAAGAAAAAAAGATACATTAATTTTGATAAAAACATAATATATATAGATTTTGCGCTCAGATTCACAATATTATGTTTCTAATTGTAAACAATCGACTTACATTACTATAGCCGCGCCGTTAGAAAACGTAAAGTTTCGGTCATAAACCACTATTTCAACAAGGATGCGCAACACATGTTTCGTTTGTCGATAAACGCACACAGTCCGCCGACCGACAGTCTACCTGCTGTAGGTACATTTTTGCACGTGATGAAAGTTATAAACAGTTCGTATCGTAGTTCAAAAGAACAAAACGATACCGTTCGATACATAGTTGAATAGTTTAAAATCTAAACAAAATTATAATACCTATTTTAATTTTCTTTAACAGATAGATATTTTTTTTAAACACTCTAATCCTCATGACAGTTTTATCCTAACAAATCTTTACTTTCTCGCTATTGGTTCATTCGAAGCACTTTTCATTCTTTTTTTCTTCTCTTCCATTGCTCTAATAACATTAGGCGGATCTCTTATTTGCATGCACCGAGAATTTCGCGGATCGACCAATTCTGGAAGCAAGCAGTCATAATAAAATGCAACCAATTTTATGTTGTGTAGTTGAGGAGTTCCTATGGCCACCTTCCGGCTCCATCATCAGATCCTGGAGACCACCTAGGGTTATAGTACTTGTCAAGACAAATGCAACGAGCCCAAACGCGACGGGTTTATGTTGTGTAGTTGAAGAGTTCCTATGGCCACCTTCCGGCTCTATCATCAGACCCTGGAGACCATCTAGGGTTATAGTACTTGTCAAGACAAATGCAACGAGACCAAACGCGACGGGTTTATGTTGTGTAGTTGAGGAGTTCCTATGGCCACCTTCCGGCTCCATCATCAGACCCTGGAGACCACCTAGGGTTATAGTACTTGTCAAGACAAATGCAACGAGCCCAAACGCGACGTGTTTATGTTGTATAGTTGAGGAGTTCCTATGGCCACCTTCCGGCTCCATCATCAGACCCTGGACATCACCTAAGGCACAAACAATATATCGAGTAAAAACACAAAAATGTAGGTACAGATACTTACCCGATCCAAAATAGTCAACAGCCCACTGTGCACAAATTTTTGTATACGTACGTATAATTTACGCGTCAATTTATCGGCGCAAAAATCACTCAGAGCGACGTGATCTCTCTTTGATTGCGCCTTAGCGAATGTCGGTCACAGGCTCTCGAACTGACTAAATATGTAGTTGTTACCGGGTGTTTTCGCTTCATACTAATTAGTATGAGAAATCTATGAGGAAAAAATCCGAAAGTTTGAGTGTTCATTACTCAAAAACGGTGACTTTGTTTATGAGTAAATTCTGAACATACATTCTTTGGTCTATTAAAATTATAACTGATTAATCGTTTTTTCATTAAAATATATATGAAACGCTCAATATTGAAAATTGAGCAAGCCCTTTTTGCGCGCAAAGGGGTACTTCGTCATTACATTACCAACAAACCATTACATATACAGCAGTGAAATTTTCTACAGGTGTAGATAAACTTCATAACTAGAAATTATATTTTTTATTTTCCGAAATAACTTGATTTACTACATAAAAAAGGGAGAACACTAGACGCTGTTTTTACCAATTCTGCGAAGAAGGCCCTTAAGATTGATGTGTTTATTTTTGTTTGTTGTTGTTGGTTGTACTAATTACAAATAATAAGTAAATTTACATAGGTACACTTAAGGGTAATTCAAAATCTATACTTATTACAATTTAGCCCACCCTTAGGCATCATTAAAGAAATATCAATCTCAACGGTAAAGATAAGGGGTGTTTGTTCGGTTCGGTGGTGAAAATATAACCCTCTTCAAGACTTCAAGAATTATTAACACTGAGATCTTGGTCAAATCTTCAACACGAGGAAATGCCTACAGCTTAGTAAGGTGAAATGGTACCTGTGATCCGACGTTACTGAGGGTTGTCCACAAACGGTTCTTTCCCTGGTCCAACCATTGGTTACCAACCTCCTGACACTGTGCTGAGGAGTCTCACTCAATCAGAAGAAAAATCTCTCCGGATAAACCGTAGAGGACCGAAGCATACGATACTCTCCAACATCATTGAAGTCCTTAATGATATATCAATTTTATATTATAGTTCTAATAATATAATAATAATAACACTATAATGATAATAACAACAACATAATAACACCCGCATCTGAAAAGAATACGATATTTTTAGAATTCAATCTATAGAAGAGGGTAGGAACGATCCCTATGAAAAGTTTCAAACGAAAAGGAAAATTATCTTACAGTGACGTGTAGCTCATTCATTCTGGGCCCTCGTCACATGCATCCCGACCCTGCCTCAAACTTAGGGTGTTTGCTGAAATAAAAATGTATCATGAAAACACGCGTTCGTTTGTTGACGCGTTGAAAATCAAATTAGAAAATCCGAACAACATCGACTAAATCTCTTACCTCACGTCAATCATGTGGAATCTCGATGAGATGCCTCCGGCATCGCTAGATTAATTATTTAAATTAAATATCTTAATTTTCAACCATCTTGGTGAATCCCAAAAACGAACTTCCTTCCGTCCTTTCCTTCCGTCAAACCTTTACATTTCTAGATCCGTTCAGAAATCCAAATCCGAGTCTCCGACGATTCAAATAAAAAGACACTTTTTAAATATTTTTGAAAACACTTGTAAATACAAGAGGAATAATCCCTGAAGAATTTTATTTATTATTTAAATATAAACGAATCCTACCTTTCTCATAAATCGATCCATTTTAAGTTTCCGAATTGAAACTCCCATCGATATAACACCAATTAGTTCAAAGTAAGAAAAATAGGTGGCGTTAGTAGTAGTAACAACCACTAATGCCAAAATGATTCAACAGATGCCCTAGACGTTTTAAACTTGATGAAAGAAAATAGTTTTTGACAAAACGCAACGTTACAATACCCTCCCCCCTAGCGCTTTCGAACGCAGAGAGAAGCTGCGCTGCCCGCGCACCATTAAAACCTAAAACCAAAAAAAAACCCAAATCGGTCAACGACCTCAACAACCAAGTCGAAAACCCCAACACAACTGCATGCAAAAGAAAAGAAAATTCAGTAAATAAAATTTGAAATCCAACCATTTTTGTCGCTCAACTCCATAAAATTCCAACTACCAGGACCATTGTTTACATCTTATAACTCCTGCTGTCCGGGCATAAGCAAACCCAACACTAACATAACTTCAATCTAACATACCTCCCTTTCATACAGTAAGCATCAGTTTCGTTTCACTGCCTGCCACCTCCTATTAAAATAATCCCCTAGAGTTACTCCTGCCATCCCAGTGCAACTCGAATCCCCTGTTAAGTAGCTATTGATATACAATTCTGCTCTCATTATTGTGTCGCATCACAGACGACAAAAATCGATTATGTGGTTTCGTCAGAACCTTCAAGCTATAACAAAATAAGACCATACAATGGAGATACTCTTTTGAGCAACCACGGCCATAAACAACAACTGGGATTTCAAATCCACAGTATAAACGTGTGTCGCTCAGTCCCAAATTGGACGTCAACGCTGGGTCCACACTATGTCCTGTATGCATACTTGATGCCAGGAACAAAAACAAAAGCTTGAAGTAAACCATTAAATGCTATTAAACTGCAGCACTTATCAAATATTACCTCACAAAGTTTGTGAGTATCAAAGAGTTGTAGGTTCACACTAGAAATCCTACTCTTATTTCAACAAGGTATTAATTACCCTTAACAAACAATTTCAAACTAACAACTACCAAGCAATAGAAAGAAAGAAAAATATAGAAAAATCAAAGTTGTTAACTTTGATATAACATAAACTAACATGCAAAACTTAACCTAAACCTCTCTTATAACCTGGGTTATAAGAAGAGTAGCCTTGGCGTCGTTGTTGGAACGTAAGTCCCAAACAACACAAGATAAACTTGTCCTACGGCTCATAAATGAGCTCGTCTCGTAATAACGAATGTGAATAAACCTTCTAATATCCATTTTATAAGACAATTTGCAAAAATGTTTTATTCAAAAAACTAAGTTTTAATTTTTTAAGTGACAAAATTTCTACCGTTGAGAGAAATACCCCTGTACAATATTTACTCGTACCATAAACTTATCAAAACATTAACAAGAATAACTATTCTTGTCAAAATAAATGCTTGTCCTTGTATCACAATAACAATTTGAATGTAGTTCAAATATCATAAAAAAAATAAGTAGGTAATATCATTTGTTATCCTACTCTGCAGAAAAAAAATGACTTTCGTTTTTGGTAATGTAAAAAATAAGTAGGTAATATCATTTGTTATCCTACTCTGCAGAAAAAAGAAAAGAAACACAAGCAATGTAGGCAAGTATTTTCCTACTAATAAACAAAATTTAGTTATATGTCAACTCTAATTCTGACACAAAAGCATATTAGGTACATAACAATGTCCTACAAAAAAAAATCTATAAAGTACAAAACTTTATAAATCTAACATTTTGACCCTAAACACACTGTTTTTAACACTACAAGGAAAATTCGCAATAAGTATCCTACATCTTAACTACTCATGAATCTTGGATCTACAGTTACGACCCGTTTACAAAGCAACAATCCACACAATGAGTGTTCGAAGAGGACGATTTACCCACCAAACTTGTTCGTAGCCGAAGTGTAAATCACAAAATGATTGATTCCACGAGAAGATCGTAAAACGGTTAGTAGTAAATGGTATTGCGAAGTTTGCCTGCCCCGAGCCTTAAAGGAGTTGAATGACGACCACCCAAGGAGAGGTGCTCGTGGCATTCTTTTTCACCAAGACAATGCTCCTGCTCATAAGGCCGCTAGAACCATCGACTTTTTAGCCACTACGCGCGTTCAATTGTTACTCCATCCACCCTACAGCCCAGATTTGGCCCCGTGCGACATTTTTTATTTTTCACCATAAGAAAAAAGCTACGTGAACGAAAATTTAAGACTTCGGATGAGGTTGTCGATGAATTTATGCGACGCGACTCTTTTTCGACCTTCCGCAAGAATTTTTTTCAAAACGTTTCAAAGCGAATAAACAAGTGCATAGAGGCTGGAGAGGAGTATTTTGAAAAACTGTAAATATTTTTTATCATACACCTATAATTTTTAGTTTAACTAACATTTTACAGAACAGCCTAGGTATAATATACCCCAGCAACTAATAAAAGCACTTTCTTGAAAGAATGTCACAGGTATCTGTTCGCACATGATACATGTCGTAATAATAATCTATTAATTGCTGGCGATATAAACATAGATATAAAAACAAATTCACTATGTAAGGAGTCTAATTTAAACTTGCTTGCCGAGTGCGGACTAATGTGTGGTATATCTGACTATACTAGAATAGAAACAATAAATAATCAAGTAACTAAATCATGCATAGATCATATTTTTTCACGAATGCCGACATTTGTAGCGTATACGGCGGCGCTTGATGTTGTACTAGCCGATCACTGCGCGGTTATGATTGCTTGTGTGAGTGAACAGTCATACACAGTACCTACAGGCTGCTCCAACTAAAACTAGGGTTATTTCTATGAACAGCAAGTAATACGTAGGGAATTAGATAAGATTGACTGGTCCCTGACATGTTGCCGTGAAAATCTCTCTCGAATTTTATCATTTTATTAGGAACAGCTTCTTCCTAATAAAATGATAAAATTCGAGAGAGATTTTCACGGCAACATGTCAGGGACCAGTCAATCTTATCTAATTCCCTACGTATTACTTGCTGTTCATAGAAATAACCCTAGTTTTAGTTGGAGCAGCCTGTAGGTACTGTGTATGACTGTTCACTCACACAAGTAATCATAACCGCAATGCAAGCGAAAATGCTAAGAAAACTGTGGTCAAAAATAATCAAACGATACGTTGTCGTCAGCCCGGGATCAATAGGAACAATATAGAATTGTGCAAAAAAAAACGGGATTAATTGTTTCGTATGTGGAAGAAGGATACTAATAATATGACTTTAAGATTACAATACAACAAAGTGCGAAATAAAGTTTTAGAATATAAATTTATATAAATTGTTATTATAAAAGTAAAATTAAAAATAATTTCAGAAATGCAAGGAAGATAATTATGGTAAATCATGAACTTAATCCTCGGTCGATAATCAATGTGCATTAATGAAACTATAAAGCGTTTCATTTGCAAAATACTTCCACGAAACATTGCTGACCAATTCGCCATACAATTTTAGTTAAAAAAATTATACCGAGTTGTTCAGCTACTTTAATGCCAGGAAGTAATTTCACTCATGGGCTAAATGTTACGATCCTTGCAAAGCTACTAAAAATATGATATCAAAAATCATAAATAACCTCAATACAAATATAGCGTCTGGTCTATATGGTATTAAATAAAGCGCCTGGTCTATATGGTATTAAAGTGGCGTATATAAAAACTTCGATGAGAAAAATTTCCACTGCAATGGCAAATCTCTTCAATACGAGTTTAAAAACAGGAATATATCCTGACGAACTGAAGAAAGGTTGCATCCGACCGGTTTATAAAAAACGTGTGCGGTCAGCGGATCCAAGTCAGGAACGAAGTACCTCACGCATTTTTTTTAAACTCCGAATGTAATTCGAAATAAAATCTGTATAGTTCATGTATTTCTTTTTTATTTTGTGTCATATTTTCAATGCAAATAATTTAATTTAAGGAATCAAATAAAAAATAAAAAAATTAGGTTATACAACCGGCCAC
This sequence comes from Sesia apiformis, assembly GCA_914767545.1. Taxonomy (NCBI): domain Eukaryota; kingdom Metazoa; phylum Arthropoda; class Insecta; order Lepidoptera; family Sesiidae; genus Sesia; species Sesia apiformis. Next base: position 10,890,450 of record OU611947.1, on the reverse strand, counting down.
ACACTAGTCTGTTATTCTGCTTGAGTCTCGCTCTCGATACTCGCACGCACACACACACACATACACACAAACATACACACACAGAGAGAGACAGACAGAAAGAGAAAGGCGTATGGAGGGGGTAAAAATCGTACGTGACGTTACATTTTCTCTCGAATCACACCTACCGCAGGCCGCGTAATGGAACTTCGTTCCAAAAAAGAAATAACAATGATTATGACACATCTTTCTTCGATTGATAAGATAGTAGAAAAATTCATATGCGAATATAGGTAGGTATACATAACTTTTATAAACAATACGGGTAATAAACTAACCAATACGGTTTCCAATCAGGCAAAAACACTACTTCACTTTCGTCTAATTTCAGAGATGAAGTTAATTCCTCTCTAAATGTAAGAAAACACGTTTATTGATTTCCCACGTGCATTTGACACTCCTGACCACGCTCAACTTATTGAAAATCTTGATAGCAATGGCATTCGTGGACCACTACTACAATGGTGTCGAAGCTACCTCCAGAACTGCTCGTTGTGTTAAAATTGACAAAAGCATTAGGGAAACTAATTATGTAACAGAGGACACGGTTCAGGGTTCTGTAATTGGACCGTTACACTTCTTGACTTATGTCAATGACATAAATAAGTACCTAAACCACTATAACGCATATCAATTCGGGGACGATACTCATTTGGTCATAGCAGACACAGTAACACAGATGTAAGTAAACGCTGGCGTAACTAAATTACAACAGGGCTTTAATAACCCCAATAAATGATAATAAACTTGAACTCAAAAAAAAAAACTATCATATTCGATCGTCCCATATGAGACAATCCTATGATATAAATCTAACTACTCACAAACACGCCCACTTACACAATACAAGAACTGATTGTTCTTGTATCAAGATTGAAGTCGTTAACTCACATATCCTACCTTGGTCTTATAATTGACAACAGATTCAACTGGAGCTGTCACGTAAACATAATCGGCGATAAACTAAGAGCGTTTCTAGCAAATATATACCTTATCAAGAATCGAGTACCATACAAAATCTCGCGCCTTCAGCTAAAAATTCTTAAAGCAATTGTCCCCCACAATATCAAACAACAATATGCAAACGACGAATTAAAGTTGTTCAAATATTTCAATACGCTCCCTATCCTATCGTCTCAAAGAACAATTTCTTTATTAAAGTTTGAACATTTTTTTAATAATGTTCAAACTTGAATAGTACACCTGTACATACAGCAAAAAATATTAACTACTTCAGCTAACAATGCATACAGAAAGCGGACCAGCTCTTATCTACTTTCCAGATTTTTAAACGAGTTGGATCCTCAGTTTACAAACTATCATAGTGAAAAGAACATAAGGAATAAATTAAAACGAACTTTTTAAGTAAATTATGACTTATATTATGGCTTTATGAGGCTAGTGAGTCTAGTAGAGTAGTCTAGTTGAGGCTAGTAGACTGTTTGATATGGCTGTTCAATTTTTGTATTAGTTTCACTACCTGTTAATGTACATATTATAGGTTGTACATGTTATAGGTACATATTAAGTATTAATTGTACCCAGAATCGACATTCTAGACAAACTTTCGTAGTTTATAGAATGTTATTTCAGTTTTGTTAATCTAATTGATAAATAAATAAAAAAAAAATACGTCAACTATATAATTATATCGAACTCACTTCTCCATCCCCATAGTGCTCTTTCTTACGATCATAAACTGCAATATAACAACCGTAGGACTTATATCGTGTGCATTGCAACAAATATACATAATACCTCTTTCATTCGACGACAACGATGTTACCTTGGATATTTCTTATATAATAAAATTAATGAAAATAAAGTTAAAAACAAGATTAAGAACTAAATTAAGTTAAGAACTGGCTGTTAAACCTTGATTACAATAACTCAGAATCCAATGCGTTAAATTGTTTTTAACAACCTATACTTAACATTTTTGACATCCATACATACATACATCATCTCGCACTCAACTACAGACTTTACAGTGAATTAAATTTTCCTACAATCCGATGCTCAAAAGCACTTTCACATACACATATACCTACATAAACACACATACAGATACAGAATACTTAGCCTCTTTCAAATATCTATCTTAAACTGGTGTAACTGGTGTAAAGTACTTAAGATTTAAGGGAAGGAGCTGACAGCTGTAAGACAGATTATTCTACAAGTACTCATGTCATGAGAGACAAATTACCTACTAGAAACTAGGGATGTTTCGAATAGCAAAAAATCACCATTCGTGAATACAAATACGAATATTGTGCCCCACTAGTTGCGAATACGAGTACGCGATTACGAATAGTACCTGAACTGCTACGCAAGCACTTGTTCTAGTAGAAACTATGTAATAACACTTTTTAAATAAATAAAAATATAAATATTATAGAATATTAAAAACTACACTATTGTAAAAAAAAATGCTCAAATACTTTTTAATAAAGAGGAACACCCCTGTATTGCGGCTTGTCAAAGATTTTAGTCTTGAGTCCGTATAAAAATTCTCTAACAAAACATCAAAAACATTTATATAGAAAATGATTAAGATAATAATACTGGATACCCAACTACAACTGATTAATAAGGAAATTTCAGTTGATTTCCCGTTAGAAAAACTTTTGCTTGATGCTCTGGACATTAAAATGTTCATATTGAAATGTTTTTGGAATAAGCATAGTTTATAAGAAAAAAAAAATAATTGTTGGATTTGAAACAAAACTTTTAAAACATGGAAATCAAATAAAACTCATTTTCATAAAGTTCCCCACTGGTTTACGGGCAATACCTAAATTTTTAAAAATCTGTAAAAATAATTGCCTGTGGTCTAACCAGGTGGACTGACCAGGAGAACTACGGATATGGAGGGGAATTCATTGTTTAATTCATTCATTTGAAAAATCATAAAATTAAACTACAAGATTAAATACGAGGAATACTTTTAAATAATAATAGGCCTCAATAGGATTCCCTATTGGTGGATAAAATGATACATACAAAACCAGATGTGTTTGGTCGGCCAGGAATCAAACAGAACTTTTACACAGCAACAAGGACATTATCATTTGGACTAATTGTTCGTAAGCTAAATGGTATTGGATGCGTTAATGAAATCAGCACCATTAGGGGTTACGCTATTGACCATTTCGGTCTTGCAAAACAATTCGTTTCTGACATTTGCCAGCATCGCTACATAATACTGTTACATAAACTTCAATGGAGTTAGTATGCGTTTCGTTATGTAACGGTTTGGCGCAAGCTAAAAGCGCAAAGCGTTACGTATTGTTACGAGGTCACTAGACAATTGCGCCTAAACTGTTTTAACACCAGTCAAACAATAGTAACTATTTCTCTTGCAAAATGTATGCTTACAGTTTGATAAGGTGATACATAGATGAGATGAGCAGTGAACTCGTATCTCGTAGCTACAATACCTCGTACCTCGTATGTCTCGTACCTACATTTTTTTTTCTACACTGAAAACTGACTTTGTTTTCTTCTCAGGGTACTTACTTTTTGTGCTCAAGATTATATAATTAAGTAGGTATCGATCTATTATATTTGGCACTTTTTGTCTAAACTCCACTTTTGCGACGAAACTTTAGTTAATATTGTCATTAGGTTGGCATTACCATTATTATAATAATTCAGCAATTGGTATAATAAACACACATCATAAGTTAGTAACATTTGTCATGTGTTTTACGTCCGCTAATCTCTTTTTATTTATACATAACCTTGTTTTGCCAGTGTAGATATGACTCAAGTTCGATGTCAATACTATTGTAATCTACACAAGGTAACTAAAGTCAAGTACATAATTTGGGAAAAAAGAATAATGTATCATGTATAAAGGACAAGTTGATATTGCAGGTTTCGCTAGACATGACTACATCAAAACCCTTACATAGGAGTGGTATAACGTAATCTGCGACGTGCGCGTTGCCTCGCTATACATATAGATTACACTACCGTAATGTACTCGTAACAAATGGTTGATTTACATAATGGTTTGTCGGTGCACGATTATTGTCGCATAAGCCCACGCGACCCTCTCTCTCTGTTACGTTTTTATAATAGTTTCTTAATGCAATAATTAATGATATTTTCAGATGAATTTCACACTATGTTCTTCGTGCATGAAGTACGTTTTTTTTATAGAATAGATGGCAGACAAGCGGACGGGCCACATGATGGTAAATGGTCACGGCCGCCCATGGGCACCTGCAATATCGGGAGGCTTGCGGGCGCGCTGCCGATCTTGTAGACTCCTGTGCACAGCTCTCTTGAAGAGCCCCATATCGTAGAGTAATGGAAATACCTCGGGTGGCAGTTTGTTCCGCAACTTTCGGGTTCGCGGTATAAAAGTGTCTTTTTGACCGCATTGTACGCAGTGAGACGATGACGAGCAGTGCAATAGGAAATACCCAGAGTTGGCATCAAACTGAACGGTTCTTCAGAACATTCCCCATTATATAGGCGGTCGAAAACGTAGAGAGACGCAATATCTCTTCGGATGCTGAGCAATTCTAGACCACCTGTGAGAGTGGGATCGTCGACAAATCGGACGGCACGTCGTTGGACGGAGTCAAAAGAGTGGTATCTCGGTGAGCCGGCCCAGAGGTGTGAGCAGTACTCCATGTGGGGTCTAACTTGAGCTTTATAAAGCGACAAACGTTGCCTCGGAGTGAAGTACTTATTGCTTCGCCCTGATCAGTACACCGAGCTTTTTCCTGAGATGTTTTACTTTGCTCTCCATATATATCACTATGAACTCGATATACATTTTTAAGTCCTTGCTTGAACGTTCGATGAATGCATTATTACTGAAGTTGTTCTCTGCATATGTACATATTGAATTAGAATATTATATTTGATAGTAGAAATAAGTCCGTTATTGGCAGTAAGATTGAAGACATACTGTGTAATTTTGTACTTTGTTTATATTAAAAATAAAAAAATAGATACAACAGTAGATAGGTGCTCAGAGGAAGGCTGTTAAAGCTACAAGAATTGCGTATATAAACATTCCAAAAACAAAATTACTCGAAGGGGAGGAATCTATATGGAACATGAATGATATTTTTAGCAATTAATAGCGATAATAGCAATATAAAGACCACATAAATTATTGGCCATCAAAAATAGATTTTGTCTTATAGAAAGAAGAGGGCAGACGAGCAAAAAGTTCACTTGAAGATGAGCGGTACATCAGCCAACATCGAAACATGCCAACGTCAACAAAATATAACGAATGTTGGCATGTCGGCAGTGCCCTTTACAGATTGAGTAATCAAAATTTGACAAAAGAAATAGGACGGATGGCGAATAGAAATTTTCGTTGAATAGAATGATTCAAATGAACAAGTTCTGGCAAATTCACTCGCTCCCGAAATGAGTTGGTACATCTGTCATGTCCTTGGCTGTGGCAGCATCGGTTTTCTCCTTCAGATTATATCAGTAGCTATTCGCATCTAATCATAAAAATCTAAAACGGGACAAATATTTGTTGTATTCGTAGTCAAGTCAAGCTACAACACGATGCGAAAAAATATACTTCTTCGTGAATATTTGATATACCAACCATATGACTGATGCTAATTCTAATAAAGTAAAACAGTTTATTTGTACAAAATCGCTATTCAGAATTTCGTATGAGCACATTTGTCATGTTGCATTTTTTATTGTAAACATGATTCTAGATTACAGGTAGAAAGCTGTAAGAATTTTAATTCAGGCTGTTAGAATTGTAAACATTTCATGCCGATAAAAACATTAAGTATATACGCAGCATTTATTGTCGATTCTAATTTTCTAGACATTGAAACTTTCGTTAAATCTTATAAAATAAGTTATTTATTGCTTTATTTTAAAAATCAAATCTTAAAGTATATTTCTAATTGAATTTTAACATTAAAATTTTAAGTAAGAAAATTTTACAAAGTCAATAACTCTATAGCAACAATAAAGTCCCATTGTTCAGATAATAACACACAAATACGTACTAAGCTATCGTTGCAATGATATCTAAACAAATCTTGCAGATATCTAACCAATAAGGCATTGGTCTTAAACAGATTCTTACCATAAATAATTTTGCAGAGAACACTACCAAAATGTATAGTCAAGACAGGTTCGTATGTAAATGTAGAGCAAAACATTTCAATTTATCTTATACATTTAAATAAATAAATAATTTCTTTATTTGCTACACTATAAATTACACAAAAAAGCAATGGTGTACAGAATTGATTATCTCAGTGAAAGGTCGCAAGCTCAGCGTATGCTGTGAGTACTCGCCTGCATAATGCCGATTTTCAGCTTGCCCATGTCTCATTATTACAATGTTTCCAAAATGATATGCGTGGTTAGTCACACGTCTTATTTAAAATAAAATTGTGAACTAATTGATAATTCGAACCTAAAAGGGAGTAAACAATATAAATAATCCATTCTAAGATACGTACAAGGACAATGCGCAACCTGTTTAATTGTAGCTATATTACATTATATAAAAGAGATATACGAGGGGCGTTCAATGTATTCTCGGTATCGGGGTGATATACTAATGATGAGGGTAATTAAATTATCTCATTAGTTAAAGACACTCTTTGAGGGTATAAATATAAAATTTAATTTAATTGTCCCCATTAGTATTCGTGATATCATTACGAAAAGGCAACTAGGATGACTGATACGACAATGTTGAAAAAAATCGAGCATCGCGCTGTGATAAAATTCTTTACAAAACAAGGAAAGGCTCAAAAAGTTATTCACGAAGAAATGGTGGCTGTTTACCAAGATTCTGCTCCTTCATTATCTACTATTCAGAAGTGGTCTAGTGAATTCAAACGGGGTAGAGAAAGTATTGAAGACGACCCCCGTTCCGGTGGGCCGGTTAGTGCCGCTACTGAAGAAAATGTCAAAATCGTTGAGAAACTTGACTAGAAGATGCCCGTGTGAGAGTGAAAACATTAGCAGAAAGGACTAAGCTATCCGTGGGTACCATTCACACTATCCTTCATTAGCATCTGAATCTGTCAAAGGTCAGTGCAAGATGGATGCCGCGAATGCTCACGGCGCTTCAGAAACGAGTGCGAGTTGAGTGTTGCAAGGAGTTTTTGGAGCTCTGTGGTGAAAATCCGCATAGTATTTTCGACCGAATCGTTACCGGTGATGAAACGTGGGTTCATCACTATGATCCTGAGAGCAAGCAAAAGTCCATGCAGTGGCATAAAAAAGGTACAGACCCACCGAAGAAGTTTAAAGCCACCCCATCCGCCGGAAAGCTCATGTCCATAGTGTTTTGGGATTCTAAGGGAATCTTACTGATTGAGTACACAAAAAAAGGTCAAAGTATTACTGCCGCATCTTACGCAAACACCCTACGTAATTTAAAGGAGGCAATAAAAGAAAAAAGACGCGGAAAATTGACCGCAGGTGTATTGCTTCTTCACGACAACGCGCCGGTTCACAAAGGGCGCGCTGCCAAGGCTGCTGTGCGGAATTGCGGGTTTGAAGAAATCAATCATCCACCCTACAGCCCGGACCTAGCCCCTAGTGATTACTTTCTGTTCCCCAACCTTAAGAAAGATCTTCGAGGTAAGCATTTTTCCGACGATGAAGAGTTGAAGGCGGCAATTAATGAACATTTTTCAGACAAGGAAGAAATAGTACATTGTTACCCTAGGGGTGAAAGTGACTTATTTCAGTCCCGAGACTGGGTTTGGTGCCCGAGCGCAGCGAGGGCGCCAATAGGTCGAGGGACTAAATAAGTCCTGAACCCCTAGGTAAACACTGTGCTTTTCATTACGAATACAAGGTAAGTAAAAATAAAACTACTAATTAGCAAAATAAAAAATGAATGACTTTTATTTCATAAATCAACAACTTTGGTGAGATATTTATTTAAAGTTTATAGTGACATTAGAGCAATTATTTATAGTTAGTGAAATGTTTTTTCCGGGTATTTTCATATTTGATATTTTCTGGGATACTTGAGTTTCCATGTCCGAATCTGTTGAACTCAGTGTTAAAAAATCTCTGCTACGAGTACAAAAGTTTACAAAACACTACCACTCGGAAAAACAAATGAAAATCGAATTGCCGCTTTCCCGCCTGTTTTGTTACTATTCTGCCGCGCGGCCACGTGGCCGCGCGGTTAGCCAGCTTTTCAGCCAATTACTTTTCATTTTCATAAATGTTTTTTTTATATATTTTGCCGAAATCTATGTTATTTTGAAAAAATAATTGAAATTAAATGATAATAAAGTAATTTAAAAAATATACTCTTTAATTAATGGGTGCGTTTCTTTATGTTATTTCAATTTTACATCGCGCTGTAATGGAGTGGCTGTATAGGAAGTTAGATCATGGTTACATAGAAATGTGAAAATAGCTCTTTTTTTTCTTCTTAATTTTTCAGTTGTCTGTCAGTTGAAAACGCTCACCCTAGGGTGTATTGGGCTATTTTCACTTCGCTCCACAGGCAACTTCGGACCTACTTTCAGAGTATGAGTAATGAAAAATATTTTTCAGAGGGTATTGAAAAGTTACTTTCCCGTTCAAATAAGTGTATTGAGGTGATGGGGGACTACATTGAAATTACCGCCCTCTACGCCTCAGATAGGTCGTATCGTAGGTCGTATGTATCTACGTATGGTCTCTCTACGCCTTCAGCGCGCAGTCACCGCCCGAGGTGAGTGGATTGCGAGGTGGAGGATAGAGATAAACCCGACGAAAAGTGCAGCCATGTGCTTCTCTTTTCCCAGGGCTAACTCTCGTAGGCCTAAGCTGTCCCCTCTCCCGATAACCCTTTTCGGTCAAATAATTCCTCTCTTCGGGAAGACCAAGTATCTCGGAGTCACTCTAGACCATAGACTGACCTTCCGAGAACACATCAAAACTGTCCAGAACCGAGCCGCCTTTGTGCTCGGTCGCCTCAACCCCCTCATAGGCGGGAGAAGTAAAATGTCGCTTAGAAATAAGTTGACATTATACAAAACTCTCGTCCGTCCCATTATGACCTATGCTAGCGTTGTGTTCGCACACGCAGCTCCCTCCATCATTGCAATCCTCCAAAGACTGCAAAATAGATTCATGCGCAAGGCCGTGGCTGCACCATGGTACTTGCGCAACGTTGACCTCCACAAGGACTTGGAACTTCCCTCCATCGTCAAATACATAAAAGACACCGCCCGACGCTACTATGACGCTATCCCACACCATCCCAACCCCCTGATTGTCTCTTCCCTCACCTACATACCGGACAGGAGTGCCCCTCCGCGCTATTGTCGCCCGCGGCACATCCTGGACGATCCCGTCGACCCGATCACCGCTGCCAATGCGGTTCTCACACTGCACTCAAACGCAGCACACAGACACCGTCCCCGCCGGCGGAGACGTGGGCGTACCCCTCGTTACACCGTTAACACACACCGGCCCTCAGCCAACACTTTCACTAGGCATCGACACGTGTCTGGGCGCTTCTCGCCGACACGCGATCCCGCGGTATCCCCCCAATGCAACGCCCTAAGCAGAGGTCCGTCCGGGGAGCCCTTAGGCTCGTTGCAACCCACACTTTTTTCCTGGCTGAGCGCCTTCTGCGCTCGCCATCAATTACGACCGGTGACTCTTGAAAGGCCACCAGGGCCACAAGAACTTAGACATACACGATGTTGAGGCAATCAAGGTTTTTTAGCCGGTAGGAGTCCGGCACTACCTGGTACCACCTAGACTAGCCTAGCTAGACTAGATGGTACCAGGTGACCATGCAGGGTTTTCCTTGATTGTCTTTCCTAACATAAAAAAAAAAAACATTGAAAAATAAATTTTATTCAGAATTTTCTGCTTATTCTTTCATGTCTATACCGAGAATACATCGAACGCCCCTCGTAGGTATAGATTCAAGTTAAAATACAAATTACAATGCAATCACAAGTTACAATGAAATAGAATCACGGCTAGTTTCTACTACTTAAATTATTGCCCATTCTCCCGTCGTGCTGTTACAACTGAACACTGAAATTTTAGAATAAGGGGTTAGATGTTTACCAAAATAAACTGGTGTAATTTATTTTTAAAGGTATATTGGGACATGCTACTGCGTAAGGGGTTGGTGGTGGTAAATCATTCTAATTTTCTGCTGCAGAAAATTTAAAACTGCCCTAAATCCAATCGTTTAATTTTTTGGTAAGTCCATCATATTCGCACACTTACTACGTGTAGATTTCTCACGAAGGGAGTTATCCCAGACGAACTTATCGAACAAATACTCGGGTCTTTTTTCAGTGGCTATTTTCCTGATCATAATAGGTTTGATTGAACTATTTGTACCTGGCTGGTTATGATACCATTAAAAAGGTAACATTTAAAAAAAAGAAATAAAGAAATAAAAAACTGTTTCCCGCCATTTTTCAATCGTTTTTCTGTCCAAGAAAATAAGTGAATCTATCGAAGAAATTCGATACATTTTAAAGTTTTATTACCAAAAAGGAAAAAATGCGACAAAAGCCACAAAAAAAATTTGTGCCGTTTGTGGACCTAATGCAGTGTCAGTAAGAGTAGCACAAAGTTGGTTTAAGCGTTTTCAGTCAGGAAATCTTAATGTTAAAGATGTAGTTCACTCCGGTCGCCCTGTTACCGATAAATTTGATGCCATTTGTGAAAAAGTGCAGCAAGATCGGCATACATACTTGTATACATCGGTTACGACATTGCTGATGAACTGGGCATTGACCACAAAACAGTTTTGACTCATTTGAAAAAGTCTGGATTCACAAAAAAGCTCGATATTTGGGTACCACACGAGCTCACTGAAAGAAACCTAATGAACCGTGTACTCGTTTGCGATTCTCTATTAAAACGCAATGAAATCGAACCATTTTTGAAAAGATTGATCACTGGTGATGAGAAGTGATTACATTTACATGGTTAACATGTAAATATAGTTGATTGTCCACGATGAGCCAAGGTTTTTCGCTGTTGTCACTCTTACAATCACTTCATTGTTTATGTTTATGTTAGGAGTTCGCCGTATTATTCCTTCGCATTGTCATTGTCGCCGTATTTAAAACTAGCGTGTTGTTATAGGCCCACTCTGAGATGATATTTATTAAGTCGTGATTAGTTTCATCCACTCCTTTAAAAGGATCCCGAATTTTAAAGAAGTGATCTGTGTATAGGTGAACTTTGCAGAATTTTAATTTTTTTTACAGAGGTCTTTTGTGAACTATACAAATAAAGGACTAAGGATCGAATCCTGTGGTGTGCCCCAACTTAGCGTTTGTGTTCGAGATTTCATGATCTCCCCCTCCTCCAACTACATTTCAACGTACTGCAACGTATCTAATGGACCGTAGTCCGTTAGATAGCATTGGAACCGTTCACATGATAATTTGCTAATACCGTAGAAATTGATCTTAGCCATAAGCAACTGAACATTCAGAAAGTCAAAGGCTCGAGAGAAATCAATGAGTACCAGCACACTAGTCTTTCCTTCGTCAGAGGCTGCAAGACACGACAATCGTCAGTGACGTGTGCCCGTGCCGTGGGCGTACTGTACCTTCTGCGGAAGCCTGATTGTACTGATGGCAGTATATTCTCAGACTAAGTATTTAGTCAATTGCATATCAGCTACTCTCTCCAAAATTTTGGAGAGCACAGACAGGACGCTATTCGGTCGCAAATTCTTAAAACTGTCCATTGCAACTGTTTTTGGAATGGGCTTTACCCTAGCCAACTTCCACAGATACTGAAATACTTTCGAACGGATGTAATCATTTACGATGGCTGTTATTATTGGAAGGGTAATTGGCAATGTTATTCTCACCACGCTATTATCGTGTGATATCGTGTCCTGATGCGTCAGTATTAAGGCCAGAAATAATTTAATAGACTTCTTCTTCAGTACATGTGTTAATGTTAAATTCATTTCAATTAATTTACAAGAACGCCATTATTACATAATTTAGGTATATGGAAAGTATTTTTATAATTTTTCATACAAGTTTCATTATATATTTTAAGATTATTCCTGTAATTTATAAATAAGTATTGATGTGTTATAAAAGTAATCACCATTATAAGTATCACTTTATTTCAACAATATAAGTATTTATATAAATGTTTGATGGTGTGATCGTGAGTTCAAATCCTCGGCGAGTACCACTGAGTTTCAACTTAAGTGCGGATTTTTAAAAATTTCCACTAGGTCGGCGGTGAGGAAAAACATCGTGAGAAAAACCAGAAAAATAAAAAGTAAAATCTCCAGTGGCACAGGCCTCACCTGTGCCCTGTAGTGGAACTATATAGGCTGATACAAGTACAAGATATAAAATGTTATCTTTCCAGAAATGTTAAACAAAGTTTGACAGAACACCTTTAAGTAGGTAGGTATTCAACATGTTTTTTTAGTTCTGGTGTAAATTACGTGCTTGCTGTACTTTTAAAATAGTTTTTTTTAGTGAAATTGTTTATTTTGTTTATGAAAATAATAATCATATTATTTTTGAGACATTTGAGAATACCTAAATGGTGGTTTTTAAGTCAGTGGAAAACACCATAATAAATTACATTACAAGACATTCAAAATCAGCTTAGAATAAATAGGTAAATAAAAATAAACATAATGATCCGGATTAGGATACCCTCTGTCATGAGTCCAGAGTGGGGTTGTCGACTATCCAGCGAGAGACGGAACGTCCCGTTTCCAGAGCCCTGAATGAAAATAAATAAGATGTATGCGAGACGCTAGCTAATCGTCCCTTAATAGGATATTTTGAATTTGAATTCCAAACATTAAACAACATTAAGTCCAACATTATTAACGCCTTAAGGAGCTCATATGTGGTACCTTTATTGTTGTAACCATATGAAAGCAATAAATGTTAAGTCCAAACAACAGTATCAAATCTAGTTTGACAATCATTCCAATAGTGAAAAAAGAATTAGTCGAAGATGTCACTATACTACATTTAGACAGTTTGATATTTATCTACACAAATAAACCTTCCACTAATATAGGAACACAACATATCATTGGGTCCCGCTTTTTTCACCTGTCCCTTATTTGAATTGTCGATTTCTAACAAATCGATGTTTCAAAGTTGGCATCCCTAGTCCAGAGGCACAATCAAAAGTAAATACTATCTAAATCCCAAACAAATGTTTGTCTGTAAACAAATCTTTGTCAGGTTGAAAAAATCAAGGGACCTTTGACACGGTAAACAGGAGCACTACTACCAGGTGAGCTAAACGTTCCAATGACCGTTAGCACACTTGATAGTTCTTGTAAATGATCCAATGAATCATTAATTCATTATCATCATACTTGCACTCATCATAAAAACGCACAGCGATTTAAAATACATACCAATAGATAATCTCAGATGTTCTTGACATAAAATACAAATACAATGAAATACAAATGTAGAAAAATATACAATGAAAATCAATAAATATCATATTTCCCTCATTCTCAGAAAAATGTGAATATCTCAGAAACTAGACTCAGCAACTTTTTTCGCTTGGACGCCCACATCCTTCAAATCCTTTAATCCTTCTGATTAAAATGGATTATTATGAAGAATATAAGATCTGTTTTTACGCGTACCGTCACTTGCACCGTGCACTGGTGAGTTGCAAAAACAATAATGCAACTACGACATGATAGCATATAAGTAAACAGAATAAATTTTGTTTGTGATTAAGGGCACAGTAGACACTAAGCATGTTTCGAATAGCAAAAAAAAAAAACAATTCGCAAATGCGTCATTCGAGTAGGGTACATTACGAAAACGTTAGCCATCCGCCATACAATAATACATACATACAATCTCGTAATAGTGTACGCAATTAGAGGTACGGTAATTCATTCGGCTGTTTCCGAATTAGCCGATGGCCAATGTTTTTGTAATTTATCTCTATACTTACCTTACTACGCACGCACGCACTTGTAAAGTCAGTAATTTTTAGTTCAATTTAAAGTATGTAACTTCAATTAATTTCAAATAAACGTTTATTATTAAAGTATTTTTTTTCTTTCTATAGAAAATTTCTTTTACCTCATGTTGAACTTTAGTCGATTAGTATTAGAGTATTCGTTTAGAAAATTGCGAATACGAATACTTTTAAATTGGCGAGTATTCGAGCATTTAATAGAATTAATTTTAAAGTGCTTAGAGGTATAAGTTAGGATTAACTTACCGGGTAGAACGTTTAGAGATGAGGGTCCAGGTAAAGGATTTTCAAATTGCTGTTCGCTGTCTGATGATCTGTATAAAAAGAAAACATTTTTACCATACAAACCGCTTTAAGAACACTGTACCTACATTTTACTATGTAATAAATGTCATCTAATTCAATACTGAGTGATGAATTTATTTCTTTTGCAACCAGTCCTTTCAGTATCCATTTCCTGGACACGGGCCTCCTCATGCACATTGTCTCGTGCATATGGATGTAAGACCTTGAAACGCCACGCTGGCCAAGCGGGTTGACGAGTCCACTCCTTTAAAGGTGGTTCATAGTTCCTCGGGGCTTGTAGTAGCCGCTATGTTGTACCTAAGTCGCCTTTTACGACACCCACGGGAAGAGATGGCGTGATACTATTTATTCTATAGCCGGCCGACACCACATGCCATTATGTACTATATCTTTTATGGGGAGATAATAAAGTGTAAGATCATTAGTCTTTAAACTTTATAAAATTTATTTCTTGTTCACTATTTCGAATTTTACAAGTTTATGACACTTACTAACTAACTTCACCATATTTTGGATTATATGGGATATAACGAAATTTGTGAAAGTGAAGAGCGCATTTATTATCTGATTAAAATTATGCACAAAGACAGTTTCAGTCTACTCATATCTGGGTTAAATCAAATATTTTTTACATGATTCGTTTTTGAATTACATAGCAAACAAAAATGTAAGGATAATCCTAATGAAACAAATAAAAAATTGTCATATTAATTTATTATAAATTAGTACCCAGTAACAGTAACTAAATCAACACAAATCATTTGTAAAGAATATGGTATACCAATAAGTATATCAAGGTGTATATTTGATTTTGTTTACAATGATGGACCGGGTTCAATGTCCTCACGATACTGTTTCTACAATCTATTTTTTAGCAAAAGTGATAAGAACAAATTAAGGTTATTATTCTTTGTGTATTTAACCCATAACATACTTGCCCAATTTTAGGCAAGAAAATAGACCTATAATCAGAATTACTGGAGTATTTTTAGAGAGGACATAGCAGGGAGACAGGAAGAAGCAGGGACATGGTTTTCACTTAGATGCAAGCCGTGACTCATGATGAATTTTCACATGATAATACAGATGAAACCGATAAATCGTTTATATATCGCGAATGGGAGGTATCGTGTCATCCATACTTATTATCACTAATAATTTTCCCTTTCCCAATAATATACGATTAAGTACCTATGCAATTATTAGGTGATATCACTCACCCGTTAGGCAGTTTCTCATCAAATATTTTATCAATAAGATCCCGAACGAGGATGTCGACTCTGGGATTTCTATTGAACATAGTGCCACATTCACATCTGCATTTGTCCTTTACACATCTGAAACAGATTTTATTTTAAATGCACATTTAGTTGAAATGTAGTTGAAAATGCTGCAACTACTATTAGTATTTCTAATTATATAATTTTTGGCATAAGAAAGACGAACTATCTTCTTCGGAGTAAGCAGCTCTATCCTTTGCAAACAACAATGGATTAATTTGGATTAGTTTGTTTTGTCAACTTTCCTTTCTGAATAGGAGGATAGTTAATATTCAATGCCATGTGGTGTTGACAGGCTTAAGGATAGAACCGTGGGTATTTTCATATTTTCCCGTGGGTGTCGTAATAGGCGTCTAAGGCTACCACAAGGCTTAACAAAGTGGCTACCACAAGCCATGAGGAACAACATCACCTCTAAAAGAATGGACTTGTCAATCCAGTTGGTCAGCATGGTGTTTAAAGGCCATTGAACCCTCATGTACAAGAAAATGTGCATGAGGTAGCCCATGTCCAGCAGTGGATAGTAAAAGGGCAGGTTATGGTTCATTGGTAATACTCACGTTAGGCATCGAATATGTCCACATGGTCCAGACACTGGCTCCTCTGGGATGTTGTTGCAGGAGGCACAAGACATCTTGCGTCTCTGTATAGCCTTCCTGGTGCGCGCATACTTGATCATCTTGCAGGTAACCTGTTGCACGTAAGTGTGCGAGGGTACGATGGGTAAATACCGTAAGCACAGGAAGTACCATTTTCTCAATTGGCACCATTGCACAGGAGTCAATTCCACCACTGGCTGTAAAACAATTTCAATGAATGCTTCAATTGATACCATTGATTTTAAAGAGAAAATTAATAACAGTATTCTCTATTTCAAGTAACTGGATTCATTCAGACTGCTCAGTAATTATTAATTACAGCCTGCCCATCAAAATATTTCAGCCTACAGGCAAATGCTAAGCTAAGGTAAGGTACAATTTTAAGGTAAGGCTACAAAAAATAAGGTTACTATATTTTGCAGCCATTTCCTTCAGAATACTATTGGTGCTGCACAGAGTTCTGTGCAGAAAAATTTAAACCCTTCTGTGTCTGTAACAATACTGCAGTACTGGAGCAGCATAATCACCATTTTTGTGACTACCCTGACTACTAGTTATTTCATTAATACAGCCAGCTTAATCCCATATTACATTGATGACCATTGAATTCAATCATAATTATTGGCCTATTGAAGTAGGTATAAAGGCAAAGGTCAAGTTGATCTGTGTACGAGATATGTATAACTATATTGATTGGGCTTAAGAGTCACTGGTGGATTCTTCATTTTCGATAAAATGCGAATTTATCACTTATAAACAGAGGTTGGGGTTAGGCACGTAGTTAGTATTTTATCGAGGGTGGGGCAAAGCAAACTATTTTATGTAGGAGGGGGCAAAGCAAACTATTTTATGTAGGAGGGGGCAAAGCAAACAAATTTCTTATAATTTAAATAGGAGTAATGTAATGCAGAAAGTCTGTTAAGTATTTTTCCGTATGCCGTTCTAGCACCTCAACCATACATTTTGTCACAAAATGTTGTACCTATTTACAACTATGTCTATACTATAGTGTGCATTGGATATCGAAAATAGATAATTTTATATACCCACATTATTATGAGGCTTATAGGTTGTAGTGAGATAAAGAAAACTGAAATAGGTTCCAAAAAAATATTTGTGATTTATGATCTTAACAAAATAATGTTATTTATTAGTATTTATAAAAAATCTTATTAGATTAGCAATAAATATAATGTGTTCACACTTATGGTAGGATGCTTTTTAAAGATAAAGGGAATTTAAAATGACAACATAATATGTGCTCATGATAATGTCGAATTCTGTCAATTATTAAAGTACCTTGTAATTTTTTTTAACTATTTCACTATAATACTTGACTATAATCCATTGACTCCGGTTAGCGGTGGTGATAAGTTTTTGAGTGTGGGAGGGAAGTATATTATTGACAGCTACATATAAACAGTTTATGCGAAATATATAAATAAGGTTCTACAAAAATAGTGCATAATATTTTAATATGCCAATCAATAGATTAAAACTTTGCTTGTTTACCAGGTTTGCTGGTAGAAATCTCCTAAGGGGATAAACACGCCTTTTGTATATATTTTCTTTTGTAACTATTTTTTATCATTTGTGAGTACAATAAAGTACATAAATAAATGAACTATAACATATATTTAACTAGAAAATTAACATTAATTTAGTATTTTTTTTATTACATTAATAATAAATAATTGGTGATTAAACTCAGTTACATAGGGAAATAAACTTAGGTCCATAGCAAAAATAGATTTTCAATCTGTGCTACTCTAACAAATGTGAAAATATAGATATAATAAAAATACACAGTATAGCAACATTTTCTGTATTGTTTTGAGCATTCTCTTTTCAATTATTCTGTTTCTATATCAGAAATATTTATGAATTTAGCGGTGTCAGTTGCAGTTCCTGAAACACTTGGAGCAATAAAATTCAATGATATGATTCTTAGAGTTGAAATAAATAATCATGATATTTTTCAATATTTTCTGGTTTCAATGAATTTCTCATCTAATATCCATTTATATAAAGAAAAAGAACTTTCGACATCTACGGATGTCGAATCGCAATTTCTGTCCAACATTTTCTAGTTTTATTTGTGCACTATTACAGACATTCAACTCGAAACTACCCTCACCTAGTCGAATATTTCAGTTAACAATAAATTAGTTTTCTACATTGCAGTTAAGTGCTTTTTCAGTATTTCGAAAATTTCATAAATGTACATCAAGTTATTCTTTATGTTTTCACTACTTTTAATATCATTAGCTTTTGTTATTTTTATAATATCAAAACACTTTATTTCAGTTGACATGATTATTTCTACAACACATTGCTATAATACCACAGTTATTGACAAGGCTTCTTAAATATTTAACAAAGAAAGTAAGGATATTATTTCATAAAAATGTTTCACATAATTAAGGCTGGAGGTAGCTGTAAACTAAAATAGTTGTCTTTAAAAATCTTTATTCTGTTTGATGCTTTCAGAAATACTTCTTTTTAACAATAGACTTTATTCTGTTCGCCCTGAGAATGTACCAAATAAGACAAGCTCGCGCATATTATGGCGAGCATGTATGTTTCCACAGCAGGTACAGAATAGTTTGCAGTGAACACATTGATTCCTCTGAATATAACCATAGGGGCAGTGGTGTTACAATATTAATATGAGGCAAAATAAAGTCACACCACATAACAGGGAGAGTACTATGTTTATATTGTAATAGAAAACAATACACCTGGTCAGACAGGAATTACTAGTACTGTTGTAGTTGTTTAGTTGGTTGGCGCACTGTAGGCTGTTGCGCCCTCATCATGATGTTGGTCTAGTATTTGAGATGCCCCAGATATCAACAAAATATTTCAACACAGGCAGAATTTCTAAATCATGTAATTATAAGAGAGGATGACGAAGAATAAATGCTTTGACATAAAAATATAATGTTATTTTATTGGTCTTTGTCAACATATTTTATACCACACTAGAACTGCAAATAACTAATTTGTATTGTAAAATACTAGATTCTTCTAGAATAATCCTAATGCCTCTTAATAAAAATAATGTCTACATGAATCATACCTGTGTAGGTAGATGCCAAAATGGCAAAGTAAAGGGAAAATATAAGATATATATATATATATTTTAGACCATAAGGATCTGAGTGACAATAGGACATAACCTACAAAAATTTAAAACCTACTGAACATTGTTAACTGCAATCTTTTATTAACAAAATAAATGAGTTTGATCGATGGTAGGTAGAATTATTGGAGAAAAATACAAAATCTTAAACCTAAACATCTTGGAAACTATACACTTTTAGGCAGGGTATACGAGTGCAAAATAATCGTTACACTCCGTACTACCACCCCTTGAAAAGAACTGTTCTATTTACAAGTAACCGTGTATATGTATGTACCCCCAGATTACAAGAAAATGTAATCTACACAGATTCGATTTTCTTGTAATGAAGGTATTCTGAGAATGGCAAACAAATTATAGCCATCGCTAGAATTTTTGTTTCTGTGGGTACATATGTATTCATATATAGACCGCAGTCATAAAAAATCATTGAACGAAAATGTTCTCTAGTTAAATTCATTTTTCCGATTTTAAAGCTACCGCTAGAAATAAAAAAACAAATGACGGCTTTGAAAATTTAATGTCGGTTGAAAAAGTTCCTCCATTTATAATATTTGAAATTTGATTTTTTTATCGTATTGTACAGTAGGTAGTTCTAAGTACTTTTAGTTTCACCTATCGTATATATGTAGGCATTGCTAGAATTTTCGACAGCAAGAAAAACAAATGATCCTGCTTTTATAACTGTAGTTAATATATAAAAAGTAAACACCTACCATTTTCTTTCTCAGTCTCATTTTTCTTTTTAATACGGGAGGACGATTCATTTTATATCGCAATATCATATGCACTACACTTTAATGACACAGTACGGGTTGAGACGATGAAACTGTAGTAATTACCGGCACAAGATAAAACAATAAATGTATTATTTTTGTGTTGTTTAAAGAAACACTGTGAGAACAATACCTATTTCGTGAGTGAACGTGTAACGCAGACTAACGGCCAGTGGCAGTGTTGGAATCAAACTCTCAGAAAATTATTGTCTATGGAAATAGTATTTGACAAAAAATATAGTAAGTTTTCTTTTTGCATCGATTTTGACCTAGATTTTAAAACAAAGATGTTTTTGTAGCACAAATCGTAAATATATTCTTCTTGTGTTTTTGTTAAACTGTTTAAACTAGTAATTATTTTTTTTCAGACTAGTCAAATATCAATTAACACGTCAAACAAAACCGGTAATTATATCCGAAGAACAACACTTGCTCTAAATTTATTTCGAATGCAATCCAAATATTTCTTTTTCAAATATTTGAATATTCACTGGCGCTTAGTATTTGACTGAAGGTCAGTTTTTAACCGAATCCGAAGGTTCAATCATACAAATCTTATAACACTGAATAAAATGTATATACTTAAATACTTAACAATGTAAATTTTGCACTGTTATTTTGTTGTATGCTTTAAAGTGTTGATAATAATTCTAAATATATTACTTTAAATAAATAAATAACACTTTTCCAAAAATGATAAACTCGGTTTTATTCATATTAATTTAATGAAATGAAATAAAATAGTACAATAATATAGTATCAAACTAGGTTTTGAGCAATGCAATTTAGATAAAATAAATGGTATTATTTGGCAACAATAAAAAAATAAATCATAAGAAAATTAAATAGTAACAGTGTTAATTAATAGCGATACTATATTTATTTCGACGTGCCAGGAAATTATCATTGTCATAGTTTTAATCAATTTGATTTTTAGTAATATTATTATCATTCGCGCCAATAAAGAAAACCATATGAAAATGGCGGCTATATGGCAAAAAGTCGACAAAAAAAGTTGTCGAAAATAATTTACCTCTATAATTTTTTTACGGGTATATTATTTTGTGAAATAAATAATTTAAATCGTGTTAATGCAATAAATAAAATACTAAGTTTTGGATCGTACTAAAAATTTAATCATAGATATACTTTTTTGTAGGTACTAAAAGTTAATAAATAGATTTATAGGAGGCAAGATAGGGTAAAGAAAACAGTAAACAACTACTATTCTATCTTTATTTTTATATTGTATTTTTTGGTAATGTTGACAATTGCAAAGTACAACAGGTGATATTATCGCTAAAACAATCTCTTCCAGATAACCTTAGGGTATAGGAAAATTGTATAATGAAGAGGCAGATGGTGCAGAATAACATAATATAGTAGAAACATTTAAAATATACTGACATAAAATAGTTGAGAGTTGTAAACGTCATCCTATTCATAAACCACTTAGTCCTTCACCAGTGTCATCAGAATCGATTAGGGGTTCAACCTCCAAGGATTCATTCTCGTCGGAGCTGAATGACATTTGATTTTCGTCATCAGTGTCACTCGTCATTCCGACACTTATTATGAACTCATCTAATTCATCTTCTTTTGTCACATCACATATCCAATACTCCTGTTCAACCCTTTTTATATGGTTAATTTGTTTTTTCCAATATTCTGGTGTTATTGGTGCTATCGCTTGTTTAGTCAATTCCTCTATTATATTTTCATGTTGCTCAATTCCTATCTGCGATTCGTTGTTTTATTATGTTCCATATATGCTTATGGGATTGAGGTCGCAGTTCTAACGAGGTCATCTGACAACCTCATGCTATGCTCAAGCAGCAATTCGTCTACCACGTACCATTTCTCAGAAAGATCTTTTCTCATATATGGTACGTCTGCAGTTCTGATTTCGTCTAGGACACTTCTTATGGGATGTTATACTTTTCCATTCACTTTTGTATGTCTCCTTTACGGGTTGCAGTAGTAGGAGCTTTATCTAATTGCATACAATGATAGGATGCGTTGTCCGTGACTAGTATGCAATTGTTCGGCAGATTCGGAAACAGTTTTTCTTTAATATATTTAAAAAAATTACTGCCATGTATCTCGTCATGGTAATCTCCTTTCTTCAATACATCATGCCGGTGAGGCACCGGCGAGGTTTGTTTGGAAAATCCTTTTTTTAATTATAATGTACCTAACTATTGTCTGAATTCGAATAGTATGCATTGGAGACGTTTTCCTTAAGTCGACCTAATAAATACGCAAATCTGGAAAGGCTTTATAATGTAAAATATAATAGCGGTATGCAGAGCTACGTCCGTATGTGGTTGCGACAAAACCGCCACAACCATGTAATATTTGTGCAATGTAATCAGTATACCTGAGGGCTCCTTCAATAAGACCGTTTGTACTATATTAATTATGCACTATAGACATTGAGTTTGCAGATTAGAATACATACATATTTCTAACATTAGTCTTCAGTATGTCATGAAATAACCAGTCGTAAAGAGGTTTCTTCGTTGAAATATTAGTATTTAATATTGGCACAGAACTGTTATAATAGTATTATGATCACAATAAGACTAACACAACATTTAATTAGGCATTGGGTTTTATCCCATAATAAATAGCATCAACACATCTCAGCTGCGGTTATTTAAGTATCTATCGTACATATACGGAGTTGTTAAAAAAAAGAACATTGGCGCAACTGAACTGTTTCGTAAGTTATTTGCGACGGGTTACAGGCCAACGACACGCTCGGCTCCTTCTTACGTCACTGTGGTTCGACGCCGCACTTTGATATAATAATTTTATAGTAGGTAATTTAGGAAACATTTTGTACCATAATATAACTTCTTATAAGTCAATCCAACGTCAATCATCATGATATTGATCCAGTGATATATTATTGGTGTTAAGTAGGTACCTATATATGATTTCCAAGAAATATCGGATTTTTTAAATATACTCGTAATTCAGATAGGTATTTTTCGTTATCTTTGCCGTTTTCAGCACAGAAAACGTTTTGTTACTTAGAATGCTTGTTACTCTATATATCTCTGGTCTACATTTCAGTTGAGTTCGTAGATGAGCTAAACTGGTTTTTTATTTCCAAAATTAAGAGAAGTAAACTTCTACGAAAATCTTTAAAGTATTTCGACGTGACATATGAATCGATGTATCGCTGGATAGAGCACGTAAAACTACAAGCATAATCAATTACATATTTTTTTCTAAACCGTACGAGAAACACCTAAATATTCATTCCGAGTGGTTCCTATTTATTCTTCTAAAGACTGAGTAGGTATTTTACTCGTTATTTATTCTATCTAATTAGGGGAATTATATCGAATCAGCCATCAGGCAAATGTCCATTAAATCCGTAACAAAAGAAGGAATATTTAATAGTTTCGATGGGAGAGGAAAATATTACTTTGTATCTTTTTTACAAAACATACTAAAATAAGTCTTGAATTTGTTACGCCTCAAGGGTCAGATGGGACAGGAGGCGAATTTCGTATTACATTGGCATGATGATAGGCTCACAATGATCAACTCGAGCTAAGTATATCTCGGCGTATTGTCTGCGTAGATAGCGTTTAACGCCAAATAAAGACAACTCGCTATGAGCAGATTCTTACTTGAAAAACTGGACTGCATAGTTTGTAAGATTTGTTTATGGTTATTCCAAAATCTACCTAATTAGGTAGGTACCTACTTATTGGCTCTATTCTGCCAAATGGTACGTAATGTGCCATAGAACGCATTAAACCATCGTCTGGTGTATTGCAACGGTCTTATGCAAAGCTAAGTAAGCGGTATGGTTATGTAATATGGCCTAGTGGCACACTGACTCTGCTCGGCGCATGCTTCGCGTGCTCGGAACACCACCTACATTAACGCGTAAGTCGCCGTATCGTAATCGAAACTATTGCATCCGCTGATAACACATAAATAGTCAATATATGAAGTTGGAACTTTATTCCAATTGTTCTTACTTGTATTTTCTCAAGGTAAAATGTTTTCAAAGAAGTTGCTATTCGGTCAGAGGCGCGTGTTGAAATACGAATACAAATAAAAGTTAAACTGTATTGTTCCATTATTATGTAACGTAACATCTGTAATTGCGTTTCTAGAATTGAACTTTGTTCAGTTTTTTCTTATTACCTATATATGTAAGTTAATCCTTACTTATCGTTTTAGTACACACACACACAAACAACATAATATTATAATTCCTAGACACACGTTAAACGAAAATATGTCACAACTCACTTAACTTATACGTAGGTAGCTACTGTTATGATTTTTGTTTTACATGTGAGGTTATAGTGGAACATTCTAGAAATAATATTTTAAATACATAGAGATATAGGTACGTTACAAACCAGTTGGGAGAGCTTGGATTGTGTTATTATCTGAAATCTTTATATAAGTAGATATATAAAGGATCAACATTTGTCTGTCTATCTGTTTATTCGCCCTAATATCAGAATCTATTAGCATGATTTTTTCCGATTTTCGCTAGCGTATAAATACCTAGTTTATAATACTCAACAACACCCCTGTTTCATAATTATTTTTCCGTTAAGTGTTATATTGCTAGAAATTTCTGCCAAAAATATAAAATGCCGTCGTGTTGGTGCGGCTAGCAAAAGAAAGGTTTTAATTATTTTATACGAATACTTAGACAGACTAATCATGACAAGATCTTGACTTGTGATTATGACTTGAGTTATGTTATTATGACTTAATTTTTGTGTCATTCAAAACTCCATTACAGTCCGATTACTCATTGTCGTTGGTATGCTCATTGCTCGTTGATAGGTACTCAATGTCGAGTGGCTTGGTTGAGTTTGTTAAATGCTTTGCTTCAACGAACCCATACACGTGTAGGTGTAAGTTTGATGGATGACACGTGTTTATGGTATGCGTGTTGAAATGTATTTTCATTAGGCTTACACTATCTAACATTTTGTCGTTTAAAAGTAGCATAACCGCTGATTTGCGACATTAGGTGACGTACCAACCTATTTGCGGTTGGTTGTAATCGGAGACATTCGAAATTCAAAATTTCACTAATCATGAACTTATGCGTTCGAACAAAAACTAATTGTGATTGAACTACATCACCTAATACTGAAATATAGGTATTATTAGAAGCCATATTATATATACATTGATGGATGTAAATAAAGTTGGTACATTATTGTAAGATGTTCGAAAAATACTTAAATTTCTGAGAAATGATAACGTACGAGAAAAGAAACATTCATTTACAATTGATTTTGATCGTGGTGATTATTTTCCTTTCCTTTTTATTTTCAATATCATCAAACAATAACTATTAATTATTTTTTTTAAATAAAAAATAAGGTTTTTGTCTACGCCTAGATTGCTCTCACTTGTCTGTTGCTTTGTCTTACCGTTTTCGGTTTTGTTGTGTCAGTTGTCACACCGTCTTAATGATTTTAATGAATAACATTCGCAATTGTTTGTTTCAATTGGCGCACCCGTACAATTATTTCCACTGTGCGTAATCTACGAGTGCCCTTCAACAGGTTTGTGACCCAGCTATTCTGAAAGTACCTAGAAAATGAGCACAGATAGCAACGGTACAAAGAATAGAAAGTGCATGGCGCGGTAATTGTTTAATATTTTAACCTAAAGATATCAAAAATAAGGGCCAGAACTGATGCTATGTTTTCTGTAGGCATTTCGATTGAGAACCTCGACGGCGTGGCAATCTACCACATTTGAAAATTCCAGATGCGCATGGTTTTAATTATGGAAGGCCTTTGGGCATGGCAGTGATGAAACCCGAGATTAACGTATCCTTGCGTGCATTTGTTTATCAGTAAAGTCAGGGCCGGATAAAGGGCTGGGCAAGCTGAGGGATCGCCCAGGGCGCCAGGTGATGCGGGGTCGTCGCGTCCCAAGCGGAAATCTGATTTTTCATTATATGTGACATATACTCGTATAAATAAACTGAGTATGCTTGCAAAATACACATTTAAATTTCAGTGGTTAAAATATGTTCGATCTACGTTTTATTTATTTATTTATACGCACGATAAACGCTGCCCTTAAAGGGCATTGCAGATTTTCCGCCCAGGACTTGGTTCGGCCCTGAGTAAAGTTATTGTATATCCAGCACATTAGAATTGCTAAATCTGCAAAAGAGGCGTAGACCAAGTTGCAGGACACATTTGAAGATAAGGGCTTATATCGGCGAGTAGTTCTCGAAAACTTCATAAATCTAACTACTTAGACTACAACTCTATGAGTGAGTACATTGAAGGTCCACAGTTCAACAGTTGGCAGACATCAGATACAACAGAGGATAAGGAAGTGCCCGAATTATTGCTTAGAGGCCTACCAGAGGAGTTGAATGTCCTTGTATCTAGTCTTGAAATGGTCGACATATTAGAAACTCTGAAAAGTGAAGGAATACAAGCCCATCTACTACAGCAGGAGTAGTAGACGGGCTTAGTTACCCATTTGTGATATGGCATTTGTTACCAAGAGAGTGATATGCCACTATTATAAGAAGCCTGGAGATGTGAAAGCTAAGTGTTTTAAGTAAAAGTGTGATAATAAAGTTAACAAGTCGCAAACTAAAGAAAGAGATTTATTTGTGTCAGCATTTGCATCCTATGGTTTAATGGACTGGGTCATTGACTCGGGATGCCCATCTCACATGTGTAATAACAAAGATTTGTTTACTAGTATGAACAATAAATTTTCGAGTCAAATAATAGTTGCTAATAATGAAAAAATACAGTGTAATGTATAGGCTATTAAGGTATTATTAACTAGTAGTGTATAAATAAGAGAAAATGTGATGTTCCTGATATCTCACCAAATTTATTGTCTGTAAGTAGATTGACAGATAAGGGTTATAAAGTGACATTTAGTAAAAACAAATGTCAAATTTACGACAAAAATGGTCATAACAGCCAGCACATCTCATTTGAATGGAATGTATAAATTTGATCATATCTAATTCTTCTTTGTAGAGTAGTTTGTAGTAGTGTAATTCTAGTGAACTGCTGGAGGTTATGCAGATGAAGCAAAAAGCACATGCTGCTTGTAATGTCCTTGGGGATGTGTAGCATAAAAGATTGACATTTGAGCTTGCAAGGTATGTATGCACTTCATGATAACCTTGCTGAT
Source organism: Sesia apiformis (assembly GCA_914767545.1). Classification (NCBI taxonomy): domain Eukaryota; kingdom Metazoa; phylum Arthropoda; class Insecta; order Lepidoptera; family Sesiidae; genus Sesia; species Sesia apiformis. Next base: position 10,863,158 of record OU611947.1, on the reverse strand, counting down.
GGTGTAATATTTCACAATGATAAGGAATGTCCTGCTGAGGGATTGCATCTCGTGCATTAAGGGGAAGCAAACAGTGAAGTCTTTTCCCAAAGGTCAAGTACAGTGACCTCAATGACTGTTGGAATTAGTACACTCGTTTCCAGTCCCATCTCCGAGAGCAGCCGGGGAGGAGTGAGATATTAGGTAACATTTACAGATGACTACTCTCAGAAGACCTATGGTTACCTGATGAAGTATAAATATCCTCATTGTAAATATAAAATCTCTTATGTGCATTAATTAACTTTTTGTGTAAAGTGGTAAAAACTATCTTCTTCTTCTTCTTCTTCTTCTTCTCAGCCCTTGGACGTCCACTGCTGGACATAGGCCTCCCCCATTGTCCGCCATTTAGACCTATCGACAGCGACCTGCATCCAGCGGGTGCCCGCAACCTTTATGAGGTCGTCTGTCCATCTAGCAGATGGACGTCCTCGGCTTCGTCCGCCGGTACGTGGTCTCCATTCGAGAACCCGTCTGCCCCATCGGCCATCGGTTCTTCGAGCTATGTGCCCTGCCCACTGCCACTTCAGCTTGCTAACCCGAGAGGCTATGTCGGTGACTTTAGTTCGTCTACGGATCTCCTCATTCCTGATTCGATCACGTAGAGAAACCCCGAGCATAGCCCTCTCCATAGTTCGCTGTGCGACAGTGAGCTTATTTATGAGGCCCATAGTCAGAGACCACGTCTCGGTGCCGTAGGTCATCACTGGCAACACACACTGGTCGAAGACCTTCGTCTTCAAGCACTGAGGTATTTTGGACGAGAAGACGCTGCGTAGCTTCCCGAACGCTGCCCAGCCGAGTTGGATTCGTCGATTGACCTCTTTCTCGAAGTTGGACCTACCTAGTTGGACCGTTTGGCCTAGGTAGACGTACTCGTCAACAACTTCGAGAATCGAGCTCCCGACTGAAACTGGGGTGGGCACGACATGGACATTCGACATGATTTTCGTCTTGTCCATGTTCATTTTAAGGCCCACCTGTTGGGAAACTCGATTGAGGTCTCCGAGCATTGTGCTAAGATCCTCCAGCGATTCTGCCATGACCACGATATCGTCGGCAAATCGAAGGTGAGTGATGCATTCGCCATCAACGTTGATGCCGAGTCCTTTCCATTCCAGGAGCTTGAAGGCGTCTTCTATCGCATTGGTGAAGAGCTTCGGAGAGATGACATCTCCTTGTCTCACACCCCTCTGCAATGGAATCGGCTCCGTGCTCCCTTCCTGTACTCGGACTGACATGGTGGCGTTGTTATACAAACACTTCAACACTTCAATATACCGATAGTCAATATGGCACCGCTGGAGGGACTGTAGCACTGCCCAAGTCTCGATCGAATCAAAGTCTTTCTCATAGTCCACAAACGCTAAGCATAATGGCAAGTTATACTCCTCGGTCTTCTGTATAACTTGCCGCAGCGTATGGATGTGGTCTATGGTACTATAGCCTTTTCGGAAACCGGCTTGTTCGGGAGGCTGGAAGTCATCAAACCTGCGCTCGAGACGATTCGTGACAACCCTCGAAAACAGCTTATAAACATGGCTCAGAAGCGAGATGGGCCTATAGTTCTTCAACAAGGTCTTGTCGCCTTTCTTGAAGAAGAGCACCACCACGCTTCTGTTCCATGCCTCCGGCGTAATACCTTCGAGCAAGACGGAATTAAAGAGCTTCTGAAGGACTTTCAGTACCGGTGTTCCACCCGCTTTCAGAAGCTCTGAAGTGATTCCGTCTTCACCCGGCGCCTTGTTGTTTCTAAGCTGTTTGAGGGCCATCCTAATCTCGTACAGGCTGATGTCCGGGATGTCTTCGGTATAGTGTCGGGTCAACTTGGCTCTTGGGTCTTTGGCCAAGTTGCCAACAGGTTTAGCGACCGAGGTATACAACTGTCCATAGAACTTCTCGATCTCCCTCAGTACCTCTTGTTTGTCGGAAGTGACACTGCCGTCCTATCTACTGAACTAAAAACTAAAACTATCTACTGAAACAAAATGTATGAAACTTTTTAATTTTGAGTAGTCAGTCTAGAAATTACAAATTAATGATAATGTAAATTATTTAATTAGATGTAGTAGATTCATAAAAATAAATGATAATATTCCTGCACATAAGAGATTTTATTGGGTAGAAAAATAGTATTTACATGATAAAAAAAATATTTTATTTATAATAAGCCTTTTTATTTAGTGCAATCATATATGTACTACAAAAATCAAGTTATATAATTGCAAAATTATTGAGTTGTAACAGTATAAAGTTCCTGGATTAAATGAAATCGAATTGTATAAATAATTGATGATAATCTTTGTCAATGACTACTTTAGGTCCTGCAAGTGTTTAAATTTACTCTATGATTTTTAGTGGCTCTGTATATAAACATTTCGGCAACAGTCTCCCACGATGAGCAGCTCTGCATTGTGGCAGTGTAGTCCAATCATCATTGTGTTGCAACTTTCTGGCAATTGTAATTGAGAAAGAAAGCAAAGAGAACAAATTTTACATTATAAGCGTTTCTTGGGCGAGCTTGCTGCACACGAGCTATGTAGTTACTAGGTGTGTAAATCATAGGTTTAATATATTGTTCAATGGTTGAATGAACACTGTCCACTTCCATCATGGTGTGTCCCTTTTCTAAATATCTGTACAATAATAATTTGTGTGCTTTGAGATATATCACTTAGAGCACTTGACAAAATTCAGTTTCAGTTTTGGTGTCCACACCCATCAGAAATAACAATAACACACTCCGTTTCAGTTGGCTAATTTTTTATGTAGTTGATCAGGAATGTCATTGGATGTCATCAACTTCATGTCAAAAGTAAATTGTTACTTTTTTTGTACTGCAGTTCTGCAACCCCCTATAGCGTCTTTATTGGCTTGACGTGCTTCATTCTTTTTAAGAATATGGTCATAATATTCTTCTTGTGATATATTACCTGCCTTTAAGCTGCAACAAGTATCACACTGATCTTTATATGGATGATGAATTGCTGTTTTCCCACTTCAAGATTTTTAGAAAAGTCTGTCTACTTGCTGCTTCATCAGTGATCGCGTCGCGGCGTTTACGTGCAGACGTGTTTTTTGTTTACGTGTTTGTGGCTCTTATTTTCTTACGGTTTCTTGCTAGTATATACTCTCAAGGGTGTTATACGTCAATATAATGACCTTCTATTTGATACCTATTTGTAGAAATCTGGATTGATAAGTGATTAACTTGAGTTTTCGTAAATTTTAATAGGAAATAGCACTTTTTCTCAATATACCCTACACTCTGATTATGAGTGATTCGTGTAAGGAGGTGAATGTGGAGCCGGAATATCTTGCTGGGATGTCCCCTGGAGGAGTCCAGAGGGTTATTTTGGGCACACCCTCACAGATCGAGAATGAACAACGTGAGTTAGAGTGGGATGATGGTGATATAGAGAGCGAGAATAAAGTCGAACGTAACGCGGGGCCGTGTTACAAGAGGCCGCTGGAGGAGGGCAGTGATGAGGATGATGGCTTTACTGTAGTAACTGTCCGTAAGCGTATGAATTTACGTGGTTCGCCCACTGTTGTTAGTTCACCAAATACGACAGAGGACACCTATGAGATTTCTGTAACCTCCAAAGAGGCCCTCCACAAGCAGTTAGGATTTGCAAAGAAATTAAAAACATATAATGTCTAAGGCATTCTAAGAGTCACCTATAAGAGTCCATTCAAAATATTAATCCGATTTAAACCGATCAGTGACGCAGATAACTTTTTAAAGTGCGACATAGCATAGAAATATGAGTGGAATTGTAGAAAAACTAATGAGGTTTAATTTTCCTATGGTATAGTAAGGGATATAGATATTGATACCGAAGAAAAAGACCTAAAAGAGATTTTTTGAATGTGATACGGAGATTTTAACAGTTAAAAGATTAAATAAAAAAGAAACGGAGGGAAAGTGGATTAAAAGTGAGACTATACGTATTTGTTTTCAAAGCTCGGTTCTGCATTCTTATATTAAAGCATATGAATGTTGTATGGCTGTAGATTCTTATATGTATACAATAACACAATGCTCCAAATGCTGGCGATTCGGACATGTTAACCACTTTTGTCCGTCTAAGTCACAAATATGTCCAAAATGTGGCGAGAAGCACAAAAACTGTGATACCAAGAGCTTCAAATGTGTTAACTGAAAGGGGAATCGCTTATCCCTAATGAAGAGCGTGTGCCCAGCATTCCAGAGGGAGAAATCTATACCTATTTATATGGGTCAAAATAATTGCTTTTACAAAGTTGCTTGGAACAATCTCAATGAACAGAAAAGAGTTAAAGATGTTTTATTTAGAAAAAAACAGGCTAGGGAGACTATGTTACTGAACTCGAGTCGATCGGTCGTTTCATCTGGTGAAACTTCCAGACCTTCTTACAAGAATGTTTGTGCGGGTACCTCTGCTAGAATAAGTAGGGCAGAAGCAGAGTCAGAGGTAGAAGAAAGACCAATAACGCTCAATCCAAATACAAAAAATAACCCTAACAGAAAAGCAGGTAAATCGAAGAAAGGGCTGAATCACAATATCTCGGAAAATTATTCTGATACAGATGATATCTTACCTTTGTCAGAAGTACCTCAACAACCCAATAAGAGTAGAAGGGAAAGAAAGGGTATAATACAGAGATTTTTAGACAAAATAAAAGAATATTTTCTTAGGTTTTCGCGATTACTATACATAGCAATTAAACAACTTTAACGGTTTAAATCGCGTATATTTGACATTATTTATATCGTCCACTGCAAAGTGTTCGAAACGTCGGGATAAAAAACGGGTTTAAACCGTTTAATTGCGATGGATTGAATCTCAATGATGTGGTTGATTTTGATGTCACCCCGTGACCACGTCCACTGCAAAGTGTTCGAAACGTCGGGATATAAATAATGTCAAATATACGCGATTTAAACCGTTAAAGTTAAAATAAAAGAAATTTTATCTTTAGAAATTGAGTTTAAAATTAAAATCAAGATGTTTATTGAATTTATTTGGAATGAAGTAAGCAGTTTTCTACAGAATTACATTACAATTGAGATGTTGCTTAAACTTATTGGAATGAACCTTAATGGATAGTAACAAAATCAAAATTAATTACATTACTATATTCCAATGGAATGCTAATAGTTTAAAACCTAACGCACGCAACTTTGATCTACTATTACTTCAAGATAAAGTGCATAGGGCGTTTGTGAGTAAAACTTGGCTTTCAGAGCAGACCACCCTGAAGTTTAGTGGCTATAACATAGTTAGAGCAGATAGAGATGATTCTTACGGGGCTTATGCGCTATCATACTGTATTGTTTTATTTTCTTTGTATATATTAAATAAAACTCAGTTAACCATTACACAAGCTTGGTTTATTACTGGCCATAGATTATAAACATTTTTACCACAGACTACTAACATATCTCAAATCTACTAAATCTTCCCTTTTATAAGAGATAAGTGTATCAGTACCAAACGGGCTGTATTAACTTACATAATATACAATGTTGTTTAAAGAAAAGAACACAACTACATAATAGTAGAGAAATTAACATTAATTAGTCTCTGACATAATCATGAAGATGAGAAGGAAGTCCAATATCTCTATTAGACCTCCTTGGTGTGTTTGGCCGATCAACAGATTGAGCTTCAGATTCAGTACCAGGTGAGTGTAGGGTGATCACTTGAGACCACGCTGGTTGTGTGTTCATTGAGCAATCTGTTGCTTTATCCCTGCATTTATTTAATTTAATGAACCATGTGTTTCTTGTCTTTAAGTTACCAAAACTGTCTTTTATAATAACTGAACGGGGGTTGTCAGTATTTCTGAATACTGTAGCTGGTTTCCATATTTTACTGTGTTCATTTTCTTTGTATAAGATAGATTGCCCCTCTTTAAATGTGTCATTTCTATATTTTGAATGTTGATCATAATATGTTTTGTTTTTTAATGCATTCTCAATTAACATTTTTTTTTATTCCTGAATATATTTTTGGTTCTAACAAAACTCTATTTACAGGAAGTTTAGTGCAGCATAATCTATTTAACAATAGTTGTGATGGTGATATATCCATACCTACTACAGGGGTGTTTCTATATTCCAATAAAAATATTTGCAGGTCAGTGTTTGTTTCATTGGATTTTTTCAAAAAGTTTTTGCAAATTGCAACTGCCCTTTCAGCAGCACCATTACTTTGGTGATAATGAGGACTTGAAAAAATAGTTTTAAAATTCCATTGTTTACTGAATTCTGGAAAAACTAATGAATTAAATGGAACGTTGTCAGAATATAATATCTCAGGAACACCATGAGTTGCAAAAATGGTTTTTAAAATTGTAACTGTAGCTTCAGCTGTTTTACTGGTTAATTTGTGTAGTTCTATCCATTTAGAATAGTAATCAACTAAAGTGAGGTAATCACAACTGCCATACTGAAGTATATCTATGGAAACATACTGGAATGGCAATTCAGGTTGTTCCCTAATAATCATAGGTTCTTATACATTATTGTTGGAATATTTAGAACAGACAATACATTCTGAAATGAGCCTATTTATATCAGAACCCATATTTTGCCAAAAAAATTATGTTTTTGCCCGTGCTTTAGTCTTAGTCATGCTAAAATGGCATTCATGGATTTTGCCCAGTATAAAATCTTGTAATGACTTGGGAATGTAAAGTCTATTGTTAATGAAAATAAGGTTATCTTCAAAACAAATTGTCTCTTTTAGATTATAATAGTATTTTAATTCTGTGGGTACCTTATCAGTTGTTGATGGCCAACCATTTCTAAAAAAAGTAATCAATTTTATTGCTATTGGGTCTTTGCATGTTTCTTGTCTAATCCGAGACAACATGTCATTTGACACATTAACACTGTGCACTATTTTATTAAGGTCATTGTCACACTCTTGACTAGCTGTGGAGCATGCACGACTCAAAGGATCAGCAATGTGCATTTGAGTGCCTGGAACGTGTTGTAAGGTGATATCATATTTACTTAGTTTCAATTTTATTCTCTGTAGCCGAGTCGATGGGATATCATATCACATAAGTCCTTTTTTCCTTTACTAATGATGCTTAGACTCTCCAGTCTTAATAATTCTTCTTGCAATTTCGGTCTTAATTTTAAAGGAACCCTATATGGGCATTTTGACGTTGGAATTGTATCCTTTTTCAATTTAATATTATATGGTTTACTAAACTTACCAATACCAGTAAATAAATCCGCATTATTACTAGTTAAGTCCTCTTTGCGTCGACTCTCAGTAACCATAGATCACACTTAACTAAATTTAAACGCACACATGCACCACGACACAAAATAGGCATTGATTTTTTATTTCCTGCTATGCAGAAAGTTTCTGTGTATGTCTTGTCATTTACGCTTATGTTTATTTTTGCCAATCCTTTAATTGGAGTCTTGAATCCATTCCAACTTTCCAATGTAGCCGATGTTTCTGACAGTGTAATAGGGTGGACCGCTGTTATTTCATCAAATAAATGCTCAGGAAGGATGCTGACATCTGCTCCGGGGTCCAATTTGAAGCTGACTGTATTGTTTCCAGGTAATATCACATTTTGATACCAGGCCACTGAGTCAACTGTCAAAATAGAAGTGATAAGTTCAATGTATATATCATAATCCTCTTTCAGAGTCACCTCATTTGAATAATTACCACTACTGCGACACATCTTTGCATAGTGGTTTTTTCTATTGCATTTCATACATGTTTTATTAAAAGCTGGACACTGACCATATTGGTGAATAAGTCCGCAGTTTGAGCAGCTCCTGTTATTTTTCGTATCATTATTCCTTTGTTTATTTTTTTGAATTGCTATGGCATCCACTTCTTTCCCTTGTATTTCTTTAACATGTGAATTAGTGATCTCAGTCACTCTGAGGGTTGAGATAACTTTGTCAAGGGGTGGGTTTCCTAATTTTATTAATTTTTTTTGGCACTCAGTATCAATCGCTCCGAATACTAATCTATCACGTAGGATTTCGTCTTTGTTCTTGTTAAAATTACAATCATTACATAGCTGTTTTACATCTGTCAAATAAGAGTCGAACTTTTCTCCCTCCTTTTGACTTCGTGTGTAAAATAAATATCGACAGTGCAGGACATTTTTCTTTGGGTTGCAGTAAGTATCGAACAAGTTTGTGACATCTTTTAATGTGTTTGCGTCCTCCACTTCAAGTGTATTATACACATTTAGGGCTTCTTCCTCTACAAGACTGAGAAAGATGGCGATCTTCCTTGCTTCGGATGCGTTGGATAGATTCGCCGCTTCTAGATAAATCTCAAAGGATTGTTTAATTTTTTTGAAGTTTTCACTTATGTTGCCCACTAAGGACAGTTTCGCCGGTAAATTGTATCCCGTAGCCATGACTGCGCTATGTATTGTTTTATTTTCTTTGTATATATTAGGGGTTAAAGTATGAAATTGCCGATTTGTACTGAAAAATTAAAACTCGTTTTTTTCTAAAATGTAACATATTTATTTAATCAAAATATTTACCCTCATTATCTATACATTGTTGCCATCTTGATCATCCCAACAAATAAGTTTTACCACATGATGGGTATTAACCATGACCACTGTGCGATGACTGTCAAAAGACCGATGACCTTTTCCATTTAGTGTTGGAATGTGTGCGGAATTCAGATATGAGAATAGGAGTTCTTGGGAGCTCGGGTTCTTTGCGCAATGGAGAAATCAATTGCTGGCTAGCAGAGCCTCTTTCTAGTAAAGCCTTAAGTTTATACCAGTTTATTGATCGTTCCCTTGAATAAGGGAAAGGAGTACCCATGAGGCTGGCATGATCACCCAGGGTGTTCAAAGCCTCGTCAAAAAGATGAAAAAAAAATACTTGCAGCTTGATAACTGTTCATTACACCACTCAACGTAAACCTCGTGCATGTGTTTTTCTGATCTAAAGGTTGACTCTACATACAGCCTTTTAGTACTTGCCCAGCAATAATGACTGGCTACTTTAGAAATCAAATCAATCCAAGATTTCACTGTCTTTGTCAGGTGTGTATATTTTGGTTTTGGTCCTGATGTACTTGATCCTTTGTGTTATGAGCGGTTGAATCTTCAATAGTAGTATCTTCAACAATATTGTCTGATTCTATCTTCCAGCATCTAAAACTGTCTTCACCTATACAAAATGTATTAAGAAAGAATAATCTGCATACCCTTGTAAATTTTTCATCATTTTTGCTCTATTAAATATCTGTGATATTCTGATCTTTACGACGACGACGGTGGATGCATCAACACTTCCCAGTCAAGATCTCTCAATTTTTGCTGAGTGCCTAAAGATGTGTGTGGTCTTGCTTTATCCATTTCTCGTCACCCATGATCAATCGTTTAAAAAATGGTTCGGTTTCGTTTCATTTTAACAGAGAATCACAAATGGAAACGGTTTATGAAGTTTCTTTCCGTAAGATCATGTGGCACCCAAATATCGAGCTTTTTCTGGTGCCCAGACTTTCAAATGACTCAAAACCGTTTTGTGATCAATACCCAATTCTTCAGCAATGTCATAGTTAACTAAAATGTGTCGATCTTGTTCCACTTTTTCACAGATAACATTGACTTAATCTGTAACTGATACCGCATTAGATCCATAAACGGCACCAATTTTTTTGGCGGCTTTGGTCGCATTTTTGCCTTTATTGTAATACGATTTCGAATTTCTTCGAATATAAATGTAGCTATTTTCTTCATTACTTTAACTCATTTTCACAGACTGGAAAACAATGGAAAAATGTCTGAAAATAGTTATATTTAATTTTTTTTTTTAGAATGTCACCTTTTAATGGTATAACAACCAACCAGGTACAAATAGTACAACCAAAAAGATTTGTTTACAACTTCATAGGTACAAAATACTAAAAGACTTTCTTCCTGACCTATTACAAACAGACTTCTAGCTCGTTTTGGTATGTTGGACACTAAGGGCGTATCTACACCAATGTCTATTAATAACAAATTTGAAGTGCCAAACAAAAATTATTCCACAGAATGTAATCACAAATTTAGAGAATTGTTAGGATGTCTTATGTATCTAAGTGTGTGCACTAGGCCTGATATATCGTTTTGTCACAGACAATTGACTCACTTTAACAATAATTTCAGTAAAAGTCATTGGATTGCTGCCAAAAGGATCGATTATTCGATATTTTATTTCTACAATGAACCATCGTTTAGTTTTTACTAAATGTAATAATTTTGATTTTCAAGCATAATTAGATGCGGACTGGGCAAATGATCCCCATGATAGAAAACATATATTGATTTTGTAACAAAATTAGGAATCAATAATGTAAACTGGGAATGTAAAGAGCAAAGATGTGTCACACTCAAGCAGAATATTTAACCATTATCGACACATGTAAAGATATATTGTTTATTAATAACTTTTGGAATGAAATTACTTATTTAAAATTAAAACCAATAATAGATTTATGTATCGTAAAAATTGAATGATATTTTTTTGTAATTTGTAATTGTAATTGTTTTTTTGTAATTGTAATTGTTAGAGACTCTCTAATAGAGAGTCCCAGTTATATAGTGTAAGGGGAAGTGTTGAAATGTCCTTTCATTATGCCTACCTAGGACGCACTGAAAGTTTTGCGTACCTGGCCAACCACAAATATCTGAATATGGAATTTGGTAAAATAAAAAAATACAGGTTTTAAAAAATAGAACACAATTTAAATTTATGGGAAATTGTTATTCAGTTGTTTTCAATATCAATTTGAAATTGAGAAGTCTCATTCAAAATGGAATTGGAGCGAAAAGATTTTCGAGCCATGATTTTTTACGATTTTAAATGTTCATTAAATGCGAATGCGTGTTGTTCTCGACTTCAAAGTGCTTTTGGTCTTGAAGCACCACATGTGAGCACCGTGAGACGTTGGTACGATGAGTTCAAACGAGGGTGTGTTTCACTCAGGGACGAGATTCGGGAAGGCCGTCCATCAACGGCAGTCACCGAAGAGAACGTGGCTACCATCAAGCATCTGATTGAGGAGAACCGACGTATCACTTACGAGGAAATTAGGCGTCAACTGGGGATCGGTATGAGTCAAATTGAAAAGATCCTGCATGAACATCTAAGGGTCAGGAAGGTTTGTTGTCGATGGATCCCTCGTGAACTCACTAAGAGCAAAAGCGGGCGCGTGTGGTCTGGTGCCAGGATATGCTCCGAAAATTCAACAACGGAAGTTCAAATTCCTTCTATAATATCGTGACCGGTGACGAATCTTGGATCTATTGCTATGAGCCAAAAAGAAAGCAATAATCTTGCGAATGGGTCTTCGAAGGAGAGAACATTCCAACCAAATCTCGACAGACGAAAAGCACGTAAATGACATGCCCTCCGATGAGTGGGCCTCCTGCTTCCAGAAGTGGTTCGAGCGTATGAAAAAGTGTGTCAAACTCAAGGGTGAATACTTCGAGAAACAATAAACATCTTACTTGTACAATAAACCATTTTTTATTCTAGTTACGCAAAACTTTCAGTGTGCCCCACGTACCTACACTATGCAACTGTTTATGGCTTAAAGTCAGCGTAATTATTCTTTTTTTCTAAAAAAAGAAGATTAGTTTTTGTCTATGCCTACATTGCTCTCCCTTGTCTGTTGCCTTGTCTTTCTGTTTCCACGTTTGTTGTGTCACACCATCTTTATTGTGAGCATTCAGAATGCTTTTATGTAATCCAATTTTATCTCAAATGTTTGACGTATTTTTTTGTGAACTATTTAATTAATAAATAGCATTCGCAATTGGTTGTTTCAATTACCGCACCCGCACAATTATTTCCACTACGCGTGATCCACGAGGGCCCTTCAACAATGCGCACATGTATCATGGGAAGTTCCATCAGCGCAGCACTAAATCATTTTAATAAATTCTATTCTACGCCCTAAATCCACCTTTATTTAGGTACTGGTAGACCTTTTGCTCTTTACCTCCATTAATATAAAATAACGTTTTACTCCTCATTATATACATAAGCGTCATAGTGTTGCCTTAGTTCCACAAAATATGTCTTGGTATGTCGAGCGAACACTATTTTTATCAGTTCTGGCCATGAACGGATGGCAGTGCCCACTTATGGTTAGTCAAATTCAGTAAAGAGAGAAAAGTTGTTCGATCGTGATGGGTTAGTGTCGACATTGCCCCGTTATTGCTCTCAAACCCTAATGACGTTTTCTGTAACTAATAATAATTATACCGTAAAATGATATGTCAATGTTTGTATATATCATGGACCAAGTGATTCATAATGCGCGGCCAATATGAAAAATGACCGGACAACATAATAACTAGAAATATTACTCTGACCCGCCATTGTTAGGCGGTGTAATTAAAATATATTTTTTTCTGTTTATAAAATTATTTTATTTGGTATTTAATAATAATAATTGAGCTATATGGTCAATGTACGATATTGGCTTTGAATTGAGACAACTCTCTATTTGCGCCAGTACTGTAGTCATCTCCTCGAAGGTTAGTGTTGAATTACCGACCACTTTTCTTAAATGAAACTTGCAAGACCTGACTCCAGCCTCCCATAATCCCCCGAAATTTGGTGCGTGAGGAGGTATGAAATGCCACTGTGTTCCTTTAGTAGCGAGCCAGTCTGATATTTCCGGCAAAACCCTGAATTTTTCCTCATCAAATAATATTTTTAACTCACGTGCCGCGCCGACAAAATTCGTACCATTATCACTGTACAAGTCGCTACAGTGACCTCGTCGCGCCACAAAACATTTAAAGGCAGCCAGGAAACCCTCGGATGTCAAATCGCTGACTGCTTCTATTATGGCACGTGTGGCCATGCATACAAATATACAAATGTATCCCTTGTACGATTTGTTTCCACGACCTTTGAACTCTCGTATATTGATAGGGCCCTCATAATCCACGCCTGTACGTAAGAACGCTCTACTAACCGTGACTCTGGCTGAAGGAAGCTGCCCTATCAATTGCGATTTATTGGCCGATGCATATCTTATACATGTGACGCAATTAACACGTAATTTAACAAGCCCTTTGAGCCCTATTATCCAATACTTTGATCGAATGAAGTTTATCATTAACTGACATCCACCATGTAGAGTATTCTTATGAGCATCCCTTATTACAAGCTGGGTTATGAAAGATGTCTTCGACAAAATTATTGGATGCTTTTGATCATTGTCCATTTTAGCAAAGTGAAGCCGCCCACCAACGCGAAGCAGACCCAACTCGGCTAGATAAGGATTTACCGTGGTAAGTACACTCTTATTTTTTATTTTTCTGCTTTGTTTGATGTCTTTTATTTCTTCGCTAAAAGCTTTCTCTTGACATTTCCGTATCATGATGACTAATGCATCTTGTATTTCCTTTTTCAAGAGTACATATGTCCCTTTTTATTTTCTTTCTTGATTCTACGGCACTATGTAACTACGCGCAGTAACCTTTCCAACGACGAGAACTTCGACCACGTGTCATCATCCTCATGTTCATTTACGGCAGCAACGTGAGTACCAACCCTTTCTTCCAATTTAGTGTTTACAGGTTTAGAACTTTTATAATCGATGACCTCAGTTTTAGCCATGCAGGACCGTTTAACCATAACTCATTATTGACTAACTCCTGAGGTGTTATCCCTCGTGATGCACAGTCAGCTGGATTGCATCCCGACCGAACATGAGACCATTGACTGCGATCAGTGGCTGTTAAAATCTCCGAAACTCTGTTTCCAATAAACGTTTTCCATTTTCTTGGATGGCTGCTTAACTAAGCCAGCACTACTTCTGAATCAGTCCAAGCACGTTTACGGCCCGCCTAAGACCTTGGAAACTTCTATCAACAACCTTGCCAACAAAACCGCCCCGCTCAACTCCAATCGAGGTACTGTCCGCGCACGAGCTCCGAGGACGCGCGGTATGAGGAGCGGAGGGGACTCATACCGCTCTTCAGTCCTCGCCTCACCACCGCACGCTCCTCGGTCATAGTGCTGCTTACCACGCTGAGACCAGCTTATGTTCCGTTATCGACCTTTGCGCGTTATTACCTGTTATATTTTTGTTTTATATTGTTATTGCTGTTGTTTTATTACTTTCATTGTTTAAATACAACAATATGGATAGCGGGGAAGGTATAAGTGGTAGAGTGGAAAGAAAGAAATCGTTTGCTATACATCGACAAGCACGTGAAATGTCTAAACGCGTTATTAATTTCATATCAAATAAACAGGAGAATTGCCCCCAAAATCAAGCACAAAACAAGCAATGTTAGACTGGCTCTCTTATAATAAAATTCAGGGCGACTCGAGTATGAGAAAAATTGAATTTTACAGTTTAATTGAAAAGCACAAGGCTCCAGAAAAAATATTTAAAATTGATGAGCTCATGGGGAGGCCTATGTCCAGCAGTGGACGTCCAAGGGCTGAGATGACGAGCTCATAAAATGTCACGGCCACGATGTAATTCGTTTGCCGCCATACATGCGTGACGTGAACCCCATCGAGTTAGCATGGGCTAAAGTTAAAAGGATTGTCAGGGAGCATAATGTCTCATCTGATCTGTCATTAAGCAGTCTTAAAGATGTTACCGAGTTGGCTTTAAATCAAGTCACAGAAGAAGATTGGTGTGGTGACGATGATCATGTCTCAGCATTGGAGGAGGAGTAATGGCAAAAAGATGGGCGAATGGAAGATGCCATTGATCAATTTATTATTGAAGTTGTAGAAGACAGCGACATTGACCTATCAGATTCGTCCATATCGATAATTTATAATTCAGATAGTGAATATTAAATGTACCTACCTTACACCACTTAATAATTATTTTTTTTTATCCTATCAAAAATACTATTTCTACCTACCATCAATAAATTTATTGACTTTAGAACATCATTAGCCTCTAACGTCAAAATTACTCAGGCGTCCTCAGAGCTCGCGCGCGGACAGTATAACTAGTCTGGCCATAAATACTGTTACATAAAAACTTTTCTTTTTTTTTTGAAATTTTTAATTATTTTGAATTTGGAACGCGTTTATTATTTTTAAAAGTTCTTTCGATTTCGCGCCATTTCACATATTTTTTCGTGTTCATTACTAAATTACAATATGTAATGGGGTGTTAAAGAAAATAGGATTGCGGTGATCGCTTTGCACAAAGTGGGTATGGAGCCGTCGGTCATATTCCAGACACTTCAAAAGCTTGGTATCAGCCGTATGTTCGTATATCGTACTATCAACAGATACAACAACACTTCCTCTGTCGAAGACCATAAAAGATCGGGGCGGCCGCGTACTGTTAGAACTACAAAGGCTGTTAATGCTGTTAAAGCCAGAATTCGTCGAAATCCCATTAGGAAGCAAAAAATCTTATCGCGAGAAATGAAGATTCCCGCTAGGACTCTGTCGCGTATTATAAAACAAGACCTGAAGCTCGGTGCTTATCGTCGATATACAGGACATGCCCTAAATCAATCTTTACAATTAAAGAGAGTGGATCGATCAAAACGCCTTCTGTCGCGATACGCAGGTGAAGGGCACAGAAATATCCTCTTTTCCGATGAAAAAATTTTCACGATTGAAGAGCACTACAATAAGCAAAATGATAAAGTGTACGCTCACAGTTCTAAAGAAGCTGCTCAAGTGGTCGGAAAGGTACAACGTGGTCATCATCCTGCGTCAGTGATGGTTTGGTGGGGCGTGTCTTATCAAGGCGTCACAAAGCTACATTTTTGTGAAAAAGGAGTGAAAACTTCAGCCAAAGTGTATCAAGAGACAGTCTTGGATCGTGTTGTGAAACCCCTCAGCAATACACTTTTTAAAAATGTACCGTGTACTTTCCAGCAGGACTCTGCACCTGGTCACAAGGCACGAACTACCCAAGCCTGGCTTGAAACCAACGTTCCGGACTTTATAAGAGCTGAAGACTGGCCCTCATCTAGCCCAGACCTCAACCCTTTAGACTACAAATTGTGGTCAGTTTTAGAAGACATGGCTTGCTCTAAACGACACGGCGACATTGAGTCGCTTAAAAAATCTCTGGAGCAAGCAGTGGCGAAATTTCCCATGGAAACAATGCGTAAATTCATAGATTCGTGGCCAGACAGATTAAAGGCCTGTATAAAAGCCAAAGGTGGCCATTTTGAATAGAATATTGTTTTTATTTTTTGCTGAGACTTTAATAAATATGTACATATAAGTTTTAGTAATATTATATTACTTCATTAAAAAATAATTGCATTTTCATTTGTAACAGAACTTATGGCCGGACTAGGTAGATAAGGTTTTTATTGGAGCTACCTTTGTTTTAGCAGTCAGTAAGCTGACATGGATTTTTCCTTCAGCGTCGACAACTCGCAGATATAGCACGGCTCCAAATGCCAAGTTCGACGCATCACAGAATCCATGAAGCTCAGATAATACCGCATTGGTTCTAATATTCGTACAGCGACACAAACGAAACTGGTAAGTTCTGATAAACCTTTACGAAATTCGAGCCATTCTGCTAGCAGATCTGCCGGTAGTTCTTCATTCCATCCTATGCCTGAAAGCCAAAGTCTTTGTATGAAGATCTTTGCTTTGATTATACTAGGCGCGATCCAACCCAAAGGGTCGTATAGCTTGGATATGTCTGAAATAACTCTTCGCTTAGCTACAGGTGCGACTGGAGGCAATAGCTGTACGGAATATGTGAATTCGTCGTGATTTCTGTCCCAGGTAAGCCCTAATATTTTGTTCACTGTTTCCACTTTCATTTCAATCCTTTTATCTCCTGTCTGTGCTTCATTACTTTCCTTAATTCTTTTCAACATTGCCTCGCTATTACTTGACCATTTTTGTAATTTGAATTACCAGCAAATGACGGAATTAATAAAGTAATTCCGTCATTTGCTGGTAGACTTCTATCGCTTCTTAATCTGTCTCACAACG
Source organism: Sesia apiformis (assembly GCA_914767545.1). Lineage (NCBI taxonomy): Eukaryota > Metazoa > Arthropoda > Insecta > Lepidoptera > Sesiidae > Sesia > Sesia apiformis. The sequence goes on along the minus strand of OU611947.1, from coordinate 10,846,156 downwards.
TGACATTAGGTCGTCCATATAGAAGTCCTGAAGTACTCTGCAGATTGCCAGTGGATACTCATCTCCATCGTCCACCGCAGCTTGACACAAGCTTTTTACAGCAAGATACGGTGCCGATAACGTCACGAAAATAACTCTTTTTAATTCGTATTCCCTGACTTCCTGCTCCAGATTTTCTCTCCATAAAATTCTCTGATATTTAGTATCTCTACGAGTACAATGACTTGGCTATACATCTTCACTATGTTAGCGGTGAAACATACGGCATGCATTCGCCACCGCATGATGAGGTGTCGCAACTCTGGCTGGAGTGTAGGGCCAACCAAGAGATCATCATTTAAGGAAACTCCATTAGTACCCTTGCATGACGCGTCAAACACTACACGAACTTTAGTTGTTTCTCTGTCTTGATGCACTACTGCGTGGTAAGGTAAGTATAGTTCTTTGGTTTTTGATTCCTTTTCAGTAATAGGTTCCATGTGATTCAACTCCAGATATTCATTAACAACCTTTGTATATTCTGATTTCAGGCGAGGATCTCTTTGAAACTTCCTTACCAGAAAGTGAAATCTTTTCAATGCTATCTCTCTGGATTGGCCATCTACACAAGCTGTCCCATCATCACGAAACGGAAGTCTTATTATGTAACGTCCCGTTTCGGCGTGTGTAGTGGTTGAACTATAAATGTCCTCGCATCTTTGTTCATCAGGGGACAGAATCCTCTGCTTATTACTAGGTTCTGTTGAGATTACATTCATAAACATAAAAAAGGAAACCATTCATATAGCGCCATCTAAGCTATGTATTTAATTGTATTTACAGTTGGCACAATATAGTGTCAATGTCATATCTATCTATCTGTCATGTCACAAAGAGGAGGGAAATAAAAAACCGTCCTCTCTCGTCCAGTTACACTCGAGGATTAAAGAACGCAGTTTTATTACTACAGGTTCCGACTCAGTTTCCCAAAAGGACCTTGGTAACTGTTTGAGCCAATTTGTCCACTCAATATCCAGCCCAGAGCGGTATTTTGTGCCACTGGAGGTCTCCAGAGGGTCCTTTGGACGGACATTTGATTAGACCTGTGTCTATAATTTGAGCGTAAACCTCGGCTCCCAACAACATGTCTATTTTGTTGGGAGTGTAATAATCTGGGTCCGTGACGTTTAAGCTCTCCAACTCTGGCCAAGCTGGGAGTGAAACCCCAGCTGATGGTAATTATGACGTTAATTTGTCTAGCACGTACGCGGTGACTTTAAGGACGTAACTAGATTGGCCGCGAGAAGTGATTATTATTTCCACCGTTGATCTGGCTATGACATTTTCCTTTCTACTCAATCCTGATATCAGGCCCTTGACAGAGGTTCTTTTCAGCTCGAGCAATTGAATCGCCGCCGAGGTGATAAATGAGGCTTGCGACCTCTGATCTATTAATGCCCTAAGCAGATGACGCTCTTCTCTGTCCAGTGAATTCGTCTCAACGACCGCTGTAGCCAGTAGAACCTGCTGGGTGACTTCGTTAACGAAGTGATTTGTTATACTGGTACTTGGTACGTCTTCGCCTCGTGTTTGTATATGATGTGAGTGGACCTGTGAAGCAGCCTATCTATCAGCCAACCCGCTTTTGTCTGAGAATTGTAATTCGCCCTTTTGATGTATCAATGAGTGATGTCGTCTGTTACAGACCTGACAAGATCTAGCGTTTTTGCAGTGCCTGACCGAGTGGTTGTTTCCCAAGCAGTTGAAACACAATCCGTTAGATTGAACAAAGGTATTTCGTTTACATCTAAATTAACAAAATCCTTACAATGTATAATTCTATGTTCTCCTTTACAGAAGCTGCATGATACATTTGTGAGATGCAGATTATTTAACATTTGTATTGGAGCGCTTTTATTATGACTGATATTTCCTTTGTAACTACTGTTATTTGACTGATATCTAGGTTTATTGCTGGAGCCTGGTTTTGGTTCTATGAATTCTAAAGAATGATATCTTGTTTGTAAGAAATCCTGGAATTGCTTAGTTTGGTAACTGGTCTGAACTAGACAAAGGCTCATTTACTTTGCATTTCCATTGTCTACGACTTTCTGAATCTAGTTTTTGACTAACAATGTAAATTACAATTATATCCCAGGAACTAGTATCAACACCAAGGCTTGACAAAGCATTCAAGATCTCAGTAGTGCAATCTAACATATTTTTATATCAGTGGTGGACTTTGATAAAAGTGTTTTTTTGTGCAAAGAATCTTTTTAATATACAATTTCCTAAATATTGTTTGTTGTTGTAAGGGCCTTTTAAAAGAGTCCAACACTGTTCATAGCTATCATTTGTAAGGGGTTTATGACGCAATAATTGTTCTGACTCTCCTGTCAAATGCGCTTTCAAATAATAAAGCTTTTGCACATTGTCTATGTCCGTGTTGTTATGGATGAGTGAAATAAACAGCTCACGAAAACTCATCCACTCCGTGTATTTCCCAGAAAAGGTGGGTATGGTGATTCTCGGAAGTTTCACTTGATTCGATTTTGGCATAGGCATCATGACACTTGATATTTCCATTGGACCTTTCAATAATTTGCTTAATGTACTTTTGCATTTGTACTTAAGCTTGCATTTGTCCTCCATGTATTGTTCATTTGTAGCATCATACACATCATCCTCTATGTAACTTGTTTCTCTTAAAGAATCCGTATCGTCAGTCTTCAACACTTCTTGATGGCCGAGCGAAAATTGTTCCCATATTTGCTCAAGATTTTCGAGTCTGGTTTCTATATATGATACCGTAATGCGATCCTTTGGGCTCTTTTTTATAATCGACGAACGCCTTAGCAATGTGATTTTGATAATCTTTCTGTAGATTTATGGTTGCCTCCATTGTTACTTCCCTTATACAATACCGTTAAAATCTCCAAGTGCAAATTTTTCTAAGTCCAAGATTGTTTCTAAGTCCAAGTCCAAAGTCAACTTACGAAAATAATATAAGTGTTTTAGATTCGCTGTGCAATTGGACATAGGTTCCCCGTTGGTTCACATTTTCTTAAATTATTCCAAGTACTAATTTAACACTTGCAAATTATTCTAAGTTCTTTTTGTTCCGAAATTTTTCGTATTTGACAGTTCCGATTTTGAATTTGACAGATCACTGATGGACACTTAGTATAATTTAAAGTACTCACAGTTTTGTTTCTCTTACACTTTACACTGCACCTGTCCTTTTCGCACCTTCTCGCTGCGTTGCTTCCGTTTCCTGTGACGTCCCACGGCTTCACTGCAACGTCGGGTCCGCTGAACCTGGAAGGCTGCAATAATCCACTGTCCCTTGGTGTAATATACACCAAAAACCACTACTATAATCCGGCTCGAAGGACCATATGTTCTTGCCCGAACTTCAACTAGGGCGCCCTCTTTAGTTAATTTGGGTGTAAATCAAACAACTATGACTGCTTCAATTTCTAATTAAAAGTAAAAATTGCTCATACATTCCGACGCTAACCAACGATAGCATGTTTCCGCAAGGTACAGCGACATCTACTGTGGAATGTTGGTACTAAATTAACTTAATGCGCCTTGAACACGCTTAAACTTCAACCAACATTGCTTTGCGGAAAATGGAATATTTTTTTCTGATTTGCGGGTTTCCAGTTTCTCGATTAAGTTATTATAAACAGTTCCTGTTTCAGTAGCTCTTATTTTTCCGTTTTCCATACAGAGGATTGCATCTTGAAAAATCTTAAGACTCCCGTGTAAGAAAAGTGTGTAGTACTGGTTCATAGGGTCGCTGAGATAAGATCTAATAATTTGTGGACAATTATTCAGTGCATCGAAGTATTGTTTGAGTGCGTCTTAAATTTCTAATATACTCGTACGATCAATCGCCGGTTGCAAGCTTAGGAAGCGCGTATCACTGTGGGACAACATTTTTACAAGCTTTTATTTAACTTCACCTGTTAGTATGTTTGGGACAAATCTTGCAAGCCAAATTTGAACCACTTCCTCTAAACTTACGACTTGAAAATTTTGCGTGCTTGTTCAGTTCTGATGACAATACACTAAAATGATGGAAACAACCTGATGCTGCAGTCAGGATTGTCTCCTCACGGGGGCACTCCTCAGCGGTTAGTAGCATGGACACGAAACTTTGCATGTACGTTTAATTTTGATAACTAAATACGATCTTCACCATAAACTGATACTGCAGCCAGGATTGTCTCCTCACGAGGGCACTCCTCAACGATTAGTAGCAGAGTTAGGAAACTTTGCATGTACGTTTAATTTTGATAGCTAAACATGATTTACACCATGAACTGACGCTGCAGCCAGGATTGTCTCCTCATGAGGACACTCTTCAACGGTTAGTAGCATACACATGAAACTTTGCAAAACAAAACATGACTTTCTACCGTAATAATTAATATTATATGTATTATTAATATTATACTATATATATATATATATATAAGTTTCATGTGCATTCAATATAAACTTATTTTATTCGTTTTAGTACATGGCTTGCATAAAAGCTTGTTTTTAAAAAAACGATTTTTTTATATTATTTTGGATTCAATTTCAGCGGGCGGGTGAGTCGCAGCGTGTTTCACTGGCGAGGGAGAGGCGGGGTGTAATCGATTAGCAGTGCGCGCGAATATTATTAAAAATTCGGACGTAACTACGAGTCCGGTCAAAAGTCCGGACATGGTTGTCAAATCCGGACAATCCGGACGTATGGCAAGACTATACTTATCTAGTCTAAAAACCATCAAATTAGACTTACAGTAGACATACTCAAAAAATGAGCACTATTTAGCAAATTTAAACTAAAAAAAGTTAGTAGAATAAGAAAAACAACACGTTGCAAATTTTACAAACTGGTTTAAAAAAATCTTAGTAACTTAAAATTTCATTGTTTCAAGATTCTATTTGAATAAAAACGTGCTCAAATCTGATTTTCATAATAAAAAAGTGATATTTTTAAAGATTTCACTAAAGTTTCAATATCAGTGACATTAAAAGCGACAATTAAGCCTTTTCTCAGATAGATAATGTCACATATAGATAGGGTGGCATTTGTCTTTCAGTTCTCGCTAATCGCAGCAACTAATTAATGATCAGTAACTAACTAACTAATTCTGTAGATCAATTATTTCGTAAGGTTTTAAGTTATTTTTTACTTGTTTATTTTATAAAATATGTTAAATTATAAAACAAGATGATAAAATTTTGTTTTTGATATAATCATGTCTGAAGAGTGTCAAACTACAGGTAAATGTTAATATAATCAAATCACCCAGGTACCTAATAGAATTAATGGAATGAGTTAATAAGTAGTTACACAGGTCACAATCCACTCCGGCCCAATGCGCTAGCGGAATAGTAATAGAAATAAATTATATTATCACAATTGATTAAATACCTACCTCGGAGAAGATTATTTTGTGGGCCGCGTGTGATGACCCTCGGACGTAATACATCTGGCGGGTCATTTTTATAGTGCTATAGAAATGTGTGTGATCTCTTGAACGCATTCAACTGTTTGAATCGTATTCACGAATATTCACTGCAGACACAAACACGACCGTTAGGCAAAAAAATCTATCGTTAACTCCCCTGTCAATACCGCACTCCACCTATTCACTGTATGTACGCCCCGCTACCTCAACCGACAAGACTACTACAGCTACAGACAGCTAGGAGTTAACGCCTGCGCAATGATTTCCAGTAATTAAGTAGGGAATATAAAGTACAAATAGTAAGCAGTGCACAAGGTTCCGGTAATAGATTGGATCCGCTTCGGAGCGTTCACGTTGGTGAACCCCTGATTACCAGCAGGCGCGCTTCTTCTGCCCTTTCAGCACCAATGACCAATGATTCGCAGGCAGAACGCTCGCAAGCACCGGTAATGCTGCTGTACTATCCGACCTATAGATAGGCCTTGAAGCACGTCTTAATTCCAGATGTACGCTAGAACTAAGTTCAAATTGTAAAAACACAATTCCCAAAAGGTTATTATTATTATATGAACCATTTTTTTTTAGAAAGTTTGATTTTATGCGACTTTAAAAATCTGGCCAGTTACGCGTCAATACTGTCTTATTAACAGGCATTGGGCAACACGAGTGTAAACTTTTTGCATTCGGAAACAAGTTATATTAACTTAATTTTAAAGTCCATTTTCATTGTTCTAACTGAATGTTGGGATTTGTTTTTTAACGTCATATTTACGGTTGGCATGACGTAACCGCTTATTAAATAAGTTGATAATGAACCGCAAAGGAGTTTGTATTTGTACGTACACTCGGCCACTTTACATGTAGTACTTACTAGAAATTAACTATAGGATAAGAAAAAAAAACCTATTGTAATAACAGGTAGAATAGATTTTACTTTCAATACGGAACAACCTGTTTTCAGTTTTTGCCTTATTTCAGGGACCCGTTGTATAAGTTTCTTTAGAAGAATAACTTTTTATTTTTTTTCTCATACAAAGTGAGTTAAAAGAATATTTCATAGTAGTATCTAAGCTAGTTGATTTTGGTATGTTCTTGAATTTACGTTCTGAGACACAATCTAAGGCCGTGCTTAAAATCGTATATTTATTCTGGTCTGAGGCTATACTCGTAGTATATTCTTCTTCTTATAGCATTTATTATTTACTTGACTGGAATCGTCAACAAATTGTCTAAAATTTTTCTATTCCTTCATGCATATAATTCTTCTGAGTATGTACTAGGTTGATCAATATATTTTTGGAAAACTATTGAAACTTTAGGAAACGTATATCTAAATTGTATTTATTTTTCAATGTAATCACCTTCTAATCTAATATACCTAGAATAACGTTTTGAAAGTTGCTCAATTTTCGTGGAAAAAAAGGCTTGATCCTGGGTATCGAAAAAAGACTTTGCAGCGCACATGACATCATCTCCTTGAAATATTATACCACGAAAGTGTTTTTTTCAAATTGGTAAAAAGATGAAAATCTCTAGGAGCTAGGTCCGGAGAATATGGCGGATGCTACATCAGCTGAAACCCAGCCATTCGGATGGCAGCGCCTGCAACATCAGACCGATGCGCAGGTGCATTGTCATGATGAAAAAGCACTCCGGCACGCATTTTCCACGTCGTTTATTTTTTATTTCCTCACGTAGTTTTTTAATCAATGTTGCGTAATACTCTCCAGTTATTGTCTGTCCTTTAGTTAAATAATCGATCATAATGATACCTTCCGCATCCCAGAAGACCGAGCCCATTATGTTGCCAGCGGACGCAGAGACCTTGAATCTCTTGGCTGGCGGGGAAGACGATATTTTCCACACCTTACTTGGGTTCTTTTGTCTCCGGGTCAAAATGGTGAACCCACGTTTTATCAACGGTCACGAAACGTAGTCGAAAAGATTCTCACGTGTTGGTTTCGGTCAATAATTGCCAAATTTTGCTCTGAAATGTCTCCTCTTGCTTTCTTTTGTGCGTCTGTTATGATTCGAAGAACCCAACGCGCCACCTTTTTCAATTTTAAGGTGTGAGTTAAAATAAACTGAATTGTCCCGAACGAAAGCCTCATAATCTCAGCTAAATGACAAATAGTCACACGTCGATCTGCCTTAACAATTTCTTCAATTTTTATAGCGTTGTCTTCAGTAGCAGCGATTGTTGGGCGCCCTGAGCGAGTCTCATAGTTACAGACGGTTCTGTCGCGTTTAAATTCCGCGCACCAGTATGGTACCGTAGAATAAGACAGGCAGAAATATTTAATAACCGCACGAACTACGATTTTCTCCATTTTGCACTAATAAAATTCCCGCCAAATGTAAACAAAAAAAAAAAAATTGGTGACAGTTTTTTTTTTAATTCTTTTGGCACTGGCTACTACTGAATTTGAGATTCCAATGAAATAGAATACATTCCTATAATTTAATGTAAAGTATCCGATTCCAGAAACTTATTGATTAACCTATACCCTGACCATTAATTACAGTAAACTGACAGATCGAATTGTCACTTCGTAAAATAATGTTACCACATTTATTCGAATGACTTAGAAAATTGATTCAATCCGATGCAATCAAATAAGTTATTATTAAGTACGTACCGTAAACTAGGGTTACATTGTGACAAGTTGTAAGGTTTTTTGTTCATATATTTATTATATTTCTAATTACATGAAATTGGAACATTATTTTAAAATATTGATCTATTAGGCTATATATTCACCGAAAAATATTTATAAAAAATTGCTATCTTTTAGTATTAGAGGTTAAAGTATGAAATTGCCGATTTGTAATGAAAAATTAAAACCCTTTTTTTTCTAAAATGTAACATATTTATTTAATCAAAATGTTTACCCTCATTATCTATACATTGTTGCCATCTAATCGGAAGTTCATTTATGCCTTTGCGATAGAACTCTGGGGATGTAGATTCGACAAACTGTGTGAAAGCATTTTGTACTGCCTCTTGGGAAGAAAATTTTTTACTACGTAGAAAATTGTCCAAATCACGAAAAATATGGTAGTCCGTTGGAGCAAGGTCTGGCGAGTACGGACTACGGAGGATGACGTGTGGTTTCTAACTGCAGCTCCTGTAGAGTTACAACGGTTTCTCGTGCAGTGTGAGGTCTTGCGGCACAGTAAACACCTGCTGTTATTGCTTGACCAGACTTGAGAAAGCTATAGTGAATAACACCATGAATAGACCACCAAACAGTTACCATTACGTTTTTATTGGTAAGCTTTGCCTTAGGGCACTGTTGCGGCGTTTGACCTGGGGTCAGCCATTGCATTTTTCGCTTTCGGTTATCGTAAAGAATCCACTTTTCGTCACATGTCACAATTCGATCCAATATTCCTTCATTTCTGTACCGATTCAACAAGGCAACGCAAGTTTCAACACGCGTTTCTTTCTGCAGATCAGTCAAATCATGAGGCACCCATTTTTCATATTTTTTTATCTTATTGATTTGATGCAAATGAGTCAATATTGTAGGTAAGGTCCTGGGTAGTTTGACTCGGATCGGCTTCCATCATTCAGCATTCCTTCAATTCAGCGTTATTCACCTGTGTGGGCGGTCTTCCACGTGGTTCGTTCTTCAAGTCGAAGTTTCCATTACGAAAGCGTTTAAACCAAAAACGCACGGTTCGTTCATTAGCAGTCTCCTCTCCAAACGCAGCATTGATATTGCGAGCCGTTTCTGCCGCGTTAGTTCCGCGTCGGAACTCGTATTCAAACATTACTCGGATTTTCGAAGTATCCATCTTTCCCGTCTAAGCTGAATAAAAAAAACAATTGAAAGTCGAAAATCGAATGTTGCACATTTTTTAAAACAAGAACCCCATAGGTATCATGTGAAAAAAGTTTCACTCGAAAATCTCACACCATGAAGGTTTCATGTCAATTCAAAGTATCTAGTACTATGAAACGGCAGTTTCATACTTTAACCCCTATTATTTACACCCTTCCAAAGTCTATCACAAAGTTTGCCAAGGCATGAGGTTACTTTGTGACACTCCAAATAATGCTCAGCAGTTCTCTAGAAAACGGATGCTGTTCTAAAGTAACCCTATAAACCGTTAATATACATGCTAGACTAACAAATAAAATTAAAAAATTGCCAGTTGTACTTTAAAAAAATTACTAAATACAGATGGGGGAAAAACTCATTTCTTTACAAGATATTTTTAATTAGGGTATAAAAGTGTAATTTTTATGGCAAAAAAAACATTATATAAAATTTAAAGATAATGCTTTATTTCCGGGACGTCGTAATGGCGTCTTTTTGTAACTATTTTGGGTTCTTTTATTTTTTCTTTTAACATTTTCCTTGTGTACCAAATCTCATCTCTTTTTTCTGGCCATTTCCAAAACTTGTTCTCTTTGGCCCTGGTGCTGATAAAAAATGTGTCTTCGTCGACACTTTTTATTATTCCGGGATAATATTTGTCATCGTAATTAACAATCACATAATCTCCTCGTTTGTATGTTCGGACTGTTTCTTCACTATTGCTCAAATTTATTTGCGACTGCTGCGCTATGTGCTGCGATGTAAGCTGGTTTGGTGGCATATTTTCGTTCTCTCTTCGTAGATCTCTTCGTTCTCTTTCTCACTTTCTTCTTCATTGTACATCATGTTGATGTATGTTTCGAAGTAGTTGTGGTGATCTAATATGGAGTAACTTTTGTCACTTTCTTCAGAAGATGAGACGCTGTTTCCATCATTCGCCTGTGTATAAATTTCTCTTCCTGCTTTTGTGTTTCTTTCGGAGGGTTCATTATTTTTCATTGTCTTTTTCTGCAAACTCAAGCCAGTCGACGTTGAAGGTGTCACTGTCTCTTCTAAATTTTCATCTTCATCTACATTATAAGGGCAGCAGCTGCTTTCTCTCAAAAAATAATTATCGTCACTTCCTTCAGAAGATGAGACGCTATTGCGAACATTCGTCTGTTTTTTACGTTTTCCCGCTGATTTTGAAGCTTTCTTTTTTGTTCTCTTTTTCTGCAACGCCACGCCCGACGATGTTGAAGGGGACACGTCAGCTATGTCTGTCATAGAAACGCTTTTCCCAGGAACAATGTTAACAGCTTTACGTTTTCTTCTTGGGTTGACCGTTGTTTGACAGTCTCGTGTTTTATTCAAAAAATCGATAAATGTTTCACTGACAGCTTCTACCTGCCGTAGATATGTTTCCAAAACATTTTTCGGAAGACAAGCCATAACGATATCTCTGTTGATAGGTGACATTCCACATTTATGAAAGCCTCCTTTTAAATTTTCTTTCTGTACGGGCTTTAATGCCTCAAAAAGTTTTTGGATAAGCCCTGGAAAACAGTCCTTTGGTATTGTAGCACATCGGCTTCCATATGCAGTTTCTTTCCATTGAGACAATATTTTTCTCCAATGGACTTTCATAGGCCGGAAATAAGCCACGTCAAGGGGTTGCAAGAGATGTGTAGCATTGGGCGGTAGGCAAATGAATGCAATGTTGTTTTCTACACAATTCTTGACAACCTCCTTGTTTAAATGTGAACTTAGATTGTCTCCGATTAGACCTTTTTTGCCTTCTTGCTTTTTTAAAATTGGCAGCATCGTGTACATAAACCAATCTTCAAAACTTTGGCTGTCAAACCATACAGATTTGCTACAATTATACCTTGCCCCTTCAGGGCCTTCCTCAATCCAAGTCTGCCACAATTTTTGTGACTTGTAGTTCACATAAACTGGCGCAGTCTCACCATCAGCATTGCAACATACCATGATAGATGTACACGCTTTGGTGAAATTTCTGGTGATCTCCGGGTATTTGGTGCCCCTTTTGACCAACACTTTTTTTAACCCGGGATCATCAACAAGATTTGTCTCGTCATAGTTCCAAATATTGCTTGGAGGCACGCCTTCTAATTCTCTGTGTACATGGTCAAAAAAATTGTTAAGAACCTTTTAATTTATAGCGGCACGAGCGTTCTTTATATTCTTAGCAAATCTGTGTGATATAACTGATTTGTGTCGGTGAATAAAACTTCGTACCCAATCAGGACCCGGCAAATTATCTTTGAACCGCGGAACTCGTCTTCCCAATTTGTTCAGGTATGAGCGTGTAATGCATCTCAAATCTAGTGGAGTAATTGGAAAACCAAAACTGGACATAGCAATGACATGACTTACAAAATCATTCTCCTCAGCTTCACTAAAAACCGTTGAGCGACCTGAAGTAAGTGAGTTCTTCTCTTTAACTTTGTTAAATAGAGTGTTACGATGTATGTTGTACTTTTCGGATGTTGCACGGAAAGTTAATTGCTTATTTCGAATCTCTTCTACAGCGCACTGCAACGTTTCAGGTGTATAATTCTGGTACGTACGCCCACCAATCTTTTTTTTTGTATGTTCGAGGCATGTGCAGAGTACTTCTGCAAAGAAATAAAGATCGTAAGTGTAAGTTTGTGACAACCATACTGTAGCTATTGTCATATAGTAATAACAAGTAAGGGGGTTACTTTGTGACAAACTGACATGAGTTCTGATTATCAAATTACTATTTTTTGTTCAATCTACATTTTCTTTAAATAAATTAAGTACAAAATGAAAGATTTCTACCATTTTAGAATTGTCGGACTTATCTGGCAACCCTACCAGTACATGTCACAAAGTTACACCACGATGTTCTAATTTTTTACATAGATGTCAATAACGGTGTTTAATGTGTCCTTATCCACAAACACTATATTTCATCGTTTTCAGCATAAAATTTACCATAAGAAACACTTACCTGCAACTCTGAATAAATGTTTGTTTTTTGTCACCGAAAGAAAGTTTGCACGTAAAACAATTTCACGTAAAATCTTGCTTCACGTAAAATATGCTACAGACTAAAAATTTTTAAACACTTAAACTTACACGTACACTTAAACTCAAGCCTTTCTCATGGGGAAAACTTTTATTGGGTTTTTGAAGAGAACAATGTTTTACCTAAAAAAATAGTTTATTCAGTAGTTTGCCAACAGTATTGCAGTATTGTTTAACGGTATTCCCTTCAAAAGCATTTACGATAGCCGTCATGTGGTTTGGCATGGAATCAATCAACATCACTATGACGTGTTGTGGAATGTTCTCCCATTCTTCCCCGATGGCAGTTTTCAGCTCCTGCGAGGTCTGCGGAGCTGGGTGGTGAGCTCGAACACGCTTCTCTATCTCATCCCATAAATGCTATAGGGGATTCATATCTGGGCTTCTTGTTGGCCATTCCATGACTGTGATACCTACGTTATGAAGGTATTCTCTGACGATTCCTGCACTGTGCGCTCTTGCATTATTATCATGCATAAAAATGAAATCTTGGCCAACAAACCCAGCATATGGCATCACATGTCTCTAGGCATTGAAGAATCTAACGATCGCCATTTAGTGGTGGCACCCGTGGTCCCGTTACAACCTAAAGTCCAGTTTTGCCTTCCTCGGAAATTGCTCCCCAGACTGTCCATGACCAACCACAACTCACTTTCTCTTCAATACAGCACTGCACAAAACGCTCTACCTGTCTTCGGTACACCTTCCTCCTTCCATCATTACCATACAGCATAATCTTGGATTCATCAATGAAGTGACCTGGCTTCATTGACGTTGAGTCAAATGCAAGTGTTCACGCGTAAACTGAAGGCGCACCATTCGGGGAGCTCGTGTCAGTTTAGACCCATTGGCTGGCTTATGTTGTTTTATATCACGTTCTACGAGTATCTTTTTAGGAGTCCGAGCGCTAACAGCCACTCCATGAAAGTCTCGAAGCCGTTCTTGGTCTGTACTTAGGTCAGGTGACGATTTCGTAAGCAGGTCGTGAAAATAAACCGATCTTGTCTTTCCATCGTCACTCGGAATCGTGGTTCTCCAGGATGGCGAACGAGTCAGTCTCTAAGTATCGATGGTCTCTAGGCTCTTTGAACAGCAAAACCGCTAAAATAAAGTTGTGCACTTGCATTTCGCTGCCTAAGCCCAGACTGAAGGAGTGCCACAGCTTGCGCGGCTACTTCAAGCGCAGTACCTATCCATAATTTTAAGGTCAAAAACGGTTCAAACCTCAGGAAAAACAATTTAACTAAACTTTCATTGAAAAACAACATATTAGATAAATATTAATACAAAAAAATATTAGATAAATAAAAAAAAAGCTCCAATCCAAACTTTCTGCTTCCTTATTTTTTTCAAGACAATGAACTGACTCTGCTTTTTTTCTGTGGTTCAAATTCGTTTATTCAAATTGGATACAATAGCACATCAAAGTGATTGTGAATATGCCAGCTTCAAAACAGCATAAAATTTTTTCCTTGACAACATTATTTTTGTTTCAGGCCATCAAAATGCAGTGTGGCTCGATTCGGATGTCCGGTAGTGTACATATCTCAAATACGCTGTGCTTTTTTCAAAAGTTCATTCTAGCATTTATAGATAATACAAAATAGGATCCATGTGGTTATAACATATTCCTAAAATAGCTTGTTTAGTAACATAAATTTCAAGGACAACTTTTAACCGAAAACGAGAATGTGGCGTGCGTGATCGTAAAGGATGAGTGATCTGTGGCCATGATCCATCTCCCTAATAAACAAATAACGATTTTTTTCTTTTCAAATATGGCAATGAGCAATTTACGTATTCTGCCAGTGTCTAGTTTTTCTTCGTAATTGTTTCAAAGTTTAAAACTTATCCTGTCAATGTCCAGTCCGGTTTGAAGTAAGACAGGAGTCGTTTAGTAAAGCGATAGTAGGTTTACTGAGAACAGAAGTTTTTTTTTCTATAAAAAGATGACTCCTTGGAAGCACGCGAAGAACACAGTCCCACGCTTTTCTTTGATTATTACAATAATTACACTTATAATACAGTATTAACCTTAATAAACTATCACTATTAAACCACTTTTTTATAATAAAATCAAACAACAACTAAACCTCATCGAATTCCCGCCAAAAAGTCGACAATAAATCATCAGAACTTGTTCAACCATAGATTATAGACTAAAGCGCTCTCAATACAAGACCACAAACAAGATCAATGGAAAATTTTGTTGAGAAATAAAAACTATTCTTTTGTTTTAAAAAGCTTTTGTAAGTTAGTTACGTTAATTATATTATTGGTAGATCAAGTGGTGAACAGTCAAGGCAAAAATTCATTTCCTGAGTTATAAAACTAACCAATACAGGGATTATTTTGTGAGCAGGTGAGTTGAAGTACAGTGATCGCTTCGTTGACGAAATGTGTTCCTCCTTTTAATAAGAATTGACGAGGATTTACTGTCATCCAATTATTACGGTTATATTTGCCTAGTTGCTATATTTGGTAATTACAGGCAGAATTCGCTTATTGTTTGCTAGAGCCAGTAAATAAATAAACCAGGTATGAATAAATGTTTCAATTTAGACATGTTTTGTACAAAGACAACACACCTTAAACGGCAACTGATTATTTTGCTAAATTATAACTTTTTGCACTCTCTAACTTCCATGTTGTTGTTTTTTTTCTTGTTACAATAAAGTTTAGGCCTTTAAATTAAATGCATATATGCATAAATGCTTAAATGCATATTTGTGGAAATTTGAAATGGCATGTCTTCTAATTTTTTTATATTGCTTTAACAATATTTTTAACATGCCTGTGATCTTCCTTAAAAAGTAATAAAATAAAATTTAATAAATAAATACCTGTAATTTTCTATACAAATCAAAGGTATTTGGTAAATATTCTGCTTTATTGTCTACAGTTGATGTGATTTAGAATTACCCTGACTTGTGTATTTTTAAATATTTAACATATAGGTAATATTAACGTTTATTTAAATGATTTTGTTTCGGAATGGCTAAATTGTTGTGACCCCAATGGCCTTTCAAAAGTCACCGGACATGTATGGTTTAGGGCGACTGCAGAATGCGCTCAGTTAGGATTAAAAAGTGTGTGCAGCAACAAGCTAAGGGCTCCCCCGGAACCTGAACCCTGAAGGAATGGGTCTGGGGCGTTACTTTGGGAGGGTACCACTGGATCGCAAGTCGGTGAGAAGCGCCCAGGCAGATGACCATACCTGGTAAAAGTGTTGGCTGAAGGCCGATATGTGTTCACAGTGATGCAAGGGTGACATCCTCGTCTTAGCCAGCAGGGACAGTGTGTATGTGTGGTCTGTGAGTGTAGTGTAAGAACCGCATTGGCAGCAGTAATTAGATTATTGGGGCTATCTAAGATGTGCCGAGGGTGACGGCGATGATGGCAAAGGGGAGGGACATTCCTATCGGGGACATAAGTTAGGCTGTCAACTACTAGGGGGTTAGGATGGTAAGGAACTCTGTGATAGTAACTCAAAGTAGATTCTTTGTTAGCTCAAAATTCAACTGTTTTGAATGCAGTTTTTCTTTGTGCATTCAAAGTTGCTTTTAAGGTTTCAAGGGTTTTCCCACTCCTTTCCAATAATGCATTTTAGATCTACCGAGAATATTTTTTTCTGGGGTAGGCTGAATATGGTTTAGGATCTATTTTCTTATAAGGCATCAATTGCACATTGATTATGCAATAAAGCTTTTTATTTACATAAAAAATAATTATTGTATACAAAAAAACATGAGTTACAAATTATATTTATTGTGTTATGTAACTTATGTAGCAAAGTAATGTTACTGTTTTCTAAACCACCAATTTACTTTTTTAATAAAAGAAATCAAACAAATATAACATAAATATATAAGGTTAAATTAAATTTTAAGCATTCTTGTTTCTTTATTCAACAGAATGGCTGTAAAGAAGCATGAAGTAGTGGAAGAACACCATCTAGAACAAATAGACATAGACATATTGGAGCAGTATATAACTATGATGAATACAAATCCCACATACATGCCTTCACAATCAGAAATTATCAAACATTGCGAAGATATTGTCAGGTGTCTGGGTAAGTACTTATACTACATTAAGGTTGTATTCTATTGGTGAACATAAATCATGATATTGTCATATAGCTGAACAATAAAATTGAACCAAATTCTGATAAAATGCTTGAAAAATATAGTAACATATTTGTTAAACAGTTTATTTTATTACTTGCCACTTTAATCACTATTACAATGGCAAACCAAACTTTAGTAATATACATCCATTCTTCTATATTTGCAAATGTGGATTGCGCTGTTTTAGGGTTCCCTTCATTTTCAGTAGAAACTTTTATGATGCGGTAAACAGGTGAATACCTATAAAAATATAGTTTCCTTTATAGTACATTATCATTTAATTATTGTTATGTATTATGGGATTAATCATTATATTTGATTTAGTAAAAGTGAGTAGACATATTTAATTCTATTGATTTCCAAGACCGAATTAGTTGATTATTATATATAAAAGAAAGGTGCTGTCATTAATTGTGATTCCAACAACAATATATTTTTTTGTGAATTAAAATCCTCTGGGTGTCGTAAACTCATCTTGTTCCCACTGGTGTCATGACTAAAGGTGACTAAAGAATAATAAAACTGCTGTCACAAGCCATAAAGAACTACACCACCTCTAAAAGAGTGGACTCGTCTACCTGCTTGGCCACCGTGAGGTTTTAGGGCCATATGTCCCTCATACACAGGATGATGCGTGTGAAGGGAGGCCCATGTCAAGCAGTGGATGATAATAGTGTTGAAAATGGAAATACTATCATAAAATACAATACAATAGGTAAATACCTGGCTTCACTACTGGCATCTGCATTAGTGTAGCTTCGTAATGTAAAATAATTTTCAAAATCAGTCCAGTATTTTTTGAGTTTAATAGTATCTATAATTATATTAGTGTAGATTACCATTCTAGACCAGGGTTGTCCAATTGGCGGCCCGCGGGCCGCATGCGGCCCCCGATGCCGTTTTGTGCGGCCCCCGAAAGCTTATTAGACCAAAAAAAATCAGAAAATTACTTTAAGATGCCTTCCTTTTGAGAAATATTTTATAATTTAATATAAACAAACTTTTACCAAATATGCTGGTTTATAATTTAATTCAAATAAAATATTCATAAATAATAAAATATAAAATAGGTTCTTATTGATACTTTAAAATTAAAACTATATAATAATAATTTAATTTAAAGTTTAAATTAAAGTATTATTATATGGCCCGCAACTACGTTCAAGGTTTTAATTTTGGCCCTTGAGGCTTTGTAAGTTGGACACCTCTGGTATGGTAATGGTATGCCATGATGGTTTAGAACATCATGCCATACCATTAACTGTCTCCACTTTTTAATATAGACCTATCCCAAAGTCACTCAGCGAGTTATGTATTGAGTTATGCTCGGAGTGTCTTGGAGGGATAATGTTTTATCATTTACCTGACCAATCTATTATACTTAGTAACTAGTGTATAAATTAATTATATTTTTTATTTTAATAATGTATGAACCGACTAATGTTGTTTGTGTCCAAATCAAATAAAATGGTTTTGCCTTACAAATTCCTTAATTAAATTCAAATATTAAAATGTATATTTAAATATTTAATAATTAATATTTAAGTTCTTTTGACTTTTAGCTTATTTTACAATGTCAACATGGCTTTATTGGCAAAAATAAAGCAAATATGATTTTAAATTAAGCTAACCAACAATATGTTAAGATCTGCTCAGTGCTTTGTTAGCCAACAAAAATTACAAAATAAAATTCCTATTGTGTGGTATTTTCTATTAAAATTAAACATTAGCCAATCATGAGGTAGCAGCTTGATTTAGATAGCCCACTACAATCTCGCGTGACATATTTTGGAAATATTAATATTAGCTTTTGCACTTTTGTGTATGTCAGCCCCATTGTACCTAAAGGTTACAATGTTGTTCTTAAATCCCTACTTAACTCTAACTTATCTATGACTCTGATAGCGACTTGGAAATTTGCACAGAATGTTTGCAACTTTCAATGTGGCCTCAGACAGAATTTTATGGAACATCCATCCCTACATCACACCTGTTCAAATTTAGTGTCAAATCAGAGCCAATCAGAGGTTCGTTCCGGGACCACTCAACAATGTGTTGAAATTGTAATTAATAATCCCATTTATTAAACGTTAACATTAACATACATTTTGCCGGTTTAGCTGCTTCGACATTCTATGTGACCCTGTGTGAAGTGATGGAAACAGTTGAAGATTTCCTTCTCCGATTAATGGACTGTGTCTGTCAGCCACTACGTCAAGAAATTATATATACTATTCTTGAGACACTACATTATTATACATCAGATACAGGTAAGTTGAGCACTTGCAAAGATTTTCTTATTTATCATGTGCATATTATTATTTTTTTTTTTTTTATAGACTAGGGGGCGGACGAGCAAGCGGTCCCACGTGATGGTAAGTGTTACCGCCGCCCATGGGCACCTGCAACACCAGGGGGCATGCGGGCGCGCCGCCGACGTTGCAAAATCCTATTCACAGCTCTCTTGAAGAACCCCATGTCGTAGTTCAATGGAAAGACCTCTTGAGGCAGTTCGTTCCACAGCCTACGGGTTCGCGGTATAAAATAGTTTTTGGACCGCATAGTGCGCGACACCTCCGTATCGAGGAAATGCGGATGGACCGCACTTCTGTGACGGGAGGTGCGGTTGTAGAAACCCGAGGTGGGAATTATATTAAACAATTCTTCAGAGCATTCCCCATTGTACAGGCGGTAGAGCGCACAGAGAGACGCAACGTCTCTCCGAATGCTGAGGGATTCTAAACCGCCCGTGAGAGTGGGATCGTCGACAATACGAACAGCACGTCGTTGGATAGAGTCAAATGGGTCCAATTGGTATTTCGGTGCGCCGGCCCAGAGATGAGAGCAGTACTCCATATGGGGCCTCACCTGAGCTTTGTAAAGCATAAGGAGTTGCCCAGGTTTGAAGTACCGCTTCGCTCTGTTCAGCACACCGAGCTTTTTGGAGGCCATTTTGGCTTTATTGTCCAGTTGACCCCTAAATTCGACTTTGCTGGAGATGTCGATACCAAGGATCCCGATACTCTCCAAGATCTTAAGAGGTATGCTCTGAAAGCGAGGTGCTACAACAAAAGGGTTTTTTTTAGCTGTGAATGCACAGACTTGCGTCTTACTGGGGTTGAAATCCACTAGGTTCATAGAACCCCAAATCGAGACTAGATCTAAAGAGTCTTCGATTTCAGACACAAGCCTGGCGCGACTCTCTTCCACTTCGACCCGAGGGATGTTGGCGCGGCCCCTGTACAAGGTGTCTCCAGTACTGTCATCCGCATAGCAACGTATGTCACCAATTTGTAACAGGTCGTTGATATGCAGAAGGAACAGAGTTGGGGACAACACGGAGCCTTGCGGGACGCCAGCGTTAATAGACATGGTGTTGGAGCAGCTACCATCGATAACGACTCTGATGCTTCGTCCAGTCAGGAAACTGGCAACCCATTCGCATAATCCCTCGGGTATCCCGAAAGATGGTAGCTTGGAAAGCAGCGATTTGTGCCATACCCGGTCAAAAGCTTTCGCAATGTCTAGGCCTACAGCCAGAGCCTCGCCTCTACTCTCAATGGCGTCAGCCCAGCGGTGTGTTAAATACGCTAAAAGATCACCAGCCGAGCGATTATGGCGAAATCCGTATTGACGGTCGCTAATCAGCTGGTGATCCTCTAGGTACCCAAGGAGCTGTGTGTTTATAACACGTTCCATCACTTTGGAGAGGAGGGAGGTGATCGCTATTGGCCTGTAGTTGGCCGGGTCGGTGCGGTCACCCTTTTTAGGCAAAGGGTGAACATAAGCTACCTTCCATGCTGACGGGAAGCTTTTTGTGGAATATGAGAGTCTAAAGAGTCGCGTAAGCACCGGAGACAACTCGGGAGCGCAAAATTTGAGCACCACCGCAGGAATACCATCTGGCCCACTCGACTTTCGGATATCAAGAGATGCTAGAGCTTCACGCTGGGTGAAGCAGATTTCTGGCATGGAGCTTGTGCACCTCGAGGTGGACGGTGGTGAGGCACCTCTATCGTCCAGAGTCGAGTTTGAGGCGAAGAGACTGCCCAGGAGATCGGCTTTCTCTTTCGCCCCATGGGCCAGTGAGCCATCGAGTTTCCGCAGTGGTGGAAGTGACGACTGACAGAAGTTACCCTCGGCAGCCTTAGCGAGCGACCAGAAAGCCCGACTTCCAGAAGGATAGCTTGCTAGTCGATCGCCAATTCTGCGGATGTGCTCATTCCTTGCTCTGACAGTGATCCTCTTACTGCACCTCGAGGCAGCGTTAAATTTCTTCCTCAAGTCGGTGGTATTCGGATCTTCAGACACCTGCGCTTTGGCCCAGGCCCTGTATGCAGCCCGCTTATTACGGCGGGCCTCTCTACAGGACTGATTAAACCAAGGTTGGCTCCGTCCGCCTACGGGTATCACGGAACAAGGAATATAACATTCCATGCCCTACAACACCACGTCGGCAACGGAGTCTGCACAGGTATCCGGATCACCCGACGAGAAACAGAGCTGCCCCCAGGGATAAGAAGCGTAAAATTGGCGCAACCCATCCCAATCTGCAGACTTGTAGTGCCAGACGTTGCGCGTTCCCTGAGAATAGGTCGGCGCGGATTGTTTAGCTGGCACAGCAGTTCGAATGATACAATGGTCTGATGATCCTAACGGAGCATCAACAACAACATTGTAGTCATTCGGCCGCGTAGTCAGCAGGAGGTCCAATAAGGAGGGAGTATGGCTCTCGATATCAGGTATCCTCGTGGGTGAGGATACCAACTGCGAGAAACCATAGGTCAGGGCAAAGATATGGGCTGCTCTCCCTGCGCGGTCGGTTATTCGGGATCCCAACCACTCTTCGTGGTGAGCGTTGAAATCACCGAGGACCACCACTTCCGCGCAAGGGAACTGCTCGAGCACGCTGTCAGTCGTCTCTTGTAGCCGCTCAAAAAAACGAGTCGTCTCCGTATCACCGCTGTGGGACCTATAAAGGCAAGCGTAGACTTTAGTGGAACATCCATAGTCAATACGCGCCCAGAGGATCGACAGGTCCCCGTCTTCAAAATGGCTGAGGCGGCGGCAACAGACATCCTCCCGGACGTACATGCATACCCCGGCACGTCGCACAAAACAGTGCTCCAGTTTGTAACCGGGGTAATGAAGATATGATGTATCGGCCGGGCAGGAAATCTGTGTCTCCGTCAAGAAAAGTAAGGCCGGCTTTGCCGTCTCAAGGTGGTAGTGGACGGCGTCGATGTTACTATGCATCCCTCTGATGTTGCAAAAGTCCACTTGAAACGTGGAACTTGAGGGGTGGGCCGCTGAGTGCACATTATACCTTCTCTTTTTCTTGGCCATTGTGTGAATAGGAAAAAACTAAAATAAAAAAAAAAAGGGGGGACGGAGAGAGAGATGGCTGCATGTGGATCAAAGGACAAAGCACGGGGCGGAGAAAAAATCAGGTCACAAAGGTTGTGTGACTTGCCGGCGCGGAGTACGGAAGGGCCCCCGGTCCCCCCCCCCGGGGGCAGCAGTCGGGTTCCACTCCGGTTTCCTTCGGCACAACTGCTACCCCAAGGGATTTTTCACGTGCGGCGGGGCAGCCTCCTGGGGTGGAGATTAAAGTAAGATCTCCGGGCTCGGGCCCCCAACAACACGCGGGCGGTCAGCGGACAACCGTTTCACCGGGTCTCCCTGATCCCCGCGCCACCATGTCACGCCCATGCGCGTCTGTAATTCCCCGCAACCGCCGGTCCTCATTTCCACACGCAGCAATCTCTCTCTCGGGACGGCTTCTTCCGCTCACCGCCGGAACACGATGCGGGCCTCGCGGCTTATAAGGCACCATTATGGCGGCGGACTCCGACGGGAGGGTGGTAGCATTGCCGACGGAGTAACCCTCCCACCGCAAAAAGGGAACGCCATTGCCTCGTCAGTTGACAGCAGGGTGCACAATGTTAGAACAATATTAGATATTAGAACAATGCACAATATTAGAACAAATAAAATGTTTTGTATTCCTTGTTTGTATAATAATTTTGTTATCAGATCAGATACATATAAATAAAATTGTCAATATTTTATGGTATTAATAAATCAGTCTTTATGGTTCGTAATATTGTCTATTTTGTATAGAATCACTATTTTACATATTTTTAGTACTGGTTTTTTGTCTGAATATATATATATATTGTTTGGCACCGAACAATGGTCCATATTTATTTAAGTCTCCATATTTATTTGATACAAAGTGTAGCCGACGATTTTCTATTATTTTTGATCTTAGTAGCCATTATTTTTAGATGTATCTCAAGGCTGACTTATGTCTTAACAAAATTTAAGCTGAAATCTAACTGACTCTTAAAGAATGATATTCTATACAATTTTAGACTTATTTCAATCCCTGTGTCTTATTTGTGTCTAACTAATAGTATTATTAATTAATATTAATAATAATAATTAACTAATAAGTAACAAACTATTTATACTATATAACTAATAAAATTATTGTAACGATTGTATTATTATTAATTATATGTTTACTTCCGTCTGTTTCTATTTAGCCAGTATTTCCTCACAGCTTAATAAAAACCATGTTTTGATTTACCTGAACAGAGACTGAAGTATGCCCCGCCACTACTATAGTTTTTGTTGTACTGGACTCAGCCAGCAATGACACTACACTGTCTGCTGCTCGTTGGATCGTACAGCAGTGGGATCACGTAGATGACGGCGAAAGCCTCCGAGCCTCTCTCGCGTGTTTTTATAACTGGCTTGCTCTATGGCATGGTACTCCGGGCCTTGGAGAATGGGTTATGGCGTATATAAAGGCTTTAGAGGTACGTAGTTAAACTACTATACATAGTTGTTCACGAATATTGTATATTTAAGTTGAAACTTTACACAATTTTAATTTATAACTTCAATTAGTAACATTTTGATTTCTTTAATATGTTTTATGAGTAGTGCTCAATTTAATGAGCTAGTTCTTTGTTTTTTTGTAACTAATTTTGGTAACTTTGTAACATTTTAAAATAATTATTTATTAGCTGTTTCATTGAAATTATTATCATATATAGCCTTCACAAACGCATCTATTTTTGACGCGAAAACAAAACATGTCTTATTGATAAAATCTTGTATATTTTACTGTATATTTAGTGTTTATTTTATTGGTGGATATTTGGTAAATGGATAAATTTGAATATTCCCTATTGAAAAAATAAAAAGTAAAGAATAATGCACAAATAAATATCCCTCCTTGTTGCCGCAGTCGGGTAAAAACTAATGAAAGATGTGTTTCTTTATCTTTCCCCAGATATTGGTTTAAACACATACATTGTCCAGTTGCTTTTGAGTACAAATTGACAAAACTTGTAGCAATATATGCAGAACATGCGAGTTGCAAAATGGAAATGCGTATTTGGGTCCAGCACAACTCATTCTCAAGACAAACGTAGACCCTTAATTTGTACTAGATAATGTATCTAGCGAAATAAACACTTTTTTTCACCAATTCTACACTAAATAATTCATTTATTATTGCGTTGCACAATGAACTTTCCCAAAGCATTGCCAGATTTCATAAAATGTATTTATCAAATTCAAAGACAAAATTATATTTATTTTTTTATGTTTAGGAGAACGAACACTTCCACATGCTAAATGAAGTATCGGTGAAGTATCTATGCCCATTGTTTCTTGCGCTGGATAAAGTGTCGAAACCGGCGGTGTTTCAAATAATATTCCACATTTTAACGTCATTGCGGGATTCCAAAGAAGCACTTGATAAGGCAAGTATTGATTGGTAAGGTGGATATCTTGGATATCTTTATCCTTTATATTGGCGCCACATATTCAGTCGAAATGTCGGATGAGATAAAATAGGACATATTGTGTTAACTAATGACATAATGACTTTTATTAAAGAAGATTCTGCAAGTGTAGGTCAAAAAGTTTCCGTAATACCAATAATACTAATATAATAGAAGTAATTCCTAAATTAATTTTAATTTTCAACATAATCGGGTATTTTATTTATTTACTGGTAAAACTAGCATGCTATTTATTTCCTCTCTACCCAAATGTTGCTTACACTATTTAGAGAAATTTTCTAAAGAGCCAGAGTAAATGATAATTCGAAAGTGCTTGGACTACAGTCCAGGATGCATAGAGGATGCATTAAAACTTCCCAGCCCAGATCCTTCAATTTTTGTTTAGTCATCAAAGATGTATGCGGTAGAGTATTGTCGTGATGGAAAACTACACCTTTTTTATTCATTAATTCTGGGCGTTTTTCTTCAAGTGTTTGTTTCAATTTTATTAATTACTGACAGTAGACATCAGAATTAATCGTTTGGTCATGTGGCAAAAGTTCGTAATACACAATGCCTTTCCAGTCCCACCATACTGTTCGTAGTGAAGCCTGACCATAGTCCCAAGACTATTTGTGATGGCTCACCTCACTTAGGCCAAGATCGTTTTCAAACATCTTAGGTGATCCACTTCTCATCGTCTGTTACCAATCTCTTCAGAAATAGATCTATTTCATTTCGTTTTAGCAACATCTCGCATATGGAAATTCTATTCACCAAGTTTCTGGTCATTTAAATCATGCGGCACCCAAACATCTTTACAAAATTCGGTTTATGCAGGTGATCCAAAACTGTTGAGTGGTGAATGCTAAGTTCTTCCGTAATTTGATGACTGCTTATGTCGACACTTTGTTTATTTTTACTTTATTTTCTGCTTTATTTTTTTCAATGATAACATCAACATTTACCTTAATAGGACGACCACAGCGAGTAAAATTATTCACATCAAAATTACGAGACCTGAATCGACTGAACCATTTTTTGCAGTAGTTTTAGATAAAGCATATTCTCTGTAAATACCATAAATCTCTTTTCGAGCACTAGAAGCATTCACACCCTTGTCAAAAGAAAATAATTGTAAAACATCTAATTTTCTTTTTATTCACTTTCATTTATAATTGTTAAAAAATGTGAATAGATAAAACTTTTAACGTGTAATTTTAATTTGCCGCCATTACAAAAAAGTCCGCTATCAAACGGTATATCACTTTCCCGCCAGTGATCAGTGTTGCCAGAAATATAGCAAGCTAAAGTCATACGTTCAAAAAGCCCCCCAACTTTTCTGACTAATTATTATATCTCATTTGGAAACTTTTTCGTTTACACTCATATTACGCAAGTCACTTTTATTACTAGAATCTTATGACTATCTTAATTTAGCTAATTATACATATGTAGTTAATAAAATATGTATTTGAAATTTTCGTCAAAAAATTGCAAAAGTCTGAATTAGGTATTATTGTTTAGATTGCTCCACATGTGTCCGAAGTGTTGAGTAAATTGGCTGATGATAGTTCTCCGTTGGCCCGTCAAGTACTGCAGAATGTTGCCGACATTCTTACAGCAATGATAGATCGTATTCTCGGAGCCCTCAAAGGCAAAGTACGCGCGGACTTCTGCTCAAAATATGCTGGCGTCGTAAGTGTATTTGTCATTTATTCTAATAAAATTGTAGCAGATGGTGTGGCGTTGGTAACTATTCAATTTCTGAAAAGAACATTTTTTATTTTCGTAAAATATTTTTATGTAAGGACATAGAAAAGTTACACTGTAATTATATAATCGAGGTATACAGATATCCCGAATGATCTGATGATCGCACAATTAGCACCGCAGATTGTCATGCGCATGATGCGGTCGTGGTGTGCAACTAAAATAACGAATTCTAATCTCATCTAATTTTTTTTATTTATATATTAGTTCAAAACTGGAGTCTAGAGACAACTTTACCTATACTGAAGCCTGAGATCATGGATTCCGTTCATTTGCATAGAAATTTTATGAAACATTTTTTGCAAGTAAAACAATAAATGTGTTTTTATCAAATTATTCATACAAATTTACTAAATACAAAACCAAATAATCGATTATTTTTAAAAAGTACGTAACGTTATATGTGAATTAAATTTGAATCACGAGCCGGAAAAAAATAAAAAGGGTAATAAAAAAAGAAAAATCTGGAGTGTGTATACACCAATTTGCCCGCGTGGTGGATCATGCAAAGTGGTTTACTAAGGCAGACACAGACTGATATCATTATGAGCAGAAAATGTCTTTTTTGGCTTTCATGGGGTTTCAAGCTTCGAGAAAGGTTTGGACACGGCCAATACAATACGAGTACCAATTAGTCTATTGAACCTGAACCGTTGTAGACTCGATCTTTTAACTATTAAGGGTTTAAGATCATCAAACATTTATTTTTACTATAACGCTCTCTAGCCTTTAACGTTAGAGTTAAACGTTCATTAACGCTCACTCAGCGCTCCAGCGTCGAGCGCTCAACGCTCGTTTTTACAAGATAAATAAACACTATAAAACACATTTATAGATAAACTGCCTTAGTCAGTATATGGCGTCGCGCGACAACAATGAGTTTCTGCCGGTGTGGCAGCGGCGGAATGACAGTGCCGCCGTAACTACAAACCACGTGTATGCACGCAAGGCCGGCCTCATCAATTTGGGAAACACATGTTATTTTAACAGTGTCTTACAAGCTTTGCTTGTGACTAGACAGTGAGTATCATCCTTTATTTTCTATAGAACGTATATCAGGTTCTACAAAAATAGTGCTAGATATTTTAATATGTCATTCAGTACACTAAAGCTATTTTATGTAATTAAAAAGATAAAATGTATTTCATTTTTTTTTATTACATTTGTCGTTTTACACCCAGGTACAAACAAAACTACTAAAAAGGAAAGAGGAAAAGTTGTTCCAATAGTATTATAATACTAGAGCTGTTGCCCGCGACTTCGTCCGCGTGGACTTTAGTTTATAAACACCCTTTATTCGACGTGATTCTTTAAATTGATATAACTTTTTTATTTATGAACTGATTGAAATAAAACAAACACTAAATTTTAAGTGAAGCTTACCACAATACATTAGTGACAATCGCACCCAAATCGGTTAAGCCGTTTTTAAGATTAGCGCGCACAAACACACAGACAAAAATTCTAACAATCAAGGTTTTGGGTTCTATTGCGTTGATAAAGGCCCCCAATAATAGTTTTTCTCATATATCTTCCATGTACAGACAGCGATCAGTTACATTTTTATTATAGATATAGATAGAATATCTATAGATAAGAAAACCAAGATTTACAAGAGAGAACTAGAAAGCTAAAAACACTAAAGTTTGGTCCAAAGAACACAGCACGGCTCTAATAAACCAAGTTCAACTCACATTTCGTTCTGGCGCCTAACGGAGGCGCTCTAAGACGGCCCGAGCGACGAGAGCGGCAATAACGCCAATCGCATGCAGCGGCGGTCAGCCGGAGCGGTGGCCACCAGAGGTGTGAGCAGTACTCCATGTACTCCAGTAGTCCATATGGCTCCAATATTGTCAAAATTACAATAAGTTGCAATAGCAGTAGTAATATCAAGCTCGATTAATAATACAATCAATAGGAGAGACAAAATAAAAACATGAGCTGGAGAAATCTGCAGACTCTGAAAGAAGATTTACACCTTTGAGAATGATGAAGGTTTTGAACTCTATGCATTTTCGAAAGTATTTAAGAATTTCGAAAAAATATTGAGTATGGTGGGTCTATTTATTGAAAAGCAAGATACTGTAATACTCGAGAAATAATACATAATCGCGGTCGATCGCTGAGTCACTTTCTTCATCCGACATTTTGAAAAAGCGCGCGACAATAAAACACGTTTCACGTTGCGCGGCAACAACTCATGACGTTTTGTAGGGTGAAGTTCTCCGATCATTCTATAAACTATCCGATTTTGGATGTAGGACGGTCGAATGCTTGCGATCATCCGAATTTTCATTAATAATAATAATTTTAGGACGATTGCTTTCTACATTATACAATTATATCCGATAATTAGGATCGGATTGGATAGGATCGGAAGGTGTAGGGCGTGCTTTACACTTGGATATTGAGTGGCTGTATAACGTATACGAGCGAACCGACCACACCACGGGACTTCCGCGACCTATCCACAGTCACCGTACAATCCTGTCAGTAGTCCCGCACTTGTTTAGGTAATCATAGTTAGAGTACGCGTAATTCGACATTTTACTTTTTTCGGGAAAGGCACGCGGAAACGTATGTCCTCACTCCGCGGAATCGTTTTTACAACTGATTTGTTATGATTAGCGTGCGCGTTGGAATAGCGCGCGGTTTGCGCTTAGTCACAATGGTGCGGCGGCGTCTTTAATATACGCACCACAGTCCTTCCCTTGACATTATTTATTACGCGGCACGATATAAATATTATCACTTTAACCCACTGAATGACATACTTGAATATTTACCACTATTTTTGTAGTACTTTAATATTTTCAGCGGCTGTAGCTTACGCGAAAATATTAATTATAAATAAAAACACTAGACAAATGAAACATTTGTATTTTATTATGAACTTGTGCCAACTACCCTTCCAATGATGTTTTATTTGGTATAGAAAATTTAATACTTGCATTTTTTTTCATTTTACATAAAATTTGGTTTTGACAAATTTCTGCTAATTTGACCAAACTGAACTACTCATTTCACGACTGAAACAGGTATGAAAACAGTCTATTGTTATTTTGGCTTGATATAAAGACACTTTGTCTTGTATAATAATAAATTTTACAACAATTTGATCCTTAAAATATATATATAATTTATTTAAAAAAAAAATGGGAGAACGTTGCAGTAAACAAATTATGTACGAGTAACTATATTTCCATGCGTAATCAAGTATTTAAAAGTTTTATTTTATTGTATTTTAACATTTTTATTTCGTTACGATATCAATATCTAAAACAGCAGTTATGCCAATAAAATCGTACAATGCAATACAAGCATAATACATGGCAGTGGTCTACAGACTAATAAATATTATACTATAGGACGCCTGAATCGATGAGGATTTGCAATTGACGAGTCTCACTAGTTGAAACCATTAGTGAATCAAATAATTGGTTCTAATACATATAAAACACGTAAAAAATATTCCCATCTTTAAATTTTGTATAAATTGCAATATACATATTTTTGAAAATAAAGTCCGTTTTTAATACGTTAATTGTTTTCGTAATTATATAGCACCTCAGCCATACAGCTATTTAACTTGTGCCACATAATAACACTGCAGTTGATACACACTGATTCGAACAATTGTCGCTTTTTACTGTTTTAGCAGATGTTTTTTATATTCTAGAATTATTCTTGTTATTTTTGTCAATTATGATATGATATTTTCTTTAAAATTTTGCACTGAATCTATAATGATTTTTATAGAGGCGTATCGTGCATTTTTGTACATAGTCATTTGTTTATTCGCTTAAAAATGTGGGTACATGAAACTAATTTAAATAAAATAATTACCAAATCAGAAGCCACGGTATGCCTCCGCCAAGACTCACCGCGCTACCGAACGCGCACCCTTTTCTCGATAAATATTTATTGTTCATTAAAATTATTCACTTAAAGCAATATATAATAACAAATAATTTTCATTTACGAGTAGGTAGCTCTCGACTATCTAGTAATATTTGAGTAAGTAGTCTCTTCTTAATTTTAATATTTTACTCGTATGTATAGATTAATTTGTTGCTATGCGTTAGTTAATATTATAAACTTATTTAAAACTATTCATTTATTAGAGCGGTTAGATTTAAAGCGACATTTTTGGTATTAAAGCTTTTTTGTTTATTCTGAGTTATCTTCTGTTTATTCAATTTTACTTTACATTTATTTATTTTTACATAACAAAATCATCTGTGTTTAGCGATATTAATATGACGTCCGAGTTAGCGCTCGATATTAAAGCCTTTCATATACATATATCTCAAAATTCGCTTGCAGTGTTAGCAAGATTACATATAAATAATAAATAGCGTGATAATAAGTTTGCTCGCGGGTGGTGCACGTTTTAATTTGGTAATAGATAGTGACATATTATTTGCATTGATAATGATTTATGTGTGATATAATTCTTTATGTCTTATTATTATATTTAAAGTAGTGTTGGAACTCATTTGGTTCCAAATTCTGATCAGATTGTTGCAAAGCATTATGCGCATTATAAAAAATATCACTAGCTCGGCGGCGAAGGAGAACATAGTAAGGAAATTCGAGAAATAAATTAGTTTAATATCTGCACCGGACCTGCACGGTGGAGTGATCTCTTAGTGATTTACTAAGGGAGGCCTCTACCCTGCAGGGTGACGTTGTACTAGGTTAAATTAGACTATAATTATACATGTAAAAATCGTAGACGGGCAGAGATGCAATGATATTTTCGACATTCTGTAAATGAAGCTCTAAGTATGATGGAACTGACATGTGCCAAGACATAAAAGTTCCTTAAAAAGAAGAAAAGAAAGCTACTAATTATTGTGCACTAACAAAGCCCTTTATATGTATAATATTCATTACATTATACGATAAGGGCACCGGTTGTACTTCTAATAACTTGTACTTTGTATTACTCTGTATATTTTTGGTGTACAATAAAGTGTATCTATCTATATACATTGTTAAATCGATATGAGTTTGCGAGCTTTCCCGCGAATTAAATGTTCTGATTGTATTTATTTTGGTACATAATATTGCTTTCAATGTTGTTTAAAGTCGTCGATAAATAAGATAAATAATGGTAAGAGATGAGGGTGAAAATATAACAAACTGCTGGGCGGTTTAAACTTATTTTTATTAGTATCAGTTTTGTATCAAAATGAATCCTTTCTCTATTTTTATTGAAACAGTAACTTCTCTGCGATTTTCCCGCTTAGATCTTTATTTGTTTGCTATACTTGTATTATAATATTATTCTTATTCTCGTCTAGCATCGACATCGAGCGCTAATGGCATTCAAAATCTTATTACCAGTACTATTACCCTTATTACCCTTTTATTAGACTTTGGAAGTTTATACGTGTTGTTTAGCAATCTTTAACCCGCCTGGTATGGTGCAGTATTAGTGTAAGTAGATTTATAGAAAACTCCTTTGTTGAAGGGTATGTTACCTGAGCGCGGCCATTGACAATAAGTATTCTTTGCAATAATATTATTTGGACAATAAATAATAAAACTAGCCCACCCAAGTTAAATTACTAATTTTTGCTTTTAATATTGCAAAATATGTGAGTCTCTTCCATTTAAAATAATAACTGCAATACATATTGTTTTTGATAATGAATAACACTTGTTTGCAAGCGATTGTCTTCATATGAAGATCAGCGAATATGATTTTGATGCGAAATAATTATTTTGTTATTTTATATTACAAAGAGCTATTTATTGCTTATAATAGGATCTTAAAATTTAGAATAGCTGCTAATTGCTCAGCGTTACAAAGCTCATAAGCTTCATCTGCGAGCTCGATTAGAGTAATTTAATGATTACAGCCAATCCTTATACACAGCATGAGGAATACGCATGGGTTTTTGTAAGTTAAATCAATCAGGTTTACTTGTTGATATGTCTGTCTGATTTAGCTAATATAAATGTTATAAAGATAATTTCGATATCCAACTGCGCTACTCGTACACTAGTTATGGAGATAATAACGGTTTTAACTTGTATGGTTTAATTACCGCATCATATTATTGAAGAAATAACGCTATTTTCATCTACATATTTTTATAAAGGTGGGTAGTCCACGTTGAGAACTGACGTAAATATAAATATGTGTGAAAAACGCTAAAATATAAAAGTTATAAATAATTGACAAGAGGTTATAAAGCTTGCGACAGTTTTTTTGCGTATTTCCAATTGTTATTTTGAAAATATATCTGAAATTTATTAATTTCAAGATAAAATTAATATGACCATGCGATTTTTTTTTATATTATATATGTAATAATCGCTACAAATTATTTTCGATTTTATTTTGAATCTACATATTATATATATTTTGCATTTTGAAAAATATGATGTTTATATGATTTGTGAATTATTTAAGAATATACTTAACTTGATAATTACGATTACAAATACTTTCTGATAATTACAGTTATTTAACTGTAACAGGTCTAGTGCTACTGCAATAGTTATTTACAATTTGTAGCTTGCGGCCCTGCCCTCTCGCCGCCGGCGCTAATTATTTGTCAAACACATATATTTGTCAAACTTGCCGAACGTACGAGCTCGCAGGACGGCCGTAATTTTGCAATCAGGAGTGCGATTCTCTAAGCGCACACATCCTTAAAACCAGTAGTTCAACGTTGAAACATCGGCGAGCTAGTCAGTCGTATTTTATAGTCTGTGCGGAAAGAAACCCGTCGTAGGATTTGAGGACGCGGCAGAACGTAAACGTTTTTGTTTTGTTGACAACACTTGTCTTGTCATTATAGCTCGATTGTAAGATCTTAATACTTGAGTGATAAAATAGTTCTAAAGTAATAATCCTTGACCTTTTTTTGTAGACCTACTGCATGCTTTTACCAGCAATATTTTTTTTTTCAGAAATTTATTTATTATTTATTTAAACTTTACCGTACAAAAATTGTACAGAGGTCGGACTTACTACCGAGTGATGTTCTCTGCTAGTCAATCCTAATATTTTATTCTATAAAAAAATAATATAAATAATTTAAAAAAACTATAAAAATGAAGTATAGAGCATAACACTTGAAGGCCTTAATCGAATTCTAAATATTCAATGTCGCATATGGTTGGATTGCTTTGTAGCGAGTCTCCAAAAAAAGTATCATGTCTGAGCTTGTCACGTTTGAATCTGTTACATTTATAACGAATTCTTGCATATTTTCAATTAAATGGTCTTGTTCCCAATGTTTTTGGTCCAATGTATCATGTGATCACACTTTTTGTGCCACCGTTGTTCAGTAATATTACTGAAGCATTTATTTATTATTGGCAATAGTTCTTATAGAATACTTTTTTTTATAGAATAGATGACAGACGAGCGGGCGGGCCACATGATGGTAAGTGATCACCGCCGCCCATGAACACCCGGAACACTAGGGGTCTTGCGGGTACGGTGGCGATCTTGCAGAATCCTATTCACAGCTCTCTTGAAGAGCCCCGTGTTGTAGCATAATGGAAAAACCTCAGCTAGCAGTTCATTCCACAACTTTCGGGTTCGTGGTATAAAGTGTTGTTTTGACAGCGCTGTATGCAGCGACTCTATGTCAAGGAAGTGCGAATGAACCACACGACGATGACGAGCGGTGCGATGGTAAAAACTCGAACTTGGCATCAAATTGAACAGTTCTTCAGAACATTATATAGGCAGTAAAAAATCTCTTCGGATACTGAGCGCTGATACATTAACATTCTTTGCTT
The DNA here is from genome assembly GCA_914767545.1 of Sesia apiformis. Classification (NCBI taxonomy): domain Eukaryota; kingdom Metazoa; phylum Arthropoda; class Insecta; order Lepidoptera; family Sesiidae; genus Sesia; species Sesia apiformis. The sequence continues at coordinate 10,812,344 of OU611947.1, read as the reverse complement.
CCACTTGTCTTTTAACTAAACTCCATATTAATTCTTTTGTATTGTCACAATGATATGGTGGTATCCGGACGACAATGTGACCGTGTGCCTCGAGCAATTGATTTATTTCATACACGGGTTCTCCTTAGTTCCTTTTTATTAAACTCAATAATTCAGCCTTAAGTGAATTATCTGTATATGATATTCCGTTATCCTCCAACCTTTTTTTCATAGTGTCTTTCCTGTCGCTGTTATTGGGAGGCTTATATAAGCGTACACTGTGATAGGATGCGTTATCTAGCACAATAACAGATGGTTGAGGTATGTTTCTGATATCCACTTGGTAAAGTTCTCACGATTCATATCATGGTAATCATATCAACGTTGCGCGTAACGACGTTTTCATGCAAGCTCGCCAATGTCAACAACGATGAAATGTTGCTTCGAGAATCAATAAGCAGTTTCGTCGATAAGCATTGATATTTTTGGTAGAGCAATAGGCGTATGTTAATAGTTGGTGTCCATTATCGCGACTGAGTCAAAGTTACCTTCCAGGTTTAGCAACCACGCAATGATGAATAAGTACACGGCTCCGTATTGGTGCAAGATTGGCAACGTGTTCGCCAAGATGCTCTTTTCGCTCGAACACAAAGTCACGCCAGACGAATTCTACAATGTAATGAAGTCGCCCTTCTTCACGAACGATCATCAACACGACAGTTCCGAGTTTTTGGCGTAAGTCATTTGCATGTATTGATATTATCTTAAAAGCAAAGCTTTCAATCGATTTAAATATCACGACTATTACGAGTAAATCTTAATTACATATGGTTTATAATAAAGGTTGTATGTGAATGTTTTGTGTTGGCTGCAAGTTCTCTGTAAGGCCCCAAAAGGCGAATTTTGGTTCTAACCTAGTAACCCGGCACTGGTAAATAAACGTTAAAATTTTGAAAATTGTTCTTTGATAAAATCTCTTAACTTATGAATGAAACAAAATCCAAATCTCATATATAACACGCGTTATATAACATATATAACAACAAACAAGCGGTTTACCGCTTTTTATAATGGTTTTAGTTGAAGCCATGATAATGTAGCTATTGTTAGTCTTTTTATTTATTATACAACAGAACGATATTAGTCTCCTATTAATTATTCGTCTATATGGAGAAATAAAGTCCTCGTCAATTTGATTATATTATAACAGGAAAACAAAGTAAAATAGATAACAAACTGCAACACTGATAAAGGAAGTATCTAGGATGAGGTCGATAAGGAAATCTATTAAATAGATTTTATGAATACAAAATTGATATCCAATAACTACAAACAGTCAACAAGACAAGACATGTCAACAAACATTGCTCTATTTTAAATACTTATCTTTTTATTACTGCCCATGCTTCGATTTAAGGCAAAGACATTTAATATTATTTATCTGCCACATTCAACACGCGACATTTGACCATTTACGTCATACAATATGTAAAATTACATCCTCATATAAGCGAAGCCTAGTAGTTTAAATAAAACGAATAAAATATGTAAAAACGAGCTTTGTTGACTAAAACCGAGATATGCCGGTAGGATTTCTTTAGATAATTGTGTACCCACGATGATTTCCTAACGTGTCAATAAATTATTGTATTAAACGCATGTCACAGTCGTACGTATCAAACACGACAAAGTTATAATACGGCAAAATTTAGATTAAATGACAGTGGACCAACAAATAAATCATGTGAGTGTACCATCACGCTGACTGTTTCCTTGCCTAGGTGGCAAGGAAATAGTCAATAATAAAAATAATGACGTTTCGTGCAGATATCTGTTTGATGTGCTTCAAACTCACGAAGACGGGTTCGAACCAGAGTTTGATTACTCCCAACCCGCGACCGCTACCGCGTTGGCGTATATGCAATCAGATGCATACCACCGTACGCAACATGCAGTCACGACTCAGGCGCAATCAGATTCTTCTGGGTAAGACTCGTTACACTGATTTTATCGTGCTACAATCAGAATGATGTTTAATATTTTTGTCACCAATTGACACGAGTGGCAAAGTTAGACGTTTTGCTAATTAGACAATTTGCTAAATATAACTTTTTGTACTTTCGCGTTTCGTACCCATGGTATATTGTAAATCGGATCTAAACGCGTAAAATTAAAGGCATTTTGAATGTAAAAATTAAATGTGGGTAGTTAATAATGCTCGCAGCTCCCATCCTGGACTACCCGCGTCTTCAGTCAACTCGTGACCACGGCTGTTGTAACCCGTGTCAAAACTCCCGACGTTTACTTAAAACGTTACTTAGAAATAAAACGTAAACAAAATCCTTTTATTTTACGCGTTTAAAGCCGATTTATATTACTGTAAATCAGCTTCAAACACTTGCTAAATACACATTGTGCGAATAGGCATTCTGATCGTAACACATTTTGTCTAGTTTATTTTACTGATACTGTATTTATTGTTGCAAATTTTCTACTTATGTTCTAATTTATATAATGTAATTGAATATAAAATTAGTATCTATACCATATTAAAGTAATAAAAGTCCTTGAAATAGCTCTATTTCCATCGCAGCGATGTGGAACAACGGTTGCAATCCAGTAATGCGTCTTCTTCCTCACCCAGCACTAGCGGCAGCTCTACTGGTAAGTTAATACATCGTATTATCGTCCCATACATCTTTAATGTTAACATTAATAGCGTTAACCAGGGTTGTAGCTTAACTAGTCCTTTTTTTCGTCCAGGGCCACAAGACACACTGACCCAGCGGGTTGTACTTGTGGTAGCGGCTTTGTCATCCCTTAGTCGACACGACACCCACGGCCACAGATGGGGTACTGCTATCCGAAAGCCGTAGCGCCAAATTATTTTTCATTTAAAAGAAGTGACAAACAAGCAGACAGTACTCGTGATTGTTAATGGTTACTGTTGGACATGGACATGCGTGATACAATCTAACACGAAACCCCCCTCCAAAATCAGATAAGATAAGAGATAAGATGAGATGGGGTGTGATGGGATGATAAGACGTGGTAGAATCGAATGTGAAAACAAATTATCACAATTATCATTCCCAAACATGTTGATACATATCGCAGTAGTCATCTATGAGAACATGATAATTTGGTCATTCGAATGCGATTAGTCCGACTAGCCATATATGTTTGTTGATAATGTGAATGATACAGTGAACTAACATAATTTTTAAGGCACGCTTGCAATTACTCTGGTTGAGCTCATATGCAATACAATCAGCCCTTTCAGTATCCACTGCAGAAGATGGGCCTCCTCATGCACATTATCTTGTGCTTAAGGGATATATGGTCTTGGCCAGCGTGGCGTTGTAAGGCCATATATCGCTTATCACCTTACATATAGAACACAAAATAATAAAATAAATAACAATGTTATCCTTACAATTACTATTCTTAATTGCAAGGTTAACATTGTTTTTATTAGTCTTTTATTTGGGTTGGATTTCCAATAGTGTTTTAGTCAGCGGTGCGGTGCGTTTGATCAAAGTCCTCAAGAGAAAGTAATCTTTCAATGCAAATATTTTTAAGTAGGTATCAGACTTTTACTAAACAAACCTTTGACTAAAACAACTAAAACAACACTGGTTTCTAGGAAAACAGTAATTAATTGAAAAATATTTTCAGGGTCAAGCAGGCGCACGCAAGACAATGATATTGCGCCATTCAGTAACAAACGTATGCGCGTAATGGAAAGTGGCAGCACCGGACGTGACTCCTTCGTTGACACTGTATTTGGTGGAGTACAACAGACCCGGGTAGAATGCCTCAGCTGCAAGGCATCTTCCCTATCTCGGGATTCATTCCGTGATCTTCAGTTAGCTTTTCCAGAAAAAGCCGAAGGTGGTCGGTTTACTGTGCAGAGCCTTTTAGACTATTACTGCTCCACTGAGCGGCTTTCGGGTGATAACCAATACAGTTGTCGCGACTGTGGCGGGTTGCGGAACGCTGAACGTAGCGTCCTAATAGAAAGCTCACCTAAATATCTAATACTGGTGTTAAAATATTTCAAGTGAGTATTAGTTCAATACTTACTGATTCTATAGCTTTTATTTGTAACGATTACAGCAAATTGTTATATTTCAATATAATACAATAGTTTAGAGTATATAAAACCGTTCTAGAGACAAATACAATTATTTTAGGGTATCAAAAGTTACAAACATGTAAGGTTTTGTTGTCTTGTCTAGAACGTTCGTACTGCCGTCCTAACTAAAAGTGCAGTAACTAGTGTTTTTGTCAAAATAGAATTATATACATTATACGTAATCAGCAAAACAAACTACAATTCAATCTTACCCGCGTTTAAATATGTATACTATCTTTTCAGAAAACTAGTTATAATATGCTAGCTTTTATACTTTGGGTGATTCAAACAAAAAAGTATTGACATTTTTACATCCGTCTTAAGGTTAGTTACTGTACTTTTAGCGGCTGCAGCACTGGACGGCAGCGTAACGCTCATTACTTAGACCGGGTGACGCGCTTAGAATAAAAGATATACTACTCGTACTACTGAATGTGAACAACCTGTTGTGAGCGTTTGCGTTATTTCAGTGACACGTGCCATACGTACTTGCTGCCATCTAACATTTGTAATATCTAAACATGCTCAATAATGACAACGAATTTTTAATCAAAGTTTTTGATGGATAGTAATTATACTGTTAACTAAAAATCGCTAACAAGGAATATTTTTTCGCAGATATGATCCGAAGACACATCTGCAAACCAAGCTGATGCACTCTACGTACCATAACTACACGATAACACTTCCCTCGGTGCGCTCACAAAATGTACCTCAAACTTACACTTTGTATGCAGCAGTTGTTCATGAAGGAACGTCATTAGATTCTGGTCACTATTTTACTATAGCTAAACACACTGACCAGTGGTACGTTTTTAACGATGAAGTAGTGAAACCAGCTAAGGATTCGGAACTAAACACGTTGCATTCATCGTGTACTCCTTATATGCTGTTCTACCGTATGAATGACGGTGATGAAGTTCCTGCACTCACACTTGAACAATTACCCCCTGCAACTCGGGAAAATGTTCTCGCTTCGAACAAACTATACGTAGAACAAGTCGAAAAAATGCAACACACGCGTCCCTGATTAAGATCGCACAAACATTACTTCTCCGTGTTAGGACGTTGTACTGAGAAGTAATTAATACCCACCTTAAAGTGACACTGATTGTGCGTTTTATATGCAGTATAAATGGAGAAAGGACGTCTGGTGATACTCGTACGTGCAGTGATGTTTGTTGTGAACAAAAGGTACTGAAATTCGTGTCTAAAAGTTACATATTAATATATTTGTAGTTTAATGACACACATCACACTTAAATACCATATTCCGATATTTAATTAATTATCATTGTTTTTCAAAAATTTTAACAATTCAGAAGTTTGTAAATGTCTGTACTTCCAGCACACACCGTATTTGCTATATTTTTGTCGGATTTTCAAATTAAACGGCTAAGCTCACAGTTACTAAATGCTCATTTTCAACGTCTCACTACCATGATTTTTTTGCTTTGGTGATCTCACAGTAGTATGTACAGTACCAGTCAGTGCGAGAAGTGAACTGATTAATGTTACTGATTAGTTAATTTTTATATAATTAATACGTATTTGTTATAGGTAGGTATATGTTTTATAGTTTATGTTAAAGTTTTCAAATATTTCGAAATCGCATTTAACTTCGCATCGCATCGCATTTCGCATCTGTAATATGATTTCGGTTTTTAGACTATTTGCGGTCGTTATATAGACTGATACATAGTAATTAAGTTCACATAGGTAAAATATTAAAATGATGAGGAGGTCAGTGATTTGATAAGTTCAATATACATATATTAGAATACGGTCACATTGTACCAAGCATTTATTTAATTATTTAAATAAGTAATTCAGTTTTTAACAGAGAAATTGATAATCCTTCCTTTTTTTGATTGATTGATTAGGTATTAATTTGTATGAATTATATGTACTATCTTCAAGCAAAACAGGATTGCCGTGGTTGCGCTCAGATAGTTAATTCCGATCGGTATTCCCACATGTTTTGAACTTTTTGACTCCGGAAATGCAAAACAGGATTGCCGTGGTTGCGCTCAGATAGTTAATTCCGATCGGTATTCCCACATGTTTTGAACTTTTTGACTCCGGAAATGCAAAACAGGATTGCCGTGGTTGCGCTCAGATAGTTAATTCCGATCGGTATTCCCACATGTTTTGAACTTTTTGACTCCGGAAATGCAAAACCAGAATGATTACAACCGTAACATATTCTTCCAGCAAGATCGAGCAAATGACGTCACAAATGACGCATTAGAAGCTCATCATGACTTACTCCCTGGAAGAGTTACCAAGGTATCCAGATTTAACAAAATTTAAATTTTAATGGGCTATTTAAAAAGTATTATTTTTAACCCATTACCACAAAATTTGAATGATTTAAACCAAAGGTCCCCAAACTTTTTTGTCCCATAGGTCACATGCCAATTTTTTCTGTTTTGGGTAGACTGCTTTTTAATATTGATTTTTTACAAATTAATCAGCTTAAATATTTTTTTGAAGGTGACAGAGCTGACACTGATAGGTTTTACTTTAGAGTGGAAAATTTTTAAATAAAAAAATATACATATGTTGATTTGTAGTTAAACATTTATTAAGTAAAACACAAAATACAATACACAAAAAAAAAACAATTCTTTTAATGAGATGGATGAGCCTGATGCTTTGATATCAAAATTTCAATGTTTGGCTTCAATTTAGTCAGGTTGAACCTTAAATCTCCTTGGCGAGTGATTACCAATCTGTTTCTTTTTTTGTAAGGAGATTGGCAACTGCGCTAAAACCATATATTAGAAATTTATATTTACATACGATGACTTTAAATTTTGATACTCAGACATTGATACGTACTTGATACACGATGTTCCCCATGTTTCACAATACTTTCAAAGCTAGATTGGGATCAGGAAAATAATTGGTTATATAGATATTATATAGTCTTATTAGATTCATTGTTGGATGGAATTCATGAATTTCATCTTACATCGAGACAGACAACTTTTGTTATTGGGTTTCTTTACTATATACAATTTAACGCCAATTTAACAATTTGTAATTCAGAATGTTAGTCATTAGGTGAGTTCAGGAAGTATAATAATTAGAAAAATGAAATGAATATAATGAAATAAATATAGTAAAGAGTGTAATAAATTGAAAAGCGAGTAGAATACCGTTATTACAATACAATAGATATACAATAAACGATTATTCCAGTTTACTTACGTACTCCGTGACTTAAAATGTTACATCATTATTTTTTTTGGTCGCATATAATTCAGCCTATGGTTTTACACCAGTTTTTTTGTCTACAGTCAGTATCAGATATATAGGAACAGTCCAGGTACTCAAATAATTCTTAAACACTCAAAAGTACCGAATTAATTGCAACTTTTTGTATAAAATTGAGTGTTACTTAAAATAAAATTGGTTTTCTACATCTACAAAATAATGTTAGGGCTCAGAGGTATATTTGTATTAAAAGATGCTCACAATATTTAACATTTTTATATAGATGTTAATGGTAACTTTGAATACTTATAATTATTTGTACACCTGAGTTGCTCATCTGCTTCTGATACTGACTATACATATTTTGAACATAGATTTCATGTTTATGTATTAATCTGACGTGCCGTCCGTCGATCCGATTTTTTTTATAATGTGGTAAGAGCATGTGAACTTTTTAGAGAGCTCTCAATATTTTATTAGAGGTCATGCTTTCTCTGGCATTTTCTTCTGGATTTGTAAGGGTTAGTGCTGATAATGAAGTAGATGTAAGGATTAAAATACTCATTAAAAGTCATTATTCGAAATGCCGGAGGAAGTGTCAAGCAATAGCCACATATATTTCAAACCTTAGATATAAGTCTTCTTTCTATATGGCACGGGAGGTTTTGAACCACTCTGCTCATGATTTTATTATGTTTATTATAGACACAACCATAAAATATTAACGTTATTGTAGTTCTTCTAAATTTGTAGATAGATACATAGTAAGTATATACCACCTATTGATCTTTTGTGCAGAATACAATAGGATAATACTTCTTTGTTATGAGTTTATAACTGTTATGCATTATGGTGAAGTAAAAACTGTATAAATACAACTTTTGCGATAATATATAAAGTTTCAGTTGCACTTATTTTTTTGTGAGATTTATATTTTTTGCATAGTCATAATTATAGCAGTAATTTTGTTCTTTTGGTAAAACTACGAAATAAATTTTACGTTTCTTTACTTATCACTAATAAATTTATAATAATAAGCTGTAATTTACATTATTATTTTACAATTATATTGTACTATGTATATGTGATAAGCAAATACATAAGCTATGAGTAAATAAACGTATACTTTATTTTGTAACTTATTATTTATTTTGTACTTATAGTTTATAGTTTTCGTTGCGTACCCATCGTATCACTAACCAAACCACTGGTGGTTCGGTGGGTATTTTCCCTACCGTACCACCAACTCATAGTGCGTTAATAGTGTTGTGCCTATTAGTAAAACAATTATACATAGAAATTCAAAAATCTTTTAAAGGTAAGATTTAATTTAATACCTTTTTTTACCATTTTAAGCATAAGAAAAACATGGGTCACTTTAACGTAATTTGTCTAATGCGTGACCTAACGAAATCTCTTTATTCACGATCTGCTTTTGTATTTGCGTAATGAAATCGTCATTATCGATTTGATTTTTTTTTCGTATTCTAGGAACTATCTCCGATTCCTGAATGTCTTGCAATACATTGAATAAACGCATTAACATGACTGTGTTTAAGTTAATCAATTTGTTAATTTTGGAATGAAAAGCTTCCAGAACGTTTGTAATTCGGTGACGTTCACAGAAAACGCTGAATATTTCAGGCGTATGCACTTTGAACCAAAACGTTTTTATATATTTAAAAAAAATGTCATTTGAGTCATGCCATCACATTCAGATTTTATATATTGAAAGCCTAATAAAACCTCATCAGCTGGTACAAGAGGCAAGGCATGTCGCAATCGCGGATGTCTATTGGCGACAGTAGCCACTTACCGTCAGGTTGACTGTATGATCGTCTGCGGCCTTCGTCTATAAAAAAAAACATTTATGTTACTTCCAGTTTGGTATTTGCGACTGAATCATATTTAATAAAATGATATAACTTTATTGTTTACGGTACCACATGAGTGCAAAAATTAACGGCTATACTTTAGTCGTTTCCATAGTACTGCTCATGTCGCCATGAATACTGTATACTTGAACAAAAGGATCCGGACAACTATAAAAAGTTCCCTTAACGAAATATTCATCGATTTTCGGAATTAAATCCCTAAAAATATTTTGAACAAAAAATCTAAAATCCGTTTACGCTCATGTGGTTCATGATAATCCGCTAAAAGAAGACTCTAAAGAAGTCGTACTATGGTTTAACAAGCGACTATGTATCCAAACCAAGGTACGTACTTCGCGAATGGTTAAAAACCTACAATACTTAGTTTTACTGTATGATGAACACCGCCATATAGATGATACGTTTTTGTAGGCCTTGTGTCCATGAAATTTGTATTTGTCACAAAGAAGAGCTACTCCTTATATATTTATAAATTTGAGTTCTTCCGACGCCATCATTATTTTATAAAATTGTAAAATCGTCTATGATTATTACGTATTGATGTACATTCATGACATTGCAACAATTGCAGTCACAAAAGAAATATTAATATCTGTAATATTCACATACATTCAACATTCAAACATTCAAGAGAAATATTCACTAAAGAGGTCAAATCTATTTTCTCAATATTGTTGGATGAGATTACTGCAGGTCACTCATTGTGATAAAGATAAATGTGCAATTAACATCGGTAGCACTGTGGTGGTACGGTAGTGACTAAAAATACCCACCGAATCACCAGTGGTACGGTGGGTACGGCACCATAGTTTTTAGTTTTTTTTCGTTATAACTTTATGTAAAAATTTTAGGTGTTATAATAAAGCTTAAACAATACCTTTAAACTTTAAACAATAGCTTCAGTGAAAATTACTGTGTGCCTCATTCAAGAAAGCGCTTAGAACACAGAAATTGATTTTCACTACGTGAATAAAACAGTTCGTTTGGATCATCGTTTATTTTTTCCCAAAATTTACTTATCAATAATAGTTTTATCTACTAAGCTTGTTCATTGCAATAAGGATTACTATTCGGTCTGCTTGCAGTCTGCTCGCGTCCAATTTTCATTGACAATTGTGTAACGAGTGTTACACGTGTACATAATTCCAATCCAATTTGTCCGAAATGTAAACACTGAGGTAACTAACACGATTCCATAATAAATAAATAGTGGAGAGTTACTGCTTTGTAATAATAATTATTTACATATCCATAATTTGATTCACGAACACTGCAAATTCACCTTTAAAGCTAAATCTGGAGATATTTCATTGATTTGATTGAAACAGACTATACGAGTATGTTCATTGATAATAGTCCATATTGCAAATAAGTAGTGCAGGTATCTTACCAACAAACACTGCAGTTGAATACACTCATGATACGATATCATGATTTCGGGAATTCGCTATTGGACGCAGTTGCCCCCTTGTTCCCTTGTTGTATCTCTGTCCCTTGAACTACTAGTATAACGTAAACTAACTACCCAACTAGGAAGAGTCAAATCGTAGTCTCGTCTGACAAAACCTTATTTTAAAAATCTATGTATGTATTTTTTACCAGAAAATATTTTCCTATTAGATACGCTTTTGGACGATACTGGCTTTTATTACCATTAGACTTCTTATTACCATTAAATTTTTTTATTTCTATAAAAATTCATTAGTGCATCTACGTGGTCGGTCCATAATATTGTCACACAAATAATTTGAATTAAGAACGAAATTCAACATGATTTAAAATGCATTCGATTTTCAATTGTTTTACGTATAATTTGATAATTAAATATTGTTGTTCAATTCATTTTCTACGATGGAGTGGACTCTCAATGAGAACCGAGTAGCAGTAATTGGTTTACACCGGAGTGGCCACTCACCAACCACAATATTCAAGCTGCTCCAAAACTGAAGTATCACGCAAAGGTTTGTTTATCGTACTGTTAAGAGGTACAATGAAGTCTAAGTATTAAGATCTAAGTCAAAGTCTAAGGATGACAAATAAAATAATATAAAAAACCCTTTTTTAAAAACAAGCTTTTATGCAAGCCATGTGCTAAAACGAATAAAATAAGTTTATATTTAATTATTTGTCCTCAAAAAGCTTGTCGCGCGAATTGTAAATGGCACCTACTTTTATGAATATATAAGTACCTACTTATATTCATAAAACCTATTAGGCCAGTCAAAAAGCTTGTCGTGAAATATTCTTTTATATTGACGTTTTTTTATATTATTTTCTTTATTTCTTTTTTGTGCATTTTAATAAAAGCTTGTTTTTAAAATATATTTTTTTTACTTTTCATTTATAGTTTTCGAAATGTGTCAATTTGTGTTTTTTCTGTAGCTCTTGTTTCAGACGCATGTATACAGACGCGCATACTTTCAAGCTGGGTCTCCCGTTGTTCAGCAGTTTCAGCAGCTCTTAGTCGTTGCATGCATTGTTTTACATTAGCAAGCCGTAACTGTCGCTGAGTTAGCGTTTCACTATTTATCTGATCACGTTTTACGTCAGTGCTTTCAGTGGCAAGTTTCTGTTGCCGTTTGAACTTTGCTTTCTCCAGCCTTCGAGCTTTCTCCAGCCACCCTATTTCGAGGGCGACATTGAGTTTTCCAGCAGGACTGCACCGGCACACGGCCAAAACTACCCAGACTTGGTTCGAGAGCCATAAAATCGACTGTATCAAGTATGAAGATTGGCCCTCCTGAAGTCCCAAGTTTTGGAGGAGAAAGTATGCGCTAAATCTCACAAAAATTTGGAGAGCCTGAAGTTATCTCTGATAAAAGCAGTGCACTGTGGTCCAGCCGCCGAACAAAGGTGGTCATAATTATGAAAAATTTTCTTATTGGGAATGATTTTAAATCATATAAAAAGACATTATTTCAGTTATTCACACATAATTTATAACACACTCATACATATGTATTTCAAATAGATTTAACATTTCTTGAAATTTAACAAAATACGTTTTTGGTGTACCCCTCCTTTAAAGATGTATTTGACAATTAGTGGACGTTTTTATAGGGGGATATATGAAATATTTGTTAAATTCAGAACTATAGTACTATTATAGTAGTTCACTATAATCATACACAAAGTGTGACATAATCATAACAATAACAATTATGAAATGTGTCAAGAAAAACAGAAGTAAAAAAAAGATATACCTATGAAATAACTAATTTTAGTAACAAGTAGACTAAAATATAACCTACATTTTTAATAAATCTAAAACCTCACTTGACTTTAGGCTCTTTTTCTTACGGGGAAGTTTGCGAAGTTCAGTGATTAAGGGGTAAGAATTGAGTAAAGGTATTTAATAAATCTGTATTCGTAAGTATACGCGACATTTTCCGTGTGTTATCTCGTCTGAAAGCTTTAATATTTTTATTGTTTGATTCGGCTGCCTCCTCGGAAAATTCCCCGATGGGACAATAAAGCGTATTTTGCAACATCAGACCCGTAACTGAGAACTTTGTGGACAGAATCTGGGAGATTGTACCACGGATATTCTTTAACTAGGTTTAATTAGGTTTCTAAAGCATACTAAATTTCTCAAAGTCAAAATTATATCCCTGAGACAAAGCCTGTAAAATTGTGTAATTTCAGCAGAAACTGCAGAATTCATAATAAAATTCTTGCTGTGTTCCCGTCGTTCCGTGTCCCGCTTCCGCCAATTTAGTATTTTATCAACAACTAAACAATTACAATTAAACAACTTTTAACGGTTTAAATCGCGTATATTTGACATGATTTATATCCCGACGTTTCGAACACTTTGCAGTGGACGTGGTCACGGGGTGACTGCAAAGTGTTCGAAACGTCGGGATATAAATCATGTCAAATATACGCGATTTAAACCGTTAAAAGTTGTTTAATTGCAATGTATAGTAATCGCGAAAACCTAAGAAAAAAAAAAAAAACTAAACAATTAAATCAATCAACAATTAATAACCTAAACCTTAGGTTTATCAACAATTAAACCTAATCTATTTTTAAACCTTAAAAGTGATTTTGTACATATTATTTTCTATCTGCTAACATTCTCTTTTCTTCATCTGATCTTAACTGCCATTTCTTAATATCAATCTTGTAAGCGAGATGAACAAAATATTCAAAGAAACTTATCTAAGAATGAAGAGTTTGTTCATCTCGCTGGGAGTTGCCCCACAAAGATAACACTTACATGTAGATGTTTCACGAAGAGCACTGCATATTTTACCATCCACCATAGTTAACTGTGAACTATGAATTACTTTGAAAATGCGATTGTTTCCAGTAAAAGTTGTTGGACTTAAAGTATTTATTTTTTCTCTGAAGTAAGCCTCTTCCTTAGATACTATCATTGCTTCTTGTTAATTCAATACTTTCAATTATGTTTAACCAATCAGAGTACTTCTGTAATAATTTTGATTTACTTCTATGTACAATACATTTTTCCAAAAATTATCAAGATAGGGAAACTGCTTATACGATATTGTAAGGGCTTAATGTCTATATTTTCCGCGTTATTGAAGGTCGATAAAACTGTTTGTAACACGTGTCGCTGTTTTGTAATGCTTCCACTTTCGGTCGCCCAAATTTCAAAGAAATGCATCCATGTGAATGAAAACTTGATGAAAGTATCTGAAAATGATGTATAAACTTAGTAACGCGTTTCATAGGTCTGCTACGCTCGGACAGGCGCAGTCGTAGAGGCACTAGCTGGTCTCGGAGCAAACGAATATTAGTTATTTTAAACTACATAGTAATGACATTATTTTAAAGTAAGTCTGATGGCTGGCTATGGCTGACTTTTTTTTAAAGTTCTAAACAATTTAAACTTAGTGGTAAAAATATGATTCAAATTATGTTTGGCGTAGTACGTAAATACCAATAATAATAACCAAAAAAATACACAAAATATTAATTAAATGTAACAAACATACCTTGCTCCTGGATCTCCATTTCACAAAAACAACACAAACAATAGAATTCCGGAAATTCACTAAACAAATACGTTTTGTGGAGTCACTGATAACGCTGATTGCGTCAAAAACGGTGTGTTCACTTCCGAGGTTGAGAAGTAAGTGAACTTAAAATAAATTACTATTTATACTTCCAGGTAGCTTGTTTGACGGTCTATTGAAAGGTGTAAATGGATTTTGGATTTTCGACTATGAGTTTTCTGGAATTATGACCTATGGTGGGACCACAGTGCAGAGGCCGAAACAGATATGAATATGATCCGTGCCGCGAACGATGACTGGCCGCGGTCTCTAAGGGAGTGTGTGAAAAATGATGGCGAACATTTTGAGTAACTTTAATGTGCAATTATTCTTTATTTATTGCTTTTCAATATTCAATAAACATGTTATAAAAGTAAGTCCTACTTTTGGTTTCATGACCTATTGAACTTGTGACAGTATTTAGAGACCGACCAAGTATAGCACAAACTCAAAGGCTTGTACTATGTACTGCAAAAACAGTTTATTTTCTAAAAGTTAACGCTGTAGTCCGTTAAATAATGTCCATGAGGCGGCCCATGTCCTGCAGTGGATTCCGAAAGGGCTGATTGACAAATGGCATAAGCCTTTTTACTCTACATATTATCCCACTTAATTCTATCACGAAACTACTCCCAAACTATGGCCTATAGGTACCTATTTCATTAATTAATTAAGCGTTATATGAGGCAAATTTTCAAGTAATCTCCATTTTATCGAATTAACTCATAACTTTCCTGACTATTGCATATCGCCCATTGCATAAGAGGTTGGTATCAATATACCAATCTTTCAAGCTTTTCCAAAGCAAGCAAGTCATCCTAAGTTTTGCTTGTCCATCTCCCCAATCAGCGTTGTATACGAGGGGTGATCAAAAATTAGTGAGAACGACATATATACTCCTTGGTAAGAAAAAAAATAAATACTGGCAGGCATAGCTCAGATATTTGTAATATTAATAAAGAAAAAGTCTTCGATTCTCTTTTGTTTTTTTTTCTGAATGTAGTCATTTGTTTGCTTCGTGTCGGAACGTGTTCTCGAAAATTGAGAAAAACGAAGTGCGAGCCGTTATTAAATACCTCTGTTTAAAAAAGTTAACGACGCAAGAGATTCACTGCGATTTGGAGGCAACATTAGGAGAGTCTGCTCCGCCGTATTCCACTGTCGCAAGGTGGGCTTCTCAATTTCGAGTAGGGAGAACGAGCACGGAAGACGACCATCGTTGCGGCCGCCCATCGACGTCAGTCACCCAAGAAAATGTTGTTAAAGTCGAGAAAATTGTATTGAGCGATCGAAGAGTTACCATCCGTTACTTAGTTCAAGAAACGGGCATTTCATATGGAAGTATTCAATCCATATTGAAACAATCTTTGAATATGAGAAAAGTCTCCGCAAGATGGGTGCCGAGAATGTTAACAGACAGTCAGAAACAAAATCGACTTGACATTTCGAAGACATTGTTGGACAAGTTTCAAGAAGATTCTGAAAACTTTTTGTCTCGTTTCGTAACAATGGACGAAACATGGGTCCATCATTTTGATCCCGAGACAAAACAGCAATCTTCACAATGGAAACGGCCATCATCACCGACCCCGAAGAAGTTTCGTGCCGTGGCATCGGCTGGCAAGATTATGGCCTCAATATTTTGGGACTCAGAAGGGATATTGTTGATTGATTACCTGGAGCGTGGAACCACTATTACAGGCCAATATTATGCAGCATTAATTCCGAAGTTGAGGAATACCATCAAAGAGAAAAGGAGAGGAAAACTTCGAAGGGGCGCGCTGTTTCATCACGACAACGCACCCGCGCACAGCTCGGCAGTTGCGATGGCTGCCATTCAACAAGCTGGCTTCGAATTGGTTGACCATCCCCCTTATTCACCAGATCTGGCGCCAGGCGATTTTTATCTGTTCCCCAAATTGAAAGAATACTTAAGGGGAAACAGGTACGAAGACGATAACGAGGTGATAGATGCCGTGGAGAGCTTTTTGCAGGACCACGACAAAACTTTTTTTTTGAAAGGGATTGAAGCCTTGGAAAAGCGCTGGACTCGGTGTGTAGAGAGACTCGGAGACTGTGTAGAAAAATAAATTATTAAGTTATCAATAGTCATTATATTCTATCTCATTCTCACTACTTTTTGATTTCTCCTCGTAGTGCGGGCTGCGAGTAGCGATGCATTGGTATTTTAGATATGATGTGCACGATATTTTTGTATTGATATCTTGTATCGATCAGGATCCTATCGAACAGTTGTGATCCAATCCTCCAAATATCGTATCGAATCAAGGACTTTTTAATTTATGCAACAGCTTATTTATTATTAGAAATTTACTTTTTGTAGTTTTATTAAATTCATTTTGTTTTTTATTCTTTTTATTTAAATCTGATTACTTAATTTTAGTCTAAATTTAAGTCCACCTCTCCTAATTGCTGTGCTCTCTCACCTTTCTCTATAAGGTCACCAATTTCTAAACACATGGTGGAATGAAATAAAGTAAGTATTGAGTACCTATTATTTAGTTAAAAGTAAATATACAAAGTTGAGTACAGCTGATGTAAACTATATATTCCAGAAGTATGGAATATTAAACTAGCTAAGCTATAGCTCTAACCTTTTTGTAGAAATATCGGCCGAAACTTCATGTTGTATCGATACTGGAAACTATCGTACTGGATCGTGCATCCATAGTTAAAAATGGGTATAAACAGGCTTGTGAGGAGTAATTAAATGTTTCATTATGCCCTCTTTCAGATGCTCAATTTCCTACCCAATATCTTATCTTACTCAATTATGTTAATTAAAGTTTCGGAAATATAGGATTAGAATCGGATAACCGTGGTATCTTTTAAACTCGCATTGAGTGACATGAATCGACTCAATAAGAATTCCCATCAAAAATTCTGATTCAGTATATCAACGTACGAAAGACTGATCTCTTTGCTACGAGTATCTTTACTAACTTTGTTTTGTAATGTTTTTATCGCAAATTACATTTTCCGTGAAGTATTTGGTTATCAATTACTATTCTAATTCTAAGATGACCTACCCAAGCTCTTATTTTGTTTACAGGAGTGGGAAAACAGGTTATTACCTACAGGAGTACATTTAAGTACTTAATTGAAGTCAATTTATATATCCATAAAGTGTATTCTACGCCTTGCCTCATACTAAGTTACTTTGGTATAATATTATAAACCAATTAGTCTGCCGCCAAAGTTGTTCAGTTTCTCAGTCGCCGCGCGAGTAATTTTCCTGAATATGGAACCGGGTACCTAAAACAATGAATTAAATGTAGGTATAATAACTATGGATTTGAAATAGTTATATATTGTACCTACGTTTATATTTAAACTAACACTAACATTTTATTTATTCTAACATTTAACTTGTGATTCATCGTACAATATACTCGTATACCTATCTACCTAAATTAGTTTCTCAGAGTGCATATGTAAGCATAGCTATAATAGATCGACTTCAATTATATATTCCTACGATGTAATACCATGATCCAGATAGATTACTGTAATAATCCCTGTCCGTTATTTTCAAAACTACTAGACCGATTTTGATAAATAGTACCATCCCATCTCACCCGATAACCACCCGAATTTTTTAGCTTGGAAGGTTCTTAAATTTCTCATAATGTTGCGAAGTCAACGTACTCCTTGAATTCTAGTTTCTTTTTATTTGGTAACACTAGGTATACTATATTTTTATGATATGCGATAACGCTAAACGAGAAATTCCTTTAATTAACTTATTGTTATCGGTTTCTTTATTTACCTAAAGCTTTAATTGCGATTTCCTTTAAACTTGGTTTTAGGCTTGCTTAATTTCAAATACTCGTATTTATTTCTCAAATAGTATTTATGTCTTTTCCAAAATACAGTTTACATAATACAACTGAAAACTACATAACATTTTACACCGTACTGATTGTAAATGTCCTGATAAATTGTGTATTTCCTGTATTATCTAGTTGATTCCAAACAAGGCAGGATTCATATCTTAGGAGAGCGTCACAAGTGAGGTGACAGAGTACTAATTGTCGGTCAGAAAACTAATTAAACTATAATCTGCTATCATAATCTATAATCTGCCCTTAACTCAATATAGCACTGTAGCCTTCTATTGGAAGTCCAGATATAGGGATAATGTGATATAGGTGTTTCAGAATAATAAAACTCACCCGGATAACTGGAGTATAAATTTGTGACACGTGTTGGTGCAATTCAAGTATATTTATCTCTTAGCCATAATAGCAATATCATAAATTAAATTGACCCATTCATACAATAAAGCGTATACTTTCCCATACAACAATAACCTATTACTCGAATACGTATAAAATGACTCTCGAGTTATTATTAGCTTCGTTCGCGGTAAGGATTCAGAACTGATTCGGGACTATACGCATGCGCAGTTCAAATAATGCCGTTCGCGGAACACACAATTCAGAATTTCTAGTTACAGTTCTGTGTTCGCGGAACCGTCGAACTCGATTCAAGATCGATTCAGAATCAGTTCTATAACTTTGGCAAGAATCGTAGTTCCAGACATGCGCAGTTTTTACCTAACGACATTTGACATACATGCTGCGGCTATATTCAGTTGGTTAGAAACTAATAAACTGGTTAAATAGTTAAATAAAATATAAATTTTATTAATTTATTAAGGGTTAAATAAAATATGGTTAGTTTTGTTTGTTGTTTATATAATACTCTAATAAGAGTAATGTGTTTTGGTGGGTCCACTTAAATACTTGCCAACTTAGGGGTTTTCCCCCCAAATTTAGGGGGTAAATAAGTGGGATGAGTTTTTTTAGGGGTATTTTTAGGGATTTTTTGACTCTTCATATATTTTTTTGAATATATATTTTTCATATATTATGTGAAAGTATAGGCCCTGGGACAATCCAAACTATAATACCTAATCATATTTATTTGTTGACCTAGCGACTTAACTGTTTGGGGTTCTGTTTGGGTTCTTGATTAAGACTTTTTAATAGTTTTATTATCACATTTTATTTCGTCACGTCTTACATCGTTTTTAGTCATGACACGAGAGGAGCCGGAAAGGGAAGGACATAGACTAAAAGTATTTTTAATAGACAAACAAATCATAGACTACAACATGCCCTTTTTTCTAAAGAAAAAATATTATTTAACACATTGGTTTTACATTGACGTTTGGAATGACATTGACACCATGACATAAATTATAACCATATTTTTCAACAAGTTTCGTTATTAAAACAATACAATATTAAATGACAAATTACTGTAAAACAATAAAATTAAATTGAATAAAAGTGAATTAGTGATTATATGCATGTCCAGACTGAATTATTTTACTATATTAATTCCTATTACTAATTGTACACAAATTGTTTATAGTCGTCAATTACATTAATTTTACAAATCAAATTTCTGTGTTTTCTTTAATAATCTACCTCTCGAACTGTATTTTCCATCAGTGCATTGTCTTTCAGCTATACTAGCGTCGTTATTACCCTTCGAGGAAGACATTACACTTTCGTCGACATTGACAAATATTGGAGATTTTAATACATTTTCTGACTCCAGACCTGATTCTACCGATAAGAATGATTCAGAATCTTCACTCTGTGACTTAGAAGTTGGACTTGACTCATGAAAGAAGATAAATACACAACTATCATCCTCTTCATTTACAATTTTTGACTTTTTAAAAGATTCTGACTCCGACTTATGAATCTCTTGACTTGGATTTACAACATTATAAGTTTGTAGACTTGAACTAGGTTCACAAAACTTAACTTTCTTTTGTTTAGACTTTGAGACATAATTATGACTTGAGTTTTGCTTACATGACTTATAATTGAAGCGAATATGATGACTATTTCTACGATAAGTTACATTATTAAGATCTTTGACAATGAATGATCTTGGATATTTTGTTTTAGACACAATAATACCTTTTGTCCATATAATATCTCTTGGATTTTTCTTAAAATAAATCTGGTCATTTATGTGAAACTCTGGGTAGGTTTTGCAATTTTTATTATAATATGCTCTAGTCCTTAATAAGTTGCTTTCTTTCTTTTCTGAGTGTTCTGAATGCTTAACAATTTTAGGTCTTAAGTTTTTTATCTGGTTAGGCAGTTTTGATCGTAAATTTCTAGACATTAAAAGCTGTGCAGGCGAATTAAGATTACCTCTAGGTGTATTTCTGTATTGCAACAATCCGATGTATGGATCAGATCCCGATTCATTGCTTTTTCTTAGTATATTTTTCACTACTCTAACTGAAACTTCTGCTAGCCCATTTGATCTTGGAAAATGAGGACTTGAAACGATATATTCTATATCCCATTCCTGTAAGAAGTCTTTAAATTCTGTGGAGTTGTACGGTGGACCTCCATCAGAGACTAATTGCATCGGAATACCGTGACATGCAAAAATAGACTTTAAGTGTGTTATGACATTAGACGTTCTACTATCTTTCTTTAAGTTTGCGATTTCTATGTAGTTAGAGTAATAATCGACCACTAATAAATATTTATTACCTTTGTATTCAAATAAATCTGTTGCTAATTTTTGCCAGGGAAATAAAGGTTGTTCATGAGACAGCATTGGTTGTTTTGTTTTATTTGAAGAATAAATTGCACATGTTTCGCATTGTCTGACTTTATTCTCAATATCCTGACAGATGTTAGGCCAATAGACTACTTGTCTAGCTAAGTTTTTAGTTTTTTCTATACCTTGGTGACCTTCATGTAAAATGTTTAATATTTCTGATCTCATTGACATAGGTATGATGACAGAGTTATTTTTGAAAATTATTTCATTTATCACATGAATTTCTTCTTTGATATTCCAATAAGGTAATACCAATTTGTCGCAACGTTCTTTACAATGGGGCCATCCATTTTTATAATATTCTTTAAGTTTTTGAGAAATTAAATCTTGACTAGTATGACTTAAAATTTTGTCAAGTTTTTCAGGCGAAATTGCTAAATTAGATGTCAATAAATTAATATGAATATCAATATTTGAATCTAAGTCTTCTAGACTGACTAATTCTTGATTTAAGTTAGTTTCTTTGACTGGTGATCGAGACAAGGTATCTGAGATATACATTTCTGAGCCTTTTGTGTATGAGACAATTAAGTGATAAGCTTGTAATGTTATCATCATTCTTTGCAATCTTGTAGGAACTTCTCCTAAAGGTTTTTTGAATAGAGTGACTAATGGTTGATGGTCTGTTTCGACATAAATTGGTTTGCCATACAAGTATTGATGAAATTTCTTACATCCGAATACTATAGCGTAAAGTTCTTTTTCTATTTGAGCATAGTTAATTTGACTTTTATTTAATGACTTTGAGGCATATGCTATTGGATGCTTATCATGTAAGATTACAGCACCGACTGCATTTTGGGATGCGTCGACAGACAATCTTATAGATTTTTTTATATCATAATGGACTAATACGGGTGACTGACATAGTAATGACTTTAATTTTCTGAACTGTTGTTCATGTTGGTCTAACCATTGCCATTTATTTTGCTTTTTTAGCAATTCTCTCAGAAGAGAAGTTTCTTCTGCTAGATTTTGTATGTAAGAACCTAAATAGTTTATCATGCCTAGAAATCTTTGTAATTCTTTGACATTAGATGGACTTGACATTTTTGAAATGGCTTCTATTTTTGACTGATCAGGTGACACACTATTTTTATTAAAAATATGACCCACATAGCGGATTTCAGACATACCGAATTGACATTTAGACTTATTAAATTTTAGATTGACTTCAGAAGCACGTTTGAATAGTAATTCAAGTCTTTTATTGTGTTCTTCTATATTGGCTCCATAAACAAGGATGTCGTCCACAAAAATTATTATACCTGACAAATCACCGAACAATTCGTTCATAGTCCTATGGAAAATTTCACCACTAGAGTTAATTCCATAAGGCAATCTCAGAAACTTGTATCTACCGTAAGGTGTATTAAAAGTACAGAGATCACTACTCTCAGGGTCTAAACCTATAGCCCAATAACCTGAACTAGCATCTAATTTTGAAAAAATTGATGCACCAGCAACTTTAGATCTTAAATCATCAAATGTAGGGTAAGGGTAGTGAGGTCTCTTGATTGCTTCATTTAGGTTTCTAGGGTCGAGACAAATTCTTAACCTTCCGTTAGGTTTTTCGACTAAGACAATAGAATTCACCCATTTTGTTGGCTTTTCTACTTTTTCTATGACTTTAAGTTGTTCCATACTCTTCAATTCGTCTTTAAGACGATCTTCTAAAGTATAAGGTATTCTACGAACTGGACAAACTTTAGGTGGTATACAACTATCAATGTCTAGATGAGCTTTATATGGTAGACAACCAAGACCTTCGAATGTTTTTGCATATTTAGAAAGAATTTCTTGTACTGACCTTTCTTGAATTCCGAATACTCTTTTGACAATACCCAGTTTCTCACATGAATCCCAACCAATAATTGTATTACAATCACATTCAACCACAACAAAGTAAAGTTTTGTCGATAATCCATTTTCAAATTCACAATTAAGTAAACAAGTACCTAAATTTGGCACTAATTGTCCTGAAAAAGAAAAGATTTTATTATTTGTTCTAAAAATGTTGATTTTCGAGTGCGTGCTGCTCATAATTTTATCTAATACTTTCCTGCTGATGATATTTGTGTCTGCACCTGTATCAATTTGACATTTGAGTTTATAATTATTGCAACAAACATTTATTTGCCAATCTTTAGTCTTAAGGTTACTTTTATCAATTGAGTTTATGACAAAATGATCAGACATATTTTCTGATTCTTCGTGGTAGGATATGTTACTCACTTTACGACTTGGATTTTCCGATTTTCTGTAAAAACAATATTTGGCGAAGTGATTTTTCTTTTTGCAGTTATTGCATGTCTTGCCTTCTGCTGGACACTTATATTTATGAATTTGACCACATTTTGTACAGTTTTTATTTTTGGGCGATTTATTTCTGCAGTATCGATCCGTTGATTGATTTCTGTACGCATGGTAGTTTCTCTGACTTGACCGATTTCTTTGGACAGTTGACGATGACTTTGCTATTTGGACAGTTTCTTTAATAGTTTTTGTGTCTTGACTCAATTTGTTTGATCTTTCTTGTGACAATTCCAGACTTTTAGCTATTTTCATGGCAATTTCCGTTGTTAATTTTTCTTCTTGCAAAAGTTTTTCCTTGATATGTGTGTTTTTTATACCAATTACTAGCATGTCTTTGATGAGTGCGTCTTTAAGGTCTTGAAATTCACACGTGGCTGCTAAATTATTTAATGTTGTTAAGTATTCATCTAACGATTCGTCATGTTTTTGGTATCGCGTGAAAAAGTTATATCTTTCTACTGTTACGTTTGCATGCGGGCTGAATTTTTCGTCAAATAATTTCAAAATTTCGTCGACATTCGTTTTTGTCCTGTCTACGTTAAAACTATTAAATATTTCGATGCCATCGTCGCCAATTGCATTTAATAATACTGCAGTTTGCTTGGCTTGTGGAAATTTTGCTGTTTCGTTAGCGTCTGCGAAAATTTCGAATCGCAATTTCCATTTTTTCCATTTCTCGGAAGCGTTGTCGCCATTTTGTATGGACAACGACTTAATTTGCGTGACGAATGCTTTGTCGGACATTTTATTCTTAATTTAAGGACTTACTGATCCGAAGACTTGCTGAGACCAGTTCTGACACCATGTTTGGGGTTCTGTTTGGGTTCTTGATTAAGACTTTTTAATAGTTTTATTATCACATTTTATTTCGTCACGTCTTACATCGTTTTCAGTCATGACACGAGAGGAGCCGGAAAGGGAAGGACATAGACTAAAAGTATTTTTAATAGACAAACAAATCATAGACTACAACATTAACGACATCTAGTACAAATATATTACAACTACTCTGTGGTGACTGGTGGTTATTGTGCCTATGCTTACTGGAAATACATATGTACGTTGATTATTGTTTACTTGTTTAATTCGATTTTGTTGTTGTACTGCTGTGCCGACAAGCAATTTGTTAATGATGCCTAAAGAAACTAAAAATAAAAAAATGTACAGTCAGAAGTACACGTAGATTTGGGAAACAGATCCAGATTTAAAAGGTAAAGAAATTTCATTGCATTTTTGTAATTTATATTTTTTCTTTTATTATATATTTTTTAGGGGGATTTCTAAGTAATTGGGGCGATTATGGGGGTTTTTGACTTGAGCTTTAGGGATAAATATTTTTGAGAGTTGGTAACACTGCCGATGACAGTGGATCGTACGCAGTTTGGTTCCGAAATCGTTCGCGGAAATAAAAATCACGAATCGGTTTATAATCGAGCATGCGCTCTACTACGATTCCAAATTGGTTCAGTACTAGTTCCGAATCAGTTCTGAATCCTTACCGCGAACAAAGCTATTATACTTGCTTTATCAGTACCTACATCAGTTTATAAAGTTCCACTGTAGGACACAGATCTGCCCTTTATAGTCACGAGGGAGGTGAAAGGCCTTAAAAGGCCGCGTATGACCATTGAGAGTTAACGAGTTCACTCTTTTTGGGGTTATTTTAGGCCATGATAGCCGCACAGGCAAGCCAGATTGGGTTGTTGCCGTCTGATAACACTGGGCAACAAAAAAAAAAATTTTGTTTCCCCCTGAAGTTATTCTTGGTGATATAAACAAAGCTCGTTGAGCTGATTACAAATCTGAAAACAGAATTTTTCTATCACCTATAGTTTTTGAGTTATGGCCAAATAATAAATAATTTGTCCAAAATGTGTATACGGAGTGAATTTCCACGGCGGCCGTGTACAGTCGTAGCCAAAAGTTTAGCATCGCCTGCGAAAATTAACAATTTTGATATTTGACTGTTTTAAATGAGATCTTACACATTTAATATGTCACCAATTGAACTTCTATTATATTCTATATTATTCTACAGGTGATTGAAAGAGAAATAGTTAACATTCTTCAATCCATATTAAATCTGTTATGTAAATATTGACCTGATACCCACATTGGCGCTAGCGTGGGCTAGCATGTGGTCACCTGCTGCAGTCGCTGTTTCAGCTGCGCCACTATTTGTTGTCAATAGTCGGTCATAGTACAGTTTGTACAGGCTGTGCAGGCATTGTGGGAGATTTTTTGACCGTTTTTAAAGTTTACTGGGATGATGCCAGCATTGTTGAATAGACTTCAGTTGTATAAAGAGTTGAATAGAGATTTGCATGCGTTGTATCTTCCAATTTATTGTAATCATCTTCATAAAAAATGAATAACTAGTTAAAAGCTATTGATTCAGTTATACTAACTTCTCATAGACATTTACACATTTTGTAGAAACACACTGTGCCGCCGTAGGCATGAAGGAGACGTATGAATCCATGGCAGCAATACTCAAAGTAATAAATTACAGTGAACATGCCTGGAATATTTGTGGAGATCTAAAGGTAGTTGCGCTTCTTCTCGGAATGCAGATGGGTTACACTAAGTACATGTGTTTCTTATGCCTCTGGGACAGTCGCGATGACAAGGCTCACTATGAAGTGAAGGAATGGCCTCCTCGCTCTGACTTTGTCGCAGGCAAGCACAATGTACAACATCAACCACTTGTGGACTCATAAAAGATCTATTTACCTCCTCTCCACATTAAGCTGGGCTTAATGAAAAACTTTGTAAAGGCATTGAGTACAGAGGGGGAGGCATTTCAATATCTTAAGGAGAAGTTTGGATCGGTTTTAACAGACGAAAAGCTCAAAGCTGGTGTATTCATTGGCCCTCAAATACGCGACTTAGTGCATGACAGCAACTTTTGCAAGACTCGGAAGGCACTGGAGTTGCAGGCATGGAATGCTTTTGTTTCCGTCATTGAAAATTTCTTAGGGAATCATCGATCTGATCAATACGTTGATTTGGTGGAACAAATGATTGAAGCCTTCCGAAGAATGGGTTGCAGAATGTCACTCAAAGTGCATTTCCTGCACTCACATCTCAACTTCTTCCCTCCAAGTCTAGGTGCTGTAAGTGATGAACAAGGGGAAAGGTTTCATCAAGACATCTCGGTCATGGAAACCAGATATCAAGGTCGATTCGATCCGAACATGATGGGAGATTTCTGTTGGTTTCTACGTCGGGAAACTGATTGCAGCCACAGAAGAAAATCCAAAGCCTTGAAGCACTTTTATTTTCTAGACCTGTATAGAGACTGTTGAATGCCTTGTTGACATTATACCTGTATTTCATGCTTGCTTGTGTTTTTAATGTACATGTTACATCTGGCTAAGGATTACACATTACTTACATTGGTGTAATTTTTGATTTTTGTTTAAATCTTTATAACTTTTTTCCCTGACGTGATAGGAATATTCTGATTTCAGTTTTGGAATCAACAGGTCAGAATTAATAAAGAACACATGATTTCATATCAGGGGGAAAATACTTGTTGACCAGTGTAATCGACGTTGTATTTCGAGTATTGTCCGTTCAGCACCGTCCGGGATTATTATAGGGTACGGAGCGATCAACAGTTGTCCTCCACTTGCTTTATATACGAGTACCATACCATCAGGCCACGCGGTCATCACTTGGGGACACCTCTCCACTGCTGAATGTAGGCCTCTCCCCAAGGACTGCCACCACACTTGGTCTTTTGCTCTTCTCATCCAGCCACTACCGGCTACATTTTTCAAATCGTCAGTATGGCTGGACCGCAAATAGGTACCTGGTACATGGGCTCCATTTGAGGACTCGTCACGATTATCGATCGCGCGGCATATAAGCCTGCCCATTGCCTCGTTAGCTTGCTGATCCTTTGAACAACTTTAGTTCTACGTTACAGATTTTGACCAGCAAAAAGATTCTGAGCATAATGTATTCCACTGCTCACAGCGATTTTGAACTTGTGAATCAGGCCTACTGTTAGATACCACGTTTGGGTACCATACTGTAATTACGGGCAGGACACGTCAGCATTCAACTCAATTCCTCCAGCTATTCAGTTATGGTAACAATACTGTCTGCGAAACGAAGTTCAGACTTGCTATGTATACAAATATAAAATTATGTTTAGTTCACCTCTAGTACGGAGTTCACCAGATTCGACACTCCCTCCGCTCCCCCAACTATTGCCCGACCAGCGCTGTAAAACTTATCACCACTATTGCCAAATGCCTCTTCTTCCCTGATCGTGTCAACTAAAGGCTTCGGCTGAAAAATAGGAAATATTTAGAGAATAAGTACAGAAGATAGACATCGATATATATATGACGTTACTTTCATAAATAAAAGAAAAATATGAAATACCAATCCCTCTCCAACCAACCAAGACATTCTTGTATATAAATTGATGTAGGTACATATGTTACAGACAATGTGATTAAATAGCGATTATACATAATCGCTAGACATTATGTATATTGACTAAATTGTGTAGATAATTTGATAAATTAATTACTTTATCTAGATATTATTCATAATAGCTAGTTGGAGTTGGTTAAAGTAATAAACACGGTACCACTCGCTTCCCCTCCCTCTCGCCATTCTGCCGCTGCGTGCTGCGATCGCGTGGCTTACGCAATTTAATGAATTATCAAGCAAATAAAATTGTGTGGATAATTTGATAAATTAATTATCAAGTATAATTGTATATCAAGATCACCTGCCAAAATTCGTGCAGCTGCGATCTTTGAAAAGCAAACGAGCAGAAGAGGTAGCATGTCACTTACCTACTGGACATTTTTACCATATTCGGAGCACCTAACATTATGCAAAGTGATAATGGGAGAGAATTTGCAAACAAGGTTGTCAAGGAAGTCTGTGCGATGTGGCCAGAATTAAAAATCGTAAACGGAAAGCCCCGACACTCAATCACAAGGGTCTATTGAAAGGGCTAACCAAAATATAGAGAAGATGCTTTGTACCTACTTGGTTGGAATCTAACAAGACAACGAAATCGTCTGAAGGACTACGCTTCATTCAGTTTATGAAAAACAGAGCGTATCACGCAGGAATAAATCGTAGTCCTTACGAAGTAATGTTTGGCTACAAAGCTAAAACTGGATTAAATAATTTTCTCCCTCAATTTTCAACTGATCGAACTTTCAACAGAAGAAGAGCTAGATTATTTAACCTTATTAAATCAAGATGAAAACCAGGTTGGTGAGGAGAGGGAAACCGAAACCGATGTTAATGTGGAGAAGATAACCGACAACGAGGTTAATGAGGAGTAGGGAATCGAATATGAGGTTGATTAGGAGAAGGAAATCGAAACCACGATCTTAAAAACTCATTTGCGCAAATCTTATTATCTTATAGAAGGTGAGAAAAATAACGAAATGGAGATCCCTAACACCGAGACCCAAAATGATAACTCTATCATCGGTAAAATATCCCGCTACTAATACTGTGTGGTAAAAATACCAAAATACGGCTTGAACCGCGCCAAAGCCGATAATAGAAACATTATACCTCTTATAATGCCGCAGGAGACAGAAGGAATGTATAAGTTAGGTACTAAGCATGGGATTCTAAACCAACTCTACGCAAGGAACCAGTTCACTGTCTGCAAAGAAACGTACATTTCAGTCGATACTGTTCCAGAACACGAAGTTACCATCCGAGAATGTGCAAAAAAGAAATCGCATCTTGGCGGCCAAGGATTTCAGCATTGCAACTGTACTGGTGAATGCGTTTCTAATCGATGCAAATGTAAAAAGTCAAATCTCTTGTGCAACTCAAAATGTCACACGGGCCTCACTTGTAAGAATAAATAATTATAATTTTATTTCTCATTTTTATACTCATAAAAGCTGTATCATCTGTGGAGTGGTGATATACTGAGTAAGGTTTCTAGCATTTTTCATATGATGACAGCCTTTTTTAAATATTTTATTATTGTAGTTAGGTCAAGCGATACCAAATATGTATTGATGTTTGTGTTTTTATGATTTTGTATCATTTTGTATTCATGACTAATGTTAGCTTTCATTTTAATATTATATTTAACGCTTCGAATTTCTATGTCATTGTTAATTAGAATATAACAGAGCATATTTTGTAAATTTATAATTATAATGATTATTTAAAATGTTATCTACTACTAAACGAACACTTTATTATTGCTACACATAGAGTTTAGTTTACAAACCCCTTATATGCAAAGGTAACTTGAGATATAACTTTATATCCAAACTACTTAATGTTTGGACAACTACTTAATCCTGACAACTCTCTTGGTCATACTGTGTATAGGAAACCCACCCATACAGATAAATATCTCAATGGTAACTCCCATCACCATCCATGTCAGTTGGCTACCGTAGGCAAATCTTTGTTACAGAGAGCACACGGCATCTGTGACACTGACCACCTCGAGGAAGAGCTTCTGCATGTGAAACAAGTACTGCGAAGCAACAATCACAAACTCCCACGAATGCGTCACAGAAGCCGCCCCAAGCCTCCTACAGTTGAGCGACAACCTGCCATCTTACCATACATCAAAGGCATCACTGACAAAATTGGCAATATCTTAAGACGAGCTTTAATTAAAACTTACTTCAAGCCGCACAAGAAGATTAGCCAATTTTTAAGACCGGTCAAGAGCAATATCCCCCTACAAGATGCAGGTGTTTACAAGCTTGATTGTGAATGCGGGTTATCATACATTCGGCAAACAAAGAGGAGCATCGGTATCCGGATAAAAGAACACATAGCTGACATGAAGAACAGACGCTCGACCAAGTCTGCAGTTTGTGAACATGTTCTGGATAACCCCAACCATTACATTCGATTTGATAATCCACAAATCCTCGCTAGAGAGACCCGATTCATGCCAAGAATGTTACGCGAGGCTATTGAAATCAAGAAACACCCAAATTTCAATAGAGAAGATGGTTGGCAAGTATCACCGGCTTGGGATCCAGTCATTAAATTAATCAAATCCCAAGACCAACGCAATACTGCAAGACCTCTGGACACCGTGAGTGAATACTGCGTGCATAGGGAATGTTATGATTAAAAAATCCAGACGGTAGTTCAAAAAATTTCAGACGGTAGTCCAAATAATTTCTTAATAATTCAAGTGACAAATAAAATCAATTAGTCACCCCGTGACCACGTCCACTGCAAAGTGTTCGAAACGTCGGGATATAAATAATGTCAAATATACGCGATTTAAACCGTTCAAAGTTGTTTAATTGCTATACTTAATGTTTATTAACTTCATGTACCCCTGCAATATAAAATAAACTAAAATTTATTGTGTTTTATTACTTTATCCAAGTCTTACTAGAGATTGTAAAATAGCTAGATTATTTAATTAATTCTGCCCCAATAATCTTTTTATATAAATCGGGTAGATATTATATATAATTATATAATAATAAGTACTAACATAGTCTATAAGTTAAAATTGTTACTAATACATGAAATATGGACTTTGTCTGAAATAAATGAATTATATATATAATGGCTGCATAGTATAAATAATGTCCAGATTAATTACTTTGGCTGTAACACATACATTTTTAAAATGTGTTAGGGATATGATATTTCGGATACGGATATATTGTATACTCATTTACCGGTTTCGGTTACGGATATGTTTTATTGAACTTTTTAAGAAATGTTTATTTTTTTACTTTTTAAGAAATTAAAGAAAAATACCAACTAGGGAAAAATTGCAACTTTACTCTCATAAAGAACGAACGAAAAATCTATCAAATCAAATGCAAACATCAAGAACTTTTCAATACTCGTCTCGTTTAAAAGCCGTACCTAACAGCAATGAATAAAATTACTTGTAATAAATAACATCCGAATCTTTTTTCGATTGGTTTCGATTTTTTTTTTATTCGGATAGCCAATAATAGTTTCGGTTACGGTTACGGAGTTCCATAACATCCGTTTAACATAACATAACATTTTGTTACATTTCTTCTGTCATATCTTCGCATGTTTAATTAGCTGTCAAAATCACATACATTTCGAGAGAATATGAAAGGTCATCGTGCATCATGTTCGTCTATGTTCGTTTCGTAATCCCCTTTTTGCACTTACATGAATCATAAATAATTAGTCGCCTATGAGATAGCATAGGAGTAGCTTGCGTTAAATTCGAATATTTATATAGAGCAGTTACAACATAAATTGCAAACATTTATGACATCTGAGTTTAAAAGAGGGAAAATTATTCATTCACAAGCTCGGACAAATTATTTATAAAGTATACTTATATTTCGATCTCAAGGCTAATAAGTTCAAAACTAATGATAGAATCTATTTTAATAAGGTTCAAGAACGTGAAGTTGAGGTGGCAGAATTAGGATTTAAATTTCGATTTTTTTTAAAACCGTTCGGCGGAGAGCGGGGAGGGGGTCGCGTTAGATTCGTCCTTCATACGGGTTATTTAGTCGCGATGTCGCAGTGGATGGGTAAACAACGTGCGTTCGCAATCGAAGCGTATTTTAAGGCCAATGATTCTTGTGCGATTGCTCGTCGAAGATTATGTTCGCGTTACAATATCCGACGTTTACGTGACACCCCAAGTGAAGATTTGATTCGATCGTGGGTGCGGAGGTTCCGAGCAATAAGTTCGGCAGCAAACAACCCGCGACCGGGGCCCAGCCGGACGTCAACAACAGAAGAAAACATTGAACTCGTCACAAACACTGCGCGATTATCCGCGTCTGTCCGTGCGCAAGAGAGCGGTTGCCGTAAGGCTTCCAAAAACAATTGTACACGAAATATTGAAAAAGAATCTTCATTTTCACCCCTTTAAAATTCAAATTGTGCAAGCGCTTAAGCCTAATGATTACAATTTGCGTAAAAACTTTTGCGAGACAATTTTATCGAGATTTCGTGCGGTAAACACGATCTTTTGGAGTGATGAAGCCCACTTTCATTTGAATGGATGTGTAAATAAGCAGAATTGCCGTTATTGGTCACCTAAAGGACGGAATCCACATTTAAAACACCAAAAGCAACTTCACAGTCCCAAAGTTACAGTTTGGTGTGCATTATCAAGCAGACGAATAATCGGCCCCTATTTTTTCGAAAATATTCAAGGGCAAGCAATTACTGTGGACGGTGTTCCTTATCAACGCATGCTCAACGATTATTTTCTGCCAACATTGAACGCACATCCTGCCTTCAGTTCGCACACGTGGTTTCAACAAGATGGCGCCACGCCATGAAGCTTCTTCGCGATTTCTTCCCGAACAAATTTATAAGCCGCTTCGGTGATATCCCCTGGCCACCAAGGTCGCCAGATCTCACCCCCATGGTTTTTTTCTATGGGGGTACCTCAAGAGTAAAGTTTATGAAACAAATCCAGCGACCATCTCAGCAATAAAAGAAAATATCGTTCGCGAAGTTAATGGTATCCCACCGTCACTTCTCCAGCGAGTTGCTCGGAATGCTGAGGTCAGATTCCAAGAGTGTGTCCGACGTGAAGGTCAACATTAGGACGATATAATTTTTAAAAAATAAAATCCGCATTTCTCTCTTTTGTAAAACTTTTTTAAATAAATGTATGCGATTTGTAGTTTTTTGTTATTTAAATTTAAAATCCTAATTCTACCGCCCCTATTCCTATTCTCCTAATCCTAATCCTAACCCTTTAGATGCACTTTACTAGATGCAAGTAGTACCCCAAAAAAAGGCAGGCTGAAAAAGAATGTTTTTGTTTTGATTATGGGGTAATACTCGTAAGAAGAATGATTTACGATTTCCATTTAAGATTTAAAGAAGTACCGATCATCAAATCTTTAAAAATGAAGTTCATTCACGGTGTGAATTTTAAAGGTTCAATATTTACATTAAGAAAATTTGTTCGGAAAATGGGGTTTAAATTTACTAAGGTTGAAGATAATCCAAGCATTTTATTGGAGAAAAGTGATGTGCGTTTAAAAAGAATTAAATATTTAGATCAAATAAAGAAGGAAAAAAGCAAGGAAAGAGCAGAGGAAAAAATGTATAAATGGATGAATCGTTTATAAACAAAAAATTAAATTTGGACAAGTCCTTTGAAAAAAAGGAGTACGAAACCAAATATCAAAGGGGCAATGTTTAATTATTCAATTATAGTACATGTTGGTAATGAGGAAGGGTTTGTGCCAGGTGTCTTTTTAATGTCTAAATATTCCGATAAAATGAATGGCTACCATCCCGAAATGAATGGTGAGAATTATGAAAAATGGCTTCGCAATCAATTAAATACTCAATTTGCCAAAGAATCAGTTTCAGTAATAGACAACGCTCCCTATCACAATAAATTTGTTGAAAGACCTCCGAATTCCAACAGCACCTAACCATCAATGATAAATAGGCTGAAAAAACACCAAATTTAATTTGCAGTCAGTTGGAAAAAGTCTCAGTTATATGAAATTATCAATCGACAGACAATTCAAAATATCGCGAAGCGCAAATATGCTTGATGGAAATATCTGGCTCCTTATTTTAAAACCATAGGTGAAGCTTGTAACAGCATAATTATATTTATAACATAAGAGGTTACCTGGAAAATACCAGCAACAATGTTTTGAAGGTTTTCCTTGATGGAGAGTTTTTTGCTTCCTGGACCTTCTTGCTCCAGGATTGCGCCTTTCAGAGTAGTAACCGGTGGAGAGAAGGCCCCCCCCACGTTCAACAAATTGCCCTGTGGAAAATTTCAAGGGTAATATAAAATCAATTTTGTTATTAGATTATTCCCCTGTATTTAAATTGTTTAAAAAGGCATGTAAACATTTGTCATTGGCATGTGTTGCGAATGACCATGAGCGACAGTATCCACTTAGGCGGAAGCTGTCCGCTCGCCTGCCACTATTTTTCATTTATATATTCACTATTTTCAATAAATAGGTGCCACGTATATATTGTTTAAATAGTCTCCCGGAATAATTTTCAGATGTAATGAAAACAGATATAAGAGTACAGGCCTCGCCGCGTAGTTCCGAGAGGATTTAAAGTTCATTACAAGTTGGCGAGATCACTCGTTTTTGGGGTTAATTAGGCTCCGCGGATGAGGGTAACCACCCTGGCCAGCCAGGAACATTGGGTTGTTGTTACCTCGACGTTATGTTGTTGTTCACTTTACATCACCCAGCGGACGCGTGAAGATACGTGTAGGGTGCCGGAAAAAAATTGATAGGGAGGGTGAAGGCTGAATCACAGCCGCTGGGCGCACTCGACTGGTCATGTTACCCCTCTCGCACAAAAAAATACCGTGAAATGTATTGCATATCCCACTTTAATTTATTTCCCCAGTGTACACACGTGTTGCGGTAGTGAGTGAGAAATGCCGGAGCCCATTCCCGTCCCATTTTCTCAATCCTTCCTCCAAATCCATTCCTTTAAATCTCCAAATGTAGACAGCACATCCGGGTGCGTGCCAACGTTTGTCATTCTGGACTGATATTGGCATGTATCGCAGATGTCCATGGACGACACTATCCTCTTACCACCAGGCGGAGTTTCCACGTCACCCACTTCTTTCTGTAAAAAAATATTTAATAATAGTATATTGGCGGTGTAATAGCGATGCATTGAAACTATCGGCAGGATTTTCAAAGGACGGGCGGGAAGCGTCAGGTCATTTGTCAAAAAAGGCTTGTACATGTACCGACTCGCACTGGGCATGTTCCGAATATTCGTATTCGTTGTGGCGAGTACTCGCCAATTTTCAAGTATTCGTACTCGTCATTTTCTAAACGAACATTCGAATACTAGTTGAATAGTAAAAGCTCAATGTGAATAGTAGATAAGTTTTTTACAAAAATAAATACTTAACAGAGCAAACGTTCATTTGAAAATCAGTTGCGTAGTTGATTTTTAGTAAATATTTTTTTGGTTTAATTCAAAATTTTGTAGGTATTTAACTTTAGAATGAACCCAGAAGGTACTTGAACTAAAAAAATATTTATAACACTAACTTTTTTTAATAGTATTTATTTTAAATTGTACTACAAATTACATTTTTTTTTATAGAGAGGACGAGCAAGCGGTCCCACGTGATGGTAAGTGTTACCGCCGCCCATGGACACCTGCAACACCAGGGTGTATGCGGGCGCGCCGCCGACCTTGCAAAATCCTATTCACAGCTTTCTTGAAGAACCCCATGTCGTAGTTTAATGGGAAGACCTCTTGAGGCAGTTCGTTCCACAGCCTACGGGTTCGCGATATTGAATAAATTCTGGACCGAACAGTACGCGACACCTCTAGGATCTAGGAAATGCGGATGGACCGCACTTCTGTGACGGGAGGTGCGGTTGTAGAAACCCGAGGTGGGAATTATATTGAACGATTCTTCAGAGCATTCCCCATTGTACAGGCGGTAGAACACACAGAGAGATGCAACGTCTCTCCGAACGCTGAGGGGTTCTAAACTGCCCGTGAGAGTGGAATCGTTTATTATAAGTGCGCGCGTAGTAGATTACGTACCATTAGTAATCGTATTCTTAATCGCCAATAGTGGGGCGAATTATTCCTATTTCTATTCGCGAATAGTGATTTTTTGTTATTGGAAACATCCCTAGTACTTACCATCCATTGTTACACATACTACGGTTTATTGAACACTACATATTGCACACGTCGTCGTTCGTTTAACCCTAATTTCCATATTACAATTTTCTTTTTATAATGTATTAAGCAGACGAGCAAGCGGTCCCACGTGGTGGTAAGTGTTACCACCGCCCATGGACACCTGCAACACCAGGTGCGGGTGCGCTGCCAACCTTGCAAAATCCTTTTTACAGTTTTCTTGAAGAACCCCATATTGTAACTACCAGATAGGTACTACAATGTTACACGTCTACATATACAAATTTACGGGTTGTGTTCGAATATTTCCCGAAACCTGAAACCATAGTATTCAAAAAAATAATAAAAATAAAACTCAGCATTATAAACGGAATCCAAGATTTCAGATTTCGGAAAAGGTATGGATTTCGTTCACACCCTGTACACAAAGTACGTCTGTCTTTCCGTTTGTGCGTCTGTCTCTATGTTAATTGGGGTTAATCTTGACATCTGACAATGAAGCGTTTGGTTAGAGTGAGGCGACGCTAAAATAAAGTCGTATGTTCAAAAACCATTATCAGCGTGCATTTTTTTTTAAATATCAGAGGTCTTGTTATACTAGTGATTATATCGACTTTGCTAATACTTTGTTTTCCAAGACACTGGTTGCAGCTTGAAGTTTTTGCGAGATGAGGTTTCCAACAATGCTTTTGTCGCTTCGGTCTGCACTGGGATGGTTTTCAGGTTGCAGCGGTTTGGTCAACTGTACGTCTGAGTTGGGTTGAGGCAGATCGTACACAGGCAGATCTACTCGGATTGGTTCATCCATGGCTCTTGATGAGCAGATAGCAACGAACAAGAGGAAGACAAACGTTGAAGACATTCTGGAAACAAATCTGAAATAAATAAACAAAAACAAATCTGAGTGAAATGAATAAACAAATCTGAGTGGATGTCTTATCAAGACAAATTTAATCACGCGTGTATGTTATAGGTCGACAAGCGGCATAATATTCTCCCCTTTAAAAAATAATTATTTATATTAATTATGATGATACACAAAACTTAATGTTTCTAGGCTAAACACGTTGAATATTTGCACTTAAACTTTTACTTAAATATTTCGCTGAATGACGTTATTTCTAATGTTTTTAGCAGATTATTATCCCTAAATGGTGAGAGAACGTTATATTTTACATAGCTGTGGCAACTTACGAATATAAATCTTCTTGAGTATTTAAATATGTTAATATACCTATATTAAATTGTAGGTATGTATAGCTATAAGCTTCCCGAATAAATGAAAATAAATAAAATAATGTATTAGAGATGATTTCCTGAAAATACTTAAAAATACTATATTTCATTTGCTTTTTTATTCTTCCAAATTTGGTTGAAATGAAAGCATATAATAATATCGGAGCCTACAACGACTGGGTCATGCCCGCTCTCATGTACACCTTTAGCGTACCTACTCAGGTCGAACTGAATGCCTTGCATAAACAACCATGACTGTCCACAGCATGCATCAGCCGGAGTCGTCGCTACATAGATTGTACATCCCGGGAAATGCAGCGGTCAAAGCCTCCTAAACGCTAAGACCAGGCATAACCGCGAAATATGCACTCTCAGAAACTACTTTTTATCAACTTCGGATGACGGAATTCGTAGTGAGTAACAAAGGACTTCCAGGACGTCCATCTGCTAGATGGACAGACGACCTCATAAAGGTTGCGGGCACCCGCTGGATGCATGTCGCTGCCGATAGGTCTAAATGGCGGACAATGGGGGAGGCCTATGTCCAGCAGTGGACGTCCAAGGGCTGAGATGATGATGATGATGATGAACAAAGGACTTCTTATTCTTTAAGAAATGGCAAGACCCGGTGGTAACCAGCACCTCTGATCGAGAGGCCGTATGGAAGGAGAAAAAACTACACGGACGGTTCTTCAAGGCTTTCCACAAGCCCCGCGTAGACATAAAAGACTCCGTGCACTGGCTGCGCTTCGTAGATCTTTTCGGAGTAACCGAGGGGTTTGCTTGTGCAATACAGGATCGGCTGATGAAGATGCGGAACTACCGGAAGTATATACTGAAGAACGGAACCGTAGACGTATGTCGAGCGTACATGCTCGACATACGTCGAGAGTCACATCCCGGAGAGTCACTTTTTCGCCATGTCACCTCCGGTTGTTCGGCGCATTATATTTATTCTTATGTAGGTAATATTGTATGTATGTACATGGAATAATGTATTATATTTTGTTTACTACACTATCTAAATTGTGTCTTTCATGATCCTCCTAATTGAACTTCTCTGATCAACCCAAAGGTAGGGAATACCTTATGGCATTAAGCTCGCGTATATTGTGCAATAACGTGTTAAAATAAATAAATTAAGATAAAATTAAAATACTTATAGCTTATTATTTTTCAAATATATTTTATTTTTACAACAATTAAATCAAATAAAATATTAAAGAAAATATTAATTTTCTTAAATTTGGCGGTAAAATTATGAAAAAATTAGGTATAAGTTGAAACTTTTCCATTAAATAATGCTAAAATCTGTATTTGTTAAACTGAGGTTATGATTTATAATCTTTGTCAAGTGTAACACACAAAATAACAACTCTTATGGATGTCATTTGGAGGGGGAGGGTGCACGTTATAGATGTTATGTGTGCATGTAGGTATGTCCATAGTCGCTGGGCCCGTCCTATTGGCCGAGTTGCCCCACTCTCACAGAAGGCTGCAGTAAAATGCACCACGTACGTATCTTGGGAGTAAGTAAGATAATAATATGCCAAAGCCCATGGGAAATGGGTCAATCCACCCTATTCCCTCCTGTCCCATTGAGTAGAAGGTATATTGGATTAAAGAAATCCCATAATCTATTAAATTCTAAAATAAAGTTAAGAAAGATTTTGTTTTAAAAAATAATAGTAAAAAGGTAAGTTTTTGAAATAAGAAAGAGGTACGTAAGTATGTAATAAATCCAAACAGTAATTAAAAGTCATGAATATAGCAACATTTTACTTCGCACAGCTTTAAGCATAGATATCTTGCTTTATGTGAGCTTTAACGACCGCACTGCGTGTAGATTCTCTTTGGCTTTCACTTTGACATATTTACATGTTTATTCAAAGCATATTTAATTTACTCGTACTGTCGTATTACAATGTTATTTTTAGAAATTTTTATATAATATCATTAAGACAACTCCGAAACTAAATCCGAAATCATGGAAATGCCAGAAGTCAATAGATGTTTCGGGACTTTTCCGCCTAAATACGCGTGCTATCTTATATCCTTATTCGGATTGGGTTATGGAGGCCTTGGGTTGGCCGGAATAGTTCTTTACGGTATCGTTGAGAAGACCATCTTAGCTTACTTTACAGTGACCATCGATGACGACATGAGGAAACTTGTGTTGATGACCATTGGATTGACATCTCTTTTGTTGACGGTCGCCAATGTTATCCTGTTCCTAGGAGGAGTTACCCATTCATCTGGATGCGTTTCAACGTTCATATGGGTTATATTTATAATGTGTCTCGGACTTCTCACAGAAGCAGTCTTGATACCATTAACGTGTTTCTTTTTACCGGACTACTGTATAATGAGAAAGTTTTCACTGATCTCGATAATGGCTTGTATCTTATACTTTACAGTATTCATTCAAATATGGCTTTATTTCATGGTCATCGGATATAATTATCTACAACAATTTTAATAAAAGCAAGCCTAACGGAAGCTGTTCTTATTAGTTTAACGTCTAAGTATTAATAAGTAGCATTTACCGACTAGGTACAAAATAAATGTCTAAAATGTATTTTCAACTGTTTAAAATTAAACCTGACAAAAAGATAGGTAGGTACTTTAAATAGTAGATAGTTAGTAAATAATCTAATTATATGTACCTAGACAAACAGATATTCTTATGTACCACTTATAGAAAATTGGTGAGAAAAAAATCGGCTTTCCATAGCTTGATTAGCTTGACAGAATATTTTCCATTGGGAGCTCGCATTTTTTCTTCGAATAGCCAACAACGAATTTATAAAAAAATATATATGTGGAATGGTTTATCTATAAGTATTATTATTATTAGGTGTTCCAGATTGAGCGCCGAATTTAATTTAGAAAAAAAGTAAAGTCATTGTTTCTCCGGCTATGTGACATGTGGCACCGTCCTGTTGGAACCGCAGTTGATGAGATCCATATCCTCCAATTGGTGCCAAAAAAACTTGTAGCATGTTCCGATACCTCTCTATGCCTATCTAAATACCGATACCTAAAAAAAATGGCCCTATGATCCCACCGCACCGCACCGAACTGTAACTCTTTGAGGATGCATCCGTTTTTCATGAATCTCATGAGGATTCTCCAAGACCCAGATACGACAATTCTGGTTATTGACGTATTCGTCAAGGTGGAAGTGGTGGAATGGGCTATAGATTGACAAATACTGGAGAAACGTAGTCTGTGCGTACGAGTAGGAACGACGGACGACTAATTGACTGACTGTTTCGTAGACACAAGTTTTGCATAGCGGCGCGCTAGTGTACTCGTAGGTTGCGGTGACGATAGTTATGCCAGTGATACCATTTTTTACTGATAAAAAAATGCAATGAAAAATGATTGTTATACAATTTAATAAAAGTCTTATTTAAGGATCTTAATCGTAAATTACCCTACTGGTTCTGTCACAGATTAATATTAGACTAAATCACACAAAAGTAATCGAATTAGTGTTTACTAAATATTTTAGGCTCCAAACATTACTTTACACATTTAGTGTAAAATTCGCCATTTTGTTTTTCAATAGATTAAATACACCAATCAAGACATCAAGACAAATCTAACGACACCTCGTTCATTAAAATCGGTCACTCCGTTTAAACTCTGCGAGAGCATACAGTGGCATACATAACGATGAAACACATATCCCTCCTCGCGTTCCGCAGTGGACTAAAAATATAAATTCATCATACTTAACTTAACATACTTGCGTTAGCAGTGCCTAATTAGAAACTTAAGACACGAACAATGTCTGGATTAGATTGGAATGTGTGTATTATTTGCTTGCTAGATTAAAGCGATTAAAACGTAACATAATTTAATAAAGGACAATTTTGGTTTATTTCGCTTTGCTGTATCCTCGATAGATATTTACTGGTTCCAAGATAACCGTAAAATCGCATAGCTCAATATTAGATACTTACTTAAGAATGTCGTTGCAGTAATTAAAATATAATTAACATTATTTTATTACATTAGTATTATTTTATTACACTGTCATTATGTACTAGTCATGTATACGCGTACATATAGTACATGTATACCCGTACATATAGTACGAGTAAGAAAGTCCAGTTTGTACATAAAATATTCATTGAAAAAAATATTTACAACAATACCCGAAGGAAATATTATGAGATATCAGATGAGGTGTTTTACTTTTATCCCGTATACAATACTAGTCAATGAGATGGAGGGATGTTGGTTTATGGGATGAAATGGGACAGGATTGTATGGAATGAGATTGAGAGTTATGGAATGGAATATGATGAAATGTTGTGGAGCACTAACCCTGTGATTAGAGTACCTACATACTCTAATGTCCACGAAGTCGCGGGTATATATATTATAATAGCTCTTAGTCTCACATATTACAATATCTTGATCAAATATCTAAAAAAATACTTTTTTATTTTATATGAAGTCCGTTTTTATTTATATTTTATATGTATAATAGGTTATTGAAATTTGAATTTTAGTATTTGGTAATGCCCTACCTGTTGTGCAAAAGATCTTTAGTTCGATTTCCGATCGGATACATTTCTGTTTAAAGATACATTTTCGAGTCTGGTTGGTTTATGTTCGTCTCTGGATTTACGACACAGGGTATCCTCGTGTTAGGTACTTATTTATAAATATGTAAAAATGGTGGTGTTTACTGACATAACAAAGTCCAGTCTGATATTTGAGTACACTCCTTTATATCGTGGTTATCCACAAAAAAATGTTTTTTGAATTATAA
This sequence comes from Sesia apiformis, assembly GCA_914767545.1. Lineage (NCBI taxonomy): Eukaryota > Metazoa > Arthropoda > Insecta > Lepidoptera > Sesiidae > Sesia > Sesia apiformis. The sequence goes on along the minus strand of OU611947.1, from coordinate 10,770,485 downwards.
TTGCCTATCACCCTCCTAAGAGGGTGAAAAGTCATGGACCCCCGCTAGTTCTGTGTAATGGCTAATAATCAATAGATACCAAAACTAAAAATGTGAAATCTGCACGGAAAAATACAAATGTCTCAACGTAAGGAATATCACAAGATTTTCCGTATTCAATTAGAAATATCTTTGATTTTTGTTATAACTACATTTTACCATATCCATATTTTATAATTATACAAATGAATGACTAATATTTATAAACATTGTTACTTTTCAAATATTAGATCTCTCTTCATTAAATCCATTTGTACGGACGGAATACCGATTGATTTACATTTTATTTAATACAATTCGCAAATAATTGTAGAGATGAGAATGAGTGATATTGTTATTTTTTGTCGAGGGATCAAACAATACAAATCGCATATGTCGTAAAATAACCATCAGGCACTCACTTGTATCGGTGTGCAGTACAGCTGGTCGATCGGATCACTCTACTGGTTGTTGTACGCCGATATGCGCGCACGTCCCACTTTCACGCCTTACGTCATTGAGCCTTGGCACTTGTACCAAATGTGGTCGAGGTGGATGTGGTCAGTCGCACTCATCTTGCTAGGTTTGCTACACACTACCTATGAACCAGCAACAACTTCACATAAAGCACGCGAAGTCAACCTTGGCACTATCTGAACTCTAGTTTTTTAGTTGCTAATAAGTACAAAATATAATAAAGCCGTCGATTATATTCACATACTAGCAGTGCTCCGCGACTTCGTGTGCACAGACGGTATAATGGATCTGGATAAACAGTATCCTAAATGTTGACTATAATAACATAAGCTATAATAGTATAATATATATAGTTGACATAAGCTATAATAGTACTTGGGTATATCAAATTTTATTAAAATCAGTCCAGTCGTTTCTGCGTGATGCTTGTTCAGACAGGCAGATAAAAATTGTTTAATAGTCTTTGTATCATTCATAATGTCCACCATAAAGATTTTTTTCAATGTTCAGATAAGGCCTTGGCATGATTTTGTTATATGTAGGTATAGATTTCTTGAGCCATAAGACTGTTTACTTAAGTCCATCTAAATAGACGATTCGCGGTCTTACAAATAGTCACAGTAGCGTTTTAAAGCTCCTTATGCGGTCTGCATAGAGGCCAGTTTTCAACACCACGGTCTAAATTCAAAGCTCATGCTTAGAATCATCTATTTATCCCGATCTTAGGCCCGCATAAATAAACGATTCTCGGTTTTAGAATTATTTCAAGCCAAGTCTCATAAGAGCTTAATTACTTTAATTTTCAAACATTCGATCTAAGTTTTAGCTAAGAACGATCTACGCGTTGGTAGACGGTTTTCGACTAGTTGTTAGTAATTTAATTGAGAAACCCGCCGCGGGGTGCGGCTAGTGCGCTGAGGGCGCGAGGCGGTAGGAGTCGCTGAAATGAGTGGTGCTACACTACATGGCGACGATATTCGTTGTTGAAACTATTGAAAATGGTGGCACGAACGAAACAATAGCCGCGAGAGACTCGCTCGTGTAATTGGCGCCTTAGAGGTGCGAGTAGTACCTACCTACTCCATGTGAGATCTAAAGACTCTCCAAACTGATGTGACTGTGTGGAGGGACGCGATATGCGAATTCGTTCGTATGTACTCTGCAAGCGAGCATGTACGATGATTATTGATGATGCGCAATGATGCGACTAGTCGTGAGAGACGGACGGGATGAACAAATCCTGATTACAAAAACTCACACTACTACCTTGACCTAATAAAACCTTTGCACCTAATAAAAAGTAAAATAAATAGTATGTCTAGCAAATAGTATTAGGGGTTAAAGTATGAAATTGCCGTTTTATAGTAATGCTTAGTGGGAAAATGAAATGTAAATAAATCAATATTCAGAGTATTTAAGGAAATCGCGTCAGTTTGCAAGGGTTCGTCATCAAAATCATCATCATACCAATTTGGAGAGAGCTTCACTTGGGCTACAAGCGTAGCCCTGGGGTGAAATAGTGCATTGTTCTTTTTAGAATCGTGGCGAAAATAGTGCAAGCCACATAGTCATATTATACGTTTCATTTATTTTTATTTTACCTAACCCTTGCAATAAATTATTGGCTATTTCGCAAAGTATACTTGTATGCAAGTATTTGGCATAGGCATAGGGTCTTGGAAAATCTTGATTCAGTAAGGGCGCCTAGAATCGAAAAAAATTGGGAAATATTGCCCCATCTTAATGGAGGTGGTGTAGTTCCTCGGAGTTTGTGGTAGTGGCCTTGTTATAGCCTTTTACGACCGCCACGGGAAGATATGTGGTGGTGCTTATTCTAAGTTGACACTACACGGTCGAATTCGTACGAACATTGATGTAGATTATACAATTAATAAAACTTCAATATTTAGCGACTCCAAACCCCTAAGCGAAGCCAGTTTTATAGGGAACCTGTGGAAAGTGGGAGAATTTTCAAAATCGGTCCAGTAATCAAATTGAAACGCCCTACAGCCACGTGAAGCCACGTGAAGCGACTACTTGAAGAAGTTCGCCGGTAGAGGTTGAATGAGAATAGCCCGAAGATTGTGTGCCCGAAGCCTGATTGATGATGATGATTCCGTATCGTATCTAAAAACTGTTACATGAAATATATTACCAGCTTTTAATACAGTAACACCAATAGTTTTCTGCGAACATCGGGGCTTATTAACAGCGACCAGAGGATTAATATTTCAAAAGAAGTTGTATTGGGTCCCTTAAAAGTTACTTACACGGTACGGCATCGCCTTCTGTCGCGTAGGCGGTTGCCTGGCCACCTGCCTGTGTGGCTACCCACGGGCGCAGATTATCACGTCTCCGGTATATCCCACTATCCCCATTGACATGATCCGTGGAAATAAATAAAATGTATGGTATTTATGTGTAATATAGTCCCACTATCCCCGTTAGCCATTTTGATTCTCTATTGAAAAGAGACCTAGCGGCCTAACGATATAATATGTGTCTGACTATAAAATAGTTCAATAACGAGTCCGCAATTATTAATTACCAGATTTTTTAAGTGTTCAGTAATGAGCAGCAAATTCGCCGACTTTAAGTGAAAGTGGGCCAATTTCGTCTAGTTTTAAAATGGTCATTGTCCATAATGACTAATGGCGATAGAGGGAAATGTTTCCTACTATTTAATGGAGATAGTGGAATGTTAGGTAGGTATGTACTGTCATGTTTCTTACCACACGGGTTTTTTTTAAATGGTTGTTGTAGTACGTATGATATTCGGACTGACTCTTTCTCTTCTGTTTTTATCGATCGATTGGCGGTAGGTCGTGTTATCGCGTGACTTAGCGAGCAATAGCGCAACCACATTTGGACCACGCGACCGGTCGCAACATTGGTCATGATCATAACATTGTCATAGCTTGATATAAGGTATATTTAGTGACATTACCACAAATGATCATATTTATGTACAATCTAACAATATAACGAACATATTTAGATTTCCTAATCATATTTACAAATTACACAGGATATCACCTGCAGTACCTATAGGTACCTAATATTATTGTTTCTAAGCTTTAATAATGTTTGTCCATTTCTACGCATACCTTATTATGCAATCGATGTTGTAACTACGAGTAGGTATGTAGTGGCAAATTCTATCCGTAACTAATTGTGATGTTTATTTAGGCTTTGTTTCAAGTTAACAATGGATTCAGGAGGCAATAGGTCACGTATGCTCCCAGGGAGTTCATGGTTTTTACCACCTTATTAAATGTTTGCATAAGAAAAGGCAGTTTAGCCAGGTTTTACGGCGTTTGACTTCATAAAACGCCTCTGCGCAATGTTCTTCCAGCTGAGCAAAATAAATGTACTTATTATACTATTAAATACAGTGTCCTCACTAACCTTGCTTAAACGAAATTGCCGTATATACTGTATCCAAAATGATCGATGAAAATGGACAACATTTTTAACGTTATTATTTTAGAAGTTATGGCGTTTTGAATTATTTTTCAACTCAAAAGATGTTTTTGGATTATCAATATATAATGGAAATAGAGTTGGATGAATTTTGTACTGATCCTTTTTAGAGTTGAAACCCTGGTCTGCCTGTTCACACTAAACATAATATAAGTTTAATTTATAAAATTTCTTCAATAAAAATCACTAATTTGGAAACCGTGATTGGTTAATTTTTTCGTTCAATCATCTTGTAACGTTTACGCATTTAAACGTTGAATACTCTGTCCGCTGAAGTTTGAAATCGGTACTTTATACGAGTACTAGTGTTTATTACATAGACTTACGTAACCGTAGACGTACAATGTCAGTTGTTACCGCGATACCAAAACTCTCATATTCTAGTGTGTGTATGTGATTTGTCATATGTTTGTTTAGGGATGAGATACGTGAATGAAATATGCCACGAGCTTCAATATCGATAAATGACATAGCTATTAGGAACAAAAAAATAAAACAAACTATTTATTTATCTGTCATACATTTAAATTGAATTATTGAATGTACGTTATGTGAAAATTAAAAATAGTCTAGAACAACAATAATTTTCGTGTATGTTCGTGTACAATAAAACTCGGCGAATAAAATGGATTATAGTTTTACCAATTCAAAAATATTTCGTTCGTGCCTAAATGGTGGAAGAGTAAATTAATAAATTAGTAAATTAATAGTAAATAAGTTATTTTATAACAATTTTCAAAAGCAAAATGGAGATAATACATAAATAATGTTTTAAGCTTAAAAATGGTTTTCATTATAGTTTTATAAATATTTAGCAATAAATAAAATGTATCTACATGTATTGAGTACCTATATCTGTTCCAGAACTTTATTTTCTCGATGACAGCTGACACACAGCGGTCGATATAACTTTGTTCTAGCGTCAACGCCTAAAACTCCGAACAAAAATTAGGCACCGAGACGTCATATTTCATTAACAAGGTCACATCAGACAGAAAGCAATTTTAGGGATGTAGTTATCGATAAACGTAACACGATAACAGATCCGATATTTTTTTACAAAATGTAAGAAACTAAACTACTGCCGGATACTTTTGTACAAATTTATTAACTAATATTATATTTCATTACAAGATGTTACACGTGTTAATTCTTGATTGATAATGCCCACTTCTTTAAAATTTTCGAAGCTGTTGTAAAATAAGTAGGTATGTAGGTTATAATTATTACAATTCTCTGTAAACTACAAGATTCGGCTCATAATAAAAGGTCTTTTTACAATTAGTTTAATAAAATAGGAATAGGTATTTAACTATACCTAATTTAAAACTTAATATTATTAAACTTATTTAAATTATTAAAAAAATATTCATAATTCATGTTTCTCTCTTCAGCGGTTTCGGCTCGGCGATGATGAGTCGGATAAGATAAAAACAGCACGCTGCCATTTTTCACGTAGGTAATACTGGATTATGGAAATCTAAAACAAATAATAACAATTATTAGTTTATGGTAAAAATGAATGATTATTTATTGATTACCTACCTAAAGTAAAGTCAATTTAATAGGCCACTTTCGACAAGTGTCAAACTGGTTGTCATAGTGAGGTAATCTAACAGAAATTATCGATTAAAGACAAAAATCGATATATAAGTCGTAATTTTAGCGAATAGATTTTAGTGTTCATAAAAAAATAATTCTCCAGTCATATTTTTAGAGTATACACAGCATCAGGGACGTAACTAGGGGGGGGGGCTGACGGGGCTAGTGCCCCGGGCGCCGGGTTTTCAGGGGCGCCAAAATAGCAATTGTTGTTTTCCAAAAAAATACAAGTGGAAGATAAAAATAATAAAATAAATAAATAATATTAATAAAATTTTAAACTGGCGCTCCAAAGATTTGGAGCAACGACTTACCAACCTTGGCATCATTTCCATGAGCACCAAATAGCTTCTAAACTATCTTTTGACAAAATTGTAAGGACTTTTGCAGCTACAAAAAGTCGTAAAGTAAAATTTTAGTTCATATTCAGGTTTTAAGTTTCACCAAAGTTTTTCACTATTTTTCAGAATCTTTTAGATATACATAAATATACGTGTAAACTGTATAGGCCTAATACACTATGTAACTATTGATTGCGTGATTTCAATAACTATTAAATTAACTTTTTACCTTTGGAATCGAGCATTTACTTACCACCTACCCAAGTTAATTATGACAAGTATAGTAAATGTTTGGTAACAATCTCAGGAGTGTTGTTTAGGAGAGTTTTCGTTTCATTGGTCATGGTTGGACATTATTCGTTTAAGTGGGTGAAAGGGGGGGGGGGGGGCGCCAAAGTGAGGTATTGCCCCGGGTGATATTTAGCCTAGTTACGTCCCTGCACAGCATTAGAAACCTACACATTCCACATGACCTCAAAGTTAAGTGTAATTTTATTTTTTTATAGAGGGCGGACGAGCAAGCGGTCCCACGTGATGGTAAGTGTTACCGCCGCCCATGGACACCTGCAACACCAGGGGGTAAGCGGGCGCGCCGCCTACCTTGCAAAATCCTATTCACAGCTTTCTTGAAGAACCCCATGTCGTAGTTCGATGGGAAGACCTCTTGAATTATGGGAAATAATAATGAAACCAATTTATATATGTAATCGATTATTATTTATTAATTGGAACTATCAGATTCGTTGAAACAGCAATCGTTGCTATTATTGTCAATTCTTAAATCACATTAAAAATCTTCCATTATATTTTTTTGTTTTCTCTACTACTTTCTTCCAATCATCTTTGGAAACATTAGTACACGCAGTTTTTATTAAAAATGATATTCCACCACAAAATAAGCCTGCTTTTTTTAATGAACATAAATGTTTTTTTCTAGATGGATACTCTTTTCACAATAATAAATAACCATAAATGTGGTTGCGAATTGCATCGGCATTAATACTATCGACATAGACAACTGGCATAATTCTTTTCCTTTTCTACCTTTTTCTTTTTAATTTCAGATATAGTTTTAATATATTAAATGAGGTATAGATATATTAATTTAATTACTTATATCTTTTTAATGTATTTACTAATTAATAATTATATTTATTTAAATTATGTCAATTATTTAATAATTTTATTGTTCTCTTAATTTGTTTATTTATCGTAACGATAATTTTCTTCGATATTCCTTTCTCTCTACAAGTTACTTCGATTATAAAGATGACATCCCTATTATTAAAAAAGAAAAAATGCATACAGGCGTAACCTTGTAGTGCGGTTCGAATTTCTTGAAATATAAATTGATAATGATGTTTAGCAACCAAATTAACCTTCGAACTTATTAAATTTGATACAAAAAGACAAGTTTATATTTTTTTATTAAAAATGTTACATATTTTTAGTGTTCAGTAATGCACTTATAAATATAAATTGATTTATGGGACCGATGCAAAGTTATATCGTCACAAAGTCAATGAAATGTCAAAAGTGGCCTATTAAATTGACTCTACTGTAATGTGTAACTTTCCAGACCAAGTGAACTGCCCACGCATACTAATTCCGCCTACTTTAGAATTCCTAGAATTTAAGAAATTGTTTTCGTGGTAATTACTTATAAAAGAGAACGCGTCCACAAAATGTACTGGCATAAATAAAATGAAAGAAAAGACTAAATCCCGTTTAAAAATCTTCTAATTTATGAAAGGATGAAGACGGATATTCATAATGTAAATGTAACATGATTAAATATCAAAAACAGGAATTGATACGTTTGAACACATTCAGGGTGCATTCTTATCGATTCTTCCAATTATACAATTCTTCCATTCCATTCCAATTCTTCCATTCTTATCCAATTTATACAACGAGACATTCTTATCGATACATTTTATCTATATAACCGCTCATTTTCGGGCTGGGACAAAATCGTCCCATGTGACAGCAGACCAATGACATCTGGCGAAAAATCCCCCCGATGTCTACGGAGTTCGGATGTTCGCAAATAATTACTTTACTCACTTTTCCATATTCACAGGCACACAGCACTCGGAATAAATTAAAAATACAACATCTTTTTACTACGTGTTAGTATCAAAGTTAGAGTATGTCGTATTTTGTTACAAAAATATTAAAATCTACGTAACTGATTCTTTTCGTACTTGTTTATACACTTTTTAAAATATGTATTTTCACTTGTAGTATCTTTTTGTATCTTTTTGTTGCCCAAGCTAGGGACAAAAATAAAAAATAAAGCGACTAAAATAAACACTGTGAGCTCGAAAACACAATAACTTTCATTAATATAAATAATACACACGATTAATATCAAACAGCTGGTGTTTGGACGTCAACTGGTGCCATAACTATCGAAAATTTCATACACAACTTTTCAGCGTTTTTTAAAGATCGACGTGTATTTCAATTCCGTAGCCATCGGGGGGATTTTTCGCCAGCTGTCATTGGTTAGCTGTCACTTGGGACGATTTTGTCCCAGCCCGCAAATGAACGGCTAAATCTTACAACGTTAAATGTTGAGTGTGAAATATTAAGTGACTAATATTGGATTTCCGTGTTCTTAATATCTTAGGAAAATAAGTCATTTGCGTTATTACAATACAACTTTCAGTTTAGAGACAATTAACAATATACTTAGTGGTTTCACTTCAATTAAGTAATGAATGTCAATTAATAACGGTCGAATAATAAAGATCTTTAGGAATATTACTTTGTTGAGTAATGTGCTAGGTACATTACATCAGATAGTATTTACAATTATTCGTATTTAATTTTGCCAAATTTAATTAAAATCGGTTTAGTAGTTTAGTCGTGAAGGAGTAACAAACAGACACACCTTCGGATAATATTAGTTTGGATAAATAAAGATTTTCTGATTTTGTACATTTTAATTTGGCTAAGTTTTAGTTAAATAGTATTTTTTTTGGTTTCATTTTATTTTAAGAATATATTTTTTTATTCATATTGTGGTTTTATTTATTAACTGGGGAATGCCCACTGCTTCGTCTATAATCTTTATAATATATCTATAATAAAACATCTATTTTACGGCACCCGTACCCTTTTAAGTGCATTCAGTTGTGTTCTTTGTATAGTGTTTGAAAGGGGCTTTACGATTGTATAACAAAACAAGTTTGTAGTGGTACTGTTTTTATTTTAATAAATCGTAAACATGATACATGGGAATTATGCTTGCAATTATTAACAAAGGAGTTTTAACCGAAAATTCTCTTTTTATTTTTGTTTGTATTGTATCAATTAGGATCAACAACTGGCGCTTCAACGGCAAACTTGTGTAAATATTTATCTTAGAATGAAATAAACAACGTTTCGTATGGGTTAGAGCATTTAATAAAGAGAGACAGACGTGTTTTTCAACTCTGTACTCATTGGGCTATATATACCCCACCCGCAGTCCTCGGCTAAATCACATTCGCATTTATAATATTATTAGGATTAATTAATGTGACAACAATAAATTTAATAAATCATACTATAATTTAATGCTAACGCGACCTTACCGATACCATACTGATACCGTATCGTTACTCGGTGTGCACCAGAAGTAATTCCTCGCTTGTCCTTGGAAGCGATAACGACACACTCGACTCTTTGTTTACATTTCGTCCAGCATTTTTTGTTGGCAACGTAAGAATTAGTGTTATACTTCATTTGAAAGAGAATAAAATTTCCTAATTGATGATATTTGATGATATTAAAAATAAAAAGGAAAGGAAAATAATCACCACGATAAAAACCAATTGTAAATGAATATTTCTTTTCTCGTACGTTATCATTTCTCGGAAATTTAAGTATTTTTCGAACATCTTGCAATAATGTACCACCTTTATTTACATCCATCAAATGTATATTTAATAGGGCTTCTAATAATACCTATATTTCAGTATTGGGTGATGTAGTTCAATCACAATTATTATTTGTTTGAACGCATAAGTTCACGATTAGTGAAATTTTAAATTTCGAACGTCTCTGCCTAAAACGAAGCTCAAATAGGTTGGTACGTCATCTGTCATCGCAAATGAGCGGATAAACAAAGCGTAATTTTCACATATTTATAAAATGCTTATTTTTAATCCATTATTTCAAATTATAATAAATATAGAAAGAACTATAGATATTCTTCAATATCAATTGCTTTAATTGGCAAAATCTACCTAACTAAATTAACGAGAAATATGATTGAAAAAATTGAGTGTCCAATTTTATATTAATCTTTATCTACCTTCATTGTTATTTTACGAATATAAGATTTTTCAAATTTGTAGAATGTTATGACAATGTCATATATACCTACAATAGAAGTGTTGTTGACTTAAATGCAAGAGAAAAATACACGACAGTTTTAATTAATTCATAAGCACCGATTAATGTTTTACGCATACCTAGAATGTTTTTTTTAAGTGGTATTTGTACAGTTCGACATGGCCAAGTAGCTTTTTGGGCCACCCCATGCAGGCGTGAAGTTTTAAAAATAATTAAGAAAGTGAATTTGGAGAAATTACAACACAGACTGGGTTACTACCATAACTTTGGTTACATAGATCGGTTTCCATTGAGACTGTGTGCAGGTAATCTTCGAGTGCTTACAAGACCGTCGATATGGTCTCAACAAGTACGTTTTCAACGAAAAAGGGATGGTTGCCCGCGCCTTCATATCGATATGAAGTACCCAGATTTTGATGATTATAGAAAAGACGAATATAAGAACCTTAAGAGAACTCAGTGGGGCGAAGGAGACGATAAAATGAATCCTACCTATGTTATTGGGGCTTTTGGTCTGATTTGTGGAATGTACTCCTTGAAAAGTCTACTGATACACTACGCATCATATATGGGAGCAGCAGCAGACGTCCTTGCTTTAGCAAGCATTGAAGTAGACCTAGGGAAGGTGGCGCCAGGTGCATGTGTTTCGTACAAATGGCGAGGCAAACCGCTGTTTATTAAACACAGAACGCAACATGATATTGAGATGGAAGCAATCACCCCTATATCTTCTTTACGAGATCCGCAGACACCTGAACAAAGGACAATAGATCCACAATGGCTGGTTGTAATTGGAATATGCACGCATTTAGGCTGTGTACCTATACCGAACTCGGGAGATTATCCTGGAGGGTTTTATTGCCCATGCCATGGGAGTCATTATGACAACGTAGGCAGAACTCGCAAGGGGCCTGCACCTCTAAATTTGGAAGTACCACCGTATAAATTCGTAGGTGACCAACTTATTAACGTGGGGTAATACGAATGCATTGTAAAATTTTATTTTACTTTTTTGGTCCGTTCTATTAAATCCAATGTCGTTATTGTACTTGATTGTATTTATTATTAAACTATTAGCAGTTTAAAATTTGACAATATTTCTAACACTAGCAAAAATCACGGCATTCAAACTCAAAGTACTTACATCATTCCGAGATACGGCTTTTCGAAGAAATGAATGACTATATGTATGATTGTATTATGTATGATTGTATGAGTTATCATAAAAGTGTTTATAATGACGTTGAAGACGATTCTGAAAGTAGTAATGTTGATTACAATTGTGAAAGTAACAAAGTTAATTCTCAAAATGATTACGTCAGTATTGAACCACGTTGTGAAAAAGTTATTTTAATGAATGTGGAAAATTACAATTTAACAGAAGGAATAAATTCGAGAACCGATAAGTTTATCGGATGGGGTATATTTATGTCCTAGTGTGGTCAAGGTTCAATATAGCAAGGCATTGACAGTATGTTTAAATACAACAAATAGTATAGTTAAGATAAATAAAGCGAAAGTCAGAGTAGATCCATTAGGGTCATTAATTAATTTAAACAGGACAGCGAGAATGCATAAGATAAATAATGATGTATGTTTTGAAGGAAGTCGTTTAAATAAATTAGAACAAACGTTGAGAATGAATCATTTGAATAAGGAAGAAAAAGAATCCTTAGTAGAACTGTGTAAAGAATATAATTATATTTTTCACTTAGAAGGCGACAAGCTAACTGCGACAGATACAGTATTACATGAGATCCCTACACATAGTGATACTCCTCTTAATACAAAATCTTATAGGTATCCAGAAGCATTAAAAGGGGAAGTCAATAAGCAAATTGAAAGACTTCTTGAAGATAAAATAATTAGATCTTCTAATAGTCCATGGGATTCTCCGGTATGGATAGTACCAAAAAAAATTGACGCATCTAAAAGAAAAAATTGGCGTCTTGTAATTGATTTTAGAAAATTGAATGAAATAAGTATAGGTGATGTCTATCCACTACCACAAATAAACGACATATTAGATCAATTAGGGCATAGCAAGTATTTTAGTACGCTAGATTTAGCATCGGGGTTTCATCAAATAAAATTGAGTTCAAGGGATCAAGCCACGACAGCATTCAGCGTTCCATTAAGTCATTGCGAATATACACGCACGCCATTTGGACTGAAAAATGCGCCAGCAACTTTTCAGTGATTAATGAACAATATCTTAACCGGTATCCAAGGAATAAAATGTTTTGTATATTTAGATGACATTGTAATCTATGGAAACTTACTAAGAGACCATAATATGAAACTAAAGGAAGTTTTTAATAGACTGTCGGAACATAACTTAAAATTACAGCCACACAAATGCGAGTTTTTGAAAACAGAACTAATGTACTTAGGACATTTAATAACTCAAGACGGAGTTAAACCCGATCCTAACAAAGTTGAAGCGGTAAAAAATTATCCAGTTCCGAAAGATCCTAAGAAAATTAAAGGATTTCTAGGTTTAGCTGGATATTATAGAAGATTGTTAGAAAATTTCAAGTTTTTAATTAAAATGGCACAAGATAAGATCAATAATAAGATATATGTTTAGAGACTCGAACATTACTGTTCACGTATATCATGGGAAAATTATAACTCCAAAAAGGAAAGAGATACCTTTCATTCTAGAAGAAAATCATTCCCATCCTATTTCAGGTCATATAGGATTTCATAAGACATATAAGAAAACTAAATTAAATTACTATTGGAATTCGATGAAAAAGGACATAAAGGAATTTATCAAATCGTGCAAATCTTGCCAACAAAATAAAATAAATAGAAAAAAATATAAGAAACCCATGGAAATTACATCAACGTCTTCAGACGCATTTGAAAAAGTCTTCATTGACATAGTAGGTCCCTTGCCTGTAACTGAAAACGGAAATAGATATATACTTGACGCTGACGCTGAAACAATCGCCGATTGTTTAGTTCGAAATTTCATATGCAAATTTGGTATACCTCAAATTTTACTAACTGATCAAGGTGCAGATTTTTCTTCTAATCTAATAAAAGAAATCTCAAAATTGTTTAAAATGAAGAAAATAAATACAAGTGCTTACCATCCACAATCTAACGGAGCGTTAGAAAGAAGTCATTCAACATTGGCTGATTATCTTAAACATCATGTAAATGATGATCAAACCAACTGGGACAAGTGGATTGATTTCGCTATGTTTTCTTATAATACGAGTACACATTCTTCGATTCAGTTTACTCCATTCGAATTAGTTTTTGCGAATAAAGCGAATTTGCCTAGTTCTATTATAATAGAACCTGAATTTAAATATTTTTATGATACGTATTTAGAAGAACTTACATTAAAATTGAGACAATCAAGAAAAGTAGCTAGAGAAAAATTAATTGCATCGAAGGAAGTTAATAAGAAAATTTATGACAAGAAAAGTAGAAACATACAGTTCAACATAGGAGATTTAGTTTATCTGAGCAATGAACAAGTAAAATTGGGCCAATCAAAGAAGTTGTCACCCTACTGATTAGGTCCATAAAGATAATAAAAGTAAATTAATCAACTAATGTAACGATTCAGACTAAAAGGAACAAGATGATAGTCCATACGAATCGACTGAAACATGCCTTTGTTTCAGAATGAACATCGCGTTGATCACAACACTATTGTCAATCACCATTAGTGTCGTTAGAACAAAGGAAAATAGTTATAATGTAAGAAGAATAGAGATGGTGGGAATATATTTTGAGCATATAGGAAAAGTTAACCATTTTGATAGTGAATGGACTTTAATTACGTATTTAGATATATCAGATTCATAAGAAGATAGATTTGATTGATGATAGATTTTATTGATTCATTTTTGATTGATACATATATAAAAACTAACGAAATTTGTAGTCACAAAAAGTTTAAAGGGTTTTCTCTTTGTGAAACTTCATTCATTGTGTTGGAACAAATAATCCCTCAATTATATAATCGAGAGAACGTTCTGAAGGAATTAACTGGTAGAAATAATGATGTGCATAGCGTGAAAAGGGCTTATGTTCATGGTATAGGAAGTATATTTAAAGTTTTGTTTGGTACCTTAGACTCGGAGGACGCTTCAAGATATAACGATGTAATTAGTAAATTAGATTCAAATGAGCATGAAATTATAGATTTGTTGAAGTCTCAAACCAATGTTATCAAAACGACATTGTCCAATTTCAATAACACCATTACCGATTTAAAAGCAAATGAAAAATTGTTTAATAAAAATTTGCGAATCCTTTCTAATTATACAAAAGATGTTAATAACATGTTATTTAATTTAGATTTGAAACAGAATATAGACGAACATTTGTCTTTACTGACATTAGTTACTTCCGAAGTGAATAACGAAATATCAACAATTGTAAACGCAGTACTATTCAGTAAAAACAATGCGTTGCATCCAGTTATCATCACACCCGAGCAATACATACATGAGTTACGCAAAACGGTTTCGCATTTGCCTCCACAAACGAAGTATCCTTTGAATTTGAATGTTAAAGACGCACCTGAATTGTTATCTCTTATAAATTTAGTTGCATACTATATGAACGATAACCTTGTATTTCTCATAAAAACGCCATTAATGACTCAAACAGACTATGAACTGTACAATATTGTACCTGTACCAATTCAGAATACGGATAACACTTATGTATTCATTTTGCCTAAGGAAAAATACTTTATGATTTCTAGCAATAAATTGCATTATGCTTATATTGAAGATTTTAACTTATGTAAAAAATTATGACGAAGATATATTTGTAAATTAGATACACCTTTATATTCGGTTCATGGAAATCCAACCTGTGAGACTCAATTAATATTTGGAAATAATAAAATACCTCTAGAGTGCGATACTAGATTAGCTTATATTAACAGAGAGCAATAGTATAAAATGCACAATGAAAAGGATTGGCTACTTGTAGTACCTAAAAGAATTGTTGTAACTTTAAATTGTAAAAACAAAGAACCAATTGATTTTGATTTGGTCATGATTTCGTTAACACTGGAATAATATCTATTAAAGAAAATTGTAAATTATATACAACTAGCGTAATTCTTCAGACACAAATTAAAGATCTAAATAGTGAATATCATTCCCTCTTGGCAACAATAAACATTATTGAAGATGATTGTTGTAATAAAATAAAGGATAAAAACATTTATAAAATTGAATTCGTTCCATTAGAATCACATCAGAACCTAGACTTAGAAAGTTTGAACTTAGCGAGTTATAAAATCGACCAAGTTGAAAAATTAATTAATGAAATGGATAATAAAACTATTTATATTCAATAAGGTAATAAGCAACATTTATTTTGCATATACATATCTTTCTTTCCATTTTAAAAGTTTTGGGTGGTTACATGTTGTATCGCATAATTAAATATTTTTGGCACAGAAGATTCTTTTGTTCGTCACGAAATAGAGTGTTAGCATTAGAAGATTGTAAGAATTGTTGCACCAGAATAAATAATTGTATTACGTTTAAAGTGAATAACAATCAACAACCAGAAATAGAGTTAGAAGAAATTCCAGGTACAAGTAATAATCCACAGGTGTTCCAATTGTCACAACTCCTTTGAGGAGAAGCAACAGGACTGCTCAATTAAAAATATCGTAGAAATTAGATGTATTTTGTATTAACTGTACGTTATTATAAAATTAAGGAATTATGATTATAATCAAATGATGTATAATATTATTGAATGTTTATGTTAGTATATTTTCTGTGTAATCTGGAGAACTGAAAATGATTGTAAATGTAGCTAATATCGTCAAAACAATTGTTTGTTTTTTAAGGGGGGAGGATTGTAATGTTCCTGAGATTTTACAATCTGTTTGTCTTTGTTCCTTCGTTCTGTACAGATGCTATTGCTTTTTATTTGTAAGTTGGTTTAAGGGACGTTCGAGTTGATAAGGAAAACAAAGGGCGATCCCTAACAAAAGAGGGCTTGTACATGTGCGCCTTTGAAATGAACCGACAAAGGAATAGAAATCGCATCCCAGATAAATGGCATGCACGTGTACTCCAGCGCTTCTTATTGTTTAAGCTAGTTAAGATATTAGTAGAGCCGAGCCAGCACAGGCCTCTCAATAGTTTCCTGACTCGGGGCGGTGCGTAGGACGCCCTACCTTAGTCTGCCGGAATCCTTCACCGCACTCGCTTGGATTCTCCCTGGCTCGTCAGGCCGCCTGCGCCCGATTGCGTCATAATTTCGAAGGTGCTTTTTTCAATATATTTTTATTGCATTCCTTCATTTTACTCAAAATAGGCCTGTTCTGTGTGGAAGTTCGTCGATATCGTGAGAAATAAGTGCTATTCTGACTCTGGCCTCTCAGGCCGAGTGCGCCTGATTACGTCATATATCGATAACAAATTTCTTTTTTTACGTTTTTTTACTTTTTTTTTATCAATTTTTTTTTTGTCTTTTTCTCAAGATTTCCTTTTAAAATGGCCAGAAATGTGTACAATTTATCCAACCCCAATGATGTTGAGGAAATAAGAAACTTCCTCGAGGATGATCCGGCTTTGGTTGAGGATTTAGGCGAAGAAAGCGACATTGCTTCTGAGGACGAGCTAGAAGAACGTGAAGAGGACTCAGCAACTGAACAGGAAGGAGGGGCATCTGAGGAAGAGGAAGAAGAAGAGGACATAGGTAATGATTTTTTTCTTGGAAAAGATAAACAGACAAAGTGGACCAAGAAGCCATCTCCGGCTGCTGCTCGTCGGG
Organism: Sesia apiformis; assembly: GCA_914767545.1. Taxonomy (NCBI): domain Eukaryota; kingdom Metazoa; phylum Arthropoda; class Insecta; order Lepidoptera; family Sesiidae; genus Sesia; species Sesia apiformis. Next base: position 10,753,437 of record OU611947.1, on the reverse strand, counting down.
CACAATGTCACAACATCATTACACACCTTCCAGGTGTAAAAGGAGATGCTAAAAATACTAAAACCATATTGCAATGTTGGGAATGTTTGTTCAATACGGAAATTTTGGTATTGATTGTCAAATACACCAACCAATACATTGACTCAGTCAAAGGTAGATTTGCCAGAGAGAGGGATGCCAAACAAACAAACATCATTGAAGTCAATGCATTCATTGGTTTGTTGTACTTGGCTGGAGCATACAGAGGGAATCGTCAGAGTCTGGAGGAGCTATGGGGGACAGAAGGAGATGGGGTTGAGAAATTTGGTCTGGTGATGAGCATAAAACGGTTCAAGTTCCTCATACGTTGTATTCGCTTTGACGTCCGTATGAGTCGAGCACAACGGAAACAATATGATCGACTTTGCCCAATTCGTGACATGTTTGAACTTTTTGTTCAAAACTGTCAAAAGAACTACATCCCTGGAGAAAACGTTACAATTGATGAGATGCTGCCAGGATTTCGTGGGAGGTGTCCATTCAGGCAATATATACCCTCCAAACCCACCAAATATGGTATAAAGGTATTTTCCCTTGCTGATACCAGAATGGTGTACACCTACAACATGGAGATTTATGCAGGGAAACAGCCTGAGGGGCCATTTGCTGTGAGCAACAAGCCAAGTGAAGTGGTGAAGCGAATGGCTGGACCTCTTTTTGAGACAGGGCGTAACATAACCGCTGATAATTGGTTTACGGATATTGATCTCGTGAATGATTTGAAAAAAAAGAAGCTATCATATGTTGGCACTGTCCGAAAAAATAAAAGGCAGTTACCAGCCAGTTTTGTCAATATCAGAGGGAGGACTCAACACAGCAGCTTGTTAGCTTGTTTGGCTTCAATAAAGGTAACACTTTGGTTTCATACGTACCAAAGAAGGGGAAAAATGTGATTCTCGTTACATCCCTCCGCGAAACTGATGCCATTGATCAATCTACACGAGAGCAGCAGAAGCCGGAAGTGGTTACTTTTTACAATACCACCAAAGGTGGGATTGACACTGCTGATCAAATGTGTGCTACTTTCAGTGTGAGCCGGAACACAAGACGCTGGCCGATGGTCATTTTTTTTACCTGTCTGAACGTGGCCGGCATAAATTCCCAAGTGATTTCGATGGGGAATAACCTGGAACCATTGTGTTAAAGCTGGACGCCGATTTGGCGACCGGGTGTTGGCTCAGCAATCCGGCTAAGAACCAGATGTTAGAGTTGCACGTCGATCGCTGTCGAAGGCCAATGTTGCAGGTCACTCGTCGTGGCTTTAACGGGGGGTGTAGGGATTTAGGCTTGCCGGTCTTGATGTTGGTGCAGGCATCTCGGCAGATCAGATGTTGGGGTGAATACGGAAATAAAACGCTGCTCTGGTTTACATTAAACCACAGGGGTGCGGAGGGAGCAGCAACGGGCAACAAGCTCACTTTTCTTCTTATGTTTCTTACTGTACAAGTGGTGAGGATGAACTGGCTTGCTGGCTGTTGGGTCTTTCCCTTTTTATAGGAGTTTGCTGCTCAAGCGATCCCCCCGTTCCCTGAGGAAGATTTATTGCTATTCGCTCTCCACTTTTGTACATAATATCTAGGTTACAAGTCATATTTATCTGGGTCGGTCCTCTTATTGCACGGAGGATAAAGACTATTTTCGGTGGCGAAGTTTGGGTATTTGTCCTTTTACTTAACTTTTTCTTATCTTCCCTTCCTCCCTCCCCGAGTAGCAAGGGGTATGGGAGGATTGAGGGTGTACGGCTGTCCAGTGGCGCCGATACCGGAACTCCGCCACCTAGCCCGCAACTTTATGTTCTAGAACTTATCCTAAATAAAACACACTGCGGGCGGTAGTCTTTATTTTAAACCTTATTCTAATTCCCTGACTTATAACCTAGGTATCCTAGCACATTTGGAGAGCGAGAATAAGACATACAAAAACATAAGCAAATTGTACATAAATAAATTATAAAATGTTGTAAAGGTAAAGAATAAGTAATAGTATAACACATAATTAACCTTAACTAAACATGTTACATAATATCAATATCTTAACTAATCATTTTACATAATATTGATATCTTATGATAACGGTAATGTACGTGTTAACATCTTATGATCTCGGAGGAAAGGCACATGAATTTCACTCTTGACCAAAGTTCCGCCGTTTAAACTTTACTGTTTGCGGAACTCTCTCTAGACGGCCCTTTTTTCCTCCGAAATGTGCGATGTCAGCACGTACATATTACGCGCACTGATTCTACGTATGTACACATAGGTATATAGGCACCGCACTTTCACTATTCACTATTCTGTCGTGCACACATTGAAAAGGAGAATCTTCCTCAAAATTTTGTCTCATCAACTTGTGATTGGACACCTAGCCCGGCGAAGTCTGAATACAAGTGGAATCCCGGCTCAGCTACAAATCCGCTTGAAAAGGTTTTTACCCCAAGAAGAACTTGAAACATCCCCCTCCCTACCTCCCAAAAGACGCAAGTGTGGGATGTGCATGGCTGTAACAGGACTTACAAGGATGACAAATTACGAATGTAAACATTGTCATCAACCGATCTGCCTAAGCCACGTAAATCCGCTGTACCAGACCTGTTATTCAGCTGCTGATTTGGAAGACTCTAGGTCGGTCTCTGCCCATGACTGTGGCGAAGAATGATGGTCCCACATCTGAAGAGACTGTATACTACCTTTTTTTCATTTTTTTTTTAATTTTATGATACTTGGTTCGTCCAATTTTGAAAACACTTTTGTGCCAAATTCGCAATTTTGATTGTATTAGTTTAAGCTTCATTCCGTTCATTAAATTCGTTATTTTCCGTTCAATTTGGTATATTTCCTTTCCGTGGATCCTAGCAAAGGCTACCCTTATATATCGGTGTTTTGAATTAAAAATGAGTATAGGGGAGGGGTAGGGCTAAAATATGTGGGTGGCCTCTCAGGCCAAGTGCGCCTGATTTTGTTTCGAGCAGAGGTGCGCCCGACAGAGGGTTAAGTAGAAATAGTGCTAATGTCAAGCCACATTGTAACGTAAGTAAATAAAGCTAACTCTTACTTCGTAACTCCGCTGTACTCATTCCAAAAACCACCCCCTGACCACCCGTACATTACAAAAATGTATTTTTGTGAAGACCATTTTGATGTAAGTTTTGATAATATTTGTTTTGTTTTCTTATATTAAAAGTCATTATTTTTCAAGTTTTCAAATATGAGAATTGGAATTTTGAGGTTAAAAATAAAGTAAACAAAGTTGGGTAATAACGATTTTTACTTATTTTATTTTAGTTGCCGAATGATATGGAGAACTCTGCAGAATGAGTTATTTAAAAAAAAAATGTACGTGACACAAAAGAAACACATTGGAAAATCACATTTTCGTTACACAAAGTGTTAAAATGTTACACAAATGAATTTATAAGGTAAAGTTCATACTGCATGTATTTATAGAGAAAAACAAGAACTTAGGTAGGTATAAAAGAAACTATAAATTGTATATTATATATGTATTTAAATTATGTAATCTAAAACAATTTTGAGGTAGATGTGTCATTTCACAAAAAAAATACACTAAATAAACGATTAAGACTAAGAAATCGCACGACACCAATTGTGCGTTCGTTTTACCGCACCGCCTATTCCATCTGCAGCCCCTTTGCCGTGAGCGGATTCAAAGAATGACCAAGTTGATTTCTCTAAGCCTAGTTTTTTAGTCATTTCCGTCATCAAATACAAATTTCCTTTTTGTCTGTATTGGGTCGTCGGGCCGTCTGAAAAGAAATGTAGTGTAGTGACGTTTGGTAATGTTCTTTTGATGTATTCTAAAATCGGTGTCAAATGTGCTCATATGGCTATTGGATTGTGATTGTTATTAGGGGAAATAGTGCAGAATGATTTTTCTTGTAGGTTTTGTTCGTTTTTATAATAAATTACTCCAGTGTGTAATGTAAACTGTGGTTTAGACGCACCGAAATGTGTTGCTTGTACTTCTTCACTCATTTTGGCAAGATAATTTTCAGAGAAATCGCAATGAATGATGCACTCAGTAGCAGATAATGTCTCTTTACATTTTTTGTACATTTTGTATGCATGGTAAATGTTAAAATAGTGTTTTTTAAATTTTTTAAGTTGATCGCAAAAAGTATTTATTAGATCTGCTAATGTGCCTTGTATTACATCCTTAGTAGTTCTCTTCGTGATTTTCTTATCGTTTTGTTGGTTCGCATTTATTTTTATATATTCATGTTTCTTTGTTACCCATGCATACCAAAACACACTCACATCATTATTTTTTTGTTTCAAATCTAGTGAGACTGTCTTATTTTCACAACTTTTACATTTACCATACATACATTTTTGATTAAAGTTGTCACAAACAATAGCCGAAATCAATTTCTCGAGATCATTAGTTTCTAGGACTCCCAGTATCTTCAACTTTTGAGCTAAGAATGTCAAATTCGCAAGTTTAACACATGAACATGTGTTTCTTTGAGTAAGTTTAGGATCTAAAATATAAAACGGCTTGTATCTGGTAAATGTTGTGTAAGAAGCCGAACCACCTTCATTCATATATTTCTTATGCAGTTTTTCTAGAGAATCTAGAAGGTATCTGACTTGTTTTTTATCTTTCTTCAAGGTTTTAGTTTCTCTTTTACCTGCTGTAATCCTACTGTTATCATCTCTTTCAAGAAAATCTTGTATCTCTTTGATCCTTTTCATCTTTTTCATTTCAAGTGCTCTTTTTTTCCCCCTTACTCTGCCTTTTAGTCCCAAGCAAGAATTGCTAAAATTAGTCTTCAATTTATATTTTCTTACAATGTCATTGTTTATTATATTTCTTAAAACATCTCTTTCAGATTTAGATTCGGCTTTTGAGTATTGGATTGATATTGATTGTTTTAAAACATAGTTTTCGAATATCGCCTTTTTTACCTTTTTTTTTATCCGGGCTAGGAATATTTGGAATTGTTTCTTGCAAGAATTTTTCTGTTTTTGAAAACGGTGTTGTTGGTTCTCTAGTTACTTCAGGCGTATTTTTATGTAGGGTTTGGAGTTCTAAAAACTCCTTTTCAGTCTTATTTATAATTTGTTTAAAATTTTCTATTTGTTTTTTGTAGCGATATAAAGCTTTCCTTTGAGCTCTAATAATTTTTGTCTAATCTCTAATTTCCTCTCTTTGGTTAATTTTAGGTTTTTCGTTTTGTTTTTGTTTCTGCTGTCGCCATTTTCTGCGCTGCTCATTTTGCTTAAATTCTGGTAATTGTTGAATTTTTTTATATTTTTGCTTGGTTCTTTCAGCATTTTGTTGTTTTGACTTTTCAAGCTTTTCAGGATTTTCTTGTTTTAATCTTTCCCGATACTTTCGTTGACGTTCTGCTGAAGTCATTGCCACTGCCATTATTCATTATCTACCAACAAACACAATAACATAAATAGTTGAAACCCAGAAAACATCCCCACATCCCAATAAAATTAATATAGGAACACTCTTGGAGTAAACCCATCTAATAAAAAAAGAAGAAAATCGGTTCATAATTGTCGACATAATTGACGATGAGACATATCGCTGTACATACAAATAATGAAAATTATGCAAACGCTCGACATAAAGCTTCAAAACGGCTAAAATGATTAACTAAACATGGCAGCATCAAAATCAGTGAAGCCATTTTGTAGCTACGATTCCTCAAAGCAGATATACTTACGCACACACACACACACACACAGAAAGACACACCCATGCGCGCGCACATACACACACAAATAAAACTTATAATAATTTTTCCGTCTGGGGTTAAATATAGGTACAAATTGAAACTCATCCTTTTTTAAAGTTGGTTTAAAACATTGATTCGCACAATATGCTCAGAGCTTTATACCTTTTCCTTTTTGTAACGTTACACAATGTTACACAAAAGAACATAATTACGTGGCGTCAACACAAGGTCAAACAAATTATACAAAAATACCTCGCTAGAATGATTTCATTTTATTTGAATTCTCTAATTAGTATACGAAATTACACGAATATATTAAGATTGGACTAATTTAATGGTACATTACCTCTTAAATCGACGTTAGACGGAGGAAAATATTTGGCGACAGAAATCAAGTATCACACTCTAAGTCCAAATGTCAGAAAAAACAATATGGTGGCGTTGTTATTTGTCAGGTTGGCAGTAGTGGACAGTATTGCCAGTGTTAAATAAACTAAAAATGCGTTTAAAATAAATCAAATTATATGAGATATCGTCGTTACACATAGGTGTTACACAAAGTACTACAAAGATGGACATGTATTTAAATTCAATTCTACTTGACTTTAGTATAACGTTTTAAACCGATTTTCGTTATTTCGCTAGTACAGTATCATAGTTAATTAACCCAGTAAAAATTTTATAATATTTCGTCAAAATCGGCGCAATTTATATCTTTTTCGGTCGAGGGTATTTAAGTGAGACAAACATAATTGTATAGGAAAAAATAAGACTTCGTTTTTCTATTTTTTATTTTTTTAAAATATAATATAATATATGTAGTAAAAAGATTTCAATTGATAAACTAAGATTAAATAATATAATTAGAACAGAGAAAAGACATGATATCGGGAATAGGTTCTCAATAAAATGTGATTTTTCAGTGAAGACTAGATATTGAGACGCTAAGTACATTTTTTTTGCAAATCACTCGAATATCATTTGATGGGCTCGGTATCACAGGTCCTAATGAGAGCAGGTTGTTTGCCAACGAAGTTTGGATGTCAACCCGACAGAAAAAGACGAACAGAAAACGTAACAACTCGACCATTAGCAGTCAAAAGGCAAAAATTGGAAACAATAGCGGAATGTGAAAGAGAAATAGAACAAGCTTACTCTACACAAAGTATTTCCATGGCTGTGGTTCAACCAGGTCCAAGCTCAGGTAAATAATATACTTATACCAGTTGATTATAAATACAGTATTTTATTTATTTGCAGCAAAAGAAAAAAACAGTGTACAAATAATAGTAGAAATATTGTATTAAATTGATGATTTAAGTTAGAACTTACATTTACAATAAACTGTGAAATACTTATAAAGCAAACTTTTCTTTTCAGATATACTTCAACCAGTAGTGTGTAAACCAATAACAACAGATAAATCAATACAAGTGTCCATATGTCATATATTTAGAAGTAAAAGCACACAGACTAAAACAAAGTTTAGGAACATGGCAGTATCACCAATGAAAAACCTTACTACATCTATTTCAACCTCTCCGTTCAAATTGGAAGTTAGTACAAAGTCAATACCGTTAAGTCAATCTGTTGTTATCAAGACATCTAGAAAGCTATGCTTCAGTAATAAAGAAGAACAGTCTGATAGTGATGTATCATTATTTTGCACCATCTGTGACTCGCTTAAACTCCTCATCATCATTAATACCATCTCAACAAATGAAGGCTTCTTCAGAAAATAGTAGCTCAATGAACAAGTAATTAAACAAGAAGTGGAGGAAATTGTTCAAATTACTATTAGAAAAATTAAGAAAGGGTCCAGATTCTACATTGGGGTACCAGAAAATTGTTATTATTTAATAAATATCATAAGCAAGCACACAAATATTCCAGAAAAACATATTATTATGTTTAAAAAAAATTAGATTAGACACAAAATTTTCAGAACTTGTAGATGATTTTGGTGTCAGTGTCTTAAGCAAGTAAGTTATTTTTTATGCAAGTCTTATGCAAGTAAGTTAGTATGTCTTATGCAAGTAAAAACATATACCAATAATTTGTAGTGTCCTGCATCTTTTTATAGTAAATTTGAAAAAAAAATGCAATTAAACGGTCTTTGCCTATGGCATTCAGAGACAAATACTACAATGTCAGGGGTTATGAAATTGCCGATTGGTACTGAAAAATTTAAACTCGTTTTTTTCTAAAATGTAACATATTTATTTAATCAAAATATTTACGCTCATTATCTATACATTGTTGCCATCTAATCGGAAGTTCATTTGTGCCTTTGCGATAGAACTCTGGGGATGTAGATTCGACAAACTGTGTGAAAGCATTTTGTACTGCCTCTTGGGAAGAAAATTTTTTACCACGTAAAAAATTGTCCAAATCACGAAAAAAATGGTAGTCCGTTATGGTGAAGATCGATTCACGAATCGGGGCTGTTTCACTGCTAGTTTCGCCATCATTGTTCGAAGTTCGGCACAGTAAACATCTGCTGTTATTGCTTGACCAGACCTGAGAAAGCTATAGTGAATAACACCATGAATAGACCACCAAACAGTTACCATTACCTTTTTATTGGTAAGCTTTGCCTTAGGGCACTGTTGCGGCGTTTGACCTGGGGTCAGCCATTGAATTTTTCGCTTTCGGTTATCGTAAAGAATCCACTTTTCGTCACATATCACAATTCGATTCAATATTCCTTCATTTCTGTACCGATCCAACAAGGCAACGCAAGTTTCAACACGCGTTTCTTTCTGCAGATCAGTCAAATCATGAGGCACCCATTTTTCATATTTTATTATCTTATTGATTTGATGCAAATGAGTCAATATTGTAGGTAAGGTAACGTTAAACCATGCCACTAATTCCTGGGTAGTTTGACTCGAATCGGCTTCCACCATCTCCTTCAATTCAGCATTATTCACCTGTGTGGGTGGTCTTCCAAGTGGTTCGTTCTTTAAGTCGAAGTTTCCATTACGATTTAAAGCGTTTAAACCAAAAACGTACGGTTCGTTCATTAGCAGTCTCCTCTCCAAACGCAGCATTGATATTGCGAGCCGTTTCTGCCGCGTTAGTTCCGCGTCAGAACGCGAATCCAAAGATTACTAGGATTTTCGAAGTATCCATCTTTCCCGTCTAAGCTGAATAAAAAAAACAATTGAAAGTCGAAGATCGAATGTTGCACATTTTTTAAAACAAGAACCTCATAGGTATCACGTGAAAAAAGTTTCACTCGAAAATCTCACACCATGAAGGTTTTATGTCTATTCAAAATATCTATTACTATAAAACGGCAATTTCATACTTTAACCCCTATTATTATTGATTGTTTGGAAATCAAAACCCAAAAGCCCTCAAATGCTGTACATCAAGCTAAACATGGTACATGGTCGGATTACAAAAAGGCAAATACTTTAAAATACCTAATATCTAGTACACCAGATGGTTTGGTAAACTATATCTCACCAGGATATGGAGGAAGAACTAGTGATGTGTGTGTAGTAGATAATTGTAACTTCTTAAATACTTTAGAGAAGGGTTCTCATGTGTCCTGGTGGATAGGGGTTTCAAGCATATAGAGCAGATGGTACTCAAGGCAGGCCTTCAGTTAGTTCGACCTCCAAGTGTTAGTACTGGATCAAAATTACCAAAGCAAGAAGCTCGCCAGACTAAGCAAATTACCAGTTTGAGAATTCATATTGAGTGGGTGATACACCACTTAAGAGAATTTGCTATGTTAAAACCTCATGTTTGCATTAATAATAATCTAATTAGGGTACTTGATGAAGTCATTATAATAGCATGTGCTTTGATTAATTTACAGGACTGTTATTAAATAAAGACCTAGTTTAATTTTACATGATTTGATAATATCCATCATAGGTTAGATACCAGATTTAAGTTTTGCTATGTAATTCTTTTGGTTTATATATTTAGTGTATCTGATAACTGTAACTATCATTTCAAATATATAAGAAAGGCTGTTTTAAAATAAAACAAATAGTTAATGGAAAAAAATGTTTTATTTTTAATTATTTTACACTTTTATATAACACCATTGCTCTTTCAAACTTAACCATAAACCATAAACATACTCTTTCCAAAATCCTGAAAGGCTAACCAGTAAATTACAAACATATTCAGTGTCCAAGTTAATACAAATTATATGGACACTTTCATTAGTTCCAAAGTTACTGTCCACTACACAAAATAACACTTTTTCTTGCCAAACAAAAACATTTGTAATTGCACTTGTGCATAATATTATTTTGTAGGATTTTTTTTCACATAGTTTTTGTATGTACCTATCTACACTTGTTGGGCACTTAATTTTGATGACAAACTGCACATATACCATCTGGTGAACCAGCTATCATCAAATACTCTTCGGATATGATTAAACCACAAATTTTAAAGTTGTGCCTACCGTAGCTAGATGCGACTTTTTCCAGTAGCACTCAACAGAAGTGCATGAAGGTTCTTCATTCCTGCGATGCACCTACATGATGAATGCCACAGCATGTTTGCAACCTCCTTGAGAAGCAGCACAGTCGTGACACTCGACACTCACTATTGCACCATTTTCTTCATCCACAACCATAGTGGCAGAATATGGTTTATTACGAACTTTATGTTCTGGGCAAATTTTGCACGTAACTGTGCACAAATTTGCATCTCAACGAAGTTGAACATAGCCCACAGCATCGTCTCCGTATGACTGCCTCGAGGACCTAAAAAGAAATAAAACAATTTGTTTAATAAAAGACAAAACATAACCTCAAAATGATATTTTTTTTAATTATTCAGTTAATTATCGGTTGCAGAAATAACAATTCTTGTATATTACTTACATGGAGATCTTCACATTTCTAAATTCAGCATAGCAGGAATTACTGTTTGTTGCGAAGAAATTGGCCACCGTAAAACAATCAATTCTCGGCAAATTCGAACTATTTGCCTTAATAAATCCACTATCCATCATGGGAAAACTTCTTAGAATCGTTTTCAAAGGGAGTAGTAAGCAAATTTCGAAGAAATTGCACGGAAATCATTATTTTATAAAATATGTTAACCAAACAACGTAGCCAATGTTTGCGAATAAGTGACGTCTTGCACTTTGATTGGTGTTCGTTGTCACGTGACTTGAGAGTGATTTAATTACATTTTGATTATTAAATAAAAATTAAATTCCTTAAAAATATTGTGTTTTTTAGGATTTCTATTATGGAAACTACGGTTTCGCGGCAAAATTATATTTTTATTTGAATACAGTCAACAATCCCTATTATATTACTTTGAAGAAACCTTGACACTGGCAGAATGTGTTAATTGCACCATTGTCATATATGAAAAGAAAGAAAAACGGATCAATTTTGGTGAACACTGAACAGCGAATTTCACACATTTCGAAACACAGTCCAAGACGTCGAAGCAAAGCAAACCGATTTTCTTATTCAATTTACTTGTTGTAGAACAAAGCTCAAAGTGTAACGTAAAATTTTTGAATATTGTATCCATTAGTTTCTACATAAGTTTTGTAGGTGTAAGTAACAATGAGTGCTAAAAAGGGCAAGAAAAAAGTTGGTAACAAGCACTTTTCTATAGCAGAGTCTCTAAACTTAGCACTGAAGATTCAATTGGATGAATTCCTCAACGATGAAAATGAGTCGGAGTTAAAATTTCCAACATTCCTCTCGGCACAAGAACGTGGATTTATCCACAAGGCTGTTGTGAAACTGAATCTGAAGTCTAAATCGCGTGGGAAAGGTAACCCTTTTTAAATGTAAAGGCTGTTGTGGAGTATAGTCAGTTTGAACTCAATCAGCATATTCGTTTTTTTCGTTGCGTACATTGCTTGGTGAAACACGTGTTAGTGGGATAGTCTCAATTTTTAGAGTTTTTGTTAGATTTATAACCTAAATTAAGTAGATTATATTATTTTTAGTTATATCTAGTGGTGGTGGGTGTTAAATTGTTGTAATATTAGGGGTTAAAGTATGAAATTGCCGATTTGTACTGAAAAATTAAAACTCGTTTTTTTTCTAAAATGTAACATATTTATTTAATTAAAATATTTACCCTCATTATCTATACATTGTTGCCATCTAATCGGAAGTTCATTTATGCCTTTGCGATAGAACTCTGGGGATGTAGATTCGACAAACTGTGTGAAAGCATTTTGTACTGCTTCTTGGGAAGAAAATTTTTTACATGTAAAAAATTGTCCAAATCACGAGAAAAATGGTAGTCCGTTGGAGCAAGGTCTGGCGAGTACGGAGGATGACTGACGTATAGTTACAATGGTTTCTCGTGCAGTGTGAGGTCTTGCGTTATCATGGAGCAGTAATGGTGAAGATCAATTCACGAGTCGGGACTGTTTCACTGCTAGTTTCGCCATCATTGTTCGAAGTTCGGCACAGTAAACATCTGCTGTTATTGCTTGACCAGACCTGAGAAAGCTATAGTGAATAACATCATGAATAGACCACCAAACAGTTACCATTACCTTTTTATTGGTAAGCTTTGCCTTAGGGCACTGTTGCGGCGTTTGAGCTGGGCTCAGCCATTGCATTTTTCGCTTTCGGTTATCGTAAAGAATCCACTTTTCGTCACATGTCACAATTCGATCCAATATTCCTTCATTTCTGTACCGATTCAACAAGGCAACGCAAGTTTCAACACGCGTTTCTTTCTGCAGATCAGTCAAATCATGAGGCACCCATTTTTCATATTTTATTATCTTATTGATTTGATGCAAATGAGTCAATATTGTAGGTAAGGTCCTGGGTAGTTTGACTCGGATCGGCTTCCACCATTCAGCTTTCCTTCAATTCAGCGTTATTCACCTGTCTTCCACGTGATTCGTTCTTCAAGTCGAAGTTTCCATTACGAAAGCGTTTAAATCAAAAACGCACGGTTCGTTCATTAGCAGTCTCCTCTCCAAACGCAGCATTGATATTGCGAGCCGTTTCTGCCGCGTTAGTTCCGCGTCGGAACTCGTATTCAAAGATTACTCGGATTTTCGAAGTATCCATCTTTTCCGTCTAAGCTGAATAAAAAAAACAATTGAAAGTCGTAAATCGAATGTTGCACATTTTTTAAAACAAGAACCTCATAGGTATCATGTGAAAAAAGTTTCACTCGAAAATCTCACACCATGAAGGTTTTATGTCAATTCAAAGTATCTATTACTATAAAACGGCAATTTCATACTTTAACCCCTATTATTTATTGAAGAGTAAGATTTTACTGTTTTAAATATGCCCCCGGATCCGAACGAAACCGGTAAATATTTAGAATATGACCACACGATTTAAGGGGGTTGAAGGGGGCGGGGAGGAAGAGGGGGGACGGGGTACCCCCCTGGTTCCACTCCCCTCCCGCGGAGATGCTTAGTTATTGAGAAATATTAATTTGAAGTTTCTTAGAAACTAACCTCAAAATTACGACAAAAGATTTTTATAAAGGCATCACACGAATTGAGGGACGGTACGGGACGGGAAGTGCCCCTTCGCCCTTGCGTAAGACAGCACAGAAACCGGTGTGAGCCATAGTGGCTGAGGCTGGTCGCTGAAAGCGACCAAAAAGCCGAAGCTGTGGAGGCGAGCATGGGTTTCTGTGCTGTGTTACAGCGGGTGAGGGCTGCCCTCTCTTCGTGCCTCTGGCTTATATAAACACTAGGGGTAGGGCAGTCAAGTACCATGTGGATTCAGGGTTGACAGATTCGGTTCTGTGACACCCACTAAAGTAATAAAAAATTTTATTTATATTCATTAATTTATTTTTTAACTATGCTTTACAGCCTTTAAAAGTTCAACAAATTGATCTCTTTTATTTTTATTAATTGATCTTCGCGACACAAATTCTACTATTACATCCAGCCGCCATTGGGACTCTATTCGCTGGGTGTGAGTCCCATCATATGCCACAAACGGTTTTTCGGGGTCACTGTGGTTAACTTTTTTATGAATGAACACATGATTTCCTAGGCAATCATACGCCTGCCAGATTTTTGTATGTATGGTGGTGCCCTCCATGACGTGTTTCTTTATCAAGGGCACCAAAACCTCATCTGATCTGATGTCGGGGCAGACCTCAAGCCGTACATCCTCAAGCCATAGGTCCTCGCTCCCATCCTCAATCATTCCGAGGACCCAATACCCCTCGATTCGCTACCTGCAAGTAAAATTCTAAGTTAAATATGCTACACCAAAATAAACTTCTTAAATTACAATGACAATGGATAAAATAAAACTTTAAATTACCTCTGTTGTACTTTCTCCTCCCAAACTTGCTTTCATCTATTTGGACAACTTTTCCGGTACCACCAATATTCCCTATAGACTGCTCCTTTTCCAACTGATATATTACCACTGCTTCCCGACAGTAACTATACCAGTCGGTAATGGTGGCACTAGACGGACAGTGTTCCTTTTCATCCTTTAAAATATCTTCCCATATCACTTTTTCGTGGGGCTAATGGTGGGCAAAACAATACATTAAATTGAAGACATGAGACAAGTCAATTTTTACTTTTTCAAACCATTTTCCATTTGCTCTGGAAATTCTTCCCATGGTCCTACAAGTACCCTTGTTGCAAACAAAAGAGCCGACATTGTTATCATGTACCATGTCTATCCTCATTGGTTGTCTGTGCACCCGGCACTCTTTGCTAGTCAACACTAAATTGTGTTGCTCAGCAATTGCTACACATTGGTAACGCTTGCCTAATTCAATTTATAATTTTTTCAAATTCCATCCGCCGAGTACCTCCGAACTATACATTCGGCGCTTAACGAATGACTCCTCCGCCTAACGCCAGTCCACGACTCGTGGACGGTGCAGAATCATTTTCTGATATCATCTTATTCCAAATCGCTGAGCACGCAGAATCCAGTATAAATGCCAAAGGCAAACAGGTCAGGAAGAATCGAAGTCCAGAAGAATTGCCAAAAACGTTAGAAAATCCACTAAAAGTTATCAGAGAGCAACATTCACGACAGAAACGAAATGAATGGAATAAAATGGTCACTTGCCACAAAATATGGCCGGCGGATGTGTTCCGTTTCATGTTAGGTGTTTATTTCACAACGCAGTTCTTAACGAAAAAAGACATTTTTTTAACAAACAATATTTTTAATGCATTGTTTGTCACAACTTTGTTATATCTTTTGTAGGAAGACAATATTTTGAATATTTTTGTTATATTATTTGTTGAAATGTTGCTCCGTTACACACTTACAAAAAACAAACAACAACTCCGTTACAAAAAAGTCATTTAAAAAAAAAAACTCCGCGGGGGCGGAGGGGTGTCGTTTGAAAGGGGAGATCTATAAAATGCCACCCTTAACAGCCCTAAATTTGGGCAGTCATATTCTAAAGCCAACCCCCGAAACCTCCCCGATCCTCCTGATCCCTCCAATGAACCGACAGTAATAGATGATTCAAGCATGGATTTCTCTCTGTCTGTGGGAGAGGCTGTGGCAGGAAGCCAATGCATCAAATATTGACTCATCAAACACCTGTGCAGACATTAGTATTTCTAAGAGAAAACGCCCCTTAGATCAATCTGAGGGTACAACAAATAATTAAAGGTCAGTTCCTGAAGCATCAATTCCGCTGGTGTACATACATGCCAGTCTGAATGAAGGACATAGGATTTATGAAAACGATGACAAAGGGCCTTACATTCTCCATGTCTCTCAGAAGGAGGAGGATCCTTCGGCAGGAACGGTACTGCGACCAATTAAGTTTGGCCAGTTCCTAATGACCAATAAATTTCAAAGCATTACAAAAGATGGAGTAAAGAGAGTAGGACGCAACAGGATCTCCGTAGAATTTTCCCTGCAGAAGCAGCGAATAAATTCATAGAAAGTCCCATTTTAAACATCTGCAAATATATCGTGAAAATACCTACATTCAACGTCACAAGAATGGGCCTCGTCAGGAGAGTTGATACTGACCTGTCTATGGAGGAGTTCGCAGAGTCCGTGACACTCCCTGTTGACTGTGGTATCATCCTCAAAGCTCGTAGGATAAACAGGAAGAGAATTTTAGAAGGAATTGCCAACCGGACTCGTACACAATCTGTTGCTGTAACATTCAGAGGTCAATCTTTGCCGAAACACATATATTCGTACTACACTTCTCTTCCTGTAGAACCCTACCAGTACCCCACCATACAGTGTCTATATTGTTGTAGATTTGGACATGTAAAGGCACAATGTCATTCAAAGCCCCAATGCTTTAGATCAGGGGTGCTCAAACTTGAACTGCTGGCGATCTACCTCAATATTGCTAGACTACGATCGATCGACTCTGAGAGGCTGCAAGTATGTGTGATGCAGGATTGTCGTCTAGGTAGGGTGTATCGTGGCATAGATATTAGTTTTCCGCACAATATGCATTTTTTTAGTCAAGGTAAGTCGGTCGGTCGATTTTTAGTCAAGAACGACCGTTCGAGCACCCCTGCTTTAGATGCACACAATCCCATACCGGGGATTCATGTAAGACAGAAGCAACGTCTGCTAATTGTTTGTACTACGCGAGGAACCACTTTGCCACCAGCCAAGATTGCCCCGGACAGACCAGACAGAAGAACATCAAAGTGGTCATGTCTCAGGAGAGTATCTCCTACTTCGAAGCTGAATCGCGCTTTCCTCGTGTTTCTTTTGCAGAAGTCTCTAGAGCAGTGTTCCCCTCAACACCGTCTGTAAGTGGTTATCAACCAGCCCCTGCTCCTTCCTCTTCACCTCTTATCTCCTATAAGAAAACTGTTTCTGTTTCTCGTCGTCTTAGGACTCCTAGTCAAACAGGCTATGACAAACGGGCCCATCAATCCATAATTGGAGATACTCCAGCTCCTCGCGCTGATGGATGTGCTCTAATTCAATCCCTTCAGTCTCAATCCTCAATCACACCTAACGACAATCTTATTGACCTCTTATTAGCAGCTATTATTAACATCATCAGCAAATATGATGATAGCCTACCGTCCAACGTTGCCAGCAAACTCAATCAAATTTTTTCTATCGTCCGTAATCGCTCCATTGACAATAGTTCAATGGAACAAGAAGCTTGAGACATAAAAAATATGAATTATGTAACTTGATAAACAAATACTATCCCGGCGTCATTGCCATCTCGAAGACATGGTTTGTGCCCGGTTCCCGTTTTCGGGTACCTGGCTTCGCATGCCTCAGGGATGACGGGTATGCGGGTAGCGCCTTACTTGTAAGACGGTGCCTCACCTATTCTTCAATCCCCTTACCACCGCACGGGCAGAAATTTACCGCTGTTGCAGTTAGTGTAGCAGACGTTTCTTTCCTGTCTGTGTATATTCCACACCCCGACCCCTCCCTTATCCCTGACCTACTTTTGGTTATTTCCTCACTCCCCCCTCCTGTTATAATACTTGGTGATTTTAAACGGTCACCCTTGGGGATGCCATCATAGTGATGCATTCGGTTTCGCTCTCTTAGAGATGTTTGATGAAATAGAATTGTGTATTCTTAATGATGGCTCCCTTACTCGCAGGGTTTCCCCCTCTCAGAACACAAGAACGGCGGTAGACCTCTTAGTATTCTCTGCTTCTCTCTCTTCTACCCTCTATTGGAGAACTCTCCTCTCTACTCATGGGAGCGACCATTTCCCTATACTAATTACATACTCACAAAGCTCATCTATCACAACTGACCCATCCCCTTTATTTAAATACAGATTGTCCAAAGCAGATTGGCCCAAGTTTTCCTGTTCGGTAGAAGAGAAAATAATCTCAATTCCTCCTTGCAACAAGGACAATCTCCTTTGTAATTATTCCTAATTAGTTGATATCCTTCATACTGCAGGGGAAACCTGCATCTCCCTCAAAAAGCCGCTTTGTCACAAAGTTTTGCCTCCTTGGTGAGACAAGGAATGTACCAATTTAGTAAAGATGCGGAATCACAGTACAACTCAAATATGTCCTTGGAGAATTTCAATAAATACCAACAGACAGTCGCTCTGTTAAGAAGGGTTTTCTCCAAGAAGAAAAAACAGGGTTGGATTCAATTCTGCGAAAGGCTGTCTCCTAAATCCCCTTCTTCACTTGTTTGGAAAAATATTAGAAGGTACAGAGGCTCTGTGAATTCTTGTGATCATCTAAATTCATCTAAGGACCCTTCTATTTGGTTACCTGTATTCTCCGATAGATTAGCTCTCGCCTTTGTTCCATACCTTGATTCTATTCCTTCTCCTCTCTACCCTCTTCTCCCTTCTGAACCCATGGATGGGGCCTTTACTTTTGATGAGCTCCATTGTGCTCTGTATGCCCCGGTTGACTCGAGTCCTAGTATAGATGGCATCTCATACTCATCTCATACCAGGTCCAGTGATAGAACGAAACAGTTTTTCCTTGCTTCTATGATCATGGCATTATTCCAGACTCCTGGCACAATCAAATCATTATTCCTGTTCTCAAGCCGGGTAAAGATCCCTTAGATCCTGGAGCTTGCAGACCTATTGCACTATCATCTGTTCTCTCTAAAATAATGGAGCATTTAGTCAAGAACAGGCTTGAATGGCTAGTGGAACAAAGAGGTATTTTGGCAAAATCCAAATTTGCCTTCCGGAAAGGATTCAGCTCAATGGACAGTCTTAGTATCATTTCCTCGGAAATCTGCTTGGCTTTTAAAAATAAAGAATATGTCGTAGGCGTGTTCATAGACATTACCTCGGCATATGATAATGTTCTTCTTCCGGTACTCAGGCACAAGATGCAACAGCTGAGTCTTTCTGTGAGGATGACGCGATTCATATACAATCTTCTAACGAACAGGTCTATTACCATTAAATGCCAAGGTTCTTTTCTTCCCCCAGACTTGTCTGGAAGGGCCTCCCCCAATGATCTGTATTGAGTCCCCTTCTCTACAACCTTTACACTTATGACCTCGAACAGTCTGTAAATTCCTTTTGTCAAGTTCTTCAATATGCAGATGACTTCACTCTATATGTTTCATCTAAGTCCATTGACAATGCTTCTGTCCGCCTGAATTCCGCTTTAAATTACTTAAGTCAATGGTTATCTACTCATGGGCTCTCTTTGTCAATCCCGAAGTGTGTTGCTGTAGTCTTCACTAAAAAACGTAGTATTTCTTTTGTCGATCTAAGAGTTAATAATGAAGATATCCCAGTTCAAGACAAAGTAAAATTGTTGGGTGTTATTCTGGATAGCAGATTAACTGGGATAGCACACCTTAATTATATAGCACAGAAAGCTGAAAAAGGCGTAAATGTTCTACGATCATTAGCTGGAGTCTGGTGGGGCACACACCCATACACTCAGAAACTAATCTACAATGCTATTGTACGTAGCCATTTTGACTACGGCTGCTTTCTTTCGAAATCTTGTAATATAAACTTTATATAAACTGAGTAAAATTCAGTCAAAGTGTCTCCGAATAATCGCAGGTGCTATGAGATCTTCCCCCGTAAATGCTCTTCAAGTAGAATGCGCCGACCCACCTTTGCATTTACGTAGACAGTTCTTATGCGATAGGTTCTTCTGCAAAGTAATTCAATTGTATTCCCACCCCCTCCTCCCCATCCTTCAATGTATGTATGACTCTTCCAATGCTCAGGGTATGCCTTCTTTGGAGTACATGCCTTGTGTTTTGAAGAGTTATATTAAGGTTAACCTCTCTTCTTTTCCTCTGGTTCAATATAACCAAAATCCACTATTTTCTACAAAATATGATGCCTTAGTTTTTCATCCACAAATAAATACTTTTTTCGGTGTAACCAAGCACTTTGAAACCGCGAACCAGGATTTTATTGAAATTTTATCTAGAGATTGAAATGGATGGCTAACCATGTATACTGACGCTTCTAAACTAACAGCGGATAGCAATGTAGGGTGTGCGGTGTGGTTGCCTAGATATAGTATTATACTAAATTTCAAATGCCCCCCTCAAACATCAGTCTTTATCGGAGAAGCGGTGGCCATATTGGAAGCCCTTCATTATATTGAATCTCATGGTTTAAACAAGACTATCATTTTTTCCCTTCCCTGCTTCCCTGGCGGCGCCTGAGCTTGTGGAATCATGGAACAGATCGTGGCAATTATCGAAAAGGCTTAAGGGTAAATATTATGGGGAAGTCTAACCAAATATTCTTTACAAACCATGGTTCTTTCGCTGTCGTGATGCGTGCAAATCGCTCACTTCTACTATCTGCCATCTCAGATTAAGTCATGCGTGTACACGGGTTCACTTAGCTAAATTAAGAGTGAGAGATAACTCTCTTTGTGAGTGTAGAATAGATGAAGGAACCCCTGACCATATTTTCTTTGTATGCCCTAAACTACAATATTCCCTTTATGATGTCCTCCCTCCCAACATCCCGCGTCCTACTAATCTCAAATTTCTCCTATCCCTTGTAAATACACCTTTTGTAAATATTTTAAATAAATTTATAAATACTAACTATATGTAGTTGTAAACATAGTTAAGTATATTTAAACATGGTCACTTATATTTATAACCATCTACATATATATGTATTTACTATTATAAACTACTAATAACATTAATTACTCTTAAGGTTGTATTCTCTTTCGTTTTAGACTATTACTACAACTCAGATACAAGATTATCTATAAGCTGAAATTAGCTTACCCCACCGTGTTCTGTCAACCACGTGGTCGTGGCGGAATTATTGTGGATGTCACAATAGAAGCCAGTTAGGTGAATGTTGAAGTTGAAGTTGTTGTGGCTAATTTTGCAAAACTTTTTATGGGAACTGTTTAATAATAGGACTATAGTATAGTTTATTTTGCTAACCTAACTTTCATTTCGATTTTATTGTTTGTAATGAAAATTCTATTCAGAATCAAATATTTTTCGCATTTCTAACCAGTAAATATACCAGATTAAACCATTTATTTTGAAGTTGTTACTAAAAATATTTATTTCAAAATTTACTTCTATCATTCACATAAATATTTATTTAATAACACACTTGTATTTATTATAATTATGTACAAATATTGTGTAACAATTTATGAGTCATTATTTATGCATAATGTTGCATTAATTAAGAAATGATTTTAAATCCTTCAAATGCTTTATCATGATTATAAGTAAGTATAATTAATTTGTCCTGAGAACAAAAGACAATATTGAAATATCTTTTTTTTTGTCCACATTAGCAATACAAATCACAATCTCATTACCATGGGTTTTGCATATATTAGTTAAATGGTAAGCTCTGCTTATTTGCTTAAACGAGATGCACACCCCTGGGTACGATATGTAATTCTGAAAGTATGTAACTTTAACAAAAGTGTTAAGCCAAGATTTTATTTTAGGAGTACACCGCTTCATAACAGTATACAAGCGGAAAGGCTCAACTATAATTCAGAATGATGCCAAGTTGATCCTTGATTCAAATATGAGATGCAGCATTACTGAATTGTTCAATATGTTCCCCATTACGAGCAAGGAGAAGGATGATCTCAGCTGTTGTCCTGAGAAGGAAAGGAGCCCACAACTGGTGCATAAGACCCTTGGACAGTTGAATAATGGGGTTGCACAGGTACACACTTAAATTTGAACTGAAACGTGCACTACAAGTAGGAAGACTTGGTCATTGACATGAGGTCAGCCAAGACTAGATGCAACAACATTTGTATGAAATCAATTTGTATGAGCCAACAACTTTACTAAACCCCCCCATATTAAGGTTCAATAATATGAGGGGGTCTATAAAGTGGTCTCTGTGTGACAATTTCATACAAATCTCTTTGCATCCTGTCTTGGCTGACTTAATGTCAATGACTGAATTTTTTCCTGCTTGTGGCATGTGCTTTAAGGTAAATGTAAATGGGTAAAGTAAAGGTAAGTTGCTCGTAAATGGGCTAGTTTTTTGGGTAATTTCTAGCTGAAATTGAGTAGCTGCCAAGTTGCAGTCTATATCATGCAACTGAGTGCAATATTTGCTGCAGTCTTTCAAAGGTATCCCCGAGTATCCTGACAATATTGCGTTTATATTTGATCTAGCTGTATATGTCCGATATCTAGCTGGCTAGATTGCTGTATGCCTAGATATTAACCCGCTTTGATGATACTGCTACATCCCCAGACAATATTTAAGGGTCAGGCCTGAAAATTTGTACCGTTTGAAATTTCGGAGTGTCCCTATGATTTTTGAGATATTTACTAAGTACAGTTTTCTTGTTTAGATTTAACTATTAGCGCTGAGCACTAAATGCTTAATGCAGAATGATGAGTGATTAACAAAACACCTGTGAAACGTCCTGTTACTCATAAAATATGATGTTTCCTAAATCACCGATTTAAATGTTCATACTAAAATTGGGTGTCTCCTGACTATACAACTTGCATTTAAACTCAACTTATTCCGTATTCTGAATTCAAATTTGGAACATACTGAAAAGTGAAATGATGGTTAATATGCCAACTGAAATTGCAGGGTAGGTCGATTCAGGTAGTTGGGAGTGTATTATATGTATAGCAATTAAACAACTTTGAAAGGTTTAAATCGCGTATATTTAACATTATTCATATCCCGACGTTTCGAACACTTTGCAGTGGACGTGGTCACGGGGTGACTAGTTGATTTTATGTGTCACTTGTCAATTAATCGCCCCGTGACCACGTCCACTGCAAAGTGTTCGAAACGTCGGTATATAAATAATGTTAAATATACGCGATTTAAACCGTTCAAAGTTGTTTAATAGCTATGTATAGTAATCGCGAAAACCTAAGAAAATACTGTATTATATGTATTTAAAAATAAACTTATAGACAATAAAAAAAAGAATGTGATTACTAGTTGTAGAAGGTATCCACGTTCTCACAACTCTTCATTTTCTAGACCTGTGTTGGCTAACTCAGCATTTTTAAGTTCTACTGATACGGCAAAGCCGGCCTCACTTTTTTTGACGGAGACACAGATAACCTGCCCGGCCGATACATCATATCTTCATTACCCCAGTTACAAACTGGAGCACTGTTTTGTGCGACGTGCTGGGGTATGGGGTACGTCCGGGAGGATATTTGTTGCCGCCGCCTCAACCATTTTGAAGACGGAGACCTGTCGATTCTCTGGGCGCGTATTGACTACGGAGGTTCCACTAGTCTACGCTTGCCTTTACAGGTCTCACAGCGGTGATACGGAGACGACTCGCTTTTTTGAGCGCCTACAAGAGACGACTGACAGCGTGCTCGAGCAGTTCCCTTGCGCGGAAGTGGTAGTTCTCGGTGATTTCAACGCTCACCACGAAGAGTGGTTGGGATCCCGAACTACCGACCGCACAGGGAGAGCAGCCTATAACTTTGCCCTGGCCTATGGTTTCTCGCAGTTGGTATCCTTACCCACGAGGATACCTGATATCGAGAGCCATACTCCCTCCTTACTGGACCTCCTGCTGACTACGCGGCCGAATGACTACAATGTTGTTGTTGATGCCCCGTTAGGATCATCCGACCATTGTATCATTCGAACTGCTGTGCCAGTTAAGCAATCCGTGCCGACCCACTCACAGGGGACGCGCAACGTCTGGCACTATAAGTCTGCAGATTGGGATGGGTTGCGCGAATTTTACGCTTCTTATCCCTGGGGGCAGCTCTGTTTCTCGTCGGGAGATCCGGATACCTGTGCAGACTCCGTTACCGACGTGGTGTTGCAGGGCATGGAATGTTATATTCCTTGCTCCGTGATACCAGTAGGCGGACGGAGCCAACCTTTGTTTAATCAGTCTTGCAGAGAGGCCCGTCGTAATAAACGGGTTGCATACAGGGCCTGGGCCAAAGCGCAGTTGTCCGAAGATCCGAATATCACCGTTTTGAGGAAGAAATTTAACGCTGCCTCGAGATGCAGTAAGAAGATCATTGTCAGAGCAAGGCTGTCCTTCTGGAAGCCGAGCTTTATGGTCGCTCGCCAAGGCTGCTGAAGGTAACTTCTGTCAGTCGTCACTCCCATCACTGCGGAAAGTCGATGGGTCACTGGCCCATGGGGCGAAGGAGAAAGCCGATCTCCTGGGCTATCTCTTTGCCTCAAACTCGACTCTGGACGATAGAGGTGCCTCACCACCGTCTATCTCGAGGTGTACAAGCTCCATGCCGGAAATCTGTTTCACCCAGCGTGAAGTCCGGCGAGCTCTAGCATCTCTTGATATCCGAAAGTCGAGTGGGCCAGATGGTATTCCTGCAGTGGTGCTTAAATTTTGCGCTCCCGAGTTGTCCCCGGTGCTTACGCGACTCTTTAGGCTCTCATACTCCATAAAAAGCTTCCCGTCAGCATGGAAGGTAGCTCATGTTCACCCTTTGCCTAAAAAGGGTGACCGCACAGACCCGGCCAACTACAGGCCAATAGCGATCACATCCCCAAGGTGATGGAGCGTGTCATAAACACACAGCTCCTTGGGTACCTAGAGGATCACCAGCTGATTAGCGACCGTCAATATGGATTTCGCCATAATCGCTCGGCTGGTGATCTTTTAGCGTATTTAACACACCGCTGGGCTGACGCCATTGAGAGTAGAGGCGAGGCTCTGGCTGTAGGCCTAGACATTGTGAAAGCTTTTGACCGGGTATGGCACAAATCGCTGCTTTCCAAATTACCATCTTTCGGGATACCCGAGGGATTATGCGAATGGGTTGCCAGTTTCCTGACTGGACGGAGCATCAGAATCGTTATCGATGGTAGCTGCTCCGACACCATGTCTATTAACGCTGGCGTCCCGCAAGGCTCCGTGCTGTCCCCAACTCTGTTCCTTCTGCATATCAACGACCTGTTGCAAATTGGTGACATACGTTGCTATGCAGATGACAGTACTGGAGACGCCTTGTACAGGGGCCGCGCCAACATCCCTCGGGTCGAAGTGGAAGAGAGTCGCTCCAGGCTTGTGTCTGAAATCGAAGACTCTTTAGATCTAGTCTCGATTTGGGGTTCTCTGAACCTAGTGTATTTCAACCCCAGTAAGACGCAAGTCTGTACATTCACCGCTAAAAAAACCCCTTTTGTTGTAGCACCTCGTTTTCAGAGCATACCTCTTAAGATCTCGGAGAGTATCGGGATCCTTGGTGTCGACATCTCCAGCAAAGTCGAATTTAGGGGTCATCTGGAAAATAAGGCCAAAATGGCCTCCAAAAAGCTCGGTGTGCTGAACAGAGCGAAGCGGTACTTCACCCCTGGGTAACTCCTAATGCTTTACAAAGCTCAGGTGAGGCCCCCATATGGAGTATTGCTCTCATCTCTGGGCCGGCGCACCGAAATACCAATTGGACCCACTTGACTCCATCCAACGACGTACTGTTCGTATTGTCGACGATCCCACTCTCACGGGCGGTTTAGAATCCCTCGGCATTCGGGGAGACGTTGCGTCTCTCTGTGTGTTCTGCCGCCTGTACAATGGGGAATGCTCTGAAGAACTGTTTAATATAATTCCCACCTCGGGTTTCTACAACCACACCTCCCGTCACAGAAGTGCGGTCTATCCGAATTTCCTCGATACGGAGGTGTCGCGCACTGTTCGGTCCAAAAAATATTTTATACCGCGAACCCGTAGGCTGTGGAACGAACTGCCTGAAGAGGTCTTTCCATTGAGCTACGATATGGGGTTCTTCAAGAGAGCTGTGAATAGGATTTTGCAAGGTCGGCGGCGCGCCCGCATACCCCCTGGTGTTGCAGGTGTCCATGGGCGGCGGTAACACTTACCATCACGTGGGACCGCTTGATCGTCCGCACACTAATCTATAAAAAAAAAAACTGTTCCTCCCAGCCGACTTTATACCTCCTACTACTATACCCTTGATGTTATTTTTATGAATAAACTGGGTCACTTTTAATGTCCCTGAAGGTGCACTGGAAGCAGGATTTGCAGGATCTGATTTAGTAATGTGCACAATGAATGGTCCTTTATTTGATGCTGCATATTTTAGTTTTTTAAAAGATTGTTCTCTGGCATGTTATACATTTCTTGGACAGAAGCAGAAGGAGATATATTCTTTTTGGCACTGTTTTCAACTAACTCATGTTCTTGCCGGGCGCTTTACAGCAGACTTAGAGGGAATATTAAGACTTAAGGGAATTAGAGGGAAGGAGGCCGGCCGGTTTGATTGTGAACTTTGGGAAAATAGTTCCTCGGACATGACTACGTTTATCTGTGAATGACCCTCCCAACTCAACCTGAGGGTCCATTTTAGATAATTTGCCCTTTTATCGATTGTTATTTACCTGTTACAGGATAACAAACACATATAACTCATCACCAAATACCACTACCACAAAAAACTTATATGAAGGAGTATTCCGGTCGAAATTAAATAAAAAAAATACTGAAAATATGTATTTAAGAACATGACATAAGGAAGTTACATCATCTGAGAATATTGACCAATTCAAAAGTAGACTCAATCAATATCTTAGAGCTCAAAAACAAATAGAGAGACCCATCAGCGCAATCTGTTCGTCTAGCAAATAATAATAATATTATAGTACTACTCAACTTTAGCTCAATTTGGCTCATTCATGAACATAACCGATATATTGACTGCAATATGTGTTTTAACTTTCAGATACCCAACACAACATACAATCCAGAGTTGTATAAATTCAGAGAAAAGTTACCTGTGTACGAACAGAGGCAAGATCTACTTAATGGAATCATACACAACCAGGTAAACATATCATTGACTTCTGGATTGACTTGATTGAATTGACTTCTTTGGGACTAAATTTTCAAATCAGTTTTCAGTGGGCCTATGCGACTATATCACACGTTCCTAAAATATCACATCATCATTCAGGAAGGTCTATAAACCTAAAAGAATATTGTCTTAGTAGATGAGATTAGCGTACTTTATAATTATTATCGATAAATAAATAATTTGCTTATTTTGTTAGGTCAAATAACATTTTTTTTCCATTTATTAGGGAGCTTTGCAATTATAATTCATGTTACCCCGAGATGCCGAAATCTTATGTCTAATCGACAAATCTTATAAATGGAGAAATACATAATGTGTAGGTACAGTCGACCACTTGAAATGTGCCAACATTCAAGTGCTACTGATAAATTTCAAATGTTAAAATGTTATGTATCGCGGATGTCGCACAGCTCGTCTACTTGTAACTGATAGTTTGTAATTTGTCAGTAAATCCAGTGTTTAGTTCTTCAAATATCACAAAATTAAGATACTTTTTCTATGAGAACACGGCAAAGAACACATAGATTAACTTAACTTTTGAGATTTTCTTATTTTTCACACATATTTATCTATTAAACGGGTTTTAATGTGCAAATTTCAATCGAGAAGATGGATACCAATTGTCTTTGACATAGAATCCAATGATTAAATAAAATTGGCTATTTGACAGATATAATAATCAATTAAAAAAAAATTGGATAACGTAGCTTATAGGCCAAAAATAATTATGAATTCCTTTTCTTGCATTATAAACTTAGGGTGACTCGCTCAGTTGGATGCGTCGCGTCGGCACGGCTGTGGCAAGCAGTAGCACCATGCGCTCTTCCCCATGTTATTAGGGCCAGAGCATGCGTGTCCAGCGCCGCGGCCGGAAAATCTATAACGCCCCTTTAAGTGTATCGTTTTTCGCGCTAAGAATAAAAAGAAGATCGGATATTTTTTAATGATAGACATTTTATGTATATTTTGGAAGCAAGCTCAAATGAAAAATCAGATGAATCATATAAAATCAGATCAAAAATCATATTTTCCGCTTGTGACGTGGACTTGGGCGTCTCGAGGGATTCCCCAGCTTGTCCAGCACTTTATCCGGCCCTGCATGCTATGTACATATTGGAGATGTTCTGAATATTCGCAGTATTTGACATTTTCTAAACGAAACTAATCGAATAGTAATAGCCCAATGGGAGTAGTAGGTAAAAGAGGTTTCCTACAAAAAAAAAAATCAGTTGAAATCAGATACGTAGCAAGTTATTTTTTAGTGTACTTTAAACTTAGATACCTAAGTTTTGATTAAACTAAACAGCTACTTACTGATTGAACTAAAAAAAACACTTATATATTACTTGTAGACATTATATTTTGTCATTTAAATCTGTGCTTATAGCATTAACTTTAAATTTGTCTGAAAAGTACCTACTTACTCATTTTACAAGAATGTACGTCGCAGTTTAGGTACCCACTATTACTAATCGTATTCGCGAATAACGAGGCACATTATTCGTATTCACGAATAGTGATTTTTGGTGTTCGAAACATGCCTAGTACATATTATGGGTGTAGGTGATAATAGTGGCGGGCGCGACCGGTTGTGGCAAGACCACTCAGCTGCCGCAGCTGGTGATGGACTACTGCCAGGGGCACAAGCAGCCGGCGCGCGTCTACTGCACGCAACCCAGGCGCATCTCCGCCGTCTCCGTCGCTGAGAGGGTAAGACACAATATGTCCGGCTTTTTGGCGGAAACTTGACAAGTGATGATTGAGTTTTTGTTTAATTAATGTAAACGATATGTATTATGTGTATTGTGATTTAATAGTGAAAGATCATTGAACCTCAAAATGTTTTTATAACAGCATATCACTGCGTTTTTCGTACGCTTTCAAGGAGTCCATCTCTGTCCTCAGTAAACATACTATAATGTTACTGAGCGACACCTGACTTCGACGTGCACTTTGCAATCCAACAGCCGCAATACCTTGAAAGACACAAGAATACCTTGAAATGTACTGCATTTCCCACTTCATCATATTCCCGAATGTACATACGTGTCTCGGTAGTGAGTGAGATATGCCAGAACCCACTCTCATCCCATCCTATCCCATCCCATTTTTCTAGAATGGTAGATGTGGCTAATGAGATCACTTTCAAACCAAAAAGACACTTAAGGACTGATTAGAAAACTATTTATTTTAACTTAAACATTTTGAATTTATTTATTGAAGAAACGTAATCATTATGAAATTTATATAAAATACAAAAGTTATGTCAGATAACTAGACATGTTACTTCTTTAAGCGATTTTCACGGAATAATCAAATATGACACAATTCAATCTGAACAAATAAAACTGACATTCCAAATTTAAAGTAATTCAAACATAATACATAAACCAAACAGATCAGAGTTGACATCAAAAGAGTATGTATAATCTGAGATTACCAATCAACAATTTTCTCATCCTTTCTCCATATCTATTGCTACATCAACAAAGGTTGGCAGCGCATCCGGAGGCGTGTCAACGTTTGTCATTCTGGACTGATATTGGCATGTATCGCGGATGTCCATGGGCTACAGTATCCACTTACCATCGTTTTGACCGTATGCTCGTCTTGCCATTTCGTATTAAAAAAAAAACTTTTTAGTAATCTTGTTTTTTTTTTTTTTATTGTTTTTAATGTTACAAAGTGCTTAAAGAATACATAAAACAATATTAAATTGGCATAATTTCGTTATTTGAAAAAAGTCACACGAAATTATAACTTTTTGTGGCCTGATCCATGAAACATGTCATATATTTTTAAATTAATATAAAATAATATTCGTTCACAGGTAGCCTATGAACGTATGGAGAAGATAGGTCTTTCCGTAGGTTATCAGATTTGCCTGGAGTCTCGAGCAAGTCCTCGTACAGTACTCACTTACTGTACCAATAGGGTCTTACTGAGGACTTTGATGGGCGGAGACAATTCACTTACTGGTAAGTAACATACCGCTGTTTCAAATTATTGTATCAAAGGAAAATTGGCAGAGCTGTGGTAGTTCGTACATAGCCCAAACAAAGCGTACCGTAGCAGAAAGGGTCAAAGAACATTACAGCTGTGAGGAATCGCCAGACGAATAAATCGGCGATAGCGGGCCATGTACTCAACGCCGGAATCAATTACTGCATAGAACTCCATAGTCCTAAAATCCTTTCCACTGATCGCCACTATTTCTTCAGGATTGTGCGTGAAGCGAGTGAAATAAAAAAACAGAAATTCCAATCGAGAAGATGTATTTGTCCTCGACATGGAATCAAGTGATTAATAAATTTAATAAAATTAAACCTCGCCGTTTTTCGTGTGACACTACTTCTGATATTGTGAGTGTTGTGTGCCGCAACTTTCCGGACTACGAAGACCAAATGCGGGTAGTTGATGAAACTGTTCGCAACTCTCAACGTAGACTACCCGCCTGTTCAGTCAGCTCGTGACCATGGTTGGTGCAACCCAACCGAAAAGTCGAGTAAAATAATTAAGTTAAACATTCGCGTTAAGGCCCTTTAAATAGATAAATATATCTAATTTTTATCCTCAAGTATTCCCTATTCACCATTTTCCATTGTCCGAATCCAATCCAAAGGTAGGCAGCTGTAAGAACATTCAAACGTTTGTAATTTTTTATTGACGCTGGCATCTATCGCGGATGTCCATAGTCATCCAGTTCACCTTCCTATAATCATTTTTTATGGACACAGAAGGCGGTAGACGAGCATATAGTCCACCTGATGGTAAGTAGATACTGTCGCTCATAGACATCCGCGATACATGCCACATCATTCCAGAATGACGAAGGTTAGAACGCGTTTAATTGGAGATTTTGGAATGGGTTTGGAGAAAGGGTTGGGAAAACGGGAAGGGGTAAGATAGGATGGAAATGGGTTTTGGCATATCTCACTCGCTACCGAAACACGTACGTGCATTGGGGAAAAGAATAAACTAGGAAGTGCAATATATGCTAGTGTCCTGTGGGGGGGTGACTTGGCCGGTTGAGACGTACATTTAGGGAATGGAGTAAACTAGGAAGTGCAATACATACTAGTGTTCTGTAAGGGGCGACTTGGCCAGTTTAGTGTACCCAGCGGCTGTTGGATTGCAACGTCCACCCTTCCTCTCCCTCTTTATAAAAATTAAATAAGTGATTTTCGACCAGGCGTGTCGCACATATTCGTGGACGAGGTACATGAGAGGGATAAATTCAGCGACTTCCTGCTAGTGGCCCTGAGGGACGCGCTGCTTAAGTACAAGGACCTCAAGCTGATCCTCATGTCTGCCACCATGGACACGCAGATATTTAGCAGGTAATTTATAATTAGGTCTTTTTTTAATTCTTCTTTTTCAGGAACTTTTATCATGTCATATGTCAGTTCCATAATTCAAATTGGCTATTTGACAGATATAATAATAAATTATAAAAATTATTGGATAACGTAGCTTATGGGACAACAATAATTATAAAATGCGTTTTTTGCATTAAAACGAATTACTTCTTTTTATTAAATAAAGATTTTTATCTGTGGTTTACGAGATCCGAAACGCCGGACGCCGTGATTGATTACCGCGTGACGTTACAACACTAAAGTAGAGTCAATTTAATAGCCCACTTTTGACAAGTGTCAAACTGGTTGTCATAGTGAGGTAATCTAACAGAAATTATCGATTAAAGACAAAAATCGATTTATAAGTCGTAATATTAGTGAATCGATTTTAGTGTTCATAAAAAAATAATTCTCCAGTAATATTTTTAGAGTATACACACAGCATTAGAAACCTTCTACACATTCCACATGACCTCAAAGTTAAGTGTAATTATGGAAAATATAATGAAACCAGTTTATATATGTAATCAATTAATATTTATTAGTTGGAACTATCAGATTCGTTGAAACTGCTATCGTTGCTATTATTATCAATTCTTAAATCACATTAAAAATCTTCCATTTTATATTTTTTTGTTTTTTCTACTACTTTCTTGCAATCATCTTTGGAAACATTTGTACACGCAGTATTTCTTAAAAAATATATTCCACCAGAAAATAAGCCTGCTTTTTTTAATGAACATAAATGTTTTTTTCTAGATGGATACTCTTTTCACAATAATAAATAACCATAAATGTGGTTGCGAATTGCATCGGCATTAAAACTATCGACATAGACAACTGGCATAATTCTTTTCCTTTTCTTCCTTTTTCTTTTTAATGTCAGATATAGTTATATATTAATTTAATTACATATATCTTTTTAATGTATTTACTAATTAATAATTGTATTTATTTAAATTATGACAATTATTTAATAATTTTATTGTTCTCTTAATTTGTTTATTTATCGTAACGATAATTTTCTTCGATATTCCTTTCTCTCTACAAGTTACTTCGATTATAAAGATTACACCCCTATTATTAAAAAAGAAAAAAATGTATACAGGCGTAACCTTGTAGTGGGGTTAGAATTTCTTGAAATATAAATTGATAATGATGTTTAGCAACCAAATTAACCTTCGAACTTATTAAATTTGATATAAAAAGACAAGTTTATGTTTTTTTTTTATTAAAAATGTGACATATTTTTAGTGTTCAGTAATGCATTTATAAACTTAAATTGATTTATGGGACCGATGCAAAGTTATACCGTCACAAAGTCAATGAAATGTCAAAAGTGCCCTATTAAATTAACTCTACTGTATTAAACATTTATCTAACCAAATTTTTTTCTGCGTTGCGTATTATGTCTACTCTGAAAGTTAGATATGATAGTTGTTTTTATTGATTGTTCTTGGTATACACAAAATGGAAGGTGGTTTTATTAAAGGTGATAGTGCATATTTACCGAAGGTATTTTAATTTTTTTAATTATTCCAAATTTTTTTTTGCTTGCGTTTCTGACTTTTGCTCAGCTAAGATTAGAAACGTGACAACTTCTGTCTAAGTATATAAAACAAATAATTTATTTTTTTATTATTTCTATATTTATTAAAATTAAACTTATATATTAAATATCAAATATATTAAAGGTAATATATTAAATATCAATATTTCATGTATATGCTGGATCTCGTCGTGCTAACTGTAACCACTGTTTTCGAAGTTTTGGACATTTAGGAACATGGATAAACAATTTGGTAAAGTTACGCCGTCGACAGATTACCGACTTGCCATATGTCATATTAATGTAACCAGTGATGTGACTATAGACAACCGTAGCAGTAGCATTAAATACTTTTATTAATAAATGATTATAATACTTTCGTTGATGTGATGAATAGAGACCACGGGCACAAAAAAAATGTGATTGCGGTTAAAATATCTTTTATTGAGTATTTGACACTATTCTGAATCAGAATCACGTGAATTACTGTCGTCGTCACTATCAGTTACTTGAATAATAATTTCATTGTCAATTATCGAATAATCCATCCTAATATCGCGCTAATACCCTAATAGTCATCCAGTTTCTATCTAGATCCTAGGCTTATAAACGAATTAGACGTACCATTGAGAACTAAATTAAATGAAATATTAACTCTCAATTAAAATCATATTACCTATTAAGAGATACTTTAATGGTGGGGGGTTTGTTCATAATAATAAAATACTAATGTGTTGTGCTGCCCTGCTGGAGGGAGGGGAGCGGATGCATTTTTATCACACTCGAGAAAAATGCAAGACTCTTTTGGTTAAACTTTCATTAATTTAAAATCGAACTAGAAACTTCGAGTATGCGATGAAACAAAGGGAGCAATCGGTGTTTATTACATTTGTTTATTTTTAATTTCTGAACGTACCAAACTTGCCTACGCTGTCGTACAAACGTCACTTGTGCCGTTTCTTCTTGGCGGGGCAGTATATTGCGTTATGTACATTTGTTTATGCAGAAATATATCCACTTTGGACCATGTCGCAGATAGGAATGCCTCTCCCCGCTACCGTCGTCCACGGCTCATCTTAGACGACCCCGACGACTCAATTACTGCTGCCAATGCGGTTCTTACACCACACTCACAAACTTCACATATCACCGTCTCCGCCGGCGGAGACGTGAACGTCCCCCTCGCTACATCGTCATCACACACCGGCCCTCAGCCAACACTTTTACCCGGTATCGGCACGTGCCTGGGCGCTTCTCACCGACTCGCGATCCCGCGATATCCCCCCAATGCAACGCCCTAAGCCGAGGCCCGTTTCTTCCTTCCGAGAGCCCTTGGGCTCGTTGGAACACACATTTTGTTCCTGGTTGAGCGCCTTTTGCGCCCTAAATTAAACACGACCGGTGACTCTTGAAAGGCCACTAAGGCCACAAGAATTTAGCCATTCCCAAAAAAAAATAAAAAAATATCTACTCTGGACAAGCCTCTGTGGTTTTATGAGCGTCTATTATTGTGTTGTGTATTTTATATTTGATAAATAAATAAATCAAACAAATGTAGCAAACAAGTAGCCAAAATTCCTAAGAATGTGCGTGTACGTAGTATACACAAGTTAATTTAATAAAATAATGTAATACACACTAAATTTTAGAAATTGCTTTGAATGTAGATGAAGTAATACAATAATTATTGAAACACTGTTAAACAAATCAGAACAATTATCCAAACTACAGAATTTTCAGGAGATTTCATCTGAATACACTCAATGAAGAATTAAAGATATCAGGCATATTGCCTTTTCTTGATAGTTTATTGTGTGACACATTCTAATAACGGGATTATTACCGTGTTGCTCACATTGTTATTACATATTGCAAGCAGCCCTTCTAGTATCCATTGCTAGACACGGGCACTCATGCACATTGTCTCCTGGCAACTCCACTCTTTTAGAGATGGTGTACTTCCTCAGGGCTTTGTTTTCCCTTAGTCACCTGTACGACACCCACGGGAAGAGAATGGAATGTTGCTATTCTATAGCCATACGACACCACATGCTAATTAGAATCTATAATTTAAAGCCTTGTTATAAAAATCAAAGTAAAATTTGACAAAGTTTATGAAAAGTTATTTAATATAATAAGTATATAAAATCCTACCAATAGAGTATAAAGTTAAATTATATTTATTATTATATAATATATTAATACGCGTAACGGGTACACAAAATATAGATTCATGTAATATATAAAAAGACAAATTAAATTTTAAAGTACCTACACAAAAATGTACTTTAGTACGAACCCGTTGTTCACCAACAAACTGCTTCGCAGTTTGGTAAAACATTTTTCAGTGTAGAAAGGACTAGGGCCTCTCTCACCACCTTCTGATTATCAGGAGGTTTTACAAAAGGCCCTAAGGGCCTTTCTGACCACCTCCTGATAAAGTAATTGTTAACAATCTGATAGATAAATTATCTGCCAATTAAATCTAGCTGATACTGCCATTCTGATAAAGTATTACTGATTTTCTTATAAAGTATCAAGAGGTGGTGAGAAAGGCCCGCAGTGGGTATGAATAAATAAATTTTAAAAATGTTCGTAATTGTCCGCAGGTACTTCAACAACTGTCCAGTGATAACGATCCAGGGACGACTACATGAAGTACAGCGGTACTACCTGGAGGACGTCCTCAAGGTCACCCAGTATAGGACCAAGAAGATGGTTCAGCTCGAGAACGAGCTCAAGAGCAAGGTCAACACTGGGCGGAGCTACTGCTCGCACTTTGAAGGTAAGATTGTATGTTATATTCGGTGCGATTGTATGTTATATTCGGTGCGATTGTATGTTATATTCGGTGCGATTGTATGTTTTGTATGGTAAGGTAAGATGGTATGGTAAAGACTGCATGTTTTGTAAAGTAAGATCTTTTTTATAAAGTGAGATATTTTTTTCGTAATGTCATCACTCGTCAATAAGCATATTTTCGTATCTAAAGTGCACCAACTGAGTTGGTGCATTATGCATTTTAGAGTTGGTCCAACTCTAGTATTGGTTTTAGGCCAGAGACAGAGTCCCGAGGAGGCGGGCTGCAGTAAAGAAACGACTGAGAACACGACGAACCCCGCTCTGCAGGCACACATGGATGAGTTTCTCGAGTATTGCTTCAAGGACGGCGGTTTGGTAAGTTATGTTATTAGTAATTTCTTTATGGAAAAGAATAATTTTTAGGTGGTAGACTAAGAGTATCCAAATAATCTTTTATCAAGTGACTGATGTATGTTCTAGTCTAATTTTTCTTTTATTATTTAGTTCTAGTTATCTCCTATACTTCCTTTATTTATATTTTTACTTCAATCTTATCATTGCTTGTGTTACTACTTTATATTTTATCCTAATTATCTTATTACTTACTAGCGGTGCCAGCGACTTCGTTCGCGTGAACTTGTGATTCCCGTGGGAACTCTATAACGAATCTGGATAAAAAGTACCCTAAATATTAAACCGGCACATAAGCTATAACTATGCCTAATTTCGTTAAAATCGGTCTAATAGTTTTTGTGTGAAGCGCTTTCAGGAAGACAGACAAAAATTCCGAAAATTGTTGTTTTGGGTTCTGTATCCCTCGTTTTAGGCCCCTAATACGATTACCTATGAAATTGCTGTTTGTTCATAGTGGCCACTTTGAATCTCCAAAGGTAAGCAACACATCCCAGGGCGTGCCAACGTTAGTCAGTCTAGAATGATGTTGGCGCATATCGCGGATGTTCATGGGCGACAGTATCCATTTCTTTCCAGTCTGCCGCTTTCTTTCCATAAATAAAAATAAAATAAGGCACCTGTCGCCCGCTCTCCACGCAAGCCCCACATTGCCACGCCCCCGTACCCCTGACCGTACCATCGTGTAGGCGAGAACTCTCTTATTTTGTTTGTATATAGTAGTTGTTTGAGTGTGTGTCCGTTGTTCGCAGGACACGTTCTGCCAAATTCTGTACATGTACCTGTCGGAGGGTGTGGGCGTGGAGTGTAGTCAAGCGGCGAGCGGTCGCACCGGCCTCATGGCGGCCGCCGCGCACGGCCTCATAGAGATCGCGCATCAGATACTGCACATCGGTACGTGACACAGGCATATATATACACACTTACACAAACACACACTCCACTCACACTACTTGAGGAACATTATAAAACAACATTTTTATATTACACACGACCACATAGAAAAAAAATCAGTTGTCCCTATATATGAAAGCGGACATGCTCATGTTCATGCTCTCTTCAGTTAGTTTGACAGACAAAATGACACAATAGAATCGAAATTCTTTACTTGACAACGTCATTCTTCTAAGTCATTTCACTGACCGTTGGTTGCCTGAAAGAGATCACTTTTAGCGATAAGGCCGCCCATAGCCTCTGTATAATATTATTATTATACCTAGTCGAGCCATAAAATATTGTTACAAAGAAACATCTTTTAATTACGCCTTTTATCAAAGTTGTCAATACCAGTAACCGGATTTTTTCTCGTTCTTTTTTTTGCTAAGGTCCGAAAAACCGGCAAAAAGTCAGATTCATTGGCGTCCTTTATAATTCGCTGTATAGTGACTATATCTGTAACAATAGCTATTATAAAGTTATATAAGATTATTTTAAAAAATCTGTAAATTATCTACATAAATATATCTACATACCCGATGTAAGTAGCTTCAGTACATCCTTCAGTAGCTTCTTTTTGCATATACTTATAGACATCATAAATTAATTCCCTCGCTTGCCTTCATAAAGTCAAATTTTGTCGTGGCATTATTAATTTTAATTAAAAACAGTTCTTAAAATATTTAATAATATATATTAATTTAATAGCATTAAAAATATAAATAATAAATTTGAACTCGACTGTACAGCGAGCGTGGCAGTGTGCCCTGCCTCACTTCATACCGCCAAACAGTCCTAAAAATTGACTACTGCGCGGTTGACCTTGAGACTCCAAAATCGATATCTAATATTATAAATAGAGTAAATTATAAACGGAGACATCTATTGTTGAGTAGCAGAACTAAGAGTTTAATGCTGTGTTGTTATCTTCATCATGGACAAAAACAGCCAAGAGTGTGTCGGCCACGTAAATGATATGGCTTTATAATTTCATTTCAGTTACCTAATTTTTGCCTCCATAATATTCCCTTTAAGTTGAAAGCAAACAAAACATTATTTGAATAATAATTAGTATTAGTAAATAAATAATAATTAATAATAAGCACTGAAGTTTAAAATGCTTTATAAAATTAGATGTATGTAACTGATTTGTTTCTGAATACGGTGTTTCAATTTCGTTCAGTTTTATAACAGAAAAAAATATAAAGTATCAAATTAGTTTTTTCTTACATATATTCCGCAGGAACTTCCGAAGCCTGAACAGTTTGTGTTAGTCTCTGTGTGTGTATATTTGGAGTTATTTTTTTTTTTTGCAGGTGCGAATCCTTGTACAAAAGATAAAAACGGAAAAACAGCTTACGATTATGCCGTAGAGAACGGTCACACAGAATGTGCCAAGTTATTGGCCTCTTTCAACCCCCCAGAGACCAAAGACAATAGTGACGCTGACAGTTCCAGCGACAACTTTCTTCTAGATGTTTACCATCACACGGTCTCGGAGGAACTAATTGACCACGATTTATTACTGGCTTTAGTAAAACACATACACGTCAACTTATCTAAAGGAAGCATCCTAATTTTTCTGCCGGGATACGACGATATAGTGACTTTAAGAGACATGATACAAGCGACGACAGAAATGAACGCGCTTAAATACCAAATATTTACCTTACACAGTAATATGCAGACTCTAGATCAGAAGAAAGTGTTCAATACACTACCATATGCTAGGAAAATTATTATATCGACTAATATAGCGGAGACTTCAATTACAATTGATGATGTGGTGTATGTGATTGATTCGTGTAAAGTCAAGGAGAAGTATTACGAGTCGAATGTAGATGTGTGTTCGTTGCGATATGTGTGGACGTCCCGAGCTTGTTGTCAACAAAGGGCAGGAAGGGCGGGTCGAACTAAACCTGGACACTGCTTCCACATGTGTTCCAAACGAAGATTCAACACCCTACCCCTTAATTCCGTCCCAGAAATCTTAAGGGTACCCCTGCAGGAATTATGTCTCCATACAAAATTACTGACCCCTGACAATACCCCCATAGCAGATTTCTTGTCAAAAGCCTTAGAACCACCTTCGTTTTTAGCCATAAGAAACGCCGTGACGTTGTTAAAAACTATAGGGGCCTTAACCCCCATGGAAGATTTGACGGAAATTGGACAACATCTCCTAAATTTAACTGTAGAACCAAAGTTGGGAAAAATGTTGTTATATGCATGTGTGATGAAATGCCTCGATCCGATACTGACTATCGTATGCAGCTTGGCGAATAAGGAACCGTTCCAAATATCGATGAACCCAGAAAATAGAAAACAAGGGAGCATGGCCAGAAACAATTATGCAGCAGACAGTTATTCCGACCATATGGCGTTACTAAGGGCGTTCCAGGATTGGCAATCGGCGAGAGCCAACGGGACAGAAAGAGCGTTTTGCTCCAAAAAATTAATTTCTGGTGCTACCATGGAAATGATAGTCGAATACCGGTCTCAGTTGCTAGCTCAACTTCGAGCCTTGGGATTAGTTAATGTTCGAGGCTCTGGAGATATAAGACATATGAACTTGAACTCTGAGAAGTGGCACGTAGTGAAAGCCGTACTACTTAGCGGTCTATATCCGTCCATAGCCCGAGTCGATCGTGATTACTTCACTTTACGAACGTCCAAAGAGGTCAAAGTTGCTTTTCACCCGAACTCGACGCTACATAAAGGCGGAGGGCTGATGGGGTCACAGAAATGTGTGAAATATTTACCCACAGATTGGATTGTTTTTGAAGAAATATCACGGGCTGGGAGATTTTGCTTCATACGGTGCAATACCTTAGTAACTCCCTTGACTGTAGCGTTATTCGGTGGTCCGCTAAGGTTGCCACCCGGGGCGTTAACGCAGAGAGTTAACCCGCCAGGGTTCTCAAATGACTCAGACAGTGAAGCAGATGAGAACTATTCCTCGCCTGAGACATCAATATTGACTTTAGATGACTGGATGACTTACACGGCTGACGCTTCAGACGCTATAAACGTTTACTATCTTAGACAGAAATTGAGTGCATGGATCATACGCCGTATTTCAAATCCGACGACACCTATGAGTCGTATGGAGCAACATATACTACATACAGTCGTTCAAGTGCTGGGTGCAGAAGAAAAAAATCTCGGGTTGTACCAACCGAACGGCATAGGACAAAGACCGAAACCTTTAACAGTGGATTCGCCAAACTGGTTGCGACTGAGAGAAGACGATTACCGCCATGATCAATTCTATCCTCAATGCAATCAGAACGATTATGGGAACAAATTATATCAAAATTCGTACGATAGAAACGGCCAAGGGAGGTCAAATTGGAGGAATGATGGGTTGCCACAAGGGTTTTCTCCTCAATCCCACAACGGGCCGAAAAGCCCGATGTCTCCCAATGGGAAGACGTTGCTAGCTAATATAGAAAAGTATGCGGAGAATGAAAACAGTGCGAGATGTTTCGTAGTAAAAGCGGATGAAGTGCATAGTATAGAAATGGCACAAAATAGCTTAAATTATAATTTTACGCCAAATACTGCTAAGAAGTTGCAGAAAGTTAAACAGGTGAGTTATGAATTGAATATAGTACGACTTTTCAGCGGAAAATAAACGTAGTAAAATAAAGATCATAATGAACGTAAGGAGTGAGGGTTTGATGGCCTCCTATTGAACCCCTACCTCTAGTTTAAGAGATGGTTTAGAATTTAACCCTGAACAAATTTGTGGTATTAGTCAAAAATGACATACAGTCAGAAACAGGTCAACGTATACACAACGATCGTACCTTAATATCCAATAGCAAGGAGTCGAATCGAATGGTTTTGGGAGCATTAACGTGCTGCTTACTACACTTAGTCTAACCATAAATATTGTTACAAAGAAAACATTGATATTTTTATTTTGAATTTAGAAGAATTTGTGTTATTTTAGAAATGGGTAAGCATTTTACAAATAGCGTTTATTTCAAATGGTCACCATTTGCTTGTATACAATCTTTCAAACGTTGTGACCAGGTTTCCATTGACACACGCACCCTTTCAATGAGAAAATTGCCAACTGCCTTATGGTATGTTTTAGGGTTTCAATGACTTATGATCCCTATGACCTGCTGCTGAGTCTTGCTGAAAGGTCCGTTTCTTGGTCATGGAACAGGGTGTTGTCATGCGGTTTACGACCTTCTCAAGAATCGTATCTTGACACACTTGAGTCGACGTTATAATACTTTTTTAAAAAAATATGATTCACTCACTCCAGATAGCTGACACCTCACCGAACCATCACGGAAGCCGGATAATATCCACGTTGCGCCCTGTTAACTAATTGAGCAGCCTCTCTAGAGTTACGAACATAAACTCGATCATTCTGCTTGTTAAAATATTCCTGGATTTTCTCGTCAGTAAATAAGATTTGTCTGTGAGCTCCCTTTGCGTACCGCCGAAGAAGTTGTTTTCATTGTCAGCCCTATTTTTATTTAAATGATTAGTTAAGAAATGACCAGTATGTCCTAAATCATCTTTTAAAATAAGTGGCATGGGTCTAGGTGCTGTATGAAATCTCTCTGGAAATGAAATCTCGCACTATGTATCTCTCTGGATGAAATCTTTTCCTTCCGAAGGGGACTTCTTCGGATTCTCTCCTTCACAGCTTTAATCGTCTGTTTAGTACGAATAGTGCGTGGACAGCTATGACTTTTTCTGACGCAAACAGAGGATATTTCAGTGTACCTACCAATAGCCCGGTACAGAAACATTTAGCTAATACCAAATGGATGTGGAGAGTTTTAAAAATTGCATTAGCTCCCTGCCTACTTTGTGTAATACAATTACAGCAATATGGTTTTCGTTATCACCCCACTCTATTTTTTCTATTAGTACAATATTTAATAATGATTGGCGCCAAAATGAGCAAAAACATTTATTTTTCATGTGAGAATGACAGATTCCACTTTCAAATGTATTTGTTTTTCTTTATTGTAACGGTACCAGACTAAGTATGTTTTCATATTAGTCATTTTTGTTTGATACCACAAATTTCTGTTTCGATTCCACAAACTTTGAGACTGACAAATGGGTCAACGTAATTTTTGACTGATGTTGGCGTATATCGCAAATTTCCATAGGCAACAATATACGCCTCCCATCAAACGGACTGTGA
This sequence comes from Sesia apiformis, assembly GCA_914767545.1. Classification (NCBI taxonomy): domain Eukaryota; kingdom Metazoa; phylum Arthropoda; class Insecta; order Lepidoptera; family Sesiidae; genus Sesia; species Sesia apiformis. The sequence goes on along the minus strand of OU611947.1, from coordinate 10,711,733 downwards.
TCTTATACCATCTTTCTGTAGAAATATTTTGCGTTATATTAGAAGTAAATACAAAAATACGCATTTTTTAAAAATACCCTCCAATTTTCAGGATGGAAGTTGTGTTTTAGTTTTCTTCTCATGTACAAACGCTTCAAAGTTCGTGGGTTGTGCGTGGCTTACGGATGGCGGTAGTACCCAAAATATGGCTGGTTCCTCGGGTACCCAGGGTACCCAAAGTGGAGTGGGTACTGGGAATACCCAAAATGCGGCTGCTAGCGGGCCATATACAGGGAATTTAGAGTGGGTCCACACACAACATGTGCCTTTTCACACTGTCAGGTGAGTAGAAAGATAGTGGTTATAATTAATTTTGTTTTTGTGATGCTTATTTTACCTAGTCACCTATATATAGTTAAATAAAGTGTATATAGTGAAATGTAATAGTCAATAAATTAAAAAAATAGTCTTAATCTGTAGTTAAAAAGATAAAAGTAAAAATTCAAATGGCACGACAAAGATAAATGAATTGCGAATTAACTAACCAAAGATAATTTATTATAAATAAGAAAAAACATAATATTGATGTCTATTCGAGAGACACAAATATATGTATCAATCTATCTTTCTTATGAAAAAAATATATATTGTAACTACAGAATCAAAAGTAAAGGTAGATAGGATAAAATAATATCGGCTGCCTGTATTTTTTTGTACGGGAGTAGACAACTATACGATTTTTCATTTGGTCCAAGATCACCACGGCAGACGATTATGTACGGAGACAGATATGTCTGTGAGCGTGTATGTGGCTGTGTGAGGTTGTGTATATGAGCGTTTGATGTCAAAGTAGTATTGTAAAAATGATGGCTGACCGCTATTTTAGACTCGAGCTTTTAACTTAAGCCCGGCATCAAACTTGAAACTTGTGAAAAATTTGAATTACAACGCTCATGAACGTAATTATGAACACAGCTGGAGTAAACTGACATTAGTTGCCAATTTATGATTAAATGAAAATAGTGTTGTGACAAAAGGATTGACCTCAATCACTCACTCAACAGGTCCTCAATCAAAGTATTAATTTTTATTAATTGAAGGTTTTAATAAAAAATGTCCCAGTTATATGTTTAGTAATTGACATAAAAATGATTTTGTTAATTAGTGATGACAATGAGGGAAGTATTAGTGATGATCTCATCAATACTCTCTTCATATCCTATTTCTAGAGATTAAACTAGATTTTATGCTAATAAATCTTTCTAGAAATAAAATTTTAACTTTCCTATTTTGATCTCGTATAAAATAGATCATAGAAAAGTGATAGAGGTTTAGGGAATAATCCAATAAAAAGGCGGTCTTTATCCCTAAATTTATTATTTATTTGTGCATGGGCATTTCATAGAATGAAACAACGGTCCTATTTAGATATTTTTTTATTGGTCATCCATCTGTAACATTTATTATAAATCTGTCAGAAACCTTATCGATCATGCGGTCGAGACGGCATAGGTATAGGTATTTTATTTACTTCATTTATTATATGAGCCACGCAGCTAGTGCCATATTTCGGCAGTCACAGTCCTTCTTCGAAAAGATTTTGAGGGGATCGAGATTTTGATCGAAAAGGTCCGAGCCCGGGGATTTTACTTTAATCTCCACCCCAGGAGGCTGCCCCGCCGCACGCGAAAAATCCCTTGGGGTAGCAGTTGTGCCGGAGGAGACCGGAGTGGAACCCGACAACAACCACACAACCTTTGTGACCTGGTTTTTTCTCTGCTCCGTGCTTTGTCCTTTGATCCGCATGCAACCATCTCTCTCTCCGTCCCCTCTTTCATTTCCTCCCTATTCACACTTTACAATGGCCAAGAAAAAGAAAATGCATAAGGTTCACTCAGCGGCCCATCCCATAAGTTCCACACTACAAGTGGACTTTTGCAACATCAGAGGGATACATAGTAACATCGACGCCGTCCACTACCACCTTGAGACGGCAAAGCCGGCCTTGCTTTTCTTGACGGAGACACAGATATCCTGCCCGGCCGATACATCATATCTTCATTACCCCGGTTACAAACTGGAGCACTGTTTTGTGCGACGTGCTGGGGTATGCATGTACGTCCGGGAGGATGTTTGTTGCCGCCGCCTCAGCCATTTTGAAGACGGGGACCTGTCGATTCTCTGGGCGCGTATTGACTACGGATGTTCCACTAAAGTCTACGCTTGCCTTTACAGGTCCCACAGCGGTGATACGGAGACGACTCGGTTTTTTGAGCGTCTACAAGAGACGACTGACAGCGTGCTCGAGCAGTTCCCTTGCGCGGATGTGGTGGTCCTCGGTGATTTCAACGCTCACCACGAAGAGTGGTTGGGATCCCGAACTACCGACCGCGCAGGGAGAGCAGCCTACTACTTTGCCCTGGCCTATGATTTCTCGCAGTTGGTGTCCTCACTCACGAGGATACCTGATATCGAGAGCCATACTCCCTCCTTATTGGACTTCCTGCTGACTACGCGGCCGAATGACTACAATGTTGTTGTTGATGCTCCGTTAGGATCATCAGACCATTGTATCGTTCGAACTGCTGTGCCAGCTAAACAATCCGCGCCGACCTATTCTCAGGGAAAGCGCAACGTCTGGCACTACAAGTCTGTAGATTGGGATGGGTTGCGCGAATTTTACGCTTCTTATCCCTGGGGGCAGCTCTGTTTCTCGTCGGGTGATCCGGATACCTGTGCAGACTCCGTTGCCGACGTGGTGTTGCAGGGCATGGAATATTATATTCCTTGTTCCGTGATACCCGTAGGCGGACGGAGCCAGCCTTGGTTTAATCAGTCCTGTAGAGAGGCCCGCCGTAACAAGCGGGCTGCATACAGGGCCTAGGCCAAAGCGCAGGTGTCTGAAGATCCGAATACCACCGACTTGAGGAAGAAATTTAACGCTGCCTCGAGGTGCAGTAGGAGGATCACTGTCAGAGCAAGGAATGAGCACATCCGCAGAATTGGCGATCGACTAACAAGCTATCCTTCTGGAAGTCGGGCTTTCTGGTCGCTCGCTAAGGCTGCCGAGGGTAACTTCTGTCAGTCGTCACTTCCATCACTGCGGAAACTCGATGGCTCACTGGCCCATGGGGCGAAGGAGAAAGCCGATCTCCAGGGCAGTCTCTTCGCCTCAAACTCGACTCTGGACGATAGAGGTGCCTCACCACCGTCCACCTCGAGGTGCACAAGCTCCATGCCAGAAATCTGCTTCACCCAGCGTGAAGTCCGGCGAGCTCTAGCATCTCTTGATATCCGAAAGTCGAGTGGGCCAGATGGTATTCCTGCGGTGGTGCTCAAAAGCTTACGGGACTCTTTAGGCTCATATTCCACAAAAAGCTTCCCGTCAGCATGGAAAGTAGCTCATGTTCACCCTTTGCCTAAAAAGGGTGACCGCACCGACCCGGCCAACTATAGGCCAATAGCGATCACCTCCCTCCTCTCCAAAGTGATGGAGCGTGTTATAAACACACAGCTCCTTGGGTACCTAGAGGATCACCAGCTGATTAGCGACCGTCAATATGGATTTGGCCATAATCGCTCGGCTGGTGATCTTTTAGCGTATTTGACACATCGCTGGGCTGACGCCATTGAGAGTAGAGGCGAGGCTCTGGCTGTAAGCCTAGACATTGCGAAAGCTTTTGACCGGGTATGGCACAAATCGCTGCTTTCCAAGCTACCATCTTTCGGGATACCCGAGGGACTATGCGAATGGGTTGCCAGTTTCCTGACTGGACGGAGCATCAGAGTCGTTATCGATGGTAGCTGCTCCGACACCATGTCTATTAATGCTGGCGTCCCGCAAGGCTCCGTGCTGTCTCCAACTCTGTTCCTTCTGCATATCAACGACCTGTTGCAAATTGGTGACATACGTTGCTATGCGGAAGACAGCAATGGAGACGCCTTGTACAGGGGCCGCGCCAACATCCCTCGAGTCGGAGTGGAGGAGAGTCGCGCCAGGCTTGTGTGAAATCGAAGACTCCCTAAATCTAGTCTCGATTTGGGGTTCCCTGAACCTAGTGGATTTTAACCCCAGTAAGATGCAAGTCTGTGCATTCACCGCTAAAAAAAACCCTTTTGTCGTAGCACCTAGCTTTCAGAGCATACCTCTTAAGATCTCGGAGAGTATTGGGATCCTTGGTGTCGACATTTCCAGCAAAGTCGAATTTAGGGGTCATCTGGAAAGTAAGGCCAAAATGGCCTCCAAAAAGCTCGGTGTGCTGAACAGAGCGAAGCGGTACTTCACCCCTGGGCAACTCCTAATGCTTTACAAAGCTCAGGTGAGGCCCCATATGGAGTATTGCTCACATCTCTGGGCCGGCGCACCGAAATACCAATTGGACCCATTTGACTCTATCCAACGACATGCTGTTCGTATTGTCAACGATCCCACTCTCACGGGCAGTTTAGAACCCCTCAGCGTTCGGAGAGACGTTGTATCTCTCTGTGTATTCTACCGCCTGTACAATGGGGAATGCTCTGAAGAATTGTTCAATATAATTCCCACCTCGGGTTTCTACAACCTCACCTCCCGTCACAGAAGTGCGGTCCATCCGCATTTCCTAGATACGGAGGTGTTGCGTACTGTTCGGTCCAAAAAATATTTTATATCGCTAACCCGTAGGCTGTGGAACGAACTGCCTCAAGAGGTCTTCCCATTAAACTACGACATGGGGTTCTTCAAGAAAGCTGTGAATAGGATTTTGCAAGGTCGGCGGCGCGCCCGCATACCCCCTGGTGTTGCAGGTGTCCATGGGCGGCGGTAACACTTACCATCACGTGAGACCGCTCGCTCGTCTCGTAAAACAGTGACTTCGTGCTCCGCTGCTATCTCATCTACAGCGTACTTGCCGCGGTTTTCATGTTTGTGCTGCTGTACGATGTCTATAAGAGTGGCCTTTACCATTCCGGCTTCAAATTGGATATTCTTGCTCGTCAACTACTCTTGGATTAGTCCAAGACAACGTAGGCAGCGATTCTATCTTTCTGTAGTGGCTGAGATCCATCTCCACTACAGAATTGGGTTTCAATTTCGGTAAAACCTCCCTAAGCCATTCCTCAAAACACTCAGCGTTCATCTCTTGATGGTAATCTCCTTTATTTTTTTAAGTCTCGAACATCAATAAACTGTCTTCGACAAATCCTTCTTCCCAGCCTATATGGCCGGTGATTAGGCGTTTGCCTTTCCCCAAAGGGGCTTCCAAGCGCGTGGTCAAGCCATCTAGAAATGCCTGCCGGGACGATTGCACAGTGGTATCAATCCACCTGCGAAAAAACATAAAATACCAATTACTTACTAAACTCAGTTCACGGCCAGTGGCACTCACGTAAGTAGGTTAGTGTAATAGATAACATAGTGAATTGAAATTACCTTTACTGACCAAGGTTTCATCTTGGTAATAAATGTACCTTCTTACTCTTCGATAGTCTTTTATTTTTGAAGGTATCGCTGGCGCCATAATACAATATCCTGCCTATCAATTAGATATTCCCTATTCTATCACATAAACGAAAGTATTATCATTATCGGTTAATAAAAGTATTTAATGCTACTGCTATGATTGTCTATAGTCACATCACTAGTTACATTAATCTGACATATGTGAAATCGGTAATCTGTCGACGGCGTAACTATAATTATGCAGATTTCTCTTTATTTTCTATTTGTAGACGTTGCGCATCATAAGCTTTTTCGATGACGCTAAAAGCAACCCGTGGTCTCCTTTTCTTTGGAGAAAAAGAATCTTGTTGGCTTCATGTACTTGGCTTGGTTGAGGATCCATGTCGTTTGTATTAACAACGAAACAATACAAAGACGGTCAAGAAAACAAAATTTAACAATAACCATAAATACAACGTAACAGTAACAAGAAAAACAACTGAATAGCGTGTGAGCGAAGTAAACACAGACCAGAGGTTAGAAGCCGAATGTCAAATAAGATGGCGACGATCGGTACAGTCCTCCGCTCATTCCGGTTCGACGTATGTGTTTTTTATGGAAAGGAATTATATTATACAGCCTTGATATTTTTCATCTATATTCGTTGTGTTTAAATAATTTATAATGATAATAATTTGTATATGTAATAATTATTATCAATACGTAATGAATTATTGTCTATTAATAATGATTTAGCAGATTAATCGTCAATACATTTTTGATGTTTTCTTTTTGACTCTGTATGAGTGAGCTGATTTACAACTGTGCACACGTCACTATTACAATAAACATGGCAGCATTACTTTACAAACTGACATTAGCACTTGTCAGTTTATTCCAACTAATAAAAAGTACGACTTTAGTCCATAGTCTTAAAGGTTAATTAACGCTCACTGAACGATTGAATGTCGAGCGCTTATCGTTTATTTTTACAAGAATTCATGTTGTTACCGCAGACATATCACGAACACATTAGCGGGAGGTGCTCGTGTAATCGGCGCTCGGGACGGTACAGAGATATGCTTGTCTTCCGCTCGAGCGCTGCAAGCGGCTATGAGCGCGCGCCGCCGCGTGCACCACCCACACCAATACCACCCGCAACCACACCATCCGCAACCACACCACCCGCAACCACACCACCCGCAACCACACCACCCGCACCAGCACCACCCACGCGCGATACAGAAGCACAACAACCAGTGACCGGTACGTATCACAATTCGACGTAATTTATTATTTATTAAAAATAGGCTCACCAGTAACACCATACACATCATTAACAGAAAATCGTAGGCCTGTATAGGTGCACATAGCATTCACAATTTTTTAAGTCTTTGGATCTCTAAGCAGTAATAATAAACAAAAAAAAATCGATTGATAGTTAAAGTTAATTAACACCAACACCATCCGCATCAGCACATCCTGCACACACGCCAACATCACCCGCGCGCCACACACAACGCACAACAACCAGTGACCGGTACATACACATTACTGACAATCCTCACTGGTGGGGGACTGTAGACAATGTACTGGGAATTGTAGACAAAACTATTTCCGTTGTCTCCACTAACATCAGTGAGTACAACGGAAATTAGTTGTTAGTGTTAAATTTCCATTGTTACGAAATACCCTCAGCAAGGCCAGAATAATAAGAAGTTGTAGCTAAACTTGCCAATTAAACTTGGACTACTTGTAATTTTAGTAAATACATTCGTTTACGCTCATTTCCTGATTGTTCTTTTTTATTATTGAGGTATAATAAATTTGTATATAAGGTATAATAAATTTGGGGTGTAAGGGGTCCCAACCTACATCTCTGGGACCCAAGCCAACCTCACCGGCTCGTGGTGCACCCTGCCGACCAACGAACGAGGCTCTGACGACCCGCCACCACGCACTGGACCAGCGCGGCGGGTTACGGTCCACCCCCCCCCCCCCCCCCCTATGGCAGAAAAAGCAAAACGGCCCCAAGTTCCCGGCGGCTCCAGTCGCAACACCGGCGTGAACGACGGGCGCTGGTCGAGCGCTGGAGCCAGGGGTGCTAAGAATCTCCGGGCGGGATTCCACCGTCGAACGACCAGGGCTTTGAAAACGGATTACCGACGTAGGTTGTCACTGGTGACTTACAACACGCGCACTTTGAGGACAGACGAGAAGATCGCTGAGCTGGAAGAGGAGATAGGCAAGTTGCACTGGGATATATTGGGGTTATCAGAAATCCGAAGAGAGGGGGAGGACACGGTAACCCTGAAGTCCGGCAACTTGTTCTATTACCGGGAGGGCGACCAGCAGTCCCAAGGTGGTGTCGGGTTTATCGTCCACAAGTCCCTCGTAAATAATGTTGTAGCCATCACGAGTGTGTCGAGCAGGGTCGCGTACCTTATACTCAGAATATCCAAGAGATATTCGTTGAAGGTCATACAGGTTTACGCACCGACCTCGGCACACCCGGATAACGAAGTGGAAGCAATGTATGAAGACATTAGTAGAGCCATACATGCTTCGAAAACACACTACAATATTGTTATGGGGGATTTCAACGCGAAACTGGGCAAAAGAGGCGACGATGAGTTGAGAGTGGGGCAATTTGGATGTGGGCACCGGAACCAGAGGGGCCAGAGGCTGGCCGACTTTCTTGAGAAAGAGGGACTCTTTATGATGAACTCTTTCTTCAAGAAGCCGCCTCATAGGAAGTGGACCTGGATGAGCCCCGACGGTTCCGTTAAAAATGAGATAGACTTCATTATGGCCACAAAGAGACAAATATTCAATGATGTCTCCGTGATCCACAGGGTGAAAACCGGTAGTGATCACCGAATGGTTAGAGGCACATTGAATATAAACGTCAAGTTGGAAAGGTCCCGCCTGATGAAGTCTACGCTCCGACCTACTGCTGCCCACATACAAAACCCCGAAAGCTTTCAGCTTGAATTGTCAAATCGCTTCGATTGCCTAGAGGATTGCGTTGCAGTGGACGATATCAACAACAGGTTGGTAGAAACTGTCCATACGGTGGGGTCTAAATTCTTCAGACACCGTCGAAGAGATGGACCCCAAAAGCTCACCGACCACACCCTCGACCTCTTGGCGGAACGACGTTCGATGGCACTGCAGACTCCTGATGACGCGGAAGCATATCGGCAGCTCAATAGACGGATTCACCAGTCCTTGCGACACGACATCCGTCTCTTTAATACTAATCGTATTAAGGAGACGATAGAGCGGAATAAAGGCTCCAAAGTGTTCGCAAGAGACTTATCTATTGGGCAGAGCCAGTTGACGAAGCTGAAGAGGGAGGACGGCAGTGTCACTTCCGACAAACAAGAGGTACTGAGGGAGATCGAGGAGTTCTATGGACAGTTGTATACCTCGGTCTCTAAACCTGTTGGCAACTTGGCCAAAGACCCAAGAGCCAAGTTGACCCGACACTATACCGAAGACATCCCGGACATCAGCCTGTACGAGATTAGGATGGCCCTCAAACAGCTTAGAAACAACAAGGCGCCGGGCGAAGACGGAATCACTTCAGAGCTTCTGAAAGCGGGTGGAACACCGGTACTGAAAGTCCTTCAGAAGCTCTTTAATTCCGTCTTGCTCTAAGGTATTACGCCGGAGGCATGGAACAGAAGCGTGGTGGTGCTCTTCTTCAAGAAAGGCGACAAGACCTTGTTGAAGAACTACAGGCCCATCTCGCTTCTGAGCCATGTTTATAAGCTGTTTTCGAGGGTTATCACGAATCGTCTCGAGCGCAGGTTTGATGACTTCCAGCCTCCCGAACAAGCCGGTTTCCGAAAAGGCTATAGTACCATAGACCACATCCATACGCTGCGGCAAGTTATACAGAAGACCGAGGAGTATAACTTGCCATTATGCTTAGCGTTTGTGGACTATGAGAAAGCCTTTGATTCGATCGAGACTTGGGCAGGGCTACAGTCCCTCCAGCGGTGCCATATTGACTATCGGTATATCGAAGTGTTGAAGTGTTTGTATAACAACGCCACCATGTCAGTCCGAGTACAGGAAGGGAGCACGGAGCCGATTCCATTGCAGAGGGGTATGAGACAAGGAGATGTCATCTCTCCGAAGCTCTTCACCAATGCGATGGAAGACGCTTTCAAACTCCTGGAATGGAAAGGACTCGGCATCAACGTTGATGGCGAATACATCACTCACCTTCGATTTGCCGACGATATCGTGGTCATGGCAGAATCGCTGGAGGATCTTAGCACAATGCTCGGAGACCTCAATCGAGTTTCCCAACAGGTGGGCCTTAAAATGAACATGGACAAGACGAAAATCATGTCGAATGTCCATGTCGTGCCCACCCCAGTTTCAGTTGGGAGCTCGATTCTCGAAGTTGTTGACGAGTACGTCTACCTAGGCCAAACGGTCCAACTAGGTAGGTCCAACTTCGAGAAAGAGGTCAATCGACGAATCCAACTCGGCTGGGCAGCGTTCGGGAAGCTACGCAGCGTCTTCTCGTCCAAAATACCTCAGTGCTTGAAGACGAAGGTCTTCGACCAGTGTGTGTTGCCGGTGATGACCTACGGCACCGAGACGTGGTCTCTGACTATGGGCCTCATAAATAAGCTCACTGTCGCACAGCGAGCTATGGAGAGGGCTATGCTCGGGGTTTCCCTACGTGATCGAATCAGGAATGAGGAGATCCGTAGACGAACTAAAGTCACCGACATAGCCTCTCGGGTTAGCAAGCTGAAGTGGCAGTGGGCAGGGCACATAGCTCGAAGAACCGATGGCCGATGGGGCAGAAGGGTTCTCGAATGGAGACCACGTACCGGCGGACGAAGCCGAGGACGTCCATCTGCTAGATGGACAGACGACCTCATAAAGGTTGCGGGCACCCGCTGGATGCAGGTCGCTGCCGATAGGTCTAAATGGCGGACAATGGGGGAGGCCTATGTCCAGCAGTGGACGTCCAAGGGCTGAGAAGAAGAAGAAGAAGAAGAATAAATTTGTACCTACTTACGGCAGTGGGGACAACGATAACAATTTTGTCTACAATTGCAGTTGTCCCCACTAACGGGGAATGTCACTGGGGACAACGGAACCAATCCAGATTTTTGTCTTATCATTCCATTTACCAACCGCTAGTTTATACGTGACTCTTTATACCAGAGACCTGTCTCTGGGTTATATCGCATAAAGCTTATTATATTCTTTCTTCAACAGGGTCCACATCGCCAATCACTAAATGTTCCGAAAAGCATCTGTTCACCCAAAATGTTCAGCGACTTCTCGACTTCCATATCGACCAATCTACTATAAATTTCTCCACTTGGAAATTATTCGTTTCTTTAACTTAAACATATGTATTTATATTCGGGCGACATTATATGTGCTTGTTGCTTAATTAGCGTACATTGTAATTAAACCGCCATTATATTTTAACAGAAAGAAGGTCACAGACAAGTAAAAATACTTTTTTTTACATAAAGAAGTTGACAGTGACCTTATTGGCATATGTTACTCACTAAACTCAGCTTCTGTTTATCTTTTTTTATCTATTTAAACGGGTCATAACCCGTATGTTAACCTTATTTATTTTACTCGACATTTCAGTTGGGTCGCACCCACCGTGGTTACCAGCTGGTTGGCTAGATAATACGTTTAAATAGATAAATATGTGAAAAAATCACGATAATCTCAAATGTTATATTCAATGGTTAACTATTTTGAAAAATGTGTGAATTTTGTTATTTGACACAAGCTGCATTTTTTAATTGCTGAACTCTTAAAAATACAATGAATACAATTTCTAATTAAAAATATCTTTTAATTGGATCAGAGTTCATAGCATGCATAGCAGACGTTGATGACGTCACAAAACGCAGGACTGCTACGTGCATTCGAGCTTTTTAATACCATACCATCTGTAATCGAATCTTTCTTGAAGCCGAGAGGTAACGAATAATAAGTATTAAAAATGAAATTTTATACGGAGAGTAATAATAAATCATCAGAGCGCAATTTTTCATTAAAATTACTTTTAGGAATTTATAACTTTTGCTTATAAATTATTATTTCTTTTTATCATATAATAAAGTAGGTAGTCTTTTGGCAACGCATAAATTTAAAAATTTCACAAATATCTAGACTAATTTCACTTTCACTATATATGAAAAAATGCATCGTAGATAGAACGAATTTCTCACTAGAAACGTACACCCACTCAATTCCATTTGAGTGGATGTACTCAATTCCGTACTATGGCTCCATCGACACTTCGATGGTTGTGCCCATGTCAAGGTTAAATAGAACAGTAAAAACCAGAAATCCAAAATAATAAGCATACAAAATAAGAAGTATGCCTTCAGAGAGAATAACCGCATTATTTTGTTTATTAAACTCGTATGTATTATATTTTATGAGAATACCAGTCACGAATTTTATAAGCACAGATACCGTCGCCCGATTATACCGTATCAGTTATACTTTGTTACAGATTTATTAAGCATATATACTTCGATAAATCCTCAGAATTAAATGAGATTTTGACAGGTTGACACTCAATTTCTTTTACTTTCCTCGTCTTAAAAGTATTTTCTTAAAAAGAACGCTTTTATACAGCCAATGGTAAAAAAAATAATTATTTTGTGCCCAGAATAAATAAACCCATAACTGAAAATTAGACTTGTCGTCGCGACTTATTCGTTGAGTTTTGTTATTGCGACCTTTTGTCGCGGTGGATCGGGTGTAAAAATAAAAAATCAAAAAAAACATTTACAAAGTTTTCAAATAAATTCTCTTAATTTTCTTTGCCGCGATGACAAAGTCGTTTAGCCTACTCAAAAGCACGACAACTTTGTAAAATATTCTTCGCCTATTTAAAGATAAGAAACGTTCGATCGAATTTTCCGTTTGACCATTTTGGACCTTATGACGTTAGGTTTAAGTCGAAAGTATGTTTCATTTTTTGGTATTATAAACTGAAAAAGATTGAAAAATAATTCAATGGAAAATTGAAAAATATGATTTTTTAACATACATTATTGACATGATTGTTTTTATTACAGGAAGTGTTGGTTTAGATTTTCGACTAACTGTTAAAAACTGAAGTGTCGGTTTTTTGGGTTATTATTTCATACCTACATAAAAAATACATTTTCGGCCAGATGTTAGGAACACTTTCGTTCCTAATATCAGTTATCAGTCGACCGTTAATTCCAAAATGATGGAACGGATCGTTAAAAAACGCTCGTTAGTACAGAGCTTCAGGGGAAACTTGTCTTTATAATTTCACGAGTAAGTAGTTCAGTCTTCTTTTTTGTTTTGGGGAGATTTCGGATCCCCCTCGATAGAAGCGGGGGGCCGATCCGTTTCTCTTTCTGAACCGCCAGGTCTAGAGACTCGTTTCTGTTCATCATCACTCTCACTCTCTGAACTACACATGACGATTCATCACCGCCAGCAGTGATGGCTCTAGGCTGCATGGGGAATGAAAGCCTCGCGGGGTTGAGGAGGGGCGGCGCGGGACGCTGTTTCCTCGCGGAGTTCATATGTCCGCAATACGCACATACGAAAGACACGTAGTCGAACTCTTCCCTCGTAACACTACTAGGTTAAAACTGGAGTGTTTAACACCGCGCTAGCTAGCTATCTCGATAACCAAGAAACCTAATAATCGTGATAAGTGTAATTTTAGAAGATACAGGGCCCTGTCAAGGTTGGGGACTACACGAGGCAAAAGGGTAAGTGATTTTGTGATTTGTTTATGCGTAACGAAAGTTGATCCTTCGAGCCGGATTTGAGCTGTATAGGTGCAACATAGACGCTATATTGTTCTAGTAGTCAAAATGTTTAAATCATTGCAATTATTAACAACAAAACATGATTTCTTGTTAGAGAAAATAATATATATATATATATATATATTATTATATATATATATATAGCAATTAAACAACTTTGAACGGTTTAAATCGCGTATATTTGACATTATTTATATCCCGACGTTTCGAACACTTTGCAGTGGACGTGGTCACGGGGTGACTAATTGATTTTATTTGTCACTTGAGTTATTAAGAAATTATTTGGACTACCGTCTGAAATTTTTTGAACTACCGTCTGGATTTTTTAATCATAACATTCCCTATGCACGCAGTATTCACTCACGGTGTCCAGAGGTCTTGCAGTATTGCGTTGGCCTTGGGTTTTAATTAATTTAATGACTGGATCCCAAGCCGGTGGTACTTGCCAACCATCTTCTCTATTGAAATTTGGGTGTTTCTTGATTTCAATAGCCTCGCGTAACATTCTTGGCATGAATCGGGTCTCTGTAGCGAGGATTACCGGTAACTTTCACATGAAAAAAGAGTTTTTAATGTGTCAACGCTGTACAGATATTTATGTCGCTTAGCTCAAAAGTACTTTTGGCAACCGATGCCTCAAATGATTGTAACATTTTTGCAAATTAATATTTTAATGCTATAAATTTTAGTTTTCTTGTTTCTGCTAACTACGAAAAGAGCTAGTTTTGTAAATATTAACCTGTTCAAGGATGAAACTAGGGTCTCCGGGGAAGCACGAATTTAAATTTCACTTTTGCATTTGCTTGATAACACTGGGTTTATTTCACGATAACTTTATAACAGACTACATTTTGATCACTTTTTGATTAATTACATAAATTAGTTGAACTCAAGTCATGATTCTATGGCAGACAATGATACCATGATATAGAAGTGATTTAGCGCCATTTGTGATTCACTTGCTTAAGGAAATAATCTTAATAGTGATGGGTAACTCCGGAGTTAATGAATTAAAAGAGTTGAAACCGCGAGCGGAGTAGAAATCCTTAGTTACTCCACCGAACTGTTACTAACTCCGAGGAGTTATTTAACTCCGCGGACTTACTTATTCTTTTGACGTTTCGTTTTTGGTTGGATTGCCGTTCGCTCGCCGTGTGACCGCGTATCGACTAGTGCTGTGTAACTCTGGAATTAATGAATGAAAAGGTGGCATGACCTTTTACTAGGATAGGTGTATTAAAAGAGTTAAATCCCTTAATTGTTCCATTTGCTCCGATCGTCCGAGATTACTCCTCGATGGCGCGACCTTTTTTTTTGTTTGGATAGGTGTATCAAGAGTGAAATCCCTTAAATGTTCCATTTACTCCGATCGTTCGAGATTACTCCTCGATGGCGTGACCTTTTTTTTAGGATAGGTGTATCAAGAGTTAAATTTTTTAATTGTTCCATAGACCTTTTTTTCCTTGTGCTTGATTACCCAGCACTAGCATCGATAGTGATTACATAAAAGAGTTAAGGCGTTACTAAGAGGAGTTGCATCCGCAGGCGGAGTAGGATTAGGTGAGTTAAACTACTCCGAAAAGTCTTGATTACCCACCACTAATCGTAAACATACTCCACGCCTTAATTCTACGGCTCACAATGAGAGCGTGATGTAGAAATGGTTCTGCGCCATCTGTGGTTGACTTGAGTAACTAAATAATCTTAAACATAACCCGTGTTGAATACGCACGTTAATTATACAAGTTCCATTTCTTTATTTTCTCGATGACAGCTGACACACAGTGGTCGATATAACTTTGTTCTAGCGTCAACGCCTAAAACTCCGAACAAAAATTAGGCACCAAGACGTCATATTTCATTAACAAGGTCACGTCAGCCAGAAAGCAATTTTAGGGATGTAGTTATCGATAAACGTAACACGATAACAGATCCGATATTTTTTTACAAAATGTAAGAAACTAAACTACTGCCGGATACTTTTGTACAAATTTATTAACTAATATTATATTTCATTACAAGATGTTACACGTGTTAATTCTTGATTGATAATGCCAACTTCTTTAAAATTTTCGAAGCTGTTGTAAAATAAGTAGGTATAGGTAGGTACTCGACAATGAAACGAAATAATTATAATGACAGGTAATCTTTATTTATTTTAATCAAAACCTGATGAATCGTCACTGTCACTCGATGAGTTCTCCCCAACATTTATTATAAGTTCCTGTACTTCTATATTATCGAATGCCACATGAATTTCCCAATCCGACGCTATAATGTTTTGGGTTCTTCTCACAATTTTTTCCCAGTTTTCGGCAGTTACTTCCGCACATGCATTTTTTAATAAATCTAACATCTTGTTTGCCGTAAAAGGGGGATGGGTATTGTTTCGAGCGGCGTGTCCTTTGATTTGTGCCCATATTAGTTCTATAGCATTGTACTGGCAATGATACGGCGGAAGTCGAAGAACCCAATGACCACATTCGGCAGCTATTTCGTCGATAACATATCTTTTAGGGAGGCTTTTTTTCGATTTTAAAATATTCACTAATTGTACTTTTAATAAAGTATTATCCACATTTTCGCCATGACGTTGGAGCCAACCTATGGGGTTCTTGTTTTAAAAAATGTGCAACATTCGATTTTCGACTTTCAATTGTTTTTTTTATTCAGCTTAGACGGGAAAGATGGATACTTCGAAAATTCGAGTAATGTTTGAATACGAGTTCCGACGCGGAACTAACGCGGCAGAAACGGCTCGCAATATCAATGCTGCGTTTGGAGAGGAGACTGCTAATGAACGAACCGTGCGTTTTTGGTTTAAACGCTTTCGTAATGGAAACTTCGACTTGAAGAACGAACCACGTGGAAGACCGCCCACACAGGTGAATAACGCTGAATTGAAGGAATGCTGAATGGTGGAAGCCGATCCGAGTCAAACTACCCAGGACCTTACCTACAATATTGACTCATTTGCATCAAATCAATAAGATAAAAAAATATGAAAAATGGGTGCCTCATGATTTGACTGATCTGCAGAAAGAAACGCGTGTTGAAACTTGCGTTGCCTTGTTGAATCGGTACAGAAATGAAGGAATATTGGATCGAATTGTGACATGTGACGAAAAGTGGATTCTTTACGATAACCGAAAGCGAAAAATGCAATGGCTGACCCCAGGTCAAACGCCGCAACAGTGCCCTAAGGCAAAGCTTACCAATAAAAAGGTAATGGTAACTGTTTGGTGGTCTATTCATGATGTTATTCACTATAGCTTTCTCAGGTCTGGTCAAGCAATAACAGCAGATGTTTACTGTGCCGAACTTCGAACAATGATGGCGAAACTAGCAGTGAAACAGCCCCGACTCGTGAATCGATCTTCACCATTATTGCTCCATGATAACGCAAGACCTCACACTGCACGAGAAACCGTTGTAACTCTACAGGAGCTGCAGTTAGAAACCATACGTCATCCTCCGTACTCGTCAGACCTTGCTCCAACGGACTACCATTTCTTTCTTGATTTGGACAATTTTCTACGTGGTAAAAGATTTTCTTCCCAAGAAGCAGTACAAAATGCTTTCACACAGTTTGTCGAATCTACATCCCCAGAGTTCTATCGCAAAGGCATAAATGAACTTCCGATTATATGGCAACAATGTATAGATAATGAGGGTAAATATTTTGATTAAATAAATGTTACATTTTAGAAAAAAACGATTTTAATTTTTCAGTACAAATCGGCAATTTCATAATTTAACATAATTCATAATTTCATAATAACATAATTTCATATAAGTTGTTTGTGAACCGTAAAAAACAGTAATTGTTCGAATGCATCTTTGGCCTATAGAGATCTGCATGAAAATTCTCTAATCGATCCAATGTAATCCCAACAGATAGATACAAATTTGATTTTTTTATATTGTGGTTGATTTTATTTCTATTTTATTTAACTTCAAATCGATGTTGATCATCAATGATTTGGATAGCACACCAAAAGATGTGTGTCATGCATGACTCATGCATGACCAGTGATCGGAATAGGTAGGGCTAAGTTGGCGAGAAGGTATAACAGAGTTGTTAAAGCCACGAAATATATTTATTTATTTTTATCGAATCCCGTGATCCCGAAAATAATAGTACACATATGAAATTACTTACATTGTTGGATTTTCTTGCAATTTCAGCGTCTCATGCAAAAAAAATGCATATAACGTGATGGCCTCGGATTCAGTTGAATATTAGTGTCAGAAGATTTTGAGGCACTCTGATTCAAAAAAAAACTAAGGATGACTGACCTCTTCAGTAAGAAAGGATGGAGTTCAACCTTGTTTTATTTCAAGATTGAACCCCGTCCTTCCTTACTATCTTGTAATAGTTTTGGAAGGGAAAGTCGCACCGCCCTAGGGCCGCCCCTGCGGGAGAGTGCACGCTACAATCCAAAGCCGCAGGGCGCCCTCAACTGGCCACGTTGCTCTTCTCTCACAGAAGACTACCTTGAAATGTACTGCATTTCCCAATTTATCTTATTTCCCTAATGTACGTACGTGTTTTGGTAGTGAGTAAGATGTGCCAGAACCCATTCCCATCCTATCCCTTCCCATTTTCCCAACCCTTTCTCCAAATCCATTCCTATATCTCCAAAGGTAGGCAACGCATCCGGGGTCGTGCCCACGTTTGCCGTTTGAACTAATGTTTGCATGTATTGTGGCTGTCTATGGGCGACAGTATCCACTTACCATCAGGTGGACTACCTGCTCTGTGGAAGGTGCTGTGTTTTCACTGTATGGAGGATGCAAGATCCATCCAAGATACATCAATTTTTGTTTAGTCATCAAAGATGTATGCGGTTGATCATTGTCGTGATGGAAAACTACACCTTTTATATTCATTAATACTGGGCGTTTTTCTTCAATTACGAGTAGACACATCGCGTTTGGCCATGTGTCTAAAGCTCGTAATACACATTATATGTTCATGAATGAATGAATAACTCCGTTCAAAAAAGTTTGAGCAATTTATAATTTTAATAATTACCTACATAATATGAACCATTTACCATTAATAAACCATAACAAAAAAAATCATGCCAAATATTTTAGTCTAATTTTGAATAACAAATTAACGGTTAAATCGAATGTAAATAATTTGAAATCAAAAATATCGTCACACAGTGGAATGTTATATAAAGTGGTCATATGCTACTTTTTGCATTGTTAGTGTTCTTATGAGAATAAGGATTCTTAAACCGTAATAATTAAGATGTAGAATTGACTAACAATCTAAATTATATATAAAAAAAGTTTGATTGCGATAACATTAACATTGCGATGTAGCAATAGTATTTTACATCTGTTGATAGTTGTTTGAACTATGTAAGATTGTACTCATTAATATAATTTTATAATCAATACTTCTACAAATATTTAACACTGAAAATTAATGAAATTTGTAAAAATTAATGTACGAAATATTATTTAGTTTTATTTCTGTTCATCAAAAGTCAGTTGGATACTCATTGAAATAAGGGAAAATTAAAAACAGATTTTTGTTCTAAACAAAATCTTTTAACAAATTTTAGATAATTAACTTTAAATTAGTCTTATTATATCACACAAGTCTTGTACTTCAGCTATCATCCACTCTTAATAAATAACAGCAGTTAATAAATGAGTAAATCGATTTTTCCATGTACAAAGACATTATACCGATTTAAAAAATACATTTTTAATGGACATCTTCCCTATGGCGGAGACGGAAGCGCCCCACCGTGTACATACACCCATGTATACCACTAGTGGATGTAGATCACTTCTGCAACACTCGCTTTGTCCTGCTGTTCGCGGGATTGCAGCTGTTGCAAGGTAAGCAGCGAGACTCCCAGCTGGTCCTCGCGAGTGAACGGTTGCGCCATTTAACGCAGCCACCGCTTGCAAATCTGATACATTTTTTTACATATAAAGAAGGCAACAGACGAGCAGACAGTATACCGTCTCCCTGCGACTAGGGATATGAAATAATAATCGATTTTTATTCATCGATTCCATTAGAAGTAATAATCAATTATAGATTAATATATTTTTCAAACAACTTTATGGTGTTTTCGAAGTTCTAAGGTGTTTTAAAGTTTTAACATGCAATAATACTACCATTTTGAATTTAAAACTGAGAATTAATGGTGATTATTTATCAGAATATTACCAATAAATCATTATCTACCAAATAAAGTAGAAATTTTCTAGTTTACAGCTGTTTTTTTAATTAAATAAACATCGATTCTTACTACACAGTCGATTATAATTATCTGAGAAACTGATTATCATGGAGCAAGGGACATCAGTCCAGAACGACAAACGTTGGTGCCCCCCCCCCGGCCGCGCTTCATTTAACAGAGATTTAACAATAAAGACAAAAGTATAAAATATTGGTCTTTATTTGTTATTTGACGACATTCGAGTTTACATTCTCGTACGTGGGAGGGTGTGCATGTGTGAGAGTGCGTGGAACAAAACTGGAAACTCTCCACTTATGAGAAACAAAACTGTTACTGTTAACGAAACTTATAGTATGTTACGTGTACTTATAAAATTAGTAGAACCAATAGAAAATGTAAAAAACTATCTTACTGAAGCGCTCTTCCAACGCACTGTGCGGCGTGATGCATCGCGTCGAACGTCAGAAAGTCGTTCTCACGGATCTTCGATCATATACAATAATCTATTTATATATTATTATATCCGTACACGGCAGCTACAAGTTGATAATTCGAGATATATACGATTTTAGGGAGTCGTAAGAGGCGACTAAGGGATAACATAGTCGCTACCACAAGCGTTGAAGAACTGCACCAGCTCTGAAAGCGTGGATTCGTCCTCGCGCTGTATGCATACACTGTGCCGTTTTAGGCCACATGTGCACAAGACAATGTGCACAAGGCGGTCCGTGTGCTGCACTGGACGATAAAATAGCTGGTTACCATTATATATTTATCATTGATCATTGATTCAGGTTGGGAGTTTTCTTAATAAACACTACTTCGAATTTGTATGATTTTTTATTATTTATTTGCACAGTGAAACACCGAAAACTTTTTTCTAGAAAAACATAACAAGTGACGTCACACAGTGGCACAATCGAAAGTATAGACGAAATTTAGGGATTCACTTTACAACTAGATATATGCATCGCATTCTATAGTCGGAACATAAAATTTGTCGATCCTGGGGTTGCGGCATTCGCCCGATACAAAAGTGCACTCCATATTTATCCAACACCTCATACGACCCGATCACCGCTGCCAATGCGGTTCCCACACAAACCACAGTACACAGACACCGTCCCCGCCGGCCGAGACGTGGACGTCCCCCTCGTTACACCGTTAACACACACCGGCCCTCAGCCAACACTTTCACTAGGCATCGACACATGCCTGGGCGCTTCTCGCCGACACGCGATCCCGCGGTATCCCCCCAATGCAACGCCCTAAGCCGAGGTCCGTTCCTTCCGCCGGTTTACCGGCGGGGGAGCCCTTAGGCTGTTGCAACGCACACTTTTCTCCTGGCTGAGCGCCTTCTGCGCTCGCCCTACATCAACGCGACCGGTGACTCTTGAAAGGCCACTAGGGCCACAAGAACTATACATACACGATGTTGAGGCAATCAGGTTTTTTAGTCGGTAGGAGTCCGACACTACCTGGTACCACCTAGGCTGGCCCAGCCAGACTAGATGGTACCAGGTGTCCCATGCAGGATTTTTCCTGATTGTCTCTCCTAACAAAAAAAAAAAAAAAAAAAAAAAAAAAATCCAACACCTCAACTTTAGATAAATATGCACCCGAATATCCGATCTATAGTTATAACTTACTTGGCGGGTTAACATTTAGGATACTTTTCATCCAGATAGATCTATTATAGAGTTCTCACGGGAATCATTAGTCCACGCGAACGAAGTCACGAGCACCAGCTAGTATTATAATATTTTCCTTCGACATTGTAGCATGCAAGTTTAGGGTATGAGGGAACTGTTCCGACATCATTTCTAGCAGTTGGCACTCCAGGTGGAAGTGTTCGCGCAGATACTCGAGGCGCGCCTTCAGTATGCGGCGCACCCGAGGTGGTGGTCGAAGTCCATGCCCTCCGATATTTTGCCGCGAGCTACGGATAGTAGTAATGCGCCATGACTCGACTCGCACGCCTAACAGCACACGACACGATTATAGCCTAGTGGATAGTGGTGACAGTCTAGGCGAAAGCGGTGATAGCTTAGGGGTCGACTATAATCTATACTCGACTCTCATACATGTGATTGTTGGCCTGCGTGTTCGTGTACGGCTAGGCTTATAGCCCGAGAGGCGGTCATAAAAAATTTTCATCTACAAAGTTTTAGCTAAAATTTGTACTGAAGCAAGTTAGAAACACATCGCGAGTGTTTATTTTGGGATTAGTTTAAAAAAAAAATCACTTCATCTTTGCCGTCTGGAAGCATGTCCGGGCTGGGTTACGCTCACACCGTTATTTCAGTGACAGTTAATAAAATAAATAAAAAAGTCAATGAATTAAAATCACCCCTCTCTCACAGAAGACTACCTTGAAATGTACTGCATTCCCTACTTTATCGTATTTCCCCAATGTACGTACGTGTTTCAGTAGTGAGTGTGATATGCCAGAGCCCATTCCCATCCCATCCTCTCCCTCCCCATTTTTCCAATCCATTTCTTAATCTGCAAAGGTAGGCAGAGCATCCGCGGGCGAGCCAACGTTTGTCATTTTGGACTAATGTTGGCATGTACCACGGATGTCTATGGACGACAGTATCCACTTACCATCAGGTGGACCGTATGCTCGTCTGCCGCCTTTTTTTCTATAAAAAAATCATAATATCTTTAAAAAATAAGTTTTCTACTGCTCATTTTAAAAATAACATGTAAAAGCATATTTCTTCTGAAATTAGTTAAGTAATTGAAATACTAGATGAAAGACTCAATCAAAATGGGTTATGTGTAATTTAGTTACTAACAGCTATTTACTTTAATATAATTGATGAGAGCAAAACTAGTTTCAGCGGAGTCCTGTGTCTCTATGAAGAGCAATTTGTGCCGCTGCAAGCTCGCCACAACACTTGCAAAATTATACAAAAAGAAAACATATACAATACAAAAAATAAAATATACAAAAAAAAAATAGCGTGAAATATTTTAATATGTCAATCTGTACACTAAAACTATTATATATGAATAAAAATTAACATGTACTTCATTATTTATTACATTAAAAATAAATAATTGGCGATTAATTCACTTGTATGTGCATAGCACTATCCACTATGCAGCTTGCTCGTTGCTTGTTCGTTACATTGAACGTGTCCGCTTCTAATGTATTCTAATTCTGTGACTACGTAACGTGTAACGAGTAAATTAATCGCCAATTTAATGTACTTAATGTACACAATAATTAGAATGCTATTTTTTAATTATATGAATGTTACGGTGATTAGAATGCTGTCTAAATGATACGAATGTTACAGTGATTAGAATGCTGTGTAAATGATACGAATGTTACAGTGATTAGAATGCTGTCTAAATAATAGGAATGTTACAGTGATTAATTAGAGTGTTGTTTAAATGATACGAATGTTACAGTGATTAGAATGCTATCTAAACGATACGAATGTTACAGAGATTAGAATGCTAGTTAAATGATATGAATGTTAGTGACTAGAACGCTATTTAATAATTCACTTTGGTCGTACCACGCGCCAAAGACACTCTCTAGATAGAGATAAGACGTGAAGAAACAAACGACGCCGTCCGGTACACTCGTGGATATCTGGAAATTTTATTTTATATACAATTAAATGTAAGAGCCGGGTTCCATTTGGTCGTGACGACACATTGTCGTCCCGGTAAAAGTTTCGTGGCTTGTATATTTAAATGGAACTGTTCACAGATAGTCGTACAGGATAAACTGTCGTCCACGATGCTTTTACCATGCAATTTGTTAAGATTTTCTATGGTGTCGTAAGTTATTAGCATATAGTTTCTTATTGCACTGTTCACATTTGTCGTCACGACATTGTTGTCCCAGTAATAGTGTCGTGGCTAGGATAAAACTGTCGTCGCCGACACTATTTTTGTCGTGCCAACCGCATCTAGACACCCACGCAACGTCCCATTCTTCCCCGCTCGACTGCCGGCCAACGATAAAAGTGTCACGACCAAGTGGGATCCGGCTTTTACAGCCATAGACATATATACTATATAAGGACATGGCTATTGCTACTTCAATTTGACATACCATCAAATGGAAGGAAAAGCGAATTAAGACTCCTGTTATATAAGAAATGACAACAGATAATTTTAGAGTGGTATTAGTTGGTAGCTGGTAACCCCAGTATAAAAAGGTAAAATGGTTATAAGAAACAAATATGGCTGTCGCCTGATTCTAATGTGTCTTCCATCATAGAGTAATAAGACATTATGTATTTATCTTCGCCCTGAACTTCTGGTTTAATTTCCCCTCAAACCATCAACTCCATTGAGGGTTGTCGATTATATTAGTTCGTGACATAAAATTACAAATTGTAGGGTCAAGTGGGACACAGTGTAACACGGGGTACAGTGTAACATTAAGAATATCTCTGTGTCTTTTGAATTTTTCTACGGCGTCCCTTTACGTGTTTTGACAATCTCATACGCCGGCATGTTAAACAGCTATGATCGAACGTCATATTGCTAGGTAAACGGAACTATGTTCGAAATTGTTTTTTGTAAAAAAATTGTGAAGAATTTGGCTAGTGAAGTTTTGTTTTTGTAGGAAAATAAATGATTTCTGGTGGGTAAATATATTTTTCATTTATTCTTCAATTATTTGCTGTTTAAAAAGTCCACAAAGTTTATCGACATTTCTAACCTATAAAATTCAAAAGAATATTTGTTTTGTACAGTAGGACGTGGGGCACAGTGTAACGGGGCACAGTGTAACGTGTTATAGTGTGCCCCTCTTGAACATTTTTTTTTCCTCTAGGTGTATAGATCGAAAATGGTTCGGAATCGGAGTAGGAAGACGGAAATTGGTCTACACAATGCAAATGATATGAAAGAAGCAATAGAGTTGTGGTAGAAAAAGGAGTCCCTTTGAGAAAGAATGTGAATTACGGTACTTTACATCGCTATCTAAAGAAAAAAAAGACTTGTTCAGACGAGGAAACTGCAAATCTGCGATTGACGCCGAATTATGCGGTTAACAAAGTATTTTCAAGTGCTCAAGAAGCAGCACTAAAAGAATATCTAATAACATGCTCAAAAATGTGCTACGGTCTTGATACGATTGAAACTAGAAAACTAGCATATGAAATGGCTAAACACCACAAGCTAAAGATGCCAGCAACTTGGGAAGAAAGAAAAACTGCAAGGAAAGATTGGTTGCATGGCTTCCGAAAAAGAAACCCTGATTTAACTTTGCGAAAACCAGAAGCCTGCAGCCTTTCAAGAGCTACGTCATTCAACCAGCACAATGTCAAGATGTTTTATAACAATTTAGAAGAGGTAATGAGAAGGTTTCCTAGTTTTGGCGATGGCACTAAACTATTCTGTCTTGACGTGGCCGATACGACCACGGTACAAAAGCCAAAAAGGGTATTGGCAGCAAAAGGATCAAAGCAACTTAATAAAGTCACAAGTGGTGAACGAGGTATTCTTGTAACAACATGCTACGCGGTTTCTGCTACAGGTAACGCCCCACCGCCCGCGATGGTGTTCCCAAGAAAAAAATTCAAATCACACATGTTGAAGGGAGCACCTACCGGCACACTGGGCTTAGCGCAACCGACGGGGTGGATGAACACTCAGTTGTTCCCTGAGGTTGTGAAACATTTTGTAACGGTGACTGGAAGCTCAAAAGACAATCCATCGCTTTTTATAATAGATAACCACGACAGCCACTTGGCTCCAGAGGCTTTGAACATAGCTAAAGAAAACGGCGTGACTCTGCTTACCATTCCGCCACATTTCAGCCACAAATTACAGCCGCTCGATGTGTCGGTGTTTGGACCTTTACAGACTTATTACAACGCCGCAATAGATTCATGGCTTTTGCATCATCCGGGAACGCCGTTGTCAATATATAATGTTGCAGAACTGCTGGGTCAAGCTTTCGAAAAAGCAATGACGCCCATCAATATAAAATCAGGTTTTATGAAAACAGGTATATTTCCTTTCGACAAAGACATCTTCACGGATGACGATTTTATGCCAAGCGAGGTCACAAATCGTCCTAAAGAATCTGAAGCTTCCTTGTTGCAGCAGAACGAACAGGTCTCAAACCAGTCTACGGCACCTGAAGCTTCTACGTCGTCGCTGCAACATGTTTCTGAAGAAACACAGGTGCTTAGCGATCAGGTGAGTCATAAGCTTCAGAAAAAGTAATTCTGAACCTATGGACAACATTTTAGCGAGCCCAATTGAATGTAGAGAATATCCAAAGGCCGGCCCCAGACTTTCTAAAAAAGGGGAAAAAGTTGTATCGCTACCGATACATCAATTAAGCGGGAATTTGAAGAAGCAACTAAGAAAAGAGAAGACAAAAAACGTAACAAGAAAACCCCAAAGCCCAAAGATATAAAAATGAAGAAGATATCACAGAAAGTCGAAAAGGTTACCAAGGTCTTATTTGCAAGTTCTAGAGAAGGTTCTGAAGATTCAGATGATACCAATGTATCAATTTTATCTATCAGTTCAGATGGCAATGACATCCCTTTATCTTTACTGAGATGTCCAAAAAAAGATGATTTTGTTATTGTAAAATTTTCAGGAAAACGGGTAAAACATTATGTTGGAAAATTATTGACAGACAATGAGGAAGATGAATATGACATCAACTATCTACGCAAAAGTAGTAAAGTTGATAATGTCTTTTATTTTCCTTTAGAACCGGATCTTGCTACTGTCGCATTGGATGATATTGAACTTTTATTGCCGTTACCTAAAATGGAAAAAAAGACAAAACGACAGGCTGATTGCTACTCATTCCCAGAAAATATATTGAGGAGATTTAATCTAAGTTGAAAAAAAATGATTTTCATATTTTTTTTATTTTGTTTTCAGTTTATTTGGTTATGATTGCCAAAAATATGTTATGGAGACATACATCATTGAGGGTAAAGGATTTTAATTTTTCATATTTTATTTTGTTTAATAAAATAAGTTTAATAGTTTAGTTCACTGTTATAGTGTGCCCCATTTTGTTATACTGTACCCCTATGGCTGTTAAACTGTACCCCACCCTAGGAGCACACTATAACAAAATTGTGATCTCAGAAAACTGCCAAATTAAGTAATTTTTAAGTATAATTTCAATATCTTTTTAAGGCTAATATGAAGGTTAAAGACTGCTGATTCTTTATACAATAATAAGAAGAAGATACAATAAACATTTTTTTTTTCTATAAATAAAAATGACTTTATTGTTACACTGTACCCCAACTGACCCTACTGTAAACAACCACAAAAAAAACGGTCAAAAAAAGGATTAAAAATCAAATTGTTATTTTTTTGTTAAACAAAGAAAAATAATAAAAAATAAAATGTGCGGCGAGGAGACCCCCGTCAGGAATCAAAATCCTCACGCATTTTTTTTAATCACCGAATGTAATTCGAAATAAAACCTGTATAGTTCATGTATTTTTTTTTTATTTTGTATCATACATATTTTCAATGCAAATAATTAAAAATAAGGAATTAAATCAAAAATTTAGGTTATACAACCGGCCACGCACTAGTCTGCACGTCTGTTATTCTGTTTGAGTCTCGCTCTCAATACTCGCACGCACACACGCACAGAGAAAGGCGTATGGAGGGAGTAAAAATCTTACGTGACGTTACATTTTCTCTCGAATCACACCTACCGCAAGCCGCGTAAAGGAACTTCGCTCCAATAACAAATTCGTCTTTAAAAAAATACATTTTAAAAATTATATGCCGTCATCCGACGATTACTTTGTTAC
Source organism: Sesia apiformis (assembly GCA_914767545.1). NCBI lineage: Eukaryota > Metazoa > Arthropoda > Insecta > Lepidoptera > Sesiidae > Sesia > Sesia apiformis. Next base: position 10,684,504 of record OU611947.1, on the reverse strand, counting down.
GTAATGCACGTCAGCTCTAGTATTTTACATGGTAGTACTTATAAAATTCCACAGATGGCGTTATCTATACATCTATGGTGATTCATTATCTAAGAAAACATTTGGGTAAAGTGAAAGACATGTCATTTATATCTACAACTTCAATTTACAACATTACAAATTTAATTTTTTGTGTTTTTCACACATATACAGCATGTCAGGGAAACGGTTCATAATAGCAAATCTATAAATAGTTATTTTTCGAAGTGATTTCAGTGCGGATACTTAAAAATCACAAATGTTTTTTTATGTGTAGGTACCTACTGTATTAATTAATTTTTTATGGTACTTAAAAAAATAAATTTTTGTTGCTATTTATTGATTTGCCATTTTGAAAATTGCACATTTTTTGCCGATTGCTTTTACCTACTTTCTCGAAGACTTAAATTGATTGACTTTTTTTATTTTTACACTATAATGACAGATAATCGACTACAATTTTATAATTATTATTACGAATAAAATAATTTAAGGCCTAAACATTTCGCCCGCCATGACCAGAATGGGCATCTCAAGAAAATACACATGATTTATACCTACTTGTTAAACAATAACAAACCTTTGCGTTTATCAACTTAACATTATAGTGTTCCGCATTTAAACAGAAAACATAACAAAACAGTGGTTGGTAAAACCAAAAACAAAGTTGTAAAACAATTGTATAAGTGAAAAAAAAAACAAAAATGTACCAATACAACTAATCTAAAAAATTTTAATCCGTCACAGGAAAAACAATAATTTTACTAGCAGGTCTCTTAATTGTGAACCCTTTACATCTTAAACTGATAGACACGTGTAATTCCGTCCAAGCCAGGATGTTTATCCTTAATTGGGTTTTTGAAAAAAAAAATTTTTTATCATTAATGGAAAGATCATATACACATTTTATAACAAAACTATTTTTAGTTTTTTTTTTTTTTCGCTTTAATTAAAAAGTTATATTTAATTACAAATAAATTTTTGAATCCAGTACCGAAAACACGCGGACAGTTCCCGAACAAACCCGAGCGCGTGTGACGTCACAATGTTAATTTCTACTCATTGTAGCACACAGCTGATACAGTATTTTGACTATTAATCGATTAAATCTTGTTATTATCGTCAATATATTAATAAATATATCGAAAATGTTTACCCTTTATAAGTTATCGTGCTTGCTTCGTACCATTATGTACGAATACTACAAAAACAACTCCTGAAAAAATGTTTTTAAATGTTCCACAAAATGTTAAACGTCGAAATAAATGGTTCCAAGCAGTGCGACGACCTAATTCCAAAACAACATCAAATTTTTTTTGTTGTGAATATCATTTTGATGTAAGTATTTTATAATAATATAGTAATTAAAAAATATTTATGTAAACGTATAAATGAAATAAATAGCATTCGATAAATATTTTTTTTAACTGAACTCCAAATAATAACTTTTAAAAATTACAACAAAATTATAGCATTGAAAAAAGTTTTATGAATAATTTAAAACTATTAAATAATAAATTTGTATACAGTTATTGAATGACTTAAGTTTAACTTAGTATTTTTATATTTTACGGTACGAAATTGAAATTTTATAAATGTATATAATGATGATTTTTCTGGTTTTATAATGTCATTTAAATAATTCTCATGATTTAATTTTTGTTTTAGCTGAAAGAAGATATAACAGTTGGACATAACCTAGAGCCTTGTCACCGTAACTCTCACGTGATACTCTAAAAAAAAATTAATTATATTTAATAACGAATAAATCATTTAATACTTTAATTTACAATATTATTTTTTTATAAACTTACCTTGATGCTTTAGCACCTCGAACTTCAGCTGAATTAAACCGAATATCATTTTTAAGAAAATCTGTTATCATAAATATATCCACATCAGGTATATTATCGGAATTAGCCTTTATAAATCCTTTATCACACATAACTAAATAAAAGTAGTTAATATAAATAATTTTTTAAACTAAATGTCGGATATTTGTCGTCAATTTACATGTAAGCCTGTGATATTGTACTATCGAGAAATCCTTTTAACATTATGACGTCACAAACATGGCGACCAATCGTAGCGCGTTTGTAGCCACGTGATTCTTTTTTAAAATTTTATCAATTTTAAATTGTTTATAATAAATTAAATAAACATTATTTAAGAGTATTTCGCATCGATTATTAATATAATTTATGATAAAGTTTTAAAATACATAAAAAAAATTGATAATTTTTTTTTTCAAATACCCAATTATATGCCGTAGAGCCACCTAGCTGGCGAAGATTGTCTTCCTTAGTTAAAACAATGTCGCCAACCTTTAATTCTGGATATTTGTGCGACCATTTGTGTAGATGATAAAACTGAGTCAAATACTCCTGATTCTATTTTCGCCAGAAGTTTTGAACTATACATTGACTGAGTTGCCATCGTTTTAAACTACTCAACGTAGAACTTTCATAATTTATGTCTGCGCGAGTACCAATGGCTCACCTACTAAGAAGTGACCGGGAGTTAATGGGAAGGGATCTTCAGAGCTGTTACTAATTTGCGAAATTGGTCTCGAATTGAGACAAGCCTCAATTTGAGCCAGCACAGTAGCCGTCTCTTCAAACGTCAACGTCGAATTCCCAAAAACGCGCTTCAGATGGAGCTTGGTGGACTTTATTTTACTCTTCTTACTTATTTCAATTCCTTTCATTACACACTCTATTTCTTCCTAGAAATTCTCAGCTTGACATTTCTTAATCATTATATTTAATGTTTCATTCAGCTCTACACTTGTCAGCCAAGAAGGAATTTTATTTTGAGAGTGTACTCGTAAACGTAAAAATCTTCTACAACATGCAACAACTCTAGTAAGTTTTCTTAAACTCGAAAACCTTTCCCACACATCATCGTCAATACAAGAGATGTAGCACCATATTTTCTTAGTTTTTTCTTCTAACTTTGTATCTGGTACTTGTACTCTTCGATAGCTAATTTCCTTTTCTTTTAACCAAATTGGACTTTCTTTCCACGTCTTAAATTCTTTCAAATCAGCAGCCTTAAGACCGCGAGATGCGCAGTCTGCAGGATTTGCGGAAGCCAAACTACTCCTCCCGAATAGGAAGGTGCGGATATAGGCGACGCAGCAACAAACGCTCAAACAGCTTGGCGATGTGCGAAAGCAGCGTGATTGGCCGCTAGCTTGAGGGTCGACGTCTATCCTTCCCTTGTTTCGGGATCACAATGATCTTCCCCTGCTTCCACACTGTAGGGAAGTGCCCGGTGCGGAGGATCCCATTAAAAAGTCTAGTCAACGCGACTAGACCCCTTTTGGGCGTCTAGTCAACGCGACTAGACCCCTTTTGGGCAGTTGCATAAGCGCCATAGCCGAGATGCTGTCGGAACCCGGTGCCTTACGTTTCGGCAAACGGGCAACTGTCTTGCGCAGCTCTGACGGGGAGATAAAATAGTCGCCCCGGAGCAGCGGCACCGGAGCCGACAGAAACTGACCCAGCACTCGATAAGCCTATGGTGAACAGCCGCCGTGTCTGTGACAGGGTGGGGGGTAAATTGCTCCTCCACATGGTTGGTAAGTATTTCTGCCCGGTCCTGCTGCGTAACATCGTTTGCTCGCGCTGTCAAGCAGCGGGTAAACGGGGGCTGGAAGTTTAGCCACATTATCTGCCGGCCCTGGTTATATTTAACATCTAGATATTCTTGAGTTAAATAATACGAAAAGAATGACTTTGAGCGCTGCAAGCTCCACATCCTATAGCATTTTATACGTAGACGTGTGTATATCTATACATATGTGCTAAAAGCGCGTAAGTGCCCAAGACGAATGCAGCCTATAAAATATATATATTTTAACAAGAGGTCGCGTGAGAGAGCAAAAACGAATCAGGCGACTGGTCAGCGCCACCTCTTATTGAAGTGGCCGCCGGACATGTAAATATATATTATTATAGACAGACTCTACGATTGCTGGTGCCGTCGTTTAAGATACAAAGATTTTGATCATCCAGAACGTCAAAAGTACATTAACTGTACTTGTTATTGTCACCCTTGTTAGAAAGAGAATCAAAACAGATGCATATCTTACTCGGCACAATTCTTGTTGTAAGAGCTGTCCAGTTTTATTAATAAGTCCGTGATATTTTATCATTTTTGGAACGCAGTCCTAGCAAATGCTGTCAAGTACTGTCATTCGTAACCCTGTGACGTGCCGATCTTTTTGTTTGTTGCTTTTAATATTATGATTATTGCCATGATTGCCAAAATACAATTGTAAATACGAAGACATTAGATTAGATTTTGTTGTAACATATTATAAATACGTTTGAAATATTTCGTCGTGAGTTTAACAACTTACAGTAACCTTCAACTTTACAGTTACAGTAATATTATTTACATTTTTTACACATAATTTCGTTCGTAGCACACCTCGAATGATTAGTAAAAGTAGTAATGATTATTCAGATTATAAATTTAAACATATCTACGTCTTTTAAATAGAAATTAAAGTTGTTTTAATATACACAATGGGAAAGATAAATAATTCATTTTTGTGGGGAATTTTGTTTGCATCTGCAACATGGAGTGTTTCGTTGTACTTGTACTGGCTTCTGAATATGAGTGGTAAGTTTAATGCATTATTACTGACTAAAATTTTCATTAAAACTTAGTATTTATACAAAAAGTGTCCTTTTTTTTGTGGATTGTAGATAAGCTGTGAATATTGAATATTACAAACAATTTGGCATAAATTGTTTACCATACCACATTGTTTAAATAAACTTTTAATAAAGAATTTACTTAAACAATTTTCGTCATTATATACCAGGCATTGATCAACCATAATATGGAGATGGATAGTTCCTTGTGACAAAAGTGATGAATGATACAAGTGGCAAATAAAATATTACTATTACTAAAAGCTAGTAATAAAAACTACGTTTTTAAGAGCTTTTACTTTAATTATTTCATTGAAGTAAATTACATAAACAAATTTACCGCAAAATATTTTATTATAGAAATTATACTGATTTATTTATTAAAAAAAAATAGTTTAACTTATTTCTTTATGCTTATTTCTTTAACAGTGCTTTTTTATTCCAATAATACCATTAGATAAAGAACATTGCAGTACAAAAAATATCCCTAAATTGGGGTAATTATTGACAAATAAAAATTAAATTGAAAAGTTTTTTTAAATGTAGGTAACTACTGTAATTATTTTTATAAAACAACAATATCACTATGGCTAAGGTAATGGAACATCTGATAACGAAGATACTTGAATGGGTTGTAGAAAGCAGCTGTATTCTGCCTAAAAGCCAATTTGCATTTAGAAAAGTCATGAACACTGTTAATAGTCTGAGCATTCTCTCCACTGATATCAGACTGGCTTATTCAAGAAACAGTTACCTATTGGGAGTTTTCTTGGACATATCCTCCATATGTGATAATGTACTTCTTCCACTACTCGGACAAAAGCGAATTTAGCTGAGTATCCTTTCAGGGTTAGTCCAACTCATATGCAACATGCTTATGGCCTGTTCTGTCCAGGTTAGAATAAGGGACGCGTCCTCTCCTCCCAAACTTGTGTGGAGAGGTCTCCCCCAAGAATCTAGGCTTAGCCCTATGCTTTATAATCTTTACACCTATGACCTTGAAACTTCTGTAAGCTCCTGTAATATCCTCCAATATGCTGATGATCTGACCCCTTATCTCACTGTTGATTCTCTTCAGAATATGTCTTTCCGCTTGAACTCTGCTTTACAGTATCTATTTGATTAGTTCATGGCTCTTTTCACGGTCTCACTATCCCTAAGAGCAGTGTAGTTATTTTCTCTATGTAACGAACATTGCGTCACATCTCAATTCAGTGTGAAGGTCAGCAAATCCCTCTTAAGGACCATGTTACGTTTTTGGGAGTTATTCTTGATTCTAAAGTGATGGGTTCTTATCACATAGATTACATTATCTGAAAATGTGAATCTAAAATCTACATCCTACACACTTTCGGTGTCTGGTGTCTGTAGTATGTTTCTGGTGTCTGGTGGAGTTCTCATCCATATTCCCAGAAATTGCTATATAATACCATTATCCACAGTTTAATAGATTATGGCTCATTTATATTGGAATCTTGCAGTAAAGTCTCCCTACGTAAACTTGATCAGATCCAATTCCTGCATATAGTTTTGGGTGCTATGAAATCTACTCCAACCAACGCCCTACAACTTTAATGTGTCGAAGCTCCCTTTCACCTCGAAGACAATTCCTATCTAATAAATTCCTCCTCAAAGTGTCTCAGCTCTCTTCTCTCTAAACTTCACAGTGTAGAAGGTTACTATAGGTCGTCAAACCACAAACAAAGTTCCCCCTTGCCTTCTTAAATCATTTACTTTCTCTGTCTCTCTGAGCCTACAGTTTGACCATTAATTAGCTGCAGTAAAGTGACAGCTTGTGGGTTGCCAGTTTTAACGACATTTAAATAGTGATGAGACAAAAAGATTCAATGAATAAATACCTTCAAAGTTTTTGTATCATCTTTTATTTTTATATATGTATAAATATAAAAGACATATATATATACAGGGTGGAAAATATGAATGGGACATGGAGGAAAAGTACATTAAATATTGAATATATCAAATTTCACTCAAAGGAAACATTCTTTTGTTTTTTAAAATAAGAATAACCCCATTCAAACATTTATTAAATAGTTTACCTGAGCCGGGAATCGAACCAATGCAATGCAAAAAATAGACAATCACTATTTTATTGAACCAATCGATAGGGTCTATGATAAGGATAAAATCTCTCGAACAAACATTGTATCTTACAATTAAAGATGACCTTGAAATCTGACAATTCGCACCTATCGAATTAACCTGAAGGACACGTACTTTGATAGATAGATAACTTTTTATTGCACATAATTAGAACAAATGCTTACAAACAATATTACAATCAGAAAAGGTGCAATCGGTGGTCTTATCGCTAAGTAACGATCTCTTCCAGACAATCGTTTACTACCAAAGAATTCTTAAAAAAGAGTGCTAGAGAACATAGGTAAACATAACTAATAACATAACATAACATGCTAAAAACATAACTAAACACAGGTAACCTAATAACTAGGTACATTAACCATTGAATATGCAAATTATTAGCTGAAGTAGACTATTGTAAATTGTTACCTAAATTAGACATCAATTAAAATTATAATTTTGATACAACATTTTTATAAATTAACTGATAAGTTGCTCGAAATGCGAACCATTTTCTTGAATGCAAAGATTGAGTCTTTTCAGAAATTAATTTCGTGTAACCTTCTGCAATGGGTTGTGATGAATGTTCGTGATAAAATCTTGAACCTCAACTCTTAACTCTTCCGCAGACTCATAGGATTTTTGTTTTTTTTTTTAAATGGCCATACAAAAAAATTCAGTGGCGTAAGATCTGGAGATCTTGCAGGCCATTTAATTGTCCCGTTTGTACCTATCCAGACGTTGAAATTATTATTAACATAAGCAGTGGATATTCTACTATCTATCTATCTAGGTACGTGTCCTTCAGGTTAATTCGATAGGTACGAATTGTTAGATTTCATGATCTTCTTTAATTGTATGATACAATGTTTGTTCGAGAGATTTTATCCTTATCATAGACCCTATCGATTGGTTCAATAAAATAGTGACTGTCTATTTTTTGCATTTTTAGTTGGTTCGATTCCCGGCTCAGGTAAACTTTATAAAAAATGTTTGAATGCGGTTATTCTTATTTTAAAAAACAAAAGAATGTTTCCTGTGAGTGAAATTTGATATCTTCAATATTTAATGCACTTTTCCTCCATGTCCCGTTCATATTTTCCACCATGTATATTTAATTACATCTTTATATAAAAACTAGGTTTCGGTGGCGCCCCCTGGGCGCCGGCCTCCCCCGGAGGGGGGGGGGGGGAACGCTCCGGGCTTCGCCCTGCGCGGAGCTCGGCCTGCGGTCTCGCGGAGCTGTCGCCCAAAGAATTTTGTATGGCGGCCATCTTGGAAAATTTCGGCATCTACCCTAAATCCTCAATCGGAACCCTCCGGAAGCCAATTTCCTTCTCGATTTTCCACCTTGAAACACATTCGCTCAGAATTTTTTAAATTTCCCAAAGTTTTTTTTAAATTTCCGCCATTTTGTGTCCGCCATCTTGGATTTTTTTTTTTCACCTAATATCCCCATAGACCAGAGTTTGTAACGAGGGGAATTCCACCCCGCGCCCCTTGCCCAATTCGAGCTACGCCCTCGCAAATGCCCTCGGACCCCAAAATCGAAATTTCCACTTTGTATGGCAGCCATCTTGAAAAATGGCGGAACAAAAAAAATGTTCCAAAATCTTGAATCGGGGTCCCCTGAACCCCCCAGGTATTAATTTTCATCTCGATCGGAGGAACTTGAAAAATGGCCGCCATCTTGGATTCGCCATCTTGGAAAAAAAAAATCGTCCAGTGGAAGGACATCGACTTGCCGCACCATATTAGTTTGAGCACCGATCCGATATCTCCAACCGTTCGGGAGCGACGGTCAAAATAAATTTGTATGGCGGCCATCTTGAATCCGTCATTTTGAATTTTTATCGCGCTCTCGTCAGACTGCCTGCGTCTTCCTTCTTCTCTATAGTTTTTCTGTTTTCTATTCTTTGAAAACTGATATTCCTTTTTTTAGTAGTTGTCTATTATTTTCAGTCCTTTTCCATTTGAAACCTAAATCTTATATAATTCGCCTAAGACTTGCTTCAGATCCTTGGAAATTTAGGTCATTTTGTAATTTACTACGCAGTTTCCCTATAGGCAACTGTTTCTCAGTGATATGCAAATTATGAATAGCCCCTTTTTAAAATTATTTTTATAACACTCTTATCAAAGTTATTCACACCTGTTATGGGTTTTCGTTTATCCCTTTTGTTCTTACCAGGAGTTCGAAAAACAGAAATTCAATATCTTACATCTTTTACAATTCGTCACACAGTGGCCTCAGAAATATGCGTTGCCGCTGAGGTCCGTTTCATACATTGTTTTAAATTAATTACCTCGCGATTATCAGCCTCTCTTTTCATATAACAATATACGTTGTAAATCATTTTTCTTTCTTTTCTATGCATAATCATCTTCCAATATTCGTAATTAACAAAAGCTTTTGTGCGTGAATGTACTTTGGGAGCCACCGAAACATCTAGTCAACGCGGGAAACAAAGGTCGACTGACGAACCAATAGCGCGACGGCACTGACATGTGACGCGTAATACTCCCGTCGCGCTTCACCTCGTACCACAAAATAGATCAATAAATCACTTACTGCGCAGTTTGACCGTTAGCGCTCTTTTAACGTCAAACAATGTATAAGTCCAATATGACTTTCTTTTTTTCCGTATAGTTCAGATGTGATGTTGGTTGATTGATGATACCAGCCTCCCCCACTCTGTTACCGTCATTATCCCCGGCACGTCCTAGGTCCTAGACGATCCCGACAATCCAATTACTGCTGCCAACCCCTTAGGCTCGTTGCTGCACACACCTTTTGCTTCTAGCTGCGGACCTTCTAAATCATACATGACTCTTGAAACATGACCATCGTTGTGGGATCGTCGACAATTCGAACAGCACGTCGTTGGATGGACGTAATTGTGATGTTGCACAAAAAATAAATATAACATTTTTTTTGTCCTATCGGGAAGACTTGGTGTATGTTATGTACTTATGTATAATAAATATATTTGTTTAACTAATGAATCATTACTTTTAAATCAGCATTTCTTAGTTTCACTCTACTTCCAAACTCCCGATATTAGAAAAGGTTGGTTATTTTCTTTCTGAACTTATTGTGGTTATGTTGTTGGTTTTAGGTGAGACTATTGTAATTACTAATGAAAATAAAATGCACTATCGTTTGGTGAACACTCAAGAGAAAAACCGAATAAAGAACAATGACAAATCCATTGCAGCATTAGAAGGAAAAAATCTCCTTTATGACAGTCCAGGTACAAACAACAAATATTCGGGTAATGTATGGAAATACCAGAAAGGACAATCAGATTATGAGAGGAAAATGATGCTGAAGGAGAAGTTTGTAAAACAGTTAGGATTGAAGAAGTCAGCCAAAGCTGACAAGAACTTAGGTTTGTTATTTCACCTTTTTATGTCGAATTTTTTATTATTATTTTACGTGCATGTATTAAATTGCTGAAAATTTTAAACTGTATTAAAATTTAATAAATTTCCATTAACAGGTCTATGTTATTAATAAATATAATCAAATGTTAATTACTTTTATTTTCCTATCCACACTCAATATGGTATACTTCATATTTTTTTAAAATATTATGTGTTGTATTGCAGACAATCAATTTGGTCTCATTCGTAATGCAGAAGATGTGAGTATCCGTGACAAAGGTTACAATTTGCATGCATTCAACACTCTCATCTCTATTCGCATTGGGAATCATCGGGGCTTGCCGGACACCAGGAACAAGCTGTAAGTTGATAATTGACACATTAAAGGTCACTATATAATTGTGTTGTGTGGATGTTACACCGCTATTGATTATACATTATCCTTGTGTATAAAATGATACCATGTTTACATGTTGTGTTATTTTAGGACATTCAAGGCACATTTGAACATCATTGTTTTGGTATCTGTTCGCGCCAATAACATTTTATTTTGTAGGGTAATATTTATATTTTATTACTCACATTTTATATAATTACTTCCACCGATTCTTTTATATCGCTGCACCTTTTGCATACCCGCTAGTCTATGGCTCGATCTCGTCGCAGCTGGGTCCGTTCCCACTCGCGAGGAATTCGCGTGGTTGTGGACTCTGTCCACGACTGTAATTCCGCTAATTGGAGTCTTTGGCTCAACCTCGTCGCCGCTGGTGATATACGGTTCGCGAGGAAACTCCGTGGTGGCAGACATGATCTGCAGTCTAGCGATCGACCCTTCCCGTCGCCGGTCGATTGTGAAGCTCATATGTAAGGTCGGGGAAAAAGTTTCTTCGTATTTTATATACAAATTCAAGAATTTTTTTTTAAAAAGTTTAATTGCATTTAATTATGACAATATATATCTGCCGTTTTGTTCTATAACTTGTTGCCATCTTGTAAGTAGCGACATGATCCCGTTACTGTAGAAATTTATTGATTTTTGGTCAAAAAATTGCGACAAGTAGTTTTGACAGTCCTCTCTTGATTTACATTACCTAAGGAATTCTGAAGAGACCGAAACAAGTGGAAATCTGAGGGCGCAAGGTCAGGGCTATATGGTAGGTGCATCAACACTTTCCAAACAAGCTCTCTCAATTTTTTCTGAGTGGCCAAAGATATGTGTGTTCTGGCGTTATCACGATGATGTTTGTAGTATTCTACACCCTTTATGTTGATCAATTCCGGGCGTTTTTTCTCAATTTCTTGGTCTCATCAGTTGTTGGCAGTAGAGATTCGAATCGATGGTTTTGCCCGGCGGTAAAAGCATGCTCTTCCAATCCCACCATACACATAACATCATCTTATTGCGCGTTAATCCGGATTTCGCCACAGTCTGTGAAGCTTGGCCGCACTTAGACCATGATCTTTTCCGCACGTTCTTGTCGTAAGTGATCCACTTCGCATCACCAGTGATAATTTTTTTCAAAAATGGTTCCGATCATTGCGTTTTAATAGAGAATCGCAAACGAGTACACGGTTCATTAAATTAGCGGCACGCTAAGATGGCCGTTTTGATACATTACAATAGTGAAGTGAAATGTCAATTTATTATCGAAAAAAATATAATCAAATGCTAGTCGCATCTATAAGTTTTTGGATTTATAACTAGTATTGCAAGTAGTAGCTGATTAAAAAGTTTTAATAAAACGAAACGACATTTGAATGAACTGAATATTGGAATGAAAATGAATATACATACTTTATTTGCACACAAGAAACAAATTCATACAGAAAGAGACAGAAAAAAGGTGCCACAAAAGGCCATATTTAATCACTGTCGTCGCTGCTATCATCACCTACATTAATTATAAGTTCATTTTCTAAAATATTATCTGTTTTTACATCTCTTTCATAATCTTCCCTTATTAATTTAACAGTTCTATTCACAACCTTTTCCCAGTCTCCTTTAGTCACATGTTCACAAGCTTCTTCTAATATTTTTAGCATTTTTGTTGTGGTAAATGGGGATTCTGTATTGCGTCTTGCAGTATATCCCTTAATTTGAGCCCACACCAACTCAATTGCATTGTATTCACAATGGTAAAGCGGTAACCGTATAACTCTGTGCCCATGTTCTAAAGCTATTTCGTCAATGACGTATCGGATCTTGGTTGGTTTTCTCTTAAAAGGCGTACTAATTCCGCTTTTAACATATTTATGTTTGCATCTACGCCTTTTTTTAAGCCATGCGACGATGTCAGCTTTCTTTTGAGATTGGGCAGGTGGTTTTTCAATTTGTATCGAGTGGTATGGGGCGTTGTCCATAATTATAATAGATGGTTCAGGGAGCTACACAACATTGAGGTAAACCATTCAGTAAACTTTTCTCCATTCATTTCTTCATGATAGTCTTCAGTGGTTTTTGACGTAAAAGCTATGAAAGAACCTTCGACAAACCCGTTGATGGTTCCGGCGTGACAAATTATAAACCGCGATCCTTTTCCAACAGGAAATTTGGACGTAGATGCTGCAGTGTCATCGGTCCAAGAACGGCTTACAGTATGGTTAGCATTAAACCATGTTTCATCCAAAAACACAACATTTTGCCAATTTTCAATTTCTTTCACTTGCCGTAATAAAGTATACCTTGCCATCGCGATATCGAATCTTTCCATCAATATTTTGCGTTTGTTACACTGTTTGTATCGAAATCCAACGGTCATCAAAATTTTCGTTAACGAACTTTCCCCACCGGAGAATAATCCAGCTTCCTTCAGTGATTACACTAACTTTTTTCTCGTTGGATACTCCTTCCGTAAATAGTAGCCGTACATATGTCTTCGGATGGCATCGGCATCAAAGCTATCGACGCCTACGACTGGTTTTGATCGTTTTCTCTTGCTTGGTGTGTGAAATTTATTTTCTTCTGTGCCACTCGCCATATTTTTCTTTGGTTATTCGTCAAACAGTTCGTTGTCCAATATTAAGCGCATCAGCTACGCGTTCAACCACTGACGTTATAGGTAAAATTGGTCCTACATTTAGAGACTCACGTTCGAAATAGTTACGAAGTCGTATAACGAACTCACATGTCTGACTAATTAAAACAGTTCTCTGCGTACGTTCGGCCATATCGACGAAATCCACAACAAAAGGCGTAAACAGAGTCTTAAATTAACGAGCAAGGGTCAACAGTAATGCAGTATCAATATCCGAAATCCAAAGCCAGGTCAAAACTAAATCACAATCGCAGTGCACTCACAGTTTGTTCTTTTCGAAGCAACGTCAAGCCGAAACTGCATTGTTTTGCATTGAGCACTGACGCGAGTTTGCCGGAGGTAGTAGTTGTGCTGGCCAGCGATCCTATATGTGACGATCGTATTAGCTGTTTTTTTGTTAGTAAAACGTGAAAAGATTTGTTCGCGGGACCATATTATATAGTTAGACCATAATATATATAGTTTAGAAATCAATGTAATAAATTAATTTTGTATCCTAAAATTATACATTCGATAAATTTTATGACTAACTGCACGTCACTATTGACAATAAAGAACAGCAATTTACTCCTTCAAACGTAGTTATTAATTTATAGGACACTTCATGAGCGGACAAACGTCAAAACGGCCATCTTAGCGTGCCGCTAGTTTAGGTTTCTTTCAGTGAGCTCGTGTGGTACCCAAATATCGAGCTTTTTTGTGAATTCAGACTTTTTCAAAGGAATCAAAACTGCTTTGTGGTCAATGCCCAGTTCATCAGCAATGTCGTAACTACTTATATGCCGATCTTGTTGCACTTTTTCACAAATGGCATCAACTTTATCGGTAACAGGGCGACCGGAGCGAATTGAAAAATGTCGGGAAACAGATTTTTATTTTTTTTATTTATTTTTTTTAAATGTTACCTTTTCAATGGTATCATAACCAGCCAGGTACAAACAGTTCAATCAAAGATATTGGATCACCACTTCATACATACAAAATACGAAAAGACTTTCTCCCCGACCTATTATTTTGGTGGTCTCTTGGACCCCGGAATTGGCACACGCTGTGCCTTTTCTACACCGCGCGAGTGTATCCGCTTTATGCTGCATCTTAGTTTAATACTGAAGGACGCTAAAACCAAGTGGAAGGTCAAGAAGAAGCGCTACTTGGCTGGTAAGAACACAAGGCAATCGTAAGCTTGGTCGAAAGGCAGCTATTCTCGGCATATAAGGTCAGGCTTTCTATTTGGATATTTTTATCAGTATTAAACCTATGGATCCGCACGTGGATTAGCGTACGGCTATATTGCTTAGCTGTCGCGTTCAAATTTCTTTTGGCCTTCGAGCCGCATATCCCGCAAATGATTCATGTTTACTTATCTACCCGTTAATAATAATTCATCACAATATTGTCTATTCATTCCGCTTCACAAAGACTGATTTATATTGATTTCATTAAAGCGTATGTTTCGGAATTCCTTTCTATCGTTTTGCGTAAACCGGCTAGCGCGAGTCTCAACATTCCACCGCGCCGTCCGCCATATTAATTCACCGCTTATCGCGCTGCGGGTAGCAGCCATCAATCAGCTCATTTTCTGAAGTTTCTAGTTGATAAAAATACGTTAACAAAATGAGTAGGAATAAGGATACGAAAGAAGATAGCATTAATCGTTCTGAAATAATACGTTTGAAATTAATAGGCAAACGCGACGCCTTATTCAGCCGCATACAGTCTGTGTTTGATTTATCTTTAAAAGTACCTACAGATGAAATTTCTCGCGATATGTTTTTAGCTAACTGACAACGCTAGAAGTCATACGAAAGGATTTTAACGATGTTATTGACGAAATTAATGATATCGAGTTATCTTTAAATCCGAAGTATGCGGTTAATATATGAGCCCATAAATTCATTTGAAGATTTATATTGCCATTGCAAGTATGTCGCTTCAGAGTGGGCAACTATCAACAAACCAGGAAATAGATACCAGGCTACCGGAATTAGATTTAATTGGATTTATTGGTGATTCAATGAAATGGCCAATATTTTACGAATCATTCAAACGAGCTATTCACGAAAATCCCGATCTTACAGATTCATGAACGCGTTCAATATTTAATCAGTAAATTGTCTGGAAAGGCACTTTCAGTTTGTAATGGAATAATACCAAACGCTGACAATTACCGTAACACATGGAAAATGTTAGTAGGCAAATACGAGGATAAGCGTAGTCTAGCTTCCGCATATTTGGCCATAATGTTCGATTTTAAATGTTTTAACACCGCGACTTTAAGAATTTAGACATATTTTTAGACCAATTTTGTACCGCCGTTTCTAGCTTACAATCGCTAAAACTAGACAACCTACCCGATTTTATAATTTTATATTTGGCTTTAAAGAAAATCGATCCAGAGACTGTGCGCTCATTTGAAATGTTTAAAAGAGGTACGTCTATGCCTACGTATGACGACTTTATTGTATTTTTACGCGAACGGAAAAAGATTTTAGAGCGCACCGCCTAGCTCTCCGGCAGTTAAACTCAACAAAATATGGCCGCCAAAAATTGTACAATAACAGTCGTGAATTTGTAACATACGTGAATGGAGGTAACACATGTGAACTTCATTAAGCCTAGTGTACATATGTAAGAGAAATTCCTAATCATTTTTGGTATGATATTTTTTTATTGTCAAAATAAAAGAAGGGTCCAGGCATGCTTAAATGGTATATTGTATAACAATAATTATTAAAGTTTTTGGAAATTCTTTGTAACGTAAATTAACTGGGTAAATTACTTATAAAAAAAGTACAATTAGTCTTCAAACACTTATTCTCTTCGTACCTACAAAAAATATAGACAAACGCGCATAGTACCCAAAAAAAATATGCAAGGCACAAGTTATATCTTATATAACTAACTGCGTGTTATTCTAACAGAGTAAATCTAACTTACAGTTAAAAATAAATTTGATCACTAATTCAATCTTTTAACAAATATGCTTTCCCATTTAACTCTAATTAATTTTTTTTCACCACACTTATTTTGGGGAACAACATCACTATCTCTTTTTGTAGGTACAAATTTTAATGTTGGTTTATAAATTGTTTTTAAAAACCGTAAAAATTTTCTTTGTGTGTGTAATATTTTATCTTCCACATAGTACTGACGTGGATGGGGTCGGATCGTCTATATTTACTTTATCTACTATATTTAAAATATCAGATTTTTAAATTTTTTTGAGCTTCAGTGGACATTGCCAAAAGTTTTGTTACAGAACGCACGATTTTCTGGTCTATACCTCACGTCTGATAATATTGTTACTTTTGTCTTATTCTTGTTTTCACCAGTTTTACAAGTCTTCTTTATCTTATTCCTGTTTCCTATTTGTTCTTGCTCCGAATCAGTCATTTCACATAATTCTGACATTTTTCTTGTTCGCTTAATAACTCGTTTTGCTTTATTTTTCCGATCTGGGTTATTTTTGACCTCATTTTCTTTTTCAGATTCTTTATTTTGAACAAGCAGGTGGTTTTTAACATCCAAACATCCACAATAACCTTTGGGGGACAGTATATCATTACAAAAACAGCTCAAACATCTGAATTTAATGACATTCGCTGCCTCCGTGTTAGCAATTTGATGTAGAGCCATGGTCTGTGGTACTGGCGTCAGAGTATCTGATATTGAGTATGTACTTGGCGATATCTGTCTTTGAAATATAGAAGGTCATTATTGAAGTATCCGAGTCTTTGAGAATTTTAAATGCTGTATCTTTTGGTATATCTGTGCCCTGTGACACATAGCCATCAAGTCTGCGTTTTATCGCGCCACCAACCCCATCGGCGGCTCCTTTGCCATGGGAAGCTTCGCTGAAGTTCAACGTAAAGTGTGGGAATCCTATCAATTTTGTGTATTTTGAAAACAAAAAAAAAACTTTTTTTGTTTATATTGGCTGGTGGGGCCATCAGAAAAAAAGTGTATAGTAGTGACTGCCGGAAATTCTCTTCTAATATGGTTAAGAATAGGTTCCAGATGGGCCCATATCACCTCTGGACCATGTTCGTTGCTGGATGATACGGAAGCAAATGCTTGTGGTTTGTTACCATTTGTGTATAAGACTCCGGTATGAATAGTTATTTGTGGTTTCGATGCGCCGAAGTGCATAGATTGAACTTCTCTTGCAAGTTTGCACGTATAATTTTCAGTGAAATCTATATGTACAGCTACTTCATTGTTTTTTAAATTTTTGATACATGATGAGTACTGGTAATATTGGTGTTTGATGTTATATCACTATATCATTCTCAACTACACTTTAAAGAACATTGCGGTCTTTATTACTTTTTAAATTTTCATATGTAGTATTTTGTAGAGCAGTAGCTAAAACGTTGTAATTAAAAAACTGTTTTTTCACTTTTGTAGATATATTGGGTATGTTTTTATCTATAAAACTTTCTGTTTTAGAAAGTGGTGTCATTTCATTGTCATCTTGGACTGTACTTGTAGAAATATTATTTATTAGCAATTCTGCGTTTTTTGCTTTCAGTTCTTCGATACATGAAATTAATGATTGTTGCTTTTTTATTTCTTTTTAAGTGCTGTAATTTTTTTTGACATATTGCTGATTTTTCTGTGATAGTTTTTTTAACAATAGCCAAATGTCTTTGATACTTTTTCCTTTCTGCTAATCGAGCTTTATTATCTGTGTGATTATTACTCGTGTTTTCTGCAACATTTTCTTTGTTTATTTTTTTTTGTCTATTTTTCTATTTCTCCACTGTTTCCTTAGGATTTCTTTTTCATTTTCCGTCATTCGCTAATTTTTTTTATTTCTCTATTCCGCGCAGTATTTTAGCTTCTTTAAACTTTTCTGGGTTATTAGCTTGCATTCGCCCTCTGTACCGCTTCTGTTTTCCCGCCGCCGTTAATGCCATCTAAAAAGATAAATAAATTAAATAATTGCTTTAACACGCCAGGGACGATTTCTTGTAGTTAGCGCCTGTTATCGATCATGTATAAGTATCTGTCTTTATTTATAAAAATAATAAAATGAGCATTTTAATTTTATTATTACAAAATTACGCACCGGCCCAACTTTGAGAAATTACCACTGATCTACTGTGCAAATATACGAAAACACTTATTTCTCACAAAAAAGACAAGTTGTGCAGCCTTTTAATTTTATATTCTGTAGTGTATACTACTCTTAAAAACCGATCACGAATGTTACGTAACACATATAGTAACACATGGTATCAATCGTGAATCAAAATGACTGTGGACATTTATGTGGACAGGAATATTTATTCATGTAAGTTTTGAAGTAGTAGGACGCCGCATAGTTTGATTTGTTAAAGGAATAGTCTATCTACACACACAATTTAAAATAATATAGTAAATTTGCATTCTTACCGTACATATTCTCAGTTAAAAATATTAAAAACTCCCGAGACAAAAGTGTCGACTACCTTGAAGACCACTTTCACAGAAAACAAAATGGCAATTTCTTTCCACACTTGGCCAAGTTGGAGGTGGTCTTGCGATGACTAAAAAAATATTTAATTGACCTTATAAGCTTCTTAATTCAGGAGGTTTTGAACTTATTAAGTGGTCAAGTAATTTCCCCGGGCTACTTGATTTACTTCTTGAGTCCGACCGCTATCGGGCAAATATCGACTTTGACGGATCTAATTAATATTGAAGTATTCTTGAATTGAATTATTGAATAAAGACATTTGTCAACTAACCACTTACGCAAATTGTATTTAAATTTATTAAATAGGCAAAGGTTTAATTCTTTCAGGTAAATGGTTATAAATTTTAACTGACGTAGAATAACTGTTTCTGCGACACATGTCTGTTTTTCTTATTTGGTAGTGCTAATTTCTCGGGAAATCTTACGTTAAAATTAAAAGAAAAAGCTTTTCTTTTGATAAATAAATCTAAATGCAATATAACAAAGTTGCATATTTCGTAAATGTATATACATGGGACTGTAAGTAAATTTAGTTCTGTGAATAAAGGTAGGAGATACATCACAAATAGCTCGTATGCATTGTTTTTGAGCTATGAAAACTATTTATTTTAACAGAGTTGCCCCACAATACAATACCATACCTGATATTACAAGCCACATAGCCACGATAGGCTTTTAGTGCCGTTTTTTTCTGTTATTTTTGTTAATCGCCATATTATGTATTGTAGGTTAATGGTTAAATCCATGTTAATGTTATTGTAGGCAGCAGTATCAGCAATAATAAACATAGTAAACAGATAAAAGCAAGTTAACTTAATTTTTTTATAGAAAGCAGGTGACAGACGAGCAGACAGTCCATCTAATGGTAACTAGATATTGTAGTCAATGGATATTGTCAGGTCTATTGGCAGTAGTCCAGAATGACAAACGTCAGCACGTCCCCGGATGCGCTGCCTACCTCTGGAGATTTAGGAATGGATTGGGAAATAGGTGAATGGGAGGAGGTGGTTTTTCATCCCGTTCCACCTCATAATTTTCCTTGGAGTATCATGGGGAGTCAAGAGTCAAATGGAATAAGGAATTACTTTTATTTCATTATAGGTACTCTTATATTGCATGGGGTAGAAGAGGATAAAATAGGAGGAGATGGGATAGGAATGGACTCTGGCAAAATATGACCTTTTTACTAAACTTAGATTGTTTATACTTGTCTTTAGTTTTTTATTTGATTGTATTCTAGTAAATAAGTCATAGGTAAATTGATGAAAAATATGTTGATTTTTTAAAAGAAATGAACATCAAAGATTGTTTTAAAAAAGCGGGATTTTTTTTAGATCAAACATTAATGTTCGATTTTATAAATGTACTTTTTTATGACTTTAAATTTTTTTCTCTAAATATTCTTTATCAAACCTGTCGCTTTCTTTATGTTATGTGATTAGATATCTATTCTAGTTTCCAAATCTGCCTATAACTCCAATTCCGACTTATCTGGACCCTTTTGGCTTGTTGTGCACCTACATATATTCGTATTATCCATAACTATTTTTACTTCTCCTTAGTTTGCATGCGGCCCTTGTATTTATTTGCTCAGCTGTTCGTTTACAAAACACTTTTACTGTAATAATTATTATTTTCTTTTCCAGCTGTCGCAAACAAAAATACGCAGAGAAACAACCTAAAGCTTCGATTATTATCTGCTTCTACAATGAACACTTTGATACTCTTATGCGGTCTGTACACTCCATCTTAGATCGGACGGATCAAAGGTATTTGAAGGAGATTATTTTAGTAGACGACTTTAGTGATCTACAAGGGCTTCATGATCAAGTACAGACAGCGGTCAACGAACTCAATAGTAAGATGCGCAAAGAAGAAGAAATGTTAGAGACAAACGACATAGACGTCGAGAATGTTGTTGATTATATAAATGATGACAATAATAGCGTTGATAACAGTAATAATAAGAAAACTACTGAAAAAGCTCAGAATCTAGCAAAACATGGCCTTAATATCAGGCTGTTGAGGACAAGCAAAAGGGAGGGCCTTATTAGAGCCCGATTATATGGTGCTGATAATAGTGTCGGAGAGGTAAGTAATTGCATTATACATTAATGGTATCACAAGAGTTTGCGTTACACTGTTTGTAAAGTCAGTACATATCTACGTTAAAATGCGCATTCTAAATATATATCGTAACCACTTTCAGTAATTTAGTATTTCACCTTCACTGTCAGTCTGGCAGATTTAGACATTATGACAGTGGAAAAGTTCACTGGGTTGAGAACTAGCGGGTGTTTTGTATTTAAATAAAAATATATGATAATATATTACATTTACTCTTAAAAAAAAATACAGCTATTCTAAGTTTCGAAAACAGTAATTACGAGGGTTAATCAAAACGTTTCCAGAATCAGTAATTAGTAATAATAAATAACACCACACTCAATGTCGTGTCATTCACAAGGATTCCCTGTGTCGTGGGTCTAGATACACATACAAAGATAAACACACACATAAACCTGAACATACATTTCTTTTTTTTTTAAACAAATGTTTGTCCGACCGGGAATCGAACACCTTTTGCATTGCAAGCAAGATCACTACCAACTGCACCAATCGGTCGGTCAGTATGAAATAAACAAGAATAAATAAAAAATATTTTTTATTTTTCTACGTAATCTTCTCCTAAATCAATATACTAGAGTAACAATTTTCAAGACGCCTTATTCCCCTTGAAAACAAATCATGATCACGAGTTTCAAAAAAGCGTCTACCACAGACAGAATCTCCTCATTGTTGTCGAATTTAAAGCTAAATATTCTCTCTTTTAAAACGGGAAAAAGATAGAAATCACTGGGGGTAAGTACCGGTGAATATGGAGGTTATTCCATCTGTTCAAACCCAACCACAGCGAGAGCAACTGCAGACTGCGCGCGGGGACGCTGTCTTGATGAAAATTCACACGCGCACTCAATTTTCCACGTCGCTTTATTTTAATTTCGTCGCGTAGTTTCTGTATCAATGAGGCATAAGATCAATCGGTAATGGTTTCCCCTTTATTTAAATAATCAAAGAACATTATTTCATCAGTATTTCTGAAGCATAACTTTGCCAGTCGACGCAGAAACAGGAATTTTATTAACTGTTGGTGGAGATGACCTTTTCCAAGTCATGCATTGTTTTTTTATTTTTGGGTCAAAATGGTGCATACACGTTTCGTCCATAGTTACATTACAAATCGTCATAAAAATAAATTCGTTCATTTTGCAATAAAGCCAGTTTTTTTCATTGAAATCTTGACGCGCATTTCTTTCAGTTTTTCCTTTAACATTCTAGGGAGCCAACGTGCGGAGACAATTTTGAAATGTAAATTGTCCGATAGAATTGATTAAACATTATCAAACGAAATCTATAGACTCTCAGTTATAAAACAAATGGTCACATGTCTATCTTTAACCACAATTTCTTCAACTTTTTGACATTTTCATCAGTGGAAGACGAGGAGGCCCTCTAGGAGCGGTCTTCGTCTTTGCAGGTGATTGGTTTAATTTCCCAACACCAAAATGTAGCTGAGCAATATGATGGAGCATCAACTCCTAAAGTAAAAGTAGCTCTTGAAAAAAATCTTTTTTAGGTATTTTTTTACCATGAAATACATATTTAATTACGGAGCGAACTTCAGTTTTATCAATTTTTCTCTCAACGTATCGACACAAACTTGAAAAAAATATTACAATTTGTACAAAAAAGGTACAACGCTGCATATCACATCGATATATACCAATGAGTGTGACGTTATAATAAAAATATAACTATCCATATATCATAATTTAACCCGATGAACTTTTCCGTTTTTTACGCCTATGGAGTGACTGGAGTTGCCGACTACGTGTTTTTTGCTGCTCGTTGGAACAATTTTCTTCTTTGTTTGCATAAAAAATTCATTCAAAGCTTATGGTACAAAACGTTCCACCAAAAGATGTAAAAAAGGCTTCAGTCGAAAAGGTAGATTTCGCTGTTTTCCGTACTTTTTAGAAGAAAACTATTTTGATGGAAGTTGTAGAGCTTTATAAACCCTATCGAACGAGGTATAATTTATATGCCGTTAGCTTATGTCTCTCCACTGCTAGATATAGGCCTCTTCCAAGGCTCGCCACCACATACGATCCTCGGCTCTTCTTATACAACCATCACCGGCGTACTTCTTCAAGTCTTCGATGGCGGTTCTCACCGACGATTGTCCACTTTAATCGATTTTAATTTACCTCATACGCTTTACAGTATCGTGCCAAAAAGTGAATAAATAAATAATTAAATTGTTTTCAGGTTTTAGTATTTCTAGACTCTCACATCGAAGTCAACGTGGAATGGCTGCCGCCTCTCCTCGCCCGCTTATCAGATAGTGTGGACGGCGTCACTGTACGTTTTTCGCCTCGCGCCGTCGCACCTGTTATAGACGTTATAAACGCAGACACCTTCGAATATTCCGCGAGTCCATTAGTGAGAGGAGGCTTTAATTGGGGCCTACATTTTAAATGGGACAATTTGCCGAAGGGGACGCTGAAAAGTGAGTAAAGATCTTCCTTTGCAGTCCATTACTTTTCAACTTCATTTCCGTGTGGAGATAGTACTGCAATCAACCCCGAAAATCCGTCAAAAGACGACTAGGTGACCACGACGAGGTGGCAACTTGTTTTTTTGTGGAAATGATATAGCTCTTGCGCCAAAGATGAAGAAACCATGTGAGTTGTTTGGATTTAAGAGGCGGAAGGAGTACATCACCCCCTCAAAACTATCCGCTTTTATTCTTCTTTTTTATGTACGATAAATCGGCGTGAAAATTAGTTAGTTAGTAGGAGTTTTGGATTGCTCGAATCCGGTGTCAAAATTGAGTTTCATTCTCTTCATCCCCCGTAATCCAAGTGGTGTATAGTGCAATTTACGGGGAAAGAAGAGGGTGCAGCTTTATTTTGTCACCGTATTTGAGTTCAGCAACCCAAAACCACCCAGAACTCATTTTCAAGCCGATTTATTGTACCTATATAAAAAAAGAAAATAAAAGCAGGTAGCTTTGAGGGGGTGATTTACCCTTTCCCCCACTTGAATCGAAACAACTCATCGTTTTTTATTTATTTTTATTTAAACTAATTGCACAGGCAAAATGTACAATAGGCGGACAATGCCTTATGACATTCTTTATTAGTCACCTTTTGGTAAACAGAATTAAGAGGGGTGAATTGTAAAGTTGGTATTATAAGTACTCTTAATTAGAAATTAAATAAACGTAACACATGTGGTAGGGGGAGAGTGCATGCTGCATTCCCACAGCTGCTGGGCGCACTCGACTGGCCACGTTACCCCTCTCTCACAGAAGACTACCTTGAAATGTATTGCATTTCCTACTTTATTGTATTTCCCCAAGGTACGTACGTGTTTCAGTAGTGAGTGAGATATGCCACAGCCCATTCCCATCCCATTCTCTCTCTCTCTCCATTTTCCCAATCCATTCCTGAATCAGCAAAGGTAGGCAGCGTATCCGGGGGCGTGCTAACGTTTGTCATTCTGGACTGATGTTGACATGTATCGCGGATTTCTATGGACGACAGTATCTACTTACCATCAGGTGGACCGTATGCTCGTATGCCGCCTTTATTCCATAAAAAAAATATGAACATACATAACAGTGCAAGTACAATAATACACATATATATATATGTATATATATACATATATGATAATAATAACAATATATACTTTTATATCCATACATAAACAGAACAGAAAAGAGGAAAATGCATTTGACTTAAGTAAAGACTTAAAGAGAGTAGAGAGACGTGGAAGAAATTTGGTTATCAAATTACCGAGAGATAATATTCGTTGAGCCTTTTTTGAACGAACGTTTGTTAGGAGATTTCCTAATGTGAATGGGGAACGCATTTCATAGTTTTACAGCCTGAGCGGCAAAAGACGTGGACATAAAGCTAGTACGGCAAGAGATGACATGTAATGAGAGATTCTCATCAGAATGGAGATGAAAATCATGAGTGTTGCCTTGAAACTGAAACATACATTTCAGATATTCAGGTACAAGTAGAGTACAAAATATTCCATCGCATCTGTACCATATTGATGAATTGGCAGTCATTTAAGCTGAGAACGATAAGAATTGTTGTCAAATTTACGTAAACCAAAAATAACACGGCATCGTCATCTATGATGCAAAAGCTATCATTTCCATTAAAACGCCAGTTGCCACCACGTCGTGGTCACCTAGTTGTCCTTTGACGTCTTTTTGCGGATTGAGTACAATACTATGAGTTGTGACTTTAAAATAATATCATCCTATCTGTTCCCGTGGATGTCGTGTCGTGACGACTGAGGGATAACAAAGCCGGTAGCTACCACAAGCCTTGAGAAACTACTACACTACCTCTAAAACGTGAAGTCGTCAACCCGCTTGGCCAGCGTGCCATTTTAAAGCTATACATCTCATGCACAAGTCAATGTGCATGATTAGGCTCATGTCCAGCAGTGGTCGATAAAAGGGCTTTTCAGTTTATCGTTTGCACTAGGCTTGTAGGAAAGGGTATTTGCATTTAATTAAGGTGAATATGACCTGTTTAGTTTATTTTCATTGTACACCTAAGCACTCTTTGTATACTTCTATTCATTGACAAAATATCAAATACAGGTGACAGTTGACAGAAGCACTAGAATATGAGTAACGTTTTAGACGAATCTTAATTGTAGAATTAAAAAGCTTACAAGATATATAAATCGTTAGTTATATAAACGTTCTACGATCATCTTCATTTAATATTCCAGCCGATGAAGATTTCACGAGGCCGATAAAGTCTCCGACGATGGCTGGCGGTCTCTTTGCGATATACCGCGAGTACTTCAACCACATTGGCAAATACGATTCCGGTATGAACGTGTGGGGCGGAGAGAATCTGGAAATATCGTTCAGGGTATAATATTTGTCTATATTATTATATTTTATTTATGTATTAATTACAACATAAAATTCGTAATCTGTTTGTTTATCGACTACACTGTTTATGGAATACCATACAAGAAAACCCTATTAGAGTGGGTAACATGACGCCTCGCGCCGCCTGCGTATGTGATGTGGAGAGAATCTGGAGACCATTTCTGCCCTCCTTAGAAAAAGGCACAAGTGCATTTTGATGACATTCGCGATAAATGCAAAAATTTCTAACATTTTCATTATATTAACATTAAGTTGAGTTTTGAATAAAACTAAAAGAATAACCATTTTCGTTTTCTTTGTTTATTTTTAATTTACGAATATGATGTTACTTAGGCTTTCGTTAAAAATCTTACGAATGCCTTTTCTTAGGAGGCAGCTTGAGTCAAATAAAAGTCTGTTTCTATAATAGCATGAAGTATAATGTCTTAACGCTCAAGGCCCTTTTGCCGATTAATTCATATTATTACACAGAATATAAAGTAATAAATTAAATGTTCAAGTAAAAGAATTCTCTCTAAATTAGGATCAATCACGGTGATCGGTGTACAGGTAATTGTTTTATTTATGGCAAAATAAAAAGTAGAATTTTTTATTTGAGTCAGTAAAACATGTAACACTTGTCAAACAGAGTGAAATTTGTACGTAGATGACACTTTATTGACACTATATCCACTAAATGAATAATACAAGGGGGGACCGAAAAGAAATCAAAATTTAGTTAGTTCGTGTGGGGACACGGTCCAGTAGACATGTAAGTTTTGTTTTTACGTTGAAGCTATGGTTGTAAATTTAATTTTTTTCTGTTCAAAATTTTTTTCTACCAGGGAAAGATGTCAAGACCAACAATAAAAGAAGCGCATTTACGTCATTGTATGCTGTTTTTGTTCGACCAATGGATGAAGGCAAACGAAGCAGAGAAGGAAATCACCCATACCTACGGGGATATTCTGAAACTAAACTAGTGTCATCGGTGGTTTAAACAGTTTAAAAATGGAAATAGGGACCTCAAGGACGGTTCACGAAAAGGACGACCCCAAAAATTAGATGATGATATCCTGAAGTCGATGGTGGAATCAGATCCTCGTCAAACAATCGAGGAATTATCGTTGAAGATTGGCTGTCCATGGTCTACAGTTCAGGATCATCTTCGTCGCATAGGAAAATTGCACAGACAAGGAATTTGGGTTCCCCATGAATTGACGCAGACGACGCTCGATCAACGGCGTACCATATGTGCATCTCTTCTGTCTCCGTTTTTGCGGCGCATTGTGACCGGAGACGAGAAGTGGGTGCTATACAATAATCCTGTACGAAAAAAACAGTAGCTTTCTTCCGGACAAGTACCTGATCCGACCCCTCGACGATCACTAACAATAAAGAAGATCCTTCTTTGTGTGTGGTGGGATTTTTCGGGAATTATACATTATGAATTGCTGGAACCCGGTCAGACCGTTACAGCGATAGTGTATTGTGAACAACTCGAGCGAATGAAACAAGAGCTCATATAAAAAATCATCTGTTTTGGTCAATAACAAAAAAAGGATTCTTCAACACGATAACGCGAGGCCTCATGCTGCAAAAATAACACAGGAAAAAATAAGGGAGCTTGGATTGGAACTTCTGACTCATCCACCTTATTCACCAGATCTCGCGCCGTCAGATTACCACCTATTTAGATAATTAGAGCATACATTAAGACTTAAAAAAATTAACAATGTAAGGGAAGTGAAAACGCACTTAGAAAAGTTTTTTAAAGAAAAATCAAAAGACTTTTTAATTAAGGGAATCGAACAATTACCTTTATGCTGGCAAAAAGTCATAGAAAAGGATGGAAATTATTTTATTGATTAGTATTTAAGATTTTTTTAAATATTTTTTTTTACCAGCAAAAAAAAAAATTGATTACTTTTCGGTTCTCCTAATACTTTCATTCACTAAAACCTTTACTTTGTATCGTAAGTCTTGCATTCAGCATTTGGGTTTCTGCACATTGGGTCTTTGTATTCTGAACAAACACGAAGAGATGATGAGTAAAAAAAGAAACAAACATCCAACATTCTTTCAGTGTTCATAATGTTACATTGTAACCACTCTTTATATCTCTCAGCGGTCAGTCCCGGTCAGAAATACGCAGATGGCCGACCGGCATTTATGTATTTAATTAGTATTTTTATTTGTACAAGAATTGCCGTGTGGTGTCGATTGCCTTTAGAATACCACCATTCCATCTCTTCCCGTGTGTGTTTTAAAATGCGACTAAGAGATAACAAAGCCGCTACACCGTCCCGAGGAACCACACCATCTCTTAAAGAGTGGACTCGCCAACCCACTTGCCCAGCATGGTGTTTTAAGGCCTTACATTCTTCATGCACAAGGCATGTCCAATGGATGTTCAATGGGCTGTAACTGAAAGAAATGAAGCTGGTTCTCGATTATTGTTGTTCTCAATTACTCTGATTTACTGTATTTTTATCCGGTGTTTCAGATCTGGATGTGTGGTGGTACCCTAGAGCTGATCCCTTGCAGCCGTGTAGGTCACGTGTTTCGCAAACGTCGTCCTTACGGCCTTGGTGAGAAGGAAGATTATATGTTGCACAACTCTATGCGAATGGCACGCGTGTGGATGGACGAATTTGTGGCAAGTGTTTAACTTGTTGTTTTTTAAAGTTATCTACGTATTATTCTTGTGTTGGCATACATCTCCTCCCTCCCGGCCGAAGCTTGTCTGCAACAGATCGCTTTAGCGGTATACCTATTTTATTTAAACTTTGTGTTACTTTCACTATATCCATTGGTGTGCAATAAAGTATACTTATTTACTTACTTATATGACCTTTGTCTTCTTTTGCATTAGTAGCTCTATTGGGCCAAGTCATGCTAAACTGGATTAACTTTACTTATTTAATAATAGCCTGAAATTATTACACTATTTATTATATCTATAGACGGATATGCACATTTTATATAATTAAGTGCAAAATATATTTTTACAGTGTTAATTATAATAATAAGAAACAGATCAACAATAGACATGATGACAGTATTAAAGAATTAAAGAATAAATGATTTTAGAGAAAAAAATATATTGAAAGAATTCTAATAAATTAACCAGTTTTAATGTAAACATTGAGATTAATAATATTTTCAATAAAATAAAAGTATAAAATACTGCATTCGGCCATGTTAACTAAAACGCCAATCAGAGCGAATGACGTCACGCCTCATGAAACATCACCGTGTCGCTTGAACTTCGATTGATTTACCTACCTACGTTTACCTAGGTGTAACGTCACAAGCGACGCCATGACACCTGCGAGTGTTTTCGCGCATAATTCAAAGTAGATAGAAAAAAATGCATAATTTGCGTTAAAACTTATTTTATTGCTGAAATAATGTTATTTTCGGAAACAGTAGACGTGAATCTACATTATAGAAGCGGATTTCAAAATCCGTCATCATGCCCATTATGAAACTGAAACTGGACTAAATTTATAGGGGTGTCGGTGGAGACCTTGTGTAGACGAAAAGACAATGGAATTAAAAAATAATCTTGATAACAGCCAGGGGAACCGACGCCTTGAAGAGGGTCACAGGTGGTGGTTGGATGAGAAGAGCCGAGGATCGTGTGTGGTGGCGAGCTGCGGGAGAGGCCTGTATCCAGCATGGGGAGACATAGGCTGATAGTATTATCATACCTAGGCTGATGGTAACTTGATAATAGACTTATATTCTCTTTAGTGACAAGTTAGGTAATTCCACAGTTTAACATATTTATATAGTGTTTAAACTTTAAATGCTAAGTCAACATACGCGCGTCATAATGTCGCAACGAGTTACGCGACGGTGCAACTATAAAATCCGTATATTACAGGACATTAAGTTACAGCTAAATAATGTAACTACAAGAGTATTTTGTTTCTCAAGTTAATTTTCTTAAATATATTTTTCTTTATATTGGCAACGAATCCTAATCACATCTAATATCTATCCTAAACACATCTACTTTCAAATCTGTTGACTCAATTTTGTAAGGGTTGTTGTACAAAAGGCGACCGTCTTATCAGTTAACTTTTGTTAGGTGCGATATGTGGTAATTTTGTGTACTTGAAATTGATTGATTTGCTTTAGGGCTAATTGGACAACTACAAAAGGAAACAAACCCATATTAAACCATATTACATTGATATGACTCTGGAAATATTTAAGGTCTCCGCCACATCTGTTACTCAATCGTGGTTGAAGTGGCAATTCTATTAACGACATCGTCAACGCCGTCCATTTCTATGTCGTGATAGAAAGATATTTTAGTTCTGATTAAATGGATCGATTTTTAGTATCTTAAGATATTTAACGGCTTGAATTTAACGAGCAGCAGAAATATTAAGTGAAGCCGTAAATCATGATCAATGAAATAATATATTTTTCAATAATTGAAATGTATAATTATAAATTACTAAGAATGATATGACAAAAGTCGACGGAGATTCCAATTTTAATTATTGTCACCAGAGAACTTAAACCTAACTCACCTTTAAAATTGTTGCCATCGATTTGTTGCTCATTCATTATTTGTTGCTGCTCATTCTATTATTTCTTATTTAACTGTGTAAATATATAGTTAAATGAATATATAAATAGAGTCAAATTATTGTAATTTTCAGAAAAAGGTAATCGAGCATAATCCTTCAGCGGCTGATCTTGAGATCGGCGATATATCTGATCGGCAAACGTTGCGTAAAAGCCTTCAATGCAAATCGTTCAAATGGTATTTAGACAACGTATACCCGGAGTTGGAGAAAGGAGACGATACCGCCGCCAAAAGGAGAATGTCAGCATTAAATGATCCGGACAAGAATAAGTTCCAGCCATGGCATTCTAGGTAACGTATTAGGGCCATTGGAAAGGTTTTTAGGTCTTTTGGTATTGAAATAAATTTAAATAGAAAATTACTAGGAAACGGTGTACTTTATTGAGGAATAGTTTACATGATGATTTATAATAACACATCCCCCTTTTCCCTATCCTTCCTTTCCTATGTCGCTACAACCCTTTGTGTGTCTTGGCCTGATTTGCTATTCTTTTCCAACTACCTCTATTCCTAGTCTCTCTACTCCACGCTGTAATTTTTCTCATCTGCCTTAGATCCTCGTCCACGCAATTGATCCATCTTTTCCTAGGATTACCTCGGCCTTTTTTGCTACAGAATTCATTTAGTGGTCATTTTTGCTTTTCTATTGTTTGGCATACTCTTAAGTGACCCGCGCATCGGAGCCGTTGGAACTTACAATGCCTGACTATCGTTTAGTTATGAATAAGTGGCTCCAATTCGTGATTCATTCTGGTACGATAGCTTCCGTTACTTTCTTTAGCTGGACCGAAAATTTTGCGGAGGACTTTTCTTTTTTCCTCTCACTCTAGACTTAATCTGTTCAAAATTATTTACAGTACACTTATGGGAGATGTATGCGGATATGTTAATACTGAACGCTATCTACAAAATAATTTGTTTTTTGTTTTAGAAAGCGTAACTATACGGACTCATATCAAATTCGTCTGAAAGGTACAACGTTATGTATACAAAGTGCTAAAGACATTAAGACAAAGGGCAGTGGGCTGTTACTTGCTGGTTGCATTAGAACTCTTAATCAGGTAAGTAATCTTCTTTTTGAACTAGTTTTAATGATAAAAATTAAGGCTATTCAGATATTTTTTATTTACGCTTGTACAACCATCACCAACCCTTATATCGTCTACTGGTGGACATGGGCCACATTGCCTTGTGCATGAGGGATGTATGGCCTTAAATATCTGTATAAGAAACGAGTCTTATTACATGTTGCCTTACTACTAAACTCGCGGCAATGTATGATGGTGCTTTTAACGTTTACACGCCTATCAAGTTTCGTAAATACTGGTAATGACGCATAAACAAATTATCACCATACTTCATTGCTAATAGTGACGTTGATGCGGTTGTTTCTGCATAGAGTTTCGATACCTTTGAAATTAGTGCGATAATATATTTAAAAAATATACATTTTAATATATTATAAAGGATGTCTCAGAAATATTTTCGTTTTTGAACTGTAAAAATTAAAACTAAATACATATTTGTTATAATTTTAATGGTCGATAATTAAATTTTCATTTATGAACAATCATTTAAACAATCGCGTTTAAATGAGCAGCACCGTTCACTTCTACACACGCATTTAATCTGGAGCTAAAATTTTCAATCACTGTTTTCGTCTGTTATTCTTTGCTTTAACTGATCTAAATTTCATGGCAATGAGTTGCCCCATAAGAAATGGGAATGGCAACGGCAACAGATAGCCCCATAAGTAAAATCTTCAAGTGTTCGATCTGGACTCTTCGCTAGCCCGTTACTGTCTCCTCTGTGACTAATGCTAATGACTCTTCTAGGGAACAATTCATGCAGTGCTTCCAATGAGTCGTTTGTAACGTGCGATGTGGCTCCATCTTGCTGGATAAACTTATTCCTATTGTAGCTGCTCTGATTTTGCGTTGCATGGGTTAGAAACGTTTGAATCATGTAGCAATAGCGTTCTGAATTAACTGTTAAAGCTCGACCACGATTATCTTCAAAAAAGTATGGCCCCTATGATTCCTTGGCTTGATATGGCAGCCCAAACGACAACCTTGGGAGAATGTAATGGTTTCTGATGTAGGGCTAACGGGTTCTCCTGTACCCAATACAGTTTTGTTTGTTTACATGTCCATGTGGTGAAAATTTGATTCATCAGAGAACCATATGTAGTTAAAATTGATAAAGCGGTCTCTTAAGATTGAAAAATTTTAGCTTCAGATTAAATGAGTGTGTAGAAGTGAAAGGTGCTCACTTAAACGCGATCGTTTTTCATAAATGATAATTTAATTATCGCCCTTTAAAATTATAATAAACATGTATTAATTATGCAAACATTTAGTTTTAATTTTTACAGTTCAAAAACGTAAATATATCTGAGACATCCTTACTGAGTTATAAGTAACTCATTAGATATGATATACTATTTGACGTAGTTTTTTTTACTCATTCACATTACTTAATATTGATAAATATACTAGGTTATTTGTGATAAATTTGCTTTCTTACGTCTATGTATATTATAATGTATGGAATCTATGAATGATTATATTTTATTTTACTATATATTTGCAATCGCGAAGTTACTACATAGGTATAGCACCAAATATGCTTATATGTAAGGACAGCAGCATAATTATTATGTGACTCTTAGTTGTCGGTGCAAAGGGATTATACAGTCAGTCCTCTACCAGAATGGTCGCATTAATAAAGTGCCACTTGATTGTATTGGCTTCCTTGGTCTATATTTGATTTCCTTTGAACTCTCTCAAAGGACCAAATGACATACAATTTTTTGATTAATTAAAACTATAATAGTTAAAATTGTTATTGACATTAAAGAAATAACATTTAAGAGTACACAGCTCACATTTGACCGTTATTTTATTATCTATAAAATTTGAAACCGTTTCAAGCACTATTATCAACTGTCAAAGGCGTCATGGTAAATTGATTTACTGTAATATAAAAATATTTTCAGATGTGGTTCGAGACCGCTCTTCACGAGCTGGTGTTGGGCCGTACACTATGTTTGGATGCTTCAAACAACATGGCGCCATTGCTTGGAAAGTGTCATGAATTGGGAGGGGCGCAGAAGTGGAAACATAAGGGTTCGGTAAGTATATGTTTTTTGAGTAATAATTTAATGAAAACAATAAGAAATAATATAATATTCAGACCTGTATGTAAAGGTCAACCTATTGTTTAACTCACAGAGATAGACAACGCAATTTTGTGAAATTATCTGGAAATTAAGTCTGTTACTTTTAATAAAATTCATTGATGAAACGAAACATTTCTCTCGACTCGGTTCACCACTCTTGACGATTTTTTACAATTGACTATAACGCTCATGACATAGGTCGAAAAAGATTGAACGAGCAGCGCGAGAAGTTGGAGCTTAGCGCCAACTTCGGGCACGCAGCGACGGAAAGCTTGCATTATATCTGTAGTTTAACTGTTTTCAGGCAAGTAGTCCAATCTACAACACAGCGGCAGGAATGTGTTTGGGTGTGGAGAGAGCTTATCGTGGCGAACTGCTTCTAATGGTCATTTGTGACAACCAGCCGACCAACCAGTGGGACTTTGTAAGGTCGTAAATTCATTTCAACCAATCAGGGATGCGAATATTCTATTACAGTAGAACTTATCAAAACTATAACCAGTTTTTAGAGACTCGTTTAGGATTTATACGTGCGTAATATTAAGGAACGATAACATTTGATTTAAGGTTTTAATTGTGCTGTTTATGCATAGTTCATACGTTCCGAATGAGTTTTTGTATAATGAACTCGTATGACAGTCGAATTTCACTGCTTTACACCATCAATAGACATAATACATTTATACTTATACAGAGTTAAAGAAAAAGTACCCGCAACCCGTTAACACTGAATTCATATCATTGAAACTAACAACTTTTATTCTAGTTTTTCTGAACTTGACAAAAAGGTTTTTTAAATTTAGTCTGATTTTGTTACTACTCACTGCTGCTACTAGTGGTAAAGTCGCACATTACCTTCATAAACAGCTGCTAATCGAACCGCTACTATTAGATACCTACATGTATGTAAATCGATGCGCGTATGTAACGCGGCGCGTGTGAGTCAGTGGTGTGAATAAAAGTTCTCAATTTTAAAAGTCGTAGAACACTATCATATCTAAAAAAATTATGTTGAAAACTATAATACTTAAAAAATTAAAGGCACATCACACAAAGAACGGTTACTCTAATTTATTCAAGCACCGCAGAGTCCTGGGACGTATTAGTAAAATAAAATTATTAGTATCATTAAAAATAAGCATCTTTTAAAAATAACATTAGTTCGTTCGCGTTAAGAAAATAGTGAGTCACGGATGCACATGCAGGGTAAAGGTGTAGGTAGTCTCTGTCGAATTAAAATATGAAACAAAATTTTGATATTATTAAACATAATAATTATTTGGAAAACAATACTTACATATTAGTTAAGAGTCCTGAGAACTGTCGTTGGTGTTTATAATATAAGGATTTTGCTCTGCAAGTTCAATTACGTGGTCCAATTACCACATATTATATTTTTCTTTTATTACATGGTTACATCATTTCTTCCACATATTAGTGTTAATTACCCTTATTGCATCATAAAACAGAATACAATGCGCTTTGTAAGCAATCTCTAGACCTTGATTTGTTTAATACTAAGTTTACTGCTGCGAGAAATTTACTTTCAACTCGCTTTTTCGCTTCTCCACCTCACTAGCATTTTTTTCAAAAAACAACGCATATTTTTTGTATGATTATATTTTCCTTACTCTTGTCTGCAACCTTAGATAACCATCTGTGGAATCTTATTGGCTCTAATTGTCTGTCCATCTCAACTCTCTGTTTGCATATTGTGTTGTTGATGCTTGGTTTTCCATGTAAACATAAAATAAAAATAAAACAAGTTTACTTCGCGAGAAGCGCTCCTTCGAACTGATCACTGTAATGGACGCTTTCTAATTTACGGTAATCTTAAGGTTAAGGTAAGGTTAAGGGGCGGGGTCAGGACAAAGGACACCGATTACTCACTATTATCTAAACGCGGACCGACAGTAGACCTGGGCACTTGAGAGATTTAAGATTCCTGCCCACATACGAGAAACCCAAGTACAATAATGTACATGGAACGAGATCTTAGAAATACAGCCTACCTTCAATACTTAACAAACTGCTAACTGAATATCGGAACCTATACACCAGTAAAAGCAATATTAATAAAATTCCTGGTAGGTTATCTAACTTAATTAACGTAAATAATAAAAACGACACGCCATCTACATATAAATAAACATTGACGGTTTCCGTTGGTGACTACATAGTAATTTACAAAAATTGTAAATTTTCTTTTACCATAGAAATACATGAAGAAGAATAACAAAATTCAGTGTCATCATAGCACAGGTGAAGGTATTTTTTATTTAACTCTGTTAAAATAAAACAAAATGTAGTTTATTTTTATATAGAGTATGATTATGATCAATGGTCTGTCATTAAACATTCTCTGACCGTTGCTAATAACGAGTTCTCATTAAATATTTTCTATAGCTTTCGAATAAGGTTTCGAATAAATTGGCTTTTAGGAATAGCATGTAGAAACGTCTAGGCAAGTTCTATTGAAATAGTGTTTAAATAATATTAATCTGTACATTTAATCATTGGTAAGGAATATTTTGTAATTACTTGCCATGTTTACGAATAACTGGAATAACTAGTACAATAAAAAAATGTACAAATTATTTTTGAAAATTAGAATTATTCTTAGTGCACCGAAATGATGTAAACGCAAAAATGAATGATGACTGATTGATATTTCGTTCTATAAGTTATGACTGTTAGAGCAGTTAATAAGCATACATCATGCGGTTACTGCATGTTCTGTAAAGGTATAGGTATATATTTTTAAAGTTTAAGATTAAATTTGAAACCTTTATATCGACACTGATGAAACATACCTTACCATTGGTGTGGTTCAAACGAGCGCGCAAGCACTTGCGCTCTATGTTAGTGCTATTGAACTTTAATCTTAATCGTTTTAAACTCAAGCTTTTAACTACAAGGGTTTTAGACCATCAAACATTAAACATTTAGACTATAACGTTCACTAGCCTTTAACGCTAGTTTTAAAAGTTCATTAGCGCTCACTCAGTCTCCGAGCCTCGAGCGCTCAACGCTCGTCTTTACCACACTACTTACAGTTTTTAAACACGTCATCTATACGATTAACATCAAAATTGATTTAACTATTAGTTCTTGTTACTACAAATTATTTATTACTCAAAAAGACAGAATTCTCAATTAGGGGAAATCGTTAGAATCTATATGTTAGTTAAGATATTCATTTCACACAAACGCTGGACAATTAAATAAAATCTGATACTTTTTCTTTAAAAAATAAAGTAAGTATTTATTTTTGCTAAATATGCGTAGATAGGTACATAATTTACATACCTATATAAAAATGAAACTGGTGTTTGCGTAATACATTTTAGATTTTATAGTAAATTAGGAGTGATTATGGTTGTTTATAACGAAATTGGGTTCCTTTTTTATAAATATATTTAAGGTAGTTCTAAAATACAGAATCTCAGTATAAGCTTTGTTAATGTGTACCTATTAAAAGCTACAAAGCGCTTCGAACCAATCGGCCGTATGGATTTTGATTAATAGCTCTACTAAAATAGAAACGAAATAATTTTATACGTAGTAATTATTAGAAATTATATGAAAATTTGAAGCAAAATGGGGTATATAAAATATCGTATGTATGAGTAAATATTTTCAGGCGGTTAAGGACGGTGTGGATAAATTCACCGTTGATCAGTCCAACATAAAATTAGTGACAATGTATTTGTTATGATCGGCAGATAACTTTATAAGCTAAAGAAATCGGACTTTTATTTAAAAAACATGAATAAGATTTTAACAAATAAAAGATAAGATGAGCGGTTTATACGATAGTTCGCCCACGGTTTAACTGCTTCACATTTAAAGGTCTATGAAGTAAAATCTTTCATTTGAGGCATATCTCAAGTGTGCTGCTACATGTTTTTTTTTGGTCCATCGTCTTTTATTCTAATATTCGAGATTGCTTCGAAGCGCATCGGCAGTAACGCTTTGCTCAATATCTTTTAACCCTTAATTGGACTAAAGGAGCATATTTCCCACCTTTTATTTTGTGTGCTGTAACTAATCACAAGTAGCCTAGTTCCCACAATATGTCAAATATAAAATTATACTAATATAGTCTACGTTTTGGAGTTAAACGTCAAACGGAACTTTTAGTTTTATTTATTCTGTGGGCTATCAAAGTGTCAAGCTCATTTCGTTCATTGAATTTGTAACGGTTTTCATTGTTGGTTTTAATTAAAAAATCATTATGTCGCAGAAAAATACGGTAAGTTAATTTTAAGTTGTATTATCCATAATTTAAGAGTTGTTTTAATGACTTTGTGTGTTATTTTCGAGTTTGCAGTAATATATATGAGTAATTTTATAGTTTAAAGTATGTGGGAAATATATTACTTCAGACTGCAAGGAGATCATAATATTATCTAATGTGGGAAATAGTTTTCATTACATATTTTAATGTATTGTTACTAATGATTAATTTTGTTAATGCTTGCAGAAAAAGCTGTTTAACTTGTCAAAACAAGAAGACGTAGAGATGGCATTAGCAATGCTGTTTTCTTCAGATGATGATGAATCAGATGACAGTACTGAGCATCCGAAATTTGATGACGAATCTAAGACAAATACAATCTTAGACCAAATACAAAATCCAAGTGTTACTAATGAAAACTTACTTGATATATTGAGCTGTAAGTAATAATGAATGGTTACATTGTTTTTTCAAAAATGAAAGACAGTTACAAATTTTATATTGACAATATTTTGCAGGTGAAGAAATGACCCCTTGTGCTACAGACGAACCGATAGCTAGCAGTAGTAACACCCATATGCTACAGCCCTCTTTGGATGTACTTGGTCCTGAAGATAGAAACCTTCCATCTACTTCTAATGCAGGCAGACCAAATTTGACGCCTAGACCAAGTTATTTGGATATGCAAAATAAACAGCGGTTATGGACAACAATGATACAAGATTCAAATTTTCCTACATTTGATAAGTGCTTACAAGTAAAAAAGATTTATAGCAATAGAAGCACTCCAAAGGACTACTTTGCAGACTTGTTCCCGAGTTCCATAATAGACATGATAGTATCAAACACAAACATTTATGCACATGAAAAAAAGTCTCACGGGTGGAAAGACATCACACAAGAGGAATTAAAAGCTTACTTGGGTTTAATGATACTGATGTCCATAAATCCCATTACTGATAGCCAGCTTTATTGGTCCACTGACATATTTTACAAAAATCCTGTCATAAGCGAAGTTATGACTCTAAAAAGGTTTAAAAAAATCACTGAAAACCTACATATATCTGATGTAAGGATGGAATTACCAAAATCATCGCCAAATTATGACAAATTATGTAAAATAAAACCACTTGTCCAAATATTGAATGAGACCTTTGGTCAAATCTGTACAGCATCACAAACCCAATCTATAGATGAGTCGATGATAAAATTCAAAGGCAAGAGTTCTATGAAGCAATATATGCCTAAAAAACCAATAAAGAGAGGATATAAATGCTGGGCTAGATGCGACTCGAAAACTGGTTTTTTATATCAATTTCAGTTTTATACTGGTAAAATTGGTCCCTCAGCAGAAGAAAATTTGGGATATAGAGTGGTGCTGGATTTATCAGAAGATGTCCCAGAAAATACTCTGTTAGTATTTGATAATTTTTTTACAAGTTTAGGGTTGATGACAGCTCTTTATGAGAAAAAAATATTTGCAGTTGGCACTCTCCGTTTCAACAGAAAAGGTTTGCCAGATATAATTACCAAAAAATCAAAGGACACTGCATTAATTACTGGTGAATTTATTTATCAATATTATAAGCCTCTCTCTGTCTTGAAATGGAAAGACACAAAGGACGTACTAATTTGTACTACTGCATTCAAACCAACTGAAGTCACAGTAATAAAAAGGACTCAAAGGGACGGCACAAAAAAAGAGATATTTTGTCCATTAGCTATAAAAAAATATACAGAGTACATGGGAGGAGTTGATCTCTTTGATCATTTTAGATCTTCATATCCCATAGGAAAGAAGTCTAGGAAAAATTGGCACAGGCTGTTCTGGTTTCTATTTGAAGCTGCAGTTATAAACTCATACATAATATATATGACTAGCCACTCCAGCCGTAGGAACACCCATCGCGAGTTTCGTTTACGTTTAGGGCGTGGGCTTGTTGATAATTATTGCAGCAGGGAAAGACGTGCACCCATTTTCAAAACAAAAAAGGGAGGTCTGTATGGAGTACCAGATGAAACTCGCCTATCAAATGTTGGAATTCATATGCCAAAATCTGGTAAATATAGGAGATGTAGGCTTTGTAGCACACGTGCAAAAGAGCAGCGCTCCAAATATTTTTGCTCAACGTGTCTAGTTCCTCTATGCGCTGCTCCATGTTTTGAAAATTATCATTTGCACTAGACTTTCCAAATAAATGAAAATTATTTCCCACACATTGGGAAATTAAAAATGCCCATCTGATCTGAAGGTGGATATTTCCCACATGTTTTTTTTTATATTTAATAAATATATATTTGAAAACTAAATACTGCGTTTTTATCTAATACTCTTTTAAGAATTTTCAGTAATCTTTATAAAACTCTAAACAACTCTAATAACCCAGGCCCAATTAAGGGTTAAGAGAGTATTTTAAAAGCAATCGAAAAAATACAATGAATGCAGTGAGTACTAACCATTGGCGTTACTTTCTACGGTTCATCCGAGACCGTTTTGATGCCTACCCTAGACTTTAAAGTTAGTAATAATACAGCTTAACAAAATATACGTATACTCGTATATCTTCGTAATATATATGTATATTCTTAATATGTATATCTTCGTACGAGCAGATACTAAGTAATAGCAAAATAATTCGGTTTATGAGCATATTTAAAAAAATAAGTAACCATCTTTTTATATAAATAATAATATAAAAAATAATATGGAGTATGAGTAAGTTCCATCACCCGCTGAGCTGGTGATAATTGAATAATCTGTATTTAAAACTCAAGGACGTTTTAAACTGAACAATCAAGGATTCTGAGTATTAAGTATTTGGAGCTGTGATAC
Organism: Sesia apiformis; assembly: GCA_914767545.1. Lineage (NCBI taxonomy): Eukaryota > Metazoa > Arthropoda > Insecta > Lepidoptera > Sesiidae > Sesia > Sesia apiformis. Next base: position 10,643,994 of record OU611947.1, on the reverse strand, counting down.
TACTCGGGTTTGAATTGACGCTTTCACGACTATTAGTTAAGATTAGAAAGCCCTGCTAGGCTGTCATCGCGCACCACGTGACCGACAGCACCAGAGTCTAGGGGTTAGATCCAACCTAGGAAATATTCCTACTTACGCCAATGGTATTAGCTATTTTCAATTAATAAATTATAAATATTGAAAGTTTTATCGATAAAGAAAATTAATTTGATGTCGTGTCGTCCCGACCCCAAAACGCAACGCAAGACGAGTGCGGACATTGATGTGTCTTTTCTAAATGTACTGAAACGCCCCTCTCGTCTATACATTAGGGATCTAAAGCGCAATGATAAATCATCTACGGCCGCACGCGCTTATGCATAGGGCTCTAGTGAAACCGTCCTTATTAATTTTAAATTTTTCTCATTTTAGTCTAGTGGTGTACTCTCTCGCAGAACCATCGTGATCGATCGCGATCAGATATGACAGATTGTAATGTACATCAAACGTACATAATGTACAGACGGAAGTAACTACGTACACCAGTTAATGAGAAAATGAACATTGATTGTTGCGCTACGAGGGGGAGTATACACCCTCACAGCGCTACTTAGTATTTATATTTGCTACTATTTTCTTTTGTAAATCAATGAAGAATGCTGTTTACTACGTATACAATGAAAAAATAATGATACGAGAAAGAATTTTTCTTTATTTCACTTAATAAATTAATGTGTTGGAAACGCCTGTAGATTGTAGGTTAGCACAATGTTTTGATTTTGCAGCTCGATCATGTTGGCGCTGCGAGGGAGTATAACACTTAGTTTCTAGTTTTTTGCAACTTTACTATATAATTATCTAATTATATTGTAAGTTATTGCATAAGTCATTAATCATTATATTAATGATCATGAATTTGAGGTTACTGTATTAGCAAAACTTCTTTGTACATCCGTTCGGTGTAATTCCTTTGTGTTCGAGATAACTCAAAACAAGAATCGATTAAGTTCAAATTTTAAAGATGACATTCAAGTTTAAACTGAATGTTACAACTAGCTATTGGAAATCACACATTAATTATGAATTTTGAATAGGAGTTTCTATGGAAAATTGTAGTATTATAAGGAAAGTACAATAAGAATAAAAATTGGAGATATATTTGCTAATTATTACAAAAACGTATTTATTTTTTATACAAGGTAATGTTATAATTTATATACAGCATTGAATATATATATATATATATATATATATATATATATATATATATATATATATATATATATACCTGAATTCATTTGTACTGCTTGAACTGTTTTCCATTCCTTATATTAGGTACATCAAATTCTCTATACGAGTATATTCTGTTTATTTGATTTAACGAATCATGTTTTGGGCTAAAGAGGAATTGTAATCTTTTAAAAATGGCTACGGATAAACTTTATGTTTGTTAAAAATTATGCACCAAGGGAATGTCCATATTTATAGTAATATAAAATATGTTGAAGCCGAAAAGAACAAAATGATATTGTTATATGTGGGTGTCGTGTCGTAAAAGGCGAGTTTTGGATAACAAAGCAGCTACTTAGTACAAGCGCTAAAGCAAGCAGCTACAGCACCTCTAAAAGAGTGGTCTCGCCAACCCTCTTGCCCAGCGTGGCGTTTCAAGGCCTTACATCCCCCATGCACGTGACAATGTGCATGAGGAGGCCCATGTCCAGCAGTGGATACTGAAAGGGTAGTGGTGGATACTGGTGCAACCAATGCAATGCAACCACCAAGGTTTTTGTCTTCACCGTGCATCCAAGTTATGTTCTTGTATGCCTTTAACAGGAAATCGTTTTTAAGGAACTATTTTTGACAGCCACTTTTATTGAATTTTAGATTTTTTTATATGATGTTAATAAATTAATTTTTTAATTTTATTTTAACTATTTTTTTATTTTAACCTTATATACAGTGTCCTTATATCCTCATATAACCTTATAACCAGCGACATATTTCAAAGTTAGATTTTTGCTGTTCACCCATATGTGAAGATTCTCATAAAGAGATGGAGCAATTCGAATTAATTTTAGTGCTGTCATTGAATTCCTCAGGATTAGGCACATTGACTGTTTATAATGATTTGTGCATTAAAATAATGTAATCTAAATCTAACCCAATTTTATTTTTATTTTCGACTGTTTGCTCTGTCCTTTTGAGAGCCTGTCCTTACACGAACAAACCAGTTTTGCGACATGTCAAAAATTTCATGCCAAAAGCAACAAATCCACACATAATATGTATAATATATAATTATTTATAGCTAGGTACTAATTATAAAATATTTATTATATTAATTTGAACCTTTGTTATAAAAAAAATATAAACTTAAATCGCTACTTATTGTATTAAAAGTGTACTTAATATTTGTTTACTAATGTGTTTAATTTGTGAAGTAAACATATATAGGTGCTCCTTTATTGAAAAATAAATAATTACATACATATAATATGTACTTATATTTATAAAAAAATATCAAAAATTTTAATCCTAATGTAATCCAACAATTTTTTTATGTTAAGAAGGCGCGAGACGAGCTGACAGTCCACCTGATGGTAAGTAAGTGGAAACTGTTGGACGTGAACATGCCCGATACATGCCAACATCAGTCCAGAATGACAAACTTTGGCACACCCCCGGATGCGCTGCCTACCTTTGGAGATTGGGAGGAAGGGTTGGGAAAATGGCTTGCGATAGGATGGGATGGGAATGGGCTCTGGTATAGTCTCGCTCACTACCGAAACACGTACCTACATTGGGGAAGTTGGCTAAACTGGAAAATTTCAAGGTAGTCTTCTATGAGAGAGAACATGGAGGGTCGAGTGCGCCCAACGGCTGTGGGATTGCACCGTGCACACTACCCCTCCAAGGCTCTTCTTTTGTGGAACTATGTAGTCGACGATCTATTTATTACCATTATTACCGACTGTTATAACGTTCGCGCGTCCCCCAAAGAGAGATAAGATGCGTATATCGCTTTTTTAAGGGCCTAAACAATATGAATTAGCGTACCTATAGTTGTATACTTTATTGCATAGACATGGATGACGCATTCGGATGTTTCCGGATTAGCCGATGGCCAATGTTTTCGTAATGTATGTATGTACACATTATGTCCGCTCGAGGTGACCAATTTGGAGACGCCTTTTTAATCGACCACCGTGAAAGTTAAAAGTCGTAAAAATCCTGTTTAATAACATCTACTGTAGCGACGAATTGGTTTTTTTTTGTAATAAACGCGGATTTAATCACCAAAAAGCGTCTACTGCGTGACGTCGAGTACTTCACTTAAAGGTCCTAAGTTCAACTAAACGAGATTAACTCTTATCGTTTTAAACATTATTGGGTAAGTTATATAAAAATGGATACTGATTTTAGCAATATAAAAAAAGTTCGAATAGACAAATTTTAACCATTTCGGAGAATTTGCAAACGTCACACTACTGTCTTTAATTTGTAACAAAATGTTTCCACGTCACGTAACAAAACGTCGTTTGTGGAAGATTGAGGTACAACCTACTTCGGTAGCTCAAAGGACAGATAGAGGGATTAAGGCGGAAGGAATTAGTGTGGTCGTCCAAGCAATATAGAAAACAATATAACTTTTTAAACGTTTTGTACACATTTCATATTCTAAATCCGGTATGAACGCGTATAATAAAGGTATGCAATCCCCTTTTATTCCTACTTCATGTCCCCTTTTACCTTCAGTCGACTCGTGACCACTGACGTGGTGAGTGACCACGGTTGCTTTAGCCCGTTCCGAGTAGAGTAAGTGCGGCATATATGGACCACCATAAGGATTTTCTCAAATAAAACTCCGAATTTTAAAATGTAATCAGCCTTATTTATTTTAAACAGTTCTATAATTATTTGGTATCGAAACTTTATTAATAAAATTCTTAAAAAAACATCAACATCTTAGAAAATCAACATTTTCTAAAATATGTAATTTTTATGAACTCACAAAAAGTGAACATAGTATGGACCACATGGTTTCAAATATGGACCATGGTCAATTTGGTTCAAAATAATAGAAAAATTTTTAGTCGTATTATGCGTAAAATTAAATCAGTCAATTATTAGTGCTTAGATTAATCATTGGTACATAATTCGCATACAAAGGCAGCCATTCCTTCTATGCCAGCACACTCTTCATGAGCCCATTGCCTACAAGGTGCACATTGGATCCATTTCTCTCCATGAATATCTTCAGAGAAAAGCCCATTACGATACAAGCATTTACCATTTTCATTTTGAGAACGATCAGGACTTTCATCTGTGCTATCATTAACTGAATAATCACTCTCACTAGAACTTTCAGGAGATTCTCTATTTCTTGAGATCTTTCTTTTCTTCTGGGCTATTTTCTTTGGCGTTTTCTTTGATTTATTTTTTATGTTCAACGGTCTCTTCTTCTTCAATTTATCCATTTCTTCTTTCCTTTTCATCGATGTTTCTAAATCTTGCTTATAAGGTGAAGATGTCAAAATCATAGATTTGGTGGCCTTTCTTCCTCTATTGTTGACGGTTTTCTTCAAACGTGGTATGGGCTGCAACACCTTTGGCGACAAATATGTAGTTGATGTGGAGGGACCAGCTAATGAATTCTCCATAGTGATAGTCGGCTCTTTGGTTTGTAGGTTTGCATGGTGATTTCTGTCAGCTCTCGGAATAGAAAGAGGTTCATTCACAGATTGATGTTCCGGAGCTTCAACAGCTCCTGTCTTAGGTAAGCAGTTATCGTGATTATCATTGACCGGTATCATTATATCGCGCAGTGGGTCATTAGAAGATTCTTCTACTGCTAGAAGGTCTTCGTCAATAAAGTCATGATCTTGAAAGACATTTCTGTTAACGGGATATATCCCAGTTGCACGAAAACCGTTAATGGCCAGTTCTGCGCGCTGAGCTCTTATGTAGGCTAGACCAAATAATTCCGCTATGTCATAATGTGTTACTGCTTGAGTTTGCATTCGTACCCGTTTGCGAGTTTCTTCAGTCAAGTATTTTTTCAATGGACCCATAAATGTTTTATCAAGGGGCTGTATTTTGTGACTTGAGTGTGGAGGCAGTGACAGCAAGCGAACGTGGTTTTCTCTAGCTAAATCTACTACCTTGATATTTCGGGTGTGGCTAGCATGTCCATCCAAAATCAGGAGAACCGGCGATGCAGCAGTTGGTTTCACGTGCTGTAAAAAGTGCTCGAACCATTGAGTAAATAGTTCAAGTTGTATCCAACCTGATGGATGACAAGCATGAATGGCACCAGGTGGAGCGCCTTTCATCAGTAATGGATTGTCCCGTTTTCTCGGGAATATCATCATTGGAGGGACAAATGTACCACTTGCACTCATACATATCACACAAGTGATTGTTGATCCACGCTCTGCGGACGTTACAGTTCCTATTTGTTTTTTGCCCTTAAGTGCCAGTATCTCCGGCATTTTTGATGGCACGACTGAAATTCCAGTTTCATCCACATTATAAACATTGGTGGCAGAATACTTGAATTCATTCATAGAACTCTCCAACAAGTCATAAAATGCGTTTACATTTATTCTGTTAAAACCTTTCATTCTTGCGATTGATGTGCCCGTTGGACGGCGAAATGATAGGTTAGGATGGCGCTTGAGGAATAACCTCAACCATGTTCTCCCCGCAGATTCATTTTCTTGTGAAAACGAGTGCATTATGTTATTTCTTTCCGCTAGCTGGTAAGCCAAAGATCTTATGTCCCTGCGTGCTAGACCAAATCCAGATTTTTTCATTTCAAGAATATAATCAGCTAATTCATCTTCCAATTCACTTGGTAACGTCGATTTTCTCCCAAGTTTATGATTAGTAATGTCACTAAGTGATTGGTGTTTTATTTTTGATAAACGTATAAGCGTAGTTTTGGGTACACCGTATGTTTTGGATGCTTTCAAAGAGCCCATTTTCATTTCACGTACAGCTTTAATTGCACCTGCCATTGCATTTTTGTCCCACGCCTGTCTGGTCTTCTCTTTTGTTGTAGATGCCATCCTGAAACATAAAAACATAAATGATTGTTTGTAATATGGACCACTAGTCCATATTTAAAACATGCCGGTGGTCCATATTGCAATACTCATATATTTCGAGGTTAATATTTTTATTCAAAAAAATATAATAACTATAGGATGTTAAAACTTAATATCAATAATTGTAAAATAATTCACCTTTCTCTTGGTTTAATCCACTTTCACATCGAGTAATATTTGTTGAAGTGATGAGCTTACTTATTTATCTAAAAAATGACATCGCGAGTAGACGAAAACGAAAAATGGGTTCGTGTGAATACGTGCGTGCGGGTTGCCTCACAGCAAGCGACTGGCGGGCTGTTGGAGGGGTGGGGCATAGTATGCGCTGACCTTCGAGTCGATACAACGAACGTTCTTTGAGAAACGTCGGCGGTCCATATTATAAGACCGGTCCATATATGGCGCACTTACCCTACGTATAAAAGGTAAACTTTATTATACTTTATAGGTATAGGTAAATTTATAAATCTTTATTATACGCGATCAGACTATTTCGAATATTAAAAAAAAACTAGAAAGTACCTACGTAAGGGCAAAAAGACGCCACAATATATTCTTAAATAATAAAAACAACGAGCTTTCGGCAAAGGGCTTTCGGCATTACCTTTAAAGGATTCCTTGATTAGAACACTTATTTTATAGTAGGTAAGCGTATTTATGCACGTCGATTTTTAACTTGAATAAATACTTGAACCCTACTATTTTTTCTACATATCTACTAAGTATATTCATCAATTTTTGGCGGGAACTCGAACAGTAAAGTTGAGTTTTAGTTTGTTATAAAAATTGTTTAATAGTGATAGTTTATTGAACTTTATAGTGTTTTTTGTGCGTAATGTTTGTGATAATCAAATAATAGCGTAGGGCTGGATTTGTTGTGTGCTTTCAAGAAGTCTTCTTTTGTCCTCAGTACTGACGTACTTCGACGAGACTGGACTTTGACATGATACATTTTAAATTTTGAAACTGTTTATCACGACGAAAAATAGCAAAATGTGCTAATTGCACCATTGTCAAATATGAAAAGAGAAAAGAAAGAAGAAGTTTATTCATCATTAATATGAGCTCAGAAACGTAACGGCTGTAGATTACCATATCAGGTTTTTTTTTCTTCATGGACGAAGGTGGCAGACGAGCATACAGTCCACCTGATGGTAAGTGGATACTGTAGCCCATAGACATTCGTGATACATGCCAACATTAGTCCAAAATGACAAACGTTGGCACGCCCCCGGATGCGCTGCCTACCTTTGGATATAGGACTGGATTTGGAGAAAGGGTTGGGGAAATGGGGAAGGATAGGATGGGAATGGGCTCTGACACACCTCACTCACTACCGAAACACGTAGGTACATTAGGGAAATAAGATTAAGTGGGAAATGCAGTACATTTCAAGGTAGTCTTCAAGGTATCATTTCAAGGTAGGTAGGATCAAGTTGATATGTAAACACCTTCAATATTACAACGATATATAGTACCTACGCATTTTTGTTCACTTTATTATTTGCAGTAGCTTTGTAGGAGACATCCATACCTACTGTGTACGATATTTCAGTTGTTTGAAAATATGAAAAGCCCTTCGAAAATCCGTGCTCAAATACCTAATCTAGTGACGAGTTACAACAAAGTCGATAGCATAAAAACCTTCTTCATAAAAAGATACATATATGGGCCAACTTTCATCCAATATCCTCTTTTATATATATATATATATATATATATATATATAAGACATATATATTATATGTAGATATCAAAATATCCGATATTTGATATTGTTTAGCATGTATATAGAAAAGACGCGAATTTTCTTCTGTAAGTGGTTTTAATGCGTCAAAATTGTTAAATTAAATTTTGAGTCTCATGAATAGCCTTATTTATTATAAAACAAAACAAACAATAAGAGTAAATTAGAGTCTGAGATTAATAATCAGTCTACTTAATGAACATTCAACTAAATTATAATTATAATCTTTAGTGTTGGATCATTGACAGTGGCAGTGATCATATTTTTTATTTATGTCACTATAATAATTTGAAAGCGTGGAATCTGCCAAAATTCTAGTTCTGACGATAAATATCTATTGATATAATACGAGTATATCGTGATATGTATTCGCTGTGATATATATTAGCACCACAGCCTGCTTCCCGCAGGTGTCGAAAAGGTGAGTACGGGATAATAAAGCCACTGCCACAAGTACTGAAGAACTACACCACCTCTAAAAGAATGGACAACCCGCTCGGCCAGCAGCGTGGCATTTTTGTGGTCATACATCTCTCATCATACATGTGCATGAGGAGGCCCATCGTCCAGCAGCGAACGATAACGGGGCTGCGTACAACAATTTTACTTTTAAGTAGGATGTGTTCTGTTTCAGAAAACCTTATATAAATTTAATGAAAGACCATTAATTGATATGTTAATCAACATTTATTTTAACATTTAAAATTACATAAAAAGAAGGCATTTTGCCTTAAAAAGTCTTTGATTATATTACGTAACTACAGAATGGATTTCATTTATAGAGTGTAGCTGTAAAAGAGACAGTAGGTATATCAAGTAGAAATATGCTGTCTACTTAATGTAACTTAAATAACCTGCTAATTTAAATAAAAAATACATAAGACTAACTTATGCGTAGTAAATTTCACTGCTAATGGTTATCTAATGTTATTTAAGTAAAAATAAACTATGTCTTGACATAAATACATTTCTTCTTTATTTTAGTAGGTATAATAAGTAATTATAGTAACGTATTATTAAAGGATGACTCTATTACACAAAGGGTAACTTCTTTAAACCTTCATGAAAAGTTGTTCTTTATTAACTTTATGCGAACGACTCATTTTACTCAATCGTATAATCTCATTAAATAATCGTAAAATGGAATTGAATCATTTAATTTGCTCACATATATTTCAAGTAGGTACATATCTCTAACTTAGAGATTATTTGTTTATAATATAATTTATCCCCTTTGGCTTTTTATATTTGAATATATTTACCATTATCTTCAGTAATAAAAGTAGACAGCATATTAAAACTTCAGGTGTAAAGATAACATTTGTAACTAATTGAAGTCGATATGTTGGAAATAATGATATCTAATATCTTTCCCTCATTCCATTAGGCTTTTATAAATGAAATCATATAAAACAAGCCTCGGGGGCTTCAAGTTAAAGTTACGTTTTAAGCATATATTATATATGCTAAATATTCACACGTGTTTATCAGTTCATATTACTTACGTTATACATTGAATGAGAATTTTAAAAACAATAAAATTTAACTTAAACTAGAATCACAGTTTACAAAATTTTGGAGTTAAGATTGTCCTCCTTTATTAAATAAATAGGAAACAGAAATTAACAAAAGTTAAGTATTCATAAAAATATAGGTACTGTGAACAAACAGATATCTGAATCCTCTTTGTTCACAGCATAGCTTGGCTTTTGCAAGCTGTTAAGCGAGATATTGTCATCGATACCAACTTATTACTTTACACTGACTGCTTGTGTGTTCAATGGTCTTCATATACATTACCAGCTTTGGTATTAGCCACGAGACGATTTACCTCAAAAAGCAGTCAATGTACACACGTGCGTATGAATCTTTTGGTCCCAACACTTATAAAAGGAGTAATTTTGCAGGCTTTAGGAAGAATACAATATTAATGCGTTTACAGGTCAAAGAAATTTAAATTGAATACCTAGCTAACCCTTGTGAATTTTGTTATTATTTTCCAATGCCCACTAAAAAGACTCCTTTACTTTTTTAATACATGCCAACCGTTTAAATTATAAGATAGATACAGTAGATAATGTAAATGATATACAGATTTTAGGTGAAAATATGTAGTTTCCATTTGTATGAATAATAAGATTCTATGATATAACGTTAAGTACCTAAGTAAACAAGGATCTTGATTACTTCACAATACTGAAATGCCATCATTATCTGCAATCTATGAACAAACAAAATTATCACAAAGAGTGAGTAAGTAAGAATAATGATGTCGATGGTAAGATGGTTACACTCTAAATATAATATTTTGAGTCGCTCGTTGATCACACTTTAAGCATTTATTATTTCATAACACGTTTAAATAATGATGCAAATGAATTATTTTAATAATCTTTTAATACAGTGTTTAGGCAAAATGCTCACACTTTCTTTCAGAGTTAATTATAAATATATTTAATTGAAGCAACACCGAACATGAACCGTAATGATATTTATCGTAACGTTCAAAGCATTTCCGAGCTTTCTGTCTGCATTGATATTGTTGCGAGGACGTTACGATTTAGTTGATTATAGAAGAATCAAATTCAATTTGACATGACAAATCTCGTTTGAGAACGCATTATATTTACTGCTCGAAATATTAAAACGTACGTTTACAACAATTTGAAAACATTCGTTGTCCACAACCCACAATTGAAATTGTAATAATACTCCATATATGTTTTAAAATACAAGTAGGTATTACTAATATACTTATACTCTATAAAATGAAATAAATTCTGCTTTCTGCAGGGACCGATGTAATCTATCCTTAGCTAGCCTGTTTCCTTTTAAATATTTATAATACAATGACATGTTAAATGTAAAAACATTGAGGGGCCTCAGAGCTTAGCGGTTGCGGAGATGCGTATGTCACCTACTATGAGTGCATCCAGCACATATCTACATTGCGATGTTTTATATCCCTATCACATCTTATCACAACTCTTAACAAATATTCACACAGTACACATAACATAACATTTACACCCAATTATGTGGAATAATTTACGTTCTATTATATGCTAATAGTAGGTACTTAATCGACAAAGAAGTGGAAGAAGTTACACTGAAGTAGCTGAAAAAGTAAAGAAAGATAACAGATTACACAGAAGTAGCTGAACAAGTAAAGAAAGATAACAGATTACAGTGAAGTAGCTGAATAAGTAAGGCAAGTGATGAAATGTAGAGATACAGCTTTTGACATATTTATTTATACATAGCTATACGGTTTTCAAAAATAGTAAATATATTGATTAGTATTGAAAGTTAGCGAAAATATTTTACAATACAAAGTTACTTATTGATTATTTATTCATAATTATACAAATACCTTAGGTATAATGGTATATATTTCTAAATCATACTTTTTGATAAAGGTGTAAAGAATGTTTAATTGTTTTTAAACATTCCATTAGAGGAATGATAAAACACGTATGCGACCAATGTTTAACTATCCATGTTATGGCACAGGGAAATTAATTTATGTAGTTTCCTGTACCTAAATATATATAATTTCTAACGTGAGGGGTAATGAAGTGATCAACGAATCAACCCCATGCCTCGTGATACCACGAATCGCCATTTGTCTAATGGTGTAGTTTTAAAATGTTACGTATTTTAATCAACTTTTTATATGGACATAATATATTCTATTTATTGGTTAAAATATAACAAAGAGATGATCATGAATGAATAATGAATCTATAGAAGAATAGAATCTGTACAAAGTATTATTTATAGATACCAGTTGGAAAAACCAATCAGGAGAAATAAAAATAAGGAAAAATAGGTATTTGTTCGAAACAAAATGATGATGGTGAAAGTTGATAAAATAAAAATTAAAAGTAAATTAAAATTACCCGTACTTGTATAAGTACGTACATAAACGATACAGTATTAATTTATGCTCTATAATGCCATCTGTGACAGCTTACTAGACGCAAACTCAAAACTAATGTCTGAAAAAACAAAAATTATTTTGTGGTGCCAAATATTCAGTCACCTTTCAAATGGCATAGTGATGCAGAAATATGTTTAATGTCATATTAATTAAATACACCTACTTATAATAATAACATGCACTTACCTACCTATCTATTAGTTGAAAAGAGAAAAAAAGAAAACAAATACAAGAAATGGTCTTGAATAAAATAAGGATAATTAATTAATTAAACATGTAAAATGGGTACTTTAAAGTTGATAGAATAGTTGTAGGTAAAAGTAAATAAGGTAAAATTGACTTGTAAGCATACATAAAAATAATTATAATCCTAATATCATGTGTAGTGGGAGATTAAAGCCACATTTGAACTAATGTCAAAATAGATGGATAGATGTGGCGATATACCCTATTTAGATACCAATGATCATTTCAAAAAGCGTAGTTGAGATGCGGTTTGAAATAAATATTTTATAACATTACTAAAGTATATACAGTCTGACCTCCAATTAGGTGCTAACCTTTGATTAGCTGTGAAAAATTTATATACAGTCTGATCTCCTATTCGCTGCAAACCTTTGATTAGCTGTGAAAAATTTATATACAGTCTGATCTCCTATTCGCTGCAAACCTTTGATTAGCTGTGAAAAATTTATATACAGTCTGACCTCCAATTCGCTGCAAACCTTTGATTAGCTGTGAAAATTTTTATAACTTACAAAATTTTCATATAATATTTCCAAAACATGCGAAAGTATGGTGCACCTATAGTCAATCATAATACAAAAAGGACTATCCAGCTGCGTCGAGGCGTGAGACAGGAAGATATAATATCTTTGAAACTGTTCATAAACGCGCTGGAAGATTCATTTAGGATGCTGGACTGGAGAGGACGTGGAATCAATGTAAACGGTGAGTATGTCTCGTATCTTGGTTTCGACGATGACATAAACATCATGGCGGAATTTCTAGATTTGACCTGGATGCTGAACGGCCTTAATGCAACATGGCGACGTGTCGGGTTCGGAATAAACATAGATAGATAAGTCAAAAATCATGTTCAATGAACATGTTCTTCCGGGACCGGTGAACGTTAAAGGTGTGGCACTCGAAGTTGTTGACCATTATATCTATCTTGGGCAGACCATCCAATTATGGTAGTCAAATCCAACTTCAGCAAAGAGGTCGATAGACGCAATCATCTCGGTTGGCCAGCATTTGGGAAAATGCGTCGGCTCTTCTCATCGCCTATATCACAATGCTTGAAGACGAAAGTTTTCAATTAGTGCGTCCTACCGGTTATGACCTATGGTGCTGAAACGTGGCCTCTAACGGTAGGCCTGACCCATAAGTTCAAGGTCACTCAGCGAGCTATGGAGAGGGCTATGCTCGGAGTTTCTTTGCGGGATACGATCCGAAACGAAAGAATTAAAGTCACTGACACAGTAGTTGACTTTAGCTATGATAGCTCACAGAATCAGCATGCTAAAGTGGCAGTGGGCAGGTCATATTTGTCGCAGGAGCGATAAAACTGATGGGGTAGACGAGTCCTCGAGTGGAGGCCACGCACCGGGGGGCGCACTGTGGGACGACCCCCGACCACGTGGACCGACGACTCGAGGAGGTTCGCTGGTGGTGGTTGGATGAGAAGAGCCGAGTATCGTAAGTGGTACGTAGGTTTGGAAGATGCCTATATCCAGCAGTAGAAGAGAGACACTCGTAGGCTTATGGTATGGTAATACAAAAAGAGACGCAGCATTTAATTAGATTGTTTGAAAGCAATTTTAGAACGGTTTTGTAGCTCAGTCTAAGTTTTAAATAGCCGCCAATATTTCAAAAATACGAAATATATCGAAATATAATTTGTTAAGTGTAATTTCCGCAGCGATGACTACATCAGAGGTTGGCAGTCAATTCAAGGAACACACACACACATACACATAATTTCGGGCGGCATAAATAATCAAGAGTTCTCAAAATGATTACCTACATAAATATTTATACATTTACTTTTTATATCATTTTGAGTAATTAAGTAACGACTGGATTTAAAGATTATTGATACCACCCTCCACTTTACAGTGATCTATGCATGAAAAGCGAATTATATATATATATATATATGTATATATTTAATAATGTGTTACACAAGTAGACCGTCCGCCTAAAGGTAAGCGGTTGGTATGATATGTGAACATTTTTTATAGAAGACTTGGTGAAAGACAGGCGGGCAGCCCATAACATGGGAAGCGGCCTCCGCTGCCCAAGGACACCTGCAATACAAGGGGCGACGCGAGTGCGCACGATCTTGCAGAATCTTATTCTCAACTTTCTTGAGCCCCATGGCCTTGTTGTATAACCTCAGTAGGCAGTTCATTTCACAACTTTCGGGTTCGCAATATAAAGTGTCGTTACAACCATACAGTACGCAGTCGCTCTCTGTCAAGGAAGTGAGGTCCTTCGATGACGAGAAGCGCGATAATAAAAACCCGAAGTTGGCAGCAGATTGTAGAGCTCTTCAGAACATACAGGCGGTAGAAAACATGCTATACCTGCTCGAAAGCTAGGTGATTCTAAACTGCCTGTGAGAGTCAGATAGTTTAAACTAGGAAGTGGAAAAAGGATTGGTAATGTTGTGTAGTTGTCAAAATCATACTCATCCGGAGATACTCTCAAATAAATTATCTAAAAATTGCAAAACAAATATAATAAAACCTTAAAAAAAATAAAACTAAAGCATTTACTACACTGGAAAAAAATATATCATTTCGTTATTAATTTAAAAAAAAAAAAACTCGAACGCCATAGAAAGCCCCAAAACTAGGATAAAATCGGGGAAACTTAAAAGGATAGCAACCCCAATGATGGGGAATAGTTTCATTATCTAACCACATACCACTCGATCTCTTTTTTTACAGTCAACTGAACGATGAGAACGGGTCTGAACAGTACGGCACTGGATACGATAGAACGGAAAGGACTTTAGTGCCTCTTCCTCAGTCTCGAAACACGTTGATATTGAACATTTGACGACAATCTTCTAGGAGAGTGTGTTAAATCGGCCAGACCAGGGAACAAAGAAAGAGTTTCTTTGTTCCGTGGACCAGACGGACAGTCGACTGGCCGCCGCCCGACTGACTGACTCACAGACGACTGGGGGAAACTGGGAATAATAAGGCGAAAGCCTCGTATTATTACCACGTTATTTTATGAGTATTCCTCACCTAATATATTACAGTATATAAATAATAATTGTTATATTAGAAAATAACTCATATTTCGAAATCCTTTGGGATTGAAGTATTGTATGAAATTTCAGAAAATACGTGATCACATTTTAATATAGTATTCGACTTCGCTTTTCATGTAAAGAAAAGTTGCCCTGTATTTAAATAGATTTTCTTAAACTAGATATTATCAATGCCATCGCGCAGTTGGCGGCACATTCTTATCATCGGCTTCACAATATACATTTATGCTAGTCCATAGATTTACATCTAAAATTAATATTCGCAAAGAATTTACGAATTGACACAAAATACTTCGGGATCGAACGTCAAATTTTACAATAACAATGGGAATTTTAAAATGGATCTTTTAGATACTCGAATATACCCGATGTTCAGAACTCCGACCTAAGGAGTCAGTCAGTTCAGAATACAGTTTTAGAACTTTGTTCGCTCGGACTTTGATCGGGCTCGAAACTTCGGAGTAAATCTCCGAATATATATTTTAATGGATTGATAAATTGTCGCAAGGTGCAAAGCAACTTGTTTCATGCACTTAACGTTCTGCATATGCATATACGAGTTTATGTAGAGACGAGAAACTTGTATTTTTCGCATATTTAGATTTTGTATTTTGCCTTGCGTTGTCCCATCAAGCCACCTTAGCCAGTGATAGGAAAACAGTATCACTATCATTCATCTACCCGCGATGATATTGACAGACACCTTGTCAAAAAATCGAGTTAAATAATATTCTGTGGGCTTAATTAATTGTATTGGGAAACACGATTAAAAATACAGTAATATTTAATTTTGACATTGCAGGAGCCTCGCTCAAATACTGCAACCTTATCTACAAATTATCCAATTGTGGTACACTTTATATTATGCAGTCTCGATTTTTTAATTTAATAATAATAATGAGATCTTTTTCGAAATACGGTATGAAGACATGGAGTTTAGATACATTTAGTATTATTTTTGATAATAATATCACTTTTAAAATAAAATTATTTTCCTTGTAAATAATTTTACAGACGCCATTAAAGCCAGTAAATAATATTGTTAATAACCTATTGTTTAATATTTGTGTTGATCTAATTTCCTATTTCCTATGATGGAAAGTAAATGCGATCGAACCGAGATGGATGTAGTAACAATACCGAATCTCGACATAAAAAGAAAAACCACCACGACCTTTTTTTAACAGTGCGCCTCATAAAATATATAGAGCTATAAGAAATCATGAAGTTTGATACATTTACCACTAAAACAATTCATTTATACCATAAACATGTGGTTAACTATTGTTATTACGTGTTTTGTCATTAGAACGTAGATTATAACACAGTTGAAAGTACCTAATTAATTTTTAAACGAGTTGCTATTTTTTTTATTACCATTAATATTTGGGCTTTGACACAATACAATAATAGACAGTCAAGAAAACACGGAGGTTTGTCCAGAGTGAATAATGAATTGAATAATAAATTCTGCATATCCAGACGGGCATTAGGTCCGATTCACAGATACTGTATGAAACGGAAATGACGTATTAAAGCAGGAAGTTCGTGTAATGTAATAGTGTAATAGCAAACTTTATTTGCATGACGGTACAACTACAGTCAGCGATTGTATGGTGCAACCGTCAATTTAAAAAAAAATGCAAATATGACAATAAATAGCCATGGATATTAGAGACAATATTCATTAACAATATGTACCTATAACTACTACATCGCGACGCTTAAGTTTCATGTGTAATACTGAATTTATACTTAATCGAATGTAGCGCTCCTTACATTAATTAGCCACCTATATAGGTGAACTAATTAGATATATGTCGATAAAAACAATTTTAGGATGAGACTGCAATGTATAAGGTACAGAAATAAATTACTGTATTAATAATTGTATTCAGGAACACACAAATCTTAATATATTCACAACTAAGTTCTGTATTGCTTTTTTCTGAGAATACTACGTAAAGTGTCCATAATAATTTAAAATTAATAGAACAACGAACATAAACATTTACCTAACCTTAATTAATAGGTGTATAAAGCATATAAACATTAAAGTGTCTTATTAGATTGAGAGCAGTTTCATATTAGGTACTATTTCAATTCGTTTGGATTTTAATGACCTACTTACTACTCTAAGGATTTTTGTTTAGTTGAACAAGATTATGATAGAAACGTACATTGCTTACATACCCACATACGACATCTCAGCGGTTCCGCTAGCTCAGACGATACACTAAGGGGGGACACATCAATATTATATCTTAACTGTTAATTGAAGGAACAGCAAGTACCCCGTTTCATCGATATCTCTATGCTTTTGTTAAAATAGGGTCTATTTCTATCATATAAAGTCTTTTGCTAACATGGATAAAATGTTAAAACGAATAGAGTTCTTTGGTTTTGAGCTTGTAGGTAACCTATCGGTGATTGAAATAAATAAGCAAATTTTCAAGTTACATGGAACAATTATACGTGTGATGGTGAAATAATCTACTGTGAACAGTGAACCTATATTATACAGAGAAAAAGTTGTTAGCGTTAGTGCGTTGGGGTTCCATATCGATGAACGACGGGACTCAATGTCAAGGGAAGTAAGTGGTTCCTATTCTATTGCGACAACACTGAATTTGACATTGAAACATCTATGAATATTGATTAAAATGTATTCTTAACAACTTTATTCATTACGTGCCATTAGGCTAATCAGAAACTAGAATATCGTAATTCGGTTGAATAAACCTTGTGACCATTGACATGCCACACCCGAAAATATTGAGCACGCAGCGAATATAAAAAAATCACCACATGATAAAATTGGCCCTTCATTACGATCACTGTCTTAGCTCTGCACCAATATTTGCGGATGCAGCGAGGCTGAAATAATATGCGACTGGTTTAAGAAAACAAGAAGCACAGGGGGCCAATATCGCCCTGGAGGCCTATCTACCTAAGAAGTATACAATCTTAACGTTTAAAACAGGTTAAAAAAATAGGACTTAGATTTTGGATATACTAGGATGGGTATACTTAAATATACGATGAGAAACTACGCTTCCAAACATGTGGCCGCCATTTGATTGAGTGAGTAAAAATGACGACAGTACAGTGACAATAGTGTTAATATATTTCTATCGTGTACAAAAAGTAGTGCCCTAAGAAAGGGTTTGCCATATTGGCGATGGTAGTGGAAGATCGTGGGAGCGCTAGGAGAAGGGCGCTTGGAATAGGCGTGACTAGATGCCCATGATGCTGCGAATATTGTTATTCCAGCGTCCTAATATATTTGACTAGGTTAATGAAATATCTAATATTAGCAGTAACATCGATATTCAAAATGAGACATATGTTTCTGAATTGCGAGAACCTTCCTAGAATTCATGTCTACCTATATAAATTATCAAATTGCACAATACTCCTTCGTACCGACCAGTATCGATTCAGAAACATATGTCTGGTTGTAAAACATCGATACCCGATACAGATATCGTCTGTATTGATATTTTTTAGATCACTTAAATAATTACGAGACTAGTCTATGCACTTGCTAATGTTAATTTCAATATCAATATAATAATATGACTAGAATGCGTACGATAGCAAGTGCCTAGAATATAATTTTGCAACAGAATATTGCAGTTTGTCGTCTATATCGCTTTTGTCTTAATATCTTTCGTAATACTGATGGTAATTAATACTGGTCATTTTTTCATAGTGCAGTCTGTTTTCTGGGACTGTCTGTTTCTATTTCTGTAGTCTTGTCCAAGTTTGTCTAATCCGAAGGTCTAATCCTTTTATAGAGATAAAAGGGTGTAATGTCGATTACTCCCATTTATCTCTATACGGAGCTTATCTAATTAAGATCGATGGTTTTATTATAGTGTAATGATTGATCAAGTAATTAATCACTAATGATACGGAAATGATTATCGGCGCGGGGGTTGGGTCGGTGGTTTGTAACCGTGTGTCATGCGTTCAAGGAAGCGGTGTAGGTCGTGGAAGCGTGGACGCTGCATGGGTTCGCGACGCCAGCACTCGTGCATGAGGTCGTAGAGCTCGCGGCGACAGCGTGGCGGTGGTGCGGCTGGAACCCGGGCTCCACATCCGCCTAAGCGCCACTCGCTCGCGTTTGCTACCACCTAGATACGTAACAATTTAAATCACTAAGACGAAAATAATAAAATGAGCAGGTCATATTTGCCGCGGGACAGATGCCTCAACTGGTGGCTATGCACCGGGAAGTGCAAGGTAGACGCCCTCCGGCCAGGAGGACCGAAGACTTGAAGTAGTTCGCCAGTGGTGATTGGATGAGAAGAGCTGAAGATCATTTATGGTGGTGAGCCGCGGGTGAGGCCTATATTCAGCAGTGGGGAGACAAAGGCTGATGGTATTGTATGGTAAGAAGAAAATAGATATTAGAACATCTTATTAGTACTGTTCGGTCCAAAACTGATTTTATATCGCGAACCCGTAGGCTGTGGAACGAACTGCCTCAAGAGGTCTTTCAATTCAGCTACGATATGCTACGATATGGATTTTTCAAGGTCCGCGGTGCACCTGCATGCTCCCTGGTGTTGCAGGTGTCCATGGACGCCGGTAACACTTACCATCACGTGGGACCGCTTGCTCGTCCGTCCACTTCCCAATAAAAAAAACACAATTCACGACATCATATTCTGGTCGACTCACACATTTTTCACGAGTGTCGAAATATCATATGAGTAGCGTAGGTATAGCAAAAATGCAAAAGTATTTAAAAATTCCGATTGATGTTTTTATCTAGGATGATTGGTGCTCGATTAACTGTCTACACAAAGGAATACCCAAAGTTCTAAAATTTTAGGATTCCCTTGGTATATTAAATACCATTTGAACGAAAATAAATCGGACGTTAAGAAATCGCCGTATTTTATTTTATAATAGGTGATCGTATTAGACATTAATTGGACAATATTAGGATGAACGTGAACAAGTGAACTATTAAAGGAAGGAGGAAGATTTTATTTATATCTATAAGATGGATTGATTACCTGGTCGTCATTCATTTCCTCGAAGGGTTTCACTAAACAATAAGTGAGAACTTCCCATACGGTCACTCCAAATGACCAGACGTCGCTAGCTGGTGAATAAATACCCTAAAAAGAAAACCAGCATTAAATTATTGTTATACATAAATTCACAATTTATCTAGCATTATTAATATTTAAATACCATTCTATTAGATCAAATTGAACGGTGGAATGGTGAAGGATCTGTAGCCAGTAGAAGGAAACTATAATAATCAGTATGTACCTATGTTAATAAAACGCACTCGGAAATACTTGGGGTGATGTTAATTTAAAGTTGCAGTTGGAAGTTGGGTACTAATAACAAAATTACCTGCTCGCATCCCCGTGGAGAAGAAATCTAAACGAATTCCTCAGCGGATGCCAGTAGCGGGAAAGGTATAATCTACGTAACAATCCACAGTCAGAATTAATTCGTAAGGACGCTAAAAAAGCGCCACCACGAGATTATAGGGTTTCAAAATTTTTAACGGTACCCTAAATAATATTTCCAATTCATCGACGAAAGGACGACGTCGAAAGAAGAATTGTTATTTTAAATCGTGCTCTGTTAAAAATCAGTAAGGCCTCATCCATTAGTTCAAAATCGCCAAGTCATAGTGGAAACAGCACGCTAATCAGCAGAGGAATAGACGAATCCGATGTAGACGAATGGAGCGTTGGGAGAGGCCTATATCCAGCAATAGAGAAGCCTAGTCTGATCATTACATGCCACAGAAGTTTTTTATTACTCGTGTTATCGAGAAATAGCGAATCACCTGCGACTGCGCTTGTGGTGTGTAGAATGTGTAGGTGTGTAGTGGTGTATAACGTAAAATGTGAAACATTTTTCACCACTTTATTTCATAATTTCACATTTTTGATTTCAATGTATCTTAAAACTATGTGTCTACATACCATCAGAAGACTCTCCCATGCCATCCAGCGCAACGGCAGGCGGGACCCATCGACCATCACGTGATAATCTCCCACGAACTCTTCGCAGAACATCGCGTAGTCCGAGATCTTAACATTCATATTTTCTGTGATCGTGACATTTCTGCGGGACAAAATATTTAGTATTTTTACCATAAAAATAAATAACACCGTACTTATTAGCATAAGAGTTCCCTGAGTCATAGGCACATACAAACTAAACATGCCTTGATAAGAATTTGTTTGTCTTTTTTTATTTTTTAATATTTATATTGAAGTAGGCGGACCAGCAAGCGGTCCCACGTGATGGTAAGTGTTACCGTCGCCCATGGACACCTGCAACATCAGGGGGTATGCGGGTGCGCCGCCGACCTTGCAAAATGTCAAAATGTCTTGCCGGGAATCGAACCCAGAACCATTTGTACATTATCCAGAGGCACTGCCGACTGGGCTAAACAGCCGTCTAATGAGATAATGATATCATCTACAGTATGATTTATGATTAGTTTCTGTTATAAAGATAAGTATCTACCTGGCGGCTAGATCCCGATGCACTAACTCGAATGACTCCAGGTACTTCATACCTGCGGCGATTTGGCAGCAAATGTGAATCAAACTCGAATAACTGAAAGACAAAATATATCTATAGATGTCAATAGTAATTTATTTACTTTTGATAACATAATGACATTAATAATAAAAATCTTTATACTATTAAAGTAATAATTATAATTATAAAGTTGTGGAAAGGTTTCTAACCCACTGTCAGCATTACCCCTTTAGTAGATATGTACTCGTATATTATTCAGACCTTGGATTTACCTTGACGATTGTAGAGCATCTGTAGCTGAATCGTTCAGTTACTAATATAACAGGGAATACCAACTAGGCTAATAGTAATTCCCTCCGAAACATTTATCAATCATAATTATTTTATTTTTAATTATTTAGCGTTAGTTATTATTGTTATTATGGAACTGTTACACCACTATCGAAAGAAAATTTGTGATTTGAAAGTGCCTATCGTATGTGGGAATAATGGTAACTCACTTCAACTTCTTCTCCTGTCTCAAGATCGACGGCAGTGGAGCGGCGTTCCCCCTGTCGAGAGCTGCACACGGGGGCTCCAGGAGGCTGAGACCTAAAACTCTCGCTAGTTGTGGATGTTTCAGGCCTGCGCCCCATGTAGCTTCCCTGGCAAACGCCGCTCTATGGACAATAAAATATACAATTGTTGTGATGCGAAAAATGAGGAATAAATAAGGACGAGATGACTAATTTTCTGTATACGAGTTTCTACCCACATATACACATACTTACCTTTTCATGCTGTTAAGGACATAATATGCTATCAAATGTTTTATGAAACTAAAACAGTAACTAAAAGTAAGATTTATTACGGTGATTTTAATGTTCATAACTCACACTGAATAAATAAATTTGTTTTATAACGTTGGTTAATAAGATGAAAATGACCTCCAAAGAAGTTTCTATTTGTGCGAACGCTAGAGTGGTCGGTACTTTAATTAATTGCCGTTACTGTACACCCATTTGATTACCGATTGAGGAGGAACAAAAACAATTTTCGTTACGTTGTGTACAAGAAACACAGAAATATCTATCCTCACTGTACAAGAAACGTTGAAAAGAGAATATGCCTAATAATTATTTTTTTAAATGCAAATTAGTAATAAATCTACGATATGGAGCAATTGGTGCTTTATTTCCAAAACTAGTTGAATCCATAAGTCAATCCATAGTAAATTCTCAAGTTGTAAGTTTCGACATCAAGTCGGCACGGATTCTCGATATCCTGAGGCAATAATATTTCATGGAAAAAAATGGAGAGTATGCGTATCTGATTTCGCAAAAAACATCCCTCCTTAGGTCATGACATGACCCCAGGACATGACAGGAAACCCTATTGTGGGTACATTATGCTGCGTATGGACCCCAGTTATAATGAGTATTAATTTAATTACTACATATATCTATATAAATTTATACACAAATTTCTATAGACATTTTGTAATCACAAATATCCTGTGAATGAAAAGATGAATACATACTATATAATACGTCCACATTGTGTAACATTGTTAAAAATAATAATGGAGTGTAGGCTTTCTCGGCCGGTGTCCATATCTATATAGCGGTGTCAACAACCGCAGTTGTTGACGAAACGTTTGGAAGTAAGAGAAGAGATTTCAGAAGACCTCGGCCAAGTAGCCCGGAAGATTCAATTAATATTAAAAATAATAAGTCTATTCACATTGATCAGTAATGTTATAAAACATGTGTAATGTCATAAGTAGTCATAACGCACTTGAGCCGACCACATGAGTAAGTAACGTTCTGTGATTGTTAATTAACATGTTTTAAGGCACATAACTTCCACATTGAATAATAATGCTACAAAATCATGTTCTATAATATGAAATGTAGGATAGCATATCAAACAGCAAGGTTGATATAATTAATTATTAGAAGTAGAAAACCTACCATCGTGGAATCTACCATGGAAGTATATTTTTATAAGAAGTTCCTCTTTATTTATTTAAAAAATATTATTTAAATTCTCTTGTCCTTTTCTAGCAACAGAAACATCAAACTGGATGAATGAATTTTAGGTAATAATTGAATCTAAACAGCGTTTATAATTAAGGAGGTTAAAGGATATTTAATCTTGTTTCAGTAAGTATACAAGTAATCAGCAATTAACTTGCGGTTAGGCGCCTGACGTTAAATCCAATTTTATCTCAGTGAGCTACGAGTAAATACATCGCCGTCGCCGTAACTTGCAACTCGTATCTTCATTATAGGATTGTACTTAGGTCGTTAGAAAAGAGATTTAAATATAATCGCATATTATGAAAAATAATTTCAACTTAGTCAAACTTAATAAGGTATTTAGTGAATTTTATTTTATTTTACGTGAAACTATTGAAACTACTTTTGATAACCACGGAATAAAATAAAATTACATTTAAGAACGTAAACCATTTCTTTTTGCTTATTTAATAATTATACTACATTTAATGATTAATTTTGTAATTGATAATTTATAATAATTTATAATTGAATATTATTAAAATTAGTTGTTTTATAATTTGATAATGTTATCAATGCATAAATATATTAGGTGTATTATTTATAATATTGTTAATAAGATTGAAACATTTTATGCATTATGTCAGTAGACTGTGAATTATACCTTAGCACTAAGATCTGCTCCATTTGTAATACAATAAATTAAATACAGAGTACACAATAAATTATTTTGATTATGATTCTAAAATAACAGCTTATACACATTACCTATAAAAAATACAATTAAAATAAAAATTAGTGCCAGGATAATAAAAAAATGTAATTAGTACTCTAAAATTATTAGATGTAATTATTTTTTGACAGTATTTATTTCGAAAACGAAACCAAAAGATAACGATATATTTTTTAACTTTGTAATTAATCTAACAACAATATCAATACGGCTGTTACGTTAGTAATAATAAAATATAATAATTTTATTTCTTTTTGTTTTTCATTGAAAAACCACACATTTTTAATAATAATACGAAATGTTAGTAAGATTAGCAGAAAATTTAATCATACGACCCAATGAGTGACAAGGTGTTGCGTACACTTGTAGTGTTTGATTCATATCATTTATTGACAAAAATGTTTTCATTTAATCTTTTTTATTTAGGGGCTTTTGTCCTTCAAGGATATGTCAGTCTCATTATCACCCTGATCTTACAGTTACACAATTACTTATTACAATTAAAAAATAAATTCTTAATATATTAAGAAGTCAAAGGTTTCACTGATGCATCAACATATTAAATAATTTAGTTACCGCATCACAATGCGGCTCTGATATAGCAACAAATGCTAAAAATATTGTGCCTATTTATACTCGTATTATACATATTTATGCATCAAGTACGCCCCCCCCCCCCCCTCACCCGTCGTTCCTGGCACACTCCATTAGCAAGTGTTGGACATCTTCCACGCTCCCACAAACTTTACAATTAGTTCACAAATGTTGTATTTACAAAGTCTTGAGTATTCTGCCATAGTTGGCGTAGAAATTATAAAATAAAATCTAAATAAACATAGATAATATTACTGAAAAATAAAATTATGATTAAATCAATTAATAAGATTATGATTAAATTCATAATTTATGTTATGCTATATTATAATAGGTCTAAGTTCTACATATTCTTTAGTGGAATAAAACCACTTGTCTAACAATCAACTATTTGGTTGTTCCGTCTTCTTCTACATTCGCTAAAACTTTCGCAATGAAGTTATCGGAATCGGAATCGAATGCGAAACTAGGTATACCTACATTTTGCGAAATTTTCACGTTCCAAGAACGAATGTCAATATTAGTTACAATCCTAATACTTATTAGAAATGTACATAGGGTTACTAGGTAAATTTTGAGATAAGTGCTCAAATTTCAGAAAGAGAACTAACTCATTTGAGCTTTTTTTATAGAAAAAAGCAGCGAGTCCACCTGATGATAAGTGGATACTGTTGTCCATAGACATCCGCGATACATGCCAACATCAGTCCAGAATGAGAAACGATGGCACGCCACTTTTGCAGATTAAGGAATGAACGGTTGAGAAAATGGAGAGGAATAAGAAAGGATGTGATGGGAATGGGCTCTGGCATATCTCACTTACTACCTAAACACGTACGTACATTGGGGAAATACGATAAAGTGGGAAATGCAGTACATTTCGAGGTAGTCTTCTATGAGAGAGGGGTAACGAGGCCAATCGGGTGCGCCCAGCGGCTGTGGGAATGCAGCGTGCACTCTCCCCCTCCAAAACCCTCTTTATAGCTGTACCTTTTTTATAACATCTTTAGTAATGCCCATTGAAACAGTGAAGTGTGTTTATCAACTGTATTCGATGTGTTAAAACAAAAACGTCCTGAACCAGGTTTGAGACGGCTTTTCTTGCATCATGACAATGCATCATCTCACAAAGCAATACTTACCCAAGAGTTTCTGAAGACCACGAAGATCTAAGAACTGAGCCACCCTCATTATAGCCCTGATTTAGCCACATGTGACTTCTTTCTCTTTCCAAATATGAAGCCTGGACTCCGTGGATTCTTTTCGATAGCCCTGAAGACGCTTGCAATGCCTTTATGGTAGCTGTTGAGGACCTCGCTAAAGAAGAGTATCGCCAGTGCTTTAAATCTCGGTTTAGAGACGAATGAATCGCTGTATAGAGACTAATGGAGAATATTTTGAGATGTTGTAATAAAAAATCGTGTTGTAACCCAAATATTTTTTGTACCTCGAAATTTATCTAGTCTCCCACGTATTTATTATCTAAACTTATTATCTAAATTCAGTGTTGAATAGATAAACATTACTAGTACCGTATTGTAACCAGCCCTTATATCGTCTAGTGCTGGACATTGTCTTGTCTTGTAAAGACTGAAGTTTCTTCAGTGCATATAAAAGCGGTATACATATATCTTTATACTCGTTATACGCTGCGTTAAATGACAATACGGGTGATATATTTTTAAGGCATTTAAAAAAATTAAACAAGTATAAAATTGCTTTTAGGCCTATTTAAACATCAACCATACAAGTTTCCAATTAGAGAGCCAATTTTCTCATCATAATACGTTACAAATACGGAATTGTGTGTTAGCGTGTTAAATCCTATTTGAATTTGTGTTATTCCTCCACAAGTACGACCTACAAGTGTATAGTCCGTTCTAATCCATCTTGCCGAAAACAAAACCAAAATAATGAAATTTAGTTTTAAATCTAGGGCAAACATGCAGTCTCCATGAATCAAATTATGGATACGTAAACAATTATTACCTCACAGTTTAATTTAATACCGTGTCATAACTGACACGTTTGAAGTAACTTTCAGGCCTCCACGTGTGTTGACTTTTTGGACAAATTGGATTGGAATCGAATATACGATAAAGACGACTCTAAATTTAAAAAAAAACAAATATTAAAACTCCCTCTGTATAATGACTTTCGTCCTAAAGGTGAATACTAACTTGATATCGTTATGGCAGCCTCTCCATAGTGTTTTGACAACCACAAGACGTCGACGGGCCCCATTCGGTGCCTCCTCGTCGCTCAGCTCTTCGATTCCATCCGTCTCGCAGATCTGAAGCTGTAACCAATAGAGGTACAATAGAGGTGTAAGCTGTAACCAACCAATGTAACCAATAGAAGCTGTAACAATATGTAGAATGGCTATGATCGACAGATTTACTAAAATTTACTCATAAAATTGGCATTTCTTATTAGAAATAAGTATTTTTTTTAATTAAAAGTAGTCAAGTGAAGTAGTAAGATTATTTACCCAGTACACCATTTATAAATAAAATTAAATCGTTGTTTGGAAAAGAAATCTTAAATAATTAAATAATCTAGGAGCTTCCTTTGTTGACTCTACACAATCGTATTATAGTATTTGTGACGGGCCGAGAGTATTGTTTCGTTTAGTACTTACGCAATATTGTGAAGATAATGAAAGAATATATATATTTCGTTACTACATATTTTATTGATTGAGTCATGTATTCAATCAGTATTTAATGATGAAATGAATAAGGCACGATGCCGCATAAAGTTGGCATGTGCGATTTTGAATAAAGAGAACATCATGTCTGCTATTTGTATTATCTGTGTTGAAAGCCTTATGCGGTAATGAATTAAGTCTAATGTGCCGCATAAATAATGCTGCGGGATTTAGTATAATATTCCCAATTTTATTTGTTTATTGAGGTCTGTTGTACTTCATATTTGTGTTAAAAGTAACATTAAAATTATATTTTTTTACAACCATAGCTAAAAGTGCAACATAACATTTCCTGGCATCTTTGATGTATATTTATCATTTTATATATTGTAGTAGATTCATTCCCCCAAGAAAGAAATAGTATTTAATTTTCCCACAAAGAGCAGACAGAGTTCTCTACAAGCCG
This sequence comes from Sesia apiformis, assembly GCA_914767545.1. Taxonomy (NCBI): domain Eukaryota; kingdom Metazoa; phylum Arthropoda; class Insecta; order Lepidoptera; family Sesiidae; genus Sesia; species Sesia apiformis. The sequence continues at coordinate 10,615,952 of OU611947.1, read as the reverse complement.
ATTTTAAAGGTTTACAATTTGTATATTTTAAAAGATAAGAAGGTATAAATTTACATTTTTATTCCCCAGCACGTGGAAACTTTTCAAGGAAATAGTTCTTAAGCACGTATATAGTGAGGGTGGGTAGGGAATTTTCTGTGTATTTCGCGAAAGCCTACTTTGGCCCAGTTTCTAAGTTTACCGAGCGTGGAAAATGGCTTCGCGCCTAGCGGATTTGCAGGCCTTGAGAAAAGGTTTGGCGCCGTACGCCTAAAGGTGGGCCTGGTGTACACATTAGTTCATATTTTTTCATTGTTTATGCATGGCTTATGCATATAGTTTTTACCGTCAGAGAAGGAACATTATCATCGCAAATATCATAAAATGTTGTCGCGTCGTTGAGGAGTAGATATTTTAATTAATGTTAATGTGATTTAGAAGAAATCAATCTAGTGTAGAGACAAAACTTCGGATCACTACATTTTTATTTACTTTCTTAGATTTTCTATAAATTATCTATATTCAAGTTACATACTATATTTATACAATTTTAATCTCATTTTGTATCATATGCGATGGAATCCTGAACTTCATAGCACAGGTAGGTAAGCTAGTTTGGGGTTCAAAGTAACAAGTATTATTTTTAAGCTCTCAGAATATAAATGAAGAATTATTATAATTATTATTATTTCGATTAACGGTAACCAGTTGAATCCAAAATTTAAATACAAAAGTATTCGAAATCATCAATTTCAAGCTAATCTAGACAACTTCTTACAATATATGTGTTATACAGCGGAAGCATATACTGAATAGTCTTTTTTATCTCTAAGTAACTTAATACATGGAGCGGGGCCCAAGATAAAAGAATGGGGGTTGTTATGATTCAGCTCGCATCGGCGGCGGGGCCCGGGCGAGATTCGATGACTGTTTTAAAGAAGGTTTGACTAAAAGCTACCGGCAAAATGGGGTTATGAGTTTACAGGTAAAAGGACGTTCTCCTTTATATTCCTGGATAAGTAGAACGGCAGCGTAATTTGATATTGAAATGTGTTTGCTTATAAGTGAAAGTCTATCGGAAATACTATAAGAAGCCTTATTGAGTGTGGTGAAACTTAACAAGTATATACGTTTTAAACTTTTCTTATCGTGGTTGAACATATTAATTGTTGTGTAAACGGGTTACTCACGATTTATTATTTATTTATTATAGGCGATATTTCGGTCCAGTTACATGAACCGTGTTCGCGGCGAGACTGCAGTGGCGGGTGAAGGTGTTGTTGCTATTGACAGACAAATCTGTCTACCCTCCGTCATGTTCGTTTTTGATTCACCTGCCCACACTGAACTTGTTTTTGTTGATAAAGTACCTTACACACTGTACTAAAAATATCACCACACACAAGTGAGTTTGAAAACACATCTACTTATCTGGGTTTGAAAAGATCAATGACTAGGTCCCATGTACGTGCCAACTTAAATCCATCTTCGCGATTTCGGCATTTTTTAATTTCTATTGCCTCGATTCAGGTGTCCGGGAGTGTATATTGACTTTGATAAAGGGCTGTAAATACCGAGCTGCAAGGATGTGATTCAGACAAACAAGTTTCTTTCTATACTGATTACAGTATAAAACAAATGAATTACAAAAATCTAGTAAGTACTAACGGAAGTAGGCACGGCACTATTTGTTCAGGTGCCACGCAAGTCTCTATAACAAATGCCGTCTGGTGAACAACAGATTCTTGAAAGGTATTGTGTCTCTGTAAGCGGCTGAAGCGAAGGTTTTATTTAAACAAATGAATTAAAACAGAGGTACCATTAATTTTGAGAACTGCTTATTGTTCTCTTGAATTTGAACCAACGAAATTGAAAGTCACCTTTTACCATTGGTGTTGACTGTTGAGACAATGAGTTTCTCGATCTTTCTGTTCTCGCAGCCTTCAATCGTGTATCCCAATGTTGAAAGCAGACCTTACCTTATAAAATCGTTTTTCTGAATAGCTAAATACATCTTTAGTAATGGGGTATTATTTGTATTCTAAGAGAAAGTTTGAAATCTGCTAGGTATACATCTCGTCGTTACGATGATTAGTAATGAAATGAGTAGCTCTAATATTTTATGAAGATGCATTAATGTTAATAGTGAATTACTACTTAATATTGAATTATAACATGGTATTATTTAAGAAAACTATGACTAAATTGATAGTGCAGTCGTAGCTGCAGGGTCTTTTTAAACTTATTAATGTATATCGTTACCTATTATACGCTCCATTGCAAAACTTTATATTTTACTTAAGTATACGTGGTTTGTGAAATGGTGTTTGCAATACATGTGCATATGTTTGCAATAAAAATGAGGTTAAATTAAAAGTGTCAAAACAGCTGCTTTTCAGCGCTTTTCCAAGCGCTAATGAGATTAGCCGCAGTGGCTAGTCCCTTGTAAGTCGATTTGCACCGTTTGTGTTAGTTTAGTAGGTATTCAGTTATTTTGTAGTGTTGTAGGCTAGATTTTACGAGTATTTTTCATAGAAACATAATTAAACACCAACGGAGTTCCGCAGTAAGAATGCTAATAATTTTTTTAAATGATCTTTATAGCTTCATTTTTAAAACTTTTATGATAATTTGGTATTTCATTTACTTAGCTTTTTACGTTCATATTTAGATAATAGAGAAAAAATGTGATGCAATTTTAATCTGAAAAAGTGTTGGGTGCGTTTTGCCTTATGCCACTCGGATTATAAATCTTTAAAATCTGTAAAAGCATAAAAGGAGGGTCTTTTTTGTTCAAGTGACAGTAAATAAGATGAACAAGGCAATCAAGCAGGGTTCCCCCTGAATTTTGTGGAGAACCATGTTTAGATTAAGTCAAGTACAATTGTTTCTTAAAAGAGCTTTTAAGGGGATGCAGATATAAAAAGCGAACGCGAAAATCGGAAGGAAAGAGATTTTGGTGCGATAAGTATAGTCTTTCGAGGAAAAATCTATTTGAAACAGCATTTTGAACTTATTTAATAAATATAATTTATATGATTTATTAAAGTATACCATACCAACAGCTTATTTCAGGCCACTGCTAGATATAGGCCTCTCCCAAGGCTTGCCACCACACACGATCCTCGGCTCTTCTCAACTATCATCGGCGAATGTATTGAAGTACCTATATGTTTATAATTACGTTACTTAACACACTACACTACCTGTATGTACATGTATATACACTACCTGTGTTATTATCTAAGTAGTTACATCATGTTTTTTTATAGAACAGTGGCAAGTGAAAAGATGTTATACTCCGAGTACTTGAGTTGTAAGTCACAATGTACGCGAGTCATTGCATTTTTACATGGGAGCGAACGAATGTTTTACACTGATAAGTGTTAATATATTCTAAAGTGAAGAAAATACAGTGTGAATATGGCCATTATTCATCTGTGCAGTCTGTATAATTTAATGCTGTAAAGTGCAACACATAATCGAACAAATTACTACGATTTCATTTTAATAAGCTATCTTTTAAAATCAAATTTTGAAAGGCAAAGCACACTACTGAACATCCACTGCTGCACACCGGTCGCCTAACGCACATTGTTTTGTTCATGAGGGATGTATAAAACGTAGATAGATAGATACACTTTATTGTACACCAAAAACATACAGAGAAATACAAAGTACAAGTAAATAGAAGTACAACCGGCGGGATTATCGCTAAAGCGATTTCTTCCAGGCAACCTTTGGGTGGTAAAGAGAAGTCAGTAGACGAATCAGATGGTGCAATAAAGAAATAATGTCAGAATATACATTCATAGATACATATATACATACATAAATACCTACAGATATAAATACGTATAAATAAAACGGACTTATATTGTCTGTTCAAAGGGCCTTAAAATGGACGCTGGCGGTTGATAAATTCACTATTCTAGAGGCGGTTATGTTATATGGATTGAGCTGCATATAACATATTATATACGAGTATAGCAGTGAAGAGATGCAGGCTGATTCAATGGTAACACTCTAAAACGCAAGTGATTAACAGTCAGGACCAACAGTCGAACGGCACACGTTTTCAATTAGTCAGTGAGGCCTAATATCTTGACAAATGTGTGTATTACGGAGTGGCTATGTTTAGTAACCGCTGTCATGCACATTATGACAAATCATGTACACTCAAGAAAGCAATTCAGCCACGTCAAATCGAATTTGTGCGTATTGTGTCCATTGAAAAATATAAACTCATTTTCAATTTCCGCTTTCGTTACGATAATGTTGTCAGTATTGTTCTTTTTAACTAGCACTAGTGTACTAGTTATTATAATTCATTTACGTTTATTATATTATGTCTTATTATTTCGTAGAAGATGACCTAAGGCAGATGGAAAAGTTTAGAGCTTGGAGGAAGGAAGTAAAGAACACAGGCAATTGTAGCAAAATTCTGGAGAAGGCCAGACCCACAAGGAGTTGAAAAACCAAAGGAAGTAAGTACATATTATGTTTCACCTTGTTGTATGTAAATATGCACGTTTCCGCTATATTTCAAATTTGTGATGGAAAATCCGCTCAAATGCTATGTTGCTTCAAAAATTCGCTATAACGAAAATTATTATTTTTTTGTATTTGTTTTAGCAAGTGTGGTTTGCAAAACCATAAACGGAAAAAATGAGTGCTGCCGCGCTGTAAGATGTATTTTTTCCTTTACTGTAAATTTTCAATGAATCGTTCTAGAGGTTTATAAAAGTAGACGTCTCATCATTCTATTAATTAACGGTCATTTTATTAATATTAATTAACAGCTAGTTTAAAAATACAATGCTAGTTAAAAAAATACTAAACATATAAATATTCATATTTCGCCTCCCTTCCCCCAAAGGACATTATGCATACGCGATAATTATTTTTTAATATCGCTCCATTAATGGAAACGTGAGTGCTCTATCTCCCCTTTTCATTTTTCTTTTGCTATTGAGGAGAAGCGGTAAAAAAGTAGAAAATTAAATTTGATAATTTACTCACGATACAGCAATATATTTACACTTGAAAGCTTTTTATCATCTTTAAAGCGCTCTCATCTTCAACAGCCTTTCTTATTTTAAATATTCATCTAAATATATATGTACTATTATAATAAGCAACTAAGTAAATACAGTTTATTGCACACCAAGTACGTGATAGTGACCACAAGTTTAAATAAATGGTATACAAAAGGTCGGTCTTCTCGCTAAAGCGATCTCTTCCAGGCAACCTTTCGGCGGGAGGAGATGTATGTGAGCACAAGAATAATACTAAATATATTTATAGTACAAATATAGTATATATTTATGTGTAAATAAACATTCTTGGGCATGCGGGTTTCCTCACAATGTTTTTTTTCACCGCCGAGGTAGTAATAATTGTATAAAAACCTGTACATAGGTATAAACACGGTTGTAAGGGCCAGTAAGCTACAGTCCATGGTTATAAATATACATATATCTTATAATATATAAAAAAGAATGTTTGTTTGTTCGTCTTCTATGTGTTCCTAAACCATTCATCCGATTTCATTGAAACTTTGGTGCGTTGCTGTGCGCGCGCCCGCGAACGTCTCTGACAAAAAAAATTGGGTCTTCCAATAGGGACTTCCGAATTTTGACAGTTGGTAGCGGCCATCTTGTTGCAGCTACATCTGTGAAATTGGCTGTCACTTATTCAGTCTGTTTTGCCAAATCACCATGAACGGATATAGCGTTCAACAACACGTGTAAATGATAAAATTGTTTTATCAAAATGGGTGTTCTGTTCGGGCAACGTTCCGCGCGCTTCGCCCATTTTATGGTCGTCATAATCGTCCTACCGAGAGGACTATTCGCAGTGTGGTGGATAAATTTGAGTCCATTGGTTCAGTAAACGATCAACCAACACCCGTACGTCGACGAAACGCGAGATCTGCCGAAAACCTCGCCGCTGTCCGTGAGAGTGTGCAAGAAAATCCTAGGCAGTCGATTTCGCGTCGTTCACAAGAACTCGGCCTTTCGCAGACCACAACTTGGCGAATTTTGCATCGTGACTTGGGCCTGCACCCGTACAAAATTCAACTGACCCAGGAGCTAAAGGTAAACGACCATAAACAACGACATGTGTTCGCTGAATGAGATCTTGGGCATTTGGAAACTGACCCTAATTTTTATCGAAAAATCATCTTCAGCGATGAGGCCCATTTCTGGATGAATGGGTACTTGAACAAACAAAATTGTCGAATTTGGGACGATACCCAAACCACATGAGATCCATGAGCGTCCAATGCATCCCGAAAAAGTCACTATTTGGTGTGGATTTTGGGCTGGCGGCGTCATCAGTCCGTACTTATTTGAAAACGACGTTAGTAATGCCATCACCGTCACCGGCGAGCGCTATAGGTCGATGATTAACAACTTCTTTTGGCCTAAATTGGATGACATGGACACCAACGACATGTGGTTTCAACAGGACGGCGCCACGTGCCACACAGCTCATGCCACATTGGACGTTCTGCACGAGCGATTTGAGGGCATGGTTATCTCACGTGGAGGTGATGTGAACTGGCCACCGAGATTGTGATATTTGACTCCATTAGACTTTTTTTTGTGGGATTTTCATAAGTCGCAGGTCTATGCGAATAAGCCACAAACCACAGCGGCCCTCAAAGCCAACATAACCCATGCCATCGGTCAAATTCAGCCTGATTTATGCGCCAGAGTCATGGAAAATTGGAATTTCGGATGCGCGCCACCCAGAGAAACCGCGGCGGACATATGAACGATGTTATATTCCACACATAATGGCATCGATAGGCCTTTCAAACGAATAAAAAATTTCGATGACATCTCACACACACTTTGTTTTATTTAAATTTAAAGATAGGAATCCCTTAATGAAAGACCCTTTACAAGTAAATATGCATTTCTAATTGATAGTCCATATTATTATCTTTTTATAGAACGCGAATTAAAGGTCAAAGTTCGATCAGCCCAGTGTCAATTACGGAAATATTTGAAATACTCCCAATTGGAGAAATTACATGGAAACCGACCGTGGTGCGTCACGAGTAAATTTTAGTGATTGGAAGGAAACCAAATGACATGAACGAGATGTCTCTCTTATTTCGGCTCACTACTGTTGACTAATTTTTAAAATTAATTACAGCCAAATTAGACATTTTTATGTTTTACAATAACGATTTGCTATCGATGCGGGTCGGAACAGACTGAACGAGCAGCACGAGAAGTAGTAGCTTAGCAGCACGAGAAGTAGTAGCTTAGCACCAACTTCGGGCACGCAGCGCCGGAAAGCTTGCGTTATCTATCCGTCTATATCTGTTAATCACATACAATGCAATCCGTCCTTTCAGTATCCGCTGCAGGACATGGGCCTCCTCATGCACATTGTCTTGTGCATAAGGAATATATATATATATGGTCTTAAAACGCCATGCCGCTGGCCAAACGGGTGGGCGAGTCCACTTTTTCAGAGGTGGTATCAACGTTTGTGGTAGCGGCTTTGTTATCCCTTAGTTGCCTTATAACCCTTTTTAAATTATATAATACAAATAGGTACCGTTATCAATTAATTAATTATTATGTAACTAACCCCTATGGGTTTATTGATGTCAACTATAATTCGATTATGGAAAGAAGTTTTGTAGTCTTTACTTAAATTATTTGTTCTATGGCTTTGAATTTTATAATACCTCTTTTATTAAGCCACAAAATAATATCTTACATAAAGAGAAGTAGGTATTAGCAAATTGCAAACGAGGAAGAAAGTACAGTGATAGAGTTCTTATTTGTTCATTTAATGCGTAAACTTTGATTGGACGAATACCGCGTAAGCACCCTACGTGCGTTTAGAAATATCTCCACACGTTATACTCGTTTAAGTGTGAAACTTAGAAAGTTTTGCGAAAAAGAACGAAAACTGTTCCATAGGTTCCAATTTTTTTATTAAATTTTTTCAAAGTACTCTCCATTTGCATCTATACAAAATTTCATGCATCTGAACCAGTTTTGCAAACATTTTGTCCACTCTTCCTCAGGTAATGTCTTTCACAGCCTCTTCGAACATAGCCATCGCGTCTTCCGGCGACGAGAACTGCTTCCCTTTTAGTAGGAATTTAATTTTGGAAAAGGAACATTGTCACAATGTGCCAAGTCGGGATTGTAAGGAGGATGGCCTAAAACTTTAAACTGTCCAAAAGTCTCTTATTTTAAGCGGTAAGTGAACGGGCGCGTTGCCGTGGTGCAGCAGTTGTCCACGGAGACCTGTGTTTGGATGGTTGTTACTAACTACAGTAAAATCGTTTGGAAAGCACGTGGCTACATACCATTCTGCGTAAATGCTGCTTTGGTTCCGTAAAGGTACAGATATCAGCCAACGAGTTAAATAAAAATATTGCGATTACAATTTTTCCAACGCTTTTTGCTCGCTCCTTTCACTTTGGTTGGCGTTGGCTCACTTTGAAACAGCGAAACAATAGATTGACGTTTAGTTTCTGGATCATACTGGTAGATCCAAGATGTCACCTGTCACGACGACGACATTGTCACCTGTGACAATGTCGTAAATGCGGCGAGAAGGCCATGTTTCAAATTTTGTTATCATATCACGCCACTATTCGACATGAACTTGTTTATGAGCCTGGGTTAGGTTGTGCGATACCATTTACTATCCTCCTGACTCGGAGATGTCCATGTAATGTTTCATACATACTCCAATCTGATCTGCAATCTCTCTCCTGAATCTAATCGTATTTTTTTATAGGGAAGTAGGCGGGCTAGCAAGCGGTCCCATGTGATGGTAAGTGTTACCGCCCACCATGGACAGCTGCAACACCAGGAGATATGAGGGTACGCCGCCGACCTTACAAAATCCTATTTACGGCTTTCTTGAAGAACCCCATATCGTACCGTGAAGGATAGACTTCTTGAGGCAGATCGTTCCACAGCCTATGGGTTCGAATTCCAAGCACTTCTAAACGTTGGTGTCTAGTTTACCATCCATAGTACAGGACTTAGTAAACACACATGTGTTTACTAAGTCCAGTTTTTGTACCGCATATACATGCATAAAAATATAAAATAAGCTATTAAGACCAATCTAATAAGGGGTGCGGTTCCCAATATTATAAAAAAGAAGTGAAACTTGATGCAGCCGCTAGAATTATGTTAGAATTGGTATTGAGTATTTGATTATTTTTAAACAATTATATAATTAAATAGCTGAAGATATTAAAAATTGGTCTGTGAAATTAAAATATGTAAGAAAACGTCTTTGTTATAAGGTTTAGAAGTTTAAGTTAGAAAACGACCGCGCTACTGTGTTAATGATATCAATTATCTACACATTAGCTTCATTGCTTCATTATATCCACGCGTGAGTGTCAGACGTATATCTGTTACTCAGAACAGGATCACCACCTCAAGTATTACCACACCTCAATAGTTAAATAGTCTCATTTAAAAATATTTAAAATAATTTTCTGTTTAAGTTTTCTCTGTTGTCGAATAAGCCATAATATCTAACAATTAGCCGTATTGCGCTTATGTATGTATGTCAGTTAATAACATAATATCTAACAATTAGCCGTATTACGCTTATGTATGTATGTCATTTAATAACATAATATCTAACAATTAGCCGTATTACGCTTATGTATGTATGTCAGTTAATAACATAATATCTAACAATTAGCCGTATTGTGCTTATGTATGTATGTCAGTTAATAACATAATATCTAACAATTAGCCGTATTACGCTTATGTATGTATGTCATTTAATAACATAATATCTAACAATTAGCCGTATTACGCTTATGTATGTATGTCATTTAATAACATAATATCTAACAATTAGCCGTATTACGCTTATGTATGTATGTCAGTTAATAACATAATATCTAACAATTAGCCGTATTACGCTTATGTATGTATGTCATTTAATAACATAATATCTAACAATTAGCCGTATTACGCTTATGTATGTATGTCAGTTAATAACATAATATCTAACAATTAGCCGTATTGTGCTTATGTATGTATGTTGGTTAATAACATGATTTCGATGGTTTTAATGGCTTATATAAAGATTACATACTGTTCGTCATTTTTTCTGTGTTAGTAGTGGGGTGGACGGTAGTGTGAGCAGATTGCATTTTCTTGCTACGGCCAGTAATCAATTTTTATGAGGATTTTTGTGAGCCACCGCGCTTTCTATGACCCTCTGTAGTGGATGTTAACAGTTTCGCACACTTGATTGTACGGAATAGTGGAGTGAAAAACTTGGGACCCTTAAAATAGTTTATGTACTAATGAAGGAGGCATAAAACTGCTCAACTATTAAATTATTCAGCAATGATATTAAGAACGTTCGTTTTAGCAAATGATTGACAGTGTTTTCCAAAGATTTTAAGTGCTGTGAAAGGTATTTAAGTATGTTTGCATGTGCTATTTATTGGACAACCTGTATTATATTGATATACTATATATGTATATGTATTTAAGAAATATTAAATATGTAAGAAATATTAAATATGTAAGAAATATTATATATGTATATACCCTTATAAATACACAAAACAATAATTTATCATAATGTTGTGATTGGATAAACAATTTCTTTGACTGATTGATTATCATATCCTTTAATCAGATCATAGTTAGTCAGTACAATCATGGTTTAAAAAAAATGAAAGTGATTTTAAGATCACTTTCATTTTTTGAAAGTTTCACTTTCACTTTCTTCATTAATGAAGTGATTTTTGAAATCAATCCATGAAAATATAAGTTATAATTACTCGTGGTTTAAATATTAATATCATAATTATCTTTTTAAAGAAGTGTGTGCTTAACTCATGAGGATTACCTACCTAAGTTTTTAATTTACGTTAAAATCCCCTCGACACGGTTCCCGTACTTGATCTGTACACGAGCGCACACGCTCGACTCAAGAGTCATGAAGTCCTCTCAGAGAAAATTGTTCGCAGTCGCTCGCAGAAACAGGTTAATTGAAAAACAATAATTTTATAAATAATCGTTGTATTGTTTCATCTTGCGAATGTGAATTGCTTGATTAGAACATTCGTAAGAAGGACATTAATTACATAAGTAAGAAGTAGGTAGGTATGGTAGTATAGTGGGTAATTAAAAATTGAATGTTGTATACATCTGTTGTTAAGCACAAGTTGATAAAATTCATATTACAGTCTTATTTTTTCCACAGATTACAGGTATTTTGTATTTTCGATAGGAGTAAACGAAAAATGGAAATGACAGAATCCATAGAGCTGTTTAACACCACAGACAATATTTAAATAAATCTAGTAGATAGCAAAGAAAATAACATAGGCACAGAATAGATAATGCGTAATTATGGCCCGGTTATCATGGGAGGGGAGCTGACAGTACTGTATTTAATTCATTTTATGCAAATACCGTTTCTTTCTGAAGTCTTCATAAGATAAAATAGTAAAATAGAAAAAAAATAATCTTAAAGAACTATGGAGTTGTAAAATCATTTTTACTGCACGGTGTTAAAAACTTCTTTTATTTGTCTAGTTGTTGTTGTTCTGTTACTGTTTCAATGTCCTATTAGACAGATTGAAGATATCTTCAGAAACATCTTCGAATTACCATTATACCGTGTACTACACCATTATACCCGTATTACCGTGTAATACACAATTTCTCCTCCTCGCTTATCTCACTTGGCGCGCGTAGTCCGGTATAGTTCTTTCATCTTACTAAGGCGGGTTACTCCTTAGTAGTGGTTGTGCTCGTATGTGTACATTGTTTTAGTGTGTTTAGTGTGTTTGTTTAGTGTAGTTTTAGTGTAGTTTAGTTTAGTGTGTTTAGTGTTGAGCGTTCTTAAGTTTACCCATACTCAAACAATGTACATGTACGAGCACAACCACTACTAATCTTAACCCGCACTTGAAGACAAGCTGTGTAAAACGAACGTGTCTATCTCTTTCTATAGTGTGTATTGTGTGTATACCAGTCTATAGTGTGTATACCAGCCATTGTTTTCGCGTTATGAGCACAAATACACACCGACATATAGTAACACTCGCCTATTAATGCAACACAATTAATTAACACATTAACACAATTAACACATTAATGTGTGCATTAACACAATTAATGCACACAACGTAAATGTTTCGCCCTTTACCAAACTGTGTAAGAGAACCGATTCTTATATTATCTAACCAATTATCTTTCCAGGTAGACTTGAAACCCAGTGGTGAATGGTTACGAAAGACCGTGAACATTTGTAAACCAAGGGAGGTGCGGGTGCGTTGTTCTCTACATTGTACAATCATATTCACAGCTTTCTTGAAGAACTCGATAGCGTAGCATAGAGAAAGGGTCCGTTGGAGGTTACCTGACTTGTCATTTCTTAAGCCTATGTAGAAAGTTGTTTCGCATTATAAAATGTTTTATGGACTACCCAGTACAGGGACTTTGCCAAGTAGGCGCAATGCGGATGAAACGAAACTCGATGATGGGAGGAGCGGGTATAGAATCCCGGTCAGAAACCCGATCCAAGCTGTCAGGCAGAGCATTGCGTCTGCTCTCGATGACGTCAGGCCAACGTATACAACTTGTACGGCCAAATAGTACACAAAACCACCAACCTAGCGGATATGGCGAAATTCACACTGATGAGGTTCCTAATCAGCTGACAACCCTCTTAGTTACCCGTGGAGCTGTAGATTAATAATATGCTCAATACTGTAGTCATTTGTAATTAATGATGAAACTAATTTAGTACCGCCTGTCTCGCTACTGCAGGATATAGGTCTCTTCCAAGGCAAGCCACCACATAGCATCATCGCAAACAAACTAATATAATCCAACGGAATGAAATTGATCATCTGTAGTTCTCATTTAACCTTTAGCTAGTCGCGTGGGGTCCATTGGACCCCAAGCAACTTTGTTTTTGTCGTAATTCGGCAAATACTCAGGGTAAGCGATTGTACCTTTCAGTAGCTTCCTAGCTCGCCCGCTCCTTCCTCCTCAGTGCTCCGCTAGTCACGGCTTCAATCATATGCGTCACGCGTAGGTGCTTGGGGTCCAACAAACCCCGCGCGACTAATAGTGTGTAGTAAATTATTGGTGAGCATAATTTTTTGTTTTCGTAATTACTTTATTATTTTCGTTTTGATTATACTTTTAATGATCTTTACGGGTAAAACATCACAATGGGTAGCCGTCATCACTTGACTCAAGAGGAAATAATTTCTATTCTCAACGAAGATGAAGTGGATCCTTTCGACGTAAGTGACGGCGCGTTGGGCGTGGAAGAAGTGTGTATTGATCAAGAAGATCATGATTCTGATACTCAGCAGAGTGGAGAAGAATCAGAAGATGAATCAGTGCCACTGGCTTCAGAATACTATTTAGGTAAGGACAAGAATACAAAATGGTCCAAAAATGCCTCAAGCCGAAGAATAAGACAAAGAGCTCACAATATTGTTTTACATTTACCTGGGCCAAAAGGAGAAGCTAGAAGTGCTAAGAGTAAGACCGATTGTTTTCAATTATTTTTTGATAAGAATATAATAGATTTGATTCTAAGATATACAAACCAATATATTCAAAATATACGCCCACGTTTCCATAGAGAGCGTGACGCAAAAGAATTGACCGTTGAAGAATTACAAGCATTTTTTGGTTTACTAATGATGTCCGGTGTCCTTAGATCTTCACATTTGGACTTTCTTGAAATATGGGCGACAGACGGAACTGGAATAGATTTTTTTTCTAATATGATGTCTTCTCGCCTGAAGAGAGCTGAATTTCCCACATTGCCACGTTTTCTGCAACGACGACTCATAGATAACCCCGAGCCTTCGACGTCTGAAACTGAACCAAGTGCTTCCAAAGGCCGTTGTCACCTATGTCCGAGATCTAAGGACAGGAAAACCAAAAGCAAGTGCAGTGAATGCAACAAATTGATGTGCAATGAGCACCATACCAAAGTCTGCAACTTATGTGCTTGTTAATTACTAAGTATTTTTGAGACACTGATTTAGAAGTTTATGTTCAGTTATTTTCTAGAAGTTTTATGTTTTTGTTAAGTTATGATGCTGTACTTTAAGTTCCTAATAATTATAAACATTTGTCTTTATTATATCTGTTTCATTTTTGCCAATCAAATATGGGGTCTATGTGGACCCCACGCGACTAATAATGTAATTATTTCAACGCGACTAGTTAAAGGTTAAAGGCGTTAAAAATGTGTAAATTTACTTTATTTTAGTTCATGTTTAAGCCGATGCGATGCGCTGTGAACGTGATCCAGTAAGAGTTACACGGTTAAATTCGCTTAATCAATTTGGCGTACGCACCGCGGATATGCACCGATGAGCTCTATCATCCTATTAAACTTGCATACGCTTCGATTCATTGTTAAATGAGCCCGAGTACTTTACGAAACTTGTTCAAAGTTCTCTATGTGCTCTATGCCCCGATAGCCTATTAATCTAGTTGGTTAAACGCCTAGTATGTTGTTGATTATAATGGTCCAATCTATCCACATTGAGAAAAGTACTCAGTTTGAAATTATCTGTAAGACAATAAAATTATAGGAGTTTGGTAACATTTAAAAGGATGAATACCTGAATACTTGAAATGTAACTTTCAGTTTCAGAGGGACTCTCATGACCGTTATCTTCGTTCCGCTGAAAACTCCACATTGTAAGTCTTTTCACATCGCACCGGTTTCATGACTATTTCCTTCGCTGCTCAGACAGTGAGAACTCGCTCTAGACTGACATAAGAAAGGCTACTAATAAAAACGGCTTTGGTAACACTACCTCCGTAATTCACAGTGCTAATGGTATGCTTATTAATATATTTATATAATTTTATTCATATGTATGATCTATATATTTAATATCTATTTTTTTAGTGCGTATATTTATACATATATATTATCGTGTAAGTATATTATCAATGTATTTATTATTATATTGTTATTGTTATTTATAGAGATGAATTAAGCTTTACTATTTGAGATCTCGTCCACCCACTTCAATTTTTGACATTTAACCAACGTTCGACTGGTAGAGAATGTCTTAAAGCATTAAGCCCGCCTTTGTGCAATATAGTGCATAAAGAGTAAATAATTAAATAAATGAACGACTGGAATTGGGATGTTATTGGTTTTAATCATATATCAATTTATATATATTCAATTATATACCCTAAATGTTAACCCTAGTCATAAGCTATAACTGTGTCAAGTTTAATTAAATACTGTCCAGTAGTTTTTGCGTGACAAGACAGACAGAAATTCCAAAAATTGTTCTTAGGGGCTTTATATCATTCGTACTTTATTTAAAAAATATTTCATATACAGACACGGTTCTGTTACGATTTTATTATATGTATAGATAGATATGTATTATGAATGTGTATTATACTGTGTGGCTATATTCTCTCGTCCACCGCAGATAATGATTTGTATTATTTCTGGTAATTAATAGCAGTGGGCGTGCGGGCGATAGATGAGATTCCCTCCCCGGATCCCATCTCGCACACATCAATACACGGACAATAAATAAGCAGATACCGGGAACAATTTACGAAGCACAGTTTCCGATCATTGATATTGGTCATCTGAGATATAAAAGATTATTATATTATATGTTATTTGTGTATTTTATTGTAGGTACTATTTATTGATGAATAGTTGAGATAGTTTTCTTACTTTATTATGTTGTAAAGCTTAGAGTTCACTCTAGTGTGAGGTCAGTGTGGAAGACAGAAGATCGATAATTTTCGCTATATGATATCGATATATCTCTATATCGATAAATAAAATGAGAATAGAATACCGTAAGTGGTAGCAGGTTTTGAGAGAGTTTATAAGGCGCCGAGAGTTAGCGTGACGTCACACAACCGTGCTTACCATTTTAATAAATTGCATTAAGATACATTAAGATGTACACTTTAACTCAATACGCATATCGTATCAAAGTCGTCCAAATATTAAAATAAAACAAATAAAATTAAGCGTGTAACTAACAATAGGAGATGACAAATATATTGCTGCTGTTTTGAATGTGTCGCATACCATACCTATTCAATCCTATCGAATAGAGAGTTCAACGGAGTATACTATCTATACATACGTATATTATACCTATTCTCCAATAACGGGAGAGTGTTCGACATTCTTTACCGATGTTAGCATGTATCACGAATATGAATTGGCAACAATGTCCATTTATGTGAACTATCGGCTTGTTTACATGTTCCTTTAGGATTCTATAAAAAAAATGGATTAGATTTTCTCATAATGTTATTTTAGTTGTATTTTTATAACTATTTACCGTTAATATCATCTCTTTTTGGTGTCGTTTATTTCCAGCGTACAATATAGCAAAATTAATTGTGTCTTTGCTTGGTTACAATCGTTAGTTCACGATCTAAATTAAATTAAATACATTTATTACCACATATGGCATAACGTTTTCCTCTCTCCGCCCTAGATCTGAAACAATAATAGCTCTGCGTTTAATTATACCATAGGTTAACTGAAGGCATGACATTTGGCAATGTATGTTTTTCTGAAGCTTGGAGCGAGTACAGGAATAGAGTGCTACCGTGTAGGTTATTAACACAAACTGGAACACACACATAGCTACACTGGAAGATTAGAGTACAGGCGATCCCATGCAATAATTATTTATTCCGTTTGCACTTATTATTTATGTGTAAATGTTAAATGGGATTACTTTAAAAGTTGGGAAGAAAACTTTGAAATACTTTTTTTTTCAAAATTGTAATGGTCGAGTCCATTACATATTTATTTTTAAAGTATCGCGTCTTCTCAATTTCTTTCACAAAATACTGACAACTCACAACAGTTAACCATTAAATTTTCTGGTAGATAATAACATCTCTCACTTATTATGCCGATTCTCGTTGGCTAACCTAATTGAAATACAAAGATTTTTAATAGGTTTTTTAAGAACACAAAGAAGAGCAATCTTAATTGACCACCCAAGTCACATAAGCAAGTAAGCAACAAAGAAACCCGATCAAAGGGAGTGCTTTTCCGTGCATGTTTCATCAAGCTTGTAGTGAGTTGTCATGAATATTTATCTGCCTTTTCCAGAAATATTTCCATGTCCGCTCAAAAAAACTTGCAGCAATGGCTATATGGCTATAGCTATATGGCGGGGCACAGCCTACACGTTATTGTAACGACATTTGCTACAGGGGCGGCAATTACACTGGTCGTTGTGGCGTGGGGGCTGACCGAGTGGCGATATAGTGAAGAAACAGTAGGAGATTCCGACATTATTTCATTTATTCGTCTGAATATACTGTCCCAACAAAAAAAGACACAAGTGCATTTTGATAATATCCAAAAAAACTGCAATATACTTCCATTAATTTAAAATCAAATTAGCAACTTGAAGTTTTGGATACAAAGAAAAGATTTTTTTTTATTAATAGTTTATTTCTGAAAATATATGCTTTCGTTAAAAATGTTACTGATGCCTTTTCTTTTTAGTAGGGCAGTATTGCAAGCTGATTCTATAAAAAAGTAATCAGCAGCTGATTGTGTAATCGGTTGTTGAAACGGTCGCAGATTTCGTATTACGCAAACCCGTTAAACTGGAAACGCATTATAGTTATTGCCTCAAGCGACTAGCAAATACAGTAAACATAGAACACACAATTTCGTCTTTTTGTTTGCCAAATGTTCTGGTTTTAATTTCTTTAATTGGACTACAGAACAAACGAACAAAATGTATCCAATTTAGATCCGAAAGTTTCCGCTAGAGGCATATGTGATAATAAATTATTTTATAGTAATTATTGCTATTATACAATCTGCAGTTGCAAGTTAGAGACTAACCGTGTAGGTTGTCAATAGTTACTTGGCTAATGGATAAGTAAATAAAAACTGTATACATTTTAGAAATATTTGTTAGTAACGGCTTTCGTTAGCAAAGATTGCAGTTACAGGGGTCGTTGTGATATAAGGGTGTATTGATGTCGTTTTCAAAAGCTGAGCTAATACTAACTGAATGCTAACTCCTTTGTTATATAAGTTGAATGTAAGATTTGGGTTTAAATACAAATTCATATATTTATTAGGGGACAGTTTAAAAATGTACATAAAAAAAATGAAAAACGTTATGAAATAATATACGTACATACATATATAAAGTCATAATAATCTAAACCAGTCGTCACGTGTTTCAGAAGTTCTTTGATAGGGTCAAATGTAAAAAAATGCGTAAATAGCGCATGAAGAAATAAGGTGTTAGGTAGTGTGCTTAGTGATTCCATACTGCTTCTTACTCATATAGTGGGGGACGACGCGGTGGTAAGCGGCAATCTAATCGCTTGCTTCATTTCAGGTGTAATTTTAGGGGCATAAATCGATCGATGAAATGTAATTTATGGCCTAATGTTTTATCCCTAAACGCTTTTACTTGGTGCTTGTATTAAATTTTTAACGATTTCAATTAATCTTCGGAATAGAAGTTAAAATCAACTAGATCAGTTTTTAAATATTGAACATAACAGCATATGGAAAGAAGCTAAGTATAACCTAATCATTTTAATTTTATTGCTTGTACAATAAATAATCGAAATGAAGATGTTTAACAGAAATAACTGGAAAAGAAAACTCGATATACGAGTATACTGCTTCGATCGCACGATTTGAAAAAGAGTGCGAAGGAATTTTTATATGGGGAGAGAGTGTTAGCGTTTTCGGCACTCATCGCTTTAACGGAATATTATCAACATTTTTTTATTCTCACAAGAATGCAAGCTTTATTGCGCGGGTAAATACTATAATTAATATATGTATTTTTCAGCAGGTCAATAAGTTTATTATACAATTGATAAGCAACTATGTAAAACTATGACTATGTAAACTGTACGCCGCACTATTTTAAAAACTATGACTTTATATGAGAAGTTAATCGTCGAGTTTTTGGGGGTGTATCGTAAAAAGTTTGTTATTAGGGAGTTTATGTAAGCTTCATGTTTATTTCTCTACTGTAGTTTATGCCAATGTTTCTCCCAAAACCTTAATTCGTCTTTGCTTCGTTAGAAGTGCATAAATACAGTGTACATAATCTGGCATTTGTCGTTTGTCTGGATCGTGCCATCTCCCCAGCAACTTACTCACTCGCTGCCGCGGGAAGTAGGTAGGTACACAGAGCAAACAATAGCACGTGCCTCTGTTGTTTTTTCATTAAGAATGTACAAACAGAGTGAATTAGTGAACCGCGAGCACCTGTACAACCGCCCCCCCCCCCCCCCTCTTATTGTTTGCTGTTCTCCCTTTGATGTATCCGGTAGGTATCCATTTCAAACTTATAAATCCGCTTTATCTTAGCATCAACAAAAATGCTTTGTTTTCAATTACTTAGGAGTTATTGGAAACAAAACATTTTTTGTAACATTAAACAATCCAAGATTTCCGTATACTGCTATGGATGAATTGGAATAGAAATCCTATGAAATTAAAAACCCAGATTGCATGCACCTAATTAATACCTTAATTATTAGTACATGCAAGCTCACGAATTACCATTCCCTGGGTTGCTATACGATTTTTTAATTGTGTAAAAAATTTTGATTATTCATACATATTTAGAAATTTGTTAATGTGAGTTATAAGATTATAAACGATTTAGATAAAGATTGATGAGAGAAGCTGTTTAAAATTGATTTTTGTTCATCAGCGGCATGTTCTTTTATCGTACTCATTCTGACTTCTGACACACGTAGTCATTGATTACGTAGTAAAATATAAGGTCCCACAATAGTGTGAAACATTTTTATATGTCAATCAGTACACCGAAAATATCAACCAGAAATTAACATGTATTTAATTAACACGTATTTCATGATATTTTTATGACATTATAAGTAAATAATTCAGGGATTAATTTACTCTTATGATAAACCAAATTTTGTTTGATCGATGATTGCATGCCGTAAAATGTTTAGTCGGTCCATTTCTGCTGTTTAAAAAATTAAACAATGACGACGGTAAGCCTCCAATATTTTTGTATATAAACATTTTATGTACAATGTACATAGTACATTTTATGTACATAGCTTCTAATAAACATTTTTCGGTTATACGAAAGATAGATTGCAAGCGACTTTTGACAATGAAACAAAGATAAAGTAAATTTAGCTATCAAAAATTTCTTTAAAACCATAAAAAAATTACCTTTAGCACAGATCTAATATTTCTGGTAGGTAAGTCTATGATTTACATATTTAAAGTCTGGTATTTAAAGATTTACAGACTTTTGTGAAATTATTCAATCCTCATTGTTGACCGACTATTGGGAATACATAAATAAATTTCAGAAAACAATAATGTGACTTCTAAT
Organism: Sesia apiformis; assembly: GCA_914767545.1. Lineage (NCBI taxonomy): Eukaryota > Metazoa > Arthropoda > Insecta > Lepidoptera > Sesiidae > Sesia > Sesia apiformis. Next base: position 10,595,560 of record OU611947.1, on the reverse strand, counting down.
ATTAATGTGTCAGAAAAATTGGTAAAAAATCAGTTATAAAAAAATATACGTTATAATGAAAATGTTAAGTAATTAAATAAAATGGATGATTTTATAAAGAATATAAAAAAGAAACTCTCAGTTGAGAACATTGTCGAATTCATGAAAGAGGGTTAGTAGTGATTGCTATTCCAATATATGAGTAGTTTTTTTTTCAAATTCGATAAATAGTATCTGTTACACTCAATTTCATCATGTTCGTTCGTTCGTCCTTCTGTCGCATAATTCCTACAATATTCCTATAGTTTTTAAATGAATGCATCCTATTCTTTATGACGTATGGTGCCGAAACGTGGTCTCAAACAGTAGCCTTATTACATAAGTCCAAAGTCTCTCAGCGACTAACGAAGAAATTCGACGAAAAATTAAAATTACTGATTGCTCAAAGAAACAGCAAGCTGTAGTGGTAGTGGGCAGACTATATATGCCGCAAGACCAATAACTCTTGGGGAGATGAGTCCTCGAATGGAGACCACGGACCAGTAAACATAGCGTGGGATGCCCACTGGTCAGGTGGATTGATGACGCCGGTAGAGGCTGAATGGAAAGAGCAGAAGACCGAGTGTGGTGGTGATTTTTAAGAGAGGTTTATAGCCAGCAGTGGAGAGACACAAGCTGATGGTAAGGCATAATTAGGTACATACTAATGATATGTAATTTTATTAAAATTACGAAATTGTATTTCGTGTATAATAGAATAGCTGGGATGTGAAAAGACATTGGAACATGTATCTCTCGCTTCGTTATGACAATTTTCTATAACATAAACTTCAATATGTTATTTTATCAAATGGATTTTAAATTTTAGGAGTTACAGGCCCATGACAAAATTACGTACAAGTTTTCTTGCCCTTGTTTGGAACCTTGTTAATATTTATTTATTTAGTTGCACGTGTCAAATTTATAACATTTCTAATGCATCAGATCTTCGATTTTCTTACACACATTTTTTGGTGGTACATGGTATGGCAAAATCTTTGATTGAACGTGTAACGTTACAAACTCACGACAAGTTTCAAACATGTAAACAAATTGAACGCAGTGAGCCGTAAAAAAGAAGTCTAAAAAACCGTAAAAAACACTACCACTTATTCGTATAAACTATTTTCGCTACGTTATGTAGTAACTAAATTACTATAGACATATGCTAGACGAATAGGACTAGGTTAGGGGTTAATTACATTTCACGAAGAGCCTAGGCTTTTCACGAAGTGCTAAATTCTAAATTACAGTGAGCGGGTACGACATAGCATGGGCTTTTATCCTTTGTGGAGTAGACAACATAAGGTATATTTTATTGTGATGGGTAATTTATCTTTGGTAAGACTAGGTAATTTAGTAAATTGATTTAAAATAAATGCTAAATACAATTCGGTCTTATGATTTCAATTCAATCCTGACGTGATCATAGTGGGCGTTGGCTTCAACCACCGACACTGGCGTTCGTCGAGTTCATGCAACGGTTTCGAGTAGGGAGTAATGTTTAAGATTATGCAATTTTAAATTAAGGAATACGAGTATACCAACATATACCATTATTTATTATTCAACAGCCAAAATAATCGATGAGCAGGAGAATGATAAGATAAACGAGGAGACCGTTCGTGACACACTTAGCAAGATTACTACAAACAATATTATAGAACCAAATATAATGTCTGCTAAAATAGTTGAATCCATAGAAAGTGCAAACTCTGCTCTCGAGCAAGAAAATAATGTATCAGATACAAAAATAGATGATACAAAAACTAACATAGAATCAAATGAACCAAAAGAATCTTCAAAAGACACTTCTGAAGAAAGAGAACAAGATGAAGACTCAGATATTATGGAACGTATTTGGAATCCTGATGCTAATCTACTGAATCCGAACTAATATGCATTAAAGAGTTATTTTAAAAAAAAGGATTTTATTTATTAAAAAATCAAAATTATTGTTTTTAATACAGTATGACGCAGAAGTGAGCACAGCGTAATATTTAGTGTTTCAGTCAATGCTAAATGTATACGTGGTGTTGAGTGAAGGTAACTGTTATTAAACTTGTTAAAAATAATGTAATTACAAATATTATGATCATCGTTCATATTTTTACAATATTCACAATAAGCAATGACTTCTATTGTCCATTCCTTACTGTTTGATTTTCTATTTACTTCTTGCTTTTAACGTTTAGTCAGACGGTTTTCAATTAATATTTTTACTAATACCCAGTAAAGTTACAAACTATAAACTGTATTGTGCATTGATGTCATATGAAAAATCATTATCACAAAGGAAAGAGTTACAAAACCTATCATTGTCGCTAATCATCATTATGAAAGCCTAGAAAGAGTACTCACGCTGCCGTAGGGACCCTCGCCCAGGAAAGTTATCGGTCGCATGCGCCCCCGCGGGAAATCCAGCAGGGGCGCCACCCCGTTTGGGGGCTCAGCTTCTGGTAGTTTGATAGAGGTGAAGAGACCCGGTGTTGGTCTTTCACGGCCGCGGTACGGTCTATGTTCTTCCGGGTACGTCTGTGAACGGACAGAAATATGTTAGACTTACACGTGAGTAAAACTTGTGTACGTAATCAAGTATGGTTGATTCTTTAAAAGATTTGGTGTTAATAATTTAATAATAATAAAATATTTCAACATAACCTAAAAAATAAGTAAAATAATTCATAGCGCGTGCGACACTCTTGATGTTTGTCCCCTCATTGGACCGGTTTGTCACAGCGCGTACGTGAATCTGTCGATGAGGTTCACGCACCATAACTGCGCTATGTAGTAGAGTACCTATCACCCCCAGTTTGTATGAAGCTTGCCTTCTGTACGGATATTTACTCATGTGCCTAATACTAAACTAAATTAAACCAATACTAAATTGCCCTGTGAAATAAAAAAAATGACCATAATGCGTATTTACAAATCCCAAATTCGTGGTTTCATCGTGCGATTTAGTAGCGCGATTCAGCATCATGACAATTATATTAATTGTTAGGTATGTAAATAACTACACCTGTACACATAGTGCTTTATTAAGGCAATAAAATTACTTTATCGATATCTTTGATATAGCGTGCCACCAGAAGGACACATGACTTTAATTAGTATGTGCGGTGTTATGAATTTTTAAAAGCTCCTAATTTTTTAGTTTTCTGAGTATACGGGTTTCCTCACGATGTTCTCTTTCACCGCCAAGCCAGTAATAACTTTAAACAACGCAATAGAATTACTTTATGCAATAAAACTAAATTCTTAAATTGCGCGGTCAAAGTAGTACGTAGCGGTGAGCTCTCTGTGTTGACAATTTTAATGTTGACTTAGGCCATCCTTTACATAAAGTTTCTAAGACTTTCTCATTGAAAAATTTGGCGATAACGACGCAATCTAGTTGAGTTGCTGAATCTCTTTTGATGCGGTTTGAATCGCACGACTAAACTAAATCGTCACGTGTAGTCGCGCTTTCTGCTTCCATATTGATCAGTTTTAGTTTCGCTTTTATATTAAACCGTCCATAATGCTGTATAGTAGCTACCTACATTTTATATGGACCAGTAAATAACGCAGGTCCTCGGCTTAATTGCTATTACCCCTCCCAAGATTGTGCTCGCATAATTTATACTACACAATGAATTATTGTGGTTATAGTGTTAGAGGTAGTACGGTGTATGCTGACATTAGGCTTCAGTTGATAACTATTGTAAGAGATAAGTAATTATACATACTTTGTATTCTCTCACAATTTAGAACCAAAGCGACTTTCTAACTTCTAAAAGCAGAATACATTTTGTCTATTTCTAAAGCAGAACATGTTATCTATGTAAAAGAAAAGATCACAATCACGAAGTAAAACTTGTGTTCCAAATTTTAACAAAGAGTACGTATATTATTAAACATTTAAGTAATTTCACTGACATTGTTGATTCGTATATAACTTTCTCCCGTAGAAACGATTTATAACTACTGGATCGACTGTAATGGATGGTATTAATGTGCACACTATTATCTAAATGTGGTAATTGTATGTTTATAATTCCAGGCAATATGACGATGAAGGATAATTGAGAATTAATTAGACCACAATGTTATTAGTAAATTAGGAATAGCATTGCCTACTTAGTTAGATAATTAATTTGAATTAACCCATACTCGTACTATGCAAAGTGCTTGAGAGCAAACCGAATGATTTCACATTCATCTTAATTTTTTTATAAATATGGAATTGTTGAAATAATGCTTTGGTAGAATATATCCCAGAAGTTCCATGAATGACATACTAACTCGAATGCCTAGCTTCTATTGCATTCCTCTTCGCATTGACGAACAATAAAACGGACTAAATGCTTTTTAGACGACCTGCAGTTTAGAATAATTTAATCAATTGATTCGTTTTTATGAAAAAGTAAATTCAAGTTGAACATGTGTTAGCATGTGTATAACTAAAACAATCTCAAGATGTTAATAAAGCCCTGTGATTTGTCGAATTTTGATTAACAAAAAAGGTGTTATAAGTATCTGTGATTGATTAGTGATTAACCTTAGTACAATAAAATAAGACACACTTTAAAACAAGGGTTTAACAAAAGGGAGGTCGAGAATTTGAACAGTGTTTTAAAGGTGTGTTGGTTTTTTTTTTGGTAAGGACAATTATATTTCAGCACCTATAACAAATACATATAAATCTCGCAAATTAATTCTAATGTCTATGCGAGTCAAGTCAGGGTTTGGGTAGCTAGAGCTACTTTCCATATTAATCAGGATATGTGCAGCGCCTAGTAGGTAAGGAGGCGCAAATAAAATTATTATATTTACACTAAGTAGGTTTCGTTACGATTATTCTTTACGAAGTTAAGTACATGTACAAATTAAATTGCAAACTGCTTTTCACGAACACTGTCCCTCTGTTTACATGGTACCGTGGTTACATTTGGGCAAATATACTTGAATGCACAACGCAGTTCTTGAAATAACAATTAAACAACATTAGTTGTTGTTGGTAGGAGTAAGGTGATCCCTGTGAACTATAAAATGTATGCTGTTTGTTGTTGTTGCCATATAGTTATCATACAGGTATGCCGATAGAACAGCCGTAGTTCTCTATTGTAAGTTGATGCAAAGAGCTATAAGTAACACAAGTTGTGGTATTGCATCGCCCTATTATCTTGCGATCAGTTTTTGTTATCTGTCAATGGTGTGTGTATAAGAATACTGAAAAAGAACAAGCACGGAGTGTACTCTACAAGGTGAAATAATCACTAAGAATGTGGCTCTTGAGCTGTTTCTTAGATAATATGTTAAGTGACCATGCCTCTCTTACTTCCCTTTGTGTTGCATTAAATACATAGTTGAGCTTAAATTAAATTAAAACTTTATTAATTGAGCTTTATTAAATCCCTCAAATAATATGTTTTTCTTGCCATTTTTCGTTCTAGGAATTTATGATTTTCCTTAGAAAAATACAAAATGGAGTGTACATTTCCATCTAGTATCAGTTCATTAGTTTAGTCTCCCCATAAAGCGTTATTGATGTTAAATAGTTATAATTAAACAATACACGCTAGAGTGCATAGGTTATTCCTTTAAAAATAGTCACTAAATCTCTTACTGTCCCATTCACTTCTATCACTGTAAAAGATTACAAAATATGGCGGTGTCCGTTAGTCGCGCTGCTCATAATGGCGTCCTATACTCATTTATCATTTCATAAACGGCCGCATAATACCCCTAATGAGTAAAATCCAAGCATACCTTGGGCAATACCATTAATATTAGAGACCCCCGGCCTCTCCCCTTTTACAGCCGCCGTGTACCGGGAGGATAGTTTGGAGGCCACATTACACTTGTTTTGCGGTTCTCATTGTGTGACATTAAATTCCAGTATAGTTTTGACTTTCGTAAATATTGAATGTTTGGCACACGTGTAATAAGTATCAGATGTAATAACTTAGTGTTAGAATCAATACCGCCTATATATACAAAATATAATTAGGCTGTTCCTCCATTGATGAATATAAGGTTCTTGAGGTTCGTCACTACTCACGATTTTGAGTTTTTCTCATCCAATCACTACCCGAAAACATTTTTAAGTGGTCGGTTCATCTGGCCGAAGGGAGTCCCATACTGCGTTTCAGGTACGTAGTTTCCATTGAAGGATCGGTCTTCCTCTCCATGTTATAATATATGTAAAATTAAATACATAGTATTGTACATACAGTACAGTCACAATATTTAATTGTTGAACATGGACAACATAATAATAATATGTATAATTCAATGACATCACTTTATAGTCGTACGTATCACGACGTTATTATAATACGGAAAAATTAAAAATAAAGAATAGTGCCTAATAAAATATTTCTAAACCGTACAATTGGATAAAGCAATTCAAAATTTTTTTTCTAAGAAAAATACGTACGTACCTGTAAATATATATATATATTCTAAGATATGTATCTACAATGAGGAATATTTTTATTTCTTTATCCGAAACGGACGAAACCTTAAGTTTTTGTGACTTAAACAAATATTACCGATACTCTTATTGAATTTTCCAAATAAGGCTATTACGGCAAAACTTTATTTCAAAGTTTCTTTTAGAGGTAACAGAAGTTAAACGGAATACCTGGTGGTGAATGATAACCGGTGATGAGCGCCCGTAACACTCCGAGGGAAGATGGGTGCACTGTCGACCTTACGGAATCTTAGAGCAGCACAATGTCGTGGTTTAGTCGTAAAATCATAACTAGCGGTTCATTAAACAACTTTCGGGTTTAAAGTGTTTTGTGTACCGAACAAAAGTAGCAACTCTTTGTTAAGTAAGTATCGATCAATTATTTGACAAGTACCAAAAGGTGACAAGAGACGCTATGGTAAAATACCCGAGGTTGCCATCAAACTAAAAAGCCTCCTAAGAATATTCTCCATTTCAAAGACGGTAGAAAACGTGGAGAGAAGCAATAACTTCAAAGACGGTGAGTAATTCTAAACCGTCTCTAAGAGTGAAAATTTGGGTGAATCGTTGGGTGATCTCAAATAGTATGGTATTTCGGTGCATCTGTTCGGTTCGGCCATCTATAGCCTGACTTTGAATTTATGGTTATAAGCGTTGCTCGGGACGAACGCTCGGTGTACTGCTTCGCTCTATTTAGTGCACATAACTTTTTAAAGTCAGTTTGTCCTTGTTCTGTGGATGACTCGGGGATTTGCCTTTGTTAGAAATGTCGACATTAAAAATCCCACTAAGAATTTTTTGAGGGGTTTTCTGAAATCGTGGTGTCTACCAATACAAACAAGGCTCTTTAGCAGTGGATGTTCGCGATTATTTTTTACTCTCGAATGAAATTTAGTTGCACTTCTTTCTTCTTTCTCTTTCTTTACATAAATATAATATATCGACTTGTAAAAGTCGCATATGCAGAAAAACATAGTTGTGGAAAGAAAAAAGTCTGTGGGACACCAACGTTAATAGACATGATGTTGGAGATTGATAGAGAAAGCCGTTAATCCATTCAGATAATCCCAATGATGGAAGTAGCCGGGTCAGTCCGATTGCCTCTTTGAGAGCCTATGGTGGACGTGAGATACTTTCTAAACTTTCGAGAATAAGCGTATCGTGGAGTAAAAAAACTTGAACATTCGAATTAATTTTGGAGACAACTTAGGAACGCAAAAATTAAGTACCGATTAAGTGAGCAGGGATAGCGTCAGGTCCACTCGAATTTGAATGTGAAAAGATGCAAGGGCTCGCCAGACTTTAGATACTCGTACATCTTTAAGTATATTCTAGAGATATAACCACGTGTTTGTGACAGATGGAGACTCATATCGAAAGAAATTCAATAGGCATATTTACGATATCATAAATAAAATGACACATAATATTATAATACTGTTTTCCTATCAGACACATTACAAATACACACTTAGATATGATGGAAAAAGAAAATAAATAGAAATGAACACAATAAGTCAGCGAGTATGCAAACCAATCCATTATTTAATTCTACTCGAGTGTCACACCCCTACTTGTGAGGGGAGTGTGGGGTGAAGGGGACATGTGACATATTCACACGGCACTCGGGAGTACTTACAGTAGGTAGTGTGTTGCGGACAGAACATGTTGTATTTTACTTGTAATGGAGCATCCGCGAAGAGGAGGCGGAGCGAAAATGGAATAGTGGAATTTATGAAAAAATGGCGTCTACATTATAGTGTAAGCACACGCAAGACCTATCTAGCATTATCTCAGTATAGTTCTTAGTATAGACGAAACATTAGGAGGGTATAGGAAAAGTATAGGAAAACTCTGCATTGCAAATAATACATATTTAAGGTATGACGACAGGTGTGCATGACGCCACGTTGTAATAACTTTAGAGATTTTGCGAAAAATGTCATGTCCACTTAGCTCATTAGAAAACAGACTTCAACGCAAAAGTTTGAGTATCCAAAGTTCCAAGTGTAAATTACAATACCGAGTTTTCCCGGTGAAAATTCTCATTATCTAAGTTGGTATTTGCCTCAAAGGGTCACCTTCAGTGCATTCTTATTTCGCCCGACCTCCCCAACAATGATTACTAAAGTATTTCATTCTGAGACGTTCTTGCGAGGCCAGGCGTTATTTAATATGAAATAGTAAACTTAATAAATTTGCTAAAAATAAACTTTTTTGTTTGTGTTGAGAAGTTCCATTTGCATGTGGAGACATCGCCGAGTGGATGGAACTATGCTGGTATAAATTCATTAAAATAGGTTCTACTCAACTTTTTAACTATATAATACATAGTATATACACATTATATACTTCAATGTAATAAATATGTAAATTAAATTCATATCTTATGTATAAGTTTCGTCTTTCTCGAACTAAAGTTTGATCTAACTGTGAACTAAGTAACAAAGTGATAGATCTGCCAACTTTAATACTCGTACGTGTTCCTATTAGAGTAAATGATAATTATAATACCAACTTACTTTTATGTTTTATTATTAAAAAAATTAAAATTTCTGTATTAGATTTGCAAAATACTTTTACAAAATGTATCTACTGGCCTCTTTGTAAAATATTGTAGAAAAAGAAATGTAGGTACGGTGAAAAAATGAATTTATTTTATATAAGATTTTATATAAGATCAGCATCGACAATGGACTGAAACTCCATTGTGATTACGTGAGGCTTGTATCCAACAATGAAACCCTTAGAAAATGCTAATAGAAAATCATCAGCAAGAAAAGTATGTCTTTCTGTCCACACTAAAATCAGTGTAGAGTTTTCTCTTTTAAATTAATTGAATAAAACCCAAATGATTCTTAGTTCCATATTAGAGGACCACGGGAATTAACCTACATACATGTTTCACGGTCACTATTACTCTTTGAATGTCATTATATGGAAGGGCAGGTAAACAAAATATTGAATTTAAAAAAATGTTCTCATAATAATTAGTACGTATTAATATAATCTGCTGGATGAGAAGACCGTGTATGCTAGCAGTAATTGTGAGAGGCTTATATTCAACAGTAACAGTAGATGATATGTTAGCATATTAGGTGATTTTAGACAGAGGCTGATTGTATAATAGTTGGGTTGTAATAATCTATTTGTATCATCTGTTTGTAAATTTAGCCAATTTCAATTATTAAATTTATCCGACTACACATAATACGCTAAAATTGATATCAATCCAACCGCAATTATGGACTGAGCCATTATTGGTTATTCCACTGTGTGCACCTGAGTGATATCACCTGAATGGATTTTTAGGTGAATAAAAGATACATAAAAAGTAAATAAAAATCGAGTGGACTTTATTCACTCAGGTTATTTGCCATTAGGTGGACATGGGACACTAATCAATGGAATAAAAATCGAGTGAACTGTATTCACCCAGGTGATATTATCCAGGCGCACAAAGTGGAATAACCCAACTATTATTAACCTGATGTAAGATCGAACGTCTAATGGCCACCGTAGAAATATCTCATAAAGATCGTTAAAGGTCAACGACACCTCAGAAAACACTACAAACTACAACGTGGAGGAGTATCCAAGAAAATAGTTAATATTCTGTAATGAGTTCGCCCTCGCACGCCGCTGAATATTTTACACAGTGAGTGAAAGAGATGGCTGTAACTTATTATCGGCCTTCCCAGTAGTATATCGTGGAAATGTCACAGGTGGCGTTAGATTATTTTGAAATACATGTTTTCCCTTCGTACGCAAAATATCATATTTTAAAAATAGCTTAATCTCAATATAAATATTAATAAAAGCTTTATTTCGGAAAGTACATACATCATCAACATCCATTACATTCCAGTAATGCCAGGAGTGGTGATAGTAAAATAAACGATTTACTACCTAGGGTTGGTATTGGCGACATGTGGCTGGATCCATTAGGCCAGCATCGGCGGGTCCCACTTTGCCGCGAGCGTACTTCGGATGCTGTTGGTGCTGCCGTGGAGACGGCTCAACATGGATGTATAACGCTTCCGCCAGTGTGTGCTTCAGCGAACATGTGAGAAGCGCTGCAGAATCTCGGCAGCCCCATGAGTACTCTGACGCGTTATTGTATTGAACCGCAAATCATTGTATGCACTGCGTGTAAATCCCACCCATAAGCTGCAGGTGTAAAGCGATATGCAGTAAAGTAGTCTTCAACAAAGTATTTTTTACTTGTTTAGTGCACTTAGTCCGAAACAACTGGCTATCATATTATTTATATACATTGTCACTGAGATCCTCCGTGACCAGTGACCCAAGCACTTAAATCGCGTGACTTTATTAAGAGGACTTCCACAGAGTTTTATAGTGGGTATGGCGTAGTTTATGTTTCCCGTTTTGAGTTAACTTACTATCATTGCATTCCAGCATGTGGTTATTAAATAAGCCTTATTACTAATAATAATAAAAATTACTACTCTCATAATAAAGTCATTACCCATTTCATTCAAATTCATTTTTATTTATATTTAATTTTTATACAATTTCATTTCTTACACGCATTTTATTTTCTCACCCTCGGCCTCCCTCCCGCCTGTACCGACCTCGCCGCGCACCGGCTTCAGTCCGCAAACTCATGCTGAGATGTGTCATGCGTATATCTTGTAATTGTTTTCATAATCGATTAGAAGATTAAATCAATCCTAATAGTATTTTTTTTATTCTTCAAACCCTGAACAAGCCCAACTGTAGCTATAGATAGATAGATCATATCTCAAGCGTAGGCGCCATTGAAAGTAAACCCTGCCGCACCTAATGAAAGATGTCAATGCGTATGTATGTATATATGTATAGGATTGTCAAATGTGTGAGGTATTATTTCTTTTAACCTCAAAATTCTCTCTCAAAATCGAAAATTTTCATTGGGTCGTCGGTGAAAATGTGACATTTGTTCCAATAGCTTATCCTTTATAATAACCTCTGTATTTTTATAAGCTCTATATTCTGCATGTCCTATTGTTTAAATATTTCACTATTTAATCGCATTTTTTATATTTTCTACGTATTAACTGGCCGAAAATAAAGCTGGTTGTAAACCACTTTGTCTTAAAAATCGAACGTCGAAAGTGATAAGACATCACGTACATTTTGTCACTTTTAGGAAGCGAAACTAAGGACATACACTGTGTGTGCCTTCCCTAAGAAATTTTTATGACACCTGAGCGAATCCAAGAGGAGCTAATCAATCACTGATAAAAAATCGTTTTTTTATCATATTTATAACACCACATTACATGCTATGTTGTAGAACACATTTGTTTATGTTATATACGGTATATTTCTGATTATTGGCTCGATGGAAAATAACTTTTCTCCTACTTGCTCGGAAATGGCTTCATTATTTTAAAATTGGAATACGTCAATCGGCTCTTTTCTGTACGCACGTCAGCAATTTCCAACACGAAAATAATAGAGATTGCTGGACAGTAGCGAGGTTATTTTTAGTGCACACTAACATAAATTAGGTTTTTTTAGGTACACGATATTTATTATTGTAAAGACTGAATGTGCATTTCTTTTCAAAAGTTTAAAAAAAGAACAAAGACTGCGCACAGTCGAATTGGCGGGAATGAAAATCAGATATCTACTCTGTATTGTGGATGTTATGTTCTCATACTTTATCACAATTTTAACTTGTCTAATAAACAATGAGTACTAGTTCGTTGGATGGTGAATTAGATTTAACGCCACCAGACATAGCTGAAGAAGCAAAGAAACTTTTTCTGAAAACCTGTTACCACCGAAATCGAGAGAAAAATATGAAAAGGCATATGAAGATTTCATCAGGTGGAAAACTGAAAAAAAGCGAATTCTCTCTCGGAAAACTTCTGTTTCTTGAATTAATTTGTTTATTGTTTCCTCGCAAATTAGAGAAAAGTCTCGGCCGAAATAGCAATTAACGGCCTCGTTTATTTAAAAAGGATTCGGCGTCGCCTCGTCCTTTTAAAATCACTTCGTAAGGTCTCGGCTTCGCCTCGTCCTTCCAATTACTCGGCCGTCAATTACTTTATTTCGGGCCTGGACAGTAATGTATTATAAGACCGAACCAAATTGAAACCACTATTTAGTCCATGCATTCTGAAATGGTGTTCAACATTGTTTCAAGCAACCTGTGTTTAATTCACCTGCTGAATTGACGAAACTTATTATTTTAGGCATAACTAATCTAAGTAAAAGAAATAAAAAAACCGTGTAAGTGCAGGGATGGCGTATATTGTTCAAGAGAACGAATGAATTGATAAGTCGACACTAGTGACAGATCCCTTTGTATAGTTTACAAATAGAGACGGGCGAAGGTAAAGAACGCAATAACACATTACGCGAAGTTTGCATTATGTTCCAATAAGTATAAAGACTAAGATAAGTATAAACTTTAGTATTATTTTAATATGGTGACAAGATGCGGCAACTCAACAGGGGCATATCAAAATGTACGGTCCCATCTGCAAAACGCCCGAGGTATTACGCTGAAGTATATCTAATACGTGGGCGCTGGAGGGTTAAAAGCTAGTGTAAAATTAATGTACATATTCATTTGCCTTGCAAAGTGACTTTGACAGTATAATAACGCGCATTAGGTAGTGCATGCATTCTATCCTACAGTTCCGCATAGAGTAATTAAAAATTAAGTGCCGTTTCCAGGTGTTCTTCTGGGAAATATATTAATTAAGATCAGGAAAATCCTAGAACAATCCGACTAAATGTTCTCACATCTACATATATCTATTTATATAAATGAAAATGTAAACGTTCGTTTGTTCAAAATCTTCATCGATTGCTTTGAAATTTTGTCACAACATTGCATTCGAATACGGGCGTGATTTTATATAGCTATCACAGGGTAAAAACATGCTTTTTACCCTGTGATAGGTAAAAACAGGGTAAGTGTCATCTGTTGGGCAGGTACAGCAACTCGTGGCCGGACACAGCTAGTATTTATATATATTATCCGTTTCTCCAATCCATTGCGGACCACGATCGGGGCAATACTAAGGAAGCTTACTATACTAAAATACTATTAGCTGTATTTATTTATATTAATATCGTTTATTTATGACAGCTGTGCCCGCGACTTAGTACGCGTGGAATTTTAGTTTTTAAATTCTAAATTGGGATATCTTTTTTTCCCGTCAGCCGATTTAGATGAAATAAAGCCTTTTAGAATTAAACCTATTAATTACTATTTTTAGCCTATTAATGTGAAAACCCCATGAAAATCCGTTCAGTAGTTTTGGAGACTAGCGTGTTCGAACAGACGAACAGACAGACAAAAATTTTCAAAATCGTCGTTTTGTATCCCGATACTCTTCCTTCATCGCCCCCAATTAGTTTTTGGTAAATATATTCAATGTACAGACACGCTGGTTCTACAATTTTATTATATGTAAGGGGAACAGGAAGTAGATGGAAGGAATTGGAAGGGAAGGGTGCGACGTTTGCTCACTTGGTAGCTGTTCTTCAATAAATGAACATCAGCCAATCCTCACTTCAGCAATTTAATTAAGCGTAAAAGTAATAAAAATAAAACACTGAAACAAATGAAATAGTACTTATGAGACTAATTTTATGAAATAATGGTCTATAAATGAAGTTTTACTCAAATATGGTGTTATTTATATATTTTGTAGTTACACAGGCGAAGGTGTACTCACGTGCACAAACAAGCGTTCTACGAGAAATTCACAAATAGAAGCAACACAACAGAAGGCTGCATGTATAAAAAAAAATATATATATACGAGTGCTGTAATAGGCACATCGTTACGGATAAAGAAATAAGCAGAATGAATCGAAGAGCAATCGAATCAAAGAGTTCGAAGCGATTTCTTTTATGTACGATAGCGGCAGACGAGCACACGGTCCACCTGATGGTAAGTGGATACTGTCACCAATAAACATCCGCGATACATGCCAATATGAGTTCAAAATGACAAACATTGGCACGCCTCCGGACGCGCTGCCCACCTTTGGAGATATAGCAATGGATTTAGAGAAAGGGTTGGCAAAATGGGGAGATATAGGATGGGAATGGGCTCTGGCACATCTAACTCACTACCGAAACATGTACGTACAGGAAATAAAATAAAGTGGGAAATGCAGTACATTTTAAGGTAGTCTTCTGTGCGAGATGAGTAACTTGGTCAGTCGAGCGCGCTCAGCGGCTGTTGGATTGCACGACTCTCCCCCTCAAAAAAAATTAGGTTTCTCATTAGCGCCTGGTTAGGAATTTAGTAAGAAGAATTTCGATAAAAACAATACTCTAAGAGTATTGTTAAAGGGGAGCAGAAAGGGGTAGGACAGGTCCACATTTAAAACAAATAATGATGTATTTAAAACAATAATTATGTAGTGGATGTTATAGGAAGTACTCATAAACTCGATGGGATAGGATGGGAAATAGGTTCTAGAAAATCTCATTCAATTCCATATTCGGTAGTAGGTTTCACGGTAGTGTTTTGTGAGAGAGAGGTAAGGCAACCAGTTGGTCACACGCCGGCTGTGCAGTATCACCTTCCGGATCCGAATCGCCATAATAACTAGCAGTTATTGGCAGGAATATAAAGGACTTTCATAAAGACGGTAATTTTTAATATTTTGACTTAATGTAGTTTAAGTATGCGGGTTTCTTCACGATGTTGTTTTCCCTCACGCTGGTCACCACCAGTGGCTGGTGATATCTTTTTAAAAATCCGTACTTTAGTAGAAACTCAGTGATACATGCTGAGGATTTGAAATTACAATTAGTTGATTTGAATGAGAGTTGAGTATAGATAGCTCTGGGCTATCACCGCTCTATCATCGTGAGGAATGAAGTATGTGTATAAAAAAGAATAAAAAAAATGGAGTATGTGTGTGTATGCACCAATCTGCCCTGGGCCCGCGTGGTGAATTATGGCCCGATGCCCTTTACTAGTGATTTACTAGGAGAGGCCTGTGTCCTGCAGTGGGATTTTATAGACTGATATCATAGTTTAAGTAGTGTTAAAATTAAATATCAGAAATAAAATCAAAAGCGGAATGAACATTGTTCATTCCGCTTTTTCATTCATTTTAGTGTTGAATATGCCGACCTAAATGAGTATTTAAATAAAGTTTTAAAATTATTATGTATAATTACGAGGCCAGACTTTACGCTGCCTAAGTTTTTAGGTCAAGCCACTAATTAAGAATTTACGCTGTATTCCATTAACTAAATAATTTTGTTATGAGCATATGCGTTTTGTAAATAGTGATCGTTATAATCATAGACATTCGATTTCCTTCTTATATTCCGTGGTTATGATAATAGTTAGGACATTTTTAATATATAAATAACGCCATACTCAATGGCCCACACTAGGACACCAGGTGTCGTGTGTTTAGAGACAAACACACAAAGCCAGGCCTGAACTGTTATTTTATAAGAAGAAGAAGGTAAACTAGCAGACGGTTTATCTGGTGGTGTGTGCTGTTCAGAAACATCAGTCCAGAATGACAAACGTTGCCATGCCTCCGGAAGCGCTATCTATAGACTAATAGAACCTGTAATATCTTACAATACAAATAATCGAGTGAGATTTTCTAGAACCCATTTCTTATCCCATTCCATCGAGTGACATTAACTAACACATAATATGAGTGCAAAATTTTGCCTATATTTAAAACGTAGATGTCGTTATAAAATTACGAAACCACTAGCTACTCGTAGCTAATATAATGTGAAAAGGCGAGAAGCGTAAAATTACATTATGATTTGTCTGCTATTATGTAAATAACAAAATAGTCAGTAATTAAAAATTTACCATACTCTTATTTTTATGTGTAAAGCTAAATGTGGATCTGAAATATAAAAATATCTGAAAATGTTAGTGGTTTTTGTATATGCCAGACACGTTGTGCGAGTTGGTTTTACAAGATAGGTTGTCTCTCGCAATATAAGCGAGAAAATGGATTAAATAAACTAAAATCACACAAAACGGAAACGGGTAGGTTTATATTCAATTATATGATTTATTACCTGCACCGATAAAATATTCTTTTTAAAGTGATAGATATATTGTGTAGTGTAAATTAATTTCCTTTCTATAAATAACCCTTTTCTATAAATAACAAATGCTATACCATTTTATGTTGGTATAGCATTTGTATTATTTTATTTTTCTAGTTTATCTATGCTTATTATTTTCATAGATAAGTATTCTAGCTTTGCCCGGCCACGCGTTGCTGAGGCTGCCCAACAGATGGCGCTTACCCTGTTTTTGGGTAAAAAACATGTTTTTACCCTGTGATATACCTATAAAGACACGCGCGTAAACGAATGCAACGTTGTGTCAAAATTTCAAAGCAAACGGTGAAGAATTTTTGGAGATTTAAGATTTTGAACAAACGAACGTTTGCATTTTTATTTATATAGATAATTGGTATAGATATATATGTAGGTATATGTGTATAGCATTATTATAATTATTAGGAACGCCTTGTTTCCACCAAACTCAATTTGAGAACTCTACGGGAAGAGATCTCTATAGATGATAGCTTGTCTTTTGTACAACTTCTCCTATAAATTACTATAAATATATTGTTTCGTGTGTATAATGAGATATAAAATAAAATAAATAAATAAACCTAGCAACACAACATATTATTATGAATTTATCATCTGATCGTGAACGAAGCCGAATAATTAAATAAACGAGAGGACACTTGTTGAAGATCATTGAGACGTCCCCATTTTTCGTACGTCCGAACTGACGTCGCAGAAGCCACCTCTACGATTACCGAAATCGCTGTCCGCAAAAAGGTTTTCTGGACAAAAGGCACAACCCTAAAAGTAATCCTTGAGTGGGCAGCTAGCATACGTCGTTTGAGCACAAACTCCCGGTGTCATTATAAAATACGGCCGGGAACGTGGATTCACTTTGAGAAATGGAGGGAGGGCTTGGAAACACCTGGGTCTCGCGCGAGCCAACGTACCTTTGCGTTATTTTTTGTACCTCTGTGTTACAAGTTACTTTAATGTACCTCGTATGCAGAGGAAAAATTATGACATCAGTTTGCTTTTCCTCTGAATAGGTTTTTGGTATAAATTAACTTCGTTTTGGTAGAAGAGCCAAATGGTTTTGAAACATGCACATGACTCATGCACAAAAAAAAATATATGGAAATACTTACTTAGTTCATTTTGGCTAATAGAAAATATATTTTACTAATTACTAATCCTACTAATTTAAATTGGTAGAAGATATAAACTACTTATATGCATAAATGATTGCTAACAAATAATGGAGCTTGATGTTTATTTCTTTTTATATTAAATTAAGAATTAGTAAAATATGAATTATTAAGTATCTAGAATAATTACATAAATACGTAATACAAGCTATCTAGATAGGTTGTATTATGTATATATTTTACCTTTAACAACATATTTGTTAGACGTTAGTTAGGGACTGTTATTAATTATAAGGGCTTATGGTACGAGCATAGTTGCGTTATAAATCACTAGGTTTTAAAGAGGGATTGTACAGCTGTAGAAAATGTGCCATAACGCAAACAATTGAGGCAGCATTTTTCACTTGTTCAACTGCTTTCGTAATCAGTACCTATAGTTTTGACAAGCTGCGCAGTTTAATAATGATAAAATATTTTTATCAGTAGTTTTAGTGTAAGTTTTTCTTGTTTATAAACTATCGCTTATGTTTCCTTTTCTGCATAGATAATTAAGTAGGCCCCTACATTTAGAAACTTGAAATATTCAGAATAACTTCAGAATACCACTTGAGGCGTTTGTCTTGCGTTTCGTAACGAGATACACTTATAGTAGAGCTACAGATTAAGTGTAGTTAATCATTTTAAAGATTAAAATTCCTTACATGTGTGTAGAATTTACGAAGAAAATTATTTACCTATATAAATGTATGTACACATATGTAGCTAAGATTAAGTTTATGGGTAATTGATTTAAATTGGAAATTACTCAAGTACATTTGAATGAGTTAACGAATACTTATGTAATAATGATGTGAAAAACGTTAATGACACAAATTGTTAAAAGATTTTGTGTGAAGTTTACTTAATAACCTAATAATACTACTATACCATCTCGTCATGACGGCCTAATGGTGACTAATATCGATGTTAATTTATATCAACGTCTTCGCAAACTTTGTTACACGGAGTTCTGTTAAGCCAGAGAAAATATTTAACTTGTATTTTAGTATTCATGCGGTTGTAAGAATGCTTGAACATCTGTGAGTACATACTGTTTGCACGGACCCTTGATCCCAGAAATAAATCGTGTAGAATGGCTCTTTTTATTTTATTTCAATTTGAAGTGGTCAAAGATTTCCGTGAATTGAGAGTCATTCTTTATAAAGGTACTTTTTCATAAAACCTTTTTGAACAATATGTGAACATTGGTGTAAATTGTTCAACAAGTTCTTATAAGTGAATTTGAAGTATTTGTTGTTTGAAGTATTTATATTTCAAAATAAATTAATAAATAAACTTAGAATGTTCAGCCAAACAAACTAGGCACAGTTGGGAATTCGCAAAAATATGACAGTTATTAACACTCATTATTTAGCTAAGTACATTTTAAGAAAACTTGTTTGTTTGCTCAACAATTCTTGTGCGCACATGTTTTTGGTTTGGTTACAGAGTTTATAAGCTACTGTGTTAAGCGAATTGAAGAGCGAAAAACCCTGGTTTACTTTATGTAGATATGATATATCTGTGGGGCACACATGCTCGTGACAGATTCCCTGAGGGCAGTTTTACGAGATGTCGTGACTTGAGCGTGCATACGTCCATATTTTCCGCTTTGCATTTCAACTGAACGTGTCAAGTATGACGTCCAATTTTATTGTTTGCTGTATTCACTTTATTTAACTTGAAAATAAAATGTTTCACTTTTCACACACAGCGAACAGCTAAGCGAAAATATATTAAGAACAAAAGTGTTGCTCTCAATTACCAGAAATTTCTTAGAATAATTAAAAAGAAAACTTTTCCATGTGTTCGATTTACATGAGATTAGAGATGACTTTTTTTATTTGTTTATTGTTCAAAAACATAGTTTAATTACACCACCGTTCAACTTTGAAAGTTTGACTAACAGGTGTAGATTTAATTCACAGTTTGTATCGCTAAAAACGAAATTGCATATTTTTTTATTGATTTGGACAACATTACACATTACAACTAACTCGTCACTCAAATTATTGAAGTGATATTTCTATGTCCGGGACAAACGACGTACTAAATAGACTGTTAAATAACCATTTAATGCATTATTACTAAACTATTCTTAATACCAAATTATGAATTAAACACATTACATAAAATTTTTGTGCTATGAAAACCTTTTTACTACCTTATTAACTAACCTACACCAAAACACCCCATGCGACGCGACGGTAGTTTTTAAAGATGTGGTTTCGGTGTGTCTGTGCAAAGGATAGACAAATTCATTGAAACTTATTGCACGAATTTATGAAATTATTAAACCACAAAATCATCATAACATTTTGTCGCCATGAACATTGTGAGTCCAATGAGCTATATCAAGTCTACAAGCTGTATAATGTTATAACAAGGATTTTTTGTAGTCGTCTTTGCTATAAACTCATTCCTGTAAGCTATATTGTTTGATTTTAATATAATATCTTTTTTTCTGTTCTTAAATTTACATAAATTTGGATTTGTACATGTATGGGATAATATTATATTCGTACAGATCAAACGAAAAGCTTCCGTTTTGAGTTCTTTAAATATATTTTTATTTTTTATCGCAACTACGAAAATATATTATGATTGTTCTGTTTTTAATTCATTTATAAACATGCCAGTGATTGTACCTACTTTTCACTTCAGCATAATATGCTGCATATGCTCTAAAACTTGCTCTAGTCAGTGGATGGTAAATCATTTATGCATCAGGCAGTCTTCGCATTAAGGGGTTATTACAAGTATTGGATTTGTATACTTCATCTAGAAATGTCGTTCATGAGTAATTGAAACAAGCAAAACAAGTTTTAAACGACCCTGAATTGTCCCTCATTTCTGCGAATGTATCGAATGTAATTGTTTCTTATTGAATGTATTTATCATAGGTATACTTGATTGAAAACAAATGGTTTGTGAGTTAGGATTTATGTTTTTGTTGAGCCATTAAAATAGTAAGTAACAGTACGTTTACCATTCTCAACATTCTTTAACAACTCCCACTTCTTATGTTTGCAGTTTATTGACTCTTTATATACTTATGTGTTTAATTTGGGTTGTACATATTGTATCTTCTTGATTTACTTAGTAAAACAATGTGTATTGTTATTATTTGGAATTTATTTCTTGGTGTATTGGTATATAGTATTATACTCGTATATGTAAATATATTTATTACATATCAAAGGTAGCGTGGAAGAGATCGCTAGCGATAAGGCCTACCTTTAGTATACCATTTAATTAAACTTTTGTATCATTTTGTACTAAAATACGTATAAAAAGTATTTACTACTTAGGAGACACTGTGCCTCAGTGGGATTACTGTGTAATGACTATTTTTTATTTATAAATGTCTGTCTCTTTTCATTATTGTGCTTCACGTAGATACACAGTTGACGTTGTAAACACACTTCTCTCTAATTTGTTTGCTACATCTAGGTGTTGGGTTTGCACGAAACAAACGTGTCTCGCCGCCACACCAAGCACGCGTTTTAGTGGATTTTCACCAAATGGAAGAGTATTTCTAAAACAAATGGTTCTTTGTGGTTATCGAATATTTTTTCAATATGTCGTCAGTGCAATTCCAATTCGAAAACACAAATATTTTTATTTATAGTTAGACTCATTTTAATTACATGAAAACAATTTATTAGTTCTAATTTATATTAATTACCTACTTAAAGATTTTTAACCTATTTATTTCCATAGGTCTGATTCAAGGCACTCGCCTTGATCAGATCTAGTGTCAAAAGGTGAACTCCCAGAAAAGAGCTTCGCTTAGATGCCAACAGGCCTGAATCAAGTACCCCCAGGCCTATTGTTCAGTTCTTGGAACATGAGGGCCTGGGAAATGAGTTGTAAATTGAAGGGGTCACAGTCAGTCACTTTCAGGTCGCAATGGTGCTGCTTAGGAACCTTTCGGACCAAGGAACCTACACTTAAATAATCATAATAACTACTTCCTCCTCTGCAAATACCATAACATAAGAATGTCATCAATGTTATGTATTTTGGCAATTGCTGATTTTTCTTGTTGGATATTTATTTACCTATCACAATATTAAATTTTTATTAAACTGGGAATCATCATTTGTCAGAAATTAGTAGGGGATACATATTGACTGTAGGATACGGCCGCTCTCGGCTACGGTTTCAGAGAATAAGGTTTGACATGCATTTACCCACTTTTCCGCCTCTTGTACAGTTTGAACTGGCTCATCAAAATGTTATATACTTTAATATACTATAGTACGTATGTAGTATGTATTTATAGTGGTTATGTATTTATAATACGAGAATGTATAGTATGTAGGTATGTATATACGTATAATGTTTCATTATTAGTTTTTTCTACTTTTTCGACAAATACTTTCTTTTTTATTTCTCCCCTGGGTAAAGTAGTCAGTCCAAAATTTAGTAGGACGACAGTTCTAAGAATAAATATCCTGGGTATAAATTAACAATTTTACTTTTAACGTAATTCCGTGGTTCTCACATTAATAAATTATTATCATTGAAAAGTACAAGAAGTTTCTGATTAGTTGTTCAGTCGTGGAATAAGGTTTAAAGTTAAATAAGGATAAATTAATATTTTATAAACTTTGAAATTCAAAACTAATTTATGTCAAGTTCTCGGTATTGGTTTAGGGCATGTCAAGTTAACGTACTATCTTCAGATCGGGAATTCACTTGCTGACGTTCACAGGTGTACGTGTCGTGTCAAAACCAGTTTTTTTACGAAACATATAGGTAGTACGATAGTACTATCTATATCTATAGTTGCTTTCAGAAATTTAAAGAAACTAAATAATCAAAAAAAAACATCCGTAACCCCGATAAAAACATAAACCAGTCTTGTTGACAATCTGCAATTGTACAACCTGGTGCCGTTGTCGTCATGCGTTACTCACTTCTTAAAAACCCCGGATACATTTGAAAAATTCCCCGGCCGTCCCCGGACGCCCTTCGAAAGAGAACTGTGTCCCAGGAAAAAAGGACAGATGGCAAGCCTACCTTTATTATATACAATAGGAACAAAAGCTATAGTTAAATATTCGCTTTAATTTTCCTAGTTTCACTGGCGGCTACCGTTACTTTATCGATCAGCGATTAAACTACTATTAGTCTGAATGTAGAATGTACGAGTACTGCTTGTAAAACGAAATTATAGAGAATTAAGCGACTGCAATTAATGCCACAGAATATGTAATAAGTAGACAAGTAAATTCTATGAACAAAATAAGTTTTATTATCTTTTATTCTTGTACTTTATTTTGTTTATTAAAATATAAAAAGAAAATATTATACATATTAAAAATAGTTAAACCTATGTATGTATAAATGCATTTATATAAATGCTATAAACCTTTATTTCACTTCACGTTTCGGCTGGGTTGAACCTACCATGGTCATAACCTGCTGAGCGAGCCGCAGTTAAATATTATATGTGTAAGACTGTTAAACGTATTAATGTGTTTCGGGAATGAATTAAAGTTGACATTTTACTCTTGTTACTCATGTAATTCAATTCAAGTGTTGGAATTAACTCATAGTAAGGCACTTTCATTAAGAACACTGAGGCCATTCGGAGAAAATGTGAAACCGTTTCAATAGACGAAAAAAAGAAAAGAAAAATGAGGTAGAATTCATCATGGAAAATATAAAGTTGATTTGCTATCATCCAAATGTACTCGTATAAGAATTGACAAAAGATGCACATATTTTTAGTCTTAGAGTACCTAATTAAATTGTGTCAAATCAAATTACTTTTTTAGTGCAATGAATTGAGTACGTACATACATACTTGTGTTTTCTTAAATGTTTTCGGTTTACAAATATTTAAATTACAATGATCACCTCATATGCTCATATGCACTATCCTGAACTGTATAGCTGTTATGGAGTTTCCATAACATTTGTAATTTTGGATCCTATGTAATTTTTGAAATTTATGAGTTTTGTTTTCTCTATATTTATTACTAACTCATTTTATCTTATTTATTTATCGCTTGAATATCGTAATGACCCAAATTGGTAGCAAATGCTGAAGTTACTATGTAGGTACTTAGCGTCGGCCTGGCAGGTCATCTTGGTGAAACGATTTTATAACGATACGATTGGACACATAATGCATAGTTCGATTTAGCGGTCCAGCCGATTATTTATTTTAAATATAACGTAGATATATTATATATCGCTCTATATATATTAGTTAAATGCTGTTATTACGTGCATTATTTTGTGTTTCATTAAAATATATAATCCTTATTAAACATGCTTTTATTGGTTTCACAAACAAAATTTCTATATCATTCGAATACCGCCATTGACCCCTGCAGCGGACAAACGACACGTGTTCCTTTTTTTTTACATTTTTGAATCACAAGGCGAACGGCGTAATATGTTTCGATTACCGTAGCCCGTGGCTTTGATGCAATTGAAAAATGTGTCTACTATGTGAAGAGGAGGGACCTCTCCCTATTTTTCTTTTTATTTTGCCGGTGAATTGATTTCCTTTTGCATCAGTGCGAATCGTTTATTTTTAATAACAAACAGGCTTGGATGTAATTTTAATGTTAATGTAATCAAATAGGGTGTAATTTAGTTTTAAAGTTTTTAGATTTGATTTGATTGGAAGAAGAGTAAGTGCTGGTATCTATGTATCATCCATTACGTATCATCCTGGTAATTATTCGATGAAATCAATTAACTATCGGACTTTAGGATTGCCTTTTCCTCATTTAGCTCTAAATTTCTGGCGCATCCGAGGGTGTTCCAACCTGATGGACTACCTGATGAACTAACCATCTGATAGACTACCTGATCATCTGCCTCCTTCTGTCTATACAAAAACACAATGAAATTTACTATACGTTTAGTAGTTCAGCCACATGCGGACACATTTTAAATAATTACACAAAGTGGTAAAATAAACTGCTAAAAATATAGATTAAAAACTTATGCAACGATGTAACCAGCCGTTCCAGTGTCCACTGCTGGTCATGGGCCTTCTCATACACATTGTCTTGTGCATGAGAGATGTACGGCCTTAAAACGCCACGCAGGCCAAGCGGATTGGCAAGTTCACTGTTTTAGAGGTGGTGTAATTCCTTAGGGCTTGTGGTAGCCTTTGTGTTTTCCCTTAGTCGCCTTTTACGAGACCCACGAGAAGAAAGAAAAGAAATATTCTATAGCGGGCCTACACCACACGCCACTAAAAATTTATAGTAAAATCTAATTGGTTCATGTTTGCAAGAGAATGATATAGTTTACATGTACATATGTATCTATGTTTATTATCAACCTTAGTATTACATGAATTAATAATGTATGAACAAGAGTATTAGATCGTTACAAGCCGCGACAGATTTTATCCATTAGGCACAATTTCTCAAGTAATTTAATGCAAAACCCGTGTGTGCAATTGTGCACATTTCCGAAACTACATGTTAGATTACGCTTCATTTACATACAACTTACTTAGATATAAGAGTAGACTATTTATTTCGTTTGTATGTTGCACTTGCGGTCTGTGTTCTGTTTATAACTTTTGAGTGCCTCTCTTGAACAATGTACGTAATTGTAAAACTGTACAATGTATAGAGATAAACATATTTCGGTCGATGGGAATCTTCTTAAAATAACTTTCTGTTAAAACTCAGTTACAGAGATACATTACGAAAACATTGGCCATCGGTTAATCCGGAAACACCCGAGCGCGTATTGGAGATCCACGCCTATGGTACAAAGTAATAAAGTGTGCAATAAAGTAGTAAAGTATCTCGTAGTAAAGAATACAATTAGAGGTATGGTAATTTATAGATGAAGATGACGCGCTCGAGTGTTTCGGGATTAGCCGATGGCCAATGTTTTCGTAATGTATCTGTGCGTATATTGGGAAAGTAGGAAAAAGTGTGAAAATGAAGCACATTTCACGGTAGTCTTCTGTGAGAGAGGGGTAACGGGGCCAGTCGAGCGCGCCCAGCGGCTAAAGGATTCAGCGTGTACGGTAGTGAGTAAGATATGCGAATGTCCATTCACATCCCTCCCCATTTTCCCAACTCTTCCTTCAATTTCCTCTTCATTCGTCGTTTAATCGCCTTCATCGCATTGTTGTATTCTCTTCTTATAACATAGGTCCTTATTTTTGACATAATGTAACAATTATACATTAAAGGGTTTTATCTACGTATCTATTCCGTTAAATCTTCAAAAGTTGGCAGCGCAACAAGAGGTTTGTCATTCTGAATTGATGTTGATATATCCACTTACCACCAGGTGTCTGTTCGTCTGCCACCTTGTGCACGTCTGCCTAAAAAATCTGAATCTTCGTTTCTCAACGTGAGTTACAATAAAATGGATTAAATTGGTAGTACTAAAATTGCCAATCATTTCGAGGTTTTTTTACAAAACAGATCATGAAAAAAACATGAAAATACATTTTCCATATTATAGTAAACAGCAAACAGGCTGACGTCACATCTAACGATGTTAACAAACCACAGGGATATTAGCTAATTGCAATTAATGACGCATATTCGGCTTGCTTCGTAGTAAATCAGAATAATTTGGCCTGAAGTGAAGTGGCACGTAACTAATATCCCTTTGAGTTTTGAGTTCTTGGACGGCTGGAATGCCTTCATGACTGCCAACTGACAAATGAGTCAGAGTCGGATCTAGGGATGAAGTTTAGAACTAGTTTTATAACATCAGTAAACCAAGAAACGTCATTTTATTTCAGCATTTAATAAGAAAGGCCTGAATAGGAGCATAGTTCTCCATATTGTAGTGCAAGGCCATAATGCAAGGCATCATTCAACGTTTACGACAAAGTTCGATAGAGCAACAGGGAGAGCTATTGAATTACAGTAAAACATTCTATGAAATTTGACGCATAAAATACTCTCGCTGTTTGAGTTGTTATTTCGACTAAGTTTTTAGCTGAACCAATTTCAATTGGTAATTATAATAACTAGTTCCGAAATTAATATTACAAAAATTAAAATATCATGGAGATTTTTCCGATTTTACGAACGATATGTCCCTGGGTAGAGCTGATGTCACTAAATAAAGTTATAGAACGATTGGCACGAGCCATCGAAGTTTTAATGTATTTATCGGAAGTCTGTATGTAGTTTATATACTGATTCCTTTGCACTATAGAGTGCATAGGCGTAGTTGCATAGGCAACTACGGAGACCGGCCATTAAATAATTAACTTGTTGTAGCTACGCTATTCGTGTGTACATGGTCAATGATTAAAATTTTGCAGAGAAAGTATGATAAACATATAAAAAGAATCAAATGGTATTTTATGAATATTTAGGTGAGGGTTTCCTATTCATTTATCCATTTTTATTAGGTAACTAACAACTATAATATTATTATTAAAAATATTATTAATTATGGATAGAAATAATGTTAATAATAAGTGATCTATAAATATACAGTTTAGAAATTTATGAACACCAAACATTCCGTAATAACCATCCTATAATATTATAGGCATAATAAATGGTCTAAATAGCTAGTCTAGGCATAATAAATACTGTTACAAAGAAAACATTGATATCATTTTACATTATCATTTTATTAGAAGAATTTGTGATATTTTAGAAATAAATAGGTAAGCATTTTAAAACCTACCTACAAACACACAATTTTACCTCTATTAGTATAGATATTCAAAATGGTCACCATTTCCTTTTATACAATCTCTCAGACGTTGTGGTCAGTTTTCTATTGAAACACGCACCCTTTTATTTATATATTTATTTATGTAATCTACAGCCTTTTATGTAACTTGTTTAACAATTATGTTGCCAGTGTTAATGGCCAATACAGATTACACTGACATTATATACAGTATTTAATAGATTGTGGGCAAGTAAAGGATGATTCTTTATTAATAAAGCGTGCTGATTTATGTTTGCATTCGTATGTCCGTTTGTGTGTGTTGTGCGTGCGTGTATACCCAGTGTGAGGGAGTGTATGTGTGTGTGTATTTGTTTAAGATGTACTTTAAAATATGTGTGAGGAAATGGGTTTCAGGAGATATTATAATGATTTTGATGCTTTTTATGATTTCCGTTTTTAATTTTTTCTTACTTAATGAAAATATATCAAGGTTTGCGTAATATTTATTGTTATTGCGTATATTTATTGCCAAGCCAATCCTGCCAATATTTATTGTAATTCTGCATAATGCGAGAAAGGACTGAATTATGGGCGTACCTTGTTTTGACCAGAGGAACATCAAACAACTCGGTATGCCTAGTACGGCTAGTTGGGGCCTGTAAGGACACTTCGGTCAGTAGCTGGGGACAGTCGACTTCGCCTGACCATAAAGCGCGCAAAAGCAAAATTCCATGTTGACGACGCCTTAGCTCCAGTGGGTCAACATGGAAGAGTTTACAGTTAGTTAGATAACAATCAGCTGATTTATTATCTTTAAAACATAAGAATTTTATAAATAGTTTTTGAACATGTTCTACTGAGTCTATATAGGTTAAATATTGAGGTGACCAAATGCTACAAGCATACTCAAGTGTAGTGCGCACATAAGTGAAATAAAGTGCCTTGATGCAGTCAAGGTCCCTAAAGGGTTTACAGACACGTTTGACAAAGTCTAGCTGCTTGTATGCTTTATTACAAATTAAATTAATATGCTCTGCCAATTTCATCTTGAAATCCAAACGAACACCGAGATCCCTAATAGAATTAACAGATTCAATGACTGTGTTATTTATTTTATATTGATAAGAAATAGGTTTAGTTTTCCGTGTAAAACTTACTTGGACGCATTTCTTAACGTTCACAATTATTCTATTTCTTTCATAGTACTTTGCTAGGTTATCTAGATCATTTTGTATTAATATGCAGTCATTGATCGTTTTGATATTTAAATAAATCTTTTTATCATCGGCGAACATTAGAAACTTGTAATATTCAAAGTTGGTATATATATCAAAAAGGTAGGCATTATAGAGAAGAGGTCCTAAAATTGACCCCTGTGGAACTCCTGAGTATACATGAACATAATCACTATATGAGCTGCCAATCCTAACCTCCTGTCTTCTATTAGTGACGTAGGATAAGAACAATCGATGTAGGTTTCCGCGAATTCCAAGGACATGAAGCTTTTGGAGCAATATAATGTGATCCACTTGATCAAATGCCTTCTCGAAATCCGTGTAGATCGCATCGACCTGATGACCCCCATCCATGTTTTGATAAACATAGTTTGTAAACAGCGCTAAATTTGTTACCGTCGATCGTCCCTTCATGAAACCATGTTGTTGATCTGGTATTGACCGAACTATTAAGGGATACACACTCGTCTTAATTATTTTTTCAAAACTTTGGCTGGAACATTAATAATCGATATGGGACGATAATGCTCCATTCTACTTTTAGATCCATTTTTATGTATAGGAACAATTAAAGCTTCTTTCCAAATAGAAGGGAATGCTTGATGAGTATTGATTGATTTGTTAAATATTATTGAAAGAGGCTTAGCGAGACTGGAAGCCCAATTTTAATAAAAAAATGCTGGGATTTTGTCACTCCCAGGACCCTTGTTGGGATCTAGTTGGATCAGAAATTTATATACTATAGATTCAGATATAATTAAATCATGTATAATATCTGGGTGGTTAACATCAGGCAAATTCATTCTAGTACGCGAGGGATCAGACATCATGAACACGCTTTCAAAGAAACTATTAAATCCAGAACAAATTCCATCTATATTATTGTATGTTTCGTTCCCGAGTGTCATAATATTTAAATAACCGGTATCATTGTTACGCAAAGTTTTTAGATAGAACCATAAATATTTCGGCTTCTTTTTCAATGAGGTTTGAATTTTGTCAATATGGTTTTTGTAGCATTTTTGCTGTAACATTTTTTGTCTAGCGCGTAAAATCGAGAATTCGACGTAATCCCTTGGATTTTTATATTTTTTCCACCGACGATGAGCAAGAAATTTATCTTGTACAACACGTATTAAAGATTTAGAATACCAATCAGGAAATAATGTATCTTTTTGTTTAGTTTTAATTGGAATTATCTGATGAATAACCTCATTAACTTTTGAGTAAAATTTATTAACTAAATCATCTATAGATACGCCCACTTATGTCGTCACCCAGTCTACATTTCCTAAATGGGTATTAATACTTCCATATAGGGTGTATTTTATAGGGTGACCAACCCCCTATAAAAATTGTAGTTAGCAATTGGTTTCTGATTAATGGTAGGTATCATCACATCAGACGCGTTATACACACTTGTACATGTATGTACAAGTGTACTTGAGCCGATGTTTTAATACCTTTTTTACAAAAATATAGCTCAGTCACTCCTTATTAGATAACAGACCACCATCATTACTGAAGCCGGATAATGGCCACGTTGCACCCTATTGACCAATTGAGCAGCTTCTCTAGAGTTATGAGCATAAACTCGATCATTGTGCTTGTTAAAATGTTCCTCAATGGTGAACATTTTCTCGTCGGTAAATAAGATTTATCTGTGAGCTCCCTTTGCGTATCCCCGAAGAAGTTGTTTTGATTTGACAACCCTATTTTTCTTTAAATTATCGGTTAAGAAATGATCAGCACGTCTTTCGTAAGCAGAACTCCTAAATCATTTTTTAAAATACGTGACATGGTTCTGGGTTCTATATTCATCTCTCTGGATAAAATATTTTGCATCCGGACGGGATTTCTGCAATGTAGCTACCAATAGCTCGGTACACAAACATTCGGCTAATACCAAGCGGATGGAGAGTTTTAATAATTGCATTTGGCTCCAAGCTTACTTTGTGTAATGCAATTACAGCAATACGGTTTTCGTTATCACCCCATTCTATTTTAATATTAATACAATATTTAATATTTATTGGCGCCAAAATGAGAAAAACATTAATTTTTCACGTGAGAATGACATATTCTAAATACAAATGTAAATTTTTTCCTCTATTGTAACGGTATTTATGGCCATGTCTCACCTCCGCCTATGGTCCTACCAACCTCTTGGTTATACGGATCGAATCGTCGGGAGGTTCGCTCGCTACTCGCCGACTAGGGTCTATGTTCCGGCGCGTATCTGCTCTGCCTCCTTACAAGTAATTTCTATGCACTCCTTGGTTTGTCCCAAGCCGTGGCAAGTAGGCGTGTCCCTTGGTCACTCTCTCCTTTCTGGGGCTGTTCTACGAAATCTTATAGTACTTCAGCGCCGAGCAGCTCTTTTGGGCTCCTTTTCCTGTGCCCTTGGTGTACAAACTCTCTGAGCCCGCGGAAGTTCGCTTCCGAGGAGACAAGGTCGCAGTAGTATACCGGTGCCTCCTCCCGCCGTGCAATCCCCTTTAACATGCTCTGTTGATCCTCCTCGCATAGAGGGCAGCACCATAGAACATAGTGCAAGTCCTCATCTGCCATATCACATTCACACCGATTACTCTCACTCAACTTCATGTCATAAAGTCGCTTTCGAAAGCAGCCATGCCCAATGAGTATCTGTGATGTTTCATAGTCCGGTTCGTTCCAACGCGATTTAAGTCGAACCGCCACGTCCGGGAAGAACAGCTCTCTGCTCTTGTTCTCGCTAACCCACCGTTTCTGCCAGCTAGCCACTGTCTCCTCCCAAATGGCCTGTTTCCCAGCACGCGCCTCCTTCCTGGTCGCGAGTAAACACGCCAGATCCATCCTGCCCGCGTGGATAACCTCAAGTTCCGCTAGCGGTATTTATGGCCACACTAGCTCTCCACTATAGAATCTATATTCTAAAGGTCTATGCCTTTTTAAGGACCGCTAACACAGCATCTTTAGTTCTTCTCACCTACCGGCGACTTTCTTTAAGGCGTCAGTCCACCTGGCCGGAAAGCGTCCCACGCTACGTTTCCCGGTGTGGTCCTTATTCCTTATCTTCTAAAGTAGTTAAATAATTTGTGTAGTGGGAAATGTTAAAAACTGAAACGTGATTACTGTCAAGATAGGAAAATATTTAAATTATTCCGGTGGTAGCATCGAATCGCTCGATCAAATGAAAAAAAAACTATTTTTAATTTTGTAAAAGCATGTGATACGCTATGATCAGATGCAACAAGAAACTGATGGCATAATCAGATCGGATTATTAATTAACTATAATTTACTTTAATAATATAAATTATATTAAACAATTATATTATTAATTAACGAGAGAAAGATAGACAAAAGAGCCTAACAATAGAGTCTTCTCTAGCGAATTATGACTTGGCACTATAAGGATTTCTTGCAATTATGCAACTTCGGATTTATTAAAGAGTCGTAATAAGCTGCTTAACAAAAAGACTTTTAAAAGCTTTTTAAGTCGTTTTTTGTACAAAACAGTTTATATTATAAAAAACAGTTTATATTACCCATTTATTAGTATTGAAACTTACGAGTATATTGAAGATAGAGATACCAGTTGTACAGTTTGTACATATACCTACTTTTGTTGACAAAATCATCTCTATCATTTATTTACTTCCCTTAACGTCCTATAAAATCATTGCGTCTTATATTTTTTTAAAATGTATGTTGTGTGGGGAGAGAACACGCGACAATCCCACAGTCGCTGGGCGCAATCGACTAGTCACGTTACTTCTCTCTGGAGAAGATTACCACATAATGTACTGCATTTCCTACTTAATCGTATTTCCGCAATGTACGTACGTGTTTCGGTTATGAGTGATCGGTAGTGAGATATGCCAGAGCCCATTTCCATTCCATCTTATCCCCCCCCATTCTCCCAACCCTTTCTCCCAATCCATCACTTAATCTGCTCACCGCATCCGGATATGTGTCAACTTTTATCATTCTGTACTGATGTTGGCATGAATCGCGGATATTTATGGACGACAGTATCCACTTACCATCAGGTGGACTATATGCTCGTTTGCGGCCTATTCCTATAAAAAAATCTCTTTGCATAAAATATTTATCAAATAGTTTAAGTATAGTTTAATGAGGGTAATATAATATTCTGCTAAAAATCGAGGCAAAGACTTCTCCGGTCCTACATTATATAATTATTTTGTTTTTACATAGGTTTAGAATAGTGTAAATAATTTTACATAGACTTCTATATTAATTAATTTTAATTTAGACTTACCCTAAAAACTTTTAATGTTCCTTTTGAATATTGCAATATGCTATGATCTAAAACTACTGGCTTTGTAAAACATTGACGGTTCAATTTCAATAGCAAATTGGTTTCCTTTGATGAACCATATCCTAAATTATTACGTCAGTTATACTCCAAGTGTGGGTTGTCGGGTGCAGCTTATTGGGGGCTTGCTTTGACTGACAACGTCAGGTATCGACAAAGGCGTAATAGATACAAGCTAGGCACTGTATTTTGTGTGTTAATTCAAATCGTTTCACAGCGAGTATGAAAATATTTAACGTGGCAAAGGTTTATCATCTGATGTTTGCAAGAACATTCTCGTACAATGTCTACGAGTACATAACTGTGCTGTTTGAGATTTCAAAACCATAATTGAATTTATAAAATGTAATAAATTTAACTTGCATCATTTTAAAGGGCTACCGTAATTTAATTTCCGTTTAATTATTTTCCACGAAGACGTCAGAGTCATGTCAAATTAACTTTTTGTCTTAGGTTTCAGATGATATCACATACGGTTGATCTTTATTCATATATTGGTATAGAATGTAAAAATAACTATTCAGTTATTTTCGTTCACATTTTACTCAATAAGTCGTTCATAGTTGATAATTCCTACTGTGCTCGCATAACCTAATTGGAACACTAACAGTACCTACCTAAGCCTTTAGTTACCTAACCTATCAGATACCTAATTGACTTCTCTCAACTAGATGCATCTCCATTACAGTTAACACAAGAAAATCATATATGTATCCTCAAACTGTAAATCAAACAGATTATCTATGGTTTATTCAGTGTTGTTAAAAGATACCTTGTACATTTGTTGTATTTTAGTACACGTAGGTACTTCACTGCATTACTTCAGTTTTCAGTTTAAATGACCGAATGAGTGCCGAATAACCAAATCATATAATTATTAAATAAATTAGTGAATATTCAAATGGCCATTAAAATAACGCCACGATAATAAATAGGTACATTGACATAGGTAATTACTTTATTACTTGCTTAAAAATTTAAAATAATACGGGTTAGTTTTACGTTTAAAAAATATACCTATACTTATAGGGTTTCTATGCACTCTTCACTGGTTTAGAGAAAAACTTCTTGCCTAAAAATCAAACAGGTAAGTAATCCAATTACATTTATTGCGGGCACAATGTTAGGTGCTCATTACGTATTAATGATCGGTTGGCATGTACCTACGCACTCCTGCGTGAGGTAGCCGAGATCCCGGTCCTCCCGGGAAATCAGGGGGGAGCTTGAGTGTGCATTAAAATACAATACTTTACCTACTGTACAACGAATACTTTCCAGGGTTCATTTATTTACTATAATGGAGAGTTATCCTGTGAACGAAATACGAAATAGTTGGCTATTATCCGTTTAAATCTAATTAAAACTTTTATTTTATTTCATTAGATTTTATTTTACTGCATATTTATAGTGTTTGTATATAATGACATGTATGTATTTTACGTAATTATGCGTACTGTACACCTATGTTTAAAATATTTATTGCCTCTTTACGCAAAGGTTATTTTAGCACAGATCACTCTTAGCGATACTGTGCATTATTATTCCCACATGTCACTCCTGTAGTTCGTTTACTTTCAGGTCCATTCCGATGTGTAACTTCAATGCTTTGTCAAGTTTAAACGTAAGTTGCAAATTATTAATTGGCTGTCTTCACTTGAAGATTATAATTAAATTTTAGCATACAAGAATTGTTAAATGGTCCTTCGAGCCGGATAAAGGCTAGTTTGGATTGAGCAGTAATTACTGATACCACTGAACCCGTACTCGTAGTAGATCGCTGCAGCGGCTTGAGTACGTGGTAGGATTGGTGTGTGTTTGCCAATATAGTAGAATTTATATCACCATACTTATGGTTTTATTGGTCGTACCCTCGGATTGGAACCGAGTTTAACAGTATCAAACAAATGATGAAGTAAAAATACTTACATATATATAAATTAGCCTTAACAATTCTTTCAACTGACGACGAGTAAGTTTGTGAAATATTTTTTATTATGTATTAAAAAGATAAAACAATAAAAAATAAACAAATATTTACACGTTTTTCTTTAGCGTTCTTTATCATGGATTTATTAAATATTTTTTAAATATAGTGGTAGTGTAATATATATATCAATATATCAATAGTACTACTATTGGTCATTACCATTCCATTGGTCTCACATTATATATCAGTAGTATGTGGGAATATTTACACCCCGACTCACCGCCTCAGTTCACTCCACCTGTTAAACATGACCGAAATGAAGCTTTAGAGCGCATCACGATGGACCCGTCCCAAATACGATCTACATAAACTGCATGCCACCAAATACGTAAAATACGCAATCTGCTTTGCGTTCGATGATACGGCATGTATTTAGGTTTGCAAACGGGAAATTGACTGAATTACATCGTGATGTTTTGAAATATTGATGATGCTTTGTGTTTCGATTTCGAGTCGAAGAACGTATTGATTACCACAAATTGGCAAAATTAACATAGTACAAATGTACAGCATTTCAAAGTGTAATTTTCATTACAGTTACTGAATATAATTCAGTTTCGTAAACGGGTTAGCAGGAAAGAACTTGGCTGGGAAAAATTGGCCAACAAATCAACTGGAAAAAAACAATGGAAAAAAAATCAACAAGGTTTTGGCCACGAGCCTGCATATGTTAAGTATAAAAATACTCACGTGATGTATAATGTCGGTGGCAGCGTAGAAACTTTCGTGGGGGTCGGGACGCTTCATCATGTAAGGCCGTGGGAACTCCGGATCCTCGCAGATTTCTGTAAACAAAGAGAACTGCAAACTAACGAATCTTAGTCAAAGAGTGATATTTTATAGTTATCCCCTAAATTGAGAAAATGAAACAGTTACTTGAGAAAATGATGTACGTAATTAACGATGGGAAATAAATAGTCAAGTGAAAAGAAATTCCTAGTGGGAAAGAAAGTGTTTTGTCTTTCTTGTATGAAATCAATTGCAGTAATAGAAATTAACAAGAATTCTTTGCTGTTCATTTGAATCGAGTGTGATCTAATTACATCTTTTAGATATTTTTATTGCCTTTCTTTTCAGTATTGTGTTCATGAGGCAGGAACAGATTTTATTTTCTCCTGTTTAAGATAACTGTAATCGACTTGCATTGAAGATATTTGTTTCAAAGTAAAAGCCCTCGCAAATCTTAAGTGCAAGTGACAAAATTCTTTAAAGGTTAACTATTTTAGCGCATTCTATTCATGTGCAGGAGCGCGACTCCCATCTTTCTGTCCTGAATGCGTACCATCTTTTCAATATGGCGTCTGAACAATAGCGACCTTTCCGTCCGGATATCCGGCTGGCCGTAACGAGCCGCCCAGAGTGGGGGCGGCTCGTTAGAATTTTCTTTACAAGAGTCTCAGGTTTCCATTGAGTCAACGGCTTTTTAGTAGTTCACAAATGTGAGACAAATTGGCAGATTATAGATTATAGTGGCTTTAGTCTTTTGTATAAATTGTCGCAAGGTGTGAATGTGGTCTATGGTACTATAGCCTCTTCAAAACTCAGCCTGCTCCGGAGGCTGGAGCTCATCTAATCGTTGGGCGAAACGGTTCGTGATAACACTCGAAAACAGCTTATATTGTATATGGCTTAGAAGTGACATCGGCCTATAATAGTGTCGTGTCTCCCTTTTTGAAGAACAACACCACTTGTTCACCGTGCGGGCATCGTGTATATGTGTAGTCTGTGAGCGTAGTGTAAGAACCGCATTGGTAGCAAGAATTGGGTCTCGAGGACGACGACGACGGCGGTAATGGGGAGTGTCTCTCCTTTCGGGGACATAGGTTAGGCTGGAAACTGCTGGGGTCGGGATGGTGAGGCCTCTGTCATAGTAGCGTGGGGAAATTTTACTACGGTTGCACGTTATTTACTACGATCGTGGGCGGTGTGGGAGGAATGGCGGGTGTGCCATGTCGTGATGGTATGCTAATAGTAATGAGTCCTTTACACTTAGCTAGTTGCTGAGTTATTAGTTACTACTTATTACAAAATTTTGAATTTTTATATACGGTGCAATTATTGGGTGTTATTACTCCAGATTTCAGACGGTCCAATGACAAAAGAAACTAATTCGTGGAACCCTGATGACCCTTCCGCGGAACCAATTTCAGGAATCGCTGACCTAATCTACTTAGTTTGCCGTGTTTTGGTGACGGCCTGTTTTATAATAACATCACTCCTTCTCTTCACGTGGGTGTCGTAAACTAAGAGATAAACCGACTACAAGCGGTTACTACAAGCCTGAGGAACTACACCTCTACTAAAAGAGTGAACTCGCATACCCAGCGTGACGTTTAAGGTCATACATCTCTCATGTACAAGACATGTTCGTGAAGAGGCTCATGTCCAGCAGTGGATGATAATGCGCTGGTTACTTAGTATCATTACTCGACTCTACTCAACACGACTCAAGTCTAATGGACTCGACTCTACTCTACTCGATTATACTCTACTCTACTCAACACGATTCGACTTTATTGGACTCGACTCGTTTCTACTTGGTTCTACTCGACCTTGCCCGACACTAGACTCCCCGACTCTGTTTCACTCTATTCTACTCAACACGACTCGACTTTTTGGCCTCGACTAGTCTCTACTAGATTCTACTCGACCTCACTGGATATACATATTATAGCATTGGCCAATTGAATGTTCGGGGATTTACAAACATTTTTACGTTTCGCATAATTAATTATTAAGGTGCCTTTAATTTTAATTGTATATACGTTGCTTTCCCCTGTAAGAGATTTGTTATATAGTTTTTATTTATTGTTTATATTTTCAGTTGGCGTCACCTACTGTATAAGCTGTATAAGGCTTCTTAATCGTTCGAAAACAGTTGAATTATTTATTGAACTATTTCTTTATTAATTTCAAATATTTTGATATAATCATATTATGTTAGAAAACTGTTCCATATTAGCTTTGCTAACACTGTTTACAAAGTTAATATAGAACGTCTCACTGCAGGGCACAAGCCTCCCTAGAAAATAACTATGGGGTCTAGGGTCATAACCCACCACGCGGGCCTAAGACTTATCCATACTTTTTTACGTGTCTCAAATCTGCGATCAATCGTCGACTATGAGCGTGCAGAGTCCACGACCAGTGACTTTTGAAAGGCCACTAGGGCCACAAGAATTTAGAAATTCCGAAAAAAAAGCAAACTCTTCTATCAAGTACGTATTTATTTCTCTTAATATACAACGTGTCAATAAAATAATGCAAAAGCTAAAATTTTGTTTTCAGTATCGATAGTAAATAATCGATTCTACCAGTTTTTGCAATAGGTTTTTCCCCTTAACTTATTGTCATTTCTAGTGTATTTACACGTACATTCTACTCGTACATTATTCTACACATATTTCATTCTACGCACGTCACTCCGGCGCGAGTGACGTGCGTAGAATGAAATATGTCTCTGAATAATGAGCACTACGACGTTTTAGATAGAACAACGAAACTTCATGTTTGCGACTTTTAACTTTTGATTATAATTTTATTTTTCGCTAGCACGGTTCTGTGTATTTTAAATTAGTTGTGGCATTTCGATGACATTGTGTAAACGTGAAGTTTGTTTGTTTATAATATCTTTACGCATCAACGGGTGGACGAATCGAAATGAAATTTTGCACGGACCTTTTTGGAGACCACGGAAAAGATATAGGCTACAAAACGAAGATGTCTGTGAATTGAGCACACGAGCGAATCAGTGGACAAAAGCTACTATTACGTATAAGTGAGACTGATTGTATTCCATAAATACTATAGGTTGATAATAATAAAGGGACAAAAGTGCAAAAATGAACAAATACTTTACATGAATAAAAACTTAATTTAGAATGGTTTTCGTGCATAAATAACCTGGAGAAAGTAGCTGCAACCTTACTTATGCATTTATTATAGTAATTTATAGCCTTCTCTATCTTAAATATGCATGTAGTAGGCATCTATTTAAACCAACCAATTTAGATGAATGCGAAAAATAATGAAATATTTGCGAAGGCATACCATACAAGTTTCTTCACAGTTATATATAGTCATACCCTAAAGTCCGTCACCATACACGGTTCCCGCTCTTATCTTAAATATCATCACTAAAACGTTAGTAGACGACTCCTAGATCCTGCATTATAATCTTTTTAGTTTACGATGCAAAAATATCAGAGTTGTCGTTGCGAACGATTGTTAGCTCAAGCCAGTAAGTAACAAGTAATAGTTCCAGGTGGGAGAGCACTTGTAAACTAGCGAGGGCGGTCGAGAGCCAGACGAGTGTCGGTGGCGAGCTACTCGTAACTAGAGACGATCGGGAAAACACAGAAATAACTGCGAACATAGTATGTTTTTTAACGTCTGCAGTGATAAGACAGTGATTAGACTTAAATTTTATAACTTATTTATTTATTTTTTTACAAACGTTGGTACATGATTTTCTGTTGTTCACCAATGATTTACAGAATGTAATTTAGAAGGACTTGCTAATGGTTTCCACATTAGCCGCAGCCTGTGACACGGAGGCCATATATTGGTATCAATAAAATTTATCACTTATTAATATTAGATTAGATAGATATTTCATAAATTTAATCCTTCAGATATAAAATGTGTCAGATGTAGACTGAAATCATTGATTTCATTCATGAAAAATCATTCATTTTTATTATAAATTAATTGACATGAACATTTTGTTTTTCACCAACAATTCAATATCAAAGATTTTTTTTTAAAATTCCATTAATATTTTTATTTTATTTTATTTATTCTAAAAACCAAACAGTTATACAAAAATATTGCATATCTTTATTGGGACTGAATTACAAATATAATTTAACCTGTAAAGGTTTCTATTATGTTACTGGAAAAAAACAACAGAATATTTAAAATTTTGGGACTCTATATTGTTATATAGACAGTAAAACAGAAATAATTTAAAACAAACATGCAAATATGAAATGTCAATATTTATAAAGAGCGAGATGGCATATGTTTTTACATAATTTTACATTTGGAACTTATTGTCAGTGATAATAATATAGAAAAACTTTTGGTAAAAACAAAGCGCGATAAAATTTTTTTTTGTTTAATAATACGTAACATCTCATAGTAATTAACTAACAATTGTGAGCTGATTTTAGTCTGCGGATATATATTACAAATATAGTTATATACCCTGTATATTTAGAGAAATTACAGTTCGGTGCGAGAAACGAAAATAGTGTATTGTACCATAAGATCGTACAAGTGTAGTGCAGTGTAAGCAGTTAGGTACATGATGTGCATTTTGCGATTTTTCGAGTGCAAAATACACGTCGTGAATCCTTAGTTTAATTAAATAGGTACCTACAACAGTACTGTATCAATAATTCGCATACAATAGTGCACACGTACCTATGCAAGGGTGGGACCCCTGTTTACGAAACAAAGAAAAAATGCCAACAGCGCTTTGTTCATTTGTGTTAGTAGCATTATTTGCAATTAGGGTGAGGGATTAAACAATATTGTCTTTATTCACTTTATTCTCTCGTGTTCGTTAGCCATCGTTTCATGTATTCTAATTCGCCGCCAGGTATTTGGGGAGAACAAAGATTTTCAATACAATTATGGCTTTAAACAAATGAGGGAAATTCTTAATATTAATATTTTTAAATTGGGTATCCCATTTACATTGTACTTTCCATGTTTATAGGGCTTTAATAAACTTGCAATTTGAAATATGCACTAACATACCGTAAAAAGACGTTCATTGGACATTTTTGGCGTGGTAACCATTAGGCACTTATGTGAATGCAAAAATACTTGCTAGCTTTTCACAACAGTGTTTTAGACTTACACAGAAAATACTGAACGGATTTCCATGGAGTTGTCGCAACATATTCGAACTATCTATTTAGTTGTACTCTTGTATCATTTCACTGCATCAACAGGTGACCGACTTTTTTACTGTGTGATTTGAGTTGAACAAAAAATCTAATATATAATCAATTAACATAATCAAATAATAATTTTATTCGCGGGCGCAAAGCTGTCGGTAGGCAAATAATGGAGTGTAGGAAATAATGCAGTGCTTGAACTATCTGTCCTTAGAGATGAAACTTTGTGTAAGCCTGAATACGCAAAATCACCGGAGACTTTACTGTGATTTATCGAATTGGAGAAAACTGAAATTGATCTTATGAACCTTGAATAAGATTAAAATATTTTCTACTTATACGACCTGCTGAGTTGCGGCTACGTGGAGATGATAAGACTGTTTTACTTATCTTTTGGGTCACTTTTTTGTCATGAACGTCACTTTTTGTCTATAACGCTACTATTTATTCTTGTACTTTGAAACGTGCAGCCAACTGTTTGCTGTTTTTGATGACATAGTTACATGTCAAGACATGCAAAATTGTTTTAGTTGAGAGGTCCATCTGCTTTATTTATTTGATTAAAATTAATCATAGTACACCAGAGGATAGAATTAATCAGAAAGACAAAGCATCAAACTCTTATATAGCAAAAATCCTTGATCTGTGATGGCTACATTCTTGCTGTAATAATGCTTGAAATAATTTGTAGTACATTGTTCTTTCAGCCATATACTGTCCACCACGGCATGAAATAAAAGCAGAGCAATACAACAGCCTGCTTAAAGGTTTTGGTGACAGATTCATATTAGGAGGTGACTAATGCCAAAAACACTTAACACAACAAAAGAAAGAGAACTACTCAAAGCTATTAGAGGACTCCAATGTAATGCCTTATCTACAGGGAAGCCTACGTACTGGCCAACGGATCCACAGAAGATTCCAGACCTAATAGACTTTTTTATTTATAAGAACATATCTAGTAACTTTCTACACATCGAGGAAGATTATGACAAGAGCTCAGACCACTCACCCATTATTTTAAATTTATGTGATAAAATAGTAATAAAGGAGAATAATCCCACTTTAATAAATAAAAATACAGACTGGGCAAGTTTTAAGTCAGGCTTGGACAGTACAATTGACATGAAAGTTCCACTAAAAACTCCTGACCTGACCAACTAGATGTAAGAAAATTCATAGAAGATATCCAACGCTGTGCGTGGGAAAATAGATGTTAAAAAAAGATAAGAGTCAACTACTATCCAAAAGAAATAAGGCATCTTATAGAAAAGAAAACAGAAACGCAAATGGCCCCGAACTAGATTTCCGGAAGATAAAAAGTTGCTGAATAAACTTACAAAAAGACTAAGGAAAAAAATTCCAATGTTCCAGAACGAAACTATGCACACTTACCTTAGTCATTTAACAACTAATCGCACAACTGATTATTCATTGTGGAAAACCATTAAAAATCTGAAAAAGTCTATGATGCATATTCCTCCCATTAAAGAAATTGTTACATTAAAGACATTAAACGGAAAGTGGGCCAAGAGCTCTGAACAGAAGGCAAAAAGGTTTGCACAGCATTTGGAACAAATTTTTCAAACCAACGAAGAAAACGCGGGTGATCTTACCTTAAACAAAACGTCGCAGGATGAACTAGAAATAAGACTTGTGACGCCAAAAGAAGTCCAAAACGAGATAAAGAACCTAAACCGGAAGAAATCCTCCGGATACGATCTTATTACTGGTGAAGTTCTCCGATATCTTCCACGTAAAGCTATAGTAAAGCTGACCATTGTCAATGCTACTTTTCGACTTAAACATGTACCTGACATATGGAAATTTGCCGAATTTATAATGATACCGAAACCTGGTAAACCACCACACGAAACAACACCATACAGATCGATCTCTCTCCTCCCAATAATGTCAAAATTAATGGAAAAACTTCTCTTGAGACGATTGAAACCCATCATAGAACAAAGAAACCTAATTCCTGACCATCAATTTGGTTTCAGGGAAAAACATTCTACAATCGATCAAGTACATAGAATTACATCCACTATAGAAAAAGCACTAGAGGAAAAGAAAGTCTGTACGACAGTTTTCCTAGACGTAGCACAAGCATTTGATAAGGTCTGGCACGAGGGCCTTGTACATAAATTAAAAAATATGCTTCCTAAGCAATTCGCAGACATATAAGCAGACTCACGAACGCCTTACCTAACACAGAGAATGTTTAAGGTAAGGCAAGATGATTCATTCTCATAACTCAAGTAAATAAAAGCTGATGTACCACAAGGGAGTGTACTAGGTCCGGTCCTGTACTTATTATACACCTGCGATATTCCAGAAATAGAGAACAACACCATTGCAACATTTGCAGATGACACAGCCATCATGTCTACTGGGGTCACTAAAGAAGATGAGTGGAAAAGGTACAAACCGCCATCAACAAAATCCTTGACTGATTAAATGAAATGAATGACTGAAATTAAATGAATCTAA
The DNA here is from genome assembly GCA_914767545.1 of Sesia apiformis. Lineage (NCBI taxonomy): Eukaryota > Metazoa > Arthropoda > Insecta > Lepidoptera > Sesiidae > Sesia > Sesia apiformis. The sequence goes on along the minus strand of OU611947.1, from coordinate 10,552,241 downwards.
GTCAATTCACATAGATTTCACGAATAAAATACCCAACTATCATCCGGTGTGCATAAACGGTCACGTGATACCGTACGCGAATACAGCCAATTATCTAGGCATGACTCTAGACGCAAAGCTTCGCTGGAAGGCTCATGTCAAAAAGAAATGCGATGAGTTGACAACGTTATTAAAAAATACGCCGAAGCTCACGAACGAAGACTTGTTAACGTTGAGGCCGTTCAGTTCCTTGATAACACGAATATAGTGAGAAGATTGAAAAGGACGAAACATTTTGAGTTAGAGTAGTGTCAATATTATGTAGGTACTTAGTGAAATAAGTGCTCCTAATAAAGATCACAAGAACAAAGTGACTTCCCCTTAATAGAGACAATAAGTAAAGTGTTATTGGACACGTTCTTAGTTTTACTCTACTTAGCAACTTAGCTCAAATTTAAATCACTTATTAGTCTTAGTATTATGGGTAGATTGTAATTTTAAATGTAATACTTCTTTATTAGGTAAGAAACAATCGAAGATAGCAAATTAAAAAAGGTAGCTTAAGGTTTATGTTCTCTGGTGACCAGGAGTCCCAAAATGCGACTAATAAATCAATTCGGTCGACTTAATAATTACATTCTTATAATTTAAAAAATATTTATTTCAGTTATTCAAAGATAGTTTGTTTTGTTGATCATCATTTGCTGCTTATTTAATTTTTTTTTGTTGTTAGTTTAAATATAAACTATATTTTTTTTATAAAAAATCACAGAAAACGAATAATATTTGTTAGTCCGCTCCTAATGGTAAACTTTTACTCTCGTCATAAAATTTCGGATTATAAGCTAATTCTCTCGAAGAAATTGGTACTGAAATGACCGATACCCAGTTTATTGAATTTGAATTTTCGAATTTACCTTTGAACTTTTCTTTGAATACAATATTTTCGAGGAGGGATGTAGGGAGTTGTAAAATAAATGTGAACTTACCATTGTACTCGTTTTGGTCTTGAGTGTCCCGCTTGTCGCGGCGTCCAAGGGTCTCTCTCCAGATGTTGTAGGGTTCCCTGTAGTCTTCGTCGACTATCGCCGGTCTGTATACATACACGAACAAATTATTATTATATCGTACTAGTCTATAAAAATAATTTTAATATTTGTAACATGGTTTCATACGGACTAGCTTTCAATTCTCAACACATTACAAAACTATTCAATGGACTTTCATAAAATTATAATAAAATCTTGCCGGAATAAATACATTATAAAGTACAATATAATCCTAAATGCTGATAAACGTTGCCATTTATACATATATAGCTAAATGCAGAAAAGAATAATTATAACATCACATGTAAAGATTTCAAAAATTTAACCTTTCTTTAACATTCATGTTTAGGTACGAAAGCCTACAGTTACGGGGAAAATACATTACAATACACGCATTGGGATTAACTCCACCGTTCTACAAGTATACTTATTCATGATCTTTGATAGTTACCGGTGCGTTATGTTTCGTTAAGAAATCTTAGAAAAATTATAAGAAAATGCATTGTTGTAGGTATGTATTGACGATAAGAGGATAAAAAATATAGAAGTTAAAGAGAGTCATCCTGATTTTGAGATCGATATACTCCTAAGGAATTGGGCATTACTGTTCTAATAAAACCTATGATGTAAACATTTTCGATTTTGTACCGAGTTCACCTCAGTTGCAGGCGTATCATGACAGTTGCGAATTACTTTCACACAGTAAAAACGTTTAATTAAAAGTTGTTTTATTAGAAAGCGTTTAGAATTACAAGTATGTCGTTATGAATGTCTCCTTTAAATTCTTTAGAAGGAACTTTTGACAATACACTGTGTTCAAATATAATAATGTCAACTTACCGCATCATATGAATTGGTGGACAATTAGCTAGAGCTAAGGCAAGCCTTGGCGCCCTGCGGTTATTTCTATTGTTAGACCTTAGAGCAGGACAAAAAGGTTTTGTGAGCAAGGCTGGGATCCTCAGCCTAGTACGTTTGGCTAGCATCATAACTGCTGTCGCAAGAAATGCGCCTCCTCCTACCAGAGCTCCGCAGGCCAAGCCAACGGAAACCCTCATCGATTGGTTGCGCTTCTTCCGGGATGGTGGGATGTCGGTTCGGTAATACTCATCCAGGAACTCAGTTGAGGAGTTCAGTACAGTTGGAACTGTTGGGAGAAAATTGGTTTATCAATATTAAGTCAGAACCATTATTGTTGTATGTTCTGGCGTAACCTGGAGGATCCTGAAGCATGTATTGTATACGTTTAGTTTTTTTTTATGTACGAAGGCGGCAGACGAGCATACAGTCCACCTGATGGTAAGTGGATACTGTCGCCCATAGACATCCGCGATACATGCCAACATTAGTCCAAAATGACAAGCGTTAGCACGTCCCGGAAGCGCTGGATGGGAATGGCTCTGGCACATCTCACTCACTACCGAAACACGTACGTACATTAGGGAAATAAGATAAAATGGGAAATGCAGTACATTTCAAGGTAGTCTTCTGTGAGAGAGGGGTAACGTATATATATATTTTGTTGTTATTATAATATATATTTTAGTCGAGCGCGCCCAGCGGCTGTTGGTTTGCAGTGTGCACTCTCCCCCTCAAAAAAGTCAAGTTAAGAGTTCATTCATACTGTATTTATTATATTTGTGTGAAATCGGCCACTACTATCGTGATAGTTATAAGTACAACTTGATTTACAAATTGTATTTACTAGCAGAAAGGTTTGTTTGTTCGATATAATCTTTTTGTCAGACTTTAGACCATAAAACCTTCCTTATATACATTTTATCTCTCTATCAGGCAATTTCTGGTGGGTAATGAGTATGCAAAAAAGGTAAATACTTAAACATCGGTAAGTATCTAGTCATTTTTAAAACATCAGAAGGCAGCTCTATAACTCGTCGCATTTATTGAACGAAGGAAAACAGCGCCCTCGTCAGTGACTAAGACAATGCAAGGAGATGAATGGTTGTCGAGAGCAGAGCTAATTGTATGGTCACAATGGGACGAGAACTTTACTAGGTCCCGAGGTTTTGTGCCCGAGGTGAATAGTGGAGACTGCATGAGTTAGGCTATGTAATTTCACTTTAATTTATATGTTGTGATTCTTTGTCAACCAACTTAACAAAAGGTAAGTTAGGTAGTTGTATTGACCTCTAAAGATAGAACAGTGACGAGCATAGTAAATAGTGATTTAAAAATGAGGGTCGAATGTCAGATTAAATTTATAATGGGTTACAAATCGAGACAACAAAAAATAAATTAATAATAAGAATAGAAATAAATTAATAATAAGAAGAAATAATACATGTGCCTCCTGATCCTGATGATAGGTAAGAGAGAAATGTAAATGTTTCTCTCATTACAAGTACAAGGCCTCAAACGCCTTACATTTCCTAATTAAATCTATTTATGGGTACATAATTATTAAGTAACGACCAGCTTTACATAATTAAGTAACGAGTGAGACGGCATGGAATGGCATTCCAAGACTCGTACTGAATTAAGTTTAGAAATAAATCTATATCATCATGTAATTGCTTCGAACTGAAAACGATGATAATGTAAATTTCAATAAATTATTACAAGTATAAATAATCTTGAAAAGCGACGCCAATTTTCTTCACGCGTCGCATTCCTTATCGCATTTTTTATTGCATTCCTATGGCGAAGATCATTTTCCGTAATACGAAGTTAAAAGATTAAATGTTGAAATGGCTACCACAAATTAGATCACCTAGATATACACAAGGTGAGAGAAAAATGGCGATATGCCAGTAGTCAGTAGGCGCCAAGGTAATATACACTGTACTAATTTCTGAGAGATACAAACTTGTAACCAAGTTGACAACAGAGGGATGGATTATTTTCATATTGATAATGCAGCGCAACATCTGATAAATTCAGTCGAATCGTTCTTATTTCCGACAGTCATAATGTTCAAGGTCTGGTGGTTTATAGACAGGTCCTCGTAACAACATGAATTATTAGATTATTTGTTTTGTTTGTTAGTTTTGTCAACATTTGATTATTTGTTGTAGGATTATTTGTTTGTTGTTCGATTAAAAATCGGATTAACGCGTTAATGTTCTTTCGGGACTGATAGACGTTGAAGGCGTGGCACTCGACTTGTTGACCGTGTCTACCTTGGGCAAACAATCCAACTAGGTAAGTCCAACTTCAACAAGGAGGTCGATAGAAACATTCGACTTGGCTGGGCAGCATTCGGGAAAATGCGTCGGCTCTTCTCGTCGCCTATACCACAATGCTTGAAGACGAACGTCTGACGAAAATGAACATATGGTGCCGAAACGTCCCGGATAATTATCTCTTTTTAAACAATTTTATAATTAAAAAATCTTATGATACGTTTATGAACTAATAGGATGGCTTTTAGGTATTATTAAATTTTACCTAAAATTAAATCAAATCAAGAATAAAAATCAAAAATATTACTTTGAATTTCGAAAAAACTTCCCATATATAAGCCAAAGCGTGAATATGTAATGAGCGTGAATATGTCGTGAGATATGGATAATGGAGCTAAAGCACGGTTTGCACAGCTAAGGATACAGTTTGGCAATAGAAATCTGTCAAATCGAGACAAAATAATAATTTTAAGGAACTTTTTTAATTGTTAGTTGAATTTATAGCGTACTTACTGTAAAACGTCTAGATGTTTTCGCTTTACTTCTTTTTCATTCACTGCTGGATATGGATATCCTCATGCACATTATCTTGTGCATGAAGAAAGTATGGCCTTAATACGTCAAAGGGGGTAAACGGGTTGGCGAGTCCATTCCTTTACAGGTGGTGTACTTCAGCAGGTAGCTATGTTGTTAGCTATTGTATACATTGTTTTTAAAAAATCAACTTTGGGATATTTTTACAGCTTGTTAACAGGTACGGTTAATTTAATCATTTTTTAATGCTACATCTACTACATTTATCTAATGCTGGTCGGACAAAACTCCAATACACATTACTGAACACCTACAGCAAGTAAGAAGACCGTGAAGTTAAATTAATTATTAAGCAGATAAACGGAAATAACACTGATTGTTCATAATCGTTTTTCGGAAATTAAACGTAAGGTTCGTTCAAAGAGCGCTGTGGGACCGGCTAATATAAATCTAATTCCACTGTCAGCAGATAATATTTCGGCGATTGCAGCGATAGGTCGCGGCTTGACTGGATATAATTGGGGGAAACGAAATAATCCAGATCAAAGATTCTCTTTAATTACAAGTTCTTCATTTCGCGGCGGCGATTTATCACTTAAGAGGCGATTTCCACAAAAGAGCTGTGGATTAATTAGAGAAAGATAAAATTTGTGAAATAGCCGGAGGCTCGCGAGTGCTCTGAACAGATAAGGGAGGCCCGATGAGGAGTAATGGATCTATTAGCGTGCCTGGGCGTCCTGCGCCCTCAGGGCGGCCCTCTTTTTGTTCGCGCGAAAAATCACCCAATCGTGCTTATGAATCTTTCCTGCTCACTTTTTTTCGCACCCGGATAATTTGCTCGATTTATTTGTTTGTACAAAACATTTGATTCGATAAACTGTTCTGGATCCTCTGCGATAAAGTCTGCGAATTCAGGATGTTTATTCCGGGAATGGAGCGTTGATTGGCTCGCTATAAAATGAGTTGCGAATGAATTCCAAATAAATTATTTCACGATTTCGTTGACTTATTTTTTAAGAGGAAATTAAATTCCCAAGTTGGAGTTTAATTGGTTTATTTACATTTTTGCTCACGTTTGAATAAACTTTTGAAGCATACTTAATTTTAAAGAAAAAAAAATGTTGAATCGTTGTTCTGCATAAATATTATTAATCTATCCACCTATATAAATCAAATGGTAACTAGGTACTTACTGGAGTTAAAGGTGATTTCACTGATGAGTATCCATTCGTGTTGGAACTTGAGTTTCATCATGATATGTTTCGCCGTGCGGTTCTGAAGGTCAATCTTAATGACCCGAGCATGCTCGGACACGCGATCTTGTTTAGGTTCATGAGTCAGGTAATCCTCTTGCCAACGTTCTCCTTCTAGGGAGAAGTATACTTCAGCCTCCTTGAAGAGCTGGTTGAAACAAAAAAATATTAGACGTACCCTAAAATTATTTTATGAGTGCCTAAGATTCTTTACAGTATAAACAGTTTCATTTCGTTATTCGCCGTGCCACATAGGTATTACGAGAATGATAAAATGCAATATTGTAGCAAAATAATGAACTTACCTGAACGTCTTTTGTAAACATATTATTGGAATGGATGTCGACATAACGGAAGAGTCTGTTATCTGTGAAGTTGAATGTAAGTTCCACTTCACCTGTAGGAGACATGGTCTTGTTCCAACCCACCCAACGAGTACCTGCAAATGTTAAATACTTGTAAATTTGGACTAGTCGGAAGTGAAGTGAACCTCTGTTTTGTTTAAGTACCTGAGGTGTCCAAAGGCTCAGGTACTTCGAAATCGGTGGGACCAAGTAAAGAATCGGTCATCTGACCAAGTCCATCCATAAGTTTACCATCGCGCATGACGCCGTCATACGAGAGGTCTTCAAAGCGGGCGCCTCCTGTCATTGCCTGCATCTCCCCTCCCTGTGGCGCGGAGTACGCAACTAGAGTCTCTGCAAATAAATGAGCATTTAATTTAGCCGCCAAATGGCGGACAGCGATCGCACAGCATATGAATGCAATATTCAGGTTAATTCAAAATTTAAGTAGAAGATGAAAAGAGCTCAGCAACTTTAACTTTTAACATTCGCTCGGACGTTAAGTCGCATTGCAAATGGTCCCGGGACATCGCGAGCTATTAGACCTTATCCCTGTGCTACCTACGTTTCCAGCGACAGCCATAGATTTCCACCCGCATACATGCGGTCCTAGGGTGAGCTGCGAATGGTAAAAATCGAATTTTCGAAGCGATGAACGGCGCTTCGAGGGTTGACTTTCTTGGCGTGTATGTGTTCGAGTTGCCGGGAATTAGCTGTAAAGAAAAATATAAGTTAATATGGATATTATGTGTTGGCTTGACTGGGTCCGGTTTCATACTTCCTGATAGGATCACAGTTTTAAAACGCTTATTCTTTGCAATACAAAATATTTTATTTTTAAATGTACTAATTTGTACTCATTCATTAAAATGTGTATTCTAAGGATTTACGCGATTTGACATGTCTTATGTATTTCAGCTAGGAAGTATACTTCCAGGTAGTATCGCGTACAAAAATAATTAAATAATGTGTCAAAAACTGTAATTTTATTCTTGATTAAAATTGGATTATATATTCTAGAGTATATTAAGTATACTTCCAGGAGTGGTTCAGCTAGAAAGTATACTTCCAGGTAGGCCTCGTTGCAATCGCATACAAAAATAATTAAATAATGTGTCAAAAACTGTAATATTATTCTTTATTAAAATTGGATTATATATTCTAGAGTCTATTAACAAAAGGCAACAAAAGAATGAAACCTTTTTATTTGCCGAATACGAGAATTTATAATGCGGTTCATATACTTGTTTTTAAATGTACTTAACCAAGAGACATATGATTGCAAGCAAAATCTAGTTGTGTTTAGTACTATAACATGTAACTCCAAAGATTGACGAGTTTTGACATATCTCATATGGTCGCGTTAGGAATAATACTTTCTGACATTAAGCCATACGAGTAACATACATCAAAACTACATCATCGTACTCGTTATTGTACAATGAAGTACGAGTGCATTTTAAATACAAGAGTTATTGCCGCCTTTTGAATACCTACCACAATTTTGATAGTGTGGTTCTTTTCGGGAAGTATGACCCGTTGACTGGGGTGAAGGTAATGGAAGAATATCGAGTTAAGAAACGCATTTAACATAAGAACCCACTGGGAAATATTCCATTTTTTTCGTTGAATAATGCTTTTCGCATATGCAATAATAAGGAAACAAAAATTAACGTAATATATTCACAGATATTACAGGGATAAATAACGCAAGTTGTCCGTCGCTGCGTGTCCGAAGTTAGCGCTTACTTCTTGCGCTGCTCGTTCAATCTCTGTCCCCGCCCGTGATACTTATAAGTCGTTGTTAAAAACACACAAAAATATCTAATTTCACTATAATCAATTCTAAAAATTCGTCAATAATGGTGAACCGAGTCAAGGGAGACGTTTCGTCTCATCGGTGAATGGTTTCCCATCTAAAATTTACTCGTGAGTGTGACGTGCCAAACTTGGTTTCATACAATTTCGCAAACTTACGTTCTCTATAGATATAAATATAATCAATCTATAAATATCATAGTTAATTTCAGAATGTTTTTTCACCATATAAAATATACATATATTCTTCACGTGAAGAAATTCAAACATACATTTCAATTTCTAGATTGTTTAATACGAGCACATACATGTGTATCATTAGGCGGGAAAGTGTAAGGTTTTAGGCGCAGTGGGACTAATTTGATCTTGAGTAGGATTATTTATTTAGTGGGTTATTTGAGTGGGACTTGTCTCTCAATTTGATCATTCTAAAGTTGTCCAAAAGGCGCTTTTGAATACGTCTAATCTATTTATTAAACTTTTGAGAATAGTTTCATGCTACCTACACAGTTCGACTAAAATATGTGATACGACAGGCAGTGGTCTTACTTCAATTTGATAATAATTAGAGTTGTTTATAGACTGAATTATTGGTTATTTAAAATTACCACTTAAAATTACAAAATTGGAATATTTTTCCATCCAGAGGCGTAATGGATTGTGGCTCTAACCTCTCCCCTATTTACAATGTAACTACCTGTACTCATACATTAACGTTATACCCTTATACAGAAGAAATAAGCAATAATAAACTTTGAAACAGAGGCTTAAAGAAATCTTAACAGTTTGTTGGTAAAGCTGTTCCTGCACGCTATATATTATAATAATTGCTATGTTTATAAATATTATTATAATTAATAAATTACCTGTAAACTGCGAAGTTTCTACTTTAACGAAGTTCTGCTTTAACGATTTTAATAATAAGGTTATTTATTATTAAAATAGGACAAAGCGTACTTTGAGTATTTACAATTTAATGTTAATTACTTTTCCGTATTTATCTATGTATTAATGCGAAGTTCTCACACGCGTTCAATGCTGTCCAGTGAAGCAGTGAATAGCGATATCAAGGTTTTTCCTCATAACTGATATAAAGAAAAATTACTTACTCGGTTTCCGTCAAACTCCTTGTATTTAATCCAGCGACCGAGCGATTCACGCCAGTACTCAAGAGCGTAACTCTCTACATATTCCACTCCTACAGAGTTAGCAAAACGGCCCTGGGATTCTGTGCCGGTAATGAGGTATTCACCTCCGAGATCTATCTCCAGGTACTGGCGGCTGCGGGGTGAAATCAGACCATTGGGGCACCACGCACCGCCGCGGATTTCAGTCCTTATCCTGATGGAGTATTAAAAGATGTTAATTGTATGTGTATGATGGTATGCCACGTAGTGTTGTTAAAACAAGCGCTGAACTCTTCAGTACTGGAGCACTGGCGCGCTATGTTAGTGCTGTTGAACCTTAACCCTAACCATCAAACATTAAACATTTGGACTATAACGCTCACTAGCCTTTAACGCTAGAGTCTTGGAATTTCATTAGCACTCACTCAGCGCTCGAGTGCCAACGCTCGTTTTTACAACACTAATGCCATATGTAATATCCGAGTATATGGGTATGCCATTGTCGCAGAGCGAAGGGCAAGGACAAAGATTGTAATGATTTGCAAGAATGCCCTTAAGGACATGGATGAACTTCCGACAGTGTGATTGTGCTTTCGAAACACTTGCTTAAAATAAGTAGTAAGTAAGGACTCATTTGAAATAAAGCAATACTTCTAAACTTTGCAAATGAAAAAGTTATTCAGCATGTACTTGTCGTTTTTATACTTTAAAATTCTGCTTTACATATAAAATATGGGGATGTTCGAAATAAATTATACAATTTATCGGAAACAATGAATTAGTGTAACATAAATTTTAACTAATTGGTGTCCTGCCCAATTATCCCGGCCATGGATCTTGGTCTGAAGGTAACTAAATGTTTGTTGTAATTTGTTTACAAATCCAAATTATTGTTATCCCAAACTCTGTACGAAGGACCACTCACGTTAAACCTTTAAAATGTAAAGTAGGTATCCTTAAAAATGGCGCTAACTTGCGGTGTGTACGTTTGTGCATAATTAAATATAATTAGTGTTTATAATTGGGGCAAATAGTGTGAGACGTTTCAGTGTTTCGTTTGTCAACAGAAGTGGTAGGGGGAGCGGAGTGTGCCGGCCGTTTAATTTGAATATCTATACTGCGATCTCATCAGTGCCGGGAACAAAGCGCGCTAAACGCTGAATTAACGTAGCATTTGCTAAATCGTCTCTGACCCTATGTAAAGTGGCTCAGATGATAAGGCTTCGGTACATCCGGCCGTACTTACATCTTGTTATCTTTAGGGAGTCAAGCTCCGAAAGGCTTTTGTAGGATCACGGTCGCTCGGAATTCATATGAAAATTTAATTTTCTGTTAGTGAATTTCTCAAACCGGCGCAGAGTTTTCGCTCTATTGTCTCGCGCGGGGCTTATGCGGGCTTATGGCCCGAATGTGAGGCCCTATGTTAATTGTTTGAGCTAAGTATGAGCGTTTTACGTTGTTGCGGTTCCGGGATTCGCAATTATTGTAACAACTTGGCTGTGTCATTGTTCATTGTTGTTTAACAATAGTCAGCTTAAGTAAAGCTATTGGTTCTGGAGTTCTGCAGTCATTGCTTTGTTGAATGTTCATTGGAACGTTATTGGATAAAGTAATTGGTTCATATTAAAAATGAGTTCTTATGTTTTTATTAGGATCATAATATTTGAAAGAAAAATAACCGTACAATTTCCTTTCATTGAAACCGCAGTAGCAGCCGCGGGCTATGCGGACTTTTAATGAATTGTTAGACGCTATAGATGTGGCAAAAAGTTCATGTAAGTTCCAATATTTGTGGAAATTAATAAATATTAACAATGTTCCTATAAAGAAAATTACCCATTCATTTAGTTTAAACGATATTCTAAAATATATTCTAAACCAGGATTTCTCAGAAAACTCGGGTTTTATTAAAGACATATGTGTTATAGGTGAAAGGGTGTTGTTTACCTTGCACTAAGTGGTGAGACACTTTGGTCATAACTGGAACTGGCGGAGAGGGATTCGTTCAAGATCATTCCGCTCTCCATGCCCAAAGGTACTTCGCATACACCCACTTCAGCTGCAAAAAAAAGAAGTTAAATTAATTGGTTACTATATTTTATCCTAGTTATGCGGCGTCTACATTCGTTATAAAGAAATATTTTTTTTTTGTTGGAGATAATCTCGAGATCTAACAACCTCGGTTTCAGAGATTAAGATATTTTCATAATAGAAGGGTATATGGTATTATCATACTATTATCAATATATATAATAATTAAAGAATCATATACAGCCCAGTTGTTATAATTTTATTTATAAATGAAAATTTACCAATAATTTGTTACTAGTATTATTCCATATTAGCAGTGCCCGCGATTTCGTTCGCGTGGACATTAAAGTACGTACGTGTGGTTACTTTATTGTACTCCGACCCTGTCCCATTCCACGCCATCTCATCACGCCCCTTACCGTCCCGTCCCATTCTTTCTCCCACATACTATCTAACTTGCTACAATCTCACCACATTCAATCCAATATTTCATAGCACATTACAATCTTATCCCATTCCATCGAATAGAGTGCATGAGAGTAACACCGCATTTCTTATTTCATATTCCCCGGATAGTTTCACAGTGATTCCCACAGGAACTTATAACGGGTTGGGATAAAAGTCTTGTAGTTTTTATGTGAGGTCTGATAATGTATATGCGACCTTGACGATGGTTCCTATGGGAACTCGATAATGGATTTGGATAAAAAGTTTCTTAAATGTTAACATTATTTATAAATTATTTATACACAATCAATCAAAATTCATATTAAAATACATTCAGTGGTTTTTTACAGACATAGACAAAAAAATAAAAAAATGTTGTTATGGGCTCTGTGTAATTCGTAAACTGCAACAACTGTTTTCAAAAAATATTTAATGTGCAGAAACGACCCTGGCTACAATTTTATTATATTATTATGTATAGATTTTATGTGACAGCTAATAAAACATTTTTATACATTAAGCCTATATTACTTCATATTTCATTTATGACCTCTACAAGAGCGAGACGGAAAGGGAAAACTCTGGAAAATACCTTCCATTTCCTATTCCCCGACATATTTGTCGAGACAATTTTTAAAGAGGGGAAAAATGGGGCGCGTCTCAAATTTTTTACACAGTCAGCAAAACTTAATTATATTACGTAATTAATATAATGGCATGTTTGAGTTTTATTGTTTTACTCTCTGTGAGAGCGGCTTGTTTTTCTTTAATTAGCGAATGTGTCGTTTCTCCCTGCTCCTCCAGCTTCCTCTCAGCGGCCGACAAAAACTTCTTACATCGACCGTAAACATTCCATTTGTAATATAGTACGTATACAGTTTCATTAGCCACGGGCCGAGTCTTTGCGAGCCGAGGGCAAACAGTTTGATCTTGTTTTTCAGGAAAACTATCTTAGTTGATTAACGTAGACGTATTTTTGTGGTTGTGTATCTCGATACATACCAATAACTTATTTGTCAAACATTTTTTTTTCAATTAAATAGGGAGTATAATATGAAATATCGAAAAACTGCAATTGAGGTTACATATATCAAAAACTTTTTTATTTAAAAGCGGTTCAATTGCAATTTGGTCGATGTTGGTTAAAAATCGAGTACTATATATCTGAAAAATGGTTGCTTAATTTGAGTAATGATGATTACGACTCAAAATTCAGCTAAAACTCTGCAATTGTTTTGTTAGTAAATTGATATTACTTCTATTTTAGCAAAGACAACATTTAAATAATAATTAAGTAGGCACTTCTACTTATGTTACAATTTAATGTTTAATTCTAATGTTTTTCCCTTTGTCCTAAATTAGTTAGTACGCGGTATGTACGCCATCGGCAATGTTACAAAAGAGGTGTTGTTCTACCGCCGCGCTGGGTATGGTTCGAGTACCTGTGCGAATGGCACAGATATTGTGTACGTACCTACATACTATTCGTAGGTATGAGGGCGGGCGCGGGATGCCAAAACCCGAATTTTTTGTTTATTTTCCTGCTTTAATATAACGAAAATACAATACACGACGGCGAGCCACAAAGAGAAAAATTCAAATTCTGTTTTACGGACGGCATTATAATACGTGTGTTTATATTTCGTTACATCCTCCTTTTGTGTAATCGTATTTCGAGATTCTTAAAGGTAAAATGTTATTTATTTTCATTATTTGCTCGACAGGCTATGTTTTGCCGCATCTTTTAAATAATTCTCTTACTTCCTTTGAAGTGTGCTCTTTCTTTTTGTTTGTCCTCGGACTGAGAGTAATTTAATGGTTTTGCCCGGGGATTAGAGGAGGTTATTGATCTGTGCGCGAGTTTGTATATACCTGTGGAATCGTCAGAGCAAATTACCCTGATCTGTTGTTCGAAATAATAAATATTTGAGCTATGAAGATATTACCCGAGTTGTGACTGTTGATTTGTGATTGAAATTTCAACGTAAGGTTGACGACAAACATACTGGTACATGTTAGGGATGTGCACCTAATCCACATCGTCGCAGACACACGTGATAAATTACTCGCGAACAAATGACGTGAAACGGGCCTGAGAAAAACAAACAATTTATTACGAAGACAAATGAGCGAGACCGCTGTCGCAAGGTGAATTTAATTATAACACTTTCATACCTAGGATAACTCAGATTTGATATTGATTTACATTTTGCTGTCAAAAGAGAAACATAACCTGAGTACTCAACTCAATTAGTGCATGGGGATGAATTAGTGAATTCATTGTTCACTTTCCTTTACTGGGCACTAATACAAGTATGCTGATATGTATTTTATGTAAATTATGCAGTTCTGCAACTCATAAATTCTCCCATAACTATACTGCTGGTGAATTAGCAAGTTTTTTTTAAATTAATTCGTTAATGAATATTGTCAATGCATGGGGGCATTATTCTTCATGAAATTTAAGCAAAAATGGTTACACTGAGAACAGTCGTAAAAAAATCTAGTTGAGAATTAACTCCAATTTGCAGTCGCCCCTCAGGGGCGAGCTAAACTTGCTACCTCATTACATTAATTGCCCGTCGCAAAGGAGAATAACTATTAAAAATTCATTGTTTTTAGCCTTCCAACAAGTTAGCCCGGATAGCATTATTAATATTAAATTCTGCTGAGACGCCGCGCCTAATGCTCTAATTTAAAATTCTTACGAAACTTAATATTTGAGCGGGGCAAGCCCCCTAAGGATTCTATACCTACTGAAAGTATGTCCAAATTTTCGTGTATTCGCAGCTATTTTGGTTACAAAGAAGTGTGAAGTTGGAGTAGTGAGAGAGGTGTTGGAGCGTGCGCCGCAGTGGAGTAGGCGCGTCGCGACAATGCTCCGTGGCAAATATTTTATATGGCTTGCCTTGGTAGAGTACTAGACTTGCACGCTCGGTGGTACATAAATTTTCCGTTGGTACCGCATCGGAACCGCAGTAGCTAGAACGACCCCGTACCTCGTACGTGTTGCCCTGCCAAATAAAATGTTGAACGAACGTTATGTTACACATAACACAGTTCTGACTTCTTCAAGAAATCCCGGGCGAAATGGAAGTTTTCATCGCCTCATATAACGTATGTATATTCGGTTGTGTTCATGTCATATTATTGCTTTCAGCTTTACGCTTTTTATATTGTAAATAATAATGACTTATATATAGCGACTACCACAAGCCCTAAGGAGAAACCTGAGTAACCTACGACCTGAGAAACTGTAGCACCTCTAAAAGAATGGACTTGCCAACCCGCTTAGGCCTTACATCCGTCATGCACAAGACAATGTGCATGAGCAGGCCCATCCAGCGGTGGATACTGAAAGGGCTGATTGCATTGCATAACTTAGGTATATTCCAATTAATACAATATGCGGAAAATTGTAAGCGTTTGATTGCAGCTTGTTTTCTATATTTTACAACATTTGATAGATACTCTTTATAAATTAGAAAATATTTTTTATTAACTGGCATATACATAGTTAAGTCAAACAAGAAAGTTATATTGAACATCTAGTGTGGCAGTTTTAAAAAAATATGCTAAATTGTTTATCAATACGAGTAGGTATATTAACGTTGTCATACAGCGGCGATCGCAATTCGTTTATTTTTCTATAATTAATAATTATGGTATCTAATTTTATCAAAGCTCTTGGTAACCGTTGCTAACGCTGCTGTCATGTTTGCGTCTTCAGAAAGATTTCAGAGAATCAAGCAGTGCCTCTAGCAGACGTATTGATTTATGTAAAATATTTAGAATAAACGTAAATATAGCGGTGGTAGTCTGGTGGTATCTATTCTCGACACTCATTTGTGAGGTAGTGAGTTCAAATCCACGGGGTGTACTGTATATTTTTTTCTTGTTTTCCTGTGCGGATTTTTTTAAGAAAACATTATTGGCATGCATGTTTCAGAATTAAAAGAAAAAAATGTGGAACACATATATTCACCAATCAGTGCGGTGAAACCCCCTAGTGATTTACTAGGTGAGACATGTGCCCCGTAGAGAGACGTTAAAAAGGCTTAAAAAAAATCTAGGGCCAAAAGTTTAATTTTAAATTTAAATTTTTAAATGTGTAGGTATAGTTTTAAAATGTGAAAAATTAACTATCTAAAGTAAAATGAATTTATATCGCGCATAGGCACAGGCAAGTATATAACCGTTGGTTTTAGATAAATAATTCATGCGAGGATTAAAGAACTCAACTAAGTTGCCGTCTTTAACGAGCGAGTTTAATGGAAGTGTTTGCAATAGGAATTTATCAAATTAAGAAGAGGTCTTTTATTTTTCGTTCACATTTAAATTGTAAAATGGCTTTAAGGATATCTGCCGGATTGTGTTCGGACGGATTTCAGAGTTCACAGAAAGAGAACTTTGTTATGAAAACGGTTTTATTTTTTTCACTGCGCTATGTATTTTGTTCGTTCATTTTATTTCACAAAACTGTGTACTGTAGCGTAGTTTTGTATAAAATATTCAAGTTCTTTTTGTTCTTTCATTTCATTCTGTAAAAATACAGGCATGTGTAAGTGCTGTTATACTACAATCGCTGGAAATTGAACTGGATGCTAAACGGCGCTAACACAATATCGCGACGCGTCGGTCACGGAATAAACATAGGTAAGATAATAATCATGTTCAATGAACATTTTCTTTCGGGACCGGTAAGCGTCGAAGGTGTAGCACTCGAAGTTGTTGGTCTTTAATAATAATATTAATAATAATAAATACTCTTTATTGCATACAAATAGTTATTAACATGTGCACATATTTTTAGATGACAAAATAAAATAGGCGACCTTATCGCTAAGGCGATCTCTTCCATGGAACTTTGGGATAGAGAAAAATAAAAGGGATATAGGTGGTATAACTGGTAGGGAATTACATTGTCTATCAAAATAGACAACTGCCAAGATACTATTACAAGATACAAGATAGATACTGCTCAAGGGCAGACCATTCAACTAGGCAAGTCTAACTTCAGTAAAGGTCGATAGATGCATTCTCCCGTCACTTATACCACAATGCTTGAAGACGACAGTTTTCAATCATTCCGTTTTGCCAGTTATGACGTATGGTGCAGAAACGTGGCTTCTAACGGTGGGTGTGATCCACAAGTTCAAGGTCCACTCAATGAGCTATGGAGAGCGCTATGCGGGATAAGATCCCAAACGAAGAGATTCGCCAAATAACTAGTCACCGACATAGCTCTTAGACTCGGTATGCTGAAGTGGCAGTGGGCAGGTCATATTTGCCGCTGGAGCGATAGGTAGACGAGTCCTTGAGTGGAGGCTACGTACCGGAAGCGCACGATAGACAAAGACTGGTTTAAAAAAATTGTCTGCACAAAACTAGTCTAATTTATCTATTCTAAAAAATGCCTCTAATTGATGCAGTAGATTGAATACGCCAAGTCGCCAACTAATCGTTTCATCGATACACTTGAACTACAGTTGTAAGATTTTACAAAACACTTTAAACTAATAGTTTACATGATGTATTACAAGACCTTGAGATATACAATTAGGTGGGGATGGGGGGGGGGGTAGTGATTTCCTCCGAGTATGTAAATAAATGTAAGATTATTCTTGATTATTTTATGTTCCTATGTAAAATATATATGACATACATATGTAAAATAACAAAGAGGTTCAATATATCAGGTTGCCTTGACGAGAGTTACGGATAGGGATTATGAACAGGGTGTAACAAACCCCGGAACATTCTGGAAACGCGGTTAGGTGTGTAACGTGTGAAACAAACAGGGCTCTACTGGCTTTGTTACCGACGATTTACTGATCACTAGAAGGGGCTGATCACTAGAGATACAGGGGTTTATTTGGGTCGACGAGTCCTTGTATGGATGCCACATACCGGGAAGCGTAGTGTGGGACGCCCTCCGGCCATTTGAACCGGTGGACCTACCACTTGAAGAAGTTCACCGGCGGTGGTTGGATAAGAAGAGCCGAAGATCGTGTGTGGCGGCGGGCCTCAGGAGAGGCTTATATCTAGCTGTGGAGAGACAGGCTGATGGTATGGTACAGATATTTATTACAATAAAGTTTTATGATATACTTATCTATTTAAAATTAACTCATTAAAAATTAAAGTATTAAAGAATAACTTAAAATATAAACTATCTATAACTATAATAGTAAATAATAATAATCGAAATAATATATTGAGTCCATTATTATACTAGTGCTGAATATATATAAATATATTGTGCATGTTGAATAAATTTGGCCCCTGTGATAAGGTACCCAACATACTGGTGGCATTAACTCGCTGGATTGCTACGCTGATTTGTTGTGCGAGATAATGGCCGGTTATTGTTGGCTCAGTAGTTCTTTCTAAGCAATCATAACAACACTCTTTCACTGGCATTGAGACTGGCATGGTTGAACTGACGACACCGCCTACGCTACACCTTACCACAAAACTTTCATAGATACGTCAAACGTTCACTAAACTTATGGTCCAAATTTAACTCGTACCTATGTTACAAACCTGCCGAAGTTATTATAGCCATCGTTAGTCGTTACAGCATGCATGCAGAGCCAATATAAATATAAGGAGCCAAATCATACCTAGTACTAGACGGTACTTAATAGGATTAATTTCTATAATTCTGTTCTTAAGTAATGCTTTATTCTGCGGTAGTTTTTGTAAACGTTACGATAATTAACTTAGTGTTATTTTTGTAAACCTCACTGCCGTCATGCAAAGAAACAATTTAAATAATTTAGGAAAACCCTAATTATTAAGAACTTAACTTACGAACACCATTTAGTATTTATTTAAAGTTCATAATGATAGATTCGATGAACTTTGCGAAAACATGAATTAACGCAAATGAAATAAATCAGTGAAAAAATATTATTTGAACAAAATAAAGAGAACTGAAGTACTCTAATTTAAAGAAAATGAAGGAAAGTACGGACCAAAAAAAAGCAGTAGAAAAAATATGCTTAGCATGAAACATTAGAGAAATGTCTAAGTCTTGTCCCGCCAAAGAACAAATTACGATGGCTGCTATTCAAGAGTGGGAAGGGGGGAAGTGGGAAGGGAAGAGTGGGTCTAGGAGTAGGTAGGTAGTCGATAGAAATAAGTGATAACAGTCCTTTAAAATTTCCATAATCAATCCCCTGACACACTGTATATAATGTATTATTAAAGTTTCGATTAGTCATAAAAATAATTGACAAACAATTTTCCGCCAAAAAATATTGTACCATAACTGAAATCAAATATTTACGAGTGGCCAGCTATATAAAACTTTCAGTATGTCCTAATTACTACTATGATAAAAATAATTAATAAAATAAAATCAACGATCGACAATTTTTAAATCTACAAATAATTTAATACTTTTTATTAGTGAAATTTAAAAAACCGAATCATTCAAATCGGAATGGTTATGACCGATTCCGAGATAAAAGTGAAACGCTCCTCCACTAAAAGTAGTAAATTAATTTCAAAAAAGTTTAACAAATTGAAAAATTGACAACAGAAAAAAGGAGTGAGAAAGAAAACAAGCTTACAGAAACACAAGGAAAAAAGGAGGTATTTAACATATTATAAACTATTTACCTAGAATGACCTGAACCTCTCAACATTATACGACTTGGAATATACAACTTAGAGAAATGCCGACTAATCAAAATATCTTCTGACTCAGCTAAGTTCATATGACGACATAGAAAAAAAACTACAAAAGGACGTTAAAATTTATTTAGAGCAGACTCAAGTGCATCAAAAATATAAGTAAATAAATAAGAAAATAAAAGTCCAGCGCTCTTTTTACGTGACGATACCTATACTGTTTTTCCCTTACAATAAAATAATATGTTTCTCCCTCAGATTTCTCAAGAAGACCTTTTGTATTATGACACCTCCATATTATTTTTATAGCCGTGTCAGTGAACACAAAATGTGGTCGGCAACGTCGCCTCGCCCGTTTCAGACATTAGGTTGAAATTAATGATGTGGCACCGAGCGTTGCGACTCTGACAGACATCTAGAGGTTCATTACCCCGTCTTGCCAAATACATAGGCTGTGGTGGGAGAGGGCAATGAGATGAGAGGCGCGAGCGTGAGAGCGGGGCTTATGTAGAAGCTCCTTATGGTTTAGCTGATAACAGAACGGTGAGGTTACACTGGAACATTTTTAAAAACAACTCAGGCAATCAGGAATCATCTTCTGAATCTTAATTGTTATCGTCATGAAAATACATATACTCGTATTAAAGTTATTATTAAAGTTAAATATACATATACATACATATACATATATACAATATACATTTTTAAATTTGTTTTTTGAAATAAATAATCAGACGAAATGAACTTTACGTTATTTATGATTAATTAAATACAGCAAACTTTCGAGACTTTTCGTGATGATCTTACGTATGTCAAGTGATTTAAGTGGATGCGTCAATGGACAATTGTTTTAGCATCTTATAAACATTTTAAAATAATTTACCTTAGTAACAACTTCCAGTTTAAACGGCTGCGAAAGACTTATGAATATGGAAGGACATGATCCTCGCTCTTTATTACAAACTTTAAAATGAATCAAAAATGTCTGCCGCTCGCCACTAAGCCCACTCTCAACCGAACAAACTTCGCGGTAATTTATTGTTAAAGAGTCACATTACTTGAGGACAGAAGGAACTTTTCAAGGGTGTACTAACTGCCTAACTACCCCTTTAGGATTGTAATTGTTTGGTATATTGTTTTCCGTCCTTGTTTGAGTTGACGTGAATTAAACTTAACTGTTAATAGTAACTACTAATGTGACGCGGCTAATATCCTAATAATTGAATTTGTGAATTAATCTAGATGTGTAATTTCAGCGAATTCTATAAATTATCTGTGTTTGTATCGAAAATTTTGTGGTTTAATGGCTCAAGAGAATATAAAAGAGATTCTTATAAAGGACAAAATGTATATATTTTTACTTTCGTCAATTCGTAATATGTTTATAAAGAAAAATAAATAATAAGTTGTCATAACGACCGCATTATTAGTGAGAGATTACCTATCATTAGACAATATTTGTTACTGGCTGGGTTATAGTATACTTTTATGTAATTTGGTCATAATTGGGCACAATATTTTATTTATGACTAGAGTCGACTTTGTTCGAGTATAATTCGGAATATGAAAAGCCATAAAAATTGAGTTCGGACGGCTTTGAAGGTACTCTTAACAAACGACGCGGTTCCTCTGAGCTTATAACTTATGTAAGTGAGTGAATAAGGATACCGGAATTGCATCAAATAAGGAAATAATGATATCATGATGATACAAACGTTATGTTGGTATCAATATTGTTATTCTATAATGTATGTAAATTTCTTCACTGTAACTTAAATGGCATTTGAGTTTAATCAAAATTATCAAATATGGTAATCAAATATGGCCAATGGTAATGTTAGATGCATAAAAACATATACTCTGAAACCCTAATAAATCTAAATGAGAAAGGCAAATTTCGCTATTTTCGCTAAAGAAGAAAAAAATGTTTTAACAAAATTTAAAAAGCTTAATGAACCCTATACAAAAATGAAAATAGAAACAGTGTAGTACAGTAAAGTAAAAGTGTGTACATATTCGCTTCCGAACATTTTTTAAATTAAATTTTTAATGTTTAAAGGTACATCGAAGTCGGTGTCCACATTTACGAAAAAAATAAAATTTTAGCAACGATTTTAATAAGTCATAATATGTATTTCCAGTTTTTTTTTCATAGAAGTGGCGGGCGGGCGACCCACAGGATGGCAGATGGTCACCGACGCTCACGGACACCTGCAACACTAGGGGGTATGCGATCGGGGAACGAGCCTTGCGGTCATAGGATTCTGAAGATGAAAAGTCACAGCTTGTTTCGGAGTAATATACATACCTCTTAAGTACACCGAACTTCTTTGAAGCCAGTTTGGGTTTATTCACTAGATGACCCCGAAACTCGGCTTTGCTGAAAATGTCGACACCATAGACCACAATCCTGTCTTAAATTTTGAGAGAGGAGTTCTGGAATTGAGGTGCCATGAGGGCTGGAACTGTTTCAGCGGTAAATGCACAGACTTGTGTCTGACTGGAGTTAAATTAAAATCGTATATTCACGTTTGTATTTTTGCACTCTCCCGTTTATCTATAAAGAATAATGCCCGAGATTCATATAGGTGACACTATTAGCGTTATTGAAGTGGGAAGATTAGAGCTCTATTTGGTGCTTTTTAAATTTACCAAAACAAGGAAATGATACTGAAGTCAATTGTATAATTTAGCTTTCATCTACGAGTGCCTACAAACACAATCGGACAAAGTTAAAAATTAAATTAGGTTTTTATACTTAAATAAATACATACTCGTATATCTATTTAGTTATATAAATATATTTATATACTACACTTGCATGCCCTATATGTATTTATGATGCATAATATACATATTGCGTGTATGTGTCATAATCTCATAATACATGTAGGACAAATGAGTGCAAGAGTGACTGAAAAAATTGTGAGATATTTGAAAGCCTCTCTGATACTCTCTTTGTATACTTGTGTATACATGATTAGATAGTTAAGTATTATTTAATATAATTGATTGTATACGTTTTTATTTTATTTTCTATCGTAGACTTTAATATTGTCTATGCCGTATGTATAAAAAAATAATATGCTCTTTCAGAAACTTTACGCAAGTTATAAATCTTCTTGTGAACCACGAATAGATTTTGATTTATGAATTCACCTTTATGCGAATAAGTAAATTAAATTAATATATAATTGGTAATTTAGAGTGGATTTTCTTGTACCTTTGAACTTTAAACAATGCACACATATGCAGAATATTAAGTAAACTTAGTGAAAGCGGCGATAGTGCAACAATTTATGCCAGTTGGCTACTGTAATTGGGAGCAAACTTCGATGCGAGTATACAGCTTTGTTTCAATGTTCTCAAAGCTAATATGACCGTAATTGGGTATTGAAATTTAGTGGAATACGGAATAAGTTGGAGCAAAGTAAGTGACAAATCTAAGCTACCGATGGTACATAATAAATAGGAATCGTCCTTCATAATATTGTATATTATTTAGGGGTTAAAGTATGAAATTGCCGATTTGTACTGAAAAATTAAAACTCATTTTTTTCTAAAATGTAACATATTTATTTTATCAAAATATTTACCCTCATTATCTATACATTGTTGCCATCTAATCGGAAGTTCATCTATGCCTTTGCGATAGAACTCTGGGGATGTAGATTCGACAAACTGTGTGAATATTGTACTGCCATTGTATAGCATTTTGTACTGCCTCTTGGGAAGAAAATTTTTTACCACGTAGAAATCACGTCCAAATCACGAAAAAAATGGTAGTCCGATGGAGCAAGGTCCGGCGAGTACGGAGGATGACGTATGGTTTCTAACTGCAGCTCCTGTAGAGTTACAACGGTTTCTCGTGCAGTGTGAGGTCTTGCGTTATCATGGAGCAATAATGGTGAAGATCGATTCACGAGTCGGGGGCTGTTTCACTGCTAGTTTCGCCATCATTGTTCGAAGTTCGGCACAGTAAACATCTGCTGTTATTGCTTGACCAGACCTGAGAAAGCTATAGTGAATAACACCATGAATAGACTACCAAACAGTTACCATTACCTTTTTATTGGTAAGCTTTGCCTTAGGGCACTGTTGCGGCGTTTGACCTGGGGTCAGCCATTGCATTTTTCGCTTTCGGTTATCGTAAAGAATCCACTTTTCGTCACATGTCACAATTCGATCCAATATTCCTTCATTTCTGTACCGATTCAACAAGGCAACGCAAGTTTCAACACGCGTTTCTTTCTGCAGATCAGTCAAATTACGAGGCATCTATTTTTCATATTTTGTAGGTAAAATGAGTCAATATTGTAGGTATGGTAACGTTAAAGCATGCCGCTAATTCCTGGGTAGTTTGACTCGGATCGGCTTCCACCATTCAGCATTCCTTCAATTCAGCGTTATTCACCTGTGTGGGCGGTCTTCCACGTGGTTCGTTCTTCAAGTCGAAGTTTCCATTACGAAATCGTTTAAACCAAAAACTCACGGTTTGTTCATTAGCAGTCTCCTCTCCAAACGCAGCATTGATATTGCGAGCCGTTTCTGCCGCAGCCGCATTAGTTCCGCGTCGGAACTCGTATTCAAAGATTACTCGGATTTTCGAAGTATCCATCTTTCCCGTCTAAGCTGAATAAAAAAAACAATTGAAAGTCGAAAATCGAATGTTGCACATTTTTTAAAACAAGAACCTCATAGGTATCATGTGAAAAAAGTTTCACTCGAAAATCTCACACCATGAAGGTTTTATGTCAATTCAAAGTATCTATTACTATAAAACGGCAATTTCATACTTTAACCCCTATTATTAACCAATACAATATTGTATCAACCGATCGCATAATTAACTAACAGTATACAAATCAATTCGGCGTGCGCGTGGACAGTGACGCTCTACCGCAAGTTGCTGACAACGTAAACACAGTGCGCGTTTTGCTTGGACTATGTAAACAGCTCTCGTCTCCATTGGAACAAACTCGCTCGGCTTTTAAGGAGCGCTCTGTTCGAACTTGCTTGTACTGATTTTATGAATTAAAGCGAATATTGTAGATAAGACATATGGGAATGTTATCTGCAATGTTTTCTGCATATTTTGATGTTATGTGTAAATAAAGCTTAGTTAATGATGTAAATATCGGTAAC
Organism: Sesia apiformis; assembly: GCA_914767545.1. Lineage (NCBI taxonomy): Eukaryota > Metazoa > Arthropoda > Insecta > Lepidoptera > Sesiidae > Sesia > Sesia apiformis. The sequence goes on along the minus strand of OU611947.1, from coordinate 10,527,730 downwards.
TTCGTCATTATTTCCGCCCACACTCGCTGGTTTGTCTGCAGAGAAGAAAAGCCTCTTTAAGAAGATAATTGTTCAGTAGAAATGTGAAAATTTAGAACTCCAATTTTTATGCACGCGGGCCTGAATGTTCCATTTTATTAATTGATATGGATGCTTACTTTTGTTTTATTATCTCTTTCGTTGTAAACGGCTTTTGTTCTGCTTCATTCATTTTGTTTCTTTGTTAAAGTTGGATTACATAATTGTAGGAGGAAGATATGGTGAAAATATTGTCAATCTTCAGCGCTATTCCTTCGACTTAATTAAAAAAAATTGATGTTCAAGTTCACATAATTTATGGTGTGATCATTCTCTCAGTATTTCAATAAAGCGAGAGGAAATGGGACCTTTTTTGAAATATTTCATTTAATTTTAAGCATGATACGCGCGTGGGATGGCTGATAACGAAATGTTTACGTTGCCTTTCCTCTTATTTTTTGTGATATATTGGTAATAACGCAGGTAAATTTTGTGCTTTAATTTCGAAAAGGTAAGGTATCTTTGGAATATTGGTTCACGCTATCGGTTGGGGTCGTTAGTGTTTTAATTGAATTGAAACCTACTAATTTGTTGTTGAAATTACGTTTGGTGTCGGCTTCGCCCGTAGTTAGTTATTAGTCCCTCCATTAATTTAGTCCGATAAACTGTTAGCAGCTAGTTTAAACACATTTTTAATTCTGTCTCATTGGTGTGTAAATACACGACTGGATTATTTTTTTTAATGACTAAACCAATTTATCAAGTATATTTTGTTAAAATTTAATTAAATAAGTTTGTAGACCAGGAAATATACTATAGAAAATTGCAAATCTATGTCGTTGACCAATTGTTTGATTGCTTTAGAAAATTAATTGGTACTTTATGGGAGCGCGCAAGGCGCGAGGCTGCCCCGCCACTCGTTTATAATCCCTGGGAGTAACAGTCGTGCTGGAGAAGGAGACCGGGGTGGAACCCGGCTTTTGCATTCAGAGGGGGACTGAAGGCCCTTCCGTATCCCGCAGCAGAAATTCATAGAACCAATGAGACTCTAGCATTCTTTGTGCTTAGTCCCAGTCACCGCAAAAAGAATTAAAAAAAATCAAAAAAATGGCAGAAAGAAAAAGTAAAAGAAGTTTTTCAGAGGCCCAACCCATTTCTACGCTTGACGTGGACTTTTGCAATATCAGAGTTTGTATAGTAACATCAATGTCGTCCACCACCACCTCGAGACGGTAACGCCGGCCTTGCTTTTTCTTTAGTCTCAAAAGAAGACTCAGATATCCTGTCCGGAAGATACACCTTATCTTGACTATCCCGGCAATACACTTGAGCAGTCGTTTGTACGAGACACCAGGATGTGTATGTACGTCCGGGGGGATATCTGTTGTCGTCGTCTCAGTCAATTTGAAGACGGGGATCTGTCGATTCTCTGGGCACGTATTGACCATGGAGGTTTTACTCGAGTCTACGCATGTCTTTACAGATCCCATAGCGGTGAAACGGAGACAGACAGACATAGAGGACTCGTCTCTTTGAGCGCATACAAAAGACGATCGATATCGTGCTTGAGCAGCTCCCCTTCACGCAGGTGGGAGTCCTCTGTGACTTCAACGCTTATCACGAAGAGTGGTTGGGGTCCCGTACTACCGACAACGTGGGGAGAGCTGCCTATGATCTCTGTCAGACAGTCCTCGCCTACGAGGATACCTGACATTGAGAGCCACACGCCCTTGACATTGACATTACTTCCTTGTTGGAAATTGAGAACCCTTTAGACTGACTCTCGAATTAGGGTAAACATAACTTGGTCCAATATAACACCAGCAAGACACGAGTCTGTGCATTAACCACTAAGAACTCCTTTTGTCTTGGCAACTCTATTTCAGAACATTCCTCTTAAGATCTCTGAGAGTTTTGGGATCCTTGGCGTTGATATTTTGATAAAAGTCGAGTTTCGGAGTCATCTGACGAGCACAACAGAACTTGCTAGTAAAAAGCTTGGTGTACTGAATAGAGCAAAGCAGTTCTTCACTCCGGGGCAACGCTCAAGCTTTAAAAAGCTCAAGTTAGACCCCACATGGTGTACTGTTCACACCCCTGGGTCGGTGCACCGAAGTAAGGCCAAAATGGCCTCCAAAAAGCTCGGTGTGCTGAACAGAGCGAAGCGGTACTTCACCCCTGGGCAACTCCTAATGCTTTACAAAGCTCAGGTGAGGCCCCATATGGAGTATTGCTCACATCTCTGGGCCGGCTCACCGAAATACCAATAGACCCATTTGACTCCATCCAACGACGTACTGTTCGTATTGTCAACGATCCCACTCTCACGGGCAGTTTAGAACCCCTCAGCGTTCGGAGAGACGTTGCATCTCTCTGTGTGTTCTACCGCCTGTACAATGGGGAATGCTCTGAAGAATTGTTCAATATAATTCCCACCTCGGGTTTCTACAACCGCACCTCCCGTCACAGAAGTGCGGTCCATCCGCATTTCCTAGATACGGAGGTGTCGTGTACTGTTCGGTCCAAAAATTATTTTATATCGCGAACCCGTAGGCTGTGGAACGAACTGCCTCAAGAGGTCTTCCCATTAAACTACGACATAGGGTTCTTCAAGAAAGCTGTGAATAGGATTTTGCAAGGTCGGCGGCGCACCCGCATACCCCCTGGTGTTGCAGGTGTCCATGGGCAGCGGTAACACTTACCATCACGTGAGACCGCATGCTCTTCCGCCCTCTTCTCTATAAAAAAAAAAAAAGAAAAACTAACTGGACTCTCTTGACTCCGTCTAACGACGCACAGCATCTATTGTATCTCTTTGCGATTTCTACCCCCTTTATAAAGGGGAATGTTTGAAGAGCTGTTTTGATGCGAATTTTGGGTTTTTACCATCGCACCGCTGGTCATCGTCGTGCGGTTCATCCACACTTCCTTGACATACAGTCGCTGCGTACAGTACGCTCAAAAATACACTTTATCGTGAATACGATAGTTGTGGAAAGAACTGCTCATAGGGCTCTTCAAGAGAGCTTTGAACAAAATTCTGCAAGGTCGGCAGTTGGTACATGGTAAAATAAAAAGTGGAAAGAAAGTTATTGTAATTTTACTTATGTAAAATTACTGCGGAAGAATATACTTAAGTAAGAATATACTTGAATATATACAGAAGATAATTCCTGATTTTAAAGAAGCTACGAGCCAGCTGTATTCATTTAGTTTTTAAAAGAAAACCATTTTGTACCGTTATTTCGAGGAGAAAAATGTTTAATTAAGATGTTAAGTTACTGCAGACAGACGACGGACTGCGACTTACAAGAAAAACTAAAATATTATCAGACAGAAATCATAGCTTAACGTAATAGGGGGAAAAAACTTAGTCAGCAGTAGCCGGCTACAACCGCTTCAAACCGGTTCAACAAAGAGCTGAAATTAAATTTACGTGGCGCAAAGAAAAAACTAGTTACAAGAGGAAATTGGCGGAGACAGTGACAAATTGGTCCCGCAAGAGCTGGGTAACTCGCACTCACTCCAACATACCCTGCAGCGTATGTTTCATTTCTTTCTTATTGCGTGCACACGAGTCCGCAGCTGAGTGTACCAGACTAATAATTGTCGCTGTATTATGTGACTATTTTCATTGATATCTGAACATTATTTTTTTATCTAGTGGGTTTCAGTGAACGCCTAGACTCATAAGACTCTTCTGATTTTTACCATTTGCTTGCTGTAAAGACAGTTCCCCTAATATCAGCCTAGAAGAGACTGGAGATGAGTAGAACTTGAGAGCAAAATTTAAATGAATACCAAAATTGGTACTAGATGGCGCTTAAATAATGATATTACGAAATTTATTTAGGTATCTAGGTATTTTCTTTTTATAATACAAGAAGTTAATATTTTAATAGTACATAAAATAAAGATACTTAAATCAAAGCTACTTTAAAAAACAATTAATGTATCTTTAATAAACTTTAAAAAACATTGGGTACAACTGTAACGATTCAATATTTATTATAAAAAAAAAGAACGCAAAGCGAAAAAAATGCTTTGAGATATTTTTACGTCGCAATACCTTCCCCTTAAGTTAATTACTGCCCTACCTAAGTAAAGAAAATCTCCGAAGACAGGCGACGTTTCATTTTATACGTTCTCGTGTTTTATTTTGTCATCGTTACTTAGAGGTCCGTGTCGAATCTTATTTGTACTGCTAGGGGCAATGCCGGTCTGTTTTTTGCGCTAATCTCGAGAACCATGGGTTTTAAAATGTTACAGGTGTCACAGAATTTATTGTCAGTTTTTTTTCTTAAACTTTGCAGTTTATAAGTTTTATATCTTTTATAAGCGGGAATTTTATAGGTATTATAAGCTACCAAATCCCACGAATACGGCACTCTGATGTTATTATTGATGATTAAATAATGTAGTCAAGATCATAAGATAATTTAAAGGCAAGGTTTTTTAGATAATAAGGTGCACTAATCTCATTCAGAATGATGTAATTCAGAAGGATCATAATAGATCTCCTGGGTCCCAGGGATACTACTTCAGCATACTTGAGCCGTCTAGGGTTCAAGCATTCTTTTTTCATTGATATGGTTTATAAAAGTGCATGATTTGGTACTTATCGAATACATGTTATAAAAAATATTGCTATAATACCCATATTCTTGTGCTTTCTTTACAATCAATCACCTGAATGCTAACAGACAATCATATTACTTTCCAGCTGTTTTAATCAAGGGTAATTAATAATTATAGAGGAGGACTATGAGAGGTTTGCATCTAGTTTTAAGGATTTTTAAAGAAAATGCAGCTTTTCCTAGAAATCCATTTAATAGCCACGAATAATGACAATTACAGAAGACAATTAATTGTTAATTAAAACAAAATGTATGAAAAGAACAGTGATTCTCAAAAAAGGTAAAAGTATGATGGCTAGCATCAGTTGACATCGGTAATGTAAGATATTTTCTATGGAATAAATATAAATTAAATTAGCATATTTAAATAAGAATGCGTAGTGATATTTAGAGGACAAAAAAGTATTATAAAGAATATAATGTACATTTAAACACTACACCTTATTCAAAACAATCTTGTCATATTGTTTATTATGTTTGTAAACTTGTTTCATTGAGCGCTTTGCAATGGAATGCGAAACAAAGCTGGCAAAGAATAATTAAAATTAATATTGTTCTCAGCTCAACAGCTGTGAAACCGTTTAACCACTGAGCACGGTGTAACAAAATTGTAAGAAAGTAGGACAGGAAGCGTGAAAAAAGGCCCAGGCCCTTATTTCACGCCGGTTACATCGCGTATATCCGTTGTTATTTCTCTGAAAACCATATAAAAATCATGTAAAAAACAGGGTTTATCTTGCCCGCAGCACATTGAAATATCTTTTATTTTTACTTAACACTGCCGCAACACATTTTAAATAAGGTGACTCTTACACGGTACATAGGTACAGGGTCATTAATTCTAGACCCAAGGCTTGTTAGCAATAATTATTCCTTACAACGTACATTATTAATCCCGTTCTTTTTCAAGGAAAATGAACGGGTTCGATTCCCGATTGTGCATGATTTTATGAAATTTTTTGAATGCAGTTTTTTTAAAATGTCACGCCTTTGAACAAATTACTTTAGATCTATTAATTTCAGACTTCCACACTGACCCGTCTCAATAAAAGAACCTGTAGAGTAAATGATAATAGGGTTATGTTTTAAAAACTAACCTAGAATAAAGGAGAAATTAACAAGGTGACTCACTTAGCTTTTCTTAGTTGACAAGAAATGTTGTTGAAAACTAAATCTGTATCCAGTGCATGTACTGTCTATTCATTTTATCCGCTATGCTACAACATGGGTCTCTTCAAGAGAGCTGTGAACATGATTCAGCAAGATCGGCAGCGCACCCGCTAATTTTTTTTTCGGAATGTCTAAATTCTTTTGGCCCTAATGGCCTTTCAAGTGTCACTGGACATGTATGATTTAGGGCGAGCGCAGAAGACGCTCAGCCAGGAGCAAAATGTGTGTGCAGCAACGAGTCTAATGGCTCCCCCACCGGTAGACCGCCGGAAGGAACGGACCTCGGCTTAGGGCGTTGCTTTGCCTGTGCCGATATCTGGTAAAAGTGTTGGCTGAAGGTCGGTGTGTGTTCACGGTATAGCGAGTGACGTCCTTGTCTCCGCCGACGGGGACGGTGTATATGTGTAGTCTGTGAGTGTAGTGAACACAGGCAGCAGTAACTGGGTCGTCGGGGTCATCTAAGACGTGCCGAGGACGACGACGATGACTGCAACGGGGAGGGTCATTCCTATCGGGGACATAGGTTAGGCTCTCAACTATTAGGGGGTTGGGATGGTGAGGAACTTTGTAGTAGTAGCGTCGGGCGAAGTCTTTCACGTATTTGAGGATGGAGGGAAGTTCGAAGTCCTTGTGGAGGTCGACATTGCGAGAGAACCATGGCGCAGCCACGGCCTTACGCATGAATCTAATTTGGAGGGTTTTAAGTATTTTAATGGTAGAGTGGGCTGCGTGTGCAAAGACAACTTTGGCAAAGGTCATTATGGGACTTACGCAGGTTTTGTACAATGTCAGCTTATTTGTAACCGACATTTTACTTCTCCCGAGTCGAGGCGACCGAGTACAAAGGCGACTCGGTTTCGGACAGTTTGTATGTGTTTTCGGAAGGTGGTGACTCCAAAATATTTGGTCTTCCTAGCCCAAGGGATAGTTTTAGGGATATCGGGAGTGGGGAAAGACGAGGCCTAGAACTATGAGTGCCATTCATGGGGAAAGGAAGCACATGGCTGCACTTTTCTCGGCAGCACAAACCACTCGCCTAGGGCGGTGACGCCTAGGCGTAGAGGCGTAGAGATACATGCCGTAACTGCCGTAAGTTCCAATCTGAGGCGTAAAGAGCACATGTTAATCATGTTCATTGAAATAATACTGATGAAAATACTGATGGAATCATATTCATTGTATATTGAAAGGGGAGACAATTACCGATTGATGTTATGCCTCATTGATACAATGAGCAACTACGCGACGAAATTAAAATAAAACTAAGGGGAAAATTGAGTGCGCGTGTGAATTTTCATCAAGGCAGCGCCCCCACGCACAAGTCTGAAGGTGCACCATCAAGAAGCCAGAGTTTGCACTGATGGAACAACCTCCATATTCACCAGTGGTTACCCTCCCCAGTGATATCTGTCTTTTTTCTGTTTTAAAAGAACATACGAGTTGGAATTGGAATTGAGGAGGTTGCGTCTATGGTAGACGCTTTTTTGAGACTCGTGATCATAATTTTTTTTTCAAAGGGAATATGGCGCCTTGAAAAATATTACTCTAAGTATATTGATTTAGGAGGAGATTACGTAGAAAAGTAAATAATAATTTTATTTATTCTCGTTTATTTCATATAAAAGTTATTAATTGATTCTGTAAACTTTTTGATTATTCCTCATAGCAACCATAAATGACTAACAGGGAAATGTTCTCATTTCTTTATACATTTCAAGCAGGGTTTCAAATCCAATTCAATCAATTTCAATTAATAATTCAGTGACGATTTTTGGAATTTCCCCTTTATAATAAAGTCAATTTTTCGTGCTACTTTTTGCAATTTTCAACAAAGTTTGTTTTTAATCATTAGCCGATTTTTCAATGAATTTTCAAGGATATATATAATTACGTTTTTGATATTGATTGATATACCTAATATTGATTCATACAAATCAGTTAAAAATGTCTAAAATATCCTACGAGAGTATGTATGGTTTTGAGTTATTCAAAATTAACGACCTTCATGAAATATGTTGAATTATCTAAATTCGTCTTATTTTCACACTGAAATACATTATTATATTATAAATTAAATATAACTTACATTAAGGTTTACCTAGGCTTTCATTTTAGATGTTTAGTTCTATTTAATATCTGTTATATTAATGTTCATTTAATTATTAGACATCAGATCCAAGTACCAGTACCAGATCCATCAAAAATGGTCAAAACATGTTAACCATCCTATAAACTTGGGACAAATTCAATTTTTGTTTCATTCGAGTCCAAGATGTACGGCACGATCTGGAGGATACTAAATCTTACCACTGTGCCTCATAAATCAGAATGTTAGAGCACCTAACACAATTTTACCACAGTCACGTCATCTAATGCATGTTTTATTATGTTTTACTGTTTACTATCTTAAGTGCTAACTTTGCTGATATAAAAGTTACTAATTACACAACTAGGTATTAATAATTTATATGGTCCATATATAAATTTTTGTACGACAATTTATTCTTTTATTCCTGTCGAAACCTTAAACCTGTGGTATTCTAATGTACAGAATCTGTTTTAAATACATTGAGCACTTGTTCTGTAGATGACCCTAGGAGCTTGGGGTAATGCTGCCAGCATGCCGGGTACCTTGTCAGATGGTTCCACCTTTATGATATATAGACTAATAATATTAGTAATAATAATAATAAGTTTGCAAGTCATAATGTGCGGTACATGTTGGATCTGCTTGAATGGACTTCGATCGTGTACATACAAGTAAATATGCATTTGAAATGAATAGTCCATATTATTATCTTTTTATAGAACGCGAATTGAATGCCAAAGTTCGATCAGTCCGCTATCAATTACGGAAATAATTGAATGTGCATTGTAAATGGGTGACGCCGAAAGTTTTTAGAATCTCAAAAATGAAATGAGATATAAAAATGGAAGTTGTTTTATTATTTTTCGAAGTAGTCTCCGCCACAATCGATACAGTTTTTCATTCGATGAAACCATTGTATAAAGCATTCAGTCTATCCTTCCTTAAGCACCTCTTCTACAGCCGTTTGGTGGACCGTTATTGCTCTTCTGCATCCATAAAACGTATTCTTCAGAGTTTATCCTTAATTTTAAGCAATAAATAAAAATCACACGCAATATCGAGACTGTATGGCGGATGACCCATTAACTCAACATTTACAGTACCTACTTCGTTTGTCTAGCGGAATGAGCTAGGGCATTGTCGTGATGGTGAATCGTTCTGCTTCGTGGGCGTCGTTCTTTGACTTTTTCCAAAACAAGGCAAGCACCTATTCACATACCAGTCCGCAGTTACTGTTCTTTTATTTTCTAAAAGGCAATCATGTTCTTTTCAGCACTCCCTCCTTTCTTCACTTTCGTCGGCAACTCTTCGAAAGGAAAGACCCACTGCGCAGATTGCCTTCAGTTTCAGGCTCATAGCAGTAGATCCGGATTCCATCACCTTTGTCGAATTTTTCAAGCAGTTGGAGACACCATTCCACGCAGCAGTATTTTGAGCTTCGCTCAAAATTGTGAGGAAAACACCTTGCTTACCAGTAGGTGATCGTCTAAAATAGTTTGAACCGATACCTAATGATGCCCGTACCTGCTAATATGTCGTTCGTTTGTCTGATTCAATCATGAGCCGCACAGTTTTTTGATGTTTTCCTCCTTCACCGCCGTCGTAGGACGCCCTTCACTAACAACGTCACTGAAGTGGGTACGACTACGTTTAAATTCACTAAACCAGTTATAAAAAGTAGCACTGGATGGGGCTTTATCACTGAATGTTAACTTAAGTCTTTCATAACTTTGTTTCTAGTTTAATCCGCAACGAGTCATAAAAAGTCATTGAACGAAAATGTTCTCTTGTTAAACATTTAATTTTCAAATTGCCGTCAGAAATAAAAACAAAAGACAGCTTTGAAAATTTAATGTTGTTTGACAAGCAAAGAGATCGACTTTCAAAATTTGAATATGTTTTGTTTTCTATTGTATTGTACAGTAGCCAGTTCTAAGAATGTTTAGTTTGACTTATCGTATATTGTATTTCATGTTGCCTTTTTCGGGCATATTGTAAGAGGAGACTTGTACGAATTTCTTACAGAGTTAGATTCAAGGTACCGTTAGCCAGATTTTTGTTTGTAACGTCTATATAGCACAATCAACCTATATCTGTGCATTACTAGATATAGTCTTCTCCCAAGGCACGCCGTCATATATAATAATCTGCTCTTTTCTTATCCAGGCACTATCGGTAAATTTCTTCAAGTCGCTGGTCCTCTCAGCTGGAGTCCAGTACGATATTATGTAATACATTGGATTGCCTCCATTTAGTCGACAGTGGCTTGTATGAATTGACAACGCTACTGCAGGACTATGTTTAGGTGTACGAGCTACAGAAGGTTACGTAAATGAACCACTATTATCCTCCATGATAGTATATTGGTTAATCTCATGATAACTAAATGTATATAAATCCGTTCTGCGTGCAGGAGACGAATGGCTGATACAGTGTGAACAGTGATACTCTACCACAAGTTGCTGACAACATAAAAACACTATGCGCGTTCTACGTGCACTGTGTCAACACTGTGTAGTTACACTATCAGCTGAGGCTAAAGTTGTGACTGTAGCTTATGTTAGTCTAAGCAAAAAGATATAATTGTTATCAGAATTTATAATAAAAATTGGAATCAGATAAATAACTCATAAATTGTATACTTATTGAATGTAGATGTCCTACTAATGTTCCGAATAGAAATACTCTTCCAGTCGTGAAAAATGCCAACAGCGTGTTATGATATTAACCCTGCCAAATGTAAACGACAATAGAACGGTTCTGGAGACCATACATTCTTACACCACCCCCAAGTGGCAGTGCGCCAAGTCTGCGCGAAGAATAATGTTTAAAAATCCCACTTGTAATATTTTGCTTGAGTTGTGACTAAAAGTTTTGCGAGTGCTAAATTTAAAAAGTAAACTTTGACTGGAGTAAATAAGACCTTGTAAAGATGTTTCACAAAGTCGTTACATAGTTGTTAAAATGATGACTTGTTCCGTTTTGAAAATTGTTCAAAATGAGCGCTAATGGCAATTTAACGCAATACTTGATTTTGAATCAGACGGGTTGACTGTATCGATAATAGTTAGTTAATGGTAGATAAATATTTTACAAAACTGCTTTTGATTGTACATAAATGATTACACATTTCGCGATTTGCACATTATGCGCCAAATTTGCCCATTATGAGGATATCGATTATAGTATTAATTATTGTTACTTTTTACTGTTTGTAGTCGCGAAATTGTTTTATTAATTTAAATTGAACAAGTAGTGGTGGCATGGGACATTTCCAGTGTCATTAACTTTCATAGTTGTCAGCCACAATGTTCGTGTATGTGGTCATTAAATGGGATGAGTTTTTGGTCCGAGTATTTAATTTGTATTCTACGGTTTTCGCGCTTTTGTGAAATTTGTAATGCGTTAACGATCGCCTATATCTCTTACAATCTAAGTATGGAAACGTTTAAATTGTTTATCTGTTTATTTTACCAAGAAGGTGGTTTCGGAAATGTTTATACATGGGTGACTAGGTAAGCCTTGAGATACTCAAATTTCAGAAAGAGGATTCATTTAAACTGTACCGTTTTCAAAACGTCATGTATTTGAAATTCGAATTCCGAAAGCCATTTAGTCTAAATTCAGTCTGCTGACTCAGTCAGACTGTTGAACAAAAACTAGCTCGCGTGACATGGAGCAAGGAAATTATTGTAAAATTCGAAAATGGAGAGTAACGGAATATATTTAATATTATTATTGGAGATGAGAGTTGGATCTATCAGTATGACCCACTAACTAACCGACAATCAACGGTTTAAGTGTTTCCTGACGAAGAGTCTCCCAAGAAGGTCAAACGTGGCCGCAGTGGGTCAAAAAATGGTGGCAACATTTTTTCTGCGGGTGGACATTTAGCGACAATTCGTTTTGATGCTCAAAAAATTGTTAATGCCCAATAGTACAGTGAAGTGTGTTTAAAAACTGTATTCGATATGTTAAATCAAAAACGTTCTAAAACAGGATTGAGAGGGCTTTTCTTGAGTTTTTGAAGACAGAGATTCACGAATTGAGCCACCTTCCTTATAGCTCTGATTTAGATCCATGCGTCTTCTTTCTCCTTCCAAAAATGAAGTTTGGACTCCGTGGTATTCTTTTCGACAGCCCTGAGGATGCTCGGAATGCGTTCATGGCAGCTTTTGAGGACCTCGCTAAAGAAGAGTATCATCAGCGCATTAAATCTTGGTTTAGACAAATGAATCGCTGCATAGAGACTAATGGAGAGTATTTTGAGAAGTTGTAATAAAAAAATTGTGTTGTAACACAAATATTTTTTTGTATCTCAAAATTTACGTAGTGACCCACGTAATATCCCAATAAAATAAGCGGTGAATTGTCCCGAGAGATTACATAACTATTTAACCATCGATAAGCTTCAATAGTTCTTTAATTAAATCTTATCTATAAACAGATGCAAACACTATAAATATTACGGTAAATACTCATGCAAACCAATGGATAAACTGTTTATATTTCAATTATATAAAATTACAGACAGACGTTTGAAATGCAATAACTTGAAGAAAGTCGCCGATAGTGGGTGGATAATACAATCGTCTATTTATCCGGACCTAAGATTCATTTTTTCTGCAGTATTGTTTGCGGATAAAAAACGTCATACACATTTTGCTCAGTTCGAAACAGATCGCGCATTTTCTTTATTTCCAGTGAATATACAAGAAAGTGAAAACAAGTCACAAAGAGCTCTACTATAACATCTATAACTCAATAACTATAACTAAATAACTCTGTGTTATAATTGCATGCAAACTATTATTCCCGCATTTCCTTCTAGGCTCAAAACATTTAGGTTCCCACTAATTTTATTTCCTGATTTTATATAGAACAAGTATCAGACAGATGATTTCGAGGTATACTTACTCGTACATTTATTATCCATTTCATTAAATTATCTATGTATGAGATTAAATTATCTATGTATACATATAAAAAGAAATGCCTTGACTGACTGACTCATCATCGCCGAGGCCAAAACCGTCGGCCGACTATCTCCACCCCATCTCTAATCGTGGGTGTCGTGAAAGGCGGCTAAGGGATAACAAAATGGTTACCATAAGTGCTGAGGAACTACATCACCTCTATAAGAGTGGACTCGCCAACCCGCTTGACCGTGCATGAGGAGGTCCATGTTCAGCAGTGGATACTGAAAGGGCTCATTGCAAGTAAATGCATTGTCATCTAATAAAAAAGTTTGCAGTAAAGACACCTCTGTTAATATTTTTTAGAATGCTGTTGTTTATAAATCCTTAAAGGAATATAAAAGAGAAACCTAAAATCGCAATTTATGCTGCGCCATCTATCTAATAAACCTAATATTGGTTCGATACGCGCTCAAGAGGCGTGAAATGACGCCCGAACCCCCACTTAAGAGGGAGAGTAACACCAACCACTTTGACTTGATCTGTATACTTTTACAACACCTTTTATTACCAAGTAGCATCTTTTAAAACTTCTGTTCGTGTCTCAGAGGTCTACCTAAACTGGACGTTAGTAATGCAACCCCATTTCGCGGTATACAATTAAGAACTGATAAGGTGGAATGTTTTCTTTTTATATATATTTGTTGAAATTATTTTATTTACAAATTCTTTATTTAAACTTACGCGTTTAACTACTTATTTTAACTTAAGAGTCGTTTTACCAGGTGCTTATTTAGTCTTCGGGATTGCAGCTTAGTATTAAATTACTTATTTCATTTTTTAGATACTCAAGTACAAAAAAAAAACATAAAGAAGATAATATTTAGTTACAAAGTTATTAGTATTAGCGTGGACGTCAAATGTAGTGGGCGTCAAACATAATAAATCCTTTACATTGTATTTGATGACACTAAAAATTCTTTTGTAATTCTTAATCCTCTGGTGTCCTAGTTTTATTTGATTTCCAGTTCTATACGATTTTCAATTTTATGTTTCAACACTTAGGTTGCTTGTGTTTTTGTTTGAAGAGGATCGAACAAATATTCGTACTACATAGATTGCTGGAAAACAAGGATCTGTGCCAGGTTTTATTTTACACCATATATGTATATATTCGTTGCTTTGAAATTAAAACTGTCTCGCTGTACCGTCCTGACGTCTCACATTCCTGGCTAACTCAACACATTCCGCCGATGACCGGAGAGTTACTTTCTCAAATTACGTCCACAATATACAGAATAACTGGTGTTAAGATTTCATGGTATCGTTGAGCCACTATCCTGTATTTTTAATTTTGCCGTGTTAAAACACTGTCATGTTTGTTACGTATGATTATGACGTAATATCATTGAATTATATATTACAATACTCGAGAATATGAAAAAGCCATCGTGTAATGAGACGATAATTCAGTCTCTATATTCACGTTTATTCACGAACGCATACTAAATTAATGAAAAATCTTAAAAATCGAGTCTAGCCATAAATATTGCTACAAATAAATCATTTATATGTTTTTTTAGATTGTCATTTCATTAGACGTATTTGTGTTATTTTCTAAATAAAAGGTGTTATTTTAAAATGCTTAGGCATTTTAAAAATATATTCTTTATTGCAAATGGCCACCATTTGCTTTTATACAATCTTTCAAACATTATGGCCAATTTTCGATTGAAACACCCTTTCCATGGGAAAATTGGCAATTGGCACTCTCATAGAATGTTTAGGGATTCAATATTATCATGGCGGTTAGAGCATGCCATGCTCTCTAAAACAGACCATAAATCATGATCGAGCGGATTAAGATCGGGACTAGATGACGGCCACTCCTCAGCTTCAATGTAGTCGGGAATATTCCTTTCTAGCCACGTCCGTGTTGGGAGCCTTATGATCTGATGCTGAGTCTTGCTGAAGGGACGATTCTTAATTCTTGATCAGGGTGTTGTTAAGAGGCTTTACGATCTTCTCAAGAATCCTATCTTGATACATTTGAGCCGTATCAATACCATTTTCGCAAAATATGGTTCAGTCACTATTTGATAGCTAACACTCCACCAAATTATCACTGGAATCGGGTAATGATAACGTTGCATCCTATTGACTAATTGAACAACTTCTCTATAGTTATGAGCATAAACTAGATCATACTGGTTGTTAAAATGTTCCTCATTGATGAAAAACATTGTCGTCCGTAAATAAGATTACTCTGTGGGCGTACCCTTTGCGTACCCTCGAAGAAGTTGTTTTGATTTGTCAACCCTATTTTTCTTAAAACTATCAATTAAGAAATGACTAGTACGTCGTTTGTAAGCAGCGAGTCCTAAATCATCTTTTAAAATTCGTGACTTGGTTCTGGTTGCTATATTTATCTCTCTGGATAAAATCTTACGTTTCCGGACGGAATTTCTTCGGATTCTCTCTTACACAGCTTTAATCGTCTGTTTAGTACGAATAGTGCGTGGACGGTCAAACGTTTTTCTTTCACAAACAGAGAACGTTTCAATGTGCCTACCAATAATAGTCTAGTACATAAACATTCGCCTAATACTAAGCGGATGGAGAGTTTTAAAAAATGCATTTGGCTTCATGCCTACCTTGTGTAATGCAATTAATTACAGCAATAGGGTTTTCGTTATTCACCCACTCCATTTTAATATTATTACAATATTTATTAATGATTGGCGGCAAGATAAAAAATCACATTTCTTTTTCACTTGATAATGACAGATTCCAAATTCAAATACATATTTTTTTCTTTATTAGGAATAAAGGATAAGTGGTTTAACAATGAAATATCGTGACTGTATACTACGAGTACTACTCTAACTTTGTAAAGACGTACTGTTATGAATTCCAGCTAAGCTGTAGGCTGACCTCAGCTCAGCGTAGTATCGCTCGTTATGATCAGAAATACATTTGTTTCGACATGTGTGTAGCGTTAAATCTGTGTGCGTGTATGGTATTTCAATATTTGTACTAATATTCTACACTGTTCTTCTATACACTGGTACGTTCGTCCGTTGCTTGGCGACAAACAATTTGGATGTCCTCACGTCGCTACTAGGACATTCCTTGAGGGACCCCTTGGAAAACTATGCGCCTTAAAATGGATACGACTCGGCAATGTGACACCGTGAAGAGACGAATAATGCTGGTAAAACAGCTATATGTACTTCAGCGTCGCCTACTAAAAGACCGGAAGAGATTTTGTAGCATCGCTCATTGTCTACATTTCATTTCAGGTTCTCGTATTGTGATCTACATAAACAGTTCAAGCTCTGTATAGAGTTTTATCGCTAATGTCTATCAACAATATTTAGTTTGACCCAGATGTTCCAATTTATTCTGCTCAAAGCTGATGATATCTTCAATGGTGCAATGTTCTATTCATTTCTTTTTAGTACGGCTTATTCGGTAGGGCGAGTTCAAAAATAATAAAAATTTGCCTTGCGCAGATGACACCTATATTTAGTATATTCATATATTAGTATATCTATCTTCATTATGAATATAATATCCTTTTTATGTTGAATTTCTATAGAATGATTTTATTTTGTTGTCTTTTTATAATCTTACATTTATAGGTGTGCCTGAAATTGGGGTTAATCTCTTACTTCAGGCGCTACTCGTTTTTCTTAAAGTGGTGAACCGAGTCAAGAAAGATTTTTCATTTCATCGGTGAGTGGTATATAATTTACTCATGAATTAGTCGTAGAACAAAATGAGAGACACTTTGGTTTCCATACAATTTCACGAACTTGCGTTGTCTAAGTCAACGTATGTAGGCACATGTATAGAGTTTTTAATTTCATTAATTATCTGAACCCGTATGTTAAACAATGTTCCGAAATAATCAAAAGTTAAGTAGCATGTGCGTTTTACTTTTCAGTCGGGCAAGTAGGAAAAATAACGTGATTTCATTCAGGGCGGAACGGTCCCAGGTTAATTAGTTAATGAGGCGGCCACGTACGAGTTAACGAGTGCTTAATTATACCACGATTTACGTCAGCACCAGGAAAGAAATGAAAATATTTGAATGAAAACATTTCTCACTGAGAAGCTTTAAAGTAGAATTATCACCAGAACTCGGATATATTAGTTAACTAGAAGTGTCCACGACTGCGTGAGCGTAGACGTAAACCTTGATTCCCTTGGGGTCTCTATAATAGATGTTGATAAAAAGTACCTTAAATATTCACCCGATATATAAGCTATAATTATGCAACTTTCTTTAAAATCTCGTACTCGTACATTACATTGAAATGATATTTTTCTAGATATATTTCAAGTACAGACACGGCTCGGATACGATTTTATTATATTTATAGATGTATACATTGATGATAAACTTAAATATATCCATCCGTATGTCACGTCGATTTTGTGTAACCAAATCGATTCATTTGAAATATGAACGCTCTATCTATAAAATTATCTTCATTACGAAATTGAAGTGCCCGTTATTTTGATTTAAATGGATTAGACTTTTTAAAACCATAACATAGCTTTTAGTCAAATTACCATATATTCGGTTCATGTGAGTGCTGTATCTATTAAATTTTTATTGCTTTTGATTTTATCTCCCAAATTTTCAAGGAAGTTGATAGTGCTCGTAATTACCAGGAAGGTTGTAACAACTCAAATATCTGGACAGTCACCTACATTCTCTCAGTATCAAACAGTTTGCTCAATAGTTTATGAGATAGGAGAAATAGTCGGACGACTATCAACCCATGATAGGGACCTATCAACCCATCAATCCGTTTTTCAATTGCTGGATATAACCTTCTACTGAGGTCTGCCACCACACACACCAGTCATCTGCTCTTTTCAACCATCCATTACCGGTATATTTCTTTAAATCGCCAGGCCACAAGGCCTTTCACTGGCAGCGCAATTTCACTGGCCTTCTCGAATGGACACATTTACACACTTCTACAAATGGGCTCTGACAACTTCACCACAATTAGTGACGACAACAAGTATTCCATAAATTCTCCTAAAATACTCACTATGATCGAAGCTACGTGGGTCTGCTGTAGTAGTGGCAAGCGTAGTGGTCGGATCGGGCTCGTCGTCATACGGTTCTATCGTTGTTGTCGTTGTCGTTGTCGTGGTCGTTGTTGTGCGGCGCCTACGCTGGCGTCGCTCCTGCCTAGTTCTTTCTCTGTTCATGGGTACGGTCGGACGAGCCGGCCGGTACATTATTGTGTTTCGCTGAGCTGGCATTTGGGTCATGATGGTAGTGGCGCTCCCAGTGCCGGCCTCGGCAAAGACGAGCGCCACCAGTGACAGGGCGAACAGCCATATCACTAGTGGCGCCGAGCACCACATTGTGCCTGCAAAGAAAACGAGTTGTTACTTTCGGCAGAATAAAATATTAATTGTGATTGAATATATTGCCTGTAATTATTTGTTTGTGAACGAAAACATGAAACTATTAGGCTTATAATTTTTGTTGATACGAGCATATTACATATGAGTAAGTAACGAGTATGTCGTTTTTATTTGAACATGATAGTTTTACTTGAGATGCTAGTCGCCGCATGGCTTCTACTGGACTTCCAGTTTATACCATAATAGGGTGCTTTTAATGGACGAGTCACTCGGCAAATGGTCACTGCCGCCCATGGACACCTGACAGGAAGCACATGTACTTTAAGTACTAAGAGCATACCATGTAACAATTTAGATTGGATGCTAATATTTTATGTGGTAAGTTTAGTTTATTTTACTAAATAAATTTATTGTAAAATTGTATAAACTAATTAATTGTATAAACTATTTTATTGTCTTGAAAACATAGTTAGTTACTTTTTGTGTAAATTCTACCAATACCATAATGTAGATGATATCTATCTATATATCTATCTACATATCTGCATAACTATCTGTATACATTGAAAATTTTATACAATATTTGCCCGAATAAGATGATATTAAGCGTGTTACCAAAAAGGCCTTCTATCGCGATGAACCTTGATTGTAACACCTCTGCCCCGTCGTTATTTTCGCATTATATGTCGCGGAGGTAAAGGGAAACGCCTTTCTTGACCATCTACTACTTGTACACATAGATATACTTGTACACATAGATTGTGTAGACCAGTGGTTCTCAAACTTTTTAAATGACGGAACCCTTTTGGGAAGCAAAATACTTGATGGAACCCTACAATAAAACAATTATTTTTATAAGTGTATTCTATATTAATCAGCATAATAAAAGTACAATGTATCAGTTACTAATTATTATTTACTTCACCACTTGGTAAGGACAATAATAGAAAACATTAAAAAAGAAAAAATCTAACTAGTGGGAGGTATGAAACTGTTTTTTATTTTTCATCAATTGCTTGATATCAGGTTTGATGGAAGAAAGTTGGAGTCTCATATCAGCTTCGGCGTCCAGTCTATTGCGATATTTTGTTTTCGTGGCTGCGTAGGTAGAGAATCCTGTTTCGCACAAATATGTAGTTGGGAACGGGAGAAGAATATCCAGAGCCATTTGGCCAAGCATTGCATATTCATCTTGGATTCTGCACCAAAAATCATTAAGAGGCGTCGTTTTGAACAATGACTCCATACTTGTGTCTGATGACATTTCTAAAAGAGATTCATATATCTCATTTGACATGTTTTCAGGCTTTTCCAAGTTGGGTAAAAAAGGATTATGAATCCAGGAGTTCAC
Organism: Sesia apiformis; assembly: GCA_914767545.1. Taxonomy (NCBI): domain Eukaryota; kingdom Metazoa; phylum Arthropoda; class Insecta; order Lepidoptera; family Sesiidae; genus Sesia; species Sesia apiformis. The sequence goes on along the minus strand of OU611947.1, from coordinate 10,508,152 downwards.
TTTAATTTTTGTATTGTGTTCTTCGGGAAAATACTTTTCAAAAGATGCGCGCATCGAACTGAGATATTGGACCAATTCTTCAAACACATTATCTTCAAACATTTCTGAGTCGTTTTCGCTAACAAACTCACTGAGTAACGTAAAACTTTCTATTTCTTTCTTACCAATGCAAATGATCCAAAAATCTAATTTTCTTTTAAAAGCAGTTATTTTATTATAGGCCTGAAACACTGTTGTCTGTTTACCTTGCAACGATAAATTTAATTCGTTAAGTTTTTGAAAGATATCCGCCATAAAAGACAATCGGAACAACCAAGTTTTATCATACAAACGGTCCTTCAAATTAAAAGAAGTATCTGCTGAAAGAAACATTTGTAACTCGGCTCTAAGTTCAAATAGCCTTGTTAAAGTTTTTCCCCGAGACAGCCATCGCACTTCTGTATGGAGCAGCAGTGTTTTATGTTTGCTGCCATAATCTTCACACAATAATGAGAACAATCGGGATTGTAGTGGTCGTGATTTGATAAAATTAATTATTTTTACCGCTTCATCCATAACTAATTTTAGATTAGACGGCATTTGCTTCATCGCAAGTGCTTGTCTATGCAGAATACAATGACTGGAACTACAATTAGGCGCTTTATTTTTCATTCGTGACACTGCTCCTGCTGTTTTACCTGTCATCGCCTTGGCCCCATCTGTACAAATGTCAATGCAATTGTTCCAACTGAGATTATGTTCTTCAAAAAATATATTTATTTTATTAAAAATTTCTTCCCCGGTAGTGTTTGTAAGCAGCGATGAACACATAAGCATGTCTTCTTCAAAAGAACTTTTATATGGATATCTCACAATAACCAGCAGGATAGCCAAACCAGCGACATCAGTCGACTCGTCCATTTGCAAAGCGAATCGTGTATTTTGTAGACGTGTAACTAGTTCTTGTTTGACGTAGCTTGCCAGATCATGGATTCGTCGTGAAACAGTATCGTTTGATAGCGGAACAGTAGAAAGATGCTTTGCAGATTTTTCATCAAGCATACATTTTGTTATGTCTAATACACATGGTTTTATTAATTTCTCAGCGATAGTGTGCGCTTCACCTGCTTGTGCAATGCGATAGCTAACTAAGTATGATGCCTCCGTGGCCTTTTCGTTGGTAGTTTGTGTTACATGCATCATATTTTTTTGACTTTCTAATAACTGATCTTTTTTGCGAACAAAAAATTCTTTATTCTTGTCTTTAGTCTCGGGGTGTACGGTTTCTAAATGTCGACGCAATTTGGCAGGTGCCATGGAACTATTAGGAAGCAGTTTACTACAGAGCATGCAGAGAGGTGAGCCGTTGGAATCAACAAATCCGAAACTGATATAAGATTCATCATACTTCCTTTTTTTCGTCTTTGAAACCGTCGAGCTTGACGTCGTGGCACTCGTGGCATCATCTTCTGGATCGGTGATTGCTAAATTCTCCGCGCGCATTGCTTTTGAACATTCAGCGTCATTAGAAGATGTTGTTGGAACACGTTTAACACCTTTAAGCCAACGTTCCATTCTTCTTTATTTATAATGTTACAAGTCAGGATAGTGGGGTTTAAATAATGCACAATCGTTACTGCGTATAAGAGACTAAATTTAGAACCTACAGGGAAGAAATGTATAAAACTGAGACAACAGAATACAGCAGGCAGTAAAACAATGAACACTAGTTTCTCGCTAGCGAGCTTGTAAGTAGGTAGTAACTTATCGCTCCGAACGCTAATCATCAACTGACGACGCCAACGCGCGATCGCCGCTTTTATACTTAGTCCTAGACTCGATCTCAAATATTCTCGAAAATACTCGAGTCGGCACCTTTGATAAACAAAAAGCAAAAATAAAAACAGAAATTTAAAAATAGCGTTGTAAACAATATCGACTTTATCCTTTGAAGTTAGAGACGAAAGTCGCTAGTTGACAACTATAGCGTCTAATTCAGAGGCGGCTTTTATCAAAGAGACTGAGCGCTTACAAGTATACTACCCGCTCGTTTTAAGTTTGCCGCTGGCGATAGGTATGAGTGTATGACGTTCGAAATTTTTTATTTAATTGTAACAATAAAAATTGTGTACGTTAGATATTTGGGTAAAACTATGACACATTATAAGTTTTGTTGTCACGTGGGGGAGGGTACGCGCATTCCACAGACCGGCAAACTTAGAGCGAACGCGTTGTACAAGTATAAAATTGTTGAGACCAAACTTATGAGATATTGTACCAGCTAATGTAACACAAGCTTATACAAATACAAATAAATAAATAAATAACATTCATAGCGTTTTGTCTCCGCGCGGCCGCGGAGTCCGCACAGCCGCGGAGCGACCAGAGAGAGGTGTTTTGATTTTTTTATTTCTAAATTCTTGCGGAACCCCGACAGAGGTATCACGGAACCCTAGGGTTCCGCGGAACACACTTAGAGTATAGCTGGTGTAGACGCTCAGAGAATAAGAACTGCCTTACTGCCTTCAGGTGACTTTGTCTCATGATTACATAAAATTACACTCTTCTAGTTTGTTTGTAATTCTTCTTTGCAGCTGTTTTATTATTTATTCTTATTATACGATTATATGGAAAAGTAAATATTTACAAAATATTATGTAAACAAACTGTTGAAACAACAACAAGTTAGTAAGTTTGTAGACAAGAGTAAGAAGAGAGTATGCAGAGAAGAAAGATGACTTATGAAGGAGTGTATGAAGGAGTGTAAAAACTGTAGCAAGAAATTTACTGTCCATAACAATGGACAGTAAATTTCTTGCTACAGTTTTTACAGAATAAACAATATCAGACGATTGCTTAAATCGTAAAGATGATAAAATCTGTTGATAATTATATAATTTAATTAGCATTAGACGGTGGGACGTGCATACAGTTCACCTGATGGTAAGTGGATACTGTCGCCTATAGACATCGGCGATACATGCCAACATTAGGCCAAAATGACAAACGTTGGCACGCCCCCGAATGCGCTGCCTACCTTTGGAGATATAGGAATGGATTTGGAGAAAGGGTTGGGAAAATGGGGAGGGATAGGATGGGAATGGGTTCTGGTACATCTCACTTACTACTGAAACACGTACGTATATTAGAGAAATAAGATAAAGTGGGAAATGCAGTACATTTAAAGGTGGTCTTCTGTGAGAGACGGGTAACGTGGCCAGTCGAGCGCGCCCAGCGGCTGTTGGATTGCATGTGCACTCTCCCCCTCAAAAGATGACTTTTAAACAAGTGTTTAAGATCTAGCTGTCATTCACATAGTATTATCTAGGAGCGAAGATAAGTCAACAGATCCGTTGTTAAGTTCATTATGTAACTAATAGTAAGTAATATATATGTTTGTATGTATGTATATGTCTATTTATATTATAGTATTTATATTTAGCCACTATTAACTATAGTTTTACTTAATCTTACCTATCATTGCACTTATCGCGCGTCCTCTGCGTAGCCCAAAGCTTGACTGAGACGTAATGCTCCTAAACACTAAGTAAGCATTGAGAATAAATAAATAATATCAGTAATATTCCTCCATATTTATAACGGTGGAATATATTGCTGCCGGTGTAACCATAACGAAATCCATGTCGTCTTGTATCCAGATTTGTATCAAAGATTTACGTAGGATAGTTTTATTTAATGATGTTGTCATTCATTGTAACCAGTTTTAATCTAAACATACTAATCTAAATTTAATTTTAATCTAACCAACAAGAGAAATACTTTATACAAAAAAAACTAAATAGTTTTTCGTAGCTTGTTGATCTGCTGTTGAGTATTTACTATCAACTAATTAAAACATTTTGTTTATAACTGTTTGTACTAAAATATTATAATATGTATTAAACTGTATAATGCTGTCACCTTACCCAGTTTATATGTTACGTTTGGTACTTATATCACGTAGTAAAGGTTACAGTAATTCTTTCATTGCCTCCAGTACCTAGCTCACCAAATGGAGTTTTGCTGTAAAGGGTCTCAGGAACCATGTTACCACAGTATATCACTAATTTCTCCCCTCCGAACGTATGTTTAAAAGCATTTTTCTGTTGTTACTTCTCCCACATTGAAAGGTATAAGAGAAATGTCTAAAATATTTCCACAGATCGAACCTCAATCATTTTGAGCGACAGGGGACGATAGACGTTAATAATTATTATTCGGTGCTGTTCGATTCTCTTTTGGATATTGTGCGTATGTTGACAAATTTGACGATAAATTAAGGTGAAAATCCTTCCAATGGAACGTAATATAAGATTTTCTTATGAGTCTCAGACTTATTTAAACAATAAAATGTATCGTCAAATAAGCGCATTAAAATTTGCATTTCAAATGATAATAACATATACCGATCATATATACCTACTTAACATTATTTTAAAGGTAATCATTTTTGTTTTATAGACGCAATTTTTTTTTATAATAATGAAACTAGTAAATTATATTAAAAGTAAAATGATGCTAAATTGTATAATCTAATAATAATAATATGTATAATTGTATATCTAAAATTTATTATCCTATTTGGGCATTTAGTTCCTACTCAATCATGACAAACAGTTACAAACCGTCTAGAATATCTCAATACAAATTTATTTTATACAACACCAACTCGAATCAAACTTGGGCAAATCAAACCGTACCGGCTTAGAAGTTTGAACGACTTTTGCCGCCTCTCGACTTATTTACGGAATCGATTTGGTAAGAAGGATTTATTTTTTATATTGTTCAAGTTCTCGAGTTTAATGGCGCGTTTTATGGATTTGGCAACTAATTATATGTAACTAGGGACCTTTTTTTTAAAGGTTTGAGTTTTTAAATTGGTTTAACCCTAACTAATATCAACGCTATAATGATTATTGTATGTATTTTATTTAATTACACCTTAAATAAATTAGCTATTTGTACTAAATAAGTAGTCTACTGGGTAGATATAGCATCGATTGATATCTGATATCTCGAATGATATTAGTAGACTCTGAGCGGTTATAATATTAATAATATTATAATGGCCTCTGTGAAGGTAGGTAATTAGACTGTCTCAAAGGGCACGAGCTTCCCCTCGTAATGACCAAGGAGTTTAGGGTTAAAGTCCACGCGGGTACACGGATTCGAGGATACGCATTTTATTCTTTTTATATACGCATACAGTTCACCTGATGGTAAGTGGATACTGTAGCCCATTGAAATCCTCGATACATGCCAACTTCAGTCCAGAAACGTTGGCTCGCCTCTGAATGCGCTGCTTACATTTGGGGAATAAGGAATGGATTGGGAGAAGGGGTCAGAAAAATGGAGAGGGATAGGATAGGATGGGATGGGAATGAGCTTTGGCATATCTCACTCACTACAGAAACACGTACCTACCTACATTGGTGAAATGATATAGTAGAAAATGCAGTACATTTCAGGGTATTCTGTGAGAGAGGGGTAACGTGGCCAGTCGAGAGAGCCCAGCGGCTGTGGGAATGCAGCGTGCACTCCTCCCTACAAGATCTAAAGCAATCCAATCCAACGCTAGTACAATTCAAGTAAATTCAATAAATACATAATATCACAAACGATAAAGGACATAACAACCGTCGCTATGTTAAAAAGTTTTCATAAACTTTGATGGTGTGTAGGTGTGTAGGTACGGTGTGTGTACCCGTCGACTATTTTACCATTTCCAACTGGTCTGGATTGATGTTACCTTGACGGTAACCTCCAGGGAGCATGACTGAAAGCCTTTCCTGTTGCGATACACTTTATAATATTCTCAAGTCTCTCTCTCTTTGTTTAAAAGTGTTTTGTAAAGTTTACAGACAGCTGTCACATCGTCTCAGTCAATGACTGTTTTATTTTTGTTCAGATACTTGATTAATAGGTATCTAAATATAAAGATATACTAAAAATCACACTTTGCACCTAAATAGGAGCGTGCTATACTGATAGGTGTTATTTGGTCTGTGTAAAATAGAAATATATTCGATACCTGTGTAAAATGGTGTCTAATTAAGTCATAGGAGATAATTATCTAACTCTATCGCAGTCATGATTTTCAATCAGCTCGTTTTGTGATACGATATCGGTACTAGACTATAGATACTACAATCCGAAAATTGCATTGCGACTTATGTCTTCTTATTAAGAACTTACTCTCCATGCATCAAACTCTCATTTAGCCTGTAAGCGTGTACACAGTAATAGGCAGTGAGCTTCTAAATACTGTGCACATCAATAGTAATAGGTAGTTGTACTGAATTTGTAGTATATAATAAACTATTGGTATGCATATATTTTTATAATAAGTTGTATGGTACAACCGCTGTAATAATAGCCTTCTAAAACATAATTAAAATATGATATTTAAAATAATTCGTTCCAGAGACTCTCTTGATATTAAATAATCTGACGTAGCGATCAACTTCCGTTTGGAAGATCAACGTTGGGCGAACTTTAATTAAATTCATTTTGACATTGTATAAAATGGTCTGGAAACATTTCACTTGAAGCATTTTGTAATGCTTCCTTCACACTCGCCTCGAGTTACTTGAATGGGTGCAGCAGTTTACTTGCTTGGTCTTGGCCTTCTTCGTTTCGCTTCACGCTTTTCACCGGCGGCCCTGTGTGTTTGGGTGCGTTTGCAATTTGGCCATCTGGACTAGTCAAATATTTTGCTAAATACTTTGTCGCAATATTTCGGCGAGAGTACAATGCTACATTGGGGGAACCCCGGCGAGCGGGCAATAATAACTTTGTCAGATATAACTGCTGAGATGCTTAGTTGGACGGCGAGCGGTGGTTAACGAAACTTTGACACTTTAGTCCGCGACCGATACGGCGTTCTGTTAGTTAAAGTTATTTCGTGGTTATTTCCAAACTTCCGACATAAAATTGCTTTCAACCAAAATGACGATGTTTATTGACTTTCGGTAGGTAAAGGAATGTAGGTATGGCCTTTTTTACTCAAAATAACTGACTTCGTTTTGTTTATAATAGCGTGATGAAACTTCCTTCTATAATAATATTATTTACTGACAATAAAACCTTTTTAAAATCGGCTCATAAACTCTCGAAAATAAACAAACAAACACACGCTCCCTGTAACAATGAATGTAGAAATGTATATCTATCTACTAGCTATACTCGTATTTTTTATGTATATTATAGAATTAATTTTGTTTATAATATCAATCAAGTGTATCAAGTATTCATGACCTTGTGAATAACGTAATAGTACATTGATGGAGGTTTCGAATTTTTGTCAATAGTGGGTTAAAAAAGGCTGTCCATGTAATAAAGGTTCGCCCCAGGTAAGTCTACGGACGTTTCCATACAGTAATCTGTGACAAGTCGTCTTCGAGCGCCTTCTTTGAGATTAAAGCCAGGATTCCATTGTGCTTGGCTCCGCTTGATCGAACGTCGGCGCGCAGGTGGTCGATAAATGAAATTTCCCAACTGAAGTAAATTGATTTTCATTCAGTGGCGAAAAAATCGGCAGCTTTTTTTTCTCCATTATGTGGACCACGGCGCAATAACAAAGAGGAGTCGGTCTATACAATACGGCCTTGTAATTTCAATTCGGTCCTGGTTCATCCAGTTCACGATACCTGTTCTAGCACAGAGCACAATATTCAAGTTCACACTAACTTTAAGCAAACTATATGTATTTAAGTCCTGTAGGTATAAGTTATTGAGACTTTCGACTTAAGAGCTATTTAGGTGAAGTCTCAATATTTCAAGTGCAAATTTTTAGTTTTTGATAAGTAGTTAAACAACTAGAAAATCCTCATCATATGACATAAGTACTCTATGACGAGGATTTTCTTGCTACATTGTAGCTTTTACTACTGACAATATGGACTACTGACAAGGTCGCTATCTTAAATACCTTTAATGAAAACGAAATAAGGAAATTTAAACGTATTTAAATGCATATTAATGTACCAATGGGTTTTTATTTACTGACATGCTTATAATGCACATGGCAATGTTTATTTAACCTTATCTACATTTATTAGAGTTTGAGCTGAGTTAAAATTAATTGCACAATATTTTTTTCATATTTAACCCAATATTGAAATTTTACAATATTCATTGTCAAATAATGTTTGAAGTCACATTCGTCAGGTGTTAAAGCCTAATCAGTCACATTCAGTTAATTAATCAGGTTTTTAAACCAATCTTTCGACCAGCGATGCTTTCGTCTTTTACGTTTAGTTGCAAGTAGTCTTTAACGCGACAGTGGATGCCAAATATATCTCTGACATATTGATCACACGACAACATCGACGTATATGAGCCGTCAATTCTATTGTGTGTAAAAATAATTGGCGTTTGAGTGCAAGGGGCGGTTCAATAATAGGTATTGTGCAATTATATTATTGTACAATATTATTGTAGTTCTTGGAGCCGCCGATGGCGATTCAAAATTAGTGGAAGGAGCGGCGCGTAACGCTCCTCTTATCCTGTTACACCGTCTACTCTTTGTTATTGCTTCGTAGCATGTACCGACTTTACTACAAAGCATGTCGTCATTGATTGACTGCTCGGTTGGTTTGCGGATTAAGTGACAGAGATGTAAACTTAAATGTAAAAATATGTATTTATTTGTCATTCGAAGGATAAAGAGAACAAATAGATTCTATGGAAATATAAATAGGCTCCCCTTGAAAAAAATATAAATATCATAACAACTTTACGCTTCATCGAAATTGTTATGCCAAAACTTGGTGAGAAGCGGCTAATATTTACTTATATTAACCGCTAGGTTTACTGTTAATCACTTAATATTTTTTTATGGAAACATTACAAATTTTTCTTGTTAAAAATAATCAGTTGATTTTGTCGAGTGGTTTACGAAACTCATAAAAGTACGCGTATAAATGTACATAAAATTAGTCGGTTGCAATCAAATTTATGTTGCGAGAGGCATACAAGTATGAGTTATGGCGAGTTGGCAATTTAATCAGTTTTTTGGATAACGTTAATTTTGTGTTTACCGATATCTGGAAGGAAAGGCCTTTGGAACAATAATACAAATTAAAATCGTGTGTACGCAAAAAAAAGTTTTAGTTGAAATTGATTACGAAATGTCACTTGTCAGTTTGGAGACACGACATTCAGTTTTATTGCGATATCAAAATACGGAAAATATTTTATTCATGCACGAGTCACGAAAGCATTAACAATCGTTTCAAAACTTGGCTATTTTGGGCCTGATATATATGAATGTTGATGACAGTTGTCGTGCTGCTGACAGTTTGCGGAGTCAGGAAATCAAAAATCAAATAAAAACATGAAGACCGTCGTGTTAAGTTCATCGGGATTGAGCATTTGTAAAGTTTAGCGCACATGGTTACGGCAAGAATACCCCTTTACCCGATTTATGTCATCGTGCATTTGAATAAGTTTACCATAAAAATAGGCGTCCTGCGGCCAGAAACTTTGGCAATAAAATGCAAATGGTGACATTGGTGACGCTTCTACAATACCGAGCCCGGTTCCCAGATCTAGACTGGAAAGGGTTGTTCAGAATTCCGAAGCGATAGAGAATTTTAAATGTATGTAAACACTTGCTTTCCGCGTGAGATTTAAATGGTTTCACGCTTTTAATGTTAATTTGAAATGCATAGGGAGCTGAGAATGTAAACAGATTCGATTGAAGGCAAATTGGCTTTACAAGATGCGCATTTGAATATGTATGGAGAAATGTGAAGCTACCTAAAAATAAGAATTGCTGCCTGTCAATATTAAAGAAGCATCTTCCAGACGTATTTTCACGTGACGGCTTAAAGAACACCTCCTTGAAGCAGGCACTGTGTAATCATCTTTTGTGTGGTATATGATATATATATATATATTTGTATGTAGTTTATGTACATTTTTGTATGTATTTATGTATATGCATTATAATAGTCATAAATATAGATATATTATGTTTATATTTTAATATTTACTTACAGTAGTTCTTTTTTCCATCTGATTATTATATATAATATGTATGTTATATTTGTCATTCATAAGATTTTAGTTGGATGTCGATAGTACGAGTAATGTACCTAGTGTCGTAAACATGAGCGATGAACGCACGAGTGCTCGAGGCTAAGTCACCGTTAGTGAACCTTACCTTTAACCGTTTGAGGCTCGAGTTTTTCGCCTTAAGGGTTTAAGATTAAACAATAAAAATTCAGACTATAACGCTCGCGAGCGTTTAACGTTCGAGTGTTACAGATTAATTAGTGTTTACCGAGCGCCCGCGCGCTCTGAACTCTAGATTTACCCATTACTAATTAGTTTCGCTGGTATATGATTACTGTATCTTTTTTTAAATACATAATCACTCAATGTCTTAGATATAATTCAACTATCATATAATTTAACTGAATTTAAATTATAATGACATAAGCAATATTAAAACAAAACTAACAAAATAAGTCATTTATAATCAAACAAAAATACGAAAAAGTAACTGATAAAACATGTGTAGGTATACTCTGGGTAAGCAATTCTTGGAGTCTATTTTGTGGGTTTAGGACACAATGCGGTTCGTTACACCGGACCCATTGTCAATAGGCGAGCGTGCTTTAAAATAATGTAAGTACTATCCTTAGGGGAGCCAACTTTTTCGGCACTGATCGTAGGTGGTAAGGTAACACCATCGAACCTTTTTTCAAATTAATAACAATGTATCGGATGGATCAAATAGACTTTTTTTCTAAGTTACCGTACTTGTCCAGTAATGGTCATAGCTTGTCAGCGCCCACTTCAGGGTAAAATGTGACCATTTAGGAATAGGAAATAATAAGATTGTCATCAAGGCATATACGTTGTAGAGAGGTGAATGTCCCGTGCGAAAAAATGTATTTTTATGAATTCTAAATGCTCTGATTACATACAAAATAGTACGAGCTGTTATTACAATAATGCAATTTGATACTTTTGCTCCTCTTGATCTCCTTTTGTTAAAATTCGAAGTAATCCATTTGTTGATTGTACAAGGCCACCGTTTTAATTTATAAACAAATACATTTCAAATTTCCTTGTACTTATCAGGCTTACAATAGATATTGTACATTGGGATGTACACCCCAACAATCTTGCAGGCCGGTGAAATTCCCGATTAGCCCATTGAGACAGCTTGAATGGCTTAGGGCATTCAGTACAACGTCATTGTCATCGTGATGTCCTAACCACATTCCTATTCAATATCCCTCTATTAGTTAGGTATGTGGAGATATTGAACACATGTGTATATGTAAAGACGAGATTCAAAAGGAAACTTAGTTTACTGAATAGCTGTTAATAAAACATAGAGCTGAATTAGATGTAATTGAATTAATATGTTCGTTGATTGTATTTTGATTTACTAGTATAGAAAATGTAAATAAATCTCGTTGTTACCGATCGCTAATAGGGATAAGACAGTCTTTTGTGAATTTCGTATGTTACGGTCTTGTTTTGTTTTTGGTGTGCAAAAACGAGTGTTATCTATCTATCTATTTGAAGGATGATTTCGTTCATTATAAAAGTGATCTATCTCCAATGCTCAAAAGCAAGAGGAAGCTGTTGTAAAAACTATTTTCTACCTTCATTTTTGTAGGTAGGTGCAGTAGGGGCGGTAGCAAAAACAATATGTTAGACGGCTCGATACACGAAGCGTATTTTAGTCGATCGGCAAGCGAAAATGATTGATAGCCGCGCCCAGCCATCTGATAGATCTTGCTATCTATCCGGGCTGACGAGCAATTGTCTGAGAATTTGAGCATGAGTCAATTATATATAGGGTTGTGAGAGATGGAACGGAATGTATAAAGGAAAAGATTTTAGACATAATACAAAATCAAAGACAATAATAGTCTTGATGAGACTAATTTTATTATATACACTTCTTATTTTTCTATAACCAAGCAGCAATCAGTTTATTCCATTATCAATCGGAAAAATGAACCTGAACGTTAAATGAAATATAAAATAAAATATAATTAATGTAAAATAAAATATAAAATGTGATACTCGAACTAGTCTTTATATCTTGCAATCAGTCCTTTCAGTATCCACTACAGGATACGGGCCTTCTCATGCACATTGTATTGTGTATGAGGGATGTATGGGCTTAAAATGTCACGCTGGCTTTACGGGTTGGCGAGTCCACTCTTTTAGAGGTGGTGTAGTTCCCCGGGGCATGTGGTAGCCGCTTTATTATCTCTGTCGCCTTCTACAACACCCATAAGAAGAGATGCATTGGTGCTACAGCCGGCCGACACTACACGGTACCTTTATATCTCATATTAACTATACTATCAAAGTTTCTCCAGCGCTTGAAGGCGTGTGAAGACTTATTTTGTTAGCCCTTAGTGAACTTGCGCCTCTATTGGATTCGATAGTCACTTATTATAATTATTATATCCAATAGTATTACAACATAGAACGTAATGAGAAATTATTAAACAAAAATAAAAGAAGAATATAAATAGAGAAACGCAGCGCCCATATACTGCCTAATATAAGTTTGTCTCTAGCGCAAAAGGAAATGATAACGAAGACTTGTGGGGAATACGAGTATAAAATAAATGTAAATTTGTGTTTGAACAAAAAGTTCCAGTCAATAGGGAATAAAAAGACCTTTACCTTGCAAAAGGTGGGGTAGTAGCGATTTTGATATATGTTGTGTGGTGGGTCGGGTCTCTAATGAAAAATCCAAGTTTTCGACCTTTTCTGGGGAAGCGCGAGTCGCCACTTTAAATTAAAGACCGTAAAATAAGTTTTTTTTTTAATTAAGTCGCGAACGTTTGATCCTACGAACAAAATGTTTATATAAAAACTTGAAGTATATATACTTGCCAATAATTCATATATATTAACAATTTTTTGTATCTCTAATATTTAACGAGCTACAGCAGTCAAAATTGAACAAAAAATTTAAATGTTGTAAAAAGCCGATGTTTTACGGTAAAATGTATAAAAATCATCTGCTTTATTTTATTTTTAAAGCTGCAACACTTTACAATAAGGTTATATAGTGAAATTTATTTCAAAACACTTCAAATTACAATTACACTTATTTAGAATTCATTTTTGTTGGATATTAACTTGTTTATATCAACAACACAAGCTCATTTCCCCTATTCCTTTCCAACCGGATGTCCTATTTTTTTAAATTGTTAAAAACCTTATTCACTCACTCATTTATTAATTTTTGGTATGAAAGTCTGAAACAGTTCTTCTGTCCCCGAGAGATGTATAGGTACACTTTATATTTGATGAAAAGTGTTTTTGTACGCTTTTACAGCCTTCAGGTTAACATGCTCTCAGTGACGATATCATTGAATTCGGGATGATGGTCATAGCCATCATATATGTGGTATTTGCGACACAAAAGCGAATCCTCACCCCGGTTCAAAAATTCCCCATCATAGGCGTCCACTGGAACTTCCGGTGGCTGTCTCTCGGGCACATCGATCAAAGATGAAAGTCTAGCAAATCGAATGTTTTGAAATCACTTCTGCTAAATCAAAAAGTGGATCAAGACTTTGTGTCCATTTTGTTTTTATAAATGTGCGATAATATTCTATTTGTTGATACAAATGGTCCACCCCACCCACGTGTTTGTTATTATGTTGGATTATTTTGGGCCCAGCCACATCCACGTATTTTCGTGCTTACACCACGGGCCATTTTTTTTTAAATTGTGAAGTAGTTCTATCGGGGATTCTATTTAGTATTATAGTCGCATTGTTGTAAATTTTGCGTTTATAGAGTTCTTCAACTAACGAAATTGTTGTGAAATATATGTCATGATACAAACAGCTTCCGGGGGATACATTGAGTGATAAATGTAATACAATAGAGGTGCCCTAAAGAGGTATCATCGCCAAACATCATTTTAGCGCCTCTGTAAATTTTAAAATCAAGCATTAGTCCGACACTGGTCGCAAGTATGAAGTTTTTCAACCCCACAGGTCGAGGTTTGTTCTTCACTACTTGACACAAACCACAACAACCTGTGAAAGAGATCATCTGCTCGTCAGTAGAGTTTTTTTTCTTGCTTGTAGCAACCGTTGCACTTGATCGATCATGGGTTGAACCTTCCAAAGAGGATTGCTATCGTCTTGTGGAGGCAGTGTGTCTGTTTCAACAACATGTAGTGAATTTTGTACCGGTGAAAAAGGATCGCGACTTATAGCAACTGTATTTTTTTCTAGAGCCACACCTGAACGCCAATAGAGCGTGAATTCCAAATATTTTCGCAATTTATACCCAGGAAGTTTTCAATTCCTTGCCACATTTCCTCAAATGGTAAAAGTTAGTGCAGGGCCGTCTTTACCAGGGGGTGCAAGGGGTGCGATGCACCCCGGGCGCTCACCTTTTAAAGGTAATGAAAAAATATAACGCTATAGTAAACAATTACACAATAGGATATTTGACTGTCATAGGATACACAATAGGATATTTGACTGTCATAGCATACACAATAGGATATTTGACTGTCATAGGATACACAATAGGATGTTTGACTGTCTTAGGATACACTCCCGCACCCCGGCGCAGAATAGACTTAAGACGGCCCTGAGTTAGTGCATCTACTAAGTCTTCTTGAAGAACTCGTCATCAAAATATTCAGCCAGGTATTCGATTGGAGCCTTCACTGGTCTTGTAGAACGTTCAGGATAGTGATGAGACTTGTCTTCAAATTGTACCTTGATCCAAGGGCGCCTGTCGTTACGTCTCGTATCAGTTCATGGTGACGGCTTTGACACGTCAGGCATTGGATTCACATATTCAGTATTCATACCTGTACCCAACTCATCATTATCTTCAAAAAGCTGATCAAAAACTTGTGATTCAAAGTTTAACTCATCATCTTCAAGATCTTCAATTTCTGAGTCCATTCCATCTTTAAAGCCTCAAGAATTTGAATGTCATTGAGGGAATGCTCTGAAAAGTAAACAACACAGATAATTACTTACAGAAACAAAATTAATTGACAAAAAATTACTTTGTTGAAATGTACACTAAATTAGAAACAAACCGAAAGCACACGACCGTATATTTTCATGTTCAAGGGAATTTAGCCTGAAATATCTACTACAGAAAGTTATATTTATAATATTTTAACATACTTCTATATTTTATCCATCGATTTGTGTCATTATATTGCTCATGATTGCATCCAAAGTATAAAAGTAACGTACTTACCCGGGATGCTGCTATCGCCAAAAAACGCAGCCATCCTTGACCTCCGATTACCGGGAACTGACACGTCTCAACAAGTAAATTTTTTATTAACAAGTAAAAGCAGTCTCTCGCTCGATCTATCAGTGATACAGAAAGTGCAAACTAATGAATTAAAACGCGGGAATTTGTGCGGTACTAATAATGGATGACACTTCCAACACCTGTTGTAAGTATTTATTAGTGATTTTAAAGTTGTTCTTGTTCCCATAGTCAGGGAATTCAAGTTTGGAGCCAGAAAACGACTACTGTACGTCTTTATTTAAAAAAAATGTATCGACTGACATAGGTACCAACCTACACGTTTTAACCTACACAATAAGTTATCGTTTCGTCGCGCGGTCACAGAGGCCAAAGCGTAGTCTTACAACACGTTATAGTTTATTGGAAATCTCCATTTTATTACATTAACTACTAAAATGAAATCCTGATTTAAACCTTGCAATGATTCCCATTAATTTAATTACAACTTATCTATAATAATGATAAACTGAAAATTGACCTAGACTTAGCCAGACATCTGAAATTAAATTACATATTGAAGTAGAAAGTAAGTACCTATCTTGTAAATTCGTAAGTAGTCTTACGTTCACGTTCTTACGTACGTTCACTCAGTTAAAAATAGAAATGTTAAAATTGGCAGAGACGATTACAACCAGTTATTAGCTTTCAGCGGCCTTTAGCAAAATGTTATTTCAAACCGTTCAGTTCGGGCTCATTAGCTCTTCAAAAGTATATAATGGTGTAAAGACTTTGAAGATTATTAGCGTCGATTTAACGCACCCTCCTGCTACTTTATTGTTGAAAGAGAATAAGTTATTAGCGCATCAAAGCACTATTTGCATGCAATATACTGAATGCCTGGAAATAGATCGCTCTCGGGAGATTACCATGAATTTTCATACGCAAGTAGCGTAGGCACGAGATAAGCGACGACTATTAGATAGACTAGCTGTAAATAAATAGCTAGCTTAGATGTAGACAGAGAACGGTGACCATTTACCCGGCACTATGTACTCGTGAGTCTTTGTAGTTAATATAAAAAAAATATTAATTCAACCCGCGCCGTTGGATGTCCATGAAAGTTTAATAAAGGGAAATACCACTCCCTAATATACAGGTGGCTGTTGCCGTATTTACCGTGATCAATGCATCCCCCGGGGCGTCTGAAAAATGTTTCAGGTACATTTCAGCTCTGCGGGAAACGTAATTAGCTGAATGGAAACTTCAAAAGCTCGTTGCGAACAATATAAGGAAGATGAAAAATAAATAACATCGTTGGAATAATTAGGTATATTTTCAATAATAAGAACCGGGATTCAATAATATGCGTAAGAACCGGGAAAACATTGAACCCGTGGATAGATAAAGCTCTCTAAACAGTTTTTAAGGATAAAAACCGTCTAAGGTTTTCTGGGGTAGTTACAGATATATGGGGATAGACTAAATGACACATCATACGTTCTTATCAAAAAAACCTGGTTGGAAATTTCTAGGGGGGTGAAGCAGATGAGGAGGGGTTCATTATGAAGTCAAATTTGAAACTTAGGTACGACGTAATAAGTATGTTCCATTTTCAAAACATATATGAATTAAAAAATTGGAGAGCTACTGAACATAGAACACTATTAGACTGTGTCTGCCCTAGAGTGCTTGTATAGTACGAGTATGTATTCTCAAATCGATGGCAGCAGTGTATAACCATTCAATTTATTAAGCGCACTATTTGCGAATTGTAATAACTGAAAATACACTTTGCACCAATGTGCTAATATAAAAGTTTTTAAAATTATTGAGTTAATGTTTATGACTAGAAATGTAAAAAAGGTTTCGTCTGGTAATTTTTCATGCATTTAAAAAATTGAAAGCTTTATTCACGGAGCAAGTGCAGTCATTATTTAATTACTGGGGATATATCGACAGATTACTTTTTGGCTGCATGCATGACGCAGTACTAGTTTGTAAAATGTAATTAAGTTGAAAAGCGCACTGGGCGTCCGAGCAACAAAAATATCCTCTAGATTTTCATTCCACACGGGCAGTTTATTCAGCTCGTTGCAACAACATCATTTATTATTCAGAGCTAAATAACTGCAGCGATATTATTTTCGTTTATTTCTTCGGATGGGCCGATGGCGAATTCTGATGCAATTATATAATTGAAATGGCTGTTGAAAAGCTAAAATTATTTTCTCGATTATAAGGAGTATTAATGAGTAGGATAAGTTAAGAGAGGTTTTCGTAGGATGGTAAATATTCGGAAAGGACAATTTAGATTCGGTAGTGAGTGAGATATGCCAGAGTCCATTCTCATAATCTTATTCTATCCCTCCCCATATTCGCCTTTCTCAAAACCCATTCCTATATCTCCAAATGTAGGCAGCGAATTCGGAGGTGTGCCAATATTTGTCATTCTGAACTGATGTCGGCATGTATCGCGAATGTCTATAGGGACAGTATCCACTTACCACGTATGCTGTAAACGACTGTATGCTCGTTTGCCTATAAATTACTTAATATACTTCATCCTTTAAAAAAAAATTGTTACAATAGACTAGATTGATCAATAAGTTTCTGGAATCGGATACTTTACATTAAAATATAGTAATGCATTCTATTTCATTCGAATCTCAAATTCAGTAGTAGCCATTATCAAAAGAATTAAAAAAAACTGTTACCAATACTTTTTCGTTGTTTAAATTTGGCGGGAATAGTGTGGAAAACGGAGAAAAAAGCAGTTCGTGCGGTTATTAAATATTTCTGCCTAATTTTTTTTCTACGAAATGTGCTTTTGAAGAATTGCTATCTACTTTGGGAAACAATGCTCTGTCTTATTCTACAGTGGGATACTGATGTGCAGAATTTAAACGCGGCAGAACCGTCTGTAACATTAGTTCAAAATGACAAACTTTGGCACGCCCCCGAATGCGCTGCCTCCCTTTGTTGATGAAACAATGGATTTGGAGAAAAGGTTGGGGAAATGGGAAGGGATGGGATGGGAATTGGCTCTACCATATCTCACGCACTACCGAAACACGTAGTTCATTGGGGAATATGATATAGTGGGAAATGCAATACGTTTCAAGGTAGTATTCTGTGAGAGAGGTTAACGAGGCCAGTCGAGTACGCCCAGCGGCTGTTGAATTGCAGCGTGCACTCTCCCCCTCCAAAACAAACAATTAGTTAGTGAGCGACATTTGATTGGTTAGTGAATTCATCATGGTTTACAATAATTGGTTAAGGAAACAATTGCTTGAATTATACTTTATGAACGTCTTAATCGTTAAGTTCCAATGATAAATTATTCACTAATCCACACTGGGCCCACGTGGTTAGTTATAGTCTAAAACCCCTTCCTGACTGTGAGGAGAAGCCTATATCAGCCTATAATGAAGCCTATATGAGCCTATAGAAGCCTATAATGAGATATTGTGAGATCAATCAGATCAATCAGTATGTACCATTAAGGATATATTAGAGAAAATTTTTCATGACTGTCTTTCAGGCAAATTTTTATTTTTATCTTTTTAACGATATAACTTTTGTAGACGATTCATTCATTATTTATTAATTCTATGTTTCTATTGTGTGACTTCAGCGTTCAAAATAATGGCCTCTACACCTGATTTAAAAAAAAAGCAGTTCAAACCTCAACATAAAATGTTTGAAAGGCGCTTGAACGCTCGTTTTAGGGGAAACTGAACACTTGAAAAGAACAAGCCAAGCTCAAATATGTGTGTGTAGTGTCACTCACGTGTCTGTCAGTCTGTTATGATTTTATGAACGCCAGTAGAGCACCACGACATCGTTGGAGGACTGGGAACAACGCAATGTTGATAATACATGAACGTGTTTTGCTAAACAAAGGGCCAGAGACTACACGTCACAAAATTATTGCAGTGATTGCATGTTTAAATTTCGTATTTTACTATGAATATAATGGTAATCACATTACACGTTTGGAAAAAGACACACATCGATAGCAGAATTCAAAATCCAATAACGTGTTTTGTTGTGGTATTCGTATAAACCAAAGTTTGGAAATATACACGCACATACACATGCCAAGTGTGCAATTCACTTGGCATGTGAATGCTAATGGATTAAAAATACACATACGCGGAAATAGAACAACAACACACATTTGTGTGTTGTTGTCATAAGCTCAGTAAATGCTTGTATCACTGAGATGATTCTGAGTTGTATACGCAGCTGATTATATAATATCAGAAAACAACTGTGACTGAAATTCGAAACTGTATCTAACAGCCAGTTGAAAAAAAAAATGTCGGCAATTTCAAACAACTATTGAGAGTTTAAATTCTACCTCTGTTATGACTAAATAATTTTCTGTATCTATAACTAATTAGCTGTTAATGTTTAACGAAAAGAAAAGAAGAACTATCCAATTTATATTAATACCTACAAAATATTACATTCACGTGAGTATTATTACGGTTTATGTAAGAGAGGTCTCCTTACATAAGGCTCCTTAATAATTATTTTCCATTTTCCTCGTTTTGTGAATCAAATGTAATAATGTTTCTCGGATAATTATGTGAGGAATGTCGTACACAACATGATTCAGAGGTTTTAATATAAGAGAAAAGTTATTCAACAAAAAAATTGTGTACCATATATAAACAATGTGTATGCATGAGGGGTACATTATAACGTCCGTTACATCTCTTGTCGGCGGTCGCAAAACTTTCTGATGGTCTTTGCTGAGGTAACTCCGAAAAAGGACCGACCCTCTGTGTAATTAAGGCCCCACTGCGTCAACTTTGCTCTGATGTGGGTTCAAAACCAATGCAAACCAAGTATACCTAAGTACACTCCAACTCGTCGCGGCTGTACAAAATCAACGACCCCAGACAACGAAATTTGAGTTTTACCTGAACTAAAATAGCAATTTGATATTAAAGTCGCATGACTAGTTTCGAACTCGATGTTCAAAGGAAATTATAATCGATTTTAATGATCTGGCCTTTTATCAAGACTAATGAATTCCTGCCCTTGTTTAAATCTGTTGTAGTAAGTGTGCGGTAGATTGTAATTGTGTTCTTGAATGGAATCAATTCCTTTTTGTAGAGAATAGGATTAGTTTATTTCCAAAAATATTTATACTGCATATACAAATTTTTCTTCACGAGTGAATCTTATTAACTAATAGAATTAGATGGTGAGAGTGAGACAGCGATATGTTGTATTTACCGCTTGTGATGTCCGTAATGAGGTGGCTACTGCTAAACTTAACTATCAGATCGTTGAATCGATTTCCTCTCGTCAGGAAGACCAAGTATCTCGGAGTCACTCTAGACCATAGACTGACCTTCCGAGAACACATTAAAACCGTCCGGAACCGAGCCGCCTTTGTGCTCGCTCGCCTCAACCCCCTCATAGGCGGGAGAAGTAAAATGTCGCTTAGAAATAAGTTGACATTATACAAAACTCTCGTCCGTCCCATTATGACCTACGCTAGCGTTGTGTTCGCACACGCAGCTCCCTTCATCATTGCAATCCTCCAAAGACTGCAAAATAGATTCATGCGCAAGGCCGTGGCTGCACCATGGTACTTGCGCAACGTTGACCTCCACAAGGACTTGGAGCTTCCCTCCATCGTCAAATACATAAAAGACACCACCCGACGCTACTATGACGCTATCCCACACCATCCCAACCCCCTGATTGTCTCTTCCCTCACCTACATACCGGACAGGAGTGCCCCTCCGCGCTATCGTCGCCCGCGGCACATCCTGGACGATCCCGACGACCCGATCACCGCTGCCAATGCGGTTCCCACTCTGCACCCAAACACAGCACACAGACACCGTCCCCGCCGGCCGAGGCGTGGACGTCCCCCTCGTTACACCGTTAACACACACCGGCCCTCAGCCAACACTTTCACTAGGCATCGACACGTGCCTGGGCGCTTCTCGCCGACACGCGATCCCGCGGTATCCCCCCAATGCAACGCCCTAAGCCGAGGTCCGTTCCTTCCGCCGGTTTACCGGCGGGGGAGCCCTTAGGCTCGTTGCAACACACACTTTTCTCCTGGCTGAGCGCCTTCTGCGCTCGCCCTACATCAACGCGACCGGTGACTCTTGAAAGGCCACTAGGGCCACAAGAACTTAGACATACACGATGTTGAGGCAATCAGGTTTTTTAGCCGGTAGGAATCCGGCACTACCTGGTACCACCTAGACTATGCAGGGTTTTCCTCGATTGTCTCTCCTAACATAAAAAACAAAAAAAAGAAAAGTTGAATCGATATTTAAATTCAATATGTAATTTAAATTCAAAATAAATACAGAAGCCATACGATTATGGCTTTTGTATTTATTTTGAATTCCTATTGGTATGTCACACAACGACACATAGTAACATCTTGTCTAATATTCTAATTTAATAATTCCCATTGAAATCAGAATTTTGTTTCTCTAGCCTATCCGCAAGGAATATCTGAGAAATTTATCTAAGAACGGTCTAATGATGAGTTTTTTGAAATCTTACTGTCAATTACTAGAAATATGCCATTTCTAATATTTAAATGACGTGAAAATTTCGCTGATCCATAAGTCAAATTCAAGACTGCCAGGAGTTTGAAAGGGGAATGAATACTCGAAAATTTTATGAAATTAACTCATCTTCTGTTTAAATTTCGGAGAAAACGGTATTTTCCCAAAACACTGAAAAAACTTTATGAAAAACCTGGTTAGTAAATATTCAAATATTGAACACATTCGAAGGATACGGAAATTGTGCCATTTTACTTCTGCATTGAATCCAAGAATTACAACGAGATCGGAATGGGGGTTTCTGAATTTGAGAACGAATCCAACCAGTGCGAGGGAAAGGTAACCTAATTTTCTGGTACGCGTCCGGAATGTCGTTGCTTCGACGTGTCGCGACGCTGCCGCGGGACGATTAGATTCCTTCGGAAATGGAAAATTTGATGTTACGACATCCGACAATCCGGTCTATCATTCAATAATACAGATGTTGGCAGCTGATATTGTTATAGTATTGAATTCGGGAAGTAGATGGATACATTCCACATATTTGCCATTTTCTTAATGTCGGTAAAGATCAAATTAAGTAGGTGTATAAATAGAAAATAGAAAAGTTAAAGTGTTGTGAAAACAAATACCACATGTGTGATTTGTATTATAACAATGACATTTTACTTTAAATAAACGTTTTGAATACATATTAAACAATACGGCAGCGTTGGGATTTCTACATCCCGCAAACAATATTCAAACAATAAACGATCAAAGTTCATTGCTTGATTGGTTAATTTACATGATATTTTTATAGGTGCCGACCTAAGATGATTACCACTTACCATCTTGTGGTAAGTGGTCACTGCCGCCCATGGGCACCTGCTACACTAGGGGAGATGCGGGTGCGCTGTCAAATTTGCGAAATCATTCTCACAGCCCTTTTAAAGGTCGATGTATCATGATAAAACTTCAAACTATAGACTACTTCATAGTATGACTCCAAGAACTTTTCAATAAAATCGTTAAAAGTGACCAGTGAAACATTAAATTCGTGCACATATCCATTTTCAAGAAACTAGGTAAGTACATTACGGTCATACCCCGTGCAACTCGCATGCATTCGAGTAACATTACAGGGAATTCTTATTTAAGCTGAAGTCTGCCACATTTTCTGGTACGGGCGTCCACTGGGACGCGAGTGGTACACGGTTTTTTACTTACGTGGCGTTATCCGCTGCAGGTGTGTTGGCATGCTAATGCATGAGTATGAGATTATGCGTATTGTGTATAGTAATACAGTGTAACCGAACCATTCCCGTAGCTTGAAACAATGAATTCTGCTCATAATTCTGTATATTTGTATTTTTGAGTATTATTTCTAAATTCATATATTTTTATTAAATGTCAGTTTTTTTTATTTGTTTTTGAGCGTATGAAATATTTGATTAACAATCAAAAGAAAAAATATTATTTTTATAAAATAAGTTTCGTATATCTCAATAAATTATGAACGGAATCCATGGTTGGCTTGGGGAATGTTTCGGTTACACTCATTATATTCTCTGCTTTTTAGTAGGAATGTAATGTAACAAGATGAGTATTTTTTTTTGGGAAATAATTACAAAAGAAAATGATACTGCTGCAAAAAATACCAATTTAGCAGCAAGTCGTTGGTGGCAAATTTAAAGGTAGGTTAGGTCATGAGAATAAATAATAACACAAATAATTTTTTATTATTCTTATGGATAGGTTTAGGTTCTCTGGTGGCAATAAGGAGACTTCATTAACTTGATGATGATGATATACACACAAAATGGGCTGTTTTGTTGATTTTTTTATAGTAAGAAGGCAGCATACGAACATAAAGTCCACCTGGTGGTAAGTGGGTACTGTCACCCGTGAACACCTGCGGTACATACCAACATTAGTCCAAAATGTCTGTTAGTCTAACATTAGTCTGTTGGCAAGCCCCCGGATGCGCTGCCTACCTTTGAGATGTAGGAATTGATTTGGAAAAAGGGTTGGGAAAATGGGAAGGGATAGAATAGCATGGGATGGGATTGGGCTCTGGCATATCTGACTCACTACCGCAACACGTACGTACATTGGGGAATAGGATATAGTGGGAAATGCAGTACATTTCAAGGTAGTCTTCTGTGAGAGAGGGGTAACGTGGCCAGTCGAGTGCGCGCGCCCAGTGGCTATGGGATTGCGCCGTGCACCCTCCCCCTTGTAAATTAGTATTTTTTTGCTACTCGTTTAAATGCAAGCCCTTTAAAGTGCATTATATTGAAAACAGATCCAAGTGAATTTCAATTATTATTTAGTACCTACTTTTAATTTCGATTATTTTGTAACTTTTCATTTCAATTATTTCAATAACGACCAATTTTTTGTAAGCGATGGAAATAAAACAAGAAACAATGCTTCAATTTAATGATTTTATTTTAACTTTTAATGAAACGAGTATATCCAAGTCTTAATTAATTTAATTAACTTAATTAATTTATTTTTAATTAACTTGTAAAGGATATGTTGTCCAAATGATTTTAAAACGAAAAAATATAATTATATTTTTTCGTATCCGTATTAGAAATTAGAACTTAGAACTTAGAACTTAGAACCGTATTTAGAACTCTTTAATCAATTTTTATTGATTTCGATCACTTTCGTTGCATTTATAAGTAATGGTACGGATACACGTGCTAGTGAAAAGCATGCTTGCTTGCTATTACTTAGCACACTCAAATATAGCATGCTCTCCAACTGGACACAGTTAGCATGCCATTTTTAAGCATACCATTGAAAAAGCAATGTACTGAGTAGGTAGCAACTGCTCATGAATAGCATGCTTTAGTGCTATTCATGAGTGCCAACGAGCATGTGTATCCGCACCTTAATAATACCTATTTATTGCTCTGTATACTATCTGGAATGTCGTTTTTTATTTATAAACTAAATTTAAACTTCAGTAATACTTCCACTGAGCTATCAATGCGAACGATTTTCAAGAGAAATGCAGTTAGCTTCTAAGATAATCTTCGCAATAGTGAAAAGAGGACGTGACTCCTCGGAATTATTTCGCGGCACACTTCGACTATTGGCAAATCCTGAACATCGAGAATTTTCTATCTTGAATTACATTCCTAGAGAATTATATTAATATTAGAAAGAATTATTGGAATACATTCATATCCTTTAAATACAGTATACAATTAAATTATTATTGGAATGAAAAATTAGGCAAATAAAATGTAACTGTATTCGAATAATCATGTAACACTGAATATCTTTCCTTGAAATTTAACCGCTAGCGCTTTTTATCACCTTTAGGAACCTCATGGAGTTTATAGTTTTATTATAATATGTTACTGGGAAGTTGTGTAGTGATAATTCACGCATGACAGAGAAAAATATACACACAGTAAATTTCTGAATAAGTAGGTATCTTAATAGTACGTGATAAATGACAATCACCGGAATACATGACAAAAATATAAGGATGCAACCCGTATATTTTTGTCATTTATCTAGATGACTTTGTAAAAAAACTGTGATTTCCGGCGGTTCTTGGTCTTCTTGGTTTTCATACTAGATTCCTGGAATGGGCAGAACTCATATATTTTTTAAACGTATCAAATAGTGCAATTGAAAAAAAAAAACAATTACGATGTATTTCTTAATATAATTTTACCCTAGAGTAGTTGAAAAACCGTAACGAAAGTTGTAGACTTTATATAAATGTTATTTAAATATAGCGATCGCTTAATGTATTTTAATATAGCATCTCCGGTGCTTTTTTAACAAGTAAATCTTTAATGAGGTTAGAAAATGATAAAATAATTCTTGACAAGTATATGGTACATGTTTCTGTATTATTTAGCTGGACTATTTATAAATAGGTACTTCCTCATAATTACTTTACTGATGTTTATATTTTAAATTTAAATTAAAGTTTAAATCGTAACAACGCCGTTTCTGTACATTTAATATTTCTTGAAAAAGCCGTTGCCGTTAAAAGTGTGAATGACACAGAGCCCAAAACAACAAGTTTTTTAATTTTTGTCTCTCCCTCTGAACACGCATCGCGCAAAACCACAGGACGGATTTTAATGAAACTTAAAATAGATTTGGCTTATGTGCCAGGTTAACATTTAGGGTACATTCATCTTTAAATATAATCGTATAAGTAAATTTAGATGAAATCATTTAAATTCACAGGTATAAACTAAGTAAATTGTACCAAATAATATGATTCGAAACTTGTCCATCTCTATAAACTGTTACTAATGATTTTCCTGTAAATATAAAGTTATTTATTTTAATATTTCTTGTTAAAACACTTTTAATTTTTTCATAAAGTGCGACTTTAACGTCATTAGGCTGAGTTAATTCAGAAAGTTAACGGTGTATACACCGCAGATTTGTAATGATTTCAAGAATAAAATTGACTTACGTCAATCAATGCTTTCTTAGAAGCTATTTGGTGGGACTTAATCGCCAAAAAATATCAATTTTTAGTGCGTAAAACACATTCATTTTCTGTAATACTACACGTAATGGAATTTGGTATTTAGATTGTTAAAGCCCACAGAAAGACAAGCAATATTCTCCTACACAATTCTTTAATCGCTATAAATACAAAAAATATATATTAAAAGTAGTTTCTTTTTTCGTTTTTTGTTTCTCCTGAAAAGTAGCCTTTTGGCTTTTACGCCAATTGAATTGAAATTGTTAAATTATATGTCTAACTTGTGCTTCTATTTACCTGTACTCTCTCTGTATGTATTTTGTTTACAATAAAGTGTGTTTATATGTATATATAGTCGAATTTAATCAGCAGAATTATTTTAGTCCATTTAAACAATAGGGTGCTATGGTTCAATGACCTTACACTTTGAATTTATGACATTAATTACGCATTCAGTGCATTGTCTTTGCACACCTACATACGTACGATATGCTGCCTTGTATGGAATAGGCAAAAATGAAATAATATTCTTTGAAATATGGATTTGTTAACATTCAAGCAAACACTTGGTTCTACTTTTATTCATGTTCGAATTCAGTTTCAAAACGTTTGAGTATCAATAATTCAAGTCCCATTTTATACTTCATGTCCGATTCTTTTGCTAATCAATCAATAAATTTCCGGAATACGCTTCGTGCCGATATCAAGAAAGCCCCCAACACACTTGCTTTAAGCGTTTACTTTATATAACATGTCAAAATCTACTATACTTAGTTTGTATGTTACATTTTATATATCATTTATTTATTCTTTATTGCACAAAATGACAAAAGGCGGGCTTAATACTTAGAAGCACTATCTCGCAGTCAACCTTTTTGCTATGCACAGATGGCGCGGTAGGTGCAATAGCAGTTATCTAGTAGACATATACGATAATATACATACATACTTACATGCATACATACATACATACACACCATACGTTTAATAATACCTCCTTCAACTGACATATGTCTCAACAATATTCTTCTCTTTACATGTGACGTTATTGAGTAAAGAGATAAAAAATTACAATAAAATAAGAAATTAAATATGTGTTGTTCAGGGGAGCTGAACTCTGTAGCGACTAGCCAAAAATGAACACAAACAGATAATCTTTAATTAAGACACAATTCATGACTTACCCTGTTATTAGGTAATTGCATACACTATCTCTCTTTCAGTACTTGTTTATCTACTTAGTTCTTTACTCACTTTGTTTAAATTCTATTTTTTTCTTCCATTTCCCATATTATATATGTATGTATGTTTGTTCGTATGTATGTATATATTTATGTATATTTGCATCTGTATGTATTGTATTCGTCTTAATTACCTAAGTGTTTATGTATAAAATATTATTATTATTAAATTATATTATGTTGATTTGGTATTATGTAAAATTGCACCATATACCTGTTTTTGATATTGTTATTTATTTTCTCCTTAACCACCCAATGGTTGGCTGGAAGAGGTCGCTTTGGTGATAAGATCGCCTATTGTACTTTTCGTTTTGCTTACTTAAATTATCTTTTTGCAACATGTATCGGTGTACAATAAACAGTTTATTTATCTATCTATGTGTGTTTCATTTTTATCAGTTCATTGGTCTGAAATTAAATACAATCCTTATCTACACATATAATTTGCGACAAAAATATTTAATAGGTATGTTTATACTGGTACAATCACCAGCATAAATTTGTGGCCTCCACACAAGATCACTTAAAACTGTCAATTTGGACTGTTAGAAACCGTCGATCTGTTTCAAACAGACTGACAATGAAAACCTATCGTATGTAATTTGGAAATAATCAGTTTTTAAAACAAGGAAGGACCGTTTTAATTGTCAGAATAAACTATTCACTCAAAACTGACACTTTAGATCGTGTGTGGAGACCATACGATTATGCTGCAGATTGTGAGATACCGCATCGTCTATCCTCAGTAGTAGGATAGACGACGTTTATATAAACATTAATAATCTTACAGTATTATATAAAAACATTTTACAAATTTATTGCATTTGTTATAGTCTAAATACTTTGTAATAGTTATATTTCTAAAAACGTTTTTATGCCACAATACCATTTGTATTTGCTAAATAAAATTTCACTAGTTCAATTCGAATTAGCCAGTTTAAATTGACTTGAAACTTATGAGAATTATTCAAATAACCATTAACAGTTTAACCGAACAGCGCACGTTGGCAAATACTAGTAGTGCCAACAAATGTCATATCACTTCTAACTTGGAGAGAGGTGACAAACCATATTTGCAGTTGAAGTTGAAGGCTTTGCACGTATTAACAATCTGCATATTAACCCACTCTGTATATCTGCTTTGCAAATGTTATATTTGCACTGGAGTGTATTATGACAGTGTGCATTAATATGGATTGTTTAAGATAATTGGCAATTAATATTTAGAAATAAGATAATTAATCATGTATCTAATTCGCATTAGTGGTATGTTTGTACTGATATGAAATGGAACGCAGGATTCGTCCACAGAGTGAACTCTGTTCAGTGTTCATTAATTAACATTATTATTAACATTCCATTCCTCTTCCAAGTGAAAAAATAAGTGTTGAGGAATATGTATTCCTCAACATAACATTTGCTCGCTCAGAACATTGAGTAAAATATTGCTGAAATAAATAAAAAAAAATCCCATGACGTTTATACACCATTAATTAAAAAAAAACTTAATATCGGTATAATAAATTGGACTATTGCAGATTGTTATACAAGACCGGTTTACGAATTAACCTTTATTAAGGTTTTTAATTAATGATTTTTTTATAGAATATATGGCAGACGAGCGGGCGGGATGGGCCACATGATGGTAACTGGTCACCGCCGCTTATGGACGCCTGCACCACCAAGGGGCTTGCGGGTGCGTTGCCGATTTTGCAGAATCCTGTTCACAGCTCTCTTGAAGATGGTTTTAACCTATATTAATTTTTCAAAACTGTTCATTTAATCTCTTCTTTTTGACCTTTTTAAAGTTATATAATTATCTAAAGGTTTCTTAACTGTCGAATGTTTTGAAAAAGGAAAAGACACGGACTTTGACAATTTTTATTCGCCTGCGAAACACGGTCTTCTATGAGTGAGAAATCTCGACCCTGTTAGCTGTAGGACACAGGTAATCTTTAGCTATGTATTAGAACTGTTAATTGAACTAAACATCCCCAAAAATTAGTCCAAACACTAGTTTTACCGTTAAAATTCAAGGCGTTTCCTTACCTTCGGCACCAGTATCAGACACTGACGACTATAGTAAGGTATACCTCTTTAACTATGAATATAGACGCATTCTAATAAATGCATTCATTTAGGAATTATAATCACGTTTGTGTACATCAATTTTCTGCTGGAATGACATAACACGACCAGTCGGTCGCACCCAGTCAGCTGTGGGATACAGCATAATTTCTCCTATAAGTATTGGAACTGTTCATTGAACCAAACAACTCCAATAAATGAGTCCAAATACCACCACCGTATCTTCAAATTTCACGGAATGAACATTCTGTCTTCATTATTGCGGAAATATTTCTCGGTTACAACTTTTTAACAGAAATGAAAGAGACAAATTACAGGATTACCATGAGGCACGGGACAAAGAGTGACATCAAAACCGTACGCCCATCAATATGATGAGCCTCATAAAGGCAGCGCGTGCCAAAAACCCTTTCGCTGTATTCATTAATTTATTTAATGAGCTAAACGCATAATGAACCTTTGTTTCTTCGACCCGCCGGGAAGCCATTGTATTGTTATAGGCAAAATTGCACGCTCGACTTAGCCACGGACATAGAACCGACAGTAAGTAATCAGAATTATTTTTTAAATGTCCAGGTACCCAAATTACATTTAATGCACTCGGTAATACATCTGATCAAGACTGCCTGACAAAAATGTTTATTAAGTGAATTTGCATGAAATTTGATACCACCAGAAAATTTCTAATAAGTTAGGTCGTTGGGTTCTTTTGTTACCTATATGGTATAATGGATCTATGGGTCCGGTTATATCCCATAATTCAAGCTACCGCGATGCCGTGCAAATGGTTCGTCTGTATATGTTTATTAATATATATCTCTATAAATTACCAACTAACTTAATTACCAACGATATCGGCATCAGAGCTTTTCGATATTTACGGGTTACGTCAACTGATAAATGGTTTAACAAGTGTAATAAAAGTAATTTGTCGTGTGGCTACAAAGGATGGTAAACAATATTTTTACATTCATACTTAATACTATTTACATTTTGCCATCAATCAGTTGATGTTCACTGAGAATCTTTTTTAATAATGTCATTTTTGAATGTAGAATATTAAATAATAATCCATATCATAACATCATCCTCTCTCTCTCCACTGCTGAATAAGAGCCTCTTCCAAGGACCACCACCACCCACGGTTGTCAGGTGTCCTCGTCCACCCACTACGTTTCCCGGTCCGTGTTCTCCATTCGAGGACACGTCACCCACGCCGGTTATCAGTCCTGCGGTAAATACGGCCTGCCCACTGCCACTTCAACTTGTTGATTCGTTGAATTCAAGACATAGATAATGTAAGTACTCGTACCTATTCATTTGTGTTTTATGTTGTTCCACAAATAACTTTATAACCTATGAAATTATGTTTTAAAGTTTATTTTGCCGATTTAAATTTAATATTATTTTGAAATAAATTCATTGTATGATTCAATATATGTAGTTACAAAACAAGAAAAAGTTATTATAACACCAGAGGCTACATTTTCTTAAAATAGGATTACCTCGATTTTGCCATTAATATTATTGTGTTGGAAAAGTGGCGTTTGGATCACTTCTTATTGAATTATAGCTCGGCGGGACGTGACTGAACGCACCGCGTGATCGGGCCATCGAGTTCCCGATGTTTGCTCGATTTCTGTACGTGTGCGGCGGACTTTAATCGATTCTTGAATGATTCTTGTCGCGTCGCCCCGTAATGTGTGCTCGTGCGTGTCATTTTTAATTTATTGTTTCCCTCACTCGTGAAATGTATCACATAAAAAGAGTAATGGTTGAACAGTAATAGTTACCCATTGCATTAATTGTATATCCGACAAAAATATACGTTTTCGATATTAATGAAAACACTTGTTCAGTATAGGGCCAAATAAACACTCGGAAAGCTAAATGTAAAAGGAGCAACAGAAATGAATAATCTATTGAAATTTAATTTCACGATGGCCCTCCACCTATTCAAGGATGAGACACAATAAGTGAAAGGGTTTCTTTTCAGGCACCTCGGCTCTAAAAAATTGAGGTAATGGAACGTGAATAACAATTCGGCCCTCGGGGGGTACGAATCGGAAGGTGGGCAGGGGGATAGATTGATGGTACCCGTTTGTAGCATCTGTCGTTTAAGTGAGCATCGATTATGCTATATACCTCGGTGTTTCTTTGTTTGGCAAGCAACGTTTGACTCGACTCATCAGTCACGCCGGCTCGAGGGATTAATTTCGCAATATAAACAAATGACATGCTGATATTTCCCTCCCTGGAGGGACGGATGTCTTGTAGGATGAAGAAAGGCTTCCTTCCGGTTATCGAGAGATCCATTTCTTGCTTTTATCATTTGTATGGAGGTCCTGAATATTGATAGATGGTATGACTTCAGCGATTCACGCTGAATGGTGAAAAGGCGAGTAACAATATGAAAGAATGTTGTAACAATTTTTATGCTTCCATTTTAGTGACCAAGCGGCTGGTAAATTGTTATTGGCAGTAGTGCCATAACTTTAATTTTGGAAGCTATTGTTGCGCGATACATAACTTTGCTTATTCATTGACAGCTGTAAAATATGCCTCTCTCTGAAATTCTGCATTGGGTTTCGCAATTATACCTACCTAAACTTTGTATTCAACTATTGTTCAAGTGAAACCGACATCTTTCAGTGATATTATTTAATGTTTTTGTTTTATTTTTTATATTTTCAACCTTGCAAGGTCGGCGGCGCGCCCGCATACCCCCTAGTGTTGCAGGTGTACATGGGCGGCGGTAACACTTACCATCACGTGAGACCGCTTGCTCGCCCGCCCTCTTCTCTATAAAAAAAAAATGTAAGTTTATTATTTATAATTATTTACCCAGAACGCTAAACGACGTAGGAAGTTGCGCGATTAGTAGGTACTAATGGGTCTGTTTGCCCCACTGCACACTGTGAGCCGGTTATGATAAATACTGCCAATTTGTTAACACCGTCGATGTTATTATAAAGTGCCTTTAATGAATTTAAACATGAATCGTATTTTACTTTATAACTACTAACAATTTTAGAGGATTGTAAATAGAGCATATAGATAGAGGATGCAGCTGCAGGTAAGTATTTCGTTTTTTATTAATAAACAATATTACCATACCGTACCATCGGCCGATGTCTCTCCATTGCTGGTAATAAGCCTCTCCTTAGCTCGCCACCACACGTAATTATCGGCTCTTCTCATCCAACCACCATCGGCGAAACTCTTCAAGTCGTCGGTCCACGTGGTCGGAAGTCGTCCCACAGTGCGCTTCCCGGTGTGTGGCCTCCACTCGAGGACTCGTCTACCCCATCGGTTATCGCTCATGCAGCAAATATGACCTGCCCACTGCCACTTCAGCATGCTGAGGTATGTTGGGAGCTCACAGAGATATAGCTCTAAGGATCTACGAGATTTTTAAATCTACCTAATAAACAATAACAAAATACCTATTGATGAGATAAATTTCACTAGCTCTTGATGAATAGTTATCTATCTAACAAAAACTCTCAAAACTCCAAATCTTTTAAAAATTATAAATATGTAATACTACAAATGATTGGTGCATTTTTTTCTAAAACGAAAGATAACTAAATCGACACCTAAGACACATAGATAGATGCGATGACAAAACCACCAGGGAACTAACTATCCATTCGTTTATTTAATTTTTACACCCATATAATACTATAACATCCCTGCACCACGAATCGTTTCACGAATCTGAGTGGAGAATAAATACCAGCCTTGGCTATCGCCGTTCTGCATCACTTCCACATGTCAACATGAAAGTAGTCGCCGGTCCTGAAAATAATGTGTAGAAAATCTTAACAGTCGTTTTGGTTTGTGGATTATGTCGCACGAGGAATTTCTTTGTGGTCCAGGCCCTAATAGACAGAAAGTTATACACTGTATACAATTTAAGTGAGTTAATGAACGACGCCACGCCACAGGCTATAATTTGTTATTAGTTTAACAAAATGTAAAATTATAACTTTTACTTATTTTCATCACTGTGTTTTGCATACAATACATTATGCAAATGTAGGTGCTATTAAAGTTAACGGTGCACCGTATTATTACGGCCAACATTGTCGAATGTGTCTGTTCATATATGATACAAACTCCCTTACCGAGGGTCTTCACCGCAATGTCACGTCGTACAACTAGACTTAGTTGCGGGAGATTTACAGTTCCCGAGGGATTAACTCTACACCAGAGTATTAACAGCAAAACAAGTATTATTAAAATATTTGTTAAACTTATTTAATACTTGAAAACGTATCTGAAGTTTCACCAAAATAACTGTAAATGTATTCCCCAGAGAGACGGGAAGGTTTTGGAAACTACTCATATTCTACAATTCTATACTCGTAATTAACATCTATTTGAACAGTATCTTTCTATTTATTATCAATATTATCTACATATACCTGGTTCTGATTAGAGCACTATTTTTTGCTTTAACAATTGATTGAATGCGACCATTTGCAAAGATAGGAAAACCTATTTATCTTTATCTATCTTTAGCCTTTCTAGACTGTTTTCGCATGGAAGTCGATTCACGTATCAATAGACCTAGATATAATGTGTATACTTAGCTAACTATAATAATGTATTTACGTACGCATAACGATATAATAGATTATTATGCAAATTTATGTACCCCAAAATCTACATATTTCGCAAATTATTATTAACAAAATATTCTTGAATGCAACTGAAGTATCCAACTTCTATATAGAATATTTTCTAATATACTTATTATGAATGTCTACAAGGTACTACGAACTTATACCTCAAAATTCTTTGAAAATTTCATATTCTATGCACCTATCTCGTATTACCTATTGATATCAATCTGAATTTATAAGTACCACCATCCTGTCGTTACCAGTTACTACAAGATCTTTTCTTCATACGTACACACTACATATGTACACATGTAGTTGGAAACCCTCCAGGGAAGGGAGTTCGTCAAGACGGTAATAAGTAACACAGTGCTGCGTGTTGTTACAAATGTGCACGTCCCTTAGTATACCCACTGTATAAAAACAAAGAGTAGAGTATTTAAAAATAACCCTCACTCGTGCGTTCCAGTTAAAATTAGTAGCATTTGTATTCTTCTTGATACGGACTACCGGGATACAGTATGTTCCGTGTGACTAATGATTTAATAATTTCCAATGCGCCAAACGATACATGTTAACCAGCTATTTGATCATAAAATAAAACACTTGTGTTTTAAAACATTTAGA
Source organism: Sesia apiformis (assembly GCA_914767545.1). Lineage (NCBI taxonomy): Eukaryota > Metazoa > Arthropoda > Insecta > Lepidoptera > Sesiidae > Sesia > Sesia apiformis. The sequence goes on along the minus strand of OU611947.1, from coordinate 10,473,339 downwards.
CTACGAGTATAAGAGGTGATAATAAAATTTCGATATTTTACTAGTGACAAGGTAAATCTACAAAGAAGTTGGCAATTAAAGAAAGTCGGCGAAAAGCGAATAAAAAATATAATACTAATAAAAGTCGACAAACAAAGAATAATTACAGCCACTTCTACATTTTAATACTCAATACGAAAATCGGCAAACGTCGAATAAATCGTCTATCGCATCCGTACGAAGATGACTTACTGATTTTTCAACACTGTGATCCGCGGCTGTGTGAGCCTCCGCTAGTAAATAAGGATCACGGGATTATTGGGAACGGCGTATTCACTCCGCAAAGAACGAGGATTTACACCCAGCGGGAAAATGGTACGCCTACATATTTTTTACCGAATACTGCGAAAGGCAAGGTGTTTCGTGGGGTTGTTGTATATACTTTTGTAGCTAATCTTTTAAGGTCTTTCTGTAGCCTAGCTGAATAAAATGAACTGCTGTGAGATAACACAGTACCATTATAGGAACATACTATAGGAGAAGCTCGAGAAGGAGAGCTCGAGAAGCCGAAGAGATAACATCTCTCCGAAAGTGAACGCAGTCGCCACTGAAGATGTCAACCGCAGTTGTTGATGAAACGTTTGGAAGAAAGTGAAGAGATTCCAGAAGACCTCGGCCAAGTAGCCCGGAAGATTCAATTAATATGGACACCGGCCGAGAAACCCTACACTCCACTATAAATAAATAATAAACCGTGAGTAACTCGTTCACATAACAATTATTAATTCGAGGTTATCGAATATTGCATATGTACCGTGTATTGTAATTCTGTATAAATAAATAAAATAAAAAAACAAACAACTGTGACTCAATCGAGCTTCAAATTCAGATTTCTTCGCTCTTTTCATAAAGAAATACTATGGACCATCGATGTGATGTTAGGAACAATAATTAAATACATTATGATATTTTTAAATAATGTGTGTGTGGTAAGAATTAGAAAAATTCAACTAAAAACGAATTTCGCAAAAGGTTAGATTATTTAGTAAGACAGAAAGAAAAAAAAATTAATGAAAAACTCAAAATACGAGTATCTTGTATAGTATTAATATTACGTTACATGTAACTACGTAATACCTTAAGACTCTTAAAACAAATAATTTATTAGAGAAACCTTCCATAGTAATAGTAAATATTTTTTTTTGAAACAATGATAATTATTAAACTTAGATAGTACATACTCGCATTTACATTAAGTTCCTAACACTAAATCCATCCAAAATTTATGGATGGCACAATCCGTTACAATGTTAATGTTACAGGAAATTTTAATGATTTCTCACAAAATAACATATAATTTTTCGTTCATTGATTCATTAGTGGGGAATGAACGAAAATTCAATCTTTCGTCGGTTTCAAAAATACTGCTTCTTTGAAAATCGCTTATCTGAAACGAAACATCTCGTATTTGTCGTAGTTTGTACAAACATGTCTAGTTCGAAAATCCCCTTACCAGTTACACAATTTCAAAGTTAAACATAAGAAGATTACGGTACAGAACTGTACCAGAAGGAAAACATTCCGCTACATGGTACTCTCGAAGACACAAGTTGAAGCTGCCAAGAATATTGAAAATATATGCTGTTACATTTCATTATCTGGGATATTCTATCCTATCTAGCATCATCTATTATAGTAGTATTATAGGTTCCTAATGTAAAAAAATGTTAATTATATTTTATTTTACAAATTTTACTTAGGCTTTTTCTCCCGTGTCGTAATTTATTCCTCTTCCTTATTTCTTCTTCCCTTTTAATAGTATCTCACTATGTTTATGAAAACCAGCCCTTCTATTATCCATTACTGGATATGGGCCTTCTGCATATTGTTTTGTACACGAGGAATGTATAGCCGTGCCGTAAAACGCTACGTTTGCCAAGAGGGTTGATGAGTTCATTCTTTTCGTGGTGCTATAACTTACCAGGAATTCAGGGTTTATGGCAGCCGCTTTGTTATCCATTAGTCGCCGCAACACGGCACCCATGGGAATATGTGCCGTGTGATGTCGGTCGGTAATAGAACAGCACCATCCCATCTCTTCCCGTGGACACCCATGGGAAGAAATGGGGTGGTGCTGTTAAAAAAGTTTAAAAAAGGTTTTAAACTCAACTCAAATGTATGAAAATTCGATTATTGAGAAGGTCGTAGACCCTCTTAATAACATCGTTTCATAACCATAAATGGTCCTTTCGACAAGACTCAGAACCAGGTCACAAGGATCGCTCAACACAAGCGTAGTTAGAAAGGAATATTCCCAGACTTCATTAGAGCTCTTCAGCTCTAATGAATCTGGCCGTCATCTAGTCGCGATCTTAATCCGCTCGATTATGGTTTATGGTTTGTTTTAGAGAACATGACATGCTCTAAACGCCACAATATTGCACCACAATTGAATCTCTAAAAGATTCCATAAGAGTGGCAGTTGCCAATTTTCATATGGAAATGGTGCGTTTTCAATCGAAAACGGGCCACACCGTTTGAAAGATTGTTTAAAGGCAAATAATGGTTTAGAATAAAAGTTATATTTTTAAAATGCTTACCTATTTATTTCCAAAATAACACGAATTCTTCTAATAAAATGATAATGTAAAATATATGGTTGTTTTCTTTTTAATGATATTAATGGCTAGACTAGGTATGTTATGTTTATTAAACTGTAATAAAAGGGAAAACCAACTTTGTTACTCGACTGTACCTACATGTTACCTGCGGCTGCATACAACTCGTCACACAATATAATACCGAGCCCCGGGGGGACGGCAAAATAAGCTTTATGAGATTAGGTGAGACATAGTACGAAAACAGTGGCATTACTGAACATATCTACACTAATACCGCATACATTAGTTACCTCATCACGGCGCGGAATCTAAACAAATAACGAGTTGAAACTGTTGTTTACTGCTTAATATTTCAAGCAGAATATTCTTAATTAATGACATAATATCTTGCCCCTTTCTTATCTGTTGAATTTAAGCAATATGCTGTTCATTGTGCCATAGTTTATGATCGTTGAAACTACGTCGTTATTCGATATGAAAATGAGGAAACGTTTAATTTATTTTTAATTTAACAGAACGTATGCCGAAAGTCACATGTGGCTGGCATGTAATGAGATAATCATTTCCGGGCTTTATGCAGTAGGCGGTTCACAATGCATTATTTTATTAATTATTAGATACTTTAGTTTTCCTCTATGACTTTTTATTTCTCAAATGCATGTTTTACTGCCAGAAGCCAAAGTAGGGCTACACCTAGGTCTAACCGGCTAAAATTAGACGCAGCCTGTAGTAAATTTAAGACTGTAATATAATTAGGGGCATTTACTGTTGTCAACAAGTTAATAGTATGAAAAGTTGTTCTTTATCGCTGTGAATCCGACACATTTCTAGCTACGTCGGTCGTTCCACTGAGATATATTCTAGGGCCCTTGCTATTTATTAACGATACAAGACGATGTTTTAAATATTGTAAGATTTTCCTATACGCCGACGACCTTAAAGTATATCTAGGAATTCATAGTCTGCAAGATTGTTTCAACTTGCAATAAGAACTTATTAGGCCTTTTAATTATTGTATTGCCAATAAGATTGTATTGGACAGACGACCTCATAAAGGTTGCGGGCACCCGCTGGATGCAGGTCGCTGCCGATAGGTCTAAATGGCGGACAATGGGGGAGGCCTATGTCCAGCAGTGGACGTCCAAGGGCTGAGATGATGATGATGATGATGATTGCCAATAAGTTACAATTAAGCCTCTCAAAATGCAATACTATTAGGTTTTCTAAAAAAAAAACTTTTCCAATTTTCATATTCTTTAGGAGGAGTTCGATTGGATAAATTATCAATGATACGCGATCTGAGAGTTTTCCTTGATTCCCAACTGCATCTTAATACAGACACTGAAACAATAGTTAATAACGCTTTCAGAATGTACAGATTTGTTATGAGGTGTAGTCAAGACTTTAAAATGCCTTCTACATACATATGTACATAGGTACATACCTACATCTATTCAATAGCCTTATTCGCTTGCATTTAGAATATGCATCACAAATATGAAATCCCATTTATAGTAAACACAATGAACAAATTGAATACGTGCAACATAAATTTATACGTACAAATATCCTATACATGTTTATATGTACTAATATCCTATAGATGTTTTCATTCGCGTCACTCTTATGCTTGGCTGCTCGACAGGTATGGACTTCTATCTCTTACTTCTAGACGCTTGCTCCTGGGTACAATGACTCTTCATAACCTATACAACCATAAATATGATTACACAGATCTTATTAGTAAATTGAGGTACCAGGAGGTACAGAGCGGGTCGCGCCACACCGCCGCCGCACAAACTGTGCCGCACAAACTGTGCCGCACAAACTGTGCCGCACAAAGGCTGGTGTGCGAGCGCCTCTAAGGCGTTTATTGGAGCTCACACAATAAAAAACTTATAACTTTGATATATTTGGTACGTCGGCATCTAAGTACGAAAAAAATGTAGCAATTTCGTTAAAAAATATATAATGTAACGTACAAAATACAGTAAAAGTAAATTATTCTTATTAAAATTAACATTTGAAATGATGACGTTTCCAGTGCGCTTACTGAATTAATTGTTTCTGTTTCTTATAACGCACATGTGAAAAAAGGTGTGAATTGTGGTTCATCAATACTCACATATCAATACTCATACAACTACTTTAATGTGTAACATTTTATGTACAATTGTTTATTTTTCTCAATAAATAGAAAAAAAACTATACTATAACTATATAATATAGCTGTATAATAAAACTACAGTTTAAAATATGACAGAAAAAAGAATATTTTGAGCTCAAGTGAAGATAAACTGTTAGATAAGTGAACTGTTTGAAGATACTTCAAAAGGCTCCATTGGGTACATAAAAAGAGATCTGATGGATACTCTTAATATAATATACTTGAAATAAAGTTTAAAATTACAAGTTCGTATAATAAAAGATTCGTTTCAATGTAAAACAAAAATGAGGTCAACTAATCTTAGTAAAATAAAAAATAAATAACGTCACACTCAATGGCCCACACTGAGATACCATGTATCGAATAAATATTTGTCTTTAAACAAATGAATATCCGACTCGTACCCAGAACTTTTTGCACAGTCAATGGGCCACTACCAACTGAGCTAATCGGTCATCCAATAATAATCAGTAGTCCAATAATAAATAATATATAGGGCCGTTTCATTATTCTTACTTAATATTAAACAACCGTAGTACCTACATAAAAAATGCTAATTTAAATGATTCTAATTTATAATTAGTCGTGATGGTCTAAAATATGAATTTAATCTATCACAACGTTTCAATACTACTTTCAAATAAAAATAGATATTCTTACACACCTTGTAGTTACATTTATTTCTCAGTCGCCAAATGCCCTACATCTTAGCAACGCATTACTTTCTTGTTCAATAAATAAAATGCAACATCGCATGGCATTCTCTTGAATTACTATAATGCTATTGTACGAGTATGTTCGAAGCAGCGAGCATTCGCTTCGAGCAATTTGTTGCTGATTTGTCCCTTTGTTGTCCTCAACCAAGTGTTGGTTTGTGCACATAAGTTTATTGAATATTTTCTACTCCATTTTCTCATTTTAATCTGTATTTTACTGTCTTTCAGAGTTCGAACAGTGCCCGTTTTGTCTGATACAAGTTACATCGGTAATTAATTTTCGTATGTGTCGTGGTTGATCATGGCGATATCTGTCGTATGCTTAGATGATAACAGTATCAAATTGGTGTAACAACTCAAATTCTGAACTACATAGATACCATAGTAGATACTATTTTTTTCATTATCCCCAATTGCCATTTCTCATAATTATTAGCTGTATCCACGTCTACTTTCCGGTCGACTTTAGAATATGAATGGATAGTTCTCAGATTAACAATATCGACGAACAGCTGTTAGGTACACGAACTTGGTGCGTCGTACTACAGTCATTCTTACAGAAGTCTGTTGTACAAAATAACAACTTGCCAGAACTTATTTTCGGTATAATTCCATTCTATTCCATTCCATCGGATAGGAAGTATAAAATAGAATGATGGTAATGCATGAAAAAGTTTAAACAAAATGTGATCCACCGATCACATTTTGGGCTGGGCCCGCGTCGTAGGTTGCGGGTCGACACCAGCAGAGATTTACTAGTGGAGGCCTGTGCCCTGCAGTGGAACGTATACAATGATTCACACACGCATACAATTACGACCTTGGCGTTCAGCGTGTTAAATAATTTTAAGTTTTAAATGATGACGTCAAATTAAATTATGCTAAAATTTCATTGGATTTACATTCGATTGTTGATTTTTATTTTTTGGACCAGATTAGATTCGTTTTTCTCAATAATTTAGTTTCGATACAAAACAGCTTCTTAAGATAGGTAAGCGGGTTCAAATTAATTAAAGTTAGGCGGCGCCCTGTACCGTCGTGTCTGAGTCAGTCATTACCTAACTTACTTTGGGGTGGAGTTAAGCAGTTTGAGGCCAAATCTATTGTTCAACAGGCGACTTAAGGTGTTTGTAATTTTGCGTGACAGCGCTCTGTTTCACTTTGATTGAATTTAAGTAGTTGTAAACTCTGATATTCTACTTGAAAGTACATACCTGACAAAGTTTGTGTTGAAGATAGTCAGCGTCCCGATCGACTCACTCCTATGGTATTTGTTACTATACATGGATTTCATAGTATCATAACTATGTATGTATGGCATAGTAAGGGCACTATTATATGATACAAACGCAGTCAAACACTATACTTTGATATAGGAGAAACTGCGCGAAATGTGTGGAAAGCTTATGGTATCCGCCAGCGCTTACAGTTTGTATTCAAACAATACTTCGTATTTATTTCCAGATCTTTATTCCACATCGTGGTATTCGCTAGCAGCTAACCCTTGGGTTAAACACAGAGATGCATTGGGAGGTGGGAACAAATATAAATATAATTTAAACGACAAAGAGCATAAATAATTCACCTACAAATAAATATTAGGTATATTTATTTGTAGGTGAATTATTTATGGATACATCCAATATCATATTATACAATTGTATAAAGATTTTACAATTAGGTTCATGTCAAAAGTATGAGTCTATGTCACCCTTAACATATTGGGTATTCTGTTGTAAGGAAGTCGTAAATAACTGATAGAAGGATGCTGTTTCAAGACAAAAAATAATTATTATAAGCGATTGTAGCTTATAAAAAGTTGCAAAAGCTATACTTTAAACAAAATAAATCATAATGGATAGGTATAAATAATGTATCTAATACTAATAAATAATTTATTATTTACTGCCTGCGCCCGCGACTTCGTGCGCGTGGTATTTTAGTTTTTAAATTGGGATATCTTTTCTTCCCGTCAGCCGATTTTTATGAAACAAAGCCTATTCGAAGCACCAAGCTAAGCTTAATTAACCTGTGGAAACGCCATGAAATGAATGAATGTCCATGTTATGGAGATTAGTGTGTTCGAACAGACAAACAGACAGACAAAAAATTTTAAATATCGTCGTTTTGTATTCTGATACTCTTCCTTCATCGTCCCCAATCAGTTATTGGTAAATATATTCAATGTACAGACACGCTGGTTCTACAGTTTTATTATAGGTATGTATAGATTTATTACTTATACGAGTGTATAAGTACTTGTGAAAAACAATGTTTTCGCACTTCAGGTTGTGGGTAGTTATTAACGTCTAGGAGCGAAGACAATTTAATTTCTTCATTAATTCGTGAGAAAAATTACTTAGTAGAACTCGGAGAAAAACTTAAGTAGCAAGGTATTACTCTCGACACAATAAAGGACAATTAATGTTAGCTGTTTTTTTAATTACAATTAACAAAATGTTTGTTGTGGACGCTTCAAGGGTAATTTTGTAAAAGTTATCAAAAAATATTGTTTTAACACTTATTACTATATTTTAATATTATAAAGTTGACTACATGTTCGTCAGAGATAACATGGCATCCTATGTAAACACGAATACTGGGGTTCTTTTTGTTATACTACACTCACAGACTACACATATACACTATCCCCGCCGGCGGAGATCAACACTTTTACCAGGTATCAGCCCGTGCCTGGGCGCTTCTCAAAGACTCGCGATCCTGCGGTATCCTCCCAAAGCAACGTCTTAAACCGAGGTCCGTTCCTTCCGCCGGTCTACCGGCGCCTTTAAGCTCATTGTTGCACACACTCTTTGCTCCGGGGTGAGCGCCTTCTGCGCTCGCCCTAAACTATACATGTCCGGTGACTCTTGAAAAGCCAAGTAGTTAGCCATTCCTAAAAAAAATAAAAATAGCGAATCGTGGGGAAGAGATTTTTGGGGCCGCGCAAGTATTATTGGTAAAACGGTCGTTCAGCGCTCGATGTTTGTGTTTAGTGAGCGTTAATGTTTCACATTCGAATGTTAAAAGCTCGTTGTACCCCAGTTTTTTATCGTTCAACGGTTTTCAACCGTTGAATTTAAAAAAGATAGAGTCAAAACAGTTAAAGTTACAATAAATTCTGACTTAGCACTCCAGGGCTCGCGCGCTCAACGCTCATTATTTCAACACTACACGTAAGATTTCGGGGGTTTTATTTTAATCATTGCACTAGGTACTTGTATACAGATAAATTGCATGCGATGCAATATTGGTACTAAGTACTAAAGGTACTAAATGCAATATTGGTGAGTATAACTGGCTATGAAAATAAAACTGGTCATGGATATATTACATTTCGCTAATTGTGAAGTCAACAAAGCAAGTGAGCGACAATTCAAAACATAATATGTTCACCAAAAGCGAGAAAGAGTCGGGACCAACTATTAATTTTCACCATTTTACCATTTTCATCTAGTCGGGCAGTTCCTGAGAATATTAGTATATAAACAGCTTTGTGGTGTGGGCCGACTTAAGAATAGCAACACCCCATCTCTTCTCGTGGGTCCACCGGGTTGGCAAGTTCACTCTTTAGCGTGATAGTCGCTTTGTTACCCCTTAGTCGCCATTTACGACACCCATGAGTCAATGTGGGCGCGGTGATATTCTGAAGTCGACCACACACGGTCCTGATTCCAAGTTCATTATAGTTATTGTTACGTATTGCTTTTGCAAAAATATCAAGATTTTGGGCTTTTCATTCTAGCAAATTTCTATTTTAGCAGGATGATGAATGATTCAGGTTTTGGGAAAAGTTATTTTACATCCTTTACTTTCATTGTTTGTCGACGGCTGTACAGATAACGAAGGTTAGTTCATTTAAAAAAAATATATATTGTATTATAATTTTCACGTCAATCGTGAACGGATTCAGGATGATGAATTTGTTCAGGTTTCGAGAAAGGTTCGGTTACATCCTGTATATTCGTTGTTTGTGGACGGCTGTATATATATCGTAGGTTAGTTTCTATTTGCAGTTCAGTGATTTCGGTTTTATCTCTATTTTTAACTTCACGGGAATTTATAGTTCAATGCAAATAGCTTCAAGTCGGATGTCAATTCCAAAAATAACCGCTGCATTTGACGAGATTGATTGTATATACTTTATCCCACGATAGTATACTATACTATCAGCCTGTGTCTCTGCAATGTTGGATATAGGTCTCTCCCAAGAACAGCATCCACACACGGCCTCCTGCTCTTCTCATTCACATATTACCGGCGACTTTCTTCAAGTTGCCTGTGCGGCTGGCCAGAAGGCGTTCCACGTTAGGTTTCCCGGTAAGTGTTTTCCATTCGAGGATTCTTCGCTTCACGATTCGAGGACCCACGATAGTATAATTAATTGTAAATCGGTAACCACAATTTAATGTAAACAATTAATTTTAATGATTCAAATTTCTGTGCAATTGGAGTACAATCGTTGAGACTGAAGACTAGAGCTAAGTAAATTAAAGTGAAACGTCCGGACCAAGGACCTCTTAAATTAAAACTGGAATCAAACTGTTTCATGAGGAGTAACTACAACGCGAGTCTTTCAGGAGGCTAGTGGAGCTCATCTTATATAAGCAGACAAGCTTCTGCTTGTCACATAACCATTAACTACTAAGTACATTAATATGTACAAATCGCAGACGGTCGCTAATGTTGTAATTTCTCCAAATTCTGGAAACTTGTGGAGTCTGGTATATTCCAGTTAGTTTCAGCTTGTATCCGAAATCGATAACTCTTTAGACCGAGTCTCGACTTTGGATAAACTTAATTTGGTCCAATTTAACCCCAGCAAGACACGAGTCTGTGCATTCACCGCTAAAAAGCTCCATTTGTCGTGGCACCTCGATTTTAGAACATTCCTCTCAAGATCTTTGATGGTTTTGAGATCTCTCGCGTAGATATTTCGAGCAAATGTGAGTTTCGAAGTCATCTGGAGAGCAAGACAAAACTTGCTAGTAAAAAACTCGGTGTACTGAATAGAGCAAAGCAGTACTTCTCTTAGGGACAACGCTATTACGCTACGACATGGGGCTATTCAAGAGAACTGTGAACAGGTTTCTGCAAGGTCGGCAAACCCCCTGGTGTTGCAGGTATCCATGGACGGCAGTGACTACTTCCATCACGTGGCCAGCCCGCTTATCTGCTATCTATTCGATAAAAAAATAGTTGAAAAAGAATCTTTACCAGTTTTCGATACTATTTTCCTAGTCTCAAAACCAATGCACAGAGAACACATGAGACGTAATGTATTGCAACTATAATAATAACTAATTTTGATGATAGAGATGTCAGGTTGTTTTTGTAGTGCTGGCATATAATTTGAATTTTTGGGAATAGTGGTAAAAATGCACTGGTATAATTGGAACAAGCGTATTACAACTCAGACAACTACTTTTCGACAGTTAGATTTTAGCTCTAAATTATGTAAATAGAATGCATGGAGAATATTACTTGCATTTATAACGATGGCTAACAGAGTGTTAACAAAGTTGTATGTAGGGTGGCACAAAAAAGATTTAAAAGTTATCGGCACTTGATACCTGCTTATAATGTCTCACTGAAAGGCACGGATATTCAGATTTATTTATTTATTTACACTTTATTGTTTTAACAAAAGGTGGACTTAACGCTAAAAAGCATTTTCTCGCAGCCAACCTTAGGGTTATATTGTGATGGAATGGTAGTTGCAAGTGAACAGCAATGTATCAAATAAAATTTGGAATGATAAAATATACAAACATAATAAATAATAATAAACACTTAGGTAAAATATACATCCATACATATACATATACATGAAATACCCACACATATACATAAAATACACATATATATATACATATCAAATAAAACGAAATATTATATGTATATACCTATTCAAATCAATAATTATACATGGACACAAATAATCAGATACACTGTGCAAAGAATAAAAAACTAAACGGCGTCTATTTGAAGGAGATGATCTTTCAATCTCCTTTTAAACTATCTTTCTGATTTTGACGGGAAGTTCGTTCTCATCTGGGGGCCTGCACGGCGAAAGATTTTTTGATTTTAGAGATTGTCGGACCCTCACGCCACTCACGGCAATACATCACGCCAAGAGCGAATATACATTTATGATTTCATTTATGTTGTCATTTACCGTCTTCACGCACATTGTTTTGTGTATGAGGGATTTATGGGCTTAAAACGCCACGTTGATCAAGCTGGTTGGCGAGTCCAGTCTTTTAGCGGTGGTGTAGTTCCTCAGAGCTTGTGGTAGCGGCTTTATTATCCCTTAGTTAAGTATAATTTGTTTAGCTCTGGCTAAAATTAAACATTTTACTCCAAGAGTTAAATAAACTATCAGAGAAAACAAAAAGTGTTTTTCAATCCCCTGGTCCGATTTCCGTTCACAAACATCATTCCCATCTCCTTTGCACCCCACTACATGAATAGAGGAAACTTTAGTTTAAATGAGGGAAAAAAATAGAAGCAAAAGGTATAAAAGAAAGATCCGATTGAATAGTCCCCTTTTTTGAAATTTTGCAACAGAACGCTCATTACTTAAATTAAAATTGTGCTACTGTCTTTATCGTCTTTTTTATGATACTTTTTATAAGGCTGAAAGACAAATTTTGTAGCTGTTCAGCAGGGTAAAAATTGATGCTTGATATTATCTTTGCTGGATGACACTTTGAAAGGGCCGTGTTTTTTTTTTCTGGTCATATATGGTAATTACCACATTATGCCAGTGTTAAGTTATTCTCCTAATAGACAATTTAAAAGTCTAAAACGTATTCTATCAATGTCCAGTCTCGTCGAAGTAAGTCAGGAGTCGTTCAGTAAAACAATAGTAGGTTTACTGAGGACAGCAGAGGACTTTTATTTGATTATTACAAACACCAGGGACGAATAACACTTTGAAGTTTATTAATCGCCTAATAAACCACAAAGCCCTTAATACATTTATTTTACAATAATCATACTATCATACTCAACTTCACTTCTAGAGTTCCCGCCAAAAAGTCCAAGGGCCATGTGGAAGTTGAGCATTAGAGGCTCTGCGAGTCAATAAAGTCATCTTGAAGTTAGTATTTTTACAAAGATTCAAACGAATATTTCGATACCGTTATCTCAGTATTTTTTGGGCGTGCTGAATAAAAACTAAAGTAAAAAAATATTAATTCATTGTTTTAAAAGATTTATATTAAAAAAATATTCTATTCTATTATTATTTTCATAATGCAGTAAAATATTGCATAGGTAATAAAAAGTCCTTTGAACGAAGTTTTAAATTGGAGAATTCTGGAGTCATTTTTCATTTTAAAATGTTGGCTTTTATACTGATACAATGAGACTGCTACAATAAAGAGGGTGGCTGGACAGGGATAAATGTAGCGTAGAGTAAGGAATGAATTCAGAACTACAGCCTTTTCGTCGGTGCGTGACAAAACGCATTCCTTTAACTTTATTTCTTTAGGAGATACTTGTTTTCACGTGCAGGATTATAAGAGGAAATAATTATTCAATGAATTATTGATAGTAAATTTATACTAGTTATAAGAGTAGTATGGACTCGTTTAAAAATGTTCACATGCCGATGCGTAGCCACGCAATCAGCTTTCAGTTGACTTCACAGCTAGTCGGGCGACCAACCGATACGACACTAACCCGACATCAGTTTCAAAATTTCAACTACTGGAATATGTGGAACACTGTTAATGATAAATTCTGCAAATTTCATCAGCGTTTTGCCCCATGTTCACAGGCTATTAAAATCGTGTCGAGAGCCTATTTGGATCACATGCCTATCACAGGACATGCGAAACAATAACTCAGTAGGTAGGATTTCGCGTGCCGTGGAACTGTATGCCCTGCGCGTAAACTTATTCTTTAAATTCTTTAATCGTCCATTTCATCTATAGTTCCCTAAAATGAACTAGTATTCTTACAAATCCTGTAATTGAATGAAAAAGTCCCGAAAATAGTTTGTGTCAGATTATTGCAATAAGTGCATGACGCGATTTTAACAGTATGCGATCATGGTAGTGCGACTTGGGCCCGATGGGTAAAACATAGGGAAAAAGCGCGGATGTTATTCGCACAATTTAGTAAGAATAGCGTTCCACATATTCCAGTATTTGGAATTTTGGTATTGATGTCAGATTAATGTCGTATCGGTTAGTGCGAAACCGCTCGAAACACTGTCAGCTAACTTTTAAACATTTCTCCAAAGTGTAGCTTCAGACTCACAATGGTCCATAATTAGAGTTTAAATCTTTTTATTACTTGTCCTTTTCCCCCGTTACTTTAACGCGTAGGGTTGTATCAGTTTCCATGATCGTTTTAACTCTGGCACCCTACCGTGCCTTCATCAAACTGGGGATATTTTCGCAAACTTGCTGAGCGCGACCGGCGGCTACGCTACGAGTTCTTTTTGTAAGCTTTCCGAGTTTACACTTTTGCATTATATTTGTTTGCGAGTGTCATTACATTACACCACTGAATGGTCAAAGGGATGACCGATCGACTTTACTTTTTTCTACTTACTACAGTCATGTTTTAAGTGACGAGTTAATCTATATCTATACAAACGTGTGGTATAATAAAATTGTCTATATGCATAAAATCGTAAAAAAGCCGTGTCTGTAAATTTATATTTTTTAATAAATATACAAAAATACTACTATTAAATAAATTAATTTTCAAATTTATAAATACACATTTACAGTGTAAATGCAAAAGATAAAAAGCTCTAAACAACAGTTTTGTTTGTCCGTTCTTATGTCTGAACGTGTATTACATAAAAACCACTGTCTTTTTTTAAATATACCAAAGATAATAACATTTGTTGTTGCCAACTTTGTGCCCGTAAACCTAGAAGGTTTTTGCAGGCACTGCACATTCGTATATAAACTTAATTACTAAAATATGAATATAAATTGCTGGTTTGTTATCTTAAATAATGAATAAGATTCACACAACACATCAGTCACAATGTGTTGCGTCGGTCGTCGATATAGGCTGCCCCAACGTTACATCATAATTTATTATTTATTAAGAGTATGATTTCATGTATTTTATTATTTTATGGAAATTCCTGTAATATTTATATATGTATTTGTTTATTGTAGTTATGAATACGTAATGAATACGTAGTTCTTAATTTTGTGCAGATATCAGTTAATATGAATACATGTTATGGTTGTAATTATGTATATATTATTACGATATTGCATATATCATACTCATAATTTTGAATATCTTTTTAATTTCTTGTTATGGACGAAGGCGTCAGACGAGCATACAGTAGGTACACCAGATGGTAAGTGGATACTGTCGACCATAGACATCCGCGATACATGCCAACATTAGTCCAAAATGACAAATGGTGGCACGCCCCCGGATGCGCTGCCTACCTTTGGAGATATAGGAATGGATTTAGAGAAAAAGTTGGGAAAATGGGTAGGGATAGGATGGGAATAGATTCTCTCAATTGAATTAGAATATTGTTCATAATGCAAAGTATTAAGTTCATATAAGATGTACGTTTGCCATAGATTTTAATGATTAATTAAATCATTAGATTTAATATTTGGATTTTAATGAAATTTTACATACGGTAAAATTACGGCTTACGGCCCGGGTTAATATTTAGGGTACTTTTTATTTAGATCTATTCTATAATATATTTTCACGTCACAAGGGAATCATTGTCATGACTACATGTACAAATAAAAACCATTAGTTGGATTGTTATGAAATTTAGTACAATGATAATTCATCTCCTGGGTCTTTTGTACAGGATACTTTTTAACCCTAACTGTTATAAGATCCCACGGAAATCATTGTAAAGGAACCATTCTGAAACATTCAAAGAGTGGTTTATTAAATTACTTATGTCTCCCTTGGTGTTCAATAATTATTATGGATAACGCTCTATACCATTTAGTGCAAATGGACAAAGCTCCGACGCAGGCGAACGAAAAACAAGAAAATAAGTTACCACGGGAATCATTGTAAAGGAACCACACGTACTCTAAAGTCCAGGCGAACGAAGTCGCGGGCACTGCTTGTTACATATATATTTTATGCTTGAAACTATTTGATTGACTTTTTGGCGACAGTTTTTGTTTGATTATAATATCTATTATTTTATAATACATTATAAAAAATGTGTATTGTAATATAGAATTGTTATTTTAAAGTGACTGTTTATTAAACTCCGAAGCGTTTATTGTGCGTAATGTTTGTGATAATCAAATGAAAACTTAAGTTTTCGCGTGCTTCCAAGGAGTCCAACTCTTCGGTCCTCGAGTAAAACTAGTATCATTCATTACTGAGCAGCCTTAATTTAATTCCACGGGACTGGATATTGATGATGCGTTTAGAATTGTTTTGACGGGGTATTGGCTTTAAATTGTTAGTTACGAAGAAACTCAACACCGGCAAAATCTATTATTTGCGCTATTGATATAAGGAAAGAAAAATCTATGTGGTTTAGTTATAGAGTAAAAGAAATAAAGTAAACTGACCTGTTTACAACAGCGAAGTGAGCTAATTACGTCTATTAAGCTCAGTTCGAGTTTCGATTCTTGTACCAAATAGTGTTTCTGTGTAATAAATAGCATTGAGTTAGTACTAAAAGTTATCTTGAACAAATTGCCCGTTTGTATTGTATTAAATCAGTAGGTATATATGACCATTTACATAGGAAGTAAGATCTTGGAATTAGGGCGGGATTTCGGAAGATAATCCACAATGAGGGCCTAATGTCAATTGGTGGATGTGACATATGCATTATCTAATTAATTACCCAATGTACCTAAATATATCCAACAGAATTTGCTTTGGACATTTCCGGATTTTCGCTCGCATGATCCCGTGACTTCTTCTTGGTTATATGTTGGTTATATTTTATCTATACATATTAAAATATTAGCGGTGCCTGCGACTTCGTTCCCGTAAACCTGTGATTCCCGTGGGGACTCTGTATAACGAATCTAGATAAAAAGTACCCTAAATATTAACTCTGCACATAAGCTATACCTATGTAGGGACACAATGTTGACACAGTGCATGCAGAACGCGCACGGTGTTTTTAGTTGTCGGCAGTTTGCGGTATAGCGTCACTGTCCACACTGTACTCGCCAGTCGTCTCCCGCACGCCTCACGATATGTATATTTATTTTTTAATTTTTGTGATTATTAAATCAAATGGTATGGATGACAATGGAAGTTTTTTATCGCACCTTCTGAAAATATGGTATATAACCTACATGACACCGAGAATTAAAAACCACACCTATGCCAAATTTCCTTAAAATCCCCCGATGGTTTTGAGTGATGCGCGTACAGATAGACAGACAGATATACAGAAAAAAAAATCAAAAAAAATGTAGTTTTGCGAGCAACAACTTTTTTCAATAACTACACTAGTCAACAAAAAAAATACTTTTTTTTATATCGTAAATAATTTCATGTGATTCGTGTTCTATGTGCTAGAAATAATGTAGAAAGTCAAATAAAACATTTCTATCACGTCACAATTTTATGATATATCAATATTTATATTTTTACTTTTTTAACAATTTTTAAACTAATTAACTTTTAACTTTTTTTCTATTTTTTTTTTAACTTCAATTCATTCGTTTTGAACTAAAAAAAACCTCCTTTTTCATTTTTTTCGTTTGTCGATGGTACTCTGTAGTTGTGGTATCCCTAATTAATAACCAGTAGTAGTCTGCCTGCATCGCAGGGTTCCATTTCCCTTGATATCGTTTTTCAATAACAGCTTATTGGAATCGCTCTCCGTGTTCATCACTCATAGCTCCCATATTTTCGGGGATAACTCTTTGTGGATCAACTAAACAGTCAAATTTAACATTCTTTTGTCCTGGAATGTAGTATTTCTTGAAGGCCATATTTTCTGAATGTAATGTTGATTTCTAGCGCGGCTGTCCTATTTACATAAAAAACAGCAATACTTTGTGTAGCCAGTCTGGAGCCCCAAAAGCAAAGCGACAAATTTAAGTCAGCACAAATGAACCATTTATGTGTATTGTACTTGATTTTTCCAGGATATGTTTCAGTACATCGTAAGTTTCTTTGAAATGAGCACCATAAGCTACTGACAATGAAGGAAATTTATTTCCATTGTGGAGTAAAACAGCTTTTAAACTTGTCTTAGATTTGTCAATAAAGAGTCGCCAATCATTTGGTATGTGCTCATGACCCATCTTACCCATCAGACCGTCGACATCAGAACAATAGACTAAGTCTCCATCCGTTGAATAAAAATCTATAATCGAAATTGTGACGCTTGCGGTATGCAGTAACATTAACATCCAACTGAAGGAGATTCCATTGCTTCAATCTTGAACTTAATACTTCAGATTTCTCTTTAGGTAAATCTAAATCTCTAATTAGATCCTTAAGCTCTGATTGACTAATCGGATGTGAAATTTTTGAGGTGTTTGGAACTGGAAACTCCTCCTCCCCGGCATAATTCTCTTCATAGTTTTCTTAAGAGTCACTTGAATTCGGTTCAGTATTAGGTGGCTTCTTAGGTACTGGAAGGTCATCCGAATGTGGCACTGTTTTCGTAACAGACGATCCATCTGGATATTTTATTGTGGACTTTTGTTTTATTGTGTTGAAAAAAATTTATTTTGAAAATTTTATAATAAAAATACAAAAATTAATTTTTAGGCAAATCGTCGAGTCTTTTCTTCAATTTAGCAAAGAATGCATTTTCTTCATTTAAATTTCCAACTTTCTTCTTAATTATTTTCCTTTCCAATTTAGCTTTGACCTGTTGATAGAAAATCACTAACCTAACCTAACCTAACCTATGCTGGGTTAGGTTACGTTTGTCTTGTGAATACAACGCGCGAGCCGAGCGAGCGAAGCGAGCGTGCCGCGGCAGCGGCCGGCGAAGCGCCAAATCCGAATCCGGCCTGTTGCCTAAAAATTAATTTTTGTATTTTTATTATAAAATTTTCAAAATAATTTTTTTTCAGCCGGAAGCGCACCGAATTAAATTTTTTTAATAACATATTCGTGTTCCCCAGGTCGAATATAGTCAGAATATATACTTACCTATTTGCCCCCCCTGTACTAAACTCATGCCTTTTTTTGGTGTTGACTAGTACTATTAAATGTACAGATATGGCTGTACATTTAATTTAATTATATGTAATGATTTTATTATATGTATAGATTTAATATCTATATAATAAATACTTATAGATAACTTTTTAAACTATCGCGTTTTGTACATATTTTGTTTTGTAAATCGGATCTGAACGCGTATATAATTAGGCGTTTGTTTACCTTTTGTTTCTACTCGACGTTTCGGCACGGGTTACAACAGCCGTGGTCACGAGTTAACTGAAGAGGCGGGTAGTCTAGAATGGGAGCTGCCAGCAGTTTTATCTACTACACACATTTGATCACATTTCGGTGATTTCTGAAATGTTGAGACACTACACTAACAATGTACTACTAACACTAACAAAAAGCGGACGTATTCGACGGTAAAACGCAAGGTTTAAGTTTGTTAATCACTGGATTCCATGTCGGCGACAGTTTATAACCACCTTCCCGATTGAAATATTTTATTTCTTAATTTCAATTCCAGCGTTGAGGATGTGTTCGGCTATTGCTGATTTACTAGTTTGGCGGTTTCTTACAGCTGTGATGTGTTCCTTGACCCCTTCCGCAACTGTACGCTTAGTTTGGCCTACATAGGAACTACCACAGCTGCATTCTATCTTATAGACACCTGGCGTCTGGTAGGGTATAACATCCTTGGGTGTGTGTAGACTTTCCGCTAGTTTGGTAAATAAAAGGTAAACAAAAGCCTAATTGTACACGTTCAAACGCGGTTTACAATACAAAGTATATACCTATACATATAATAAAATGGCAACAAAACCCTCTCTGTACATGAAATATTTTATAAAAAAATCAATAGCAATATAAATTACGAATGATATAGAGCCCAAAAGAATATAATATTTTTTGGAATTTTTGTTCGTCTGTCTGTCTGAATGTGTATCACGCAAAAATCACTGAACGGATTTTAATGAAACTTGGCACAGTAATAGCCCATGTACCGTGTTAATAGTTCCGATACCTTTTATCCAGATTCATTACATAGTTCCCATGGAAATCACATCAAAGTTCACGCGTTGGTTGTATTATACGGTTATCTGGGCAAAAGGACCTTATTGTCCGTATGTACTTATTGACTTTGGTTAAGAAAGTTTACATTGATTTAAATTACTTGAGTACCGTTTAATTAACGTTTAGAATTATATTTGATACTCTTGTTGAATTCTTTATAATTTCATTTATGTCAAACATTTCATTCATCGTGAAAAACATATATAGGTACCCGTTCAAAATAGTTAATACATTCTTAGAAATCTATAATAATGTAATTATCAATAATTTTCAATAATCAGTAGGTAGTGTTGACATATTTCTTATCCAAACAATAACATTCTAAAGATACGATGTGCGTAACGCCCAGAATATTCATTTAAAAAATTAAGAATCCTTATTAATTTGAGAACTTACGTCGTTTTATTTCCTACGCTCTGCAAATAGTTACCTGTAATGAAAAGAAAGATTATATTATTATTTGTAGAAGAAAGGCGTCAGATGAGCAGGTACGGGGAGAGTGCATGCTGCATTCCCACAGCCGCTGGGCACACTCGACTGGCCACGTTACCCCTCTCTCACAGAAGACTACCTTGAAATGTACTGCATTTCCTACTTTATCGTATTTCCCCAATGTAACGTACGTGTTTCGGTAGTGAGTGAGATATGCCAGAGCCCATTTCCATCCCGTCATCTCCCTCCCCATCCGCATGTATCGCGGATGTCTATGGACGACAGCATCCAATTATCATCAGGTGGACTGCATGCCCGTCTGTCGGATTATTTCTATAATAAAGAAATAAATAAAAAGTCCAGTCCACCTGATGATGGACATTACGTGTTCTTTATTGTCTTTGAATTTGGATTGTTTTTAGTGATAGGAGTGTTCACTGATCAATGAATGAATAATTGATAAGGTCATCAACTTTATATTGGCATATAAAACAGGTTTTAAAAAAGTAAAAAATGAGTTTATAATTGGTAAAGTCAGTTGTTCAATCATTATTCTGATCGTAATTATATTTTTAAATAATATTTCGAACGAAAAAAGATTACGTTCTTCATAAATTCGTTGAATAGTTCGTTCGATTATTTCACAACACTAAATTGTCTTTGACAATTAGTGTGGAACAAACTTTAGATAAGCGCTTAGACGTTTGTAGCAACGTAGAGATGCATCGTTGCTGACAGTAAACTTAATAAAACTCTCGTGTAGCAGTTTCAATGAAACACAATCTATATCTATACTAATATATAAAGAGGTAAAATTGTGTGATTGTGGGTATGTTGGGGGGGGGGGGGGGTAACTACTGAATCGATTTCAAAAATTCTTTCACAAATAGGAAGCTACATTATCCGTGTCTAATACAAGTTATATTTTATTTTGAAATTTTGAAAAAAAAACTTGTAAACCGAAGCGAAGCGAGGGAGGGTCGCTAGTATTAAATATATTCATAATACTCAAAATGTATTTATGGTAAGGAATTTTCCTTGCCATTAAAAAGAAAATGTATATCATTATATCGTGTAGGTATCTTTTATGTAAAGCCCTAATTAGATTCACGATCCGAAGTTATGTTGATCAGCCTTAGGCGTACAAGGCCTCGGGAATATTACATTTCTGTACTAGTTACTAGTTGATAAATAGGGGGAAGTAGGCAGAAAATATTTGTATGTTGCCTTATAACGAAAAATGATGAATTTTAAAGTATAGATATCTCACCGAAAGCTTAGTTCATTGTGACCTACTTTCAATTAGAAAATTATATATCTTACACGCTATTCTACGGTCAAATCTCTAATACATATCCCTAGTATCCGTAATAAAATTTGTAGTTCCGTTAATTTCTGATAATACAACTTTTGCTATGAGATAATACGTAAAACAATCAGATAAATAAACAGTAATTAATAAACATTTAAATATTATTTCACGAATTACTATGACTGTAAAAACTATTTAACTGGTTAAAGACTAAGAGATTGAGAGCCTTTTAAAATATCCTCCATTCAAGTCAATCTCCATTCAAGGATTCGTCTCCCTCGTTTCGGGGAGGAAGACAAATCCTTGAATGGAGACCACGTGCCGGGTAACGTAGCGTGGGAGGCCCTTCGGTGGACTGACGACTTGAAGAAAGTCGTCGACGAACCGTGTGTGGTGGCGGAGTAGTGGAGAGAATGAGTTGGTTGGTGGTAATGGTAATAATCCTACCTATTATTATATTATAAATGGCACTTATTCTACGACTACATTCATACAATGTACCTACTTCTTCCCTCAAGTCACAAATTAACACACACACTCGCACATCAATGCGTGTTTAATCAATCAATCAATCACCACACATCACACCTGCCCCACACACACCTCTGTACTATCTCTAAATTTAAATTTGTACTTTTTTCATTAGCGACATATAATTTGTTATGGGGGAGAGGAGTTTCCTGACGTTGATATTATAACAATTTAAAAGGAAACCGTATAATGAAATAAAGAATAGACAAGAAATAAATAACAAGTCCGTCTTGTAATCGTGTCGTCTTCACGATGGACTTTTGTTTTTTGACGCTCTTTGTTAATGGAAAGCTATCAAATCCGATACCTAATAAAATAGTGTTAAAACGCTTGGATGCGCGTAGCACTGCTACGCTCAGTGACGTTGGCCACGACCGCTACTTGTGCTACGACTGTGTTACGAAGGAATGGAGGGGCACCGTCGCGCTCGTAGTGCGGCCGATATTGCTATTTACTTTGCTCTCTTCGGTTGCGAGGTGCGATACGTTGACATGAGGACGTCACTCATAAAAATAGACTTGTAATTTATATAGTACATGATGTTTGGTTTCGCTCTGATCCCCCTTTAACAATACATATAAAAATATAATATTACTCATAGAACTTTTAAAAAGTAATTAAAGTTCAATCTCATTGGTTCACACGCAATTTATCAAATTCATTGTACGTATAACGATGTACTTTGTATTTATTCTTGTTTATATAAAGAACATTCCTATTTCTTATATGCGACAAGAAGATTAATAAGAATATATAAGAGTAGCTAAATGAAGTGATGCTTATGACACTGGAGATAGACACAAAAGACACTCAAGTGCTCGTTACAGAGTACTCGCAACGATTGCTATCGGTTCAAACACCGATTATATCGTAATAAATTGAAAGATACTTAAGTGACGTCGTAATTTTTCCTCCAAGTAATTCAGTTACAAGCAAAGTTTACAAGTGTTTTGGACATTATGTATTATACAGTCTTCCGTGAAAAATGTAAATTTATTTTCATTTTCATTTCTAGAGTTCTTTAAGTAAATTGACCATTCAGCCTTCCATTTGATTTCATCGGATGTACCTCAGTTTTCTTGTATTTCATTCAAATGATGTACATTGGTCAATAGTCAAATTATATCGCATCGTATCAATTAAGTCACATTCCCTAATGCAAATTACCCAACGAATTTGGCCTTCAACAAAAATTTTGTGTATGTTTATGTTGTACGAGTACATTCTTTTAATAATAAACTGTTACTTTACTTCATATTAGCAATGGTTTATAAAAATAACACAATCTACTGACTGACAGCAATGCTGATAAGATTGTCAAGCCTTCTTTAGATGTTACCGGTATTTCACTGGACCGAGATAAATTTGTCTTTCTAAGATAAATACTTAACACCACAATCAAAATTGTAAAAACGCCTAATAAATGCTGAATCTAACGTGAACAAACAGTTGAGCAGATAGGCTGACATTATCTTATATTTACGGTTCACGACATAGAAATGGGTCTTATAATTTTGAGATTCAAAAGTATAATATATAGATAACACCGCACTCAATGCCCCAGGAATCCTTGTGTCGTGGATCCAAAGATTCAGACAAAAACGAACACATCACTCAGATCCGAAAAAGTATTTGTCTTTAAACAAATGAATGTCTAATCGGAATTTGAACCTAGGACCCGTTACACACGAAGTAAGGTCACTACCAATTAGGCAAATCGGTCATCAATGCGAAATATGTCGTAAATAAATATTTTTTTCAGTACGTGACAAATGATTGATTTCAGATGACGAAAATCTGTGGGCTAGATGTTTCTCAATTGATAGCATCCTAACAACGCTATTCCTATTAATTAATCCCAGCATCCATTTCCTCGATTCGTGCCCATTGTTGTTAAACTTCATTATTTATCCGATTACATTTCACTTTATTACATCTTATTGCATCGTTACTTTTAATTAAAATTTTATTGCGCCTTAGCGCGAACAATATAGAAATTTGAAACCGTTTTCTGAAATTAATTTCGAGCTCCGACTCGTGTCTGCGAACGCAACGTCAGGCGTTTTGACGCAAAGTAATAGCTCTATGAGTTCCCCTCTACCATTTTTACGAATAATTCCTTCGTGTAACGAGCGAAATTAAATTATTGTCCGCGTGTCTGGCGCAGGTACGCAAAATTTGATACAGTTGCATTTTTATTATCAGAAAAAGAATATTTGCTGTCGATTTTCGCTGCTGACTACTGAAATAGTGATCAACGCCTCATTGTTTCGATGTGCATTATAATTTGTGATGATGTTTATGGATCAAAGAATTGTTTGGGTTCCTCTTTCTGTCAGAGACGTAATAGCTGTGGTGTAACTACATCTTTAAAGAACATTAACAATCATAAATACTGTAAATACAAAATAATAACCTAATTATTTTTAAATTTGCTGTGAAATGAATTAAATTATTTAAGCACGCATTAAAAGTAGATATTTGTAAATAGATTCTGAAACCTTATTGATGTCTCATTCCAATAGCCAACACAAATAGAGGGATATGTCCCTCTAGCAATCCTCTGCAATTTAATTCACAAGTGGGTGCAATGCGCATATACATATTAGCAATGTCATATTACACTTTAGTTTCTATTAAATCGTGTTCAACGTTTCTAAGAAAACTGGGAAAATGTGATCATTTTTTCTGGCGGATCCCCCATTCTCGATCTTTCTGGGACCAAATCCTATAAACACACTTAAAAAGCCACAAAGGTACGCAATAACGTAATGTTACCTCACGGTAAACCGAAAACAATTCATTTCTGTGGAAACCCCGGCCTCCGTATCCTCTTGTTCCCCTTCACCCAACCCCGCAAGGACCTGCGGAATGTTAGCCGATCCGTAAAAAGCAATTCTTCCCGCGCCGTTTGGCTTTTTCACCGTACATTTAATGTGAACCAATGTAATAGTTTATTTTTGGCTTCCTTGGTATTGAGAATTGAAAGATTAATATCAATTGGTGAATTGGATTGATATACACGTCGTAATTTTCCATCCGATAAAGACCTTGGCTTTATCGCAATCAACATGACATTTTGATGAATGTTCAGTAGTGTTGTACTATGTCGCAATTTATGTATACCGCAACATTTCTCGATATTAATATCATTTCGCTGAAAGACGTCTATGTCTACGTTACAGCAGAGACATGTAGGTACAGAAAATTGTTAGGTGATTTTGAAGTCTTACAAAACTTTAACGTCTAGAATGTTTGCTGTTCAATTACAAATTGCTTGAAGATGTCCACTGGAAATAGAACCCATTTCCACTATATTCAAGCAATTCACTCGAGTTCTAATATTGCAGGCAGCATACAAAGTTATTGAAAGCTGAATCTCAGTGGAAATGGGCAACGAAAGCAACGAATGTATCAATAAAACTGCTTTGTATGTTCTGAGTGTGTCTCCCCACATATACTTGTTATGCTTGGAAGAATGAACACGCAAAGGAAATTCTCAAGCCCATGCTTGAGATAAAAGTAAATTTCCGATTGAATAGCAGATTCTTTTAACTTGTAACATTGGTAAAAGAAGTACCAACTTATTTAGTCAAATAATAAACAATTTACGGAGATTTAACGAACGTAATACTCACCTTCACAGTATCTGATTAAATAAACATAGAACCCTATTTAGATTCTCCGGAAGCGTTATATATCTCCGTCTTTTTCTCTCATCATCCTAACGAATTCTGTCATCCTTCTCTTTTGCAAGCAAAGATTAATTCTCACCAGTAGGTAGATAATTGTTTTAGAGTAAATTTCTAGTCAAATGCCCCCAGGGAGGGCAGTGGAATCTCAAAAGCGATAGCGGGTTCTCGACTTTGTGGCAACATAGCAGTGTTAAATGCCAAAGAATGTATTATTCTAGTTTGTCGTACTTAATTGCTGTAGGCATGGGTAAAATTCGATAAAGAGTTCGATAATTCGGCGTTCAATTTACAACTTCTGAAACACAAAAATTCTGAAAATTGTAAGTCGGAATTTGCATAATTAAATAGAACAACAGTTTTCCGATTTAGGTGGTAAGTAAACTAATTTTATCATATTTAACAACACGTTCACAACTATACTCATCCGCAACAATCCTGTTTGTACAAATGAAAGAGAAAAATCAGTGGGTTATAAAATAACACATTCCGGCACAGGGAAACCCACGCGCGTACACTTAGTGGGCCAAATTGGGTAATATAGGCCACATAATTCGCGAAGCAGCTGCGACCGACCATTACACCGGGCATACCGGGGTAAGTCCGGGTCATACGCTGATTACTTTACGGGAGAACTTAATATAGGAAAGAACATGTTTAATCAGAGCAGTACTATAACATGTGATATAAAACAAAGAGGTGACGAATAAGATGAATAAGAACAGTTAATGAACAAATTTTGAAGATTTGAATAAAGTTTTGTGGCTTATGTAATTTGTGCACTGAATTTCTGCAAATACGAATTTCTGTTTTGCTAAATTCCTGCTGAGAAGAAGAATAAATAAATTCTAATAATATTGATAAGGAAGTGTGAAAATTTGTATTAGACACAAATTATAGAAAGTTAAAAGATAATAATATTTTGTATGTTGTCGTAAAAACCGTTGTGTCAGTGAGCGTAGGCAAATATTTGCGCCGCATCCACGAAACCGCATAAAATATCCATTTGCTAAAATCCTATAAGCATGCAAGGGCACGACTCTCTGGCCTAGTTGGTATACCAACAAATCAGAATGGGAACTACGTGTAAAAGATAAAAATGTGATACTCGTGACGATACGCTAACTCAAGCGTTATTTATGGACATCTTTTGCAACACTGGCTTGCCTGGCGCTTTGCAGCAATGCGTGAACGTGAACATGAACATGATCGTATGAAGATTATTTACTGGCTTCTTTGTATGTTGCGCAGAGTAGATACTATGCTCCCATCGCCTCGAGAGCGTGACATTACCGTGTCTAGCTTGTGCGTCGTTTTAATGCA
This sequence comes from Sesia apiformis, assembly GCA_914767545.1. Lineage (NCBI taxonomy): Eukaryota > Metazoa > Arthropoda > Insecta > Lepidoptera > Sesiidae > Sesia > Sesia apiformis. The sequence continues at coordinate 10,446,358 of OU611947.1, read as the reverse complement.
TACTTCATTCCCACACTATCCTCAGATGCGTCACTCGACTTTTTTATTGTTCAATCTTTGTGTATGTACTCATTAGGAAGCATTCATTTGTGATAATTTTGACTATAAAAAAGTTGATCGTAGTGCTGGGAAATATTCCCAGCACTGGGAAATACAGATAAGAAGTTGATATTGCAAACCAACCAACTCTTAATACAATGATAATAAATATCCTAAGACTTGTATTTGTATCAGTTTATAACGTCCACACAGCCCCAGGCCTCTCCTATCTAGGGGATTTCGGGCGATAATGTTTTTCTCACCGCCGAGATAGGGGCAATTTTTAAAAGAAAATCCCTGTTTAAGTAGCAACTAAGTGGTACGGGCCGAGGATTCGGGAGTTCGAATCTAAGATATATCTGAAGATACCCCTAGGTTATACCACTTCAATTCCTAAGACTACTGTCGTCTAAACAAGAATACCTGATGTCTTAAAGTGCTCTCTAATACTGAGTTATTAATTCTGATTATACGCCAAAATATCAATAACCATCAATTGTAAACGCCATACTGTGCTATAGTTCACAGAGCGCTCAATTTGTTATATTACTGTAATATAAATGGTGCTACTGCTAATAGCATTCCTGTTGATTAACTCGATTAACACTATTGTACTATAGGTGTATTAATTATCTGCTAATGTCTGAACGTAATTGGAAATCTCTGGAGCATTTTCTGGTATGCTGTAATGTTTACTCACGTTAAACACATATAAAAAGATTAATTAAATTAAAAAATAATTGCAGCTATATAAAATATAATTTATAATTTCGAACTGATTATTATTTAAAATATATGAATTCTTTCCGCACAACTAACATGCTTATGAAAATCAAAAAGCTACATTCGTATTACAAACGTATCAATAGACGGTCAAATGTTGATATGTCTCAATAAGTAAATATAAATGTCTACTTAAAAAAAAATAAGTACAGTTTAGGTAGACAATAAAAATATTACTGAAAGCGATGTACGGCGACTCGAAAGTAACCTCGCAAAATACATAAAAGGAAAATTTACCGAATCGTTCACGATATCACGTTATGACATCTTCAATACACCTTCTGTGTTTTTCCCATATCAACCTGGCCAAATAACGGTGAGCTGTTAGAACCGTTGGTATACATTTGTCTTGTATGTGTAGAGTATACAGCCGACGGGTCTTGATAAACTGGGGGTGGATTACGATATTATCAGCTGCAAATCTCAACATGAACTAACAGAATGATTCGCCCACATGCCACATATATACTCGTAACAAATTTGCCTTAGTTCAAAAAAATGCAATATACGAACTTTATTGTATAAGATACTTTCAATCCTCTTTGAAATACAATGAGTTTATAAGCAATTTGAGAATTTGTTTTGGAGATATTTCAACAGTAAATTGATACGTACACCTATATAAATGTAATCGGCGCCCTTTTATTGTTCACTGCTGGACATGGGACCTGTTCATGCACACTGTCTTATGCATGAGTGGATGTATGGCCTGAAACGTCACGTTGGCCAAGCGGCTTGGCGAATCCAATCTTTTAGACTTAGTTTTAGACCTCACAGCTTGTGGTAGTGGCTTTGTCGCCTTTTACTAATACCTATGGGAAGAGATGGGGTGGATACGATAATATTACATATTTGTAATTTAAAAAATCGAAAATAACAATTAAATTAAATTTCAGTTAGTTGAAAACGATACTGTTCTGTATTAATTTTATTGTTCTGAATTTTGCTAGCTTCTTATATAAGCATGAGGGAGAGAGTGCACGCTGCAATCCAACAGCCGCTGGGCGCACTCAACTGGCCACGTTACCCCTCTCTCACAGAAGATTACCTTGAAATGTACTGCATTTCCCACTTTATCTTATTTCAGTAATGTACGTACGTGTTTCGGTAGTGAGTGCGATGTGCCAGAGCCCATTCTCATCCTATCTCTCCCCATTTCCCCAACCCTTTCTCCAAATCCATTCCTATATCTAAAGGTAGGCAGCGCATCCGGGGGCGCGCCAACATTTGTCATTTTGGACTAATGTTGGCATGTATCACGGATGTCTATGGGCTACAGTATCCACTTACCATCAGTTGGACTGTGTGCTCGTCTGCCGCCTTCGTCCATAAAAAAAAGCATTATGTTGTAATATTCACATAGTTATTTTTTTATTTGAGGTACTGCATTTAAGTTTAGTAACTTTTAATCTTTTTTGCCTCTATGTTGTAAAATTAAGTAAATTTTGTCCTTGTTGCTGTGTTCGTTCTTATTAAAGTACACTACTTTTGGCCCATGTGTAATTTAAGCACATATAGAAAAAAGATTATGTTTTGTAATTTATTTAGTAAATGTTTTGTACGTGTTCAGTACATAAGCCTCATAAAATAAATAAATAAAAATAAATAGAGACTGAATTCGAAATGGCTTGTTCGCTAACCAGAAAAAAATCGTCTCATTTATTTCCCCGCGGGCGATAAGAAAGCGGAGTGGGTCTCCATTGTGACCGACTGACGCCACCTGTCAGATTTCACAAGGCACCGAGCGTGCTGAAAAACCTTATGAAGACATATAAATTGATTCTGCTTTTTTAAGAAGGAAAATCTTTAGAAACTGATATCGTGGATAAACACAATTTTATATTACCCTTACGGGTAACATGTACGTTACATTTTATATGTGTTATCAGCGATGTGTATAATCCGGTATTCTATAGGAATGAATACCTAGGAATTCTATTGGATACATAAAACAGTTATAAAATCTATTAAAAATACTTTATTTATTATATATTTCGTCAAAGTATTCTCAACAATACCGAATCGACACCCGGTAATGTATAAAATAGTTATCAGAACCAATTGAAATAGCACACAAAATGCTTAAAAAATCTGAGAAATAGTTTTCACCTGTTTCACCAGTGCCAGAAATTGATAGACGTCGTGACGAGATCCCAAAGCCGCAAGGCTTTGGGAATGAGAATCACGAATTAGAAAAAAATTGAGTTAGACGAAGATAGGCAGGGCTATTATGAGGCAAACCATAGCTATCACTCCATTCCATTGCATACCACCCCATCTCGTTTCATTCACACCCTTGGATGAGAGAAACGAGTTGGGAAGCTATGGGACTGGATGCAGTTATTCTACCTGAATAAGAGAAACGAGAAGGCATTACATGATAGACGAATAGAAAGAGATAGATAAATGGGTTCTTACTACTCCTACTTTTTCCTTTGTTGGCAGATTTCTCTGAGAGTGAAACAAGACTAACAGTCGAGTAACTGTTAAGTTGGGTGAGAGATGTAGTAGCATCTTCCTCCGTTATAACAACTAAATGAGTGAATATTACACATTTTATTCTTTACTGTATTTTACGCAAGTATAAAACTAACATCAACAATATGTATGACCTGCAAGCAAGGGGTTGAAGCAAAACCCATTTAGTCAATAATTAAGTATGCATCAGGAAACGACGTGCATCACGAGTAGTTAGGTATTATGTTTTACTTATTGTGACTTAAAGTATTACTCGCGTTCTGAATATGAACCATAATACTGTTTATAATACTGTTAAAATTATATATCTGCTATGAAAATCTATAAATATTGTTTTTACGGAGAATATGAAAGTTTTTTAGTTATAAAAATAATCGGATTTTTTATCTTTATTGCCGTTTATTCATATTTTTTAAGAGAATTTTTAATAATGTTTTATCAAAGGATATTTATGTGTTGTATTTAATGTCTGTAAATACAAATATGTACTAAGTACAAGGCAAGGTTTTGTTAAAGCAAAAGGGTGATTAAAATTTTGTCCCCGAACCACCTAATGTACCTATTTACTTATTAGTTATTAGTATATCAAATACCTAACACTATTTAGGTATATATCTATGTAATGATTCTCATTGTTTACGAGTATGTACCTTCATACTCGAAATAGCTTAATATATCATACGGACAATCATGTAGAAACAGTAGAGCGTATTTATATTATTCGATCTGTGTGCAGATTTCGGCAATTACAGTACCCGACGGTATGTATGGTAATCCGTATACGACATCTTTGTGTTTAGTTTATGCTTCATCTATGAAATTCACAACAGTATCATTCTCAATGCCGTGTATCTCAACTATTAGCCTGTCTATCATTCACTATGTGCCACGTATATCGCCTATACATGTGTTTGCATAAATAACCACACATATTTTTCTGTGTTAGATTTATTTGCTTTTAATAGGTTACCACAAACGTAAATCCTCACATTTATTCTACGACGCGTAGATATTGGTCTGGGCCGAAGGGCAGTAAGCGAAAGCGGAAACATAATGCGGTCCGATACATGATTCTATGACGGGCTTGTAGCTGACAAGCAATTTCCGCGCCCCTCTGTTACACCGGCCCTTACACTTAACATTGTATAGGTTGTTCTGTTGGGCTACGTTATGTTAGACCTATTGTCCACGTGTGTTGGTGACGTACAGGATATTATACGAGCATTATTAGAATATTTCACAGTTACATGTTTATTTATGAATCATTTAAAGTAATATACATAGTTTCATACGCAGCATACACGGTTTCGAACTCTATGGTCCTGTAGTATACGCGCATAGCGTTTTAATTGAGTTCTGTCTACGCCAGGCGTCGTATCGGTCCACCAATGGCGGGTCCCGAATGCTGGCCCGTAGACGGTCGTCCCGTGACCTATATACCTACCTACTCTAAATGATGAAAACTAAGGACAGACAGACGGACAGACGGAAGGACAGATAGATGGTTGATGTTGTTCTTTATTTATATACAGGTACCCTAAAAGAGATGAGGCCTAAGGTTAGAGATCGTAAACTAAGAAAACAGTCTCACTGAAATTAGGACGAGTGGTCACGTCAATAGTATCGCGTGACGGCTACATGTACGGGGGGTAACAAAGGTAATATATTTTTATTACAGCGTCTAGTGGCTAATAGTGACCATTAAGCGGCTCATTGCTTTGTTTATCTTCATAATGTGATAACCCTGGCCTCCTTATAGTTTGTTGTGGAAAAATGTATTCATTCAATGCATGCATGTGTACTCGCTTTTATAAGGATAAGTAATTTTGACTAAGTAGTGATCCCCCTATATTATTATAATATCTCAAATATGTTAACTATATTTGTCGGCAAGATCATAAAATTAAATGATGTTAAATTAGATGACAATATTTAAAGATTACACATATCTTAATTGTTTCGCTATATCGATACACAATCATACACAATATTGGGTTCCTGGCGCGGTAAGTGTATTAGATTGCAACGTGTTGTGAGGATTTAGTTATGAAATGAACAAGATTTTCAAGAATGCAGATGTACTGTCCGATTGGCCGTGCGGTGTCGGTCTTTACATCTTTCCCCATGGGTGTTGTAAAACGCAACTAAGGGATAAAAAGCCGTTCCCACAAGCCTGAAGTGGACTTTTCGAAATGAGCTTACACCATCTTTAAAAGAGTGGATTCACAATCCCGCTCGTTCAGCGTGATATTTAAAAGTTGAACATGCACAAAAGAATGTGTATGTTAAGGTCCTTGTCCAGCAATAGGCGATAAAAGGGCTGGTTATGGTTACGGTTTCCTGATTGTAAGTGACTAGTAGTAATCGAGTGTCATGCCTTCCATAACTGTATTTTATTCGTTTACTAAACCTAGATCAAACTATCTATCGGTCAAGTGGATACTGTTGTCAATGGACACCAGCGAAATACGCATGCCCATATCAGTCCAGAATGACAAACGTTGTCAAGCCCCCGAATGCACTGCCTAACTTTGGAGATTTAGGAAAGGGTAGTGAAAATGAATAGGGATAAGATAGTACGGGATGGGAATACGCTTTGTCATATCTCACTCACTACCGAAACATGTGCGGTACATTGGGAAATCGAATTAAGTGGGAAAATAGACTTTACGTTGGCTTTAAGCTGGGAAATTTGGCCTAGTGGCTGTGAGATTGTAGTGTGCACCCTACTCCTCCCAAATCTCGCCCAGGCCACATTTCTCCTAGGCCTCTCTCATACCACTTAAGTATAGTCCGATTTTTTTGAAAATCCACGTCGTTGCGCTATCCTATTGTTATTGTTTAAATGCTTCACTTGGTAGCTTATCTGCTAATATTGACAACTGGAGCTCGTATTGCGCTCGGAAACCCGTATGCAGAAGTGAAACAATAAAGTTTCCGATTGGCGTAGCGTAATAAAGCGTCGTGTCCCTCGTGTATTGACGCGCACTAGTGACACCTTCGTGTTCTCGAACGTCGTATTTTCTATCCTTATTTTGTTCCAGAGTTCCTTTGCGACATGATTCGAATGCTATTCGCCAGTATTGCAAGTTTATTTTAAGTTGAAGTCACTGAATTGATATACTTTAATTTTATTTGTACATATTTAATGGAAACGTTAATCTTACCCTGGGCTTGCATTGATATATATTATATAACAAAACGATATGTATTGATATATGCACCAGTGGCGTTGTAGAAGCTCAAATGATAGCTAACAAAACTTAAACCAAAGATATTGGTTTTGGTGTAAACCATATGAAAATACCATCAACTATTGGATCTCCACTATTGAATATAATAAGATTCTCCCAAGAACCGTGATATTATAGGTATGAACCAAACCAATAATCTATACGTGTACATATAAAGAGAAGAGTCCCGACTGACTGAGTGACTGACTGACTGATGTGTCAACGCCGAACCGAAACCGCTGAAGCTAGAAACATGAAATTTGGACAGTAGCTTTATGACGTAAAGACTCAATAAGAAAGATTTTTTGAAATTCTATCCCCAAACAAGTGAAACAGGGTGTCAAAATTACTGCCAACCGGCCGATTCTGCCTAATGCAAGGATTCTGCATTCTGCGATCTATCTAGGTACGCGTCCTTCAAGTTAATTCGATAGGTACGAATTGTTAGATTTCAAGGTCTTCTTTAATTGTAAGATACAATGTTTGATCGAGAGATTTTATCCTTATCATAGACCCTATCGATTGGTTCAATAAAATACTGACTGTCTATTTTTTGCATTTTTAGTTGGTTCGATTTCCGGCTCAGGTAAGCTTTTTAAAAAATGTTTGAATGCGGTTATTCTTATTTTAAAAAACAAAAGAATGTTTCCGTTGAGTGAAATTTGATATATTCAACATTTAATGTACTTTTCCTCCATGTCCCGTTCGTATTTTCCATTCTGTATAAGGAAATGAGAATAATACCTTATCTCATATTCATATAACCTACTTCTCCAATGTGGTAATGATTCTCGGGGAACTTCTAATGGCTTGTGAGAGAAAATAGGTACAATGGACTTGGACACACATTACTACTTTATTAAATTTCATTAAAATCTATCCAGTAGTGTTTATCTCATGATTGATTGATCAGTATTGTATGTGCAGACTTTATAACGATTTCACGAGGAACTTAGATATGAATCTGGATAATAATTATGTATCCTTGATGTTAACCCAAGACAACCTATAGCTATGTCGAGTTCAATTAAAGTCAGTCCACTGGTTTTTCGCGTTCGGATAGACAGATAAAAATGACAAAAAAAAATAGTTTTCAGCTCTATATCGATATAGAGCTAAATGAGAAACGATTTTTTCAAAATTATTTTATGTACAGACAGTAACGAAACAGTGTCTGTACATATGTGGTTTCTAAAATTGCGTTAAATGTTAGAGAACAGTTCTAATATCCCCTTAGCCTACTTCTCAAGCACGAAGAGAAATTTAAATGCATTGCTGCCACACTATTTTTAATGGAATCACCGCCTGGAGTTTCAGTTAATGAAATCGTCCGAGGCGGACGTCCAATTTGTCATCATTCAAGAGCTTCGATAACGTTCCCCGAGATTTTATGAGTTACGGATGCGCTGGTTAATTTTCTGACAAGTAAATCAAAAGAATAAAACTCTTAATTGGATCAAAAAAATTCTAAAGAATCCTCTTTTTATAAACTACGTACCGAAAATTATTTATTGAGTAATATCTATTTTTTTTGTGCAGCGTGTTCGCTATATTCGTCTATTTATACGTGTATTAATATTGTGGCAGCCACTCAGTTATAAAGCCGGCTCTAGACCCAAGAAGTGAAGCCACGTGAACAGCAGTGAACTTCAGTGTGGATAGTTTTCGAAGTCTTCTCGCTCGTACACAACTTGTTTCCGGATCGGAGTCGGTAAGCTGTGTCCGGGACAAAAGCTTCGCGGGCGCTAACATTCTCCACGTTCATACGTCGTCCTCAGCGCGACGTAAGAGGCAGCTAAGAGCGGATGTATAATTTTTTTTTAAATGAGTAGTAGTGTCAGTAGTGAAAAAATTAAAATTTTGGAATATTACTAAGCTGAACCGATATTATGGGATGCTCCGCTACACAACAAAAATCATAATGCTTGGTTTCGATTAACGGTTTTTTGGAGATTTCAGAGACAGAATTGGAATGAAAATCATATCGAGTTATAGGAAATATATGAAGATGGGAAAGAATTTCATACATTTAGAGTTAATGCAGCTACTGTTATTTCCGTTTCGAACAAGTTCATGAATACGACTGCGAACAATTATGAGTGTAGAGAGGTGTTCTCGGGGCACGCGGGTTTATGGCGTGAATTCTCGATGTGACTACACGGCATGAGTCTAGAGCCGGCTTAACGCTGCTAGTAGAAGAACATATTGTCAATTACGTAACTCTCTCTGATTGGTGGATTTACTAAATTCGCTCGTGTAACTCTTCACTAATTGATAACGAAAGATAAAGTTAGTACATATTTATAAATAAATTATTCGTTCTCTACACAGCAGGCTACACGATCATTTTTTTCATGGCTACAAGTAGGTACCTACAAACTATAGTACACCTAAACTAAACAATATTGTATAGGCGTTATTGAATAGAGCGGAAGTCGTGTGTAGCGACTGACGGCTTTTGCGAGAGGTATACCTACAAGAAGTATACATACTTTAGTTAATTTACTGGCTGATGGTAACTAAATGAGTCACGTACCTCACAGACAGCAATATTGTACTAGAAGTATAGGTATATGAGTATTCCTGGAAAATTATTATTGTGAACCAAGTCTAAAAATTCTGTGTGCAGAACACTATCAACTAGGACTATTAGACAAATTGCTACACATTACAGTATTGTCTGATAACATAATCGTTCCGTATTCGACCCCGTTTTAGTCCATTCCGTCGAAGGGTTACGAGTATTGTTTAAACGTCCATACAGTTGACAAGGCGCCATAGTAAATTATTATTGCTATACGGTTGAACCTTACGGATTGTAAAAGCAAACAAGGACCAATTGTATTTGGAAAATTATAGCAAATGTCAATATAATTTTAATAGATACGGGTTCTACCATAGAATAGCTAAAAGCGCAGAAAGTTCAATACTTAATAAAATATTATATCATGTAACTAATGGGTCATAATGTGTCAAAAGGGACGCTCGATTTTTAAAAACCTATTGCGGCCATCTTTAAAAAGATATATCTGTCATATTTGGCAATAATGTTTATTGAGCTTCATCATTAATCATGGAAAATTAGACGGATCAACAACGCGTGGAAATCATTAAACTTTACTATGAAAATTACTGTTCAGTTCGTGCAACATTCCGTGCGTTGCGTGGAATTTATGGTCAGAATAATTGGTTCGTTGAGTCGTCAATCCGACGTCTAATCAACAAATTCGAAGAAACCTGGTCAGGTGCTGATCGAACACCTGCACGTCAACGAAACTCAAGGTCTATCGAAAACACAGTGTGCTTAAGAATTCGAGACAGTCAATGTATCGTCGTGCGCAAGAACTTGGTGTTTCTGCGACTTAAACATGGCGAATTATGCGTCGGGACTTGAGGCTTCATACGTATAAAATTCAATTGACTCAAGAACTGAAGCCGAATGACCTTAGACAGCGCGATACATTCGCGGTTCCATTATCTCGAGAGGCGGCGACATCAACTGACTACCGAGATCGTGTGATCTAACGACCTTATACTTCTTCTTGTGAGGTTACGTTAAATCCCAGGCTTATGCAAATTAACTGCAAACAATGGACATCACCCGCATCATTAATGAAATCGAGCCCGATTTATGTGATAGAGTCATCGAAAATTGGGCCTGCAGAAAGCGCGCCACTCAACGTAGCCATTTGCCCGATATCATATTCCATAATTAATGCTGTCGATTGACCTTCCAAACAAAATATAAATTATTGCGATATCGATTATACAATTTGTTTTATTTATATTTACAACTAGAGCTTACCAAACGATTCTTACCAAAACGAGTTATCATTCCGGCCAAACTTAATTGAATGTGAATGTTACTTTATTATGACTCGACATGTGCTACACTTGGCTTGATTCGGTGATATATCAGTGTGCAAGTAATGAGTACGCGAGATTACACACACCATATACATTGACTAATTTCTGAATACATTTGGTATTTCTTGAATTATACAGGTGATAATAACGTGTCGAAACACAACATAATGTGTCACTTAAATAACGGAAACCCGTCAATTAATTTAAAATATTGTATGTAAAACCGTTCCAGCGAAAAATAAAACGGCACCGCACCGTGCGGAGAATGTAACTACGCGTAGAATAAAAGACATAGGTATTATAAAATGAACAATAAGTTAGGACAAAACGCCTATTATAAAAACTGGTAGAATCGATTCTACTCTCAATATATTACAATCCCTTTTCACCTTTTGTGTTATTTAGTGACACGTTGTATAAGAAGAACCAAAAAATGAATGGAAAGGAAGAAAAACGTATTTTTTTTTACTGTTGTATTGCATTCATTATATAGCTTGTACTTATGAGCAATAATTGTGTATTTGAATACTAGACTACTGTACTTACAATACTATAATATATGTCTGCTGTGGTCTAGATGTCTGCGGTATACCTCAGTTATCTACGGCTATCATTGTGGTTAAGCAGCTATCATTGTGTACGAGTATAATTGTTAATATATGGTATGTATCTAGGCTGCTTATACAGGAAAATTTAATGCCACGCGGGCAAATCCTAAGTAAAAGCTAAATAGTGTAAGTATAATAGAAATGTCATTGAACTATTAATCCGTAATGGCGAATCGGCATGAATAGTCAGCACGAATAGCATATTTGCATATTCATGGCACGAGGAAACCCCCCTCATTTACCGGCAGACCGTGGACTGATCGCTAACCGGCAAAAAGTGGCACGTCACTGTTATGTGGCGTTTTTTATTTATTCTTTTCACGGTTATTTATTTTAATACTGACTTCGAAGACAGTGCTGATTGATTTATTTTATATGACTACAATAAAGTATCGTGTCCAAGTGATATTGTTCTAAAAACTCAATTGTTTCTAAAAAAAATGACCTAAATGTTCAGCGGCGTTGGCTATCACAACATAGATATAACATTTAAAACATATCGAACCTGTTCAGGAAGAAATTACTTACTTACCTTACTGAATTACTGCATATACCAGTTCAGGAGTAAGCGACAATTAGGAATTTAAAAAAAGGATGCGTTTTAATATCTTCCAAGATACATAAAGCATTATGATTTTTGTGCTTTGTCGCTTACGACATTCTTCCAAAATAGGCTCGCTATAAAATGTCCATATACTTATAAATAAGAAGGTATCTTCCCCCGAAAAAAACTGACAGATTATATTGTTAAAAATCGTAGCTACGTCGTCCCAAATACCTAACTGTAACATTATTAGATATGTGGTTAAATGTAATAAGGATTAATTTGTATTACCTACCTATCAACCTATCATATATATATCAAGCTATTTGATCATTGACTTTCAGTTGGTCTCTTTTGTATTAGTCGCTTTTGTTGGCAAAAATACTCTTGGACTCTTGGTTTAATACTCTTGGAGAGTATTAAACTCAGTAGGCCTTAAGAATAAAATGAGTCATCGATCAAGACTTAGTGTTCTTTATAATTCATAGGTCCATTTCACTATTGGTTAAAAAAGGTGACGTTTAATTTTTTAACCGATGACTCACTGGCTTGTTTAGGCGAACTGAGTTTAGAGCTGTTATTGAGTCAAGTCGCGCTTGACTGGAGAGGCAGGTTCCACTATTCCAAGTTAAATAGCATACTAATCAATTATCCAATTACTACGGCTGACGCAGTGGTTTGTGTTACAACCGCATAGTATCACTCGTGGGACTAGACAAATTATTTGTGACCACGTTCATCAAATTTTATCCACTAGTTTAATCTCAATGCCGGAATAAAATATATGCCGTAATAGAATAATGCGCTTTGCAACTATATATTAGAATACGACGCAAGCGTTATATTATTACCTATTTAATGCTAAATAAATGCATGAATGTGACTTACATATGTTTTATCTCTCTCCCTTCAGGTATAGAATTTAACTAATTTTGAATTAATTTATTGTTTCTCACTGGTATTCATCAATTATTTAATTAGATTTTTTTTCTCAATATTGTTATAATCCATTATGTGTAACTGTGGAAACTTTTTGAATAACTGTTTCCAAGATGCTCTGTTTGTTTCCCAAATATAATAAAAGAAAATGAATGTGACAAAAATATCTTCGTATACCCGGAAAAGATAAATAAGGCCACGTTAAAATTTTATCGTATTTTTAAGACAAAAATAAACAACGAAAGCGAAATGACGAGTTTACGCGGACCTACATGAGATAACGCTGGCTGAAAATGATTAATGCCCACCCGTGCCCTGAAATATCACGTCATCCCTGCGTTGGGTTTTAATATAATTAGCGGCGGCAACTTTTGTTTATAGCAGGTGAACGGCCTAAAGACAAATTTTGTATGAAAAAGCCAAAAATGCCTCGGCCATTTTTACGCGTCACTGATTTTAATACAAGGTTGAAACTGCTAATCATGAAGGTACGACATCAAACAATGAAGCAGGATTACGAATAGTTGCGTCCAACAGTTCGTTCGCTTTGAGTTAGACGAGAGTGCTAACTCGATTAACCAGCAGGTGTCATGTAAAACTCAAAGCCCTTGATTGGCTTCATTGAACTTGACATAATTAATTTGTATCGTTAGAAGTACGGGATGCGTAGAAACACATATATTTCGTTAACGCTACTTGATGGGATAGAGCGTGAGGCGCCATGACAAACATCCAATCAGAGTGTTGACACTTATATTACACACTACAGTGCTGGAATGCTAACATACTAGATGTTTGTAGTAGCTGGAGTGTCTCAATATACTTACAGTGTCAACATGATGGTGACAATAGCGTCGTGTATGAGATAAGCTGTTTACCGTGCATTTCCTCTAGCCGACAAACGTTGGCGTTCACTATCTTCATTTCATTATTAGGTATATGTCATTTATATTTGAATTTACCTTCCATTTTCTGCTATTGTCTGGGATCTATTTACATTTTAAACTACTTTAACAAATACAGGGTCTGGATGTACTATTTCTTTTTTATACTTTTTTATTTTTTATACATATTTTTTTATACTTTTTATACAAAGACAACGGACAAGCATATAATTCACTTTTTTTCTTTTTTTTATGGACGAAAGCGGCAGACGAGCACGCCTCCATTGTCCATGCCATGCCACGATACATGCCTACGATACATACGATTCAAACATACATGCCAACATTAGTTCAAAATTACAAACGTTGGCACGCCCCTGGATGCGCTGCCTGCCTTTGTAGATATAGGAATGGATTTGGAGAAAGAGTTGGGAAAATGGTGAGAGATAGAATGGGAATGGGCTCTAGCACATCCCACTCACTATCGAAATACGTACGTACATTAAGGAAATAAGATAAAGTGGGAAATGCAGTACATTTCAAGGTAGTCTTCTGTGAGAGAGGGGTAACGAGGCCAGTCGAGCGCGCCCAGCGGCTGTTGGATTGGAGCGTGCACTCCCCCCCTCAAATTCGTATACCCGGTACTTGGCGGTAAGTAAATAGATGTCGGCGATACATGATCAACATGAGTCCAGAGTGACAAAAGTTGACACGACCCCTCATGCGCTGTCTACCATTGGATATTTCTGTGAGTCCTATGAAAGCTGGTTCCTCTCGAAAAATGCAATTTTTATGAAGGGCGGTTTTAAAGGTTTGAACATAGGACATAAGGGACGACTATTTAAAATCGCGTCCACGTTAGTTCTTCGAACGTTAAATGACTATTGCCGATTACGAGTTTGATATGATATTTTGCGAATTTAACACCGGCGTCCCAGTTGTCGTCGAAGTGAGGAGCATAAGTGAGGATGAAAATAAATTTTATTCCTTCCTGTTTTGCAAAGTCAGATAGAATTTCCGCATTGCATTTTAAAAATTGTGCTATCTCCTTCGCGGCAGCTACGAAATTGCGACCATTGTCACATGATCAATAAGTTACTGGAATTGGATACTTTACATTAAATTATAGGAATGCATTCTATTTCATTCGAATCTCAAATTCAGTAATAGCCGCTTAGCCAGTGCCAAAAGAATTAAAAAATAAAAACGGCCACCAATACTTTTTTTCGTTGTTTACATTTGGCGGGAATTTTATTTGTGTGTAAAATGGAGTAAATCGAAGTTCGTGCGGTTATTAAATGATTCTGCCTGAAAATTTTTCCTACGAAATGTGTTTTTGAAGAATTGCAGTCTACTTTGGGAGACAATTTTCTGTCTTACTCTACAGTAGTATACTGGTGCATGGAATTTAAACGCGGCAGAACCGTCTGTAACGACGAGACGCGCTCTGGGCACCCAACAACCGCTGTTACAGAAGACAACGTTAAAAAAAATTAAGATTGTTACGACAGATCGACGTGTGAGTATTCGTCATTTAGCTGAGATTATGAAGTTTTCGTTCGAGACAATTCAGTTCATTTTAACTCATACCTTAAAATTCAAAAAGGTGGCCGCGCGTTGGATTTCTCGACTGTTAACAGACGCACAAAAGAAAGCAAGAGTAGACATTTCAAAGCAAAATTTGGCAATTATTTACAGAGACCCAGAATCTTTTCGACTATGTTTCGTGACTGTTGATGAAATGTGAGTTCACTGTCATTATGATTAATTATTTAACTAAAGGACAGACAATAACTGGAGAGTATTAGGCAACATTGATCAAAAAACTAGGCAAGGAAATAAAAAATAAACGACGTAGAAAATTGCGTGCCGGAGTGCTTTTTCATCATGATAATGCACCTGCGCATCGGTCTGATGTTGCAGGCGTTGCCATTCGAACGGCTGGGTTTCACTTGATGCAGCATTCGATATATTCTCCGGACCTAGCTCCTAGTGATTTTCACCTTTTTACGAATTTGAAAAAACACTTGCGTGAGTATAAAATTTCACGGAGATGATGATGTCATGTGCGCTGTAAAGTCTTTTTTCGATACCCATGTATCGAAAAAAGACTTTACAGCGCATCAAACCTTTTTTTCCAAGAGAATTGAGCAACTTTCAAAACGTTACTCAAGGTGTATTAGATTAGAAGGTGATTACGTTGAAAAATAAATACAATTTAGATATAAGTTTCCTAAAGTTTCAATACTTTTTCAAAAATATATTGATCAACCTATTTCAGCCGGCTTTCCTCTACGAGAAACAAAACGTCGAAGTGTCATGACGAAGGCATCCTTTGACAAGTCACTGACCTCTTCTAAATTAATGTGTTTATAACGCAAACAAATAAATAAACATAAATAGCATTTCATTATCTTACTACCACGGCCTTTCCGATTTAAAATGTGAAATGGACCTCGCTGGTCCAAACCAACAGACAAGAAGAGAAAGTCAGCAGCAATTCTTTGTGATGGAAGTTCACCCATTTTAGGAGAAATTGTTTACCTCGTGCTCGCCTGCAAACCACACAATTATTAGCTATGCGTCCTTGCTAGATGCCTACCACTAAAAGGCTATACAGTTTCTCTAACAAGGGCCAGTCACAACTGAGACCCAGCATGCATGTTATGTAAATGCTCTCTTTAAAAAAAAAAACGAAGAATTGGGTGTCTCTTCTCATATTATCATACCTCGATTCTGCCACCAACTTAAATTAATTTGTTATTATCAAAAAATGGAGAAAAAGAAAGTACATATTTTTGATGTGGAATTTAAAGGTTTAGTTTTAGTTAATAGTTCATATTCGACTGGAAAGAACTGAATTTGTACAATAGCACAAAATAAGTTTGATACATTACCTATAATCCTATTATAATTTTTAAAATTAAATATAGCTCTTTCTTTATTAACATAGATTTTTTGTAAATTAGTTAATTTAGAATATTTTTCGAAATTCATTATAGATTCAGAAATAGTTTCAGTGGTTGATTTTATCTCGGGTAAGTCCATACAAACGTTAGGCCTTAAAATAGACTATTCTGATTCATCTTTAAATAAAAAATCAGGTCCCAACTACCATAGCTTTAGAGAGTTAGTGCCATAGCTTTAGTGACACGTAGTTTCGATAATTTCGCTTATGCGATTTGTAACAAATTATTTCAGTTTAGACGGGTCATTGTTAACCCATCACATTACTATGCTTGAGTCACACCAATGAACATCGCGCATGGGTTGATACCGGAGTGAAGTTATAACCGAGTGGCACAGTCTAGCTGCGAGCTAAGACTCCTACAGCTCCAAGAGCGGTATCATCGTGGCCTTAAATGCTACTATTTTTTATTTGACGCTTGGTAGTTTAATAGTGACGTCATTCTGGCCGTTCAGCGACCTAATGTAAATAAATACACGCACCGTACGCAGCTTGCGAGGCATCATTGAACGAATGCGTTTCTATTAATTTAGGTGAATCACAAAGAACAGATGTATCCGTAAATTAAGTAAAAATGGTAAATTATGTGTAACTTATCCCAATCCCTTTGAATATCCTGTGGGACGGGTTGATCCCAATTAACCTTATGTTCCCACAGTTTTAGCAATAGTATGTTGGGCCGTATTACGCACGGACTTAAAAATACCTAAGGGGTCAGATATTTTGAAAGAATTGGACATTATTGTCTTTTTGGTAACTATATCCTCTTTGGTGAAAGACGTTACCGGAAAATGTAAGTTATCGTGGTTTGGATTCCAGCCAAACCCGAGAGTGCTCGATGTCTACTTATAGTTAAGCTATCTTGCTTAGTTAGCAAATATGAATCGAAAAGTGTAGGTAAATTACGTTTTGTATTTTCGTAAATTAAAACAACCTATATATTAAGTTATTAAGTCGTCCACATAGAAGTCGCTTTGAATTATCGTTTTAATTTATTAGTCACTTTGCAGTTGGCTTCTCTCCTAATTGCCACAAACAACGCGTGCTTAAACAACTCGCACTTGCGGTACCGTAACTCGTAAGTTAGAGTATTTAGTCGGTACGTTTGGATGGACTGAGACTCATCTTCTCTCCATAAGATTAATTGAAGGTAATTGAATTAATAACGGCATTCCTCACTGACCACTATCCGAGGATACATTTTTTCAATATCTCCAGTCAAAACAGTCTTTCTCCAGTCTCCAGTCTCCAGTAGTGTTTGATTTAAATGTATAATATTGATTATAAAATAATTTTGACAAAAATGTGTTGGCACAGCGAACTGCCGGTAATGAAAATTGCTAGAATAAATTATAAGGGCGGTATTATTATTTATAATTATAATTATTTATCAGTAATGTATAAACCAATCCTAATATATTATAACCAATCAAGCAATGTCTTTAATCGAATATTTATTTATTTATACTTACACTTCTTTGCACAATAAAAGTACAAAAGGTGAGCTTAATGTCATTAAAGTATTTTAAGTTTTTAACTTCTATAGAAGTACTCTCACTACTTTCAGTACTTAGGTATACTGTTCTATTTAGAGTACGGTGAGTTTCATAGATAGCTAGTGGAATCTAATAGATAACAATTTAAAATAAGTTAAAGGTCTGAAGTAACCGTACGTAGTTTTAATAAATGCTGATTGTCTATATCAAAAAAAAACACATCAATCAAATTATAAGTTTCTACATTACATAAGATTAGAGTGGTGATAGATAGCCTAGGGTATCTATCACCACTCTATACTCGAATACTCTCGTATACTCGAATGACATTCGTGTGAACGTGTGTTCAAATCCTTGGCCCGTACCACTGAACTTCTACTTAAGTACGGATTTTTGTCACTTAAGTAGCTCACGAGTGAAGTGGATATATATCTGGAGTATGTGTATCCATATTGCGGATTACCGCACTGGGCCTTTGTGGTGGATTATGGCCCGAAACCCCCCAGTGATTTACTAAGGTTACCTGGCCCTGCAGTGGGGCGTTATAGGCTTACTCAACCTCATCGAGATTACAAGGAGACCTTTCCAAGTAATGCTTGTAATGCCTCGCAGTGAGAGGTTATAGATAAATATCGATTACCATTTAAAAGATAATCGATATCAGTAAACTGCTAGTTCGTCGGTTTCATGCAATAAACTTGTTAAACGAAGTGCTGTACAATCCATTCACGGCTGAGTGGTAATGTAATGGACCGAATTAAGCGATCCATGTGTCATTTACGGAACTCGACAACATCGAATTATTTCGTGGTGTGGAACATCAATATGGTTACACACGGAACTCTAGAACAGTTACCTTGAGATTGTCGGTTTAATTATTTTTATTTATTTAGTGCACAAAGAAATATTGTACACAAGGCAGACTTAATGCCTAGTGGCATTTTCTGTCAGTCAACCTCTAGTTAAACAGAAATACAAAGAACGGTGCATCGTGCAATAGATAAAAAAAATACTACAAACAATATATATCATACAATACATATATAATACTTAGGTACACCAATTGATAAACATATATACTTATTATATATACCCATTTATAAATTATAAGTTATATGTAGATTTTTCAGACGCTGATTACCAAGTGAATGTGTTCGAATCACTGTTCGATCGTGGATATTTTCCATTGCGATATTTACTGTAGTAAAGGAATATCCATATTTATGTATGTGCGCGCCCGTAACGGCGAAATGTGTATTATCTTTTACCAACATTTGGGAAAATAAATAAATAATTTGAATTTATATCTAGTAGAGGCAGGGGTGTACGTACATCCCATTCAAACAGACAAGCAGAGTAAGCTCAATTAAGTAAGACAAGTCATGGTAAGCCATTCAAGTACAACTACCACACTCATTTATTGTTATCGTGGTCGAACCGCGGGAAGTCACTAGTGTTGTCATTGATCGTGATATCCGTAGGTTAATTTACATACAATAAATGAGTAGTTGTATAATACCACTACTCTTTATCTAGTTTCAAAACAAATGCACGTAGCCACTCTACTCACAAAATAGTTTTTGCACAAACGCAAAAAACAGCCACAAATGCAGTTGTTTTAATCAGTCCGAAATCTGTAGCTCATTCTCTAATCCGAAGTGTTAGGTATTAAATACAGCAGAAACCATCCAACAACATACGTTAACAGTGTGTAGTACATACATCGGTGAAGCATATTATTGAAAGTTCGATTGAATCGAATCGAATTGAATTGAAGTTGAATCGATGTCATCACCTCAACTCTGTCTCGTCTCGCATTGACTTGATACGTTTCTGAATATGTCTCATTAATGGAATGTTACACCACAACATTCCATCAGTCTATGTCTCTCCACTGCTGAATATAGACTGTTCTTACGTTATCTTCTTCGTCAACCAGCTACTACCGGCAAACTTTATGCCCAATCTGCCCAGTGACATTTTTGAACAGACATAATGACAATCATAATGGTAAAATAAGTACCTACCACAGAACTAAATTACTTAGAACGGTTCTAAAGTTGTGTCAATTAAGATCTTACGTTTAAGATTAAGATTTAAGTTTAAGATTAAGTTTAAGTTTAAGATTTAAGATCGTATCAAATTTACCCACAACTTCGTGTGATGCATCAACATAACAAGCTTGTTACAAATTGGTTCAAGTGTATTCAACTCAAAAAAATTGTAGGAACCTTGCCTACACTGTAATTAATTTAATTAGGCAAGCAAACCCACCGGCCGATGCTAAATTTGCTTAGGGAATGTACGCGCGGCCGCTTGTAGAAGGCGCTTGCGCAGAGCCGAGCGAGCGGGCGCCGCGCATTCGCTACCCATATCCGACGGCGAATGCATGCGCATTTTGAACTTCTGTTGTTTATAAATTTATATGGGTCTCCGTAAAGTTTCTTCTAGAGATAAATTTCTAATACTTCGTTTTCCTATCAGTAATATCCAATGTTCAATATTCATGCTTGTCTTATAAAATCTTAATCGGTATTGTAAATCTTGGCATACCTACATAAATAAAGTGTGGTCAATAAGGTGTGGACTTTCACTATTAAAGAAACATAAGTGATCAAGAACCCTGTCTCAAACACTTTAAATTCACTTGTGCAATTGAGGATTAATTTAATTCAAAACGATTCATATAAAACGCTGTTTGAAGGAAAAGTAATAATATTAATATAAATAAATAAAAGTAATAATATAAATTAATAATAAATTATAGTCTAATTTCTGAACACAAAATAACACCTTCGAACCCGAAAATTATGGAATGAACTGCCCAGTGAGGTTTTTTCATTCAGCTACGAGTTGCGGTTCTTCAAGAGAACTATGAATAGGAATATAATATAATGAAATTGGCTTATTCAACTATGCTCATCAAGTATAATATTAACCAAATGTGTAACGGTTATATGTATAAGCCACGTGCTATCAGTTGGCACGATTACCTATTCCCCGGGAATGATTTTAATAGTTTATAAATTGTTCAACATGTCAAAATGTGTTTATTTTGTTTTAATCAAATACAGTCAAAAAATTAAAAGAAAATTTATATTCAAAATTAAGAGGTCACTCTTAGGGCACTGCGGAACACATGAAACTTACTATGAATAGAATATTAAGAAATTTAAACTAATTTCTAAGTTATTTAATCACGTAACCCTCGGATAGTTTATAGGGTAATTATGTCAGTATTATACACATAACTGTGACCTACTTGTTCAGTTAGCGTTATGGCAACAATATTCATTAACATCGAGTTATAAATTACACAAACAGTCGTAGAAACATATGTACGCACGTGCATTTAGTTTTATCTATATAGGAAATTAAGGTACGTAATTCTTACTGATATTAAATGTGAAAGTTAGTTTGTTTGTTCCTTACACAGTAACTATGCAACAAAAGCTTATTAAATCTAAATCTTAATTAAATTTTAAAATTTATTACAATTAGTTTTAATTTATGGGCTATTTTTTACTAGTTTTTAAATGTGACCGAAGCTGAAGATATTACTATTTTAGTTATAAGTTCAGAAAAATGTATTTTATACATTTTATTTTATTTCAAGAATTTGAGCATTGAATTCTTATAGAATTTGAGATAAGAATTCATTTGCTCACCCACAGTACACGGTAGTGTTACGGTAGCAAAGTACTGCATTTCCCACTCTATCCTATTTTCTAATGTACCCACGTGTTTCGGTAGTGAATAATATAAGTCAGAGTTGATTCCCATCCTACCCTATCCTATCCCTCCTCATTTTCCTAACCCTTGTATTGCGGATGTCTGTATGCCCGTCTGCTGCATTTTTTCCACAAAAAATAAATTACCCATTATTTTTCCTAGTTTAGTCAAATTTTAGGAAAGTATATTTCATATTATTTATTCAACCCTAATAGGAAACAATCATTGTCTTTTTAATACTATTGTCGCACAGTTCAAATAATGCATTCATTGAGTCCACAAGCCCAGATGTGGCTGTTTATTTTTTACAACCCCATTACTACCCATTCAATAAAACGTCGCCCTACAAAACTAAGTAAGTGTTCTTATGGAACTCTCCAACAAACTTGCCTCTATCATAACCAAACTTTTATTTGTCGTCCCTTTTACGCGGCCGTGTTTAAAATACATCTGTTCCATTCACACGTGAGTACCAACGAGATGTTTCGAGCCCTTTGCAAATTGATATAGCAAAGGGTTCGCGACACGGCCCGTCAATAAACACTGAGTAAAGCGAGACGTATGATCGTTCGCTCTGTATATTTTAATTATTATACTACGTTTCCGAGTCGACCCTTGGGGCATTGGACCCTTTACCTTTCTGAGAAACAATATCTAGGTTAGTTTTCTTTTACTTTCCTCTTTAATGGGGCGTATTATGAATTAATTATCGCGATACTTCGCTAACATTTGTTATTTTATATTTTTTTAATAATTATAATTATTTTTATGAATATTCTCTACGAGTTCTAAGGAATATTTTTCTGACTGGTTTAAAACAAAGGCGTTCACAATGTTTTCAAAAAAGAAAAATAAACTCTATAAATCACATGTTTGACCTTATTCACTTCACACATTCGGTACGATAATATGCTTCAAGCAATCGGTCCGGCCTGACGTATCAAATCACTGAACATTTGAGTGATTTGGTTTGCATTTCAGTCTGAAATCAGCAGTCAGTTGTCGTGAGCTTAAACTGAGGCTTCTACCGGAGACCTCCACTGAAATATGAGCGCTTTTAGATACCAACTTACCAACTTTTAGATTGATTTTAACTCTCGCAGAACAACCAGCATTTTAATTAGATATACTTTTGTGGATATTTGCAGCTTTTACTAAGTAGCGGTAAAATACTTATACAAGGATTTCGTAAAATTGAAAAAATAATATGATTACATTAGGGCCCAATAATACGTTATGGAACAATAATTGCAACCAGCCCTTTCAATATTCACTGTTGGATACGGGTCTCCTCATGAAGAGTCTTGCGCATGAGGAATGTATGGCCTTAACAAGCCACGCTGGCCAAGTGGGTTGGCTAGAATAACAATATGGAATAATAATAAGCACAAATAGCGCATATTATGAAATACGAAAGACGTAATGATAAAGAAATATTTTATTAGTAAATATGTCTTAGGTACGCAATACACGGAAAGAAATTTTATATGTCATTTTGAAGATATATTTAATTAAAAACTATGCCGCCTTGGACATTGTTCTTTATATTGAAAATAATAGTGTAAAACTCACTATATGTAATGGTATCTGTATTTGTTTGTATTCGTTTGTTTTTTTTATGCACGCCCATAATTTAGAAAACTTTTAATGAGATTCTAGGTTTTAGTTAAAAGAAAACAAATTTAAAATATACATCTATTTAATAAATATGTAAGTGATTCTACATAGAGTAAATGTCTTTCAAAAGTATAAACGTATATAAAATCTATAATATCTCAGAGTAAAATAAGTATGGTATAGTGTAGTATATGGTACAAATATGTAACAAGCGCCAATAGGGGCGCGATGAAAGTTCACCAGAGAAGATAATTTTAAGAGAAAATCCTCATCAATAGTATTTTAGTTTACTGTGAATATTACAAAAGAAGTGTGATAAACTTTATTGACTAAAACTAACTTTTCAATCTTATAATATCGGTCAATATCGATATTATAAATACAATATCTATTATTAAAAGTACAAACGAATAAAGAGCTGGGTGTAAAGGTAGTACTTACCGTCTGCGAAACTACTATAAGATAGTTAAAAGACACCAACAAAAGTAATTCTAAAAAATGTTAATTCAAAGTGCTCCATTAGAAAGTCTAGTTCGTTAAACCTGCCTTTATAAGATCAGCAAAACAGAAAAATAAAGACAGTTCATAGTCGGCTGCCTCGGTTTTAGAAGTGCAGTTTGTTGGGCGCGATACTACGTAGGCGTGACCGCAAGGAAGATTGTCATCACAGAAATAGTTTAACGTAGAACGGCTTAGTATCTGGCAAGATGTCATAACTTATTATAGTGAAGACCCACATGATGGTAAGTGATCTCCGCCGCTTGTGGGCACCTGCAACACTAGGAGGTTGTGAGTATTAAACAACGGCCAACCTTAGGATTACGAAACCTTACACTAGGATCTCGAATATACGATATATATACACTTAATAAGACTTCCTATAATATGCATATAAAGTAGAAGTATTTAAAATAGAAACAGTAAGAGAATTAGAATAGGAGGATAGTGTTAATGCAAGTGATGATAGAAATGATAAAGATATAAATGTTAAAAGAGATAACTAAAATTAATTAATAAAAGAAAATTAGACTGGAATGTATATACGTCAATAAGTTATTAGTTTACAAAGCAAAATAGTGTTTTATATGATGACTTTTGAAGCTGGATAAAGAATGAGCACATTTTAAGTTAAGGGGAATGACCGAATTGATCGCACAGTAAAGGACTAAGAATAGAAAGTTGAACGGTGAATAGGAATATCGAGAAGAAGGAAATGGGAAATGACATTAGTGTTCCGTCGGGGACGAATGGACATAACAACTTATACAGTTGGTATAACTTATAGCATGTTGTGATAAAATTTAAGATAGTTACTTGCATATTCGATCCCAGTAAAGAGTTCTCTTGTACTGAGAATTTCAAAATGATGATTGCATAAAGATTGTCCTAATTTTTCATTATCTAACTACTGATTTTGGTATAATTATTCATTTCCGGTAGTAGAATTACCTACATAATACATTATTTTTTACGCACTGGAATTATAAGGTATGCCCGTTAAACAATATCGTCACCCGTTACTGATAAAGAATGGGTATATCGACTGAAATAAGTATAGGAATATTATACTCCATGTTTGCATTCGAGACTTACTTACTAATGTTAATAAGTGTCACGAAGAGAGTGCCAGTTTACGTAACCAGAAATAAGAGATGTTACAAATCCAAGGGAAGATCTAGAGAAAAAGTCAACTGGGGAGAAAGAAAATATTTCGGATCAAAATAACCTTCGCCAAATGGTTTAAGGAAAACGCATTCATTATTAAAGGTCGCTGTGTCTATGGTTCAAATGATCAGACTGATCTCTGACCTTTAATAGCGAAGATCGCATCTTAAGAAGAGACGTTGGAGAGTCATTGATTGTTCACTGATATTCAGTGACTAATTTTATTCAGAATTAGCGGTGCCAGCGACTTCGTTCGCGTGAACTTTAGAGTGATTCCCGTGGGAACTCTATAGCGGATCGGAATAAAATGTACCCTAAATGTTAACCCAACTCATAAGCTATAGCTATGTTAAGTTTTATTAAATTCTGTCTAGTGGTTCATGCGTGATGCGCGCTCAGATAAACAGACAAAAATTCTAAACATGGCTATTTTGGGTTCTTTGTCGTTCCTATAAGTACACTTCAATGATTTTTTCCAAACAATATTTCATATACAGACACGACTCTCTTGCGGATGATGTATATCTAGATGTATAGATTATTCCAATAATATTATTCACTTTATTAATTATTATTATATTTTCACTTTTCGTCAGATATGTGATATTATCTGAGAATGCGGATATTATTGTCGATTCCAGTTTCCTATTTATAAGACTTTTGTTAAAGAAAAATATTTTATCTTAAAAGTCAGATGTTAGCGCATGTTTCTATTTAAACAGAATCTGACACGACGAAATTTTAATTTAGAACATCTTAACCAATATCAACAAGCATACCTCGACAATAAGGTCCCTTTGCGCGGATATAATTTATGTCAATACCATACAACACAATATCAGGTATGATCGATAGAATGGTAATTCTATCGACCTATGTCTCTGCACTGCTGAAAATATGCGCTAGAACACCCTCCGACCACGTGAACTCAAGAAGAAGCTTGCTCGTAGTGCAGTCACTGTCCGACATTCACATCCAGTGATGAGAAGAACCGAAGATTGTGTATGGTGGCGAGCCTTGGGAGAGGCCTGTTTATGTCAATACTTGTCCACAATTAAATAAGAATTTGATATGGCCAAAGTGAAAAATAAAGTTTCGCCCGACCACATTACTGCGGAGGTTATCGTCAACAACCTCAAAATTGTTATGGATAAATTTAAGCTACCACAACTGAGTTGTAGTAATACAAAGCAGTGTCTTCTTCCAGAGTAGTGTAATACAATTTTATCCAAAATTACTGCCGGCCCGCGCACGTGCAATACTCGTAAAGGTGTCTGCCTCCCCTGTTCACCCCCTGCTCGACCCCTTACTTGCTGCGACCGCCCTCTCCTGTTGCTCGGAGACTTCTAGAATATTTAACGGATTTTAATAACAAGTTTGTTTACTTTACGAATCAAATATTCTTAGGAACTAAATAAATTTAATTAGTAATGTAATCAGCAATTACAAATGTCCAGTACAATACGTGTGGTAATGTTTTTTTATTCGAGATTGAAGGCACGCGCGCGTCTGTACGCATGTGGAAATTTTCTACATCTCTCTATTTGCTGAATGTAAATAATTACCGTGTTTTGTTTTACCCATTCTCGTTCTGTAGGACGTTGTACGAATAAATTATCTAAATGGTAGGTATGAATAGTGGCTACGCAGGTCTCCCTAACACAACAGTATCATCATAAAATAACCCTTATTTTTCTTACATTGAGGTCGTGTTTCAAGTACGGTTCCACTCTTTGTGTTTTGGTTGGTGTTCTCCTTATGCATATTTACATTTTCAAATTAATCTAATTTAGGAAGAGTAAAGATAAAAGTAAGGGACATTTATCGACAATGTAATGTTCAGAAAAGTGGACAATTATGACCCGCATGATTCAGTATTCACAAAATGTTCATTCAAAAATGTAAGCTGCGAATCGGTAATTAACATTGGGAAAGCTAATCGACTAACTCGGGCCATTCTCGCGAGGAACCGAAATAAAACAAGCGGTCAAGCTATTGTTCGAAGGGGGGAATGGGGTAAACTGGTGCTATGGAACTTCACGGACAATATTGCAATACAAACGAGCCAGCGAAACACGCGGACTTAGTCATAAATCACACAAGTTAGCATTGCGATTCTAGTTTCGGAAATAAATAAATATAAACGGAGCGGTCGAAGAGCCCCGACTCTCTCGAGGCTTCATTTGAATTTCATAAAGGTGCTGTATTAAAACAATCGCGGCACAAAGGGATTCGGAAAGAAGAGCGGGAAACTGTACTTTGGCTTGTCTCTTAGATCAATGTTATAGTGTACCTACATCATACACATCTGCGTCCGCGCGCTCCTTTTATGTCGGCACAGAGCACGGGGGAAAAGAATATTTTATATTTTAATAATGCAGTAAAGTTCAATTAGATGCCGTTGGAAATCCAACAATAGGGCCTCTCGTATTGTTCCATTTTTTACTTTCCGCTTACCGTTGATTCTTCCAGCGATAAATGGAAAATGAAAAATAGACTGCAATAACTACGGCACAAGTTTTTATACATATAAAATGGCGAAGCATTAATTTATTTAGCAGAAGGCAATTAAATTAAACGCCAATTTAATGGGAATGTGCTCGTTTTGTTTAATTACACGTTACAGCGTAAATTAATTATTGGTCTATTAATTGATTTGAATTGGGAATGAAGCCGTCATTTGGTTTGATTTAAGTACCTACTCATTTTAATATATGGCTCTCTATTGATAGAACCAATTTAATATTTCATTACGTATCTAGACATACAGTTGAACGGCTGTATTTACCTGTATTCATCGAAGGTTTGTAAAATATTTTTGTAGGATTAAAAAACATAACAGTTTATTAATCGGCCAACGAGAAAATCTGGAGACCCGAGCAGTCCGTCTCGATTAACTCGCAGTTTTTGTTATACATACTTAAAAAATATAATTTTCGTTATCTGCTTAACTATCGATTACTGACAATTTCCTGTTAGATAAAGGGAGCGCCTTTATCTAACAGGAAATTGTCAATATATACTCGTAGCAAATATAGCAAATAGTCGTCCTCTTTTCTCGTGTAATTGGTATATTTAGAGAGACCTCCTACGCTTGTATTTCCTCGTGCCGAGGTACGTCATGTCAGTGTTTACATAATAATATACGTAATAAAATATATTCGAAGTGAATCTGTAAAGTTTTTAAAACAATCAACTCATATTGCCATCTATCAACAAGCATTTATATTTCGTAAACGAGCAATTTCATAGTAAACGATGCTGTGAAGCGGTTTCATAACTTTCACGCCACCCGTTAAAAACGTAGGAATATAGTGTTCAGGATATTATGAAAGTTTTCAAGTGACTGGATGTTTTCCAATATTCCGCCCTCAACTATCTTAACGTGGCATGATAAGAATCATTTAACTTACACGTGGGTTGGTTTTTGTTACCACGCAACAAGTAAGAACGTTTATAAATGTTTTCAGCGTTGTAGAAGTTAATGCAAGAAGCCTTGTGATTTTATTCTACGTTTATTGCTGCTATTTTGTACTGCATTTTTCCTACTCGTACTTATACGTAAACCAGCTATCGCTCACGGCTTCGCCCATTTAGGCATAAAAAATCACGTTGATATTTGTACGCCCCCAGTGAAAGCTGACAATCGGTATCAGCGATCAGTATACCGTTGGTGAGGGAATTTCGTAAAGAAACAACAAATATTTTCTGGTGATATTTAAGATTTAGAAAAAAAAAATGGTGACCCTAGCTCGTACAGATATATTAAGCTGTTCGTTGAGCAAGGATAAACGGCTACGAAGCCCCTTGAAGAAAAAATGAACGTGATTCTGTCAGGATGGCTGCTTAGTGTGGTAGGTGTCCAAGAACTGAGGTAAAGCCTTCATGTCAGGGGGTACACCTGCTCCTCTATTGCCTCTTCTTTTATTATTAGTCGAACTTTAATTGGTCTATTGAGTTGAAATACGCCACAATATTTACGTGTATAAGTTGGTTAAATTCGTAGATGATGGTAAATCAGTTCAGTAATATCAGCGCCCATATATGTGAATATTTAGTATGTTAAAGAACCACATTCGCAAAGGGCATCGGTGTTGCATCGTGCTCGGGACAAAATCTGCAGATTTTGGGAAATACCCTATTTAGTCGTTGGTTCATTTCATACAGAATAATTATTGATGTTTTAAGCAAGTTTTCGTATACGGTTTATTCCGTGACAAAAAGTTAAGTGATCCATTTTGTAGCAAGAGCTAATTTTATCATATACAGGATCAAAAATCGTGTCGCCGGCTAGACGCTCAATCCCTTACCGCTTCCAAAATTTAATCCTATTGGTTCCTACGTATTCTACCGGAAATAACATTACAGTCGCCATTAGTGTCTTGCTGTTTTGATAAACAACCTACTAAAAAATTAAATTAAGAACTCTGTTTATAGTATTTATATCTGATACGAGTGTTGTAAATATAAAGTGAAGTGTGTGTTTGTTTAGTTATTTTCATTATGATTATTACGGGTTTGTGTAGAAAAGTGATTCAGATTTCTAATGAATAATAATATAACTGTTTTTCATACGTGAAAAGTGAGAATAACATAGGGGAGAGTTGGATAATTGCGTGCGATTGATAATACCGTGCCCACTCATATATATCCAAAAAACACTAACGTTACAGGACATTTGAGTGCGCGTAATATCATAGTCTACTATGCAATAATCTTCCTGCGACGGTGGTCCGTGCGTTGCAAACAACCATGTGACTTTTCTCGATTTCTCAACAAAGAAACAGAGTTTGACAATTACGCGAGGTATTATTTTTTGGTGAAAAAAAACAAGAGAACAAGAGAATGAACTATGTGAGCATGTTGCTCTAATGCATAAAGTGCTTTAGTCATTAGAGCAACATTAGAGCTACAAAAACTTGCGTACGCCTTTGCGGTTGCAAAGGTTGCATCTCAGGATTTGTGTTATTTTTACCATAAATTTATTTTTTATCTCAATATTTCATTTCTAATTTAATTTAAAATTTCTATGAATAAAATGGTATGAACCCATCTTCATACAAATAATTTTAAATTGAATTAGAAGTAATACCTTTATTGTGGACTCGAGGGTGTCTCCACACATGTCACACAGGTCAGATAATTTCGCGTTCTGCCAAGTACTAACTTTTTGTTCCTTGTGTTTATTATTTTTAGATTTCAATAATTTCGATTATTACAGCTTGTGGCCAAATAAATTCTCTTTTTAACCATACTGATTTTAATTTCTTGTGTAAAACATATATTAAATTATAGGCATATTATAGGCATATTATAGGCATATCCATAAGGGCTCGCCAATATCCAATTCACTTCTACGTGATAGAAGACAATGTGGATTTAAATGAAGATTTTTTTTTATTTGTTGAGTAATATTGTCTTTTTTATATAGTATAAATATTAGTTTTTATATAATTAAGAAAACATAATTGTATTATAGTCTGTGCACTCGAGGAAAAAATTGAATTTTAGTTAGTGATATTGCGAAGTAAAACAAAAATTAATCTACATTTTCCGGTTTTTTTTCCTATGCTGAAAATTATCAGTTTTCTGTATGTTATACGCAAATATTTTATATTATGTCAAAGGACTCGGACATAGGGATACGGAATAAAGCGGTGCTTTATAATGTTCTTTAAATTTTATTATTCATATTTTCCTAAGTTCGGATGGGTTTCTGCAGTTACGATTGAATTTCTAACCAAATACTTGTAAATTGTGCTTTGATAGCAATGAAATATTACTTTCTAACAAGAATCTTATTAGACACCTGCGCGATTTTCATTTTTATTGTTTGGAAATGGATTATTTCTGATACTCGTAAATATCTAAAGGACATAGGTGTTCGTTTAGGTCATTCAAAATGGCGGAACCACATCTAGCTCTCTGCCGGCCTAAAAAAATATGTTATTTGTTAGAGGTTAACAACGAAATTACTTTCGTAAAAAGTTAAATTTCTTTTTTCTACTTTTTTATTTTTTTCTTATACAAACCACACATCACTCGCACCGCGTAAGTAGCTACACTCGTACCGATTTTATATACATAGAAGATATATAGTATGTAATAGCAGCGATTCGATTAAAAGCTGTTTAAGACTGGAATGTGTGGCGTTACTTTTTGTATGAGTAGTAGAACAGTAACAAAGTTAGAGACTTAATTTTGAAAAACAAACGTCAATAGGGAAAATGTCAAGTTTCCCAAGTCAAGTCAATTCAAGGGAAATTGTTTTTTCTTTTCTTTTTACTCCGTTACTCCGTTACACATTACTCCTCTCTCACAAGTCACAGAAGATTACCGTGAAATGTACTGCATTTCCCACTTTATCTTATTTCCCTAATGTACGTACGTGTTTCGGTAGTGAGTGAGATGCGCCAGAGCCCATTCCCATCCTATCCCTCCCCTTTTTCCCAACCCTTTCTTCAAATCCATTCCTATATCTCCAAAGGTAGGCAGCGCATTCGGGGTCGTGCCAACGTTTGTCATTTTGGACTAATGTTGGCATGTATCGCGGATGTCTATGGGCGACAGTATCCGCTTACCATTAGGTGGACTGTATGCTCGTCTGCCGCTTCGTCCATAAAAAAAAGTTATTTTTTCTCAAAAAATATTTTTTCAGGTGTTTATATTGTAGATATGGTTTGTTACTTTGTTACATACAAAATAAAAATATGAAAAAACAACTGTTAAAATTAACAAACGCGTAAACTTTTAAATGTTCACTCAAACAAAATTCAACAGCCATTCAAACCCTATTCTTATCGCTTTATATGTCATTAAATACGATAGGACTTCAATTTCAACAATTTTTCTCTAAAGATTTTGTTAAACGCACGTAATTAGCAACGTACGTAAAAGGTATTTTGTGTACGTAACAGATCGAAAAATACTTTTGCGATTGACACGTACCATCAGTGATTAAAAATGCTATATGATAGAAGCATATAGCATTTTTAGAGTCCGCCTTTACCACTTTGTGCAATGAAGAATAAATAAATATTTTATTTTTTGTTTTATTAAAATTAATTTAAACTTATTTATTAAAATCAAAAAATGGGAGTCAAATTTTCTACAACAGTGGGTGGGCGATAATTTTTGCACAAACTATCGCAATTAATTATTGATTAAAGAGAAATTATAGAGCCTTTTTTTTTGTTTTTTTTTTTTTCGTTTAAGAGTCTCGAGGACTTATGTCAACAGGAACAGACTTGATAAGAACAGCTCTAGCCCCATCACTGATGTACTGTGTAGGAACGGACTCCCATTTAATACTTAGTGATGCTTTGTAATATAGTTACCTGTCACTAATACTTCGTTAACGAGGTTTAGAACTTGATAGCTGCGTCACATAGTTGTGAAGAGTCGTAATATATAAGATCCTGTAAGAGCGACAAAGACAGCTATATCTTATTTCCTCTACAAGCGCCATCTCGTGTACGACTTTGATACTAGCGAGTAAATATTGTAGTTACCTACTACCAAGATCGAGACATCAGGATTCTAATAACTAGTCGCAGAAATATTAGATGTGTGTTCATAAGAGTTAATAATAAATTATGTATCGTTGTGTCAATTTCAACTTTATTTTGTCGCATTTATTTTGTCAATACAAGTTAATTATTTGTTTTCTTAGCAAAATTTATCGATTTTATAAATAATTTTTAATTATCAACTTACGATAAAATCTCGTGTGTCGTCAATGTTAAAATCATTAGGAATGACTTTATTTTCATACATAATTTTTTGAATCCATAACGATCTTACTTAAGTATCATGTTTACTTATAGTAGAAAAGTGGTAGGAATAAAGCGTACGTCATCGCTATTCTTTACTATAGTACATTACTGTCCAGGCCAGAAATAAAGCAATTGACGGCCGAATAATATTGGAAGGATGAGGCGAAGCCGAGTCCTCACGAAGTGATTTTAAAACGTGCCTGGTGGTTGCGATAAGATAATCAAATAGAAGCATGGGACTACGTATTTTCGTGTGCTTCTAAGAAGTCCTCTTCTGTCCTCAGTAAACCTACTAATTAATTCATTCACCTTTGTTTATTATTATACTTACAGGTTTATATTATTTAAGTCAAGTCATGCATTGGATAAATTATGATAAATCTTTATGATATGATAATAAGTTTTTAAATAAACGAGGCCGTTAATTGCTATTTCGGCCGAGACTTGTATAGTATTTTTCTCTAATTTGCGAGGAAACAATAAACAAATTAATTCAGGAAACAGAAGTTTTCCGAGAAAGAATTCGATTTTTTTTCAGTTTTCCACTTGATTAAATCTTCATATGCCTTTTCATATTTTTCTCTCGATTACGGTGGTAACAGGTTTTCAGAAAATATCTTTGCTTCTTCAGCTATGTCTGGTGGGGTTAAATCTAATTCACCTTCCAACGACCTATGAGTAATGTTTATTAGACAACTTAAAATTGTGATAAACTTATGAGAACATCCACAATACAGAATAGGTATCTGATTTTCATTCCCACCAATTCGACTGCGCGCAGTCTTTCTTCTTTTTTTAAACTTTTGAAAAGAAATGACCATTCAGCCTTTATAATAATAAATATAGTGTACCTAAAAAAACCTAATTTATGTTAGTGTGCATTAAAAATAACCTCGCTACTGTCCAGCAATCTCTATTATTGTCGTGTTGGAAATGGCTGGCGTGCGTACAGAAAAGAGCCGATTGACGTATTCCTTTTTTAAAATAATGAAGCTATTTCCGAGCAAGTACGAGAAAAAACTGTTATTTTGTTGTAGATAAAAGGAAACTAACCTGAAATAATTATGTTCTATTATGAAATATTTTATGAATCAAAAATATTTTTTATGAAATATTTATTATGTTTATTATGCCATGATTCAAAAAATAAACTCCAATAAATTCAAGTATATGATAAATAATGTCATGTTTATGAAGTTGACAGTAGCCTGACAGTTAGTTGGACCTTGGAGATTATTTTTATGGTACCCACTTAGCTGGTGCATAGTAAATCTCAAATTTCAATTATAAATGTTTCGTTGAGATATTAGTAATTTATGTAAGTACCTACGTACTTAATGTCTAATACACCCAACAAAGAGTTAAACAAATTTCCCAACATAGATTATTTCAGATATTCTGGCTTGTAAATGATTTAATTAGGAAAAAGAAGTCTTTTGTCTTTACCTCTCAAAATGTAAGTTTCAGTTTAAATAGTTTTTCTTTATAAAATAGTATAAAATCTGTAATAAATTATACTCTTACTTAATACATTGAGTTCAATGTCTACTATAATTACACTTAACACCTACATTACACTTTTATTAAATTAATTTTGTTACAAAATAACATGAGTGAGCTCAAGATTGTGTTTTAGCGTCTATGATGTCTGTTCTAGTGAGTAAGTACATTTTCATTTAATATATTGTGTATTCACTTCCCACAGAAACCCACCAATTAAAATAAACAAGTGTATTAGCCAATGAAGTACTATTGCAACAATATATCATATTTTAACCACCAGTCAATAACACCTCCAGAGAATCACATCCACAATATACAGCTCTATTAATGTTTTTTTAGTACTCATATATACTTGTTTTTATAGAAGAGGTGGTGGAAGGGTGGGCGGCACACGAGATGGTAAGTGGTCACCGCCACTCACGAACACCTGCATTACTAGGGGAGATGCACGTGCACTGTCGACGTTGCAGAACTTATATTTATACATATATTAATTTCTGCCAATTTATTGTTTTTGCGGCGGTTGCGGGCTCTTTATTTTGAGATAAAATAGACACCACCTAATTCGTCTTTTCTTACTTTTTAAATTGACTAAGTATACTATATGTTATTTGGAGGAAAAACCAGTAATCAGCCACTTTTGAAAGTGTTTGATTAAGATTGGCTGGCTGACTAATGGTATCAGAGGTCCTAGTACTCGGCCATGCGGTATTTTATGAGAAACGTGATAAAATTCCATAAAAATTAAGGTAAATTTATATACGCATTTATTCAAATAGTTTTCATAAGCATTTTACAGCTATTTGATTGTGCTCCTTTTCATTTTCAGTTAATCATGTCTCAAAGACCAATACATAAGTATCCACCAGAGAACTTACTCTGGTTATGGAAGCAGTACGAAATGACATGAAAATCAGAGACGCCAGAGAGGTGGTTTGGTGATCCTGGACATTACATGATAGACTTCATTCAAGCAAGAAGAAACAAAAATCGCCAAATGGTGTAAAAATCTTACTAAATATAGGTTTCCATTAAAGTCAGATAATCTTTTTATCCAATTATAAATAGTAAAAATTTATAAAAAAAGGATGAGATTTTTTTTAAAAGGATTTCTCATAGTCTGTTAGAACTCCCGAAGAAATATCAAAAGGTAGAGCAGTAGTTACCGAAAAATTTTGAAAAGCAGAAAGAAGACGGAAAATAGAAAGCTGAAAATTGCAAAGAAAGTCAATCAGGAAAGAAAGTTGCAAAGACAAAAGCTAAAATGTAAAAGGAAGAACAAGCTCAACCGCGAAAGCAGAAAAGAACTGCTTGCAAGAATATAAAGAGGAAAAGAATTAAGTTTTCAAATGATGATTATGGTTCCTAGTTTATTGTGATTTATTTATGTTATTAATTAAAGTTAAGTATTTAAAAAAATATTTTTATAAATCGGATTGAGAAGGGCTAAAAAATAATTAATTTAATTAATTTAATTGCCTTCCCTAACAAAACATGTTAAAACATAAAAAAGATTTATCATAATTTATCCAATGCATGACTTCACTTAAATAATATAAACCTGTAAGTATAATAATAAACAAAGGTGAATGAATAATTAGTAGGTTTACTGAGAACACAAGAGGACTTCTTAGAAGCACACGAAAACACGTAGTCCCATGCTTCTATTTGATTATCTTATCGCAACCACCACGCACGAAAAACACTTATAAATAAGTGCGAAATAGAAAGCCAGTGCCGAAATAGAAATTATAAGAAGTTCTTTTGTATCAGTTAAGTAGATTATAAGATTTTTTTTTATACTAGTTAAGTATATACATAATTTAGAATGTTTTGTTATCAGGGCTTGTAAATGATGTTGGAGGAATGGTATGTATATGTGCGAGCGCGGTGTATTGCCGGGCACCCTTATTATTCAGTAATGAACCTGCTCCAATGCGACACTGTTGTTTCACTTATAACGAACACATTACAGACACTTGTTACAGGGCTATGGTGCACGACAAGAGTTTTTTCTTTTCTTTCTGAATGGCTAAATTCTTGTGGCCCTAGTGGCCTTTCAAGAGTCACCGGTCGTGGCACGACAAGAGGCCTATAATAGATCATCTTTATAGATTTTTAAGGAGGACAAATTTTATGTATGTCAAAAACATAGTGCATTCACAAACA
Source organism: Sesia apiformis (assembly GCA_914767545.1). NCBI lineage: Eukaryota > Metazoa > Arthropoda > Insecta > Lepidoptera > Sesiidae > Sesia > Sesia apiformis. The sequence goes on along the minus strand of OU611947.1, from coordinate 10,410,058 downwards.
ACTTCACTCTAGTCGGCATTTTACAATTTAGTAGTGAGGTGTGGCGCTCGCGGACGCTACCTGCAAACCACAAAAAAAAAAGAAAAAGACAACCAGATTGTCATGTGCATTGTGACTTGTCAATAGAAGTTCGTTGTGGATTTTTGGTTTACTACGTAGTTTTATTTTATTTCATACATTCCTATATACACCTACCAATAGAATTACTAATAGTTGAAAATAGTTTTTAGTTCATAACAACTACAACAAAATAACGAGAAAAATAATAGAGCAACCTGCACCCCGTCTTCTTTAAAATAAAAAAAAAATCTTTTATAACAAGTATTTAAACATCAATGAAAGGTAACCTGCCCTTTAGTATCTACTGCTATACATGAGCCAGCTCAAGTACATTGTCTTGGGCATTGTTTAGCACATTGGTTCGCGATTTCTTTTAGAGGTGGTACAGTTCCTCAAGACTTGTGGCAGCGATTTTGTTATTCCTTAGCTTCCTTTTACTACACCCACGGGAAGAAGGTTTCAAATAAAAATGATTATGTAATAAAACAGCCCAACAATCAAACACTCCATCCCAACATCTTTCAATAAGGTCTTGTCAAAAGCAAATGACGGGTGATTCAGTAAGCCACCAGTTTAGGCAATGAAAGCACTTCGCGTCAAATCTGCGTCAAGTGGTTCAAATTGCCCCCTTCCCCGCTTATGATAAATGTAGGGAAAATTGAAAGCACGTTTCGTTTTCCGTAGTCATTCTGTGAGACGCTAGTCGACGCATGAATGTGTGAATGGCCGCTTTGTGAGACCAAATATCAATGTTAAAGGGATGTATTGCGTAGGGATGATGTATAGAAGGGTTATTCCTGTCGATGATAGATGATTACTATAATTAGTGGTGTCAGGTTGAACGATTTTATTTCCATGAAATGGTCATTATTTCTAACTAGAGTTAAATAAGTAAATCATAGACAAAATAATAGGAAAGATATACAAATATTCTTAATGGGAAATAGGTATATGTAGCTAATTACAAATACGAGTATAAAGTAGCTTAGTAAATAGAAATTAAATATTGTTAAAGATGGTCTTTCTTGGGTTCACATTAAAACGTCCGATATGACAAGGCTTGTTATTTTTCATTGTAAGTGTTGAGAAAAATTGATATACCTATTTATATCGCGGTTCCTGTGGATAGGTAAATAAATAAATATCTACACGTACATGGGTGACTAGGTAAATTTTGAGATACAATAAAAATATTTGGGTTACAACATAATTTTTTATTAAAATTTCTCCAAATACTCTCCATTAGTCTCTATATAGCGATTCATACGTCTAAACCAAGATTTAAATCTTCCTCTTCTTTAGCGAGGTCTTCAACAGCTGCCATAAAAGCATTCCGAGAGTCAGGCCTGTCGAAAAGAATGCCACGAAGTCCAAGCTGCACTTTTGGAAAGAGAAAGAAGTCGCATGGAGCATCGGGGCTAAGGAGAGTGGCTCAATTTTTGGATCTCTGTGGTCTTTCAAAAACTCTTGTGTAAGTTTTGCTTTGTCGGATTATGCAAGAAAAGCCCTCTCAACCCTGTTTTAGGATGTCTTTGATTTAACACATCGAATACAGTTGGTGTTTACCAACTGTATTCGATGCTCAAAAAACTGTTTATGCCCATTGATACAGTGAAGTGTGTTTACACTTCACTGTATCAATGGGCATAAACAGTTTTTTGAGCATCTAAAGAAATTGTCGCTAAATAGCTACCCGCAGAGAAGAATGTTGCTACTGTTTTTACCATTCCACATTCGACCTTCCTGGGAGGCTCTTCGTCTGGAAACACCCAAATCGTTGATGGCCGCTTAGTTAGTGGGTCATAGTGATAGATCCAACTCTCATATCCAGTAATTATATTAAACATATTTCGTCCCGCTCCATTGACGAATTTTACAATCATTTCCCGGCACCATGTCACGAGAGCTTGCTTTTCTTCAGCAGTCAGTAAACGAGGAACCCAACGCGAACAAAGCTTCTTGACTTGAAGGTGTTGGTGTAAAATTTCATAACGGACCGGCGAGAATACTTAAGCGTCTCCTCTATCTGTTTGTACGTAGTTTTTGGGTCTTCGTACAACATTTTCTTTACCGCCTCGATATTTTCATTCGTTACAGAAGTTGCAGGACGGCCACTTTTCTCATCATCATTCAAGGAAATTTTTCCTTGTTTAAATTGAGCAAACCATCTAAAAATTGTTGCACTGGACGGTGCAAGGTCCCCAAAAGTTGATACTAATCTATGTATCTTTACACTCACTTTCATTTAAACCAACTTTAAAATCGTATAACATCATTGCACAAAAATGTTCTCGTTCGAATTCCATTGTTACAATGAAAAGCGCGCGAAATGCAATAAAAAAGTGAATACAACATTTTTTTCGTTTTGACTAAATGGCTTTCGGAATTAGAATTTCAAATAAATGTTTTAAAAACGGCACAGCTCAAATGAGTTCTCTTTCTGGAATTTGAAATTTACCTAATCACCCAATGTAATAAAGCAATAATTTATTTTCAAAATAGTGGAACTAGGGACAATACGGTTGGAAATAAATTCCCGGGACTTCAGTTACGAAGAAGTTTAAACTTGTAGCAATAAAGGAAACATTTAAAGACGTAAAGCCAGTTTACGTCTGTGGGAATGCTTGTGTAGGAGAGAGACAGACGTATTAATAAAATTGTGAGTGTGCTTGCTGAAGGAAAATTACTTGGTGCATTATTTAGGATCGAAGGATTTAGGTCCAAATTCGCGCGCACTAACTTGATTTCGATATAAGTCCCTGTCGAACCTTTGTCATTGTAATCATACTTCCGATCTTTCTAAATAATGTTATTGAAATATGTTCAATTTCCTGAGCTCCGACGAGTTGGTAATTTGTTCAACGTTACGGTATTATGTATTCAACCGCCTATGGGCTATGTACTTAGATATGTAGACAGGTACTTTGTCTGAATTTTATAATATGCAAATGTTTCAGGTTCGTATGGATATTGCCACCATCACAAGGTTTGCAAATACGTGTTCATTCTACCAATTAGACAGACCTTCGAGTTACTAATAAAAGTATTAAAACCTAAATAAGGAGCAAATTATAATCAACAAAACAACCTATATATTTCTGAAATTTGGAAATAAGTAAATAATTTTAAATTACTAAAGAATGTCATCACCAATTTACTGTCATTACAGAAGCCTATTTAAATTTGCTATCATCGATTTGCTGCTCATTCGGTATTTTGTTGTGTCTTCTTTAATTATTTCTCATATTAAAACGAGTTTTCTAGATTGGCGACAGCGCTGGCAATCATAAGGCTGGCCATTATCTCGCGCATCTCATCAGCCAGCGAAGTAATGCTGCCAGAATTCTGGGTTTCTTTCCACGGGGACCAAAGTACAATATGTGATCCAGTGTTTGTACAATCAGCTTCCACTATTTATATATTTATAATATTTTTTAAGTTAATTTTAGCATTTTTATTTTGAAATATTATAGTTATTTGTAATTATTTTCGTAAATGAAACAAATATTTTCTAGATATATTTAAGATTTAGAAAAAAAGGTAAATAAAACCTCATGGTGACCCTAGCTCTAAGCTAGGTACTAAGATGTTCGTCAATCAACGATATACGAAGGCTCTTAAAACGAAAATTAACGCGTTTTTCTCAGGATGTCTGCGTAGTATGGTAGATGTCCAAGAACTGTGGTAAAGTGGTGAAATCAAGTGAACCGCATGCTCCTCTGGTCCCTCTTCTTAAAAAGACGAGATGATGGGCACATAGAGAAAGAACTAAACAAAGTGGTTGCCGGGGGAAGGTAAAAGAAGCTTTGGTTGTCCAGAAGTAAGGTGGGTCGATGACGTTAACAAAAAATACTTTTCAAAGCCATTGCACGTCACTCTCATAATCGAAAATGATTTGAAATGCCCTATGATAATAAAAATCTTCATTAGAATAATCCTATTCTTAAAATGTGTAGGTTTAAGGTTGGATTATATATGGAGACATGACAGCCAAACTGTTGAAGAAACTGAAGGTTGAAACAGGATGAAGGCCACCAAGCTTAGTACAGACACAATATGTGTATTATGTACTTACATTAACACCAAAAATCTTGTTATATTATTTCTACCTATTTCAAATAAATAATGACTGTTCGACGGTGTGCGCAGTCTTTATAGCTGTATTTATATGTGCATGTACGCGCAGCATCTATGTAAGCCCGCTAGGTGGCGCGAGGCGGCCGCGCCGTCTCGACCATAATCACCATACAACATTAGACACACGCATCTTCGGACAATCGACTAAACAAAATCTAACTCGTTTTTGCGCCACCATACCTATATCATCCATAACATTGGTCTTTTAGCTGGATCAGCCACATCAACCTTGTATGATAGTCTCTATGCCTCTAAATAGTTGATCAATAATGTAATTTAAAAAATGTAAAGGGAAAATAAATTGACTTTTATACAATTTTGATTTCGTTATTTTCCCAAATCAAGCAGTCTATTTATTAATTATTTTTCCTTAATACATAGTAAAGAATTATTTATTACTCGTCATTTGGTGTATCTAATTTGAAACGACAAGCTGAATAGATCGGTTCTAACTACCAACTAGTTATAAATGATTTACAAATGATGCGTATAACTATAATAGAATTTCAGACACGCCTTGGACACTTCATGTAAGTTCAATTACTGTCATTTTACTTTTGAAATTTTCTGTTATACTCACAGAATATATATAAGGGAGTCGCATAAATAGATGTGCGCAGAACTTTTATTAACTACTAGCAGAGCTGACAGATGTTGTACTGTCCAAATTTCAATAATAAAATAATTGCAATAAGTTCATACAAAAATCCCATAGAAAAAGCACTTTCAGTTTTTTCCAAATATTCCGGACAAGTTTTCCAATTTTTCTTTCCCTAAAAACCTTATTCGGACTATTACGAACATTTAAAAAAAAAATTGTCAAATCGGTCCCGCCGTTCTCAAGTGATGCGCTTACCAACGAACAGCATTTATTTTTTATTTATATAGACAAGCATAGGTTTGTAATTTAAAAAAGATTACAAAATAAAATAAAGTACCGTAAGCTATTCACACAAGCCTATTAATACATAATTTATTTGGCACAAATTGCCTCGCGTCTCAGTTATGTTCAAATGCTTCAGTTTACAGAATTCAATGCAAATACTAGACTCCTGCATATTGCATCCAATAACAAACGAAATATCTTCGTAAATAATAGTAGGCGCTTTTGTTAGTTTTGTGTTCGCCCTATGTATTATGCAGACTGCTCCATTTAGTTTCCTCAATATAACATACCTCGGAAAGAGAAATGTAAAAAAAATCTTACACATTTCACATTGTACTCGTATTTGCTGCAGTCCGAGATTCAGACCGCGATTGTCCGAGGTCATGAAAACCTGCGTTTGAACGGAGCACCGTTGCTATATTGCTCTTGGACCATTAATCAGAATCATTGTTACTATACATAAAATAACCTTTCATAAAACCTTTCTGTTACCAAGCAACAATAACCAAACAGTGCTTACGATCGATGTGAAATTAAATGGTCAGCGCTCCTCCATTCATCTTAATCTCTGATTAATCAATTAAAGTTTCAGATGGTTTTAGTCCCTCAGGTCTCTTTCCCCGGGTATATATTTTTAAGAATACAATCAAGGGAGTCTTTGGAAGATTTATCTTGTCGAATTATTATGGGCGAACAAAGTCGGCCCCGAAAAGTTTTTATAACTCATATCGGATTCGAATATTGCTCATACAGCCAGGCAATAAAAATACCTCACGTCAAATCTCCACCGCAATTATTCATTCGAAATGCCATCGGGCCCGCTTTGCCAAACCACCCTCGTCTACATATAATCGAGCTTCTTCATGCAAATTAAGCAGGCCAGAACGACAGACCGATATAATTTAGCACAACGAACTATTAAATTGTTGAGATGAGTATTATTACAGTTACTTTTTTACCTGATCGTAAACGATGTTATGATAGTATGAAACAATTTAATCAATTGCAAGTAAAACCAGTAACGATGCCTATGCCTGGGAATAGCTTGTCGAGTTTAGGTCTTTTCAGGTGTACTTTTAGGAATATGATGTAAGTGAGTTATTATGTTACACAGATTTACCCCCTTCCTATTCTATCGATTTGGGAGTATAATGGAATAAACTCCTCATGAACACACATAGTTACTCCCCTATTTCAAATTTAATGATGTTCAATCGCTATAGAAAATATTCGTACATCATTATCGGGAGATTTTGCCGGTGTATATGTATGTGTGCGTGTGTACAGACAACACTAAATATGTTACATATTTAGTGGCTAAATATGTACCTATGATTACATATTTAGTATTATTGATTAGACTTAGACATTCCAGGGATAAGTAATAAACATACAAACACACACAAGTGTGTGTCTGCTCGTGTGATCCCACCATTCTCACAAAGGTACAAATTTACGAAAACTATAAAAGATATCAAAAGTAAAACAAAGGATCGTATTAATTACTTTAAACTCATTCCACGTATAGAATCTGAAACTAGAGAGCTTTCATAACATAAACGTAGCTACTGACAGAGATATTCGCTAAGAATGTAGGTACTTTAACCCCGTGAAACTTCCCCTTCGTATTGTTATTAATTAAATTTTATTGGCATTCCATTTGTAGATATTAAGAGGTTGACAATTTTAGGGGATATTGGTCCCATCGCCATTGGGGCACTTTAATATTGAAATTAGCTACTGTAATTTCACTATGTGATGAACAAAAGATTTTTTTTTATTATTCTTAACAATTGTCACAAACATGAGACTTGTACGATTTTATTATCATTTGCCGGGGCTTCTACGACACTCAATTTATTTCATCTGCGGAATCGTTCATTTTGTTTGGTGACCAGCCACTGCTGGTCACGTCCACTGCTGCTAGACATCGTTGTCCACTGCTGGACATGGGTCTCCTAGTGCACATTGTCCTTTGCATGACGGACGTATGGCCATAAAACGCCATGCTGACGCGAAGCGATTGAAATATAGAGATTTAAACTTAATTTTCTCACTGATGTATTCCTTGTGTGCACAAGAGTTTTAAACATTAACATTCTATGACCATGGACGAAAGGAGAAAGAAGGAAAAAAGTTTTTTTTTATATTCAGTGGAAAACATGGAACCTCAGTGGAAATTGGAATATCATCCCATCCAACTGCACAATTATTGCGTAGATTTATAATAATTTTGTCCATTTCACCCACATCAACCGGAAGCATTGCAAAAGAGTTACATGGCTGCACAATTTTTGTGTAAATCCGGGAGTGGACAAGAGGGAGTTATTGGTTGGAGGCAATATTTGATCAGCTAATTTAGTCCCAATATTCACAAAGAACTGGTTAGCTAAATTAATAAAAGGTAACGGTATTTGCGGAAATTTTGAGAAGCTCAGTACTTTGCACAGAAGCGCGGTTCATATGTGTGATCCGTTTAATTACATCCCAAGTTGCTTTTAAATTATTCTTTCCGTTGTAAAGTAAATATTTATGATAAGCATTCTTTCTTTTACGGAGTAAGTTATATATAAAATTACGATAACGTATGTAGATGGTTTTGAGTGCCGAACTACTTGGATCTTTTTTATGTTTAGTGTGCAATTTATCACGTTAACTCAGGAGTTCTGGAGTTATCCTCGGTTTAATATTTATATACTTCTTTGATAACTTAGTTATCGTAGAATGTTTATTAACGATTACAGATAACTTACTAACTGTTCAGCTATACTATTTGCATCCTAAAACATCATTACTTCAGTAAAATCCTTCTCATTAATTTTATTTATAATCGCTATGTAATTAATGCTATTTACAGTATTCACGGTAGCCATTACTTGTTTTTGTAGGGCAATATTCAACAATGTCGGGACGTGATAATTTTGTAACTTTATTTCAGCTGGTATAGCTGGCCACTATTTTGTTGTGTCGTTTCCTGATCCGATTTCCAGGAAGTCATCATGTTCCTTATCTCTGTTTTGAACGTGTCAAAGTCGCTTAAAATTGGCGAGGAATCCAAGCGTAACCATTTAGAGAGGGCGGCCACACTTATAAAATCTAACTCGTTTATCACGGGTGTAGTTGTAATATTTGGGTCTGAAAGAGACAAATTGCCCGTTACTTGATGAGCAGGGGTGCGGCTGAGTGGCATTGATATGTACACTTTAGTAGAGAATATTAATAATTAATTCTCAGTTTGAACTCTAATAAAGACTCCGGGATACTCTTCATACAATAAAAAATCGTAAAGTGTTTTCGTCGGCAGACTAATAAAGGTGATGGTTCACGGCGCAGCGATACAAGCGACACGCGTTATAACGAGCGCTGGACCCTACATTTCTTTTTTTATGTATTAAGAGTACGAGTATTACGAGACATTACCTGAAACACATTACGAGTATTTTAATCACAAGATAACGTTAATGTTAAAGAAATTAGTTGTCAAATTTTCGATCTAATTAACAGTAAAACAAATAGAAACGGAATTGATATCATAGCTGTCACGCGAAACATCGTCGTCGAAGGGAATCAAATCGCGTGTAATTCAGACATTGATGCCGATTCTCGCTCAACCCACAAACGTCATGTCATGTCAAAACGTCACTCTGTGAAACGCGTGACACGGTCGGGTACGGCATGTTATACGGTGTCATGAGATCACAATAAAGGGCATGGACGAGGGAATAAATGTCTGATAAAAAAAAATGTACGTATATCAACCATAAAAGTATTATATACGTAACCATGTAGTGTAACGTTTTCACATTTACGTTTTTCAACTCATTTTATGTCAGAAGTTTATTATAACTTTGTGTTTAAAAATCATTAAACTAAGACATACTTGATACTTTTACGGCGGTGAAATTTATTTACAAATAAGAATTAAATTATTAGTTATATTTATAAGTACGATACCTCTATGAAGAATTTAGTGTCTAATATCTTAATTATATTTTTAACATTATTGATATCATCACAACAATTACATAGTTAAAATGTTTTTTTTTTAATATAATACATACAGTATCTGATATTTATAAACTTTATTATATTATTTATTCAGAGCGCATTATTATGTTGCGTAACATATAATAGCCTAGTGATTTTTTAAAAAATTATATTTAGTTTTACTTGGCGCGGTCAATATTTTGCCTCCATTTAATTGAAATAAAGACTATTATTATTACGAGTAAATACTTTCAAGTATATTCATTGAAATAAAGACTATTATTATTACGAGTCAATACTTTCAAGTATATTCATTGAAATAAAGACTATTATTATTACGAGTCAATACTTTCAAGTATATTAATTGAAGTAAAGACTATTATTATTACGAGTAAATACTTTCAAGTATATTTTCAAGGCGACAATAAATATTATAGTAGCAATTGGCGCAAAGAATGATTAGAAAATAAAGTGAAGTAAAGTATTAAAGTACATTAAAAGAACGGAATTTTTTTTTTCTGTAATTTTATAATTATTATTCAACCAAAAGTTACCATAATGTTTGGACAAAATAATCCCATGTTGTTATAAAACATTCGCAACAGATCACCGCTCGATTCATGCAATATTTAATAACATATCGGAGCTGAAATAAATAACGTGTCCGCGTAAATATTCGTGGCATGTAGCCGAATGTACCGATGCTGCTGTGGTCTCCAAATTCCCCCCGTGATTGATGCAAACGACCATGCCATGTTTTGAAACGAAATATTATAATGACGTTATAATTAATGTGTTATCAATTTATCATTTCACACGACTGTTTGTGCCAATTTGAATAAAATAATTCCCGTTTCCTTCGGTTAATAATAAGTTTGATCATTTTTTATATTGTTATTTATTTCTTACACGAGAATTATTAAATAAAAACAAATATCTATACGTATTGTATAAAAAAAGATGTCCCGACTGATTGACTGATTCATCATCGCCGAGGAGAAACCGCTGAAGCTAGAAACATGAAATTTTCACAGTGGATGGGTTTTATAACATATCCACTAAGAAAGGATTTTTAGAAATCTTACTGGGAATATAGGGGAAAAAGGGGAAGAAGATTTTTTATGCAATGCCCGTATCTCAAGAACTACATATTTAATTTAGATAGCCACATAAATTTTATCATATATATTACTCATTTAAAATAATTAAACACGTGCACTTTCGTTTTTTGATATGTAACTTAGAGGGTTTTTGACGCAAAATCTATATCTCACGAACTATTTAAATTACAAACATGAAATTTAGCATATATACTTCTCATTTTAAATAAATAAAAAGGGGTGTTACCGTTTTTTGATATTTAACTTAGAGGGGGGTATAAAAGGGAGGTGCGGGTTTCGACGCAAAGTCTCTACCATAAATATTTTTAAATTAGAGATATGGCATTTGGCGGGCGAAGCCGCGGGCAAACAGCAAGGATCATATATTTTACAATACTATCTCATTTGAGTCTTTCTCGCACTTCCCAAGATTTATTTATTAATTGTACGAGTAAAAACATTTTTGTGAGTATACATGAAATCATTATTCTATTTCTTTCTAAACTATGTATCTATTTTAATTTATTTCAACATTTAACGACGATTCTTGTACGTACAAATATGTCATTTCGGTTTTACTCATATAAATCCTAATGTAACCAGCCCTTTCAGTATCCACTGCTGGACTTGGGCCTTCTCATGCACATTGTCTTATGACGAGGGTTGTATGGCCTTAAAACGCCACACTGCTGGCCAGGCGGGTTAGCGAGTCCATTCTTTTAATTCATATAGTGTAGTGGTGTAGGCTTGTGGTAGCTTTGTGGTCGGAGGGGGAGAGTACACGCTGCAATCCAACAATCGCTGGGCGCACTCGACTGGCCTCGTTATCCCCCTCTCACAGAAAACTACCCTGAAATGTATTTTCCTAATGTATGTACGTGTTTCGGTAGTGAGTGAGATATGCCAGAGGCCATTCCCATCCCATCCTATCCCTTCCCACGTCCCCAACCCTTTCTCCAAATCCATCCTTACATCAGCAAAGGTAGGCAGCGCATCCGGGGGCATGCCAAAGTTTGTCATTTTGGACTAATGGCTAATGGACTAATGGGACTAATAGTTGGCAGGTATCGCGGATGTCTATGGGCGACAGTATCCACTTACCATCAGGTGGACTGTATGCTCGTTTGCCATCTTCTTTCTATAAAAAAGCCTCTTTGTTCTCCCTTAGTCTCCTTTTACGGCACCCACGGAAAGTGGTGCTATTCTATAGTCGGCCCACACTACACGGAGCCTAACAGATATATTTAATGAGTTCTGTCAACTAAATATTTTACTTAAAATCTTATGTTCAAGTGTCGCCGACAATGCCATGCCGACATCGTTGTGCCGGCATAGTTTTGCTAAAAGTTCCCTGACGTGTTTCGTTCTGAACGTAATCTATTCGATTATAAACTTTATTAATCAGTATTTCTTAAACTGACTGTAAGCTTGGGTTTATACTTCCTACTGTTCAGCTCACTCCTACTCTAAGATTGGTAAATTCATTAATAGTTTCAGAATATCTTCCTGACTTAGATACTCAATGCGCCTTCGACAACAAGGTAGGACAACTCGAGTAGGAAGTTCTGAATACTCAGTACTTACACTCCTAACTTACTTACACTTATAAGTTAGGTACATACCTAATAGCGCTTTCACGCGTAATCTTCGACAGGGATATAACCATTCGATATAAATGTGCAATTTCTGCAGTTTCAGTTGGACATAGCAAAGGACGGCTAATTTGCGGCCCTTTGGGGTTGCGTGCCTTAGTGACACAGGCGACAGTAAACCACTTACCCTCAGGTAAATGGTCAGTCTCGCAACCTTCTATTCTACAAAAAATAAATTATGATTTAAATAACAACTGAGGTAAGGAACAAACCATTTTTAGGACAAGAAGAAAAATATTCTGCAACTTTAAATACCTACCTAATCTTAGATCAAAGTTATTGAGGATTATCTATAACAACCGTTTTATACTCATCCTGGAAAGTATATAAACCAACGACATTGCCTAATGAGTATTTATATAAAATATTACTCGTCTAATCTTTGGAAATTCACTAATTTATCACAAATTTGATGTACTCACAGCATTCCGCGCCGATTAAGAACCTAATTAACCATTAATTTAAATTATAATTTATATTTTACTTTTATGTATTTCATTTGGGATTTATGAAAATTCTTCTAATTAAATTTTATGAATGACTGCGTACAGTATATGCTCAAATCTTATTCATTTCCAATAACATCATAAACGAACAAATTTGTGAATAAATAATCTTCATATTTATATAATATCTTTTGTTTATAATTTTTTATCGTTTGAATTACATAATGATAATAGTAATTATCCAGTACATGTATGAATCCATGTGTAATGGATCCAGTACATCCAGTACGTGTAGCAAATATTGGAATATTGCCTTTAAAATGTAGTATTGGAACAAATATAAATAAAATATTAATTATTAATACATCTGAATAGATACACTTACTAGATTTAAACACCACAAAACTACTTTATTTCATGTCGACAGTGAGATTATATTATATTTACATTCGTTTTACTATCAGCAAATATTTCTTATTTGTTTAAATTATTCACACATGCGATGCAATGTGATACAAACACATAAGTTATGGCTTACTGAAAAACGTTTACAAAAAATAATTTCATTGGAGCAAAAGCTGACAAAAAAATGCATCTACAAGAATCATTTAAAATATAAATCTGACGGCGGAAATAAACCAGTGGTACCAATCCAAGCTCAATATCCAATCTATTCGTTCAAGATCTAATCTAACTCGATAGCTGTTTGGTTGGCCAAGATTCGCTTAATTTTCTGACCTACTCGTGATAAATACACGATCCAGCCCGGTGGGATGCTGTTGATGCTTACTTTTGAAATTAAATTTTCCAATGTATATGCTTCAGGGATCAGTTCTGTAAGTCGTCTTTTCATCTTCTTTGCTGTTACCCTAGGGATATTTTATTGTTTAGTATTCTCTAGTACCTTATTGCATCTAGACTTTCGGCCTACATTTTCCTGCCTGAATAACTCGTGGTGCATACCCGTCCTGGCCATTTTCATGTAAGCCCGAGGTAATTATATTATAAGTATTTATTGTAGGAATAGGTAAGTTATTTTAATTATTTAAAGTTACAATAATAAATAAATTATCATATTTTCTATTAATAAAACTTAATTGTTTATCGCTTACAAAGGTTGACTGGGTTTAAATGGAAGTGAAGTATAGATCGAAAGTCTGAGTCGTGATGCAAAAAAGTACTAAACATAGAGCAAGAAATAATTCGTAGTAGTGAGACAGCGGTTAAGAGAATTAGGAGTAGCTGACAGCAATCTGGATTCTTACTGTTCTAAAATGCGGAAATATTGAATACAGGTCTACATCAGGCCACTGAATGAAGAGGACCAAAGAAAACATTGGATACTGCTTATGATAACTATTGGGGATTAGGTAGAGAATTCAAACAATATGGAGTTAATAGTACATCTCTCGGGCATGTATAGGCCCTGCTAATACCACTTATTCTTATAACAAAATAGTGGTCAAACTCGTTGAAATACTTCCTTCTTATGACAATTGATGAATTGGAAACATTTTAAACGTAGAATTATATTTATCCTTATTTAAAACTTTGAGTGTTCCTTTCTCAAATGGCTCAGGTCCTTGATCCGAGTGCTCCGGAAATTGCCTCACGAACGCTACATTGTCTCTGTAGGATTATTGTCATTTAGGTACATCATTTCCGCTTTACGAAAACATCCTGTAATTATTCGGAAATTGTCAAATGTAAAAGAAGCAGGATTATTAGAAAGTATCACCTAAAAATCCTATTGTGGATTTTTTTGAGATTTATCGGCGACGAGCATTGCATATGATTATCGTTCCTTGTAAAAATTAATTCAATTTACGAAATCTGCAGCTTTTTGCAGCTCACAATCTAAAATAAAGGCGGTTTATTACCATCGGGTATCGACCTTGACATGGGCTCAGTTAAAGTGGCACGATTGTCGTACTTCAAATAATTTATTTACCGATAATGGGTACAACAACATATTTTAGAGAAAATAAGTAAATGTAAGATCATATATTATGTTAGCATTGTATTTGAAGTACTAGCTTCCTTTGTAAAGTCTACCCTACTCGTCTACCTTTGGCTTTGCTCGCGTAGATTAAGCACCTCTAAAAGTCTTTTAACACCTGTAAAAGCATCAACTCAATTTTAACCTAATATTCTCTTTTCTCTTGTATTTATACATAGACTCTTGGGGTATCTGTCAAATGTAGTTCGTCGTCGTTGCTGTTTTCAGAAATACTAAATTCCGTGTTACGATTTTAAGCAGCCATTAGTTGGTCTTCGTAATCGTAAGCGCAAAGTCTATGGTTCTCTACTCCTACTGTCGTCGCTAACATCTCCCACAAATAGAGAATTTGCTTCATTACCTTACTATTTAATCGAAACCTTTTACTAAAATTGTTGAGAATAATTTTCTTCTTGACATTATAATATACTAATTGACTGTATAATTGACTTCTTGACTAATTAAAACAACTTAGTAATAGGAAGTGGGACGATAAAATGTAAAAAAAAAATTTTTTAGTACGTATGTGTATTTCGTCATAATGGGACAAAACTGTTGTGGGACGAGCTACTGGGCTCCTTCTTAATAAAGAGAAATTTAGTGGGTCGATGTCAGCCGTACCGCTAGGCATCATTTCCAACAGTGGAGGAATACCTGCCGATTTTATGGTATAGCTAAGGTCCAAGAAACTCCTCGATTGTACTAAAGTAAAATATCTACAGATATATACCCTGAAATATATAGATATAGAATATATAGATAGATATAGAGAATATATAGAACCATATATAGAAATATACCACCCTACAGATATATACCAAAAGCTGAAAATTGGTTCAGTATCGAGAGTAGAATCGATTCTAATAGTTTTTACAATCGATTTAACAATAGGTTTTTCATATTTTAAATTATTTGTTTCAGGTTTTGCGTTATATATATATATATATATATATATATATATATATATATATATATGTATGTATGTATACCTAAATATACAACTCATATATAGGAGATATATAATATATGTGTATCCTCAGTGTGGACCCTAGTATTTTTTTTCATTATTTATTATTCTTAACAAATATGGTTTGTTTATTTCATAATTAACTTGTAAATTGCGTTAAAATTTTAGCAACTCCATTGTTTATTATTCGTTAGGGAGAGTTGTTAACCAGTCCATTGTACAACTCTTTGATGAGCATTGTTTAAACGGAACAGTATTTGATCATAATTAAAGTATTTGTTAAAACGTGACGAGTGTAATCCATTCATTGGTATATCATAATGTTTCCACTTAGATTTTGGAAATCACAAGTCAGAAAATTTCAGTAATGTGATTTGGTGATTTATGAACGACAGTATCCATTTACCATCAGGTGGACTGTATGATCGCCTGCCGTTTTATCTAAAAGAAAAATTTTATTTTTAGTTTAAAGACGATTATAGATAAAATACATATTTCAAAATACGAAATTTCTCCAAAATCCAAAATCATCAATGTATTAGGTATATTTCACTGCAGCTCACAAACAAGATCCCTTGCAAAACGAAAGGGTTTCGGGATATATAATATTTGAAATTTTCGCGTTTATACACATTTATCTATTTAAACGTTTCTAAACTCGTATATTTACCTTATTAATAACACTGGACAACAAATTTTAGTTTATTTGTTGTATCTTGTATGAAAAGTGCATTTTTTTGTTAATTTTGGGGCGGTGAATACAAAAATGACAATGAAATTAAAAACTTAGTTGCAGTTTTCAAGAACAAGTTTTTTTATTTTATTTTTAACAAAATAATAAAAAATAGATACTTTTACAAATTTAGAGTCACAAATGCGCTGTCTTTTTGCTATTCTTTTCTGAAATGTTTCTGGAGCATCTCTATCATGAGTCCAACAGTAGTCGGCAAGCATGGCAGCATTCCAGTTTCCCTGGAACCTTTTCTCCATTGTTAATATATCGATATATCGTTCGGCGTGCTCATCACTTACGGCTCCGCAATTGTCAGGAAAAAAGTCCAGGTGTGAGTGTAGGAAATGGATCTTTAGAGACATATGGCAACCAATTTTTTGATACGATGACAGCATATTTTCAACAAGAGTAACGTAATTGTCAGCTTTTTTATTTCCCAAGAAATTAGTGACCACGAGGCGAAAGTCATTCCAAGCATTTTTTTCAATATCTGTTAGAGTGCTGTCTAAATGTTCGTCTTTCAGCATATTTTGAATCTGTGGCCCAACAAAAATACCTTCTTTAATTTTTGCTTCACTTAGCCTTGGGAATTTCTGACGCAGGTAGTGAAAAGCTGGCCCATCTCTATTCAGTGCCTTAACAATATGGTTCGTCAATATGGGGCACAGGTCTTATGGCAGATGGTATATTTGGATAGTTGATAACCGACTTTTTCTTTTTAGATATACCTGTGCCTTGCCCAACACGAGGTATCATGCAGAAATAGCAATCACTAACATGATTTGTAGGCTCTCTCCGGACGATTGAGATAGCAAACCGCATAGATCGTTTTTTTACGATTTCAAGTTGCTCAGACTTGCATTATTACAGCATTATCTGCTGTAAAGCGCATGCATTACAGCAGATATGTGGCGCCCAATGTTTGTCTTGATCCCCTATTTTGCAACCGAAATAAAGCTGATATGCCTTTTTTATCAATGGAGTAATAGACCGCTTCTGAGACGCAAAAGTCACCTCACCACAAACACAACAGAAGTGATCTTGAAGAACATTAGAGAAGATTCGAGAATTTTCTTTTCAATTCCATAATATTCGCGATAGTGGCGTTTGTCATTTGTTTGTATACAGGGTTCGTATATTATTGTTGTTATTATTGTTGTTGGGTATTGTTTGTATTGGGGAAAACGTAGATTTAGCAACGCCGCACCCCTCTATTGTTATGACAATACAAGTATACCACATGCGTTCTTGGGGTTACAGTGTTAATATATAGGGACACATGACATCACGTATCTCTAAAACTTGAACTAATATTAAAAAGATAAGTTTATTTTCGGTTTTAGCACACCAAAAATAGTAAGATTTAGTCGATTTTATTTTAGATACATTTTGGCTGTTGTCCAGTGTCCATTTATTTCCACTTTTTTATAATCCACCACGTGGGCCCATTGTGGATTGATGGATATTGCACATCCCCAGATTTTTAAATTCTCTCTCATGCGGTTCCCACACAACGTTTTCTTTTTGCTACATAAGATTTTAAACTTTTGTTATCGTGGTTGAACATAATAATTGTTCGTGGTCGCGGAATTGGACTGAACTGAATGAACTGGACCCAAATATCGGCTGTACAAAATAAATAATAGCTCGTGAGTAGGTAACCCGTTAACATAACATTATTATGTTTGCTCTTGCTGTTGAGTTCATGACAATTTACAAAGCCGTACATTTTATTTTATTTTAATAGATTTACCAATGGAACACACACAGAATAACAATCACAAATATATAGTAGCCATGCTCCATACACATAAATACAAACTCACAATAAATATAAACTTATATATAAATAGAAACTCAGAGCCTGGGGCGTGTATTTTATATATATAAGCAATAGCTTATCATTTAACTACTACTTATTTACGCTAAACTTACGCCAGCGTGGACGAAGGTCGAAGTCACAGTGATTGGGTGATGTTAGGGCTCCTGACATTTTTCAGTCGATTAAAATATGTTTTTATATAAATACCCATATAGGGCATCTGCCACTGCTCTGTGGAATATATAGGCCAAGGTGTATCTCACAACCTCTAGAAATTTAGTCGAGTATATAACTCTCGGCTTTCATCACTCATTAGATTGTATAAAAAAGAAATATCACTAATACGCAAAATTAAGTGACATTTATGTTATACTCGGCATTGAACAGACTAGAGGTTCACTTAATCCTAGGGCGTAGATATCTTGGAAAATTGGAGCTATGGAGTATGAATACTCCAAAATTAAATATAATAATAATATAATATAAAACTAATAGTATAACTCAACGGACCAGAGCAACTTAGTAATAATATCATTTATACAAATTAAACTCGGGTACAACTTCTCCATCCGCACCGCAATAAAAATGAACCACTTCAAGTAATGCAATGCAGCCAGCCCTTTTAGTATTCACTGCTGGACATGAGCCTCCTCATGCACATTGAGTCGTGCGTGGGGGATGCAAGGTCTGAAAACGCCACACTGTGTAAGCGAGTTGGCGAGTCCACTCTTTTAGAGCTGGTGTAGTTCCTCAGCGCTGGTGGTAGCTTGGGTGGTGCTATTCTATAGCCGGCCGGATACCACACGGCACTTCAAGTAATACTATCAATTAATTATCAGGGTTCGTAAAAATCCAATATTTATAATAAATATCAAAATATCCGATATTTGATATATATCCGATATATATCGGATATGTATCATGTATATAAAAGAGAAGGGAATTTCATTCTGTAAGTGGTTTTAATGTGTCAAAATTGTTTAACGAAACTTTGAGTTTGATTAATAGACTTACTTATTATAAAACAAAACAAAAAATAAAGAGTAAAATTAGAGTCTTTGAGATTAATAAATCAGTCTACTTAATGACCATTCAACTTAATTATAATTATAATCTTTAGTGTTGGGTCATTGACAGTGGCAGTGATCATAATTTTTATTTATGTCACTATAACAATTTAAAGACATGGGATCTACCACGATATATATGGTGATTTATATCATGATATACATATATCCGTTGATATAACAATATATCAGCGAACCTTGTCAATTATACACTAATATACCGTATTTATAGCTATAAGAACAATTTTAGAACTATTTTCTCTATTATGAGTATAATACCGGTATAAGTAGTCTATTTATCTATTTATTTTAAAATTTTACGATTTTTATTTAGTGTTGAGATAACATGTAGGTATAATTGTCTTATACACGTATATCAATTCACTTTTCGTAACATATCTACTAACTCATTTGCAATCTGAATTCCACCAATAAAATCTATACGCGCAACAATTGGAACAAATTCTGTTCGAGAAATGAACGCCTCATTAGAGATCACCTAACTATTAGTGTGTTGAAATCGATGCTGAGTTTCAATAGCTCTAATCGCTGATTCAGTCGCATTTTGCTTTGAGATTTTTTTTCTAAATTATTGCTAAAATACGAGTATCTATAAAGTTTCGAAATCTGTAGGATGCCAGTGCATGCCTTATTACAACGCGCATATCTACTTGCAAGTTAGTTAAACGCGGTTAAGTAAAGGACCAAAGTTAGATACGTTAGGCATAAGTTTAGATATGTCGAGTTCTTAGTTGTACACACTAAAATTTGGGAGCGGAATCCTAAAGTTATGTTGAGCGCTAAACAATGTGCAGCTGTTGAACTGATGGCTCGTGCGACAATCCGTTGTGAACGTAATACAGTTTGCATTTCAGTAAATAATAGTATTTCGTGCCTGAAGTCCGAACGGAATCCTTTTGTTCTAACTGGGTAGGTATCAAAGGATATTATACCCAGTTCTTTACTATTAAAATAGAAACTGGAGCGGCGAGAGGGTGGCTGTGTCAGATAAAGTTTAACCTCGATAATAATCCATCTAAATCGCCTCAACTGTTATTGCTTTAAAATCATAATACACGATTCAAGTATTTTACTATACTATTTCAGAAATCATTTTATAAGACATTTGCTGTGGTGAATAACAGCACGTGTACCTACTTATTATTAATTAATTATGACTCCAAGCACGGAATAACAAATTCTCTGTTCTGTGACTCCAATATTATCACGCATTCGTGTCATCTGTGAGAATTTCAATATTAACATTATAACAACAATTGTTCGACTGACAGTCTGTACTCGTGCAAACAACGTACAGACGGGTGGAATTTAATAATTAATACTTGATGGATTGTGTGTAAATGTACAACATTTATCTGGGAAGCAGCGAACTAATTGTCATTGTGTGATTGATTCCTGTAATATAATGCTTTTACAGTATTACTGCAGCGTTAACGTCGTTTCACACTATGTATTTGAGACACATAATAGCATTAATTAGCTTACGAAATATTATTGTCTCTACGAATATTACCAGTATGAGGGAATATTACTTCCTACCTAAGAGAAACTAGAAAAGAAATTTATGACAGAGCATTTAAATGATTGTCTACATATAAAACTGCAACATTAGAAAATTGTACATATAATTCAAATCTAGAACAATATCCGGATATAATATCAACTTTTTTTCGTCTGCAAATAAATAACTATGGACTAAATTTTGGAGTATCTTGGTGCGCAAACGAACTAACTATAAACTAAATATAAAGAATAAAAATCACATCTAGCCTTTATTGAAAATGCATAACAAGTGTAGTAATTAAAATAATATAGAAATCCACAAGTGAATTCGTTACAGGTTTAAAACTAGACAGAAAAAATACCAACTATCTCTTTCATTCCTAGTAAATAAGCGATCATGTCAGAGTGCAATTGAAACTAGTGAAATGAAAAGCAAATAAGCGAATAGCTAAAGTATGTAAGTGTTGTGAATGGGCATTTTAGAAATGTTAAAGAGATACGTCTGACGTTGCTCTTTGATTTACTGACGTTGTCGCTACAACTATCCAAAATCTCACAAACCAAACTATCCTCAGCTCAATTACCTACTCAATTACTCAATACTTGGGTAACCATAATTCTTAAGTAATTATGTAATACAATTTATTCTCCGTAGTGACTTTGTGTTTATTGAAACTATTATATTTTCATAACGACTAGATATTCTATAATATTTTTTAATAAATTGGTATTAATTAAAATATTTTAGGGCATTTTTATCAAAACAGTATTCAAAAGGCATCAAAACTGATACAGTATTCGCAGTCACCGTTCAGCCCTTTTTTCGTCCACTGCTGGACATGTGCCTCGTCATGCACATTATCTTGTGCACGAGAGATGAATGACTTTAAAACACCACGCTGGGCAAGCGGATTTGGCGAATTCACACTTTTAGCGGTGGTGCAGTTCCTCAAGGCTTGTGGTAGCGGCTTTGTTATCCCTTAGTCGCCTTTTACTACACCCTTGCGAAGTTATGGGTTGGTGCTGAAGATATGGGTTACGAATATATGGACATACACGTATCAATGATTTCAGAAAGTCCTGTAAACCTTTAGGTACAAATAATTCACTTCATAATAATATGAAAAATCATTTCCTTTTTTACGTTGAATGTGATTTATTGGGGTACAATATTGTCCCGGAAAGAAAACCACAAACAGATAGAAGAATATAAAAACAACTGCGTCACACACTTTCCTCGAGTAAAATCTGCTTAGTCATAATTACGAGACTTTTTAAAAACGAAAAATAAAAACATGGGCGTATAAAGTGGGACGAAGGACTTAAGACCTCTGAAAAACGAGCAAACATTATTTATTCGTGGGGCCTCTTTCGGTTTTAATTCGGATTTATGTATGTACATTAAAGAAAGAGGCTTATATCCCGGCTCGTGACACGGACGGTCTTGTGTGCCGCTACCTTTATTTTTTGAATTACGCACTCGTTAGTAGAGTTTGCGTGATATCAGAATCCTTTAAGGACACGAAAACTTTTTCGTATTTTGCCACAATTTTAATACCATACCATACTTATAACATCAGCCTATGTCTTTTCACTGCAGGATATAGGCCTCTCCCAAGGCTCGCCACTACACACGATCCTCGGCTCTTCTCATCCTACCACCACCGGCGAATTTCTTTAAGTCGTCGGTCCATCTGGCCGGAGGGCGCCCCACACTGAGCTTCCCGGTACGTGGCCTCCATTCGAGGACTCGTCTACCTCATCGATTTATCGGTCCTGTGGCAAATATGACATGCCCACTACGCCTTTCAACATGCCGATTCAACACGCTATGTCGATGACTTTGGTTCTTTGGCAAATATCTTAGTTTTGGATCTTATCCCTCAAAGAAACTACAAGCATAACCCTCTTCATAGTTCGCTAATTTATAAAAAATAAAAACAATTTCAATAAAAATCATTAATTACTTTATTAATATTCCAAACTGTGAAACTTGTTTGACCATGATAGATTAATTATTCAGCAATGTTTTGGCTACATACTGTGTGTCCCAAGGCTCATTCATTTTCTGTCAATTTAAGCGATTCTTGTTTCAATGTAGCTACTAATACGTGGGAAACTCAGTTTTGCAAAAACGAAATAAAATGATCTACTGTTTTCAATTTTTTTATTACATGTGTTTCTAGGCACTCTCCACTTGCATCTATACAAAGTTTCATACGTCTGAACTGCGAAAACTGCTTCCCTTTTAGTTGAATTTAATTTTGCTAAATAAAAGAATTCACAAGGTGCCAAATTGAGACTGTAAGGAGGATGACCTAATACTTTAACCTGGGTACTGTCCAAAAAGTCCCTTTTTAGGCGTTTTTTAGGCGCTGAGTGAGCAGGCGCGTTGTCGTGACGCAGCAGCAGTCCTTGGAGAGTCGTGTTTGGACGGTTGATACTCATTGCAGTAAAACCGTTTGGCAAGCACGTGACTACGTATCATTCTCCGTTAATGCTGCTTTGGTTTTGTAATGTAATGTAATGTTTTGTTTTGTAACAGATATCAGGTTGCCAGATAAAATGAAATAATCTTGCGATTAAAAATTTTCCAGCCCGTCTTGCTCTTTTCACTTCACACTTTTCACTTTTCACAAACAGTAGACTGTCGCTTAGTTTCTGGATCACACTGGTAGATCCAAGATCCATTACCTGTGACAATGTCGTAGACGCGCCCAGACGACCCTGCTTCAAATTTTGTTATCATATCACGGCACCATTCGACACGAAGCTCACCGAAAATCTAGGTGAGGTTGTGCGGCCAGCGCGATACTATCCTCCTGACTCGTAGGTGCCCATGTAATATTTCGTATACACTACCCGATTCTACCTGCAATCCCTCCTGAATCTCCTCGTATGTAATTCGCCTGATTTCACAAATGAAATTTTTCACTGTCACCACGTTTTCTACCGTAACAGCCGTTAAAGGGCTACTTTCTTCGTCAGGCAAACTTAGTCCACCTCTCTTAAATTCATTGTACCAGTGTTCAATAGATAAAAACACTTTGTCGCAAAATTTTCTGAGTAGCTACTCAGAAAATTTTGTGACATAGTGTACGTACACGGCTTTGTACGTACAACAGAAGACATTAAAAGGGACGGGTTACGTTGCTTGATGGGTACTAAAATTATACTTATTTTTTACTACTGTATTTATGATGTCCCTTGGTTATAATGATAGAAATTCCTTTCTTGAATCATTGTCCAATTTTCGTCTTTAGTCTAGATTAAACGTATGTATCGCACCAGTTTCAGTCGAATGGTTAGTACGAAGTACCTTCCAGTCTAAGGGTCGGTACCCTCATTAAGCGATGTTCCCCAACTTTCGGACATTTTTCACAAAGCTCTTCAAAACCCACCGTTCTTATGACATACAAGTGAGAATATGCACTTTTTGTAACCTCATCTTATAATCACAAGGTAAGCGTGGCACTAAGCTTTTTCTCGTATGATATTTTTGAAAGAAATTTGTGTTTAGTATGTTGACTTTTAACTGAATCTTTTAAGACAAACATGACTTGAACATCTAATTTACAATTCAGTATTGAAGAATTTTTCCTACAGGGAAATTTAACATTGGTTTAGTTGGCGGAGAAATAGGATAAAAATATATGAAATGTAAAAACATAAATAGAAACGCCGGGCCTGCTTTCTGTGCTTTCAAAATGGAACAACTGGAGTATTCATGCTCTTATGTCACTAGATCTTTCGGCATGCAATTTTTAATGTATCAAACCTTCGACCAAGCTGCAAGTCACAGCCAATATCCAGTCATCGATCCAGTCGACCCGCGGCGAAATGCGGAACGATGCACTCCTTTGTGATACGTCGTTATTGCTCTCGATACAATATCGGCACGATCTGTTACCAGTTTGTATGACGCTGCTGTTCCGCTAGCCCAGTAATAAAAAAATCACCTCAATCTGTGAGTCTTTTAAACCCGGTAGCTCGAGTTTTGAGCTTGTGTTTGCCTCTTTTAATTTAGAGTTTATTAGGTTTTCAGCTTTTCACGCTGCGTCGGCTATTTTATTTCGGTACCTTTAATACCTATTTAATTTATGAAGAATTAGATTGTTTAATTTAATATGTGTTACATTTTGCGTTTAAAATTGAATAAACTGTGTAAATAAACGTGCAAGAAAACATTTTTCAATCAATTTACCCCAAAAGGATATCCGACCGAAAATAGGCAGATAGGCGTAATCGAGGGGTCTCAGGGCGAGCCGGTGCCTACTTAAATTCGCATGTATAATTTAAAAGGAGTCGCTGATACATCGTATTTACCATGCGGAATCATATACATAATCCTACAGATAATGCGGAAATAGGCGGCTTTAACAACATTAAAAGGTATATGCTTGTATCGTTGTTGATTTATGGTGGGAGTAAAAGAAAGATTAATAGAAAATTTAATGTAAAATGGAAAGTTGTATTTATATTTATTTATATGTAATATTGTATTGTCTTAATGTGTTTTGGCGGCTAAAATAATACTGCATTTCTTTTTTCTTCTTTTATAACTATTGACGCGAACATAATAATAATAATAAATACTCTTTCTTGCACACAAATAGTTATTACATGTGCACAAATAATAAATGACAGAATACAATAGGCGACCTCATCGGTAAGGCGATCTCTTCCAGCCAACCTTAGCATAGAGAAAAATAAAAGGGATATACTCGTAGGTAGTGCATAATGACCGAAATCCACAGAGTGGATCTTTTTCAATATATACCTACCGACAATATCGATAATAAATATAGTATAATACAGGGCCGTCTTTACCAGGGGGTGCAAGGGGTGCGGTGCACCCCGGGCGCTCACCTTTTAAAGGTAATGAAAAAATATAACGCTATAGTAAACAATTACACAATAGGATATTTGACTGTCATAGGATACACAATAGGATATTTGACTGTCATAGGATACACAATGGGATATTTGACTGTCATAGGATACACAATAGGATGTTTGACTGTCTTAGGATACACTCCCGCACCCCGGCGCAGAATAGACTTAAGACGGCCCTGGTATAATAAATACTTATAATAATAAATGACTTAATAATATATAAATACATACATATCGACATCTACACTGCACCCAATATCAATTCACAAATAAAAATCAAAGTTGACAAAGATAGAAAAATAAGAGGGAATTGAGGTCTCCAAGGGACGAAATAGAACAGGTTAGAAACAAAATGGTTGCGAGGGGAAATCATTTGGTAAAGAAAGAAAATAGCAATAGAAAATAGAAAATAGAAAGAAAAAGAAAGAAAATTAACTAATAAAATAATGATTTCTAACTTGTCCTTTAATACTAGACAGCGACTGAGTACGTCTAATGACAACTGGTAAGGAATTCCAAAGCTTAGCAGCCTGCACAGTGAAAGTGTTAGTAAAGAAATTTGAAGAATGGGTAGGTTTAAGAAATACTTTTTCAGAAGAACGTAAGTACGTGGATTGTGAAGCAAAAAAATCAAAACGCTCCTTCAATTATAGTGGTGTCAAGGGGTTAAAAAGTACAGAGTAGGGAAGTAAAAGTATATGCGTATTGCTGCGAAGTCGGATTGGAAGCCACTCTTGAGCTTATTACGAAACTCCGAAACATGGTCATATTTGCGCAGTTCAAATATGAACCGGATGCAAAGGTTTTGGAGGCGCTCGAGTAAAAAGAAAAGTAGAGATTGAACTAGATAGCCGAGTAGTAGGTAAAGGACGACCTAATAAGATAACGAAATCAATAATTCATTTTTTTCCCTAGAAATTTAAGCACATATTTTAATTTAATTCAATTACAGTTTCGGTATATTACAGGGTTTACATGAGGTAACTTATCAATATGCTATATAGCATATGTGTACTCGTATATACACTAGACCCGGGTGGTACATATTACGGCTTGATACTCCATTGTGATTTTAAAGGGGTCTGTACCTTGCAGTGGATTAAAGATTTAATTTCAAAGGTCTATAATGATCCACTATGATCATCAGCAGTTTACCAACTGATCGATCGGGACCTTCTTCTATCCCTCTTATTAAGATGATATCATTCTCTAAACTCTTCGTACATTGCATTGTTTCACATTTCGATACTGGCCCTTCTTCTTTTCGTCAAAAGAATTTGAATCAGGATCCACCATACTTTTACAGAGCTAATTTACTGAAGGATATT
Source organism: Sesia apiformis (assembly GCA_914767545.1). Taxonomy (NCBI): domain Eukaryota; kingdom Metazoa; phylum Arthropoda; class Insecta; order Lepidoptera; family Sesiidae; genus Sesia; species Sesia apiformis. The sequence goes on along the minus strand of OU611947.1, from coordinate 10,383,454 downwards.
GCACTATCACTTTTCACCAATATCTGTTTTAACTCCTGCATTCTTCTAACTTACCCGCTTATTTCTTTACATAGCATAATTAATATCCACCTCACTGAAGGGCTACTATTAAGCTAAGAAACCTAGATAAATACCCCGATGGTACCCGCCAATCGGAAAGGTGAAACTCGCTATTTTTCGTATATTAAAAAAAACTTCTACGTCGGTGACTATAAAGTTTTGAGATATGTACTCGAAATTTAAAAATGGTACAAATTTGCATTATACTTCTTTTAATAGTAAATTTATTTGAAATTAGAACCTAAATGCTCATTTACTGAAAAGAAAAAAAGACATGCATTTTCGCATTGTCGACAGCACTATTGAGCTAAAACTTAAACATTTGCGTGGTTATGATCTTGCATTATTCTAAATTTGGTTGAACGGAAGAGTTAAACTTGTAACGCATAAAATCAGAGTTAGGGGACTTACCTCCGTCACAGGCAATCGTTTTTAGTAGGATTGTTGAATTCAAAACAGGCAGAACCCACGTTGAAGATGAAGAGAGAAGTGGACCACCGCCAACAACTGACTGCAGAAAATGTGTGAAATGTAGAAATGCTGGTGCGAGAAGTTCCGTGAATCACTTACAAGGGCATTGAGAGAGACAATGTTAGTTCGATGAACATCCACACCATTTTGCATCAAATTCTTGATCTGAGGAAATTTTGTTGTGGTTAGATATCTCATTTGCTCACCGAAACGGAAAGACAGGCCCGTATGGATTGGTGCCGATAAATGCGGCAACGTTTTGAAAATGTTTCCGAAATCGTATCTGACGACGAAACATGGATAGAAAATGGTGGCTAGATTTTTTCTCGAAGCGGACACCTCGCAACATCTATACTGGAAAATTGTAGATCATTCAATTCAGAGTGGTATACAACGGTTGCATAGGAAAACGTTTTTCTAGCTGTTCAGCAGAGGAGATCAAAGAGCTTACTGCACCAAAGAGAGATCTTACTGCACCAGGATAACGCGTCTTCGCACACTTCCATAAGGTCAAGGACGTTTATTCAAGAATCTGGTATCGAAACCCTAACTCATCCACCTCACAGTCCTGACTTAGCTCCCTGTGATTTATTTTTGTTCCCTGTAGTCAAGGAAAAAATAAAAGGATTTTTTTTTCGAACATCGAAGAAACACTAACAGCCTACGGAGCAGCTATTTTTGACTTTTCGGAGGAAGAATGGCATAAATGTTTTCAGGGTTGGTTTAAGCGAATGGAAATGTGTAAAGATAGCGTACCTATGATGGAGGGTACTTTGAAAAAATGTAATAAAAGTAATAAAATATTTCTATTCATCTCAAAACTTATATAGTAGTCAATAACATTATAACCTACGTATACAAACATAGTATGTTCTTTGATATCATATGTTTTAGAAAAAAGCTCTAAATATGTTTTTGGACTCAACCATATAACTAACTAAGTTTGATATATCATTGTACATATATACCTATTGGCATGGTTCTTTTAGATGTTTAAAAATTTCAAACCGTTCACAATTTTGGAAATAATTAATGAATTTGACCAAAAGGTCAAATTAATTAAATTAATTAAATAAAAATATTTATACCAATTTATTTCTGTAATTAATTGATTTTATTTCTGTTGTGAAATGAATTTGTATTGTATTGAAATATTGAACTGTGAGGGTAGCGTTGGAATCTATTGATCTCCATTAGTGACGTCTCCATATTCCAAATGTCGAAAGTATTAAAAATTGCTTCGAAACGTACCTAAAATTGTAGTAACCTATTGCCGAAACTCTTTTCGAGTCTCTTCAGTTTTAAAAAATAGATATAAACGAACAAAATGGTGCCAAGGCGCTTTTGAGTACAGACGCGTTGTTAAATTGTTGACATTGCACCACTTTATTTTTTCTACATTGGAAATATCTTTCTTTCCTTATCCTGTTTCTTTTCACTGTATTTTTTTTACATTAACTTGGAATTGTCCAAATTTGGTTTTTAATGTCAGATTTTTGAATTAATACGCTTAATAAAAGTATCGAATTGATTATCGTGAAATCTTGATATGTTTATTTATCTATTATTGTTATTGACTTGCTCAACTCTGAAGTTTGCTCACACGCAGCGTACAGTGTGTTTAAAAATGACAAAATGTAAAAGACACTGGAGGTTATCAATATGACAATTGCTGTTATTTTTTCATTGTTATTTATTGATTTGTAGCCCAGTATTATTTACTATCCACTAGTAAAAAATATATTGTTCTGTACACTTTTATATTTTTTCATGTGTCAAAATCTATCGTATTGAAATGTGTACAACTAATAAACGATCAATTTGCGGTACCTATTCGATCATCATGTTGTTACTCAGTTACTTTGTACTGCCTGCATGTAAATTACATTGATTACATCGTATCAACAGCATACTTTTGTAATTTAATATAGCTTAGGAATTACCCGCGACGTCGCCCAATGTAACTTTTCATCTGTCGGTACATAATATTCGTACAAAAGCTACATAAGATTTTAAAGTTCATAATATTCGTTACTCAAACTGAATGAGTTTGTTCTACAACGTTATGTTTGCGGTTGACGCTACCTAACCGATAATTGAATAATTTGATCATGAACTACAGAGAGGTGTGTATTTGTGCGAACGCTCGATTGGCCGATACATTACGAATGTTAAGTATGAGGCGGCCTGTACAGTCCTCGCAAAACTTCTTGGGCTTTGACCTTGAATGGTCCATAGTGTGCACATTTCAATTCCCACAATTTCAAACAACACTCAATAAGGTGATATCGCCAGAGCCCAAGATGTTTTGCGATACTTGTATCCATACGAAGTCTCTTTATACAAGATTAAATAAAAAATTCGTCTACCCTTTAACACTGAATTTCTATCATTAATAATTAACAACTTTGTAATTTTTTTAAATTTGATAATTACCACAAAGAAAATAAAATAATTACATAATTTTAAATTTGTTTCGTCTCGCTTCTTAAGTATTCTTTGTCTTTGTCTAATACAAGACCCGTTTGCAATTTTTATTTCTCAACAGTATAGACGTTGCGAATTTTTTCGCTTCACAGAGTAAAAATTATGTATATTGTCAGGTAAAATATAAATTATTTTATAATTGTCCGAAAAAAGAATTGAATTTTAATCAATCATAGAGCAAGCAAAGCAATTACAAACATTAGCAAAAGCAAATTGTACGAGAGGGCTTTTTCAGTACATTTCGGTAAAACACGACCACGCCCGTCTTGTAGTATGTTTTTAAGGCCTAGGGCTCGTTTATACGAGACTAAATTCGAGAGATTATCATCACAACGCTATAACGTTTCGTACTTATGGCTAACAAGTTTTTAAATTGTAAGTTAACGACTAACTGGAATTATAACCGTATTATCTAGAAAAACGTGCCGATTTCAAGAATGTTTCCGCAAATCTTTATGTAACCATTTGTATGTATAAGCAATAGATAAAAAAGACATATGATTCCCTTACCACCGAGCTAGTTAGTGATAATCGAAAAACCAGTATTTAAATGAAAACTCGGTTGTATGGACCAGGGTATGAAAAGACAATGACGGGAATTTCAGTGGAAACTAGATATTTCAGGCCATCATTTCCCAACCTTAATTGGCTTCTGCCCTGTCCGTATCTAAAAAAAACCATGGTATATCTCAGGGAGTACATTACTTAGTGGATGAGAAGAAAGTCTGTACTTTCCTATTTGTATGGGAATGTGTATCCGAAGTTTCCATGACAGCCCCGTTGTGTCATTTCAATGTCCTCAGGAGGACGATACCGCCCTCGTTGGGATCCACCGCTATTAAACAGTGAATGAAAACATTGTTTGGAAACCTGTGTGCCTAAGAATTAGAAAAAATCTGGGACATGTTTAATATCTACCAATCCGTACTGGTCAGCCTGGATTATGCATTACGGTCTTAAAGTAGTTCTGTGCCCTGCATTGGGACGTTGTAGGTGAGCTGATATAGAATAACGTTTAAATCGATTAAAAAAAGAACATCCAGTAATATTTTAAATACTTATGGCTGTTCAAGATTTTTCTTTTAAACAATATTCAGCGTCCGCTTGCTCTGTTGTAGATTGCCAATGGGTTCCCGATAAGGAGGGTGAGCGCGTGCGGCTGCATACATTTTTCTCTACCTTTTCAAATGAATCACTAATACAGATTCTGTATTATTTTGTGGGGGTTCTCTTTATTTATATTGTAGTTTTATTTAAAATCAGTTTTGGCGGTATTTATGTCCCGTTTAAGAAGGCTTGTATTTAAACGAGCAGCAGAAACATAACGAATGAAAAGTCAATCATGACCAACAAAAAAAAACTATTCTTGAATAACCGAAATGAATTATTTTAAATTACTAAGAATATCAATCAGTACAAAGTCCACGGAGTCCCCCGAAGTTGGACTTTTATTTCCTTATTGTCACCAGAGAACCTGAACCCAATCCACCTTTTAAATATAGCCACCATTCTGTATTTTCTCCTGCTCATTTAATTATTTCTCTTTTAAAAGCAAGCTGTGCGTGAACACGAACAGGTTACGTGAAATTAATTATACGAGTATTTATTGTTGACTGATGTTTACAGGAGTGTAAAAAATGTTACATATACACATTCACAAATTGGCTAATTGGTTAATTAATTTTAATTAATTGGCAATTGGCTAATTGTTATATAATATTGATCATATGAATATAAAGGAACCGAAGGGGTAAGTAGACTAGTGTTCTGTAGAAAAGTAGACTCGTGCTCGATGATCACATGTGTGTTCGGGGCGAGAGTGGGAAAAATGTGGGACGGATACGAGCCGGCGTGCTGGCGGACTCTCGGAGGCTCTGCTTTGTAAAGATTACCAATCAAACATTTACGCAGCCGTTTCTTTCTATATGTCGTTGAAACACAATGTGTATAATATTGCCAGTCATGACGTTTGCGTGCTTTTAATATCACAACCTATAAAGAAAGTAACACGAAAAAGTGCAATGAGTATGACGTAACTTCAAGACCTGACGAGCCTGTTTTACAGCCGATTCGTTATACTGTGGAGTCGGCTACATCAGATTAGATACACCAAGAGCTACGTTGGTGTATTTCGATTCATTGAATTTATGAGCTTGTGTTGGCATATCATTTTCGTAGATATGTCCTGTCTATGTATTCTAAAGTCCCAGTTCACTAGGGCACGGCATACTCTATTTAGCCTATAAAGTCTCTCTACAATACACGTAGTATTTCTAATCAGAATTCACCACACGGCCACATACCTACTACTGATATGGATAACGTGTATTATAATAGCCACCGATTACTATAATTATTTAACTATCGAATTGGGTTTTTTTCACGATATTCTCTTATCGCCTAGATCGGCAATTGTAGAAACCTTCAAATCCTTCGAACCTTCAGACTTCGAAGCGTCGTGCCGTACTACGCGTACGGCATAGGATTTCGAAGTCACGATCTCATGCATGTGAGTGAATATCTTTACGATGTGTAGTCATACTAACCTAATACGCCATCAAAATTTTAATTCCAGAGAATAATTTATATTTTCATAGCTTTCTCCCTTGTTTGTATGAGAGGAATACAATTATTTTGAAATTACCTCATAATAGAATTTACTCTTCGAAACGTTTATATACGTATTCCTATGTTCACATAGAATACACCTATCACCGATCACCTGTGTGTTCACACTAAGCTGAATACACACAGTATACAGATGGAGCAGTATTAACACAGTATAAATTAATCCCCAGAATAGTCTCGGATTAATATATATGTAATGGTATTAATAATAGACTGGATTGAAGGTAGCAACGTCACCTATAGCTAATTTGTGTTGCATAAAATTCTTTAACATTCCAGTGAAGGTACCTCCTATACCGATATTGTAAAGTATTACAGCAGAAAATTTGCTCCGAAACGTTTTTCAACGTAAAAAAATGTTGTATTATTTCTAGAAGTATTTAGTTTAGGTCCTTGTTATTTATATACTGAACTTAAGTTTAAATTCATTAAGCCTAACAGTATGTGTATTGAAACATAAATACCATTAATCATCTGACCTCGTCTAATGTCGTATATAATGTACTGTGAACAACAAAGTTGTAAACACGTGGAATAGATTGACACAAGAATAGCTTCCTCCACAGAGCGGATTTTCAAATCGAGACTAGATAAATGAATGTCAGAGTAATATCTATGCGTACACCAGCTGCTGATATATGCATATCAGCAGCTGATTGCCCGTCTATTATATAATAATAATAATTAGTATATTGTATGTTTGATGCATTACACTACATTTAAAGTCTGAAATTGCAGACGTGAATTCACACCATCTACAGTTCTAATTAAGTGTATAAAGGTAATGAGAACATTAGTATATTTGCTTCAGTTACTTATGCTAACGCTAATTAAAAAAAACATTGTGAAAATTACGTCTATAATTTTTGCTATTTACACCCAGATGCCGCACTGATTTTCTATGCTCACGCTAAAGTGGAAAAACGTAACGTACTCAGCCGAATCTACTCGTACATTCACAGCTAAAGGGAACTTGTTTAATCCTCTAAATCCTTTAATGGACGTTCGAAATGTTGTCTAAAAGGTGTAACCTCTACGTTTACTAATCTTTACGAGCGGTGCAGATTAAATTTGCACAGACGTTTACAAATTAAGCATTAATACTTATGTGTAAGTGTGCGTAGTATGTGTGTGACTAATTAGAGAAATCATGAATTGTTGCTCCTTTGTATTGGAAAATATTTTATTGTTGAATTTAAAATGTTCCCTCACAAAAGTTATACGAGTACAATATTACTTTGAGTGAGAGTAAGTTTCACCTTTGAAAATGTCTGAGTACATAGAATTGAATTACATGCTGTATCATAATGGAATGTGAACTAATTTTGATTTTAATATCGCACACAAATGAAGTTACTCGACTTTTTTATATGGAATATGTTTATTTATATAGATTTATATTTATATAGCAAACGAGTGGGCGGGCCACATGATAGTAAGTGGTCACCAGCGCCCAATGACACCTGCAACACCAGTTAGTACTGACTTATTAATCTTATTATATTAGTCATTTTATTTAGTTGTTTAATGAAATAAAAGCATATTATTTTTAAATTGATTTAAAATAACCCAAAAGAAAGTACCCTGAAGCTTTAATGAAGACAAAAGAAATTAACGACAGAATTATGTGTTACCATGTAACATAAAATTTAAGGCTGTAGGCACACGGTGTCGCTTGATCTCATCCACTTGTAGGCAGGGTCTGATGCTGCGCGAACGTGACGTGAACATTTTCATGCGATGCTATACGTTCGTTCGTTTGATTATTAGAAAAAATGATTGTTCTAGTACTTTTTATAACTCTGCCAACATTTTCATCTCATTAGGACATTAAATTAGTACATATATATTTTTTTGTTTATAGATAGAAGAAGTCAGACGAGGTCTACCTGGTGGATACTGTGACCCAACGTTCTTACTATTCATGCTATCCGTACTTGTAATATCTTAAGTTTTAACGGATCAACTAATCATGTAATTATTTTGACCAACTAATCATAAATGGCGTAGCTGTGTGATCGGAAGGTCGTGTTGTGCCATAAGAACGCGCGCTTGCGGTGCTATGCTGAAACAACTAATCATTTAGTGGCACGATTAGTCAAACGATAAATCTGCGTATTTGTTTAAGTTCGAGGTTCAGTCGCTGGATGCACACATGTGCTCAACATAGCGAGTATGTACAGTATGTACAGTATGCAGTATGTACAGAGGTACATACTGGCACTCATACAATTAAATACAATGTTTCGTGGAGGGGCGGACCATGTTATCAAAGATCTCTAAAAGAGAAATATTTGTCAATTTCAGATAGTCCGTATTGTTTAGAAGATTTATTAAATATATACATTTTAATATGTATATCTTTTACATGTAAAATGTTTATTAGTTAGGTAGTTATATGCATTTATATGTAATGTATACAAATATATATTTGTGTATTTTGTTAGTATTATTGTATTATTATATATTCAAATTTTCCGGAAGCACTACGCCTACCTTTCTTCTGTCTTGACCTATATTTCACTTTCCTAGGTCTGCTGGAAGAAATCTCCTCAGGAGATGACCTTGCCTTTTGCACATTGTTTCAATTTATTCCTTATATTTATTTCATGTTATGTGTGTACAATAAATTATGAATAAAATAATTAATTTAATCATTATCGGTCTAAGTTTCTCGTTTCTTGAAATCTGAATTATCACTTGAAATTTTGGAAAATCTCCACTCTCTCCTCTATTAGCCACTTTAAGCCAATTTCTGAAAATAATCGGATCATTCCGTTTATTAGCAATGTAGATAAACTACGTTTTATTTAATTTAATTTCAGTATAAGTAACCGATGTTTTTCACCAATTCTTAAACGAATATTAAATCTTACGTTAATTAGAAAGTGGAATATGCAAATAATCTATGACAATAGAATACAAAGGTCAAATACGTCATTCCAGTAACCCTCGTTACTGAAACTTCATGAGCACGCATCTGTGAGCAATACTCACTGAAAGTTAGATTGCTATGTAACCTTTCTGGGCAAACGGTTTTTACATCCGTTTGGAACAACGGCTTCCTTAAATACTTGTAGTACCTATTCATCTATATCTTTTCACATGTAATACACAATATCTGTCTGTTTACGTTATTCTTTTATTTTTTATTGCATTTCTTTATTTTCTAGCCTTGAAATTTTAACGCACCACTAGCCCAACGCCCAATTAGATTTCCTTGCGTTGTAGGCCCAAAACATATACATAGACGTACACACGGCCCAAACATTTGTCTTTAAACAAAGAGGGGGAGAGTGCGCGCTGCAATCCAACAGCCACTGGGCGTGCTGACTGACCACGTTACCCCTCTCTCACAGAAGACTACCTTGAAATGTACTACATTCCCCACATTATTTTATTTCCCTAATGTACGTACGCGTTTCGGTAGTGAGTGAGATGTGCCAGAGCCCATTCCCTTCCTATCCCTCACACTTTTTCATAACCTCACCAAACCCTCACCAAAGATAGGCAGCGCATCCAACGTTTGTCATTTTGGACTAATGTTGGCATATATCGCGGATGTCTATGGGCGACAGTATCCACTTACCATAAGGTGGACTGTATGCTCGTCTGCCGCCTTCGTCCATAAAAAAAATGAATTTGGTTATCGAACCGGAATCTTATACATGTCATCGGCGAATTTTGAAATCCACTTGACTAATTAAATGAAATAACAATTTTTCATAATTTTTTTACACAGAAATAGTCATTCAAAAACATTACTTTTACATCTCAATCTCACGTTTGAAGTAGCGATGCACTACTTTTATCTTACATTCAGAATGCATCTCCATTACTTGAATCGTTCCCACGGGAAGAAAATTCTTGCTCTCTAAATTCTTTGCAGACGAATGGAAAATCTTATTTCGGTCTCATTTTAGGAGTACGGGATAAAGTTACTTGGTATCATCATATTTTAAGTTCATTAGTGAACTACTTCACATTCGTATGTAACTTAAATAATCTTACGAGAATAACCAAAAAAGTAAAAGAATTTTATTGCAAATTTCTTTATTACTTACTAGCTGTACCCGCGGCTTCGTTCGTGTGGATTTTTGGACTTTAATGTGTTTATTATTATTATTGGATCTATAAACTTGTGTAAGCTAGTCGGCTAATAAATATTAATGAATAGGAGAGGAAATTGGGTGATAGTAATAGTAATTGGTGATAAAAACACGCTACTCACATCTGATAGACGGATGTCCACTGTCCTTTGATTCTTAAGCAATGATTGCTTTTGCAGATATTTTATAGTATATTGTCAATATACGAGTATGTATATATTGTTTTCTCTATGAAAATACTTAAGTAGATGTACCTACATCTATCTATATACTAAATTCTCTGTTAAACACATTCACAAAATTGCGGATGCTTTTTAATGGCATATTGAGCAATTGTTTAGAATTGGTTGTATCAGCTAAATAGACGGTATCGCAAACATATTCGAGCTCACGTTCCCGGGCGTTATCTGTCGCCCTCAGCCAAGCAGGCCGCTCTTCGTGTCAATTGTTTATTCCCAAGGATGATCTTTACAAATGAACCGCTTAAAATAAATAGTGTTAAAAATCATATTTAAAAATCCATCTCTCAATTGAGTGGATGAATTTTATTTTTTTTATTCAAATTTGTTCATTCACGAATATTATTATCTATAAATAAAATAAAATCGTAACAGAACTGTGTCATTGCATTTAATATTTAAAAAGAAATCGTTGCAGTGCAAAAGTACGAACGATACAGAGAGGGAAACGACATTTATTTTGAATTTTGTCTGTCCATCCGTCCGTCTGTGTATCTGAACCAACATTACGTAAAAACCACTAGACGGATTTTAATGCAACTTGATACAATTATAACTTCATGCCGGTTTAACTTTTAAGAAACTTTTTATTCAGATCAATAATAAAGATCCCACGAGATTTAATACGCGCACGTAGTCGCGGTCTGTCTTTAAATGTCTTAATCACTTTAAATTATTATCTTTAATTAGGTGGCTCAAATATTTTAAAAAAAAATATTGAAATATTTGTATTATGGCTGTATTTATATACAGTTTTTTTTATAAAAAACATGAGAATTTGATTAAATTGCCCCGCGCATTTTCATAAAGCGCTTTCATTTTCCGCATTATACTTTAAAACGCGGTATCTCTCCTCCCATTGATTCTTTTGCCCGCATAATTTACCTTTATTGCTATTTGCGAACTCGGTTTACTGTGCTTCCAGCATTAACCATTTAATATTATACAGATTTTTTATCTTGTAGCCATTCAAAATTTCGGCTTCACACACATTAGAGGGTTATAACCCTAAATTCGAAGTTTACGCAGGGATCATTATGTAAAGTGGGACCTAAAACAACTCGTTGAGAACATAAAATGCTATCGGTTTGGTCCAACACACCGTGAAATCAAGAGAGGACCTCGTCTAATATATGTCCATCAGTATAGTAACGAAAGTAGCGGTCCACCAGAGTCTAAACCTTCTAATATCAGAATCAAATAATATATCAATTCAAACAAATATATTAAAATGAAATAATATATATAATAAATAAAAAATAATAATATAATAAATTCAAATACGTAAATACATACAATATATAAAATGGTTTTAATATACTTTTAAGCTTACCTAGGAATATACTTTTTTACTTTTAACAAGGAAATCCTAGTTTAAACAAATACGGTGGCTTTAGGATTCCAGCAAACAATAGACAAACAATAAAAGGTCAAACTGCTTGATTATTTAATATGAATTAAAATAATTGATATTTAGCCTTTATAATAATATATAAAAGGCATTTTATGGATTTATTTGATTTAGACTTATTTATTCAGTGATAAGATATTATATATGTATGCACCCTAGCTTATAAACATGCACATCATTCTTGTAAAGTCTTGGGTTATATAATATAATACTAAACAGGTCCATGGAAGAATACAGAATGTTTAATTAAAGTTCAATAATTTCAATAAACAACTACCTAGTCACTAGTCAACTAGGTCATTAGTCCTATTTCTTTCAAAGTTTCCCGAAGGTTACAGTACAAAAGTTGTTTATCTTTTTATATCTGTCCACAAGAGATTATGAGTGTTTTTTTCAGCAATCCTGAATAAATAATATAACTGAGATACGAACCGATATAGGAATTACAACTAGGGAAAAAGGATAAAGCCCTACTGTTTTAGTAGAAATGAATAATAATATACTCGTAGATGTAATGCTAATAACGGAGAGGGTAACATTGTACAGATTAGAACTGCCTCAAGAGGTCTTTCTATTGAGCTACGATATGGGGTTCTTCAAGAGAGCTGTGAATAGGATTTTGCAAGGTCGGCGGCGCGCCCGCATGCCCCCTGGTGTTGCAGGTGCCCATGGGCGGCGGTAACACTTACCATCACGTGGGACCGCTTGCTCGTCCGCCCCCTAGTGTATAAAAAAAAAAAAAAAAAAAAACCACTGCACATATTCGTACACCTAAATGTTTATAAGTAGGTTATGAATAAAGTCACCGAATGCAATTTGCTGTCACCTCAAATTACTTATTTACACATATATATGTATGTTAAATAATTATGTAGCTTAAATCGGTATAGGCCTTAGATGTTTTAAATTAAATTAATGTACCTACATTGCATACAGAATTGTATATACCTATATACAATACAATTCTGTATCGCTGTCGGGTTACCAATAAAAATAAAATAAAACTCACCAATCAATAAATTAAATAATTTGCTTGCCAAAACATAGGTACAATTAAGATGGAAAGTTGAATACTTTGTTCAATATTTTCTGCCTTAACAGACGTGCAAAATTGTCTAGTCAAACAAACTATGCCAAATTATATGAATTACAATTATGTAATATTACAAACAGATTACAGCAGTATTACAATCACGGGGTATATTGTTGGTAATGCCCATATAATGACGGTAATTCACTCGATTAAATATTTTTTTACAAATATTTTTTTTTATTGCGGTATCATTTTTCGATTTTCATTCATGAAGTCGTGAGTTCAAATCCTCGTCCAGTACAACTGAGTTTAAGTAAAGATTTTTAATATTACCACAAGCTCGATGGCGAAGGGAGTCATAGTGAAGGAACTCGCATGTTAGAGAAGTTTAGAAAAGTCTATACCCTGTGCCATTTTGCCTCGACTTTCACCCCGCACTTTATGTATTCCTGTTTACGATAGTGATACTTGTCAACGTTCCCCGTAATGAGCGGAAATAACTATCGTCTGCATATTGTGGTAGCAGCCGCGCTGACATAGTACGAAACAGTAGCAAATTTAGGGAGAGAGGGCATGCTGCATTTCCACAGCCGCTGGGCGCACTCGACTGGCCACGTTATCCCTCTCTCACAGAAGACTACCTTGAAATGTACTGCATTTCTTACTTTATCGTATTTCCCCAATGTACGTACACGTTTCGGTAGTGAGTGAGATATGCCAGAGCCCATTCCCATCTCATCCTCTCCCTCTCCATTTTCCCAATCCATTCCTTAATCTGCAAAGGTAGGCAATCTCCTTAATCTCCGGGGGCATGCCAACGTTTGTTATTCTGGACTGATGTTGGCATGTATCGCGGATGTCAATGAATGACAGTATCCACTTACGATCAGGTGGACTGTATGCTCGTCTGCCGCCTTTATCCTATAAAATAATGTGTCGTTATCTTAAACACGAGTACATTAGTAGAGAGGTGTGAATTCTCGGTATTGCCATGCTAAATGGCACGAACTATAGAATATATGCACACTGGGTCCGCGTGGTATAAGCCTATATTTTGGTAGATGAAGCAAATGAAAAAAACTCACTAAAATAGTTAAAAGAAATAATTTTATTACACGATTTCAATGTAGTATCAAAATTATTATGATATTTTTTAAAATAATTATTACGCGTTTCCAGTCTCAACTATGTATCATTAATTGCCAGATTTTACTAGAGATTTACTAGAAGGGGCCTACGCTTTACAGTGGAACGTTACAGGTTAATATAGAATTTCTTTTTGTACAATATCAACGTTTTAGAGTATCAATCAAATTTATTTATAATGAAAAAGATATGAATTATTTACTTTCATATTTTTTTAATAACATTATATTTGAAGTATTTGTATTGTAATTTAGCAATATATTTAATTAAGCTTTGACATTTTCTCATAAGAAAAGATATCTAATAATGACAGTAAATTAGCTCCTTGTTGTATTATTTAGTAGTCGCTTTTTCTAATAAAAGGCTCTAACAAGGTATCCAATGACAAAGGAATTCGGCACAACCTACTGTTACAGGTTAATTAGCCCGTATCTAATTGATCACAAGTTGCTAATAAATAGGAATTAGAATCTTATTATTTAGTAAACTTAAGGCTTATTATTATAAGCTTAAAGTTGGTGACACCGTAACCGTACTTGTTACGGCTGGCCCTTTTAACATTCACTGCTGGACATGAGCCTCCTCAAGCATATTGCCTTGTGTATGAGAGATGTAGGGCCTTAAAACACCACGCAGGCCAAGCGGGTCAGCAAGTCCAATACAATACTCTATACAGCGGCTGATTATACTCTAGCTAGACTATTATAGAGTATAATCAGCCGCTGTGTGTCGCATTTTGAATTACGAGAAATTCTTTCTCTAACGCGACCTGGTCTGTTCTGAGTCTGTTGAACTACGAGAAATTCTTTCTCTAACGAGACCTGATCTGTTCTGGGATATTTACAGTGATGCTAAGTCGATTGACGATCAATGCAGGTGATGACATGTTTGTATAACTCTGCGAGCATGACACTCCGAATCCAAGACCAGCAGACCAGGCCGATGCAGTTGCGTCGAGAGGTGAAACGGGGAGATGTAATGTCTCCGAAACTATCCACAAATGCGGTGGAAGATGCATTTTGGATGCTGAACTGGAGAGGACGTGGTGTAAGTGTAAACGGTGAGTACATCTCGAATCTTTGTTTCGCCGATGACATAGTCATCATGGCGGAATCGTTGGAAGATTTGAACTGGATACTGAACGACCTTAACGCAACATCACAAATCAAAAATTATGGTCAATGAATATGTTCTTCCGGGACCGGTAAGAAACGGGGTGGGGTGGGGTGGTGAGGTTGACACCTCATGGGGCAATGTGGTGATAGCCTAGGGAAACTCTATTGTTGACTCTTATTCGTAAGGTCATGAGTTCGTGCCCTGGACCATAACATTGAGTTTCTTTAAGGGATTCCAGTCATCACCACGGATTTCGTTTACAAGATGACATTTTTCAGTTATCACTACCTCGGCGGTAAACAATAACATCGTGAGGAAGCTCGCGTGCTCGAGACTGGTATTTCCATTTACCAATATTGTGGAGCGACGTGACGGACGGAGTTAAAGTGAACGTGCACTTGAGTTCTGACGTCACCGCGGCCGCCGCTCTGCGCCGGCGACGGGTGACAAGGCATTCCATCGTTTCAGTCACTTCAGTCAGAGTCAGTGCGCGACAAGTAGTCCGCGGTGAAGCTTGCGTCACACCTTACCGAAAATACTATTACGCAAACAGACAACGATCACAGATTTATTCCCAATAACGACCCCACATTATCAGCATTCCTTTTAATCCATGTACATTAGTTAAGGGTTGATCACAAATAATATTTACCTTTTTAAACGATTTGCTTAATTGTAAGTTGATTGTAGTGTGATCTGTTTCTCCACGTTTATCTTCCACTTACGAGTCAATTTTAATTAATAAGTGACTACGTAATTTTAATTTTATTTTATAATACAAATTTAAAACTAAAAAAGTACTGTGAGTGTGCTTGAATGAATCATTTGTTATATTGTATTTACGACTAAGTTGTAAATATACTTTTGGCACAAATACACAATGAATGAATGATTTATAATTTAACTAATAATAATAACACACACACACACAACACATGCATAAACAAACATACACATCCATACGTAGAGAGAGAGATATTTATTGTAACGAAATTTGTGCATCTGAAGTAAAATGTTTTATAATCTTTCATACATAATGTAAATGTGTAAAAGCTTATGGGAGTAATCAGAAGCTGTTCATATTACGTATTTTGTAAAGTACAAGCTGTAGATTTTGTTTAAATAAGTAAATAAAATGCCACCATAACAATTCTGTATCAATCGACTGAAATACGACAATCGAATTTTCAAAAAGAGAAAACGAAGCTCTAAATTTCGCCCACCATTTAAAAAAATAAAAATACGACACGTACATAAATTAGTGTCGAAAAAATGGCTTCTCCGCATACCTACCGTGAGATATGGCCAATATAACAGGCATGATGTACGTTGGATGGAAGTTGCGCGGTCAATATTGATACGCTTTATGACCCATTTACCTTTTCGGTTGGCGCGTTACGCGGGACGGGCTACGCCGGAATTCCGTCAGAGCGCCGTTTAAAATTCACACCGCTTTTTAGCAGCGCTAACTTGTTTACACTGGCTGTCACAGAACGAACTGAACTATTTCATTTTTCTGTTTGCCTTTCCCATGCCGATGACCAAGACCGTGTTGATTTTAGCAGCACTTTGACGTTGGCGGGAGCGGCATAAAGCCCACGGCAAAATTTACTTGCGTCTCTCAACGAAATAGAACAAATTTAAATAAAAATTACATAAACTTAACTTTGAAATATACGTTTATTGGACGAAATTCAGTACCTATTTATGCAATTATTTGGTAAATATAAATATTTTAAACAGTACAATATTCGATTATATGCGATTAAGTACGATTTATATACGTGGACGTTGACCTGTTGCTAACTGTATTAGACTTTGTGTCCCGAACTTGCCACTAATATCTAATAATAATAATCTAGTAATATTCTACTGCTAGACTCCTCTAAGATAAGGAACACGCGCAAAACATTAATAACACCAAATAATACGTAATTTTTAATTCCCTTATAAATGTTCTTTAAAATTAATTATTACTTAAAATTCTTTGTCACTTTGCTTGAATTTCTGATTGTTAGGGGTAAGAGACTTTACTAATCATTCATTAAAAATAGTGCTTATGATTAAAACGTCATATTAAACACATATTTGTACAATGTAAATAAAGTTAAATATGAATACAAGTGTTTACGAAATTGTATTTCTACTATGATCGTGCTGTTTAAAATACATATTTGTATTTACCAAATAATTGCATAAATACTGAATCTCGTCCAACAAACGTAATTTCAATGTAAAGTAATATATCATTTTTATTTAAATTCGTTCTATTTCGTTGTGAGGCGCCAGTAAATTTTGCCGTAGGCTTTATGCCATCTGTACCGTAACTCGCTTGTAATAAGGACTATAATCGATTAGTTTTGGGTACTTTAGTGTGTTGCTGACTGTTCATATCCCATACACAATCTTTATTCTTCTCCCGAACGTTTCGTAAACATTAAAACAATATATTTAAAGCATTCAGCATTATAAATCGCAAGGAAAAGTTAAAAAAATGAAAACAATTTTTTTTTTATAGAAAAAAAAGCGGAAGACGAGCATACAGTCCACCTCATGGTAAGTGGATACTGTCGTCCATAGACATCCGCGATACATGCCAACTTCAGTCCAGAATGATTAACGTTGGCACGTCCCCGGATGCGCTGCCCACCTTTGCAAATTGGGAGAAGGTTTGAGAAAATGGAGAGGGATAGGATGGGATGGGAATGGGCTCTGGCATATCTCAGTTACTACCGAAACACGATTGGACATTGGATTTGACGAATTACATTGGATAAATAGGATAAAGTAGGAAATGCAGTACATTTCAAGGTTGCAGTCTTCTGTGAGAGAGGGGTAACGTGGCCAGTCGAGTGCGCCCTGCGGCTGTGGAAATGCAGCGTGCACTCTCCCCAAAATAGATAGATTTAATAGATATAGCATAGACATTTACTGTAGGTTGTGGCACTACTACTAACTTTTGTGTTAAATTATTCTGAAAGAGCTTGAACAAAAGACAAATTGAACAGGAACTGATAGTAGAACATTTCAAGCTCGCAAGTTTCTTTAAACAATCTCTTAATTGTTTTTCCTTTTTTTGTACAGAAATATGTAGGTGTAGGTTGTGCACTGTTGAAAAGTATTGTATTTTCAATTAAATTGCATTTTATTTCTGATTTAATGAAGCGTTATAACTTATACAAAACTTAATATCAAAAGTTATAACTTGTTGAAACTTAATCAATAATTAGGCATTATAAGGTGCGTCCAGAATGATGTCGAATGATAGCTAGTAGTATATAATCAAAGCAATGAACAGTGTTTGAGTCAAAAACTCATGTTGTAGGTGACATATCACGTACTATGCCCATTAGGCCGTCAGCGGATGCACAAATTTCAGCAATATTTTTTTCAGCAACGAACGAAAACTATTTTCACATTTGACAACTTTTTGCATATACGAGTATTAACTATACATTTGTACCAGACCAAATTACGTTTCAGTTTTTGTATCGACTATTAATTTTTCATCATCTTGTAACTGTGCGTTGAACTAATTCGAATTTTTTATCGGAATCACAGCGAGAATCAATTACAAAACAGTAATAATTAAAGAAAATACTTTCTTTTTCAAATGATCGCTAGCTCGGCGGTGAGAGAAGAACATCACGAGGAAACCAGCATACTCGAGTAGTGAAAACAAATATATTCAGAATATGTTTCCACCAATCTGCACTACAGCATGTGGTGGATTAGGTATGACCCGAAACCCCCTAATAATTCACCAGGGGATACCAATGCCCTGCATATCATCATTATTTAAAATAACATTGTTACGTCTTATTTCTAATGTCGCAAACTTACCACTTATGTAATCCATTTAATACACTAATCGTTATTATAGAAATGTTTGGCGGTTTACTAAGAACAGTCAGTCCCTTTTGAAGGTGTTGACTCATAAAATAAATTGAAATACTCCGTCGATCAAGATTCGAGGCAGGACGCAGCGGTCGCTCGCCGCTCCAGCGATAAATCAACTCGACGCTTTTATGTATAAAAAAGGAAAAAGACCAAGAAAGTCGTTTATTTGTTTTCAAACTATATTCGAGTGGTTTCCAAGCTCCAATATTTTCATAAAAATCTTACTGTAAAATTGAAATTTCACATTTCGTCGCACTGGGAAAACCTGTGGAAGTTTTCGCGTCTTTGACCGTAATAAAGTAAAAAATATCTTGTTAGATAAAAAGTAAATATTAAAATGTGTTTTACAAACTCGCGGATTGAACTTTCTGATTTTTACTAAACTGATCTTAAAGTTTAATGCATGATACAGATTATAAATTTATAGATTTCCGCCATTTGTACACATATTTAAAAAAAAGTCTTAAATGTGTACGTTTAGTGAAATAAAAAATGTAAACATATGCGTTTAAGTCTATTTAATACATAATTACGTGATGAGATTTTTAATTAGGACTTTGTGGTCGGTTGCATATTGTTTGTTTTCTCAATCGTTTGTTTAATCGTACCTATACAGATAGTAATATTAAAAAAATAGGTATCACGTGAAATCTACGCCATCAATGGATATTAACGTATATTATTAACTTATTATATTATTTAACGTATTAACAGATATTAACGTGGATAATGTAAATATATTACAATATCATACAACAATTACAGTATATTATATTACAAGAATCAGTGTTATGTAAACTATCTATACCTACTTAAACACAAATTGCCATACAAAACACTGTGACTATTGTACATGGCGTTAGCTGATTCTGTTATCAGCTATGGATTTCGCAGTAATGGTAGAACATACAAAACAAGTATTAATTACAAATAACAATTAAGAATTTTAAAAACAATAGTACCAAATTACGCCAAAAAACGGTAGCAAAATATTTATGATAACCTTTTCAGACAATACAAGATTATATATATTCAATAAAATTAAAATGACGATACTTTTCACGGAAAATGAGAAACAAAAACATTTATTGATCCACAGCAATAGACCTGGATATTTGAGAAATCTTGGTTACTTGCCTATATACATATGAGTTACCTAAATACAATAATGTGTAGAGTACAAAAAAATGGAACAAAAAAGAGTACAAAAAAGTGAACGAATTGCCAACCGAACTCCTGGACTTATATAAGAAAACAAATAAGAATGGCAAACTTAAGTCCTTTTATATTAGTCTAAAGTTACTTAATTACTATATAAATTGGACGTATGGAACGGCTCGCCGTCTATACATAAGCCTTATGGGTTTCAGTAGATGGGTACATGGTTTTTTGTTAGTATATTATTGTGTGATCAGAGAAATAAACAAAAAAATGTATTCATATTCAAAATACATATTCGCATAGTAAAATTGTAAGAGAGTCGTGACTGTACAAGAAATATTTTTTGAAAAAAAAAAAAATTACTGTGTACTTTACGTACTACCATTTTGAGAATTTTTGTCCGTCTGTCTGTCTGAACGCGCATGACGAAAGTTATTTCGTTATTTTTATTAAAATATTGGCAGGTTTCATTAAAATCCGTCTAGTAGTTATACTAGACGGATTTTAATGAAACCTGCCATAGTTATAGCTTATGACTAAGGTTGACATTTAGTATACATTAATCCCGATCTGTTACAGAGTTCCCACGGGAATCACCCTAAAGTTCACCCAAACAAAGTCGCTGGCACCGCTAGATATTTATATAACAGTCCATTTGCGATATCAAAAATATTTTTTTCATTAATTTTCCTAAGTATCAGCAACGTTATTGGTGAAAAGAATTCTGAGGAAAGTTTTTTGTTCTCCAATTATATTTGGAACTGCTTTGACATTAGATTAATTTCCTACCTTTCTCAAACTGCTCCTTGCGACCCCGCCCACCCCTCCTCTTAATTTAAATTTATAAAAATGAGATTTTTCTTTGTGGTATGATTAGTAATATTTTGCCATTTCAAAATACTAATTAATATAGACTTGTACACAAAAAACTATTTGTCCTAATTGCTGGAATTGTTTGTTAAATTACTAATCTCAACAAATCAAAAGTGAACCTTAAATGGTCTTTACTAATTGACGTAATAGTTACGATATAATGTTTAGAGTAAAGTCTCCTTTGCAATATCTATACACATAATACAATCATAACAGAGCATTGTAGCATTGTCTGTACATGAAATATTTTTCAAAAAAGATCATCGCAGTGTACTGAACCATAGAAATATAAATAATAAGATAATTCTAGATTTTTATGCTACGAACGAAACAGAGCCCAAAACAACCATCTTTAATTTTTTTCTCAAAACAACCAGCGCATCACGCTGAACTACTGGACGGATTTTTTATTGAAACTTGGCATAGTTATAGCTTATGATTTGGGTTGACATTTAGGGTACATTTTATTCCGACCCGTTACAGAGTTCCCACGGGAATCACTCTAAAGTTCACATGGACGAATTCTCTGACACCGCTAGTTATTTACACCGCTGTATTAACCTAAATTTTCAAAGCATAATATTTATTTACTAAACTTAGTAGGATTTGTTCGCGTTAGTACGGCCATAGGTTTGGCCAAACTTGGTCCAGCAAAGTTGTTACTGGAGACAATTCGTACTTCCCATTTACCAAATTGCCCATGCTACCTTGGCCTTGAATATGCTAGCGTAATGCTTATGTTGCTATAAAGTATATTATTAATATTAGCGGTGCTAGCGACTTAGTTTGCGTGAACTTGTGATTCCCGTGGGAACTGTAGAATCAAGGCATTAGGCCTTCGATTTTTACTCTCAAGCCTACCGTATACGCAGCTGCTCGGGCACAGGGAAGTGCTTATTTAAATGGCGGTACTTACTCGTCATCATAACGCAGAGTTGTCGTTAGAACTTTTATAACATTTTAGAAGTATCCTTTCTCAAGAAATACACAATCATCCTATAACATCTATCCCTGTTTAGTCAGAGTCTGTAATCATAACTTGCTATAATATATCATTATTTTGTTCATGGGCGGCTGTGACCACTTACCTTCCTATCATGTGGCCCGCTCGCTCGCTGCCATCTATTCTATAAAAAAAAAATGTGCGATCAGGGGACCCCCGTCAGGAACGAAGATACTATTTTTTTAAACTCCGAATGTAATTCGAAATAAAATCTGTATAGTTCATGTATTTTTCTTTTATTTTGTATCATATTTTCAATGCAAATAATTTAAAATAAGGAATCAAATCAAAAATAAAAAATTTAGGTTATACAACCGGCCACGCCCTAATCTGCACGTCTGTTATTCTGCTTGAGTCACGCTCTCGATACTCGCACGCACACACACACAGGAAAGAGAAAGGCGTATGGAGAGGGTAAAATCTTACGTGACGTTACATTTTCTCTCGAATTACACCTACCGCCAACTGCGTAAAGGAACTTCGTTCCAAAACCACTCCCACGTAGGACCACCAGCATAGTACGGTTCGTAAAATAAGTGGGTCGTGTGGATCAATGATAATTCAGCGGTCATTGGGCCTTTTTGGCCCAAACAAACTTCTCTTGACCATTCAAAGCGCTCAAAATTTCTCAAAAAAAAATCGTTGTCAAATTACAAACGATGCTATGACGTCTAACCATCTTGAAAGGCACTTGAATCAGCAACATCCTACTATGATAACCAAAGAGTTTTTTTCTATCAAAACAAAATTACTCAAACGCATGAGATTGAATAAGTCAGGAAGTTACCGCTGTGATGTATCTACGAAAATCACTAACTGTGCACAGTTAATCGTATACGTTCGATACGTCAATAAGTATCAAATTGAAGAAGAGATACTGTGCTCCCAACCTGTGGCAGCAGGCACTAAATCTGTCGACATATTTGATTCGATATCTGGTTTCATCGAAAAAAAGTGGAATAAACTTATTGGATTTTGCACAGATAGCGCCTAGATAGTATCTAACATAGATAGCGCCCCTGCAATGGTAGGTGCACGATCGAGGTTAGGTCAAAAACTGAAGGAGTACACATTGTGTTATTAACCATCAAGCGTAGGCTTCGAAAAAATTCCAGAAAATTTATGCCAGACTTCTGTAACAAAGATCGTGAACCACATCAATAGCAGCCCTTTGAACAGTCAGTATAAACTTTGCTTTGCAAGGATCTTGATTCAGATCACAAAGTACTTCTTTTCCACACAGAAGTATGGAAAAGTATGGCTATCTAAGGGCAACATGTTGGCACGCCTTTATGAGTTGAAAGAAGAGGTTATCCTTTTTCTTGAGTACATGGAAAAGAACAATATTCTTCAAATATTCAACAATTAAGAATTTCAATTGAGGTTGGCTTATTTGACACATGTGTTTGAAGCCTTGAATCAGATAAACGGTTGAGGGGGAGAGTGCACGCTGCAATCCAACAGCCTCTGGGCGCGCTCGACTGGCCTCGTTTCCCCTCTCTTACAGAAGACTACATTGAAATGTACTGAATTTCACACTTTATCTTATTTCCCTAATGTACGTACGTGTTTCGGTAGTGAGTGAGATATGCCAGAGCCCATTCCCATCCTATCCCTCTCCATTTTCTCAACCCTTTCTCCAAATCCATTCCTATAGCTTCAAAGGTAGGCAGCGCATCCAGGACCGTGCCAACGTTTGTCATTCTGGACTGATGTTGGCATGTATCGCGGATGTTTATGGACAACAGTATCCACTAAGTAGTGGATACTATGTTTTTATTATTTAAGGCGGCAGACGAGCATACAGTCCACCTGATGGTACTTATTTAAGGCGGCAGACGAGTATACAGTCCACCTGATGGTAAGTACCATCAGGTGGACTGTATGCTCGTCTGCCGCCTTAAATAATAAAAAAAAAACATACCGCAAATGCTGAGCTTTTCAGATTATTAACTAATTTGTTTCTTTATAATTATTGTTTATTTTGTTAAGTGAGTAAACTAAACATTTATTTTCCTACATGGATTAAAGAGATTTAAAATTTTATTCTGTTTTTTAATTTAGTGATTTACTTAACTTCGTCGTAAGTTTTAGAAACAAGAAGCGAATATTATTTACATGTGTCGTATTTAAACTTGTAAGGACTTTAAATTAGACAATACGAGTACAGCGTACATATACAATAAAAACGCAGAATATGAGGGGGTATATGGGGTATAAAAAGTTGTAATCTGGTTGTGGGTACCCAGTTCACGTACGTTAATGTCTGATTTGGAACAAGTGCTGGGAATTTCGTTTGCGCTTTAAAGTTTGTTGCGGTATAATTTCACTCTTAAAACTTGGTTGAAAACATTTCATTTAATTTATAATTAATATTTTTGCTGTTGATCAACAGCTGTTGATAATAAATTAAAGTGGTATTCTGGGTGTGAGCGATTTGGTTTCCATACCAGTTTGGTTCGCACAAACAATAACAGATTAAGATAGGTGAAGAAAGAGCATGAAAATTAAACCCGTGAATTGTAAAGCGAAACAAGAGAAATGGACTTCACGTAGAAATAATAACAATAGACATATAAATTTACAAATAACTGAAGAGCTAAAAATGCGCTTGCATTCGCCGTCGGATATCGATATTCACTACCCTCCTAAAAATACAGCAAATTGTTATTATAAAACTGCTCTCCTGTTATTTGAATTATGATAGTATTGTAATAAATGAGCGAATGTGTTATAATAGTATTTGTGTTGTAGAATATTTATTTCAATTAGAGTCAGTCGTTCAGGAAATGAAAAATTAGAGTTATCTTCTGCAGATCAAAATTTAAACACCTTATTGACTTATAAAGGCGTATTATAGACATATCCAGTTTTAATTATCTTTTCATTGACAATGACTCTATGTGCTACATTGCGCATTGTATCTGAAACTGCAAAATAATATTTTTTAAATCGCAAGTTTCGTATTTTTAATCGACTAAGGCGAAACCTAAATGCAAGGATTATGAATTTGTCTGCTTATGTAGGTATGTATATGACTTAAATTATATGACTTAAATTATTGCGTCGAGCTGCGGCCCGGCGCGCTATAATTTGCGTTGACGCAGTTTTGTAGCGCGACGCGGCTATAGTGTGCGCGGCGAGCCTTAATGTTAACCCGATACACAAGTTATAACTATGCTAAGTCTCATACTCTGTCCTGTGGTTTTTACGTAATGCGGGTTCAAACAGACAGACAAAAATTCCAAAATATGTTGCTATGGGCTCTGTATCATTCGCACCTCACACTTGCAAAGGTCTGTACATAAAATTAAAAAAAAAAAATTTTATTGTTAAATACAGTTTTATTACGAGTTTATTATGTATATAGATAACAGTTTAAAATGAGAAATCTTTTTGGGAAAATAAACTCGGTAGGTATATATTAATTACCCTACCCTCTAAGTTTGGACCACCAACAATTTGTTCAAGCGCTCAATTAATACATTTTAATTTATATTCATCGGTCCATATTATGCTCAAGCGCCTATAAACAGATCCGTTAAAATTATATCAATATCTCGTTTTCATAATTTGCATTGCTGATTCAGAAGTTGAGATTGTTCTAATTGAATTTTGCTAAGATTCAATACAGCTATTATTAAGGGAAAGACGGACTATACTAAAATTATTATTAATATATTTGAGTATTACAATGGTTTAATACTTCATAGTTTAGAAATGTTAATTTTAATAAACAGAATTAAAATTATGTCTTTGTTGCTACTGATTCTAAGTATACCTGAGTCTAAGTATACTTCAGCGTGTATTTTATGACTTTTAGTTGTTAGATAAATTCAAAGAAAAGATATTAAGAAGTGTCTTTATTAAAAAAAATTTTAGATGGTGCTTTGTTATACAGTTAATTAAGTAATGTTGTACGTTAGTCAAATTCATTATTAGTTTTAGTTGTATTAGTTAAACGAAACCATTTTAGGACATTAAGATATTTTCAAAATTGAAATTATATCAAGAAAAACTTCGCATTTTAATGATATTACCGTAACGCAACATACCGTAACATAGCCTGTGCTCTCCACTGTTGGATATAGGCCTCTCCCAAGGACCGCGGCCTCACACGGTCTTCTCTTCTCATCCAGCTATTGAACCGGCAGCCAATCATGATAAATAAAAAAAAGATTTTTTGAATAAATATTCTTAAATTACTAAGAATGTCATCACCGAGTCCACGGGTTCCTATATCTTTATTGTATCAGAGAACCCAAACCTAACCCGCCTTTAAATTTGTTGCCCATTCAGTATTTTCTGCTGCTCATTCGGTTACTTCTCCTATCTAATTTGGATACCACACAACTAATTTAAAATACGCGTGTTATGTAAAGTTTTAAATAAATTTAATAAAATGTTACCAGTATTGGTATTGCTTCTATAGATTTTGTCAGTTTTTAACCAAAGTGGAAAACGTATTATTTTAACATATTTGTAAAACATTGAAAATTCCTTGTTTTTTTTCTATTTTTTTTTTCCTCACATCACAACAGGTGGTAAACTGGGAGCGACGCGTTAGCCGTAAAGAAACATAAGATAAAGATAACACGGATTTCGCAATTCAGTAAAAAAAGATATAAATGATAAACAAAAATACAATAAATCATAAATTATACTTACGAGTACGTATATTCAAATTTGTAGTCTCGCTTTTTACCTAAAAATGAGTTGAAAGATATTTTTTTTATGAAATCACATAGAAAAACATAAAAAATGGAAATTTCATTGAGTAAATAATAAAATTAAGATTCAACTTTAATAATTTCATAAAAGTACTCTACAGTCAGAATGAAATATATACAATCGCAACACCTGAATAAAACTTTATTGTCAATCTGTTAATTGTACAAAAGTTTTGCTTCATTAAAATATTATTTAAAATAGTATTGAACTTAACAGACTTTTAATGTTTATTTAAAATTGAAAATCTATTAAGCATATTCGCAAATTATCACTAATCTTTTAAAACGCTTCAATTCATAAGTTTAAATGAAACGCTAGATAAAAAAAAATTACCATAACTTTAATTCAATAAAAATCAAAAATAACAAGAAATAAACAATGAACATAGAATAATTAAACATAAATCTCGATTATACCTATTAACACAGTATCTGAAAGAAAATTTTCTAGAGCGGGAACGCACGGACGGACTGATCCTGAAAATTCATAAACTTACCTTTCAAAGTTTTCGGCCCCGGACACTAACACGGTTCAAAATAGTTTTTATCACTTAAAGTCAACATAGTCCAAATTAACAAACACAACACAAAATTAGGAGCGCGGCAAAATAGAAAGAATTTATTTAAAAGGGTGAACTGAACATTGCGATTTCGCTAGGATCAGCGAGGGTTTCCGAGGGCTTTGAACCTCTACGTCTGTCGAAATCAGGCGTGGGTCTGTGGCCCAAACACTGCTGCCGGGCCATTTATGGCGTTTTGGGATGGAAACGCGCAGGCGTCTAGCACCCTGTTGCTTCATAAGGATGTCCGGATAAGGAATGTCGATAAAAGTAATGTCTCTTTAATTTTGTAGTGTATAAACTCAAATCGTAATATTTTGTTTTTACATTTAATTACGGATAAGTTGTATAGGTACAAATAATTCCAATTTGTTTTCGATAGTTAAAATCTGTACATCGAAGCTACAACTTTTAAAATGACATGAATCTTCTGCTAATATATAACCGTTGGTTTTCATACGATTTGAAGATTAAGATCTTTGTTAGCATTGCTTTATTAGTTTACAATATTAAGTGACTAAATATATATTGTAGACAAGGCGTTGAAATTGAAACATAAAAATCTTAATATCGTCTCAAAAACTTAAGTAAATAAATAAAGATCTTATATCATAATACCTTCTATAAGTATAATAATACCTAAAATAAATTCTAATATCATTCGATAGTCGAGCTGTGTCCCCTCACTATATTGTCTCCCCTCACACCCCCAGCCACCTGTAACACCCACCTCCCTATCGTTTAAACACTGACTTATCAAAAAACTTACGTTTAAGTTGGATACCGTTACAAGTTTAGCCACAGTGACGTGGGAGGAGGGGGTATAAAATCGCCTTGTGGTTTCCACTAAGCGATACCCTCAATGACGGATCTTATCTTAATAAAGATATTTAGCAGGTGACTTAGTATATGTGAAGAGTTAGGCGTTTGTTTACCAGATAATATAATTGTATTATTGATAAAATTAATTGTATTCATTATTATTTGAATAGAAAGGCATTATAATGAACATTCATTTGTAATATATTTGTCTTATTTGGGTGTATCAAATTTATTTTTTCAAACAATATAATAATGCTTGTTTCGTTTCTCAGGATTGTTTGTTTATTTAACCTGTCGAGAAACAATGTTACGAGTGTTTCAGTATTTTTAAATGAAAATTCTATTAGCAAAAACGGTTTCTTCGTCAGTTCAATGGATTTTGAGTGTACTCATTTGTTCGGGTAACAATAAAAAGGCAAAGAATATTTCATATAAAGCTATTTCAGTTATTAAATTTTACATTTGTACCCATAACATAGTAGTATCAGCATACTAGAATGTAGTATGAGATTGTGTAGTACGTGTTTGATATATCTTTAAAGTTGCTACTTGACCGCTTATAGAGCTTGCTCTATGACTACTATACAGAATGATTTTATTTTTAATTTCCAAGTGACCTTTAAAGATACTAATATGTGGGTATAGTGAATGTCCTGAAGGTTACTACTGAAGGTTTTTTTTCTTAGATTGAATACGACTAGACTAGCTAGACTTTGGAAGTTTTTAAAATTGTCATCATCTTTTATAGAACAAAAAAGCATCACAACAAAATAACCTTTACCAACATGAATCGTAAATCCGATTCGGGTCCATGCTGAAGGATTTTTCGGTTAGGATACAAGATTTGTTGCTTTTTCGATCCAAGGGACACCAAGAATATGATTTTAATATTCACTTTTATCCCAAGGGGGAGTTTTGCATTAGAGATTCAGAACCTTTGGTCCAGCCAAGCTCTATACGAGACAACAATAAGTATCGACTAGTTTTTTTTACATAAAATGGTAAAATCAGAAGAGTTTACACAATATTTTTTTTTTTGGAACAAATTCTTGTTCTCTTGTGTACCTATCATTTATGTATGATAATATAAGGTATATTTATATATGTATATATGTGTAGGTATGTATAATAAACTATTATTTTATTTGTGTATCTCATTATTTCTACTATATATACATATATATGTAAACAAAATTATATTTCTGTTTGATCTGGTGGTTGACTGGTGGAATTAAGTCCGACATTTGTACAACTGATTGTACAAAGTTTAGAAGATTCATGGCAATTTGCAGTATTTATCTCAAAAAGTTTTTGTGACACAAAACCTTCGTTAATATTTTGTTTTTAATGACTACTCCTTCCTCCACTAAGTCTACTGCTTGCAACTAGCATCTTGTTCACATTGGCTGTATACAAAATCTAATAATTGGCAAGCACACACAGAAAATCCGAGTTTTATTGTTGTGTATCTACTCGTATATTGTGTGCCTACTACATCACATGTTACTTTAGTAAATAATTGGCTCGAATACAAAA
Source organism: Sesia apiformis (assembly GCA_914767545.1). Classification (NCBI taxonomy): domain Eukaryota; kingdom Metazoa; phylum Arthropoda; class Insecta; order Lepidoptera; family Sesiidae; genus Sesia; species Sesia apiformis. The sequence goes on along the minus strand of OU611947.1, from coordinate 10,354,169 downwards.
AATAAAGTAAGTATATATCTCAATTGCAAGATTGTTCACTTCAATCGAGTAGCCACCATTATGTACACAATCGATTAGGCGACCGTTTTTTTTTCCAGTACGTTCACCTTAAACTAGCTGGTCAGCTGCGCGCACTGTATAAATTGATCTGTAGCCTCGGAGCAAGCGACATCGTCAATAGACCGACCATACTCAAATACCCAAATCGAGATCACACACTTTAATTAGATACAACGTCTTGTAAAACTTCTTCATTAGAGGCCCTGTAAATCTTCAAATAAATCTGTATATCTGGACAAATTTTACATAACCTAAAGTACATGTTTGGCAAACAACGGCGCAAACGAACAAATATGTCGAATGTGACTACCTTTTTGAAATAATTCTCATCATGTAACGTCGTTCCAATCAATTTATGAACAAATTTGCGAAATGTGATTATATAATGTAAGGTCTGTACTCATCATCACTCCCAGATCCCTAAATGATTTCCCTATCGCAAAAATTGAATCCCCATGTTGATATTTCGCTCTTATAGTTGATAATGCGCTGCCGCCTGCCTTTGGATATGTAGGAATGGAATTGGAAAACAGTTGGGAAAATGGCGAGGGATAGGGTGGGATGGGTAGGGGAATGGGCTCTGGCATATCTCACTCGATCATTTGGAAAATAGGATAAAGTGTGACACGATGGATAAGATATTTGACAAACATGTAAAATTTATCAAATTATTTGAAAGCTTTCAGGGCGCTTTATGAAATATTCGATTCGAAGCAGCCCCTAGTCCTTAAATTGCTTGTTGTAGATTAAATGCTTAAATCTTGTAGGTACTTACACTCAGACAACTAATATTGTGACCATTCGGAACTGGTAACTTTGTACCTATACTGTGACTAATGGTCATTAGTTTTGCACGTCATCTTTTTACAAATGCATACAAGTCCCTTTCAATATTAGCTAGCTTTTTAGCTGGATAATCTTTTCCGAGTTTTCAGCATCTGCTTTTCACTGACTGGGGTTTTAGATGATAGTTAGTAGGTAAAACTAATCTGAAATCTACGTTTGTTTCCTATATGCAATATTCAAATGCGCTCGAATAATATCGCCCAGAACAGATGTTGCGTTTGAATTCTATGCTTTGAGGTACAAATTATCTACATAATTTAATGTTGCAGAGAATTATATTACTAAGATTACTTTGTAATGTAAACATACTTACAAACACGAGCATTTCTGTTTAACGTATCGTTTGAGCGAATGAGCTCAAACTTTAGTAAACATGCCGCATAATATAAGGTTCCAAACATAAAGCACCTTTTTATGGAAAGAATACGTCAAAAAATCCACCTGGTGATAAGTGGTGGTCGCCCATGGACATCCAAGCTATGTCAGTCCCACATCAGGCCAACATCAGAATGATAAACGCCCCCGGATGCGTTTAGAGGGTTGGGAATGGATTTGAAGGAAGGGTTAGGTTGAATGAGATTGATAGAATGACAAATTTGGTCAGGGATAGGATAGGAATGGGAAGATAAAATGGGACGGACTCTGCATATCTCACTCATTGCCGAAACACGAGAAAATACGATAATGTAGGAAATGCAGTACATTTTACGGTGTTATTCTGTGAGAGAGGGGTAAAGTTGCTAGTCGAGTACGCCCAGCGGTTGTGGGATGCTTGCGCCGTCACTCGAATAATTCATACATTCTAACGTTACAAGTAAACGATCGCGCCGAACAGTTATCCATGCAACATAACCAGACGCACGAAGGACAGCCGATATCTTATGAATGGCGTTTGTCAGAATGTTACATGTATATAAATTGTTCAATTGATTAAATTTATTGTAATGTTGCAGCAAATAATACAAAAGTAAGGATTGACAATTTACAGTATGTCATGTTTCAATGTTCTGGTTCCTTTAGTGGGTTCCCACCTCAAGATATTGTAAAATTAAGAGAGGTACTTATTTAAGCTATTTCGTGGTTTATCATTAGTGCCCTTTCCAATTAAAAACCTTCAAATGAACCTCAGTTTTAACTATGAAATATAGCCACAGCTCTGCGAATTTCATCTATATGGCCAATTCCTCGAAGCGTTACTGACATACATATTACTAGAAAACATTTTAATCCGAAAGACTTCCTTTAAATACATCTTTATTTTACTTTTATTTTTGGGTACTTTCTGACGATTCATAAGAAATGTCTGATTTCTTTAGTACATTGAGATTTGACCAAAATAGACTGAGAGCTATTGATACAGGAAATTCGCGTGTTTGATGAAACACTGACATACTATAGTATAGTACTTGTAGTTCTAGGTGTCAGGAAGTCCCCTAGGGAGGTAAGATATCACGCACACTCCGCGTTTCAAGGGTACGGGGGTGAGATCATACGACTAAAAGTCACTTTGTGATGAAGCACTGGCATAGGTGGCAAATCAAAGAACACCATTTTTGAGAAGCGGTAAGTAGGTCCCAGTTTTCGATAAGGCTCTATAAAAATTTGGGGGCTCAATATTTCAGTCGCATCGTGATGAATGTTTCTAAACAATGCCATTTATATTTTTAGACCATACAGAATATTGTACATAACGCCCCGCCTTTCAACCGGTCGTGAATACTTCATACTTCATTTAACCAAAAATCCTTATATACTAGGTACACAGAGTTGCTATAAACGCGGGGGGTGTCTTCCTTACATCTAAGACTTCAAGTTCTATATATACTATGCCAATGTTTCAATAGATCCAACTTTTTTGTGTCGATAGCTTCCAGTCTATCAGTGTTCATATGTAGATATTTAGCTAATATTTGGGAGATTATAACTTCAAATTTCGGATTAGATATTTTCGATATGTTTTTCTAAAATAAGGAATCTGTTTTGAATGTGTTTGATACGACTGAGGATACTAAAGTAATAATGTTATTATAGTAATTACGTTAAACCTTAAGCAGTACCTATAAATCAAGTAAGTTTGACGTTTAGTTAAACAGAACTTGATCATACACTATACGATATAATTCGCAATAAATACACTCATGTTCCCAAATATACGAGTACAGGCAATCAAGTAATGGAACTGAACCGCGCGGGTACACAAACCAAAATGTAGATTAAATAACGTTCAATAGAACAGATACGACATCACAGTAAAATCGAATATGCTGCTCAAACAAATGTGTTAAATGTAATCATATAATAAATATGCATACAAAAATGTAATGATTATTTTCCACATATGTGTTATCATTTTATTACATTACGTATGTACTTTTTGCGTCCAAGAGTGATAAAAAGAACACTGTGTCAATATCCTAAGCAATTCTTAGAGTTGCTTGTCTTAACTTTGCAATATTGTCGTTAATTCACCAAAGTACAGATCGGCTGTCCCATATCAAAACGTTTATAAGTATTTAACAAATTTTATAGGAGAGACCAAAAACATTCAAATAGACAGGTTTAAACATGGGAATTGAACATAAAAATGTGGTGGTTATCAAGCACACTACATAATGTTAGATATGTAAAATTTGGACGTACGAGTATTCATATCTTCATAAATACGAAAGATCTTAATATGTATGTCTTTGCATAGGTTGTTTGCAATAATATGACTCCTTTTGGGTTACTTTGAGTTATATCCGTCATTATCGATGGGTATTGCTTTGACATTTCAGACTTTTGATTATTTATTTATGTACTCTTCCTTGCAAATTATTACAAACCTTTCGGCTATGCAATGCATGAACTGGTAACAATACGCCTACATGTATTTCAATACATGCAATACATGTAGGGGAGTAAATAAATGTAACGAATATAAAAGATAGAAAAAAACTAATGTAAGTAAATATTGAAATATAACCATATATATCGACTGACAACAAGTACCTATTGTAAGTTCAAATTTTTGTAGTACTTAGGTACTTTATCTATTAGGGTCTTTCCTATGAAATTGTAATTTGTTCATGTAATTTGTTCAATTACAATCAATTATAATTTGGCCAATTTGAACTTAGTTATCTTGCGTTTGTCTCGAAATTCAAAACTCAAATTCATTTTAATTTAAAGTTATGACGTTCTTATTCAAAATCAGTTATTCATTAGTTTTTCCATCAAACAACTTTTTGCTTAGATATCGTTGTGTTTGCGAACATAGAAAAGTTAAAAAATAGTGCTTTTTTCGGCGCGCAGTATCAACGATGTGTACGGACCAAACACCGTAAAAAACCCACGGTGCGGTTTTGGTTTAATCGTTTCCGTTCTGGAAATTTCGACTTCAAGAACAAGCCCCGTGGACGACCGGAGACTAAAGTCGATAATGACGAATTGAAAGCAATAGTGGAAGCGGATTCATCTCAAACCATGTCTAAGTTAGCAGCAGCCTTCGGCGTAAGTGACAAAACTATATTGATTCATTTGCGTCAAATCGGGAAAATGTAGAAGCTCAGAAAGTAGGAACCGTATGAGCTTAATGTATGTCAGTCGAATGCATCGAAGCTTGCCTTACTTTGCTGAACCGGTACCATAAAGAAATGATTCTGAATCATATTGTCACTTGTGATGAGAAGTGGATCCTGTATGATACTTGTAAACGCTCGTCACAATGGTTGAACCCAGGAGACATAGCCAAACAATGTCCCAAACGTAAACTGTGTCAAAAGAAGCTCATGGTGAATATATGGTGGTCCTGCGATATTATCCACTACAGCTTCTTGAGATCTGGCACGCCCACACACAGCCTCAAAGTTACAGGAGCTTGGACTGGAAATTCTACGTCACCTTCTGTACTCGCCAGACCTTGCCCTTACCAGGGGAGTTTTTTACGGGGGATAAAACTCAACCCCGATGAGGCAGTGAAAAGTGCCATCAGAAAATTTATCGATTTCGATCCCCAGGAATTCTATAGCAGAGGCATCAATCAACTTCCATTACAATGGGAAAAGTGTGTTGATAATAATAGACAATAATTCGATTAATTAAATATATAATTTTAATACAAAGAATATACGAGTATTTGAATTTTCCATGTAAAACGGCAATTTCATAGGCACATTTGAATTCTCAAACTTAATCAAATGTAAACAAGGCAAATGGAAATAATGAGATGGAAATTTACAATAAATGAATATTTAAATGTTATTTTAAAAACAATCGCATTTTTTAAATTTTTAATTTAAATAAATATTTTAATCTTTGACACTAAGTGAAATTCGGTATCGTTTGATCTACCGTTATCCAATATTAATCATCGGTAAACGACTTTATACAAAATAATACCACTTTGGACACTTTCTGCCTTATGACAGCCCTTTGTTAATATTTGAAAAGCCTATTAGCTAGTACACATTCGATTTACTGACAGTCAATCAAATCTCTACATTATTAGAATTTTCTGTAACTATAAGATCAGTCACAGATCGTCATCATAATCTGATTAATAAAATAAGTATAGCTAGATACTTAACTATAATTTAATCTATGTATCTCTAATCTACAACAATAATAACAATAATATAGTAAGTATTTAGTAGTAGTTAGTAGTAGAGTAATTTATGGGCGACAGTTCACACTGTATGCTGTATGACTGTGTGCTCGTCTGTCACCTTATTTCTATAAAAAAAGGAAAAATAAACCACGATTTAGAATCGTCTGTCACAAATTAATTTGTTACTTTTCGAAAACAACTGAATACAATTCCGTCTAACTACACGAGAAGAAATCACATAATCACACATGCGTATATTTTTACATTACTTTTCGATAACATTACAACTTAAAATTATTTAACATTAATAGAGTTGAACGCCAAATTCGAAATTGTATGTGTGTATGTGTTTCAGCCTATAACGTCCCACTGTAGGGCATAGGCCGTCCCTAGTTCCCTAGTAGTAGTTCATATTGGGGGATGTTGGTTCGTAATTCACCACGCGGGCCCAGTGCGGATTGGTGGATCACATTCTCCAGATTTTTTTATTTCTGTAGCATGTGAGTTTCCTCACAATGTTTTCCCTGATCGTACTTAAGTAGAAACTCCACTGAATTTCTACACAATTAGTAGTTGTAGTCTTAAAATGTGTTGTCGAGTCCACTCTTTTAGAGGTGGTGTATTTCCTCAGGGCTTGCGGTAGCCGCATTATTGCCCCTTATGCCTCATTTACGACATCCACGGGAAGAGATGGGCGGTGCTTTTCTAAAGCTGTTGGACACCACACGGCTAGTCTCATAAAAGGGTTAAGATGATACTCGTAGTTAAAATAAACTCGTGGTTCCATTATACATCTATTCGTTCCAAATTTAAATGCCCGGAGATGTGTTAAAGAAGTATAACATTCATTATTACCGTACCTACAGTAGGTTTTTCAACATGGAAAATACTTAGAGTCAGTTAATTACCTACATGACGTTCCTGTCGATACTAAAGACGTCAAGCGTTCAACGACTCTCTGATTGCACTAGAATTTCCAGGTATCTAGTGCGTTCACAGGTTACTGGAGGACTGAATGTTCAATTTACTTCTTAGTATAATGAACTACGGATTTCGTAAGTTCATTGCAATATGTTCCAGTTAGCTAAAGTGAGTGAGTGAGTAACTGCAAAGAAGTTGCAGGTGTGTATTTTACAACTTCACTTCGCTTCTACCCTTTCCAATACTTTTTGTCATAAATTTATTGAATTTTCAGGTTGTACAGTGCAGCTGGAAACTTTTTCGATCAAACTTTAAATTAAGATATTATTTATATTATGGTACTTATCATATTCACCTGGTGCTTCATTGATAGAGGTACCTATTTTTATAAAAATAGATTTATTTTATTGATGAGACGACATTTGAACTTATTTTAAAATAGAATCCGGAGATCGTCTATTGTGCGCCTAATATCAGAAGGAGAATATGAAATAGAATATATAAATTGAATTAGAGATATTTCTGAATTACGTAAGCGATTCGACATAACTTTCGCAAATACTCGATGCGTTTTCATGCTATAAGTTTCAGCATGGTAAGCAATTGTCCAATCAGATTGGTTCTAACTATTGTTTTACAGGTTTCAAATAGGGCCAATACGATCGCGTACATTGCCCGCCTTGTATCTGTTAATCTGTGATTAATATGAAGTGGACAGTAACGGCAGTAGCTGCGCACTATTAGATGAATTGCTCATACTCGTATGTCATCTTATTCTTCTAAAAAACATATCGTTTGAAGGCTATGCTAGCTAATCCTCTAAGACCGGGATAGGCTAAGTTAGGCCGTTCTCCTCTCCATTAATAATCTCTTGTGATACCTTGTTTCTTTCCACTTTACGAAAATATCGACAAGAAACGAGCGTGACCGATTTCTCAGTTGTTTTATAACTCGTTTCTAAGTCGGGAATCCGAAGAGTAAATTGTTTCCGTCCATGAATCTTTGATGGTTTGTATAGGATTGGAGTTGCGACGTGTCTAATGGAACAGTCTAGACGTGAAAGCCTGAATCAATTATATAAATTCTTTACTAACGTTTTTTACTGGATTTTTTATTATCGTAAATAAAGAAAGTATTATATAGTATATAATAATAAAATCGTAACAGCCTTATTTGTGTTCAATATATTTTTAATTTCTTGAAAATAACAATTGCAGTTTATACCATGAACCATACAGAGTCAAAAACAATCATTTTTGGATTTTTTGTCTGTCTGTCTGCCTGAACACGCATCACCCAAAAATAACTAGATGGATTTTAATGAAATTTGGCATAGATGTAGCTTATGTGACAGATTAACATTTAAGGTACTTTTTATCCATTCGTAAGCAAGTCGCGGACACTACTAGTATTTCAATATTTATATTTATTGTGGGAATTAGTCCGTTATTGCATACTATTATAAATAAGTATTTACTCTGTTTTCGCAAATAATTTTATCACTGTACGCTAACTTAAAGCCATTAGGGAATATCTTCATTGTTTAACATTGATCGAAAGGGAATACCCATATTTTATTTATGCCGTTTAGTATGAAAGTAAAAAGTCAATTTTACTGAAAATGTACCTATCCATGTGTCTAATACGGGGTCGATTTCCGCCGCACGACTAGGCCGTACAGCGAAAATCGACCGTGTGAATGTCAATTCAACTAGGGCGCAGGTGACTAAAATCGCAAGTGCCAAAGGAGACTAGCTTTCGACTTTTATCGTACGGCGACGGGCCGCACGCAGCGGATGACTAAAGTCGACAGTGAAAATGATCAGTCAGTCGCAAGCGATCGCTCGCCGCTAATATCCAAATTACAGAATTAAAATTACAAATTATGTATTATTTCTAGCATTGGTAGCACTAATTCTAAGAGAAACTAATAAAGTTTATGCGTTAACACACTTAGGTTGTGGGGCGATCGTTAAAAATTTCTATTGATCATTAGATCAATCAATAGATCTATTGATCATAAATCATAGTATATATCCTATTATACTTATAGACCGAACTACTATTTATTTTGGTACTAATTATAAGTTTAGAGATTTAAGTGCATTCATTTTGGCCTGAACCAATTAAGCATTTCCTTTTATAGTAGATATATATGGTATATCTAATTTTGTTAATAAATCGTGACGGACGAAGTCGAAAGTTTTGCTCACATCTAAAAATAAAACCCCTTCATAGGCGTTAGTAATTATTTTCATTAGATTAAAACAAGAAAATACATGGAACTGTATTTTCGAAAGCTAAACTGTTATTTTTCAATGTCGCCTGTAGTGATTAATATCCGCTAATATCCGCCCGATAATATCCAATCCTGGCGAGATAGTAGCATCCAAAAAGAATGCTGGTACAGATGATGTCTACAAACCATAATTAACGTGGTTTTCTGCAGCAGATCGCTTTTTGAATCCAGTGATTGATGGGAGAAGCAGCAAAGGTAACATAGTAAGTGTTGTTTTATATTTGAATTTTAAATCAGCATATAAGCCTATCAGCATATATAATTAAGCCATTTTCACAATTAAAAACTTTAACATTTATACAATCATTCTATCTTGCCATGAAACTTTTCCGGATCCGACAAAATAGTCAGCAAATATATCGCGCATTTTTTTTATAGAGAAGTGGGCGGACGAGCAAGCGGTCCCACGTGATTGTGTTACTGCCGCCCATGGACACCTGCAACACCAGGGGGCATGCGGATGCGCCGCCGACCTTGCACAATAATTATTATATTATTATATTATATTATTAAATAATTATTCGTGAATAATTATTTGAGGACACTGCTAAACTGGGAGTGTTCATGTATATCCGATTAGTTCGAAACCAGTTATGCAACGCACATGCCGTTTTAATAATTGAATCAGTTTTATCCAATGAAACAGGTATAGGTTTTCTGAATACTCTGAATCGGGAGATACGATTCGATGAACTCTTGATAATATATAATTAAAAGTTTTTTGTTTCTGTGACAAACCTTCATTTCTTAGGGTTTCATAATATTTGTTGTCAAAGAAAAAGCATCATCGCCAACAAAAACGGCCTTATTAGGTCATTAGGTAGGTCTATTATTTGCTAGAAGGCAAAGCCCTTCTTGCCTTCTAGCCTTCTTCTTGCCCTAAAAAACGTTGAATCTTTCAAAATATGCTAATCATTCATGTGTCCATTAGTTCCGCAATTTATATATATATACATATATGAAACGGTAATAAACATCCACTATAGCAAACAACACCACGCTATAACTGCCTTTGTAGTTATAATAGTGGGAAGCTCCATGTGGTGAATTTTGTATTAAGACGTGTTTCCCGTCAAGAGCCAGAGTCAAGAGTCAAGAGCAGAAGGGAAACTGCTAGCAATCTAAAAAATCTTTCTGTATTTTTATCCATTTTTCTCTTGTCATCGGCACCTAAAACAAAAAAAAAATGTGTATTATCATTTTTTGCTGCAGATAAAAGAAAGTCAAAATTCAAAGGATACCACGAATAGCGACTCATCCTCCTCTTTTGATGAATTGGGACAAGGATCTCATACTATGCCAGCAGAAAAGAAAAATAAATTTTTATCTCCAAAGAAGCGTGCACAACAAATAGTCCCATCTGTTTTAGAAGCAGTCCATAAATTCTTTGGCTCAAAATATTCGACGAGATGAATTTGATACGTTCGGACAACACGTAGCGAACCAGCTGCGTAGATAGCATTTGTTAATACTAGACCATTAATTAACAAATGCTATTATGTGTCAAAACTTCATAAATAATTATTTATCACAAGAAAGACTCAAACGTTTAAACTCACGACACATTCCAACTTATAGAGCTGCGAGCTTAACCTGAATATAGATAGCAATGCATCGACTCCCGGCACGTTCGACGTCTAATTTCGAAATTAAAGAAAACAATTTTGCCGATAGTTTTCCAATACAAGAAAACAGTGAGCAACTGTAACTCAAGCTTCGATCATGCTCGGATGACAGTACTAAGCAAAATGATTATATGTAGAATAAAGAGCGTAAAATATTAATAATTATGACTCAATTACCGTAAGATATTCTTGTAAAACATGATATATAGCATCCATTTAAAAATAGGGAAATCGTACATTCTGGAACTCTAAATGATTCTGCTAGACTTGGGTAGTTATAACCAGTAGCAGTAAGAAGTAAGAACTTCGTGGTTATTTGTAATTTAATTTTCAGCGTAAGCGCTTCACGGTTATTAGTGTCATGTTTTTGGATAAGCGGGGTAACTTTATGTACTACAGTTTCAAACTGATGAGTATTCATTTTTAAACGTTGCCTAAAATAGTCAGGATCTTCTGAAGCCAATTCCATCAATAAAGTATTCGAAGTACCCAATATTTTACGTCGAGAAATCCATTTGCGTACCAAGATTTCACGGTTCTTCCTTTCCTTCTTTTTTGTTTGTTCTACCAGCAGTTCTTGAATAATTGATTCATGAATTATTTCGACACCATCACATACTTAACCATCTGTTCTGCTTAACATTTTCAAACAAAATGAACTAGTCGCATGCGATATTTATCAACTGTGAAAATGGTGTGACTGTGCGGCATTGCGAGGCGATTTGGTTGGTGATTAGCCGCACGGCGTAAAATCGACCCATGTAAACCCGGCATAATTGTATAGGCGGTGGTAGCTAGTAGTTATAAATGCAATGTATTTTTGCATCTTGAAGTCTTGACATACAACTATTAATTAATCACTATTTTAGGCGTCTATGAACAAGTACCGCAAAACTTTCAGTAATAATTGTGCTGATAACTTTTTGAACTGGCATTGTTTTTTATTGTGAATTTTTTTAAACATTAATGTTTTTTTCTCGTTTCGTTATAACTGTTTAAATAATTAAACAATTAAAAATAGATTAAATAGAGAAAAATAGGAATAATTAAATGATAAGGTGTAAAAAGCGACCAGTGTGTATGCGCAATACCTATTGTAACCCGTTTTCGTACCTGTGTGGAGCGGCAAGAATTGTGACCGCGACGAGAGGCCTCAGGATTTGTTGACAATTATAAAAACGGAAATACCCCTCCTCCATCCATGGATATGTTAATATTTATACTAACTATTTAACGAATTGAGCGAATATGCAGTGCCAAGATAGATTACTCAGTATGATGGCACAAGCAATCAATATATTTATGTTAAGATCTGTAAACGATGAAATAAATAAAAGAAAACACTAAATGATAACAACCACTCTCTAAAACACTTAAAGTAAATAAAAAGTAAAATACAAGCTAAACAGTTGATCTAATAACAAAGAACCTCATTATGACTTGAAAGTACTTCTGTTGACCGTTAAAATTCGTGATTATTTTTTATTTGTGATTTACTTTGAGCTTCACATTAATGGTACGACTAAGACAATGACTGCTAAGAGATACCAATTGGTCTTGAATGCGAATTGTTAGATGCTCTGATAAACTTTGCTTTTATCTACGACGGAATCAAGATGACATATCCATTTGAAGTAAGATAATGTATGAATATACATGTATGTTTGTGTGCCCCTTTTTAGTTAGTGGCGTGCATTTAGTGCCTACCTCCAGCTCAATATAAAATCTAATATTATTTTTATTAAAGTTATGAAATAATATAAACACTGGCCCATTATCACAAGAGACGCTTACAGTGTTTTAAAAAGAGGTCATTGAATATGATTGGTCGAGAACCTGTTAGACCTGTTTTTTTAGTATATAAGTAATAAATACTTTTATAAAAACGATTGCTTTTCATCACAGGGGAGTAAGTAATCGAAAATAATAAATATTGAATTTTACGACAATGGACATCATGCAAATTTTGTATGGTAATAAATAATTTTTCGATATGGAAAATTAGACGATCCTTACAAGTATGTATTTGTAAGGTAGAAGGCGATGCTGCAATCCATAGCAGTCTGGACAAAATTGGGAACTCGACTTTAACAGAAGGTTTAATTCCAACGTCCTCGGCGGCCCGTCGCCGGTCGGTGACGGTGTCCGACGCCTTATAGCATGCATGATATACCTATACAATAAGATTCACATGTTTATAATATATCTTATATATATATATATAATATCTTATTATATACAATTTTACATTATTATATAGGTATATGTATTATATAGGTATGTCACCGTCACCGTCGCCGGGCTGGCGGGGACGTTGGTATTAAACCTCACACAAGACCTACATAACAACGTGTTCCAGCAATCATACTAAAATTCTAGAGCCAGTATTACTTTTCTTTCCATTCATTTCGTTCCATCCTACCCCATTTCATCTCATACCATTCTATCTAATTTCTCTTATGTATTGGATCAGGGCGAGATGGTATGGAATGGATTCCGTCTCATGCCACTCCCATTTTGCTTATCAAATGGAAAGAGGGGTGTGGTAAAAATTATTGGTACACTCATTCCGGTTCTATTCCCGAATTGTTATACTTAACACAATTCATTAATCTTTTATACGCCATTCTAAACCATTGCATGTAAAAACATGGTCGGTATTACATGAATATGCGACTAGTCGCGACGAACGATCGTAGCTTCGGTAGTGGTATGTAAATCTCTTCTTCATTACTTGAAAATATATGCAAGTTTTTATTTGTAAAACCCCTTTCTAATTAAAACAACCCACCTTGCCCTTGTTGTGGTGCCTTTTGTTAAATCCTGCTAAACAATTACGTATTCAATAAGTTTCTTCCATTTTCTTTCAAATGGTAAATGAAAATTGCAGGTAATAAAATGCTTAGAATGAAATTTTTGAAATAAATTATTTAGGTTGTGTTTGCACGACCACATCAGCAAATATGTTAGCCTTATAAACAAATGTTTTAGATATATATTTAACTATTTTTGCATATTTCTCACACAGTTTTATATAAAAAAACGGATTTTAAATGCTTGTATTTATCTAGTTTGTTTTACTCAACGTTACAGTTGAATAGTATCGACTTATGATCACAGGTTAATGGATATGGGATGAAAGAGATACCTTCATATCAATAATAAGGCATCTTTGATAACTGTCACATTAACTTTATGAAGAATACGCAAATTACTTCTCCAATTCAATGAATAAATGAGAAGTTAATTTGTTATAATACGGCACTTACCTACAATTATTAACAATTGGCTTAAATTAGTAAGAATGTTAAATTAAGAATGTAAAGTAGAGGAAAATTAACAATACAATAGAAAAGGAAAAAAAAACTAATATGTAATAGTGTCACAGCAATTAAATGGCCACCTAGCCCAATACATTGTTGCGATCTGTGACGTTTACTGCTACACTGATATCCTGCTATCACCACAAAAATGACGTATCACGGACGTACGGACAGAATTTTATAAGTAAGGGATAGAATTATTATAATCTTTGAATAGTGCAGTTGGCATTACCTCTGCCTCCTGTGCTAAAAGTCCTGAGTTCGATTGCTGTGCGAAGAAATATTTCTCTTAAAATAAATTTATCTTCGACTCTTGTACTTGTATTTGTATCAACCTCTCTCGAAATTAATGAATAGCTACAACGGCTCTGTAAAGATTTTTGGGGACTCATTGGCCACATTTTAAAAAAGGATTCGTGTTTTGTTATAATGGGAATTAATTGGTTTATGCATAAACTAATTGGGTCCTAATAAGGTGTTAACTTTAAAATTGTTGTTATATATATAGTAAATACAAATACCTCTATAATGCATTGCGGATTCCACTCACAACGTTGTGCATTTATTTAAGATTTATTTACTCAAGATTATATATTTACTCGTTTATTAGTGCTTGTGGACCAAATAATAAAATAAAAGCTCTCACTGCAGGGCACAGGCCTCCTCCAGTAGATCACAGGGGAGTTTAGGGCCGGAATTCACCACGCGGGCCCAGTGCGGATTAGTAAATCACATACTTCAGATTCTTTTTATTTCTGTCTCATGCGGGTTTCCTCACGATGTATTTCCTCACCGTACTTAAGTAGAAACTCAGTGATACGGGCCGAGGATATAAACTCACGATCTCACGAATGTGTGTCTTTTTTTTACGATACCCCCTGGCTATCACCGCTCATAGAACTTTCGAGTATGAGGATATTGTTTATTTATTATGTTTAAACATACAAGTGGCGATTCCAGTTAATAATTTATCCATTCACAAAAGTAAGTGCAAAATCAACTCTAATTATTATTTACAAGAGGTAGATATGCGTCATAGTACCTGAGTTCGTAATTTTGAATGCGGTTATTGTTTGGATGCAGACGCCAACATTTCAAAGGGGCGAGGTTCACAAACTTCGCGCTGCTTATTAAACTTGCAGTACTCAGTTTCTGAAATTTATCGGAGGACGGTTGTGGAAACTATCTCTACAATGAAGTAAATTGAGCATATTGCAGTAATCAATGGATATTTGTAAGATTATATATTATATAAGATTAAGAGATTTATAAGGAGATTATAGTCCCGAAGCGCTTGAGGTATTGGTGGTTTTAGAAACAGACTAGAATGTATGCATAAATCTAGACCAATGTAAGGAAGTCGCTGTGTATGCCGTTTTATCAATTTCGCTCAGCTTTGAGGTATTTAGAAATTTTACATTATATGTTTTCTTAGTTGCTATTTCAACCACCACGTGGTGAATCGTCATGGTAATTTTAATCGCGAGTACATACGTTACGTATTTTTTTATGTAATTTCGCCACTATCTCTTAAACCATTACGCTACTTTTATTATGTACATATATGTATAGGTACCTACTGTAGGTAAACACTAAAAAAATTCAAATCATAGTATAACAATACACCATGTAGCTTGAGACCGTCACCTGCGATATCTTATCGAT
Organism: Sesia apiformis; assembly: GCA_914767545.1. NCBI lineage: Eukaryota > Metazoa > Arthropoda > Insecta > Lepidoptera > Sesiidae > Sesia > Sesia apiformis. The sequence continues at coordinate 10,338,842 of OU611947.1, read as the reverse complement.
AAATAACGTAGCGCCACCTTTTGTAAAATTATCTATATTATTAATATTTCTCTGAATACTACAACTTCCTTACCTGTAACATATGTAACAACAACAGTTGATCACTTTACCGCTCGACTACATAAAGCCTCATATAAATTAAATGCCACTTCCGTACAAACTCGTTGGAAAATCGTGCCGTCACAAAGGCAAGAATTCACTACGATCGCAACAGTATAATTATATGTATATATTTTTTATGGAGTACGGCGGCAAACGAGCATACAGTCCACCTGATGGTAAGTAGATACTGTCGCCCATAAGCATCCGCGATACATGATGATACTTTATCAAACACTTTTCTATTCTTGTCGAGGATCATCATAAGTTGCTTTCCGCTTTAGTAACTGAACGTTAACCATAGCTTTAGTTTATAGGAAATTCGTCATACAAGTTCATAGATTCCTTGTGACAATATAACAAGTAATACTACTATGTCAAGTTCTTGGATGCATAATTTGAGTTGAGGAGTCGAAGATTCTGTTCGCGGTTATGCAAGTTTGTTGTTCGTACAACAGAGACGGTGAAAAGTTTGCAGAACCATTGCATTCAATTTTGTAGTATCAACTCAAATTAAGATAAGGCCAAATTTACACTTAGCGTTTAATTTATTGATTATGTTAAGTTTATTTAAGTATTAATTTACACTTTTTAACAAGGCATTAAAAATAAATAAATAGATCTTAAACTTTTGTAAGTAGTATTTAAATTGTTAATATATGAATCGTCTCCCCCATTGTCCGCCATTTAGACCTATCGGCAGCGACCTGCATCCAATATATGAATACAAACTTGTTTTATCGAGCTGTTACTATTAGATATTTCTTATTTTCTAATTGTTGGCCGTATTCATTATTAATTGTTTTAGCCGTATGTTGCCATTCTCCTTTGAATGCTCCTTTGCTATTTACACAGTCAAAAAGTTGAAGCAAAGCAAACCCGTGCCACTGTTGCTAATGAACTGCCGACATTATCCTAACGATTGTTCTTAGCCAACTTTTAAGCCGCAAGTGTTTATTCCCTGCATTAAAACCCCTCTTAATCCTATTAAAATAAAAATAAAGTACGTTACATATACAACAGCAAATTTTAAAGTCGTACTTTGAGCGCGGCACCGCCGCCTCGTGCCGGCGGAAAACTTTCCTAATATATTAAAAATTTCCCGTACAAACATGCTGCATTAAAGTCAGAAGGCATCTAGAAAGTTGCTTGAATACCTACCTACGAGTACATGCGAGGAATTTATTGAGTGCTTTGTATTGACCTAGATCCTTGAATGTATGGTTCCGATTCTAGGTCATTCTGTACTAAAAACTGTCGTCAGTCAAGTGAAAAACTTTGCCGTATTCTTTGTGGTATTCTATGCTTACACGAGATGAATGAAGGCGGATTCGAGCTCAGTGTGAGTGCAATATTGTTTCATGCTACGTTTCAACATGTAGAAAGAAACAGCTTCAGAAACAATTGACTTGTAATCTTTACAAAATAGAGCCCCGTTTGAATTCACTTGATTTCAAGTGTACTTACTATAGCTAGTTTGTGTAGTATAGCTCTCGTCTGACAATACATTAGTGAAAACCGCACCCAAATCGGTTAAACCGTTTCTAAGATTAGCGCGCACAACCGCACAGACAAACAGACAAAAATTCTAACAATCATTGTTTTGGGTTCTATTGCGTTGATAAAGGCCTCCAATAATAGTTTTTCTCATATATCTTCCATGTACAGACAGCGATCAGTTACATTTTTATTATATTATATTTTATTATAAATTTGGTGTAAAAATCCCCTAACAATAGATATCAATTAGCGACTGTTTTGACAATAAATAATATCGAGAAATGTTTTAGATATCGTGATCCTGCCAGTGCTAAGTTTTAAATATTGTGTTACGGTCAGCAACACGTAATGTACCCAAAAATAATTTAAAACTAGCCCTTATTAGTAGCACATTAAGGATACCCATAAGTATATGTTGACCTGTTGCTGATTGTACATTCTTTCAGATAATAAACAACCGATTATTGAGGTACAATTTCGATTTTAAATGAATCAGCGATTGCGAATTCATTTTTATGTGATTTTGGAAGACACGAGTGGAGGATTTTATGTAAAACTTCGTCCAGACAAAAACTGGTGTTGAGTTCGACGTACAGCACGATCCTACGAATAAATAATAATTAAATGGAATCGTATTTTACGATTGTCATTTTGGTATATTTGGGTTTAAATCAATGTGATGCATAACCTGTGTACAATGCAGCTAAATTTCACTAGATGTGGACTCGGTAGCGTATTATTTATTTACGTCTCGATGTACAGATTACGGGACAGCAAGTTGAAAAACGCCACTGAGAAATATATTTAATTATTATGTATCACAATATATTTAATAACATATGATATAATAATTATAGTTGTATTATAATTAAAACAAAGACTAGGCGTGAAGTGTTCTTATACCTGGAAAAAAATATAAATATCTTTCGTTTTCTCCGAAAAGCAGCTGTGCAGTTTGGGAATATTTGTATATGGACATATTATGTATTGTATCATAAATAAATAAATAAAAAACGCCGAAATTTCATTGTTTAAACTCTGGGCGTGAAAAGAAAATGTCTCTTATGAGTCGGCAGCTACTCTATTCCCTGAAGTCCGGTTATCAGCGATCCGGAACAGCGACGACAATTCTGTATATAATTCATTTTATTTACAGTTTCTATCTTAAGTTATAATATAACACAAAAAAATGGGAAAAATAATATTCTTAAAGGAATTGTAATTGTATACTTGTAAAATGATTATTACTACATGTTATGGTTAAAATTTATGTCAGCTGTCGTTTACTTTTACTATAATAACGGGATTATAATATGAACCGATTCTAACCGCTTGTATATACAACACCTAAACAAAATAGCAAAATGAATGTATGGCAAGAATTAAGCAGTGGGCGAACTATGGATTTTGCATATAATGCAAATGGATTTAACTAAAATTGGCACTTATTTAATAATTATATTTTATTGCAGCAAGCACTTTCACGTTGAGGATCAGTCGTCAATATTCGCCCAGTTTCTAGTAACTGTTTCTACTATGCAAAAGAAACCCCAATTCCATGTCCAGTCTCGTTGAAGAAGAATTTATCTGAAGATGTTTAATTATTGTGTGGATTTTTTTACAGAAAGACAACGGCAAGCAGCAGACGAGCATACAGTCTACTTGGTGGTAAGCGGAACTATCGCCCATGGACACCCGCGGTACATGCCAACTTCAATCCAGAATGTCAAACCTTGGCCAGCCTTTGAAAATGTAGGAATGGATTTGGAGAAAGGTTTGGGAAAATGGTGAGCGACAGGATAGGATGGGATGGGAATGGGCTCTGGAATATCTCTCACTACCGAAACACGTACATACAGTGAGGAATAGGATATAGTGAGAAATACAGTACATTTCAAGGTATTCTTCTGTGAGAAAGGAATAACGAGGCCAGTCGAGTGCGCCCAGCGGTTGTTAGATTGAAGCGTGCACACTTCCCTTACAAAAACCCTGGGTATTCTGGATACTTTGCGTTAGTATTTATATTTTTGAATCTGTCGTTGTGGCCGAATTTACAAACACATAGTCTTGCTATTTGTCATATGTTCTAGGATAAATGCAATCGTAGTGTAGGTCATTGAGTGAGTCATTTGTGTGGTGTTATAAAAATGTTCTTATTTATTCTTGAAAAAAATAAGCTTCTCTTCGAATAAAAATTCTTTGGTGCTGCGAATGTAAAAGAGTTCCAGTAAAACAATGTGGCTCGACTAATATGCCTCGAGTTGAGTAAATGCAAATCTGTTTTGGAAATTCATCTTGTGTTTTTTATTTCCCCTTTTGGTCCCCATTGCCTGTTTTCATTGTCTTGTTTGCAAACTTTTTCAGTAGATTATAAAAAGCTTAGGTACATTTCTCGGAAGAAATAGTTTAGGTACATATCTCAGTTAAGTTCGTAGATAGGTCAGATCCGTTTAGTACTTCCAAAATTGCAAGAGTATAAAACTTTTAAAGATAAAAAAAACATAGTCAATATATAAACGATATGTTGTTAGAAGCTCTACAAATTTCAAACTAAATTCATAGATCTTCAATTGTACATTCGTATATACAATACGTATATTCGTATGTACGTATATACAATGTATGAACATTTACGAAATCTCTCTTTCCTACTAGCGCATACAATCGGAAGTAACAATTGTTAATATTTAAAACATTAAAAACTTTTGAAACATATCAAAGACAGAAATAACTACAATATAATAAACTAAATATAATATATTATAATACAATATAATATACTTCAATATTTCTATCTAATAAACTAAACTAATCTATATATCCTTTTTTTATGGTAGAAGGCGACAGACGAGTATACAGTCCCCCTGATGATAAGTGGATACTGTCGCCCATAGACATCCGCGATACATGCCAACATTAGTCCAAAATGACAAACGTTGGCACGCCCCCGGATGCGCTGCCTACCTTTGGAGATACAGGAACGGATTTGGAGAAAGGGTTGGAAAAATGGTTAGTGATAGGATGGGAATGGGCTCTAGCACCTCTCACTCATCACCGAAACACGTACGTACATTGGGGAAATAAGATTAAGTGGGAAATGCAGTACATTTCAAGGTAGTCTTCGGTGAGAAAGAGGTAACGTGGCTTGCGCCCAGGGTCTCTTGAATTGCAGCGTGCACTCTCCCCCCAAAAAATACTATAATAAAATTTGAAAAAAGCCTTGAAAGAATCGTTACAGTTTTAACTGCCAACGACACAGAGCCCGTAACAACAAATTTTGTAATTTTGTGTCTGAAGGTTCATCACGTAAAGACCATTGGACAGACTTTAATAAAATATAGCTTATAAGCCGGATTAAAATTTAGAGGACTTTTTATTCAGGTCAACTATAAAGTACCCATGGGAATCTTTAACCATACATAATTAACATCTACACGTACAAATTACCGGGCACTGCAATATATATTGTTATATATATTATATAACACATTATTATAACACTGGGATCTTGTGGCAAAGTACCCAGTATACTGGCGGTATTACCCCTTTGAACAGCAATGCTCATGCGCTGAACGATGTAATTTCCGAAGTCACCGCCGCGCTGGTGTCAACCTGGCGCTTCGTTGTGTCTTTAAAGAGATTATGTACCTAGGGTTTCGACACTAAAGGGTATGAAAGTGTAAGTTCGTGCCGATGTAAGGACATTTGTAATCTATATATCATATATCATATCATATCATAATCTTTATAATCTTCATAATCTTTATCTATATCATATATCATCTATATATCATATCATAATCTTCATAAGCACAAGGGTGCTTATGAACATTGTGTGTTTCAGCCACTTCCGAGGCAACGTTAGGTGTTTTCACAGTTCCCTGGAGATGAGAAGGAGCCAGCGTGTTGACATAGGCTTATCTATCTTTCAATTGACTTTGTGTATATTTATAGAGTGACAGATCTTCATAAAATATTCAGTACTTTTGTTAAAATAAAATTATTATTTATAACTTGACTATCACTACATTATTTGGTGGTATAGTATATTATGTATGAATTGTATTTCATTGTTCAATTGATATAACGCAACATGCCGGTTAATGTCTGCAACAATACAATTGAATTTATAATTTTGTACACACAATTATGACACAGTTGTATCATACATTATTAAAATGATATAATGAGTAATCTTCTATTGTTTCATTTTTGTAAATAATTATAAGTTGCGTTACTAATGATCTCATTGCAAAATTCATTTGGTGATGTTCCGTGGTTGTGAACGCTTGGCTGAACATGAAATATCTGCTCATAGTGATAACGGTGTTAATATCTCACAATGGAAACGTTAGTGCCTGCAATTGGCTCGATGCTGCATCTGAAGCGTTTCAAAGTTTTGCAACAACGGTTACAAAAGTTTACTATGACATAAAAGCATTTTTTTCTCCTTCCTCTGAGTCATATGAAAGTCCATTCGAGGAGCAGCTAGAACTTATGGGAGAGCAAAGAGTTAGACAAGCATTTAATGATTTTGTAGAAGACGTTGCAGCAGAGAGTGACGTTCAAGACCCAGAATATTTGGTTTTCAAAGGGGAACCAACTGCTCTCATGTCAACCCCACAACTGGCGACGTTACACGGGTACAGAGTCGAGTCACATGTCGTACAGACTAAGGATGGCTACTATTTAACTTTACATCGCATACTCAATGTTTTTCAACCGAATACAACAAAACTGACAAATCAGACAGTTTTACTTCACCACGGGTTACTAGGCAGCTCCGCCGACTGGATACTTATTGGACCCGCAAAATCCTTGCCCTACATGTTGGCAAACGCTGGTTACGATGTTTGGCTGGCAAATGCCAGAGGTAATTATTATTCAAGACGGCATGTGTCAAAGAAAATCGAGTCTTTAGACTTCTGGAAATTTTCATGGCATGAGATGGGTGTATATGACTTACCGGCCGTTATAGACTATATAAAAGACTTAAAAAACTCTAGTGATCCAATTAATTATATCGGACATTCTATGGGAGCCACAGCACTTCTGGTTCTACTGTCGACACATACGCAGTATAATAGCCGATTGAGGATGGGAATTTTATTAGCACCGTTAGCTCTACTAGAAAATGTAAAAGGTCCTTTAAAAGTACTGACGCCATTTTTAGCCAAACCTCCAAAATTTTTATTAAGGTCGATTGGTAACGGTGAATTTATCCCTTCAAGGAAAGTTCCGAAAGGGCTATCCGGGAAATACTGCATAGGTCGTAAAGTATACTGTAATAATCCTCTGTTTTTTCTAAGCGGAGGTATAACACAGTGGACTTGGGATGCCGGTTTTGCAGCTCGAGTACTCTATCATGTCCCTGCCGGTGGATCAACAAATACCATATTGCACTACGCGCAAGTGCTCAACAACAGTCGATTTCATGAGTTTGGCGATAAGACAGCTCAATACAATTTGACTGCAGTTACCCTCCCTATTGTCTTGTTCAGTTCGTCTGATGATTCCTTGGCTAACATGACTGATGTACTCCGATTGTTTAGTACTATTTCAAATCCAATTGAGTATCAAGTCATTCAAAATAAAAATGTAAGTCACACAGACTTTGTATGGGGATTTGATGCAAATTCTTTAGTGTTCGATAAAATTATTGATTGTTTGCAAAATGCTGTGCTTGTAACAAAGATAAATGAAGTGTAAAGTAGAATGTAAATTAAATTAATTTATTTTAAACAAATGCCTGAATTCTTTGATGTAATACTATTTTGCTATAGTATGAAAAATATATAGTACTAAGTACCTACCTATTTGTACAGGCGATGGGGCGCGCCTGACTAGCCAAGTTACTCAATTCGCATAGGTGACTGCTGTGAAATTTACTAACGTGTTTAAGAAGTAAGTAAGAGATATTAGAGTCCATTGTCCATGCTATCTATTCCCAATGAGCAGAAAAAAATATTCGAATACGGGAAGTCCTGAAGGACTCGAGTCGAGGACTTGAAATGAATTCCATTATATTCTGTACTGCCTAACCCATTCCATTCCTTTCCAACGACAGATAAAGGGATAAAGCAAACTCCTTACTCCTTTACACTCTACTTCTTATCCCATTTCTCAAAGAAGAATGGAGAATGTACTGGGGTGAGGAAATAGTATTTTGTTTTCCTTGTTTATTTATTCTTTATTACACAATCTGATAAAAGGTGGACCATGTATTGAAGCATTATCTCCCAGTCAACCTTTGGGATATTTTCAATACAATTTCGAAATAAACTGATTTATCTCCGTGGCGCAATGGGCTAGCGCGTTCGCTTATTAACCGAAAGGGTGGTGGTTCGAGTCCACCACCCCGGAGGCGCTTTTTAGTGTTTTTATTTACTTGCTTTACCGTTCAAGTGAAATAAAAATAGCGTCATAATGTGACCTAGTATATTTACCATTGAGTATTGACATTTAAGACTGAAATCTATTGTTATAAAAATCATAGAAGTTACGGCAGCGAAGCACAGGGGGTCAATTCTACTAACATGTACCGTTTACGTTTCAGTTTCAGTAGACGTTCCACTTAAGATTTAAAGATTTAAAACCGTCAATATGAATCAGTAAAAAAACACGACAATACTGAACTGTTCCCCAACCAACGTCCATATTAGAAAACGTGTAAAAATCACTCTTTGACAATCCAAATCATTTTATGTGTGTCCTTTTTTGTATTATAAAATACATTCATGTCTCATTTTTATTTTCTTTTGGTTTATTCCTTTTTATGCCTCTTTTAAATCATTTATTTTATTATATTTTGGTCATTATTATTATATTTAGATAGTGTTAAAGCTGCACGCCGATTTGGCGACCGGGTGTTGGCTCAGCAATCCGGCTCAAAGAACCAGATGTTAGAGGTGTACGCCGATCGCTATCGAAGGCCAATGTTGCAGGTCACACGTCGCTTGCTCTAACGGGGGGTGTAGGGATTTAGGCTTGCCGGTCTTGATGTTGGTGCAGGGATCTCGGCAGATCAGATGTTGGGGTGAATACGGAAATAAAACGCTGCTCTAATTCACATTAAACCACAGGGGTGTGGAGGGAGCAGCAATGGGCAACAAGCTCACTTTTCTTCTTATGTTTCTTACTATTCAAGTGCTGAGGACGAACTGGCTTGCTGGCCGTTGGGCTGTTCCCTTTTTATAGGAGTTTGCTGCCCAAGCGATCCCCCCGTTCCCTGAGGAAGATTTATTGCTATTCGCTCTCCACTTTTGTACATAATATCTAGGTTACAAGTCATATTTGTCTGGGTCGGTCCTCTCTTTGCACGGAGGATAAAGACTATTTTCGGTGGTGAAGTTTGGGTATTTACCTTTTTAATTACATTTTTCTTATCTTCCCTTCCTCCCTCCTTGAGTAGCAAGGGGCATGGGAGGATCGAGGGTGTACGGTTTTCCAGTGGCGCCGATACCGGAACTCCGCCACCTAGCCCGCAACTTTATGTTCTAGAACTTACATCTAAATGAAACACACTGCGGGCGGTAGTCTTTATTTTAAACCTTATTCTATTTCCCTGACTTATAACCTAGGTATCCTAGCACTTTGGAGAGCGAGAATAAGACATACAAAAACATAAGTAGTAAGTTAGACAAATAAGTATAAGATGTTGTAAATACGTAAAAAACAATAGTATATCATAATCCTTACCATTTTACATTATATCAATACCTTAACTAAACATTTTACACATAATATTGATATCTTATGATAACGGTAATGTACGTGTTAACATCCTATGATCTCGGAGGAAAGGCATATGAATTTTACTCTTTACGTATGCCTGAGAGTTCCGCCGTTCAAACTTTACTGTTTGCGGAACTCTCTCTAGACGGCCCTTTTTTTCTCCGAAATGTGCGATGTCAGCACGTACATATTACGCGCACTGATTCTACGTATGTACACATAGGTATATAGGCACCGCACTTTCACTATCCACTATTCTGTCGTGCACAGATAGTCAAAGAGTAAGAGAGTAGTTACATCGTAGTCACATCGGTTTGACTACGATATAACAGCAATTACTTGTAGTCACACCATTTTGTCACATATCGGTGGTTAGAAATTTTAAAATAATGTGTAATAATGTCATCATAGTGTCATTTTGTATAGTTGATCAACTGAATCGAAACTGAACCTTTGTAAATTTTATAATAATCAATGGAATTCGAAAGATGACGTTTAGAACAGTGTCTTATATTAATAAAATCGGTCCCTAGAGGCTCCTTACAGCCAGATTATGTGAGAATAAGGCTCATGTGAGAACAATGGTTCACACCGAATTCTAAATAATAGTCTGGTGTTTTATTTTACGACAGAATATACTATAAACATGTCTGTTTAGGATTAACACAAACTGACGACTTCACCCAAGACTCGCCACCACAGAATATTTTCGACTGTTCTCATGTAGCCGCTACCGGGGATCTTCTTTAAGACACTTTTCATGGCCTTTAATACAACTCACTATGCCAATGGAAAAACACGACGGCCCCTTAGTCCCCAGCCGCACCAGCTATGGTCACGGTAGAGCAGAGGTGTTAAGAGCTAGTGGCTTAGTTTAGGCTACCAGTACAGACAACTATAAAATTTGATAAGTCCAATAGTTTTTTTGGGGAACGGTATAATTTAATGTCGTACTGTCTTCGCCCCGCTGTACAGTTTTCAGTATGAATATTTGATGACATGTGAATATATAATGTTTTGGTTACAGCTGCAAATTATTATTAGGACTCATAAAATGTTTTGATATCCTATAACAGGTACTATGAGCATGTGACACATTCGTGATTTTGTCTTCATTCAGACCGGTTCAATGTCTCGTTTTGTGTTCCTTTTTAAAGTTCACGTAGCTATTTCTACTATTTATATTGTTATATATAAATCGAGTGTCACTGTAGGCGACTGCTCTCAAGCTTTTTCCCAAATAAAAGATACCATCATAATGGCAATCCAGAAATTGAAGAATCATTTTAAATATATTTTAAACATTGATTTTAATCCATTACTAGAGAGAAAAGTCATAGTAAAAAATGCATTTCATAGATTCATTAAAGACTGTTTAAGCAAATCAAATAAATCAACTTATTATCTAAGTGAAATGGATACTCAAGAATCGGGAATGTTTACGTTGGAAATTATCTCATCACACGGGTACACGGCGGAAACCCACAATGTCCAAACCATAGATGGTTATATTCTTACATTGTTCAGAGTTCGTTCTATATTTGAAAATCCAGTAACAAAACGGAACAAGACAATACTTCTGCATCATGGATTACTCGGTAGTTCTGATGACTGGATCATCCTTGGCCCTGGTAAAGCTCTACCTTACTTGTTGCTAGATAGAGGTTACGATGTATGGTTGGCAAATGCTAGAGGTAACAGATATTCTAGAGCTCATGTAAACAGAACTGTGGAGTCACAAGAGTTTTGGGATTTCTCATGGCACGAGATTGGGCAGTTTGATTTGCCAGCTGTATTTGATTATATAGAAAAGGCTACTGAGGGTCAGTCGCAGTTAAATTTCATAGGCCACTCAATGGGAAGCACTGCTCTATTTATCCTCCTATCAAAAAATCCTCAATACAATTGGCTTTTGAGATCAGCCATTTTATTGGCTCCATTGGCATTCATGTCTCACGTGAGAGGCCCACTTCGTGCCTTATCTGAATTCCTAAATAAGTATGGAACTGCATCTCTAAATTTCCTCGGAGAAGCTGAGATTATGCCACATCAAATGTTAACAAAAAAAGTTGTAAAGAAATTTTGTACAGGAGATGAAACACTATGCATGAATCCTCTGCTACTTTTGGCTAATGGAGGTGCAAAAATATTTAACGTGAGCGTTGCTACAAGTGTACTTCGTTATGTACCTGCAGGAGGATCGACGAAGACAATTATACACTATAGCCAATTGGTACAAAGCGGTGAGTTTCAGGAATTCGATTTAGGGTCCAAACTCAATTTAAAGAAATATGGCAGAGAGTCACCTCCAATCTACCCTTTAAACGAGATTAAGGTACCAATTGGTATATTTAGCTCAAGCGACGACTGGCTCGCGACTACTGGAGACATTTTAAAATTGATACCTCAAATTTCGACTCTAGTAGTGCAACATGTTATTAACAGAAACGATTTTACTCATAGAGATTTTGTTTGGGCTGACGATGCACCTGAGCTACTATTTCATCTGATATTAAATTTATTGGACCAAATTACCTAAAGGAAAAAAAAGACACTAACATCTCGAACTAACAAGTGAATAGGATATTTTGGTACAAAAAAATAAATTTGAATTTGAATTGCCATTTTATTTTATACTAATACATTCAGAAATCAGACTTAATAAGTAAAGTATGTAAAGTTCTATTATCTGCTTCTCTTTTTGATGAATATCGAATATATCGTCTCTCATTCTCACGCGTGTATCACAAGTGTTTCGAGCCGGCAGTTTGGGAACTGGACACACGTTGTTGATTTCCCGTGTGGGCGATTCATGCCGCAGGCCGTTAACGCGACATGCCACAGTAATGACGCGTACTGGCTCTTCTGCAAACTAACTTTGATAACCAACGGTCGGTTTTATTTCCTATGTTGTACATTTAGGAAGTATGTTCAAAATTCGTTATAATGTTTAGTAATTAAAGTAGATTATATTAGGTACTACAGTAAGTCTTTAGGTATTACTGTAGTCTACATGTATAAGCTGCATATCTACATGTAGTAGATATGCACATGTAGATATATGTAGATAGGGTGTAGATATGCTACACCCTCCGGTCAGGTGAACTGACGACTTGAAGAAAGTCGGCGGCAGTGGCTGGATGCGAAGAGCAGAAGATCATGTGTGGTGGCGGTTCTCGGAAGAGGCCTATATCCAGCAGTGGATAGACACAGGATGGTATGGTAATGGCATGGTAGTCTACATGTATCCACAAACTTCCAGTATGTAAAACAAATGTTTATTTACTCACTATTGAGTAATTGCCTGTTTCTAGTCAGACATTTGTTACTTAGTCATTCGGAGGAAAATGTTAGGGCATGTCAGACATATTTAGTCAAGGTTGCAGAGAAAGGGAAATAGTTAAATGACAGAAATATTGAAAGTGGCAGCACACTTATACTTACCATCACGTGGGGCCGCTTGCTAGTCCCCCTACTTCGATATAAAAAAAAATCGAGGGCAGTAAATTCAAAGATGGGTTTTAAGCTTAGATTCTCTAATGAAAGTCCGTCGGTTTTGTGTTCACATTTTTAGTAGGTAATTAAAAATTATTTATTTCATTGATTCAAAAATATTTTTTTTTTGTAGATCGCGATTTACTGCCTATTTAATATTTTTTTGCTGTTCGTTTAAATACAAGCCGTAAATAAATACAATTGACTGATGGTATGGCATACATGCAATACGTTCCACTCCAGCAAAGAGAAATCTTCTTTTTGACTTCGGTTGAAATGTATGATATGCAAAAGAAATATGTAGAGATTAAAGTAGAGCTTACGAGATTATGTAGATATTAATTCATTAAAAGTGGTCTATCAATTTTGCTAACAAACAAGAACAGGTATGTAATCACAAAATTATTTTTAAATTTGTAACCACCTAAGTATACTTTTTTATTACTATAACAATACATACTTACTTATTTTTTTAATTTTGTAGTTTTTTTAGTTTATTACATTTTTAAATAATTTTCTGTATAAATAACTGTAGGTATAAATAATTTTCAATTTTCAGCCACTAACACAATGATCCAGTTCAAATTCAAGGAAGGACTTTGAAAATATTTCAAGTTATACATACAAATTTATTATTTTGTTTCAGTTTAATGACAACATGTGCCATCAGCATATTTACATTCGCTAACATACAAAGTCGTACTGTTCAATTAAGCAATGTCCACTAAATCAAATCATCAACACAATTTAAAAAAAATATAACTTACATAAAACAAGATCTTATTCTGTATTTGACTTAAATCAAAACAAATCACTGAATTCTGTGTCAAGTGCTGCGAATAGTCATTAGTTATTGCAAGCGACTTTATGGTAGGTCATCACTTCGATCCGTTTTAATTAACGTGATCCTATTATGCCTTTGTGCTTGATTGAATTCCGCTATGCACTGTACTAGTAGATGAAGTTTTATACGCTGTAGTGTATAAACTATATGAGAAGTTGCTTATTGGAATAAACACAATACGATTGTTTAGGCATAACAGCCTCTTCAATGTGTACGTACTTATTCTAGTTCGAAATCAAAACTTAAGGATCCAGTGACTTACAGCTACTCGTACAAATGGGAACGTCCCCAAGTTAAAAATACTTCTTTAAAAGTTAAAAAGCTGACCTATTGTAGCTTATTGTATTTATTGTCAGCCTTTTTGACGTCTCATTGCAGGTCACAGGCCCTAATAAATCACCAGAGCCATAATCCACCACGTGGGCTTAGTGCGGATTGGTGGATACACAAATTTATTATATTATTTAATTCTGGAACATGATGGTTTATTCGTGACATTTTCCATTACCGCCAAGCTAGTGACAGTTTTTGTTGATTACATTTTTAAACTTATTAACATATTTAAAAAAGCAATACTTTGCTTCGGTCCACCAGCATGAAAAAAACAGAATTTATTTGTTTACATATGCGTGTTTCTAGTTAAAGATTTGTTCCTTTGTTACAATGTTAGACAATGTTAGGCATATTTAGGCAAGATTGTAAGACACGAAAGACAGTTATAGGCATAACGGTATGGTAAGTTTACTTTTATATTGTTACGATTGTCCGACTAAAAATCCCCATTATCACTATCCATCATACGATTGGATTGATCCACCATAATCCGACGTCGATAAATACTACCACGAATATAGGGATTAAATAAAATTCGAACTGGATTTTGGTTGAAAAACAATTTTCAGATGCAAATGCATTTGTTAACATGCCGTTTGTAACATTTATTTCAATACCTGACCCCTGTGAGTAATCTCTGTGATATCTTATCATTTATGTTGGGTAAGTCACATGTATTCCACTGTTTAAATTAGCTTGCTAATCTTTGTATTTCACTTATTATTAATGATAATTTATATGTATCTCACTATTTTTTATTTTTTCTATTGTTTGACCGGCGTTTCCTACAAGATTTCTCATACAAAACAAAACGCAGAAGGCGTACATTTTTTTTATTAGCCTATGTTTGTGTCCCACTGTTGAGCAAAGGCCTTCCCTCTTTTATGCCAAACCGGTTTGCTTAACGCCATGATCCGCCAAGTCCTGTAGAAGGCATCTAAATCGTCCCGCCATCTCCTCCTCGGTCTGCCACTCGATGACAATAATTTTCGCCCACCTTTCTGGATGCATGCGACAGACGTGTTCAGCCCAGTCCCATTTCACCTTAGCGGTCTTAGCACCGACATCAGTAATAGGGGTTTCAGAACGCAGTTCCGTATTCTTGATATTGTCGGTCCTTTTTATACCTAGTATGCTACGCTCCATCGCCCGTTGACAAATCTTGATTTTGGACTTTTGACTTTCAGTCTGTGACAATGTTTGTGCACCATAGTTAAAAAATAAATACTTAAACAATAGATACTGAACGACAACCACATTATGTTTAAAAATTGAATAAACAATCGACCGTATTCTGTCAAACGTCAATAAAAACAAGACTCTCCCAGACAATTTTTCAGTCTACCGACGAGTCAAGAAGGCTTGAAGTAAACGTCACAGGCCTGTCCCGAGGCCCAGTTGCCCCGGGACACATCATCCTGGCTTCTTGCGCTCCAAATACCGAGACGCCGCCACACCAGTGCAACCCCATCGTTCTGTTGGCGTCGCCGCTCTCGCCGCAGCTTCTGGTCCGCCGCTGTCTGGGCGTTGGGGATCCTGCTGGCCACCACCTCTTGCACCTGGCTCTCACCGTTTCCATCTAACCGCCGCTATTTCCGGCTGGCCGCTCAATGGCTTGGATCGTCAGAGCACCTCCGCTAAGCCCCGCCAGGACGAATCTTGAGTCGAATTTGGTTTGTATCTATGAACCAAACTTCATATGACGTGCTATATTTTAGGTCTTGTTAGGTTTTTCCTCACAGAAGACTACATTGAAATGTACTGCGTGTTTCGGTAGTGAGTGAGATATGCCAGAGCCCATTCCCATCCCATCCTAGCCCTCTCCATTTGGCAACCCTTTCTCCCAATCCATTCCTTAATCTGCAAATATAGACAACACATCCGAGGGCGTGTCAACGTTTGTCATCGCGGATGTCTATGGACGATAGTATGCACTTATCATCAGGTGGACTGTATGCTCGTCTGCCGTCTTTATTCTATAAAAAAATACCTCTCTGATCAATCTAGGTATTTTCTTTAAAATATATGACTATTGGAACAACTTTGCCTATTTTCTTTTCTATAATTTTGTGACGGCAATTTTGGTAATTTTGTGTGTACCTAGGTTACACGACACCTTATGTGAAGAGCCTACTCAGCATTTGGCGTAACGATTCCGTTTTTGAGTGCACTATATCAAATACAGATTATTTTTAATATTGGGCAAAACAACAATTAGATAACAATGATAATTAGCAGTAATCACTAATCAGTCAACACTTTCAAGTACCTACGTTTTATTGAAAATCTACACTGAATAAAAGAAATAAATTTTAAAATCTCCAAACGTAGGCATCGCACCCGAGGATATGCCAACATTTGTCATTATAGACTAATATCCACTTACCACCAGATCCACGTGACACGCTTCCGGATGCCCTGCCTACTATTGAAAACTTAGGATTGTATTTGAATTATTTCGTTTGGAAACTATTTTTTTTGGATTAGGAAGATGGGGAGTTTTATGTTCGCTTAATTATTATGATGAACTTTGTACAACAAACAAAAATTCTGTCAAATGAAGACTACACCTTTAGCTCTATTTTTACATTTTAGTTTAAACGATATGACTGAATATGATACATAGATAAACTCTTTATTGTACACCAATACATGATGCAAAAAGACAATTTAAATAACATGAAAGGTACAATAGACGGTATATTTACATTGCTAGGTGCATATAAGTCAAAGGCCTAGTAGCACGTGTTTTTATGTTCCTACAGTGTTAGCATCTGACTAGGTACGTAATTATATTGGTTGCTTTGTAAATTTCAATAATAGAGATATTCCTGTGTTTGCGCCTAGTAAAAGCTGAGATGCAAATTAATAATGTTTTACTTTAGCAAGCTGAAAGGGGGAACATATCCTTCAAAGGAAACTTTTAATTATATAATGTTGTAGAAGTAATTATATTTTTTAATTACTAACATTTTCCTCCGGTTTCATCCGCTTTAAATTCGATTTCCAAATCAATTTGTTTGAGTATCTATTACATACAATATTTACATTTGTACTATTTTTTATATGTCAATAGCGCCATTAGCACATTGTGCCAGTGACGAATTTTCTTTGTAAATTAACAATTTTAAAGCCAAGAGAATTCAAATATGTCTCGTCAATATCCAGTCCACTCTAAGTTAGTTAGCGAGAGACTCAGTAAAACAATAGTAGATTTACCGAGATCAGAAGAGTGGGACTCTTTGGCACATGAAAAAACACATGACTGAGTTTTTAGTGTGCGTTTAATTGATTGACACAAACATTATACACAAAAACACTTTGAAGTTTAATAAATTATTATGCAACAAAACCCACAATACCCAATTTTTATTATAATCAAACAAAACCTCGACTTCAGTTCTCGAGTTCCCACTAGAAAGTCCAATATTTAGAGTATTTCAATGTATACTTTTATGATACGTGCCATCAACGAAATTTCAAACCTGTGATGACGGCTGCCCTTTTTTTTAAATATTGGATTAAAAAATAGAAAGTATCCTATAACTTTCCGGGGTAATAACTGACGATGAAAACCACAATAAAATCGATCCAGTATTGCTATATTAATGCGAGCAATAATTGAGTCTAAAGGACAAAGTCTGTCCTTTATATTATTGTTAAATATAATTAAATATGGTGTAGATAGTAACACAAATAATTACAATAAAATTAATTTGAAATAAATTAATTAAGAGTATATTAAAAAAATATAATTTCGTTGTAGTAACTCTGAAATGACATTTTTCTTAATACAATACTAATATTTCATATTATTAAATATTTAATATTACAATTTAACATTATTATAAAAGATAATAATATATATTAAATGGACACGATAATTGAAGCTTAAATATACTTAGCTAATACTTTGGAAAAAAAAAATTCACGTTTCCATTTAAATTAAAATGTATTAATTTTAATTAAAATGTTTCCTTTACTTTAACTGCATGTTTATAGTGATTACGGGGATTTGAAAATCAAATGGTACTCATAACTAGAAAATGTATTCTTTAATATCATTTGGTACCTACTGTCATTGATAATCTCGTAGATTTTCTTTAACTCATTGATAATCCCGTTGATTTTCTTTAATTAAACGATTCCATCACTTGCGATTTAAAAATAAATAGAAAAGTTTAAACCTAAAAGTTTGTTCTTTAATCTCATTTGATACAAACACCTTGCTATACTTGCCAAAGAAGCCGGTCGTGCCCCTCCGTTGAGGTAGTTATTTTTCTTCCCCGTTCAATCTAAAGAAATAGTTGCCCTCTTAAAGACTGCCATAACTTAGAAGGCGACGTAGATCAGGTGTTTCAAGTTTCAGGTGGATTCACATTACATAAGAGACGGTTTGATTAATTTTTTTTTTTTCAGAATATTTCTTTATATATTTTCAATCTCTAAATTAATATACATAAATCTAAGGCCTATTAAAAGTTAGAGCTTGGTGCTGGTCGCTCTGCCGCTCTGCCTAATTCCATCTCACCACCAGCGATAACCTCATTATAAAATACGAGCATTATAAAGTACTTATGTATGTATTTGTAAATATAACTGACACTTTCCAGAATATATTAATCATTGAAATCTGCAACAAACATATCAGTATATATATATTTAATCAATTTTAGAGACACCGCGGAGATTAAATATAAGACAAAAGCACCCTAATACAATACAACCTCTCAGGAGCATCAACCTCACGGGTGGAAAATCAAAGAATAGATAACAATTAAAGGTTAAAGATCAGTTGTTTGAGTGGCTGATAAATGTTTGCCTGACCTCGAGTCAAATCAAAAATCATTCGTTAGCACACCATGTGTTTGCCAGCTAAATGTCAGATGAAGATTTTTTTTTATAGAGAAGAGGGCGGACGAGCAAGCGGTCTCACGTGATGGTAAGTGTTACCGCCGTCCATGGACACCTGCAACACCAGGGGGTATGCGGGCGCGCCGCCGACCTTGCAAAATCCTATTCACAGCTTTCTTGAAAAACCCCATGTCGTAGTTTAATGGGAAGACCTCTTGAGGCAGTTCGTTCCACAGCCTACGGGTTCGCGATATAAAATAATTTAATAAGATTTTGCTCGTAAATAGTTATTTAATGTTTTTTATTCACTTTCCGCTTTCTTTACGCTACCATATCACCTCCTTCATTCACCCCTACAGCTTCCCTATTACGGAGGGTCCCAACAAAGCTTACATTACCGCATCAAATAATAACACTAAGTGAAAAGAGGTAGGTACCTCCCGTTCCGGCCCGGCGCGGATCGATATCGCAAAGGGATTATTGACACACGTTATGAATGAAATAGGATGCAACATTCTTGTTTACAACTAAGTGAATCAAAAATATTCCTTTGTGTAATGCGAAGATATAACTAAAATTAAATAAAAGTCTAAGTGATGTGGTATATTTATGAAATTTGAACTATAAACTGTAAATTTTGTAGTACTAGAGCACAATTTCAACTTGTTGGATTCTTTATGTGATAAATAGACGAATTAAATTGATAAATGGGGAAGTGATAGAATGGTTTTGTGTTGTATCGCGGCTACCACATACTTGTTAGATCTCGCGTTATCTCGTGGGCGGCGGTAATACTTATATATATATATATATATATACTTAATAAAATTAAAAAAAATACGTTTATCTTCATTTTAAAATTTTAGACCAATCTGTTCAGCGGTTTTCAAAGGTTATAAATGGTTAAAATTATAAATTATAAAATGTTGGTTTCGGTATAATGGATTGATAAATACCGGTAGATACATATTTGCAATTCAAATACAATTGTATGTTGTTCTTTTTATTTAAAAGCAATGGTGTGCAGATGATTGTTTTAATTCAATCATAAACCTCAGTCCGCAGTATCAGTATCAGCAATTGGGAAAAAGATAAATTTAATTAAAAGTAGCTCTCCTAAAGTAGGTACGTGAAGTTGTACCGGAAGATGCATGTGAGTTTAATCCTACAGAGGCAACTTTAAAGTGCCGATAATCCTTTGTTTACTCTTCGGGTAGGTAGAATTAGTACATAGACTACCCTTAAGTTTAATTACTTAAAGTAGTAATTTACAATACTTAATTAAATTTATTTAATATGGTAATTGAATAAAATGTATTTAATAGATATAGATTGTTTATAATGTGGATCGGCAAGATCTACTCCATGTTATATTCTAACTAGTGACCAGTGACAAATTATTGGAATATAAAATGGTATTAACGACCTCACGTCCGTCGCATATTCTAACCGTGGCCCCATAACACTGAATTTCTATGTATAACGAAACATATATGTAAATTTTCAATTATCAGCCATTCGTCAAAGTGTTCACAGCAATAAAAGAATTTATCATGAGAAAACCTCACCAAAAAAATGGGGAGATTGTATAATATCCACTAATCTCCACATTGAGCCCGTGTGGTATCCACCACACGCCTGAAACACCTTTGTGATTGCAAGAAGAGATCTGCTGGTCCTGTAGTATTTTTTTTTCCAAGATGCATGAATATATCATATTAAAAATTAATTTGCAACTAATGCAATTCTTGTAAATGTAATAATGTAACAACCATTATCATGTAGAATCACTGCTGCCGCGCGGGCTCGAATACTTTCTCGCTCGCACACGCACTGTCTATTTCACTCGGCGTCCCGCTCGATGTATTGCATACGGCACTAATCGCGACGCTTATAAGCGGGGCCATCTGTGAACGAACACTGACGACACGACCGGTGACTCTTGAAAGGCCAATAGGGCCACAAGAATTTAGCCATTCCGAAAAAATAAAAAAAAAATTAAATAAAAACACTGAGATTCAACGGTTTGATCTACATATAAACCTTACTAACTCGAGGTGCCTGAAAATCTCATTCTCATTATTCGAGACTAACTTACCAATTACACCTTTCTCTATAGAGTTGAAGGCAGTCTGTCCAGTTCTCAACCAATCACAACTGGACTCCCTCAGGGCTCCGTTTTTGCACTCATATTCTATTCCCTCTACACTAATGACAACTCCCACTCCTCTGGAATAGAGCTTGCTCTCTTTGCTGATGACACCGCCCTTTACGTTTCAGATAATAATTTACGGCGTGTCTCTCTGCGCCTCCAACGCCCAGTCTCCGCCCTAGGCGAGTGGTTTGAGAGGTGGAGGATTGACGTCAATCCCGAGTAAAGTGCTTCCCTTTTCCCACTCCCAATATTCCTTTTCAGTAAATCTATCCTTTCGGCTAGGAAGACCAAATATCTTGGAGTCACCCTAGCTAGACCATCCACTGACCTTCCGAGAGCACATAAAAACAGCCCGATACCAAGTCGCCTTTGTACTCGGTCGCCTCAACCCTCTCATAGGCGGGAGAAGTAAAATGTCGCTTAGAAATAAGCTGACATTGAACAAAACCTGCGTACGTCCCATAATGACCTTCGCTAGCGTTGTATTTGCACACGCAGCCCCCTCCAACATTGAAATACTCCAAACCCTCCAAAATAGATTCGTGCGTAAGGCAAGTGGCGTTGCACCATGGTACTCTCGCAATGTCGACTTCCACAAGGACTTGGAACTTCCCTCCATCTTCAAATACGTCGCTACAACATCAACACTGGCCTTCAGCCAACATTTTTACCAGGTGCCCGGGGCGTTTCTCACCGACTCGCGATCCCGCGTTACCCTCCCAAAACCCTAAGCCGAGGTCCATTCTTTCCGCCTGTCTAACGGCGGGGGAGCCCTTAGGTTAGTTGCTGCACATACTCTTTGATCCTGGCTAAGCGCTTTCTGCGTTCCCCCTAAACCATACATGTCCGGTGACTCTTAAAAGGCCATTATAGCTACAAGAATTTAGCCATTCGGTAAAAAGAAAAACACTGGACATTCATTATTATAGTCCGCTTATTATAGCATTACCTCTGATGACAGATTGGGGCGCTATTTTATTTCAATCTATATCATTCAAAATATTTTTATTCCGTAGGGCATTATCCGAAAATTAAAAAAAATATTTTTATGGCATACATATACAAGTCGCAATATTATAATAGTCAAGTGTATATTGTTTTTTTTAATGTATATTTAATAAATAAATAAATACTTACATATCTCTATCTCCATTCAATATTAATTTGTAAATAAGAATCAAAGAACAGTAATAAGAACCCATTTGAGCATCGTACAATGGGTACAAGCCACAATGGTACAATGGTACATCGTACATCGTACAAGCCCGCCCTCAATGGGCGGGAAGAACTTGGACAAGACAGCCGAGAGACCGATGGAGTTGGAAGAACATGGAGAAGGCCTACACCCGACATTGGGTGACCAAACAATAAAATAGATTACTTAATAATAAATAAATAACGAATATTAAAATGAATCAACTAATAATAAACCAATAATAAATAATCAATTAGTAGTAACAAAATTTGTTATTTCTGTTTAATGATATAGAGTCATTCGTGAGTACCTTTAAGATTACTTTAAAAAAAATTAAGAGTTAAAAGAATAAAATTTTATATGTTAATGTTGTTTGACTATCCTTATGCTTTTACTTTTGTTGAATTGGGGATCTTTAGAATTGGGAAAAAATCCTAACTTAACGCTAGTGTAACTAATGCACCACAGCTGCATTTGCAGTCTTTATTGCAAAATAAAACATTAAATATTGCAACTGCATCGCGAGGGGTGGGTGGGCGATACAATAATTGAACATACTTATAAGGGTGGTAGCACACTGTTGTCGTCGTCGTCTAAAGAAAGGGAGTCGTGTACAGTCGAATTCAATTTAAATAAACCTGAACCTGAATTTAAACCTGAAACATGTTAAAATATATTTCAAGCCAAAACTAAAATTATTTTAAGAAATAAATCCAAAGTTACAAACGTGTAAGGCTTTGTTGTCCGGTCTAAAACGTTCGTAGTGTTAATTACTCAGCTCGGTCACTATGGAAATGGTAGATCAAGCTCAGATCATAAATGCCTTTAACAAAAATATTCATTGAGACACTCCATATATTTTATTGAATAGTTATAATATTATACTTTAATGTTTAGGGTGCATTTCATGTGATGTATCACAAAAAAAATAGAAAAATATATATTAACACAACCTTACTTACTTGCTTCATTTTTGGACTTACAACTCTGTAACATTCATAACCACTTTTCTTTAATTTACGACCAAAGAAGTAATTATTAATTTATAATCCAAGAAAGTACATTCACTGTAGATTTGAGAACAACTATTGATAGTTTCTTTAGTGATACTATATAAATTTTAAATGTTGCGTAATTAAATAAGGCGCATTTTGGGGTTTCTTTAACTTCGTCTAAAGTTTTAACATTTATGTTATTAATAACATATGTGAAAATTAGCTGCGATCGCTTGCTGACAACAAAAATATGACAAGTGCACACGCATGTGAATATCGTTATCATTGTGGCTTTCATGCAATGCGGTTACAATATGATATGAATAGTTAAAATTATGCTTTAGCGTTCTCTGTTATTGAAATTTATCAGCAACTTTAATAATTCTGATATATTTTCCATTCATTTCGCTAATCAAACCGTGTGCAATACTCTGCATACGGTTCTTCCCTCAATTAACTATATAAAGCACATATGCGTATTTATTCAATCAGAACATATTCTAATACAACGTACTTATAATTTCTTTGATAATGAATACTTTCAAATGTTCAAAACTTGAATTGATACATACTCGCTTATATTGAAGGCAAAAAGAATGTTTCGAGTTAACTAATTTTTAGGCCAAAATTCATCATGCTTCGGAAGACAAAATACCATTAATAATTTGTGATATTCAAGAAAAAATAATTAAAAAATTCAACACGGGCATCGTGCAATATAAATAGTCTTCTTAGAAACAAAATATCCAAGATTATTTTATAACTTTGCCAATGTCGAAAGATGAATGTGATGACTCAATCGGTTCTACTCCCTTAACGTCTATTGGAAAGCAAGGAAGGCTTTGACACGTCTTTTGAAGACTTGGCAGAAACAAGTAAGAGGCGAAAAAATACTGTAATAACTGGAGTGGATGAAATGTTAATTAAACGGCTTTATATAATTCTTTAGGCTTTATAATCGGGTATTATGATAGATTTTATCAAACGTTTGACGAATTAGCTTTGGAAACTGCTAGCTAGGATATACAACAATAATTACAACTGGAATTATATGCTACAACTATCATAAAATGGGCAGGAATTGCAGGAAAATGCGCCAAACGAGGGTGTATTTCACACTCTACTTCACTCATCAGATCCATATATAACGAGTATTAGAAAACCATATATGAAAAATGTAAAGGCACTAGATGAAGAAACCCCACATCTTTTGAAACAGTTAATTACTTTTCCTGAATCTCTAAAAGTTGATTAATGTATAAGCATAATTTCATTGATTATGTACAATTTTCATTTCATGATGTTTTAATTTATGAGTATATCACTGATATTTTATGTAAGGTCCTCCCAAAAAAAGGGTAAAGTATTTGTAATATATCTAAATAACAAAACAGCCTATACATGAAAAAAAATATGTTATAAATTTTAGTGTTAATATTTGTAAAAAAAAATACTTAAACATGGAAAAAACATTTATAAAATTTTAGTTCAAAGTATATTTAGTTTAAAGTTTTGTGTAGGTAATGCTGTTTTGTGTAATAAATAAAACATCCACGCGCGCAACCGTGCAAAGATATAGTACGAGTACCTAGAGGCATTTTATTATTTTCAGTGTATTTCAGAGCCAGGATTTGGTATCAATGCATTTAATAACATTCGATACGACATTACATTTATTTGACAGTCCAGAGCCAGTAAAAGTGTAATAAAAAATTAGAATCAAAATTAAATTGCCAATAGATTAGAAGATATATTTACTAAGTAATCTACGCGCAAGTATGAACTACGTAAACAGAAGGCAGCGAATATATATAGTGTTACACACATATTAAATTAGTCACATATTATAATATTTTTAGTGTAGGTATTATTTGTAGTTTTGTAGGACTTTATATTAACAATATGTCATTGGACAAGGCTCGTAAAGCTGTACGCCTTTCGTCAAAATACCATTTTTGTAAAACGTAGGTACTTAAAATTACCATTTCCACTTGCGGCTGCTGTCGGCGTTTTTAACTTTACGGGCCAAACTTGTTCGGAAAACTGACTGCATTCATATGAATCTTAAAATTTAGTGAGTATTTCATATACAAATTAAATAAAATCTTTTATTGGTTCTTGACTTGTTCTTGGTGTGTATAATGATATGCATCATAAACAAAGACATTACTAGATAATATTACTAGCTAGCGCCGCATTCAGCAAATAATCGTATTAATATTTATTAGAAATTAAATAAAATCCGAATTACTATAATGTGTCTATCCTGTGAAACAAAACATTTCACTAGGTATATTTTTTTTAACGTATGGCAATGATGCAATTACCACATTTTGCCAGTGTCAAGTATTCTTCGTAATAAACAACTTCAAAGTCTAAAACTCATCCCGTCAATGTCCAGTCCCGTCTAAGTAAGTTAGGAGTCGCTCAGTAAAACGATTGTAGGTTTACTGAGGACAGCAGAGGACTCCTTGGAAGCGAACGAAAAACGCAGTCCCACCCTTCTATTTGATTATTACTACCACCACGCACGAAAAACACTTTGAAGATTTATAATCTATCACGATTAAACCACAATACGCTTAATACAATTTTTTTCAATAATCTAACAAAAACTCAACTTCCCTTCTCGAGTTCCCGCCAAAAAGAGTCTTGGTATTATTTATATATTTTTTTAAAACTTTCATAATAGAATTAGGTATATTCTCTGGCTCACCCCTAAAATATACTGCAATTCTCCTACACTCGATGTGCGTCACCCTAAACAAATGTTTATTACCCTCAGCTGTGAGCAATATGTTTGTATAGAAAACGGAATTATATGGCGGATTAGATTATTGGTCAGCGGTGTAGGTAAATCAATATTATTTTATTATGCGTGACACCCCTATTTTGTACGTTTGAATACAACCCCTCTTTTGCAATTATTATTTATGTGTTTTTTTTATCAAGTCGCAGCAGGTTGATTGCAAATGTAAATATTATTTTGCGACTTTTTTAAGTTTATTTATTTAAAAAACTTTATTGCAATTGAATGATTGTTCAAAAGGCGAGCTTAATGCCGGCATTCTCTACCAGCTAATCTTTGGGTAGAACAGAGAGGCACGTTGGGAGGTGCCATAAAATGTATAAAATAATATAAATAAAACTTTATGATTAGTAAAAATATTTTACACAAATATGTTTCAAATAATTTTCATATGTTTCAAGTTTGCAAATATGTAGATGTTAAAAGTTCTTTTATAACCACTGCTCTGGTTATAAACTTTTATAACGTGTATTAATAAAGTATTGTATTTAATCGGGCAACAAAAAATACCATTACCATTACCCTTTACTTTATTCAACACGATCAACATGATCAACAAATTAACGTATTTTTGAATAACTAAAATAAATAATTTTAAAATACTAAGAATATCAGCACCAAGACATCATCATAATATCATCATCATTCTTTATTGTCACCAGAGACCATTTTCCTGACCCACTTTTAAATTTGTTACTGTCGATTTACTGCCCATTAAGTATTTTTTGCTGTTAATTTCATTATTTCTCATTAATAAATAAAGACAACGTATTTCATCAATCCGTACAGGGTCCGCGTGTTGGATAATGGCCCGAAAGCCTCCCAGTGATTCATTAGAGGAGGTCTGTGCCCTGCAGTGGGACGTTATAGGTTGATATTAACAAATTTCATCTATCAGAATACAGGAGATATCTCCTGTATTCTGATAGTTATTAAATGAAATGTAAATTTCATTTAATAACTGTCTGCCTATTTATTTTACCTATCTATCATCTATCATGATTGCTTCGTTTACTGCTGGATATTAGAAGCCTTTAAGATTGGGGTATTAAAACAATTACGCTCCAAATTATCTTTTTTAACATAATACTACAGAGAATCTAAGAATTGTCTTAAAGAACAAAGATGGATACATATCTTTCTATGTTTGTGATTTTGTTCGCGTGGAATTATAATTATTCCCGCAGGAACTAGCCGATATACCTTAACCTAATACATATTTCCTCACATAAAAATTCATTAGGTACAATGTATTGTATTGTTGAGTAACAAACAAACATACTTTTAGACTTATAAATCTATAAAGATTTGTTTGTCTGTTGTAGTATATATACTATAAATTATGAATGTCGTTTAAAACGTATCTGCTTTGATGAATCGTTGTACAACAATTTAATGGTCAGAAATACCATTTGTTACGTCAGTAGACAGATTGTTTAAAATAACTTTTCTGTCGGAGACAAAGGACGCACAAACCCCAGGGGGAAGGGAATGAAGATGTTCACAGAAATGACAATGTTGAAGCAACAAGTCTCTTCGCCTCAAAACGGCCATCTTGTCTAAAAACTGTTGCTATATTTTCGGGACGACATCAAATTAAGATTGATATAAATTTAAAGAGAGACTGCTCGTTACATTAAATCTACAGATTTATATGGTTTCTTTCACCCGTGTGGAATTGCTTTTCAAAACTATCCTACGTGTAATTCATCCTACGGACTACACGTATGCCTTTAGTAATAACAAGTAAACATACAAACCAAGCAATTATCATATTTTATGATATTACATAGTTGTGATCAATTATTGTTACAAATATTTTATTGTGAATAAGAAAAGTGGAAGATCGCACGTGTGGCGGATCTTGGTACACATCTATATTTATAGATTTAGCACGATTTATATTTAGTCTGCTATAAATCACATTAATACAAATTGTTTTATTATTTTTGCCGTTATTTTAATCTGTATATTTTTATTTTCTCGGTTGAAGTTCACAAATTAAATAACAGAAAAGTATACTTTAGATTTTCATCAATAAAATAATTTTTTACCTTTTTGTATTTTAGTTTTTTTTTTCTCATTTTTAATACAGTTTATTGCATGAACGCCTTCTCTCCCTCATTTATTTCAATATGTTTTCCGGAAATTAAGGGACACCCTTTTGCAATCCCTTGCATACTAAGTGTAGTATTTCGCGCGAGATAATTCGTAACTTTATGCAAGTCGTAATGGGTTCGCCACACGACTTAGATCAGATTATAACATTCGGATTGGCGGGAGTGTGCCCACCAAGACTCACCGCTACCGTGGTGTAGATATTGGAATACTATATAAGAAAAAAAATTTATATTAAGAAATTTATATTAAAAATTTAAGAAGTAAGAAGTAAAGTTTATTGCCGCCTTTGTACTTCAGAATGGTCAGTTCATTATTACCAATCGAAGTCAAGTCTTAACGACATAGATAGGTAACGTCCGTAGGTAGAGGTACGGTAATTCATAAACGTGGATAACGAGTTTGGGTGATTCCGGATTAACCGATGGCCAATTTTTTCCTAATGTACCTGTATATTTAAATAATACAATGGCATAATATCGTAATATACTTATAATATAGTCATATTTTCAGTTACAAGATACCTGTTTAAGACACACTAACAAACTGATTTGGAAATCGATTTTTAACGAGCGAGTGTAGGTTTATCACAATTAATGCTAGTACAATAAAAATGCAACACACGAGAGTCAAATGTTCATTGGATCATTTACTGAAACGATTTTTACATTCGTATGTAAATTTTATAAGCATAGCGAATCTGGGTACGTAACACATTGATTTTCCCCTAAAAATATCGCCTGCAGACATTTGACCAACCCGGGTAATTTGGAGGTGGTAATGTGACAACTTTCGGCGCGTTTACCCCAAATTGCCATATAACGCGGTACACGAATTGAATTATCACATATGATACCTAACTTATTATTTAACACCCTCAGATTAACAAAGACGTAATCGTATTATGTTACCATTATTAATTTAGGTTATACCGTTATTTAAAATAGCAGATTAAGTTTGCGAAAATTATGGCTAAAAATAGGTAATTATTTACAAAATATTTTATTTGAAAAATAAGTCTGTAATAAATAATAAACATATAAATATCACTAAAAATAAAATAATGGAATTGAGATTTTATTATTTTAATGATATAATATATGAAAATCTCGTAATAAAATATTTCTTTTGCTGTTTTCAGTACAGCAAAAAAACCATTAACTGTACAGCAAAAAACTGTGTCAGATTTTCATTCATTGTATCAGACTCAGATTTCATTTTCAAATTATATTTATATTCCACTAAGGGTGCGATTTATTGCAACAACACAGTTACAACACATATGTAGAACTAATTTATCACGTTTAGCTACAATAACACGTCTATATCGCTAAATTGTCATTTAACTGTACTAAATTCTGCCTGTATAAACGTGTATAACCGTATAACTTTTATAGGACTAATCTTAATAATAAATTTAGTAACAAAATTCTAATTGGCACTGAGTCCAAACAATATGTTTTGGAATTTTTGTCTGTCTGTCCCTCTGTCTAAACGCACAACATGCAAAAACCACTGGACGGATTTTAATGAACCTTGGCATAGCTAATGAGCCAGTTTACCGTTTAGGGTATATTTTATCCTGATCGATTATAAAGTTCTCACAGGAATTAAGCTAATCATACATATACTATATTAATAATTTCAATAATATTCTCGGACACTGTTAGTTTTCTTTGCTAAGATATGAGGCACCACCAGTCACATTTGAAAAAAGCAAATATGTCAAAAACATATGACAAAAGCACTTATGGCAAAATCATCGGCAACACGACACAGTCCGATCCTCCAAAACACAGTCTGCCGAGTCAATATCGAGAAGGTGTAGGGCCGCCGCAGCTTGCGAGTATGTTGTACAAATAGTGCTGTAAAAACGAGCGTGGAACGCTTCAGAATCTTAAAAGTTCATTAGCTCTTGTTTTTACAACACTATGTGCAAATCAATTTCATTAGTAAAACATCTCACCACTGCGTCGGAAAATGCTATTTTCATGTCATTACTTACTACTTAGTGAGCACTTTTTCGTTCGTGTCAGAACACTCTTAAATAAGGCGATGAGAAGTTAGAAAGAGAACCAAGGACGTAGTCAGGGTTTTATCCAGGGTGGGGCAAAAGAAACAATTTTCTTATAATTTAAATAGAGGTAGTGTAATGCATAAAGTCTGTTACTTATTATTCCCTATGCCGAGGGGAGGCAAGCGTCCCAACCTGCCCCACCGTGGCTACGCCCATGACTCTTCATGGGCACATATAGTCTGGTTTCTGGATTTAAGTCTTAATAACGGTCACTCAATGGCAACATTTATTTGTAAATTCAGTCAGATTCATGCTCCTCGGGATTGCAATTTATAGTCGTGAGTAATAATTTTTTGGCAAAAGCACTGGTGCTATTTACGCTCTGAAAAACTAAATTCGTGACACGAGTCGTATGCCACCACAATTTTTATTTGACGCCGATGTCCAAGCCATTTTCAACTTTGCTTGAATCTACTATATTATAGGAAAAAGTAGTTAAAAGTTCGAAATTGCTAATGGGATAAATTAGTCTGTTTGAAATTTAAGCAATTTTATGTAACAGTTATAATTAATATTGAAAATATAACATACATTATTCAATTTTAAAAGATTGTTAACTAAGGGAGGAAAGGCACCCATTTCTGAAGAGATTGAGAGCGCCAATAGTTCGAGTCTGAAATGGGTGCCTTTTACCCGAATTAAACACTTTTCATTTCCAATATGAGGAAAGTAAACACAAGCCATATATGCAAAAAATATTTATTAAAAAATGTGTTGGTATACAAATGTGTTACTTAAAATGAATAGTGGAATTCGAGCAATTTGTGAATGCAAGAGAAATGTTTTTTCCCGGAATATTGACATTAGATACCGTTTGTGAAATTTGAGTATCATGTTTAGGTATATCGGTAAATGTCGGAGAAGGCATTCTCTCGTTGGTAGAAGAAAACGCTGGTTGATTGTCCCTGACTGGAATCGGATTATTTCTAATTTATGTCAATGATCTATCTAAATTAATCTAAATTATATCTAATTTGACGCGGTTAAATCGGTGTCTTAAATAACATCACAAACAAAAATTCTACAAAGTTAAGAATTAATATAGTATTAATCAAAGTGTGGCTGTCTGTATAGGTTTCTGCCGTTGCCCAGTGTAACTACGATTTATTGACTAAATTTTTTTCGGCCCTAGAGCTTAAACGTATCACTTTCAGCCCGCTTCTTATATAATCTATGGTCTACTTTCAGAGTATGAGAAGTAAAATAGTACATTGTTACCCTAGGGGTGAAAGTGACTTATTTCAGTCCCGAGACTGGGTTTAGGTAGGTCGAGGGACTAAATAAGTCCTGAACCCCTAGGTAAACACTGTGCTTTTCATTACGAATACAAGGAAAGTAAACACAAGCCATATATGCAAAAAATATTACTTCAACTTCCCAAGAATTTGCATTAATGTCGCTTACCCGCCTTTTTTTTTTTTCTTTTTTACGCGCAACATTTTTCAAGCGCCATAATGCCAGCCAGTCTTTTTGAGTAGTACTTATTGCTAGCTTGATAAAAAGAACTTATCATTATAGGTTATTTCTAATTTATGTCAATGATCTATCTAAATTAATTTTGACGCGGTTTAATCGGTGTCTTAAATAACATCACAAACAAAAATTCTACAAAATTAAGAATTAATATAGTATTAATCGAAGTGTGGCTGTATAGGAAGTTAGATCATGGTTACATAGAAATGTGAAAATAGCTCTTTTTTTTCAGTTGTCTGTCAGTTGAAAACGCTCACCGTAGGGTGTATTGGGCTATTTTCACTTCGCTCCACAGGCAACTTCGGACCTACTTTCAGAGTATGAGTAATGAAAAATATTATTGCTGCAGTATTCCTGCAAGACTGGAGGCATTACTAATGTTTACGCCCTTAATAAATTCTAAAGACAGCTAAGAATAAGTTTACTTTACAGTTACTTATTTACAGTTACAGTTTACTTTACTTTACAGCTTCACTGACTCTCTAGGATATACGCCTAAAAATATTAAGATGTTGATTTCACTAACAATTAATTTTGTAAACAATATATTGGGGAACACATACAGATAAATAAAGTTGAAGTATCTGCCTGTGTGATTTCCGAATATTTGTATTGTATATTTTTGACTCCTAGAAATACCACCATATTAAACATTTTTAAAAATATTTAACTACAAAAACTCTTACAAATAACTAAATCAATTTTGCATGCTGAATGCCTTGCCCTAAGGTCCCAATCTTCATAATATATTCAATATATATATATATATATATATATATTTAGTTAATTCAAAATTACTGGCCATTTTAACAATAATACAACAATATTGATCATCATTAGGATCATTAGGATATTTCCGAGGAATAGAGAAATATTGACAAGAACTCAAAGTGAAAAGTGAAAAAGTGAAACTGACAAAGACAGGCAGAAAGATGCTCGGAAGCAGTTCATATATTCCGTGATCGGAATATATGAAGTGTAATATGAAGTTAAAGAAAAGGGTTTAAAATATTAGCATTATATTTATATACCTATATTAATTATTTTCGTTTAGTTCTCAAACAAAAATGAAATTATTTATATCAATAGATTATTATTAATGACAGTTTTAATAAAACTGTTCCTTAGTTAAGAAAATTAAAAACCTTATTAAGTTTTAAAAATAAATAGTTATAAAAGAAAAATATAACATTGATAAAAGAGCAGTAAAATAAGAATAATTATCGAAAAACGGAAACTCGCAACACAAAAACCGGGTCAGGGGAATTCCCATACGATTATGCGGAAAAATTAAATATACCAACCTCTGGGAAGAAGTTTTTCGCCTGTTCCCCAGTTCGGGCAACTTTCTTTCTTAACGACGTAAACAATTTAAATCTAATGCAATATGCAGACCGGGCTGGCGACTCGGGCCCACTCACCCTACCCCACACTACCTGCGTCCTTATAAAAAATTCACCACTAATTCTGTGCCCGGAGCGTTCAGAAACTCAAAGTTACTTCTCTAAGATATTGCCAAAAAACTGTTTCGTGTTATTTTGTTCTTTACGGCCACTTTTGTTATCGCTCAGTTTTCGCTTTCTGTGATAGATTAATAAACTATTTACAAGCATTCCTATATAAACGAAATAACTTTATATTCTTAGAATTGCACTTTTTGGGTATTATTACTGTTTTCCCCTTGTAAATTTGCGGGTTTTTAGCTTTACTTTTTCATTAGGTAAAATATGACTTAATTATTGTGTAAAACTAGTATTCTTTGTAACTGTCCTTACAAATTATGTGACTACGAGATATGAGGTGGTTTCGCGTGAGTTCGAAAGACAAAACGAGGTGCTGAGAAATGCTGAAATTATGACTATTCTTAGAAAAATCATTATAAACAATCATTTTAATAATTTATTTTTTATGGTGAAGGTGACAGACGAGCATGCGACACACGTGATGGTAAGCGGCTACAGTGGCCCGTGAACATCTGCAACACTAGGGGGTATGCGGGTATGCTGCCGGCTTTGTGAAATCCTATTCACAGATTTCTAGAAGAACCAAGTCGTAGTGTAGATGGAAAATCTCAGCTGGATGAATGAAATCACATAAATGAACTCATTTTACAACTTTCGGGTTCGCGGTATATAGTGTCTTGATGACCGTACTATACACAGCGACTCTGTATCAAGGAAGTGCAGATTAACCATAGGACGATAACTTCCCTCCATTGACGTCTTCATTGCTTGTTATTATTATAAATTCATTATTATTATTGTATTACTATATTATTTTTAGGAGTTTATTGTTTATATGTACCTTCACGACTTTAGTTACATATAGTACATGCGAATACATATATACTGTTAAGAATTTATATTAAATAAAAATGGCTGATTAGATTTTGGTCACATATCAATATCATTGTCCTTTAATCTTGTTGTTTTAATAAT
Organism: Sesia apiformis; assembly: GCA_914767545.1. NCBI lineage: Eukaryota > Metazoa > Arthropoda > Insecta > Lepidoptera > Sesiidae > Sesia > Sesia apiformis. Next base: position 10,304,723 of record OU611947.1, on the reverse strand, counting down.
ACACTTCTTATATGAATATAGCCGCCAAAGGAAAAAAATAGTATACCATGACTTATAAAATCAATATATATTATCAAAATATACGTGGGCTTCGTAGTAAAGCCAATATACTTTTCAATAATACGCTTGTGGCTGACTATGATATAATTCGTTCGAGTGATACGTCCTCGAAAACTGTCGTTCCAATTAATGTGCGGGATAAAATGGTGAAAAAAAGTCGTTGGATTCAGAATTTCGAGCTCTATCGAATGGTATAATTAAAGTTCTGATATATTCCAAAATAAATTCGTTACGCTACAATTTTTTTCAGGAATAAATATTTTTTATTTACAAAAGTACGAAAAGTACGAGTACCTATAAAAATTGTACACGATCTCTCTGTTCATACAGTCACCGTCAGTGATTTTCCTCAAATGATGAATCCACGTGATCGTACCGCGATTCTTCTGGACACGGTCTTCATTCGAGGACTCGTCTACTCCATCGGTTGTCGGTCCTGCGGTAATTACGACCCGCCCACCGCCACTCCAGCCATAATGTCACCGTTTACAGTGGTTTTATGTGGAACGTAAAAACAGAGTGAAACCGATGGGAAACGCGGTACTTGTGAAATTGAATAAGGTTTCTTGTGTTACGTGAAGAAACTTGATGCAAGAGAAGTAGAGTTTACAGGTCATACAAATTAATCACCTACTGTCAGGTGATTAATACAAATTAATACGCAGCATGCATATAGTAATAGAATGTAAAGTTAAGATGTATGTGTACTATCACAATGACCAACTTTCAAGAAATCCACTAGGGAATATCCTTATCCGTACAATGTCTTATCTACCTGCCGGGTCCTCCGCAGGTTCGAGTGTGAGGAATCCCTCGTACTCGCGCGTCATCTCAGGGGGCGACGGCTCCCCTGGGTCTTTGGTTGTCGACGTCTTTGGTTTGGTTGGGCCTATATATGCTTCTTGTTTCTTTACATCTTACGCCTTCCCGCACGGCGCCTGCCAACTAAGTTGGCGGCGGCGGTTGCAGGAGCTCGCGGGGCAGTGGACACCGTCCGGCGGCTGTATGTGCCGAGGCGCTGTTATGGAGGTGTGAGTGTGGTCCTTTGTCGGCGCCGTTAAAAAGGCTCTCCGCGCCATCTGGACCACGAATCTTTCTATTGTGGGCATCTGCACGTCGCGGGCGATGACGTCGTTGCTGTGACAGTTATAGAACACGGCGATATTATTAACTGGGAAAGTGTTGACTATACAGACGCAGAAAGCTGTAAACGCTGAAAAAAGTGAAACAATGACAGGTAAAAAATTATGTTTGAAAGATATTTCTGTATGCACATTTAAAAAGAAGAAAAAAATTTGAACACATTTGAAGAAAAAAAGAATAATACGATGAAGAGACCTATTAAATTCGAATTTCACAAGATATGCGATTTAAAGAGAAGGGTAAGTTATATGAATCTTCATCGCAGAAATAACTAAGTGATAAATTTTCATTAGTAATTTAACATTCTAAATTGCAAATTATGCAAATTAGTTTAACGATAAAATAAATATAAGCAATGAGTATTGATTTTATCATATTTCTGCAATTAATCTGTTTGGAAAATACATCTAAGCAAATACCTATTAAATTCCTCAATGCAGAATATGTTCTAACTCCTTTATTAGATTCGAGACTTTTGAGCCTTATTGAAAACTTAAGTCTTAAATAAGGTTTTTTTTCCCGTAATTCGAATTACAAATTCAGGTTTAAAAACGTCTCAAGGTTTTTTATAGGAGTTTCCAGTCTTTTGAAAATTATTCTTCTCTAAAGGCGAGCTCTCGAAAAGGAGTCAATTCAATTATATTAATCCTAAAAGAGTCGGATCCTTTGAAACTCTAGTTGGGAAACCTACTTACCAAATAAATAAATGTTTTTTTTTATTATATTTATTTTATGATAATTTAGAATAGAGACAAAATAACAAAAAATAACAATAAAAGAACAAAGCACAAAGAAAGGAAAAGTATTTAGTAACAACTACAATGGCGACAACGGAAATTTGAACACAAAACTTATTCCCGTTGTTTTCATTGATATCAGTGGGGACAACGAAAATTATTTTGTCTACAATTTCCGTTGTCTCAACCAGTGGGTATTTTCAGTAGGGATAACAGTGTCACACCGTGTAGTGAAATAAAAACTAATCATTGTTTTAGCGTATTTTGCATCAAAGAGAACAGATAGAGAACAACATTGGACTCATACAAAATGCAATGGCAGCTTTCCCCTTCAGCGACGCGTTCCACGTTTATTCCCCCATTTATAAATGATTCCGACTCAATTTCGCCAGAGTTCGCCGCTTGTATATTGCTCGATTCGTTGACCAAATAGACTCGCCCTCCACAGCTACAACACTGATTTTCACATTTTTTAAGCCATTCTGTTGCAGCAATAAAAAAAATTATTGACGTTATTAATGTTTTAATGATTATGTTTTTAAAATACTTATAATAATACTTTGTATGGAATTATTAAATTTGATTTTAACATTCCTTTTTTCGTTTAAGGTAAGCAAGCACTAATAAATTGGTCTGATTAAAATTATATACATCGGATGTCGAATTCGGGATATTTTCTTCTAAGCGGGAATCTCACTTTTATTGGATATAAACAGTAAACAGACTTTATTCTACGTACATAAAATAAGTGAAAAAATCATAGTTATCATAATCATAATTTTAATCGTTATTCGTAATTAATAATCCCTAATAAAACATACGTTTTCTCTTACAATAACAGACTATGTTCTAACGTGTTGGACTTGCTTAATTTATAAGTACAATGTACATATATATTATCTTTAACAAAAAAAATATTTTTTCTCTCATTAAAACTACACCTGGTGTACAACTTTTCCGAAAGGACGTTAAAATAGGTCTACTCTGGTCCGATTTAATTATACTGCACCTCTGAGAATATAATTCAATTAGCGTAAAGTACAATTTTAGGGACTGTCTTTTGTTCCTTTTGTTATTTTTTATATTCATCAGTATTATAAACATTTGCATGTGTAATTACGAGATCTTTTTATACTGTTTCCAGTGTAGGTTCTTCACTCTTACTACAGTTACTTCTTTTTCAGTTACTACTAATTGAACGGCATCCCATGACAACTTAGGCTAATCACCGGGTAAGAGCCAAGGTAAGACCGTATAATCGTGTGTAGTTAGTGATGGGCCTTTAGAGAGGCCTACATCAAGAAGAGAAGAGAAGGTACTGAGTCTAATTACATTGATAATAAATAGCGAAATCTTGTGCCGCAGTTGCACGTGTCAGTTTTCGCTGTCGCATACAAATTATTTCGCCCTCTAGAAACTTTGATTGAAATCCTCCGCTCATTTTTGATTTAACTTTGCGGCGTTGCTTCCCGAGTTAAAGTTAACATTAAGACATGTTCATACTCATGACTTGTGTGTTTTGCCATTAATTTTAATAGTAATTAATTACTTGAAAACAACATTGATACGGGAAAGTCTGTGCATGTAGATATAATTCCGCATTGCTTATATTATCAGTCTCTAAGGCGGTCCCAAGACCTACAATAACAATATACAATAAATACAGTATCGTGCCTTGTACTCTGGTTTCAATACATTACCTAAACCATCAAAAACATTGCGCAATTCGCAAATAATGCCTAATATCTAGGGGGCCTATGTGTTATCTTATTTATATCTACTAAAACCTGGCGCTCACTTTATCATGTGTACGCTGCGTAAAAGTGTATAGATACGGTCTTTCTATCAAAAGAAACAAAGTACGAACAAGGAAGAAACATGTAAGAACCATATATCTTAATAAAGCCAATTCCGAACTATGTTTGAACTGGCTTTGTTAAGATATATGTTTTTTAAAATTTTTCTATACCTCAGAAATTTATATTGTTTTAATTTTTCGGATATACCTATGGATATCCGGGTTATGATTTTTACCAATTGTCTATTAGTAAATATAACACTTATTCAAAATTTAAGGCGTTATGTTTGATCGAATCCTCGCCCGATACTTTGAAACAGTAAGTTTCAAAGTAACCACTATTTTTACATAGTACTTCATTCCCAGACTAGCTCTAAACTGGAATCTCCAGGGTGAACACAAGCGTAGACGACTTTTAGATGTTGTAAAAGACACATTTACGCCCACAAAAAGTTGTTTCCTGTGGGATTTAAGCCCAGCAACGAAAGTAATGCTTTATTTTGTATAATTGTATGTTATATTTCAAAAAATAGTCTTGACTTACGTTATAGTCCAGTCAAATAGTACAAACAAGGCGACACCGTACAGTAGTTTTGTGCATAGTACGTTATTCGTACCGAGATCCTATTTAAAAATCCAAATTTTCCACCTACAGAAGAAAGAATAAAACTAAGTAACTAGGTTTTACTGCGGTAACGTTCCCGGAACAAAAAGATGAAGTAGCATGCAACCACTTTCGGAATGAGATGGAAAAACATTTTGTCAACCTACTGTCCTAATGAGGACGAGAGAAAGAACGAGTTTAAGGTAATAATGAAACGAGGAAATGCTGAAATTTAAAAAAAAGACAATCGGGTATATATAATTATGAGTATAATAGCCACAAATCCTTACGTGGACTACTATTGAGTTTATACCTCACTAATATAACTCTAGTGGGTTTTCACTGGACAAAATAATGAATCCATGGCAAAATTAACAGTCCTTAAGAGCGTTAACAACCTTCTTATGTTGAGTTAAACTTCGACATTATAATTATACACATGAAGCCCCAAAAGTGTAAAATAATTATGGTACTTATAATAATCACCGATGTGCATGTTTCCTTATTTTCGTGGAAGATGGGTTTTGTTACGAAAGAGCAAGAAAGTACGTATGTAATTAATTTCATTTAATATGATATAACCAAGGGAAATTAAAATTCAGCTCTTTAAAAGCACTGCGGATACAAATAATAATGTTAGGAAATAATTGCATGTATTCTCTAGGGAACAATTAATGACACACAACACGACATACCGTTTTATTAATAATTATTGTTATCTCTTTATCTGTAACATCTAATAATAAACATATTCAAATAATTAGTCATCATCGTCGCTCATCGTGTGATGGAAAGAGCTATGTTCTGAGTCTCTTTGCTGTACAAAATACAAAACGTATAAATTTGACTAAGAACGTAGCTCAAAGATATCAGCAAGCTGAAGTGGCAGGACCGATATCCGATGGGGGAAAAGAGTCCTCGAATGGAGACCAATGGAGTATTGCTCACACCCATATGGAGTATTGCTCACATCTCTGGGCCGGCGCACCGAAATACCAATTGGACCCATTTGACTTCATCCAACGACGTGCTGTTCGTATTGTCGACGATCCCACTCTCACGGTCGGTTTAGAACCCCTCAGCATTCGGAGAGATGTTGCGTCTCTCTGTGTGTTCTACCGCCTGTACAATGGGGAATGCATTGAAGAATTGTTCAATATAATTCCCACCTCGGGTTTCTAAAACCGCACCTCCCGTCACAGAAGTGCAGTCCATCCGCATTTCCTCGATACGGAGGTGTCTCGTACTGTTCGGACCAAAAATCATTTTACACCGCGCGAACCCGTATGCTGTGGAACGAACTGCCTCAAGAGGTCTTTCCATTAGGCTACGATATGGGGTTCTTCAAGAAAGCTATGATAGGATTTTGCAAGGTGGGCGGCGCATCTGCATACCCCCTGGTGTTGCAGGTGTCGATGGGCCGCGGTAACACTTACCCATCACGTGGGACCGCTTGCTCGTCAGCCCACTTGTCTATAAAAAAATGAAAATCACCGGTAAATATAGCTTGAGACGTCTTCCGGCCAGGTGGACTGATGATTTGAAGAAAGTTGCTCGTAGTAGCTGGATGAGAAGAGCAGAAGACTGGTGGTAGTCTTTGGTAGAGGCATATATCAAGCAACAGTGATTGTTTATACCATCAGGTGTACTGCCAATCTCTATAAATAAAGCCACTTTCTTTTAAAAGGTGAAGTCAAAAAATGATTTGCTAATAGTATAGTACGTATATATATAGATATATATATATATGTAATAAAACTGAATGTTTTTTATAACTGAGCGTTTGTGATTAAACTAATAGTAATTATAATACTAATGCTCATAGCTTTAACACTTCCATGGGGATGAATATCAAAATTGTAGCTAGGGGAACGTCTGGCAGTGAGGCGATATCCGTATAATTGGATTGACACGGAGAACCAAATTAGTTTGTAAAATATGCATAACGTTATAAGGACTACCGTACTTTGTGAGCTATTTTATTAGACATTTTTAATTATTCAAAACATTTGAAAAGGACAAAGGGAAGCGTGCTCCCAAACGATGATTTTTAATTTAAATTATTGCAAGGAAAGCCTGATACAAATTACTCTGTGTTTTGCTACGACGATGTCTGTGACAAGCTTTGTCATTTACAGAGGACTTTGAGCTTCATTTTACTTCCATTGGTCAATTTAGTATTACTAATATACCGAGAGAATATGAAAAAACCATCGTGAATCATTGTCTGTTTTCGTTTTGTAATCCCTTTTTCGCACTTATATGAATCGTAATTAGTTGCCTCTGAGACAGCATTAGAGTAGCTCGCGTTCAATTCGAATATTTATATAGTGCAGTTCTAATATAAATTATAAACTGTTCTGGCATCTGATTTCAAAAGATGGAAAATTATTCATTCACAAGCTCGGCAAAGTTATTTATAAAGTACACTCACATTTCTGCCTTGAGGCTTATAAGTAAGTTCAAAACTAATGATACAACATATTTTAATAAGGTTCAAGAACGTGTAATTGAAGCTACTCTAGATACACTTGGAATAAGATACTAAAAGAAGCTGAAATATCACAAGAGGTTTATCTTTTCATATTTTCTATGAAGTTATTCAGTTGAATTTTCAAAGTAATTTACTGCATTGCTCGAAAATATCTTGCAAAGTTAATATTTAAAATAAATATTAAATATTTGCAACAGTTACCTGTAACCGAGCTATTTACAAAGTTACATCCCATTACGAAATGCCAGCGGAGAGATATTTTCGTATTAATATGGAACGACAGGATATTCAAGGAATGTTCCGTTTAAAGGCATGTTTCATAATGGCAACATGCAACTTGCCTTTACCTAAAGTAAAACTACGTTTAAATTGCAGCTCATATATGAGTATAGTACAACGTGATTGTGGCTGACACCGTCCGAAAATATAATTATTGCATCTCACATACCTAATATATCGCTTATAAACTTTATTGTTGCCATTGAATATTATTACAACTTTCACCTTTTCAATATATAGATATTATTAACATATGTATAATATATAACATATGAAAATGTCTTATATTTCATTTAGCTATTTTATTTGTATAATATTTGAATAGGCATTAGTATAAAGGCTCTATGGAGTATAATATGATATTGCTTATTCCATGCATTATTCTGTAAATCTTTATTCAAATCTTTTTCGCTGGAATTAAACCTCTGTGATCTTTTTCACACAGATATAATGTGGATCTTTTTATACATGTCGATGATTCGCTTTGATGACGCGCCTAAGAATTGGAGTCACCATGGAGACATAGATATATTTTTGTTTTTGTCACTTGTCATTTTGGAGAAGTTTTACTTTTAGGCCATTTTATTATTATTATTTTACCCTTCTAAATCCGACTACGGCGAAGGTTTATATGGATTATAAATATTATATTTCGTAATAATAATCTATTTCTTTATATACCTAGTTATTTTAATTTTATATTAAATCATGCCACAAGCGAAGAAAATGAGTTATCTACCAGTGGATATTTCGGTTGCTGATGGTTATTTATTGCATGACCCTTCAAGACTGACTAGTCGCCAACGCCAATGCACGTCACGACTTGCAATGAGTATTCAGCTGGAGCAGGAAGAATATTTAACAAACCACCCCGAGGTACTTTTTCATGTGTAAAAATAAATAAAGAGGCATAGCGGCTATAATTATACCAATGTACAACAATTGTTTTTCATCTCTACGTAACTATCGATAATTATATCATTATCGATTTGATATAAATATAGTCAAGGTTCTGGTCGTTTCGTGTGGGCCGGCTATAGACAAGCACCACTCCATATCTTCTCGTGGGTGTGGTGAAAGGTGACTGAAGGGTTAACAAAGCCACTGCCACAAGCCCTGAGCTGGCAAGCTGCACACTACCTCTTAAAGAGTGAACTCACCAACCCGCTTGGGCCGCGTTTAAGGATGCGGCCTTTTTATGCCTTACTTCTCTCATGCACAGGACAATGTGCGTGAGGGGGCACATGTCCAGCAGTGGACGATAAAAGGGCCGGTGCGGTGACATCGAACAAATGAATGTAAAATGCAATTTCATTTGGATATTTTTGACGACAGGTTCCAGCGATTTTAAAGTTATTTTTAAGTAAACAACTCCTGGGCCACAAGGAACAAGATATTTTGAAAAATGCGGCAAATTACTTTAATAGACCAGTTGAGGAATTGAACAAGGAAATAAGACAGATAATTGATATGCCTCGTGTTGGACACTTCGCTACGGTAAATTACATGTAGTTGATTTTTATTTACTCCATTTTATACAACACCATACCATCAGAAAGTCTGAGACATACATTAAGTTTATTTTATGATTTCTCTAATTTTCATACGTTTTTGAAAAAAATATTTAGACATGAGTTATTGAGTTTCATTTAAACATAAATAGGTCGGGGAGAAAGTCTTTTCGTATTTTGTATGTATGAAGTTGTGATCCAATCAATATCTTTGATTGAACTGTTTGTACCTGGCTGGTTATGACACCATTAAAAAGGTAACAATTAAAAAAAAAAGAAATAAAAAAATTAAAAACTGTTTCCCGTCATTTTTCAATTGCTTTTCTGTCCAACAAAATGAGTGAATCTAACGAAGAAATTCGATACATTTTAAAGTTTTATTACAAAAAAGGGAAATAAGCGACACAAGCCGCGAAAAACATTTGTGCCGTTTATGGACCTAATGCAGTGTCAGTAAGAGTAGCACAAAGTTAAAGATGTTAATGTTAAAGATGCAGTTGGCTCCCTTCGCCCTGTTACCGATAAAGTTGATGCCATTTGTGAAAAAGTGCAGCAAGATCGGCATATAAGTAGTTACGACATTGCTGATGAACTGGGCATTGACCACAAAACAGTTTTGACTCATTTGAAAAAGTCTAGATTCACAAAAAAGCTCGATATTTGGGTACCACACGAGCTCACTGAAAGAAACCTAATGAACCGTGTACTCGTTTGCGATTCTCTATTAAAACGCAATGAAACCGAACCATTTTTGAAAAGATTGATCACTGCTGATGAGAAGCGGATCACTTACGACAAGAACGTGCGGAAAAGATCATGGTCTAAGTGCGGCCAATCTCCACTGACTGTGGCGAAACCCGGATTAACTCGCAATAAGGTGATGTTGTGTGTATGGTGGGATTGGAAGAGCATCGTTCATTATGAGCTTTAACCGCCGGGCAAAACCATCGATTCGGATCTCTACTGCCAACAGCTGATGAGACTAAAGCAAGAAATTGAGAAAAACCGCCCGGAATTGATCAACAGAAGGGTCTTTCATCATGATAACGCCAGACCACACACATCTTTGGCCACTCAGCAAAAATTGAGAGAGCTTGGTTGGGAAGTGTTGATGTACCTACCATATAGCCTTGACCTTGCGCCCTCAGATTTCCACTTGTTTCGGTCTCTTCAGAATTCCTTAGGTAGTGTAAGGTTAACATCAAGAGAGGACTGTCAAAACTACTTACGGGATCACATGATCATGGGAACATGTCACTACCTACAAGATGGCAACAAGTTATAGAACAAAACGACACATATATATTATACTTAAATGTAATTAAACTTTTAAAACAATGTCTTGAATTTGTATATAAAATACGAAGAAACTTTTTCCCCGACCTTATAATATAGTCTTTATATTTATTGAATCTTCATTTTTGAAAAATTAATCTCAATTTGTGTAGAAATAGGAAATTATGTAGCCGGTCGAGAGTGCGCCCGATCGGCACTACTGTTCTCCCACAGAAGACTGCCATACGAACATTTTTCGGTAATAAATGCTATTCGCCAGAGCCCATTTTCCATCGCATCCCATTCTATCTCATCCCCATTCTCTTCTGTCTCCTCTTGACCCATCAAGTAAAGGAACTAACCGAGCATACGTACCTTTAGCATACCTTTTACGTTCGTAAACTAATTTACACAGTGATTTTAAAGTTCATGTTCGTTACTGTGTGAGTGCGGTTGATGCAACCTAACAGCTTATTATGAAACAAATTGATTACGAGCTACAAAGGAATTTATAATTGGACGGTGTTGTGCATATAAATGCACAACATAAGTATTAACCCATAAAAATAGGATTTTTAGTTATTTATGTAATTGAAAACGACTGAATAACTAAAAATCAGTTTTTTCTTAAATAGGTATATTAATTATATAAATAATTTTAAAAATTGTATTAGCTTTTAAATAGCAAAAAAATGATTATATGAAATAACGTATTATTAACATGCCAACATCAGTCCAGAATGACAAACGTTAGCACGTCCCCAGATGCGCTGCCTAGTGGTGATTAAGGAATGGATTGGGAAAATGGGGAGGGAGAGGATGGGATGGGAATGGACTCTGGCATATCTCACTCACTACCGAAACACGTACGTACATTAGGGAAATACGATAAAGTAGTACATTTCAAGGTAGTTTTCTGTAAGAGAGGGGTAATAGGGCCAGTCGAGTGCGCCCAACGGCTGTGGGAATGCAGCATGCATTCTTCCCTACTAGATAATACTATTACTTCAGATTTGTATTAATGAACTATGTGTGTTGGACTACGTTCATCGGGGTTTGTGATTTAACATTTGTATACTATGTGTATACTATGCATATCGGATGAACAAAGTAGGTATTGTCCCTATTGTTATATTTTATTATGTGTATTCAGGGCCGTCTTAAGTCTATTCTGCGCCGGGGTGCGGGAGTGTATCCTAAGACAGTCAAACATCCTATTGTGTATCCTATGACAGTCAAATATCCTATTGTGTATCCTATGACAGTCAAATATCCTATTGTGTATCCTATGACAGTCAAATATCCTATTGTGTAATTGTTTACTATAGCGTTATATTTTTTCATTACCTTTAAAAGGTGAGCGCCCGGGGTGCACCGCACCCCTTGCACCCCCTGGTAAAGACGGCCCTGTGTGTATTTATATATATACTATCTATGTGTTGAATTGATATCCTTACATCCTTGACTTGATGATATCCTTAATTGATATTGATATTAAGTTATCCAAATATTTATGAAAGTTGTAGAAAAATATTTGTCTTTATCTAGGCATACGGCATTTCGAAAAATTGTTCTACGACACTTAGAACATCTTTTTTTTTAATAGAATAGATGGCAGACGAGCGGGCAGGCCACACGATGGTAGGTGGTCACCGCGGCCCATATACACCTGCAACACCTGGAGGCTTGCGGGTGCGCTGCCGACCTTACAGAATCCTGTTCACAGCTCTCTTTAAGAGCCCCATATCGTAGCGTAATGGGAAAACGTCAGCTGGCAGTTCATTCCACAAATCTCGGGTTTACGGTATAAAGACCGGTATGACATGAAAGTACGGGTGAACCGTACGACGATGATGAGCAGTGCGATGATAAAAACCTGAAATTACCATCAAACTGAACAGTTCTTCAAAACATTACTTCAAAACGCAGAGAGACGCAACATCTCTCCGGATGCTGGGCGATTCTAGTCCGCCTGTAAGAGTGGGATTCACAGCACGTCGTTGGACAGAGTCAAAGTGTCCAGCTGATACTTCGGTGCACCGGCCCAGAGGTGTAAGCAATACTCCATGCGGGATCTAACTTGAGCTTTATAAAGCGACAGGCGTTGCCCCAGAGTAAACTACTGCTTCGCCCTGTTCAGTACACCGACCTTTTACTGGCAAGTTTTATCTTGATTTCCAGATGACTTGGAAACACGACTTTGCTCAAAATATCGACGCCAAGGATCCCCAAACTCTCGAAAATCTTAAGAGGAATGTTTTGAGATCGAGGTGCTACGACAAATGGAGCTTTCTTAGCAGTGAATGCGCAGACTTGTGTCTTACTGGGATTAAATTAGACCAAATTAAGACAACCCCAAGGTCAGACTCGGTCTAAGCTTTCGGACCCAAGCTTTACGGGATTCTCTTCGATCTCGGCCCGGGGGACGAGTACAAAGTACCTTTATACAAAGGCACGATCTTTGTACAAAGCTTCCCCAGTGCTGTCGTCTGCATAGCAATACAAGTTACCGACTTATCATTGATATGCAGAAGAAACAGAGTTAGAGAGAGACTTGGACGACACCAGCATTATCTGACTTATCGGAGCAGCTACTGTCGGCTACTAGTTTCATGCTCCGTCCAGTTAGAAAGTTGGAAATCCATTCGCATAATCCCTCAGGTATCGATGATGGTATCTTGGAAAATTGAGCTTTGTGCCAGAGCCGGTCGAAAGCCTTTGCGATATCGAGGCTGACAGCTAGAGTCTCACTTCTACTCTCAATGACGTCAGCCCAACAGTGAGTAAAGTACACTAAACAATACAAGCGAATATGACGGAAATCGTATTGGCGATCGCTTATCAGCTGATGATCAACTAGGTACCCAAGGAGCTGTGTTTTAATGACACATTCCATTACCTTGGAGAGGAGGGAGGGTAATCGCTATTAGCCTGTAATGTTTCAGAGTTAACATAAAGATAAGATATTTTTAAAATGTCCTAAAGTACTTAGAACACTTTTGTTAAGTAAATATTCATTAGCACATTTAAAATTAATTTAAACCATTTTAAAAAAATAAAATTCCTTAGAGGAAATAAACATTATATTAAATTAAAGAATCATAATCTTCCCTTTCTACGAATAAGTGAGCAATGCGACAATTAAAGAAAAAACTAACGCCAATTTGTCAAAAGAAATGGTCCCTCGTTTTCTTGAAATTTGGGTTGAGACACTAACGCTGAACATCGTCCATTTATATGAACGCTCAATTAGTTGACGCTGTAGAGAATATAGTGTGATAAAATTCGTATCCTACCTATAGTATAATAACATGAGAAAACATTTCTACTCCCTATTTCCCATCCTTGCTAATCCTTTTTCCAAATCCACTGCTAACTATCTAACATATGCTGGGCATTCGTGGACGTGCCAACGTTTGTTATACTGGAAAAATGTTGGCATGTATCGCTGAGTCCATGGGCGACAGTATCCATTTATTACCAGCTGGACTATCTGTTCTTCCTCCACCTATATAAAAATTGGTATGACTGAGAAGTCTAATTATTTGTATATATGTTAGTTTAATTATGTTTTTTTCAGCCGGATCGATCACAATTCCATTTTACTGACGAAAATTTATCAAATGATTTAAAAGATATTATTTATAAGCACTATTCAAAGGAGCGCTGGAAATTAACTATGTCGTCCATCAAAACTCCAGACACGCTGTCGTCTTCCTTCATATCTATAAAGAGTTCTGCGACCACGCTTTCTACTCCAGGTCTCATTTCTGCATACTAAAATTTCTTCAATATTGCATCCATTTTCACATAATAGATGCAACATTGCCTGCATCAGTTGTGATGATATACCGGTACTGGGTTCTTAGTGTGCCGGTACTGTGAGGACTTACCAATTTTTTCACCCGACTGTGCCACGCAAAGGAGGTTTTCACCGTTTTTTATATATTATGTTTGTTTCTATATTACCTCACAGAGATTTGATAAACGAGGTATCGTTAGATTTGTCTTGATGGCACAAATGACGCCCTATTTTTTTAACTGAAAATTTAAAGTGACCGATTTTAGAAGGCATTTGATTAGGTTTATTTATTTTGCTATCTAGTCTCTGCTGCTTTAAATCTGATACTAACTTGTCAAAACAGTAGAGTAATTTATGAAACTAAACAAACAAACCAGTTAGTATATGCAGTAAATATGCAAATTTATTTGTTTTATTGTATTTTACTTTATTTCAATAAAACATATATTTATCTATTCGCGTTAAGATCCGTTTATCTTAACGCGAATAGATAAATATATGTTGATAAACATATGTTATATATGTATTCCTCTAAGATTGGAACGCAGTAAAGCTTTTGTTTTTTTTAAATAATTATAAAAGGTTCAAAGTCATTAAACATAAATGCCTTTTTATTTTCACAGAACCTATACCAACCCCGGAACCTACATTCTCAGAGATCATGTTTGGTGCAATTTCAAACGTTGTGGATAAGGCAATTTTCACCAACGTTGACGATTACACAGTACACTACGATACAGCTTATGTCGAATTATCTAATGCTGTCGAAGAAGCTATGGAGGTGCCTGTTATTAAAATCCGAGAAGATATAGCTAAACTTCTCTTCGGAGCCTATAGATTATTCGAACTTAACATTAATGAGAAAGATAAAATCGGTAATAATTAACTTTTGTTGTAAAAGTTAAATTGTTGTTAACTTTTACAGTATGTGTTAATCATTTATTTTCTGTTTTTCAGCCGCTGATATAGCATGGGAAAAAAGAATGCGGAAAAAGTTAAAGAAAACTTTGCGGAGATTAAACAATTTTATAGGTAAAAACGTCATATCACCCCAGTATCGTCCGCTATACACAAATGTATTATTGCAGTTTTTTCAGCAATTATGACGGTAAAAACAACAATTGTCATTTTTTCTTTTTCGTCAAGTCTATATTTCGTCACATTCCTTTTCCATCAAGTCTGTATTTGGTCCAATATCTCTTTCGTCAAGCCCAAGTACAATCAAATACAAAGAGTATGTACCAACATAAATAAATCGACTAAATCGGAGATGAAGCTATAACATTTCTTTAAAACTTTATCGATGATCGTTTTGGCATTATTTTCTAACGATTACCTTCAATAGATAAAATAATAAACACGAAATAACTGCATTGTCCATTGACAATTTCATGCCAATGAGTGTTTTCTTCAGCGTTATTTTCAGTTCATTTGGTAAATTTGAACTAAAATTTTACTCAAGTAATGTATCTACACATTATGGCATCATCATGTTCGGGGAGACAAGGGGATCTCGCTGTCATTAAAAGCAAAAGGAGAAACCGAAATTAGTGGGAGCAGGTAATCAGTACAGTTTCAACTATGCTAAGACGGATCATCGTTATGGAGATGTATGAATTTAGATATTTAAAACATTTAACATTTTATTTTATGCTTCATGTTGTAATGCATTCTATGGGTCGATTCACATTAAATGAGCAGCGGCGAATTCATTTCGTTTTTTTGATATTAAACTTCATTTACTCAACAATGCAGCACGCGCGTTCGCGCGCTGTTCTACGCCGTTTCACTCCCATATATGTTTGAATCTTACACAGCGTAAATAAAATTAATTACCCAATAAAAAAATATACGAAATGTGTGACATTGCTCTTTCAGTGTGAATCGACCTTAAGTAGCAAGGACCCATTTATTGCCTTTTACAGGCTCTGTACCCGTGAGCCAGATTTTTCAAAAATAAAGCTGATATTTGTTATGACACTTGCAAAAAGTGTGTAAATACGGAGTTCAAATCTATACCGAAAATATACGAGAAATATTTTAAATAATTGTACACATCTGATTCGGATACTCTAGATGTACCAAGTTTTAGGGCGAAATCTGACGCTCTGTTCAACAGGCGAAAAAGTATTTAAAAAAATTGAATTTTAATTCAATTAAATAAATTAAGATTCCCCTAATTAAAAAAAAATACTCATTTTTGAACTTTTTCATTATTGTAAAATATAAACATTGATTGTTACTTATTCAAGAGGCGGACCTAGTAGTTGCAGACGGAACTTTCTTTACAGTTCCAGAACTGTTTCACCAACTTTATACCCTCCATATACATAGATACGGATAGCTCGAAGGATTACAAGTATTATATCTGTAATATTTTTCCTTTTGACAAATATAAGGCAATCTATGTACAAGAAATTATTTACTATTTAAAAAAAAGGTTGAAAAGAAAGTGAAATATGTTAATATCAACATTAAATTTGTCAAACGTGATTATGAACTTGTCGTTATCAATGTTGTGAAACATGTTTTTGCAGATGTGAAAGTTAAAGGGTGTCTTTTTTTTTCATTTAAATACGGCCATAATAAAAAAGAACTGTCGAATGAGGAATGATAGAAAAAAATTATAAAAAAGACGGCGTAGAAATACGTGATCGCTAAAAAACAGGCTTTGTCAAAACTTGTTAACACAAGCTTGTTATTGGCACAAGCTTGCGACAATATCTGCAATTCATTAATTACTCTACAGATCAGTGGGCGACTAAAGTCCGTGCAGATGTGGTGGTGTGCCAGAGAATGACATTGCACCACAAATGCTTTAGAACGGTGGCATAGAAAGCTGAAGCAGAACGTAGCTGGAGAGAAGGGAGACTTATTTCTCTTTGTAAAGTTTTTGAAAATTGGAGCTATGAAATTATACCATATTTTACCGACAGGAACAAATAGGAGCGAGAAAAGCCAAAATGAGGACACTATTGATGTTATATAAGACGCCAAAATCGAAAATTCTAGATGATTTACGAATTTCGGCAAATATATGCTTAACTAAATTATCGCAGATAAAATAAAATTACATGAACATTTCGAAACAAAGACTTGACGAAAAAGGGAAATGATGATCGTCGTTTTTACCAATATGACGACAAAAGGTTTCGCTAAAGTAATACAATTATGAGACCAATCAAGGCGTTATGACATATTTTTTTTATTTTGTCTTCATTTGTATTAGTGACCTGATTGGGTCAATAGATATTTCACTGGTGAAACTTTTAAAAAAATAATGTAACATCCCTAACAGCCGGCGTTATAAAGTTGCTACGAAAAAACTGCTTTTAAGAACAAAATTACATAAATTTAAGTTATAAGTTGCTACTTATAAAATGCCCCTATAGTGGTATATATCACACCGCAAGTAACTTCGTCTGAATTTAGACTTAATTTACTGCAAGTTCTTTATTTAGTTTTTTAAATTTCCACAGGTTACGAGAGCCCATCTACCCCAAACAGCGAAGTATCTTCTCACGAGAGTCAGAGGCTACCGCCTAGGCGTCCATGTAAATGTCATCCTCAGTGGAATTATAATCGGTACCCCAAGGTTAGTACATGTCTTATGTCAATATACATATTCTGTAAACGCATTTACAAAATTCAATTAAAGATTTCCTCAAAAGCGCAACCTTAAACTGCCTACATTTAGTACTTCAAATTTAAGTAAAAAATAAAAACCGGTCTGCGAAAAGGCAAGCCAAACTGAAAAGGAAATAAACAAGTTTAGTTTTACTTGGTACAATGATGCTACTTGGTACAATGGGTCGAATTTAGTAGTGGAGAGCTCTCGAAATGTCTTCCTTTATGATTTATGTCGTCACACTACATGTACCTACACCTTTTTATGACAAGTTTCCGTGGATACAACCTATACAACCCCAAAAAGAGAGAATTCGGCAACTTGCAATGTGGACTTTTGGACTGCGAGGGGAATTTTGCCTTTCGGAACATTACGTTGACTTATTTCTTCTAATGTTTTCCGATCCGAGTTCCGAGATCCTAGTTTCCGATAAAATATATTATTATTACCGCGAAAAATTATTTTATACCGCGAACCAGTAGGCTGTGGAACGAGCTGCTTCAAGAGGTCTTTCCATTAAGCTACGATATGGGATTCTTCGAGAGGATTTTGCAATGTCGGCGGCGCGCCCGCATAACCCCTGGTGTTGCAGATGCCCATGGGCGGCGGTAACACTTACCATCACGTGGGACCGCTTGCACGTCCGCCCACTAGTCGATAAAAAAAAATGTTGAATTCCCAAAATGTTGAATTCTCCAAATATTTATTCCCAAAATGTTGAATTCTCCAAATATCTATTCCCAAAATGTTGAATTTCCAGAATGTTGAATTTTAATTTCCCAAAAATATTGAATTCTCCCAAAATTATCCTCTTGCTTCAAACTAAAATTGCTATTACCAAAATTGGAAACAAATCAACTAAAATTAATTTGTTTGACTAAAAACATACTATCAATTTCATTATTTTTTAGGAAGTGGTTGATCAATAAATATTTGAAAAAGTATTGAAACTTAAGGAAACGTATAACTAAATTGTATTTATTTTTGAACGTAATCACCTTCTAATCTAATACACCTTGAATAACGTTTTAAAAGTTGCTCAATTCCCTTGGAAAAAAGCCATGATATTGGGTATCGAAAAAAGACTTTACAGCGCACATGATCTCATCAGCTCCGTGAAATTTTATACCACGCAAGTGTTTTTTCAAATTGGTAAAAGGGCGAAAATCACTAGGAGCTAGGTCCGGAGAATATGGCGGATGCTGAATCAACTAAAATCCAGCCATTCGGATGGCAGCCTCTGCAATATCAGACCAATGCGCAGGTGCATTGTCATGATGAAAAAGCACTCCGGCACCCAATTTTCCACGTGGTTTATTTTATATTTCCTCGCATAGTTTTTTGATTAATGTTGCGTAATACTCTCCAGTTATTGTTTGTCCTTTAGTTAAATAATCGATCATAATGATATCTTCCGCATCCCAGATCCGCAGGCCATTATCTTGCCAGCGGACGAAGAGACCTTGAATTTTTGGCTGGCGGGGAGGACGATCTTTTCCATACCTTACTTTTGTTCTTCGTCTCCGGGTCAAAATGGTGAACCCATGTTTCATCAACGGTCACGTAACATAGTCGAAAAGATTCTGGGTCTCGGTCAATAATTGCTAAAATTCACTTTAAAATGTCTACTCTTGCTTTCTTTTGTGCGTCGTTAACATTCGAGGAACCTTTTTGAATTTTAAGATATGAGTTAAAATGAACTGAATTGTCCCGAATGAAAGCTTCATAATCTCAGCTAAATGACGAATAGTCACACGTTGATCTGTCTTAACAATTTCTTCATTTTTTTCGTAGAAAAACACATTTCGTAGAAAAAAATTAATAACCGCACGAACTTCGATTTTCTCCATTTTGCACACTAATAAAATTCCCGCCAAATGTAAACAACGAAAAAAATATTGGTGACAGTTTTTAAATCTTTTGGCACTGGCTAAGTGGCTACAGCTACTGAATTTTAGATTCGAATGAAATAGAATGCATTCCTATAATTTAATGTAAAGTATCCGATTCCAGACACTTATTGATCAACCTAGTATAATAGGTTATGTCTCCTGTTTCTTTAAGACGTATATGTCGTTATATATTTGGTAATTATAATATAATTACCATATATTTGGTATATGACGTATACCAAAAGGCTAATATTGATGTATATTAATCAATATATAAACTGACTGACAGGAAACCGGGAAATAGGCACAAATCAACATTCAACATTTTGGGAATTCAATATTTTAAGAAGTCGACGTTGTGCAAAACGGAAAATTGTAAAACATTTTAGGAATTCAACATTTTGGGAATTCAACATTTTAAGAAGTCAAGTGCGACTTTATAGGCCGATATGTCAAAGCTGAATTAAATATTATGAGACCCAATAATGGCAATATTCAATTAATTATTGTGAAACAATAAATAATCGTATACTGTTTGATAACAATTAATCAACATTAATCAACCCGCCCCCATTAATGGGCTCGCCTCAATTAATCAACCACACAATGTTATTCGACGCGCCTCGATTAACCGACTCGCCTCGATTCATACATTCATTCGAATAACTCATCTTAATAACTTTAATAACAGAATAATTTGATCATTTTCATTCGCGCATCCCTGAGCTGAATATTGTTAGTACACGGTTCGAGTGTAATCATTGTTATTGTTTAACAGGACCGCTTCGGCATCTACATACCTAGCGGCGATAAGTTTAGCGACAACAATGTGATCGTGACTCCTACAATCTCCATCATAGCGAGTATGGACAGTGACAAGAAGGCAGAACCTAATAACGAGAAGATTGACACCCAGTCATTGTGAGCGGAAAGTCGGCAGTATCAAACAAAACAAGAAAACAAGGAATTCGGAATTGACTGATTAAATTCTATTAAACAGTTAGATATATTTATGAAGTCACTAACACAAATATAAATTGCACTATTATTCTACAATACCACAGATTAGTCGATAGTTACTTTTTACAACATTGTAAATTAATGAAAGTTTAACCTAAATAATAATAATTTAATTAAACTGTAATAGTACAAAGCTATTGCAAAAATACCGCAAACATCTCGATTGGCTGGTTTCCTGACGACCTTTGTTCTAAGACTATACTTTTACGACTGCGGACGGCTGCCGGTGGAACATTCTGGCTCCCCCATCTGACCACGGTGGGCCACCGGTGGCTCAGATCCGTATCGAGGGATATCGATACGAGGGATCCGTATCCGTATCCGTATCCCTCATAATCCCGACATAAAGTCAATTTATAAAATAATTACGTGGTATTTTAATATATGTACTGTGGTGGGCCGTGCGAAGAATCCCCGGGTTCGGTTAGGCTGCCGAAACCGACGACTATACCTGGCTACGTATAAGAGAAGGACTCTGAGTCATGGCGAAAATATAGTGGTGTTTAAAACCGGGCTAAGTAGGATAAGGTGAGATATTCTTGGGTTATTCGAAGTCCGAAGAGAGAGTGACGACACGATGACCCTTGGATCTGAAAGCCTATTCTACTTCTGGCCATGTAACTAACCATCCCAAGGCCAGGTCGATTTTCTCGTTATCAAGATTCTCGTTAACAACGTTGTGGAAGTATCCGGTGTATCGGCGCGGAAGGCATATCTTGCACTTAGGATAAATAAGAAGTACCTCTTAAAGATTGTCGAAGTATATATATGCTCCCACATCTACGTACACGGACGCTGAAGTCGAGACCTTTTTTTTGATGAAATAAATAGGGCTCTGAATCAGACTATCGAGACTAAATGCAGCGCTGTTATCGGGGATTTCAACGCTCAAGTGGGAGTACAAGATCGCGGAGAATAAAAAGTAGGGTCGTACGGATTTGAGGAAAGGAACCAGTGAGGGCAAACGCTGGTCTACTTCCTCGAGATGCAGGAGCTCTCTCTTTGATGAATTCTTTTTTCAAAAAGAAGTCCCACAGGAAGTCGACCTGGTAAAGCACAGACGGTAGGACATTGAACAAAATTGACTTCATCATTGCAGACAATAGGCGCACATTTAGGGATGTTACAGTGCTCAACTGGTTTAAGACCGGAAGTGATCACCGACTTGTACGTGGCACTCTAAATATCGACTTTACGCTGGAAAGGTCTGTTTTGATGAAGGTCAATCTTCGTCCCACACCACTTCAAACCGTGTTAGACTCCAAGGAGTCCAAGTCATGGGCCAAGTCCAAGTCATATATAGCCAAGTCGATGGGCTATATATTGAGGTACTGAGATGTCTATATAATACTGCGAGCATGACGGTCCGAATTCAAGACAGCAGACCAGGCCGAGGTCGAGGAGTGAGACAGGGAGATGTAATATCTCCGAAACTGTTCACAAACGCGCTGTCAGAGGCATTTAAGATGCTGGACCGGAAAGGACGTGGAATATGAAAGGTGAATACATCTCGCATCTTCGTTTTGCCGATGAAGTTGAATGCTAAATGACTTTAACGTAACATCACGACTCGTTGTTTTCGGAATGAAATTTGACAAAACAAAAATAATCAATGTTCCTCCGTGGACTGATATGGACCGATAGCCGTCGAAGGCATGGCACTCGAAGTTGTTGAACATTATGTCTACTTTGGGCAAACAATGCAGCTAAACAAGGCCAAATTAAAGGAGGTCGATAGACTTATTCAACCGGGTTGGGCAGCATTTAGGAAAATGCGTCGGCTCTTCTCGTGGCCAATACCACAATACTTGAAGACGAAAGTATTCAATCAGTATGCCCTGGCGGTTATGACGTATGGTGTCGAAACGTGGCCTCTAACGGTAGGCATGATCCATAAGTTCAAGGTCACTCAGCGAGCTATGGAGAGGATCCGAAAGACATTCGCCAAAGAATCAGTCACCTTCATAGCTCGTAAAATCGGCATGTTGAAGTGGCAGAGGGCAAATCATATTTGCCGTAGGACTGATAACCTATGGGGTAGACGAGTCCTCGAATGGAGGCCATGTACCGGGAAGCGCACTGTGGGACGACTTCCGAAAACGTGGACCGACGACTTCAAGAAATTCGCCGGTGGTGGTTGGATGAGAAGAGCCGAGGATCATGTGTGGTGGCGAGCCTTGGGAGAGGCCTGTATCCAGCAGTGGAGAGACCATACCATCAGCCTATGATGGTATGGTATAGTATACTATTGCAAAGTTTAAGAACTTTTCTGAACGTACTATTTGACAAATGTCATCCAATGACTGAAATGTTATTACTATAATGAAATAAATTATCGTTCACAAAAACTGTTTTTGTTGCAATAAATTTTGTGTTGACTTAGAGTGGAAGTTTTCGGATGTTGAAATGGTTAAAGGGTCTAAGAATATAATAGTTTCTATTTGATATCTATGAGAAAATATCCTTTAGTTATAAGAGTCATAAAACAGGCTAGCACAATACACGTGTAAATCAATTATGCACATATGCACTTTATAAACATCAAAACCCTTTTTAATGTATTATTAAAATATCGTTTTTGTATGAGATAAAATAATTCCAATAAATAAAAAAATGTTGACAATATTCATCGTTTTAATTTCGGGAATTCAGTGTAAGGAGGTTGCCAGTATTAATATAACTCTGTACAGATGTAAGCATGTATATCGAATTTTGATAAGATAGAGGTCATCCTTTTATGGTGAGGTTAAAATTTAATTACTGTCCTTGCAGTAAGAAAAAAATTTGGACGTCTGTCCAATACAGATTTGCCTTTCGACGATCGTCACCCGCTTTTACATTCTCCGCGTGACCACATTGTAAATGTTATTATCAATTATTATCATCGTAAATATTTACATAGGGGCCGCAATCACTAATGTCATTATTACGTCAGCGATATTGGATTTGATATTGATATCGTTCAACAATGCAATGTATGCTTTTTTTTTTTTATAGAGAAGAGGGCTGACGAGCAAGCGGTCTCACATGATGGTAAGTGTTACCGCCGCCCATGGACACCTGTAACACCAGGGGGTATGCGGGCGCGCCGCCGACCTTGCAAAATCCTATTCACAGCTTTCTTGAAGAACCCCATGTCGTAGTTTAATGGGAAGACCTCTTGAGGCAGTTCGTTCCACAGCCTACGGGTTCGCGATATAAAATAATTTTTGGACCGAACAGTACGCGACACCTCCGTATCTAGGAAATGCGGATGGACCGCACTTCTGTGACGGGAGGTGCGGTTGTAGAAACCCGAGGTGGGAATTATATTGAACAATTCTTCAGAGCATTCCCCATTGTACAGGCGGTAGAACACACAGAGAAATGCAACGTTTCTCCGAACGCTGAGGGGTTCTAAACTGCCTGTGAGAGTGGGATCGTTGATAATACGAACAGCACGTCGTTGGATGGAGTCAAATGGGTCCAATTGGTATTTCGGTGCGCCGGCCCAGAGATGTGAGCAATACTCCATATGGGGCCTCACCTGAGCTTTGTAAAGCATTTCGACCTCATCCTAAAGTTAAGGCGTTTTTCAATACTTGTACGGATTTTTTTGGTGCCCTTCGCATTATATCGGTGCGACGTCGGAGTGTGCGCAGCATCAAAGGACATATTTGCTTATTCGTGTGCTTAGTAAAGAAGGCCGTCCACATTGAAGTTGCGTCGGACTTTAGTATCGATTCGTTTCCTAACGCACTGAAATGCTTTATATCCCGCCGCGGTCTTATCGGGATAATGTATTCCGATTGTGGAACAAATTTCATAGACGCTAAGACTTGTGCACCACTTACTCGATTCGGAAGAGTACAAAGATAAATTCGCTAATGAACTTCGCGAATATCGCATTGAATGCCGTTCAATCCCCAGTCCTCTACGCACTTTGGAGGAATATAGGAAAGTAAAATCCGCAGCTTACATTTACATTTAAAGTCGTAGACAATCAATTGCTGACTTTTGAAGAATTGTTGACCGTCCTCGCGAAAATCGAGGCGATTTTAAACTCGCGTCCGCTTTTAACTTTAAGCGTCCGTTCAGAGCCTGTCGCATTAATTCCCGCTCATTTTTTGACTTTATCGCCTCTTAAATCTCTTCCCGTGGAAAACCTTTCCAATGAGAGTGTCAATATTTTCCATAGGAAGCGCATTGTTGATCATCTCGTTCAGTCGTTTTGGCGAAGTTGGAAGGAAGAATACTTCAATACACATCAAACCCGACATTAATGGGTGAGTCCGTAAGGGTACTTTGGCGTTTGGGCTACTTTAGGCTACCGCAGCTGAAATTCGGCTCCATTAGGCTACTTAAGCTGTGAAAAATGGCGACATCAAACCCTGCGTTGCTGGCAACATTGCGCTCTGGTCGTAGCGTAGCGGTAGTATCAGTCGAGCAGTCAACGCGGCTAGATCGTCGCCGTATTTGCGCCAGCCCCGCTCCACTACAGGTCGTGCTCGCGCTGTTCATGCAGATGTGACGCCCTTCTCACCGCTTTATCGGCTCCCGCTTGGAGCCTCGCCCCCTTCCCAACACACATATTGTGTGTGTGTCTCTTTATAACTTCTTTATAGGGTTAAGATAAGCAAGCAAGGATAATTTGCCGCACCGCACAACCAATTATTAACTATAGGTATATATTTTATAGTTTAAGTTATTATTTAGTTTTTAATTAGGTAATTTTATACAGATGTAATATAATTATTAAACTGATTGTATTGAAGTTCAATAAAAATGCCTTATTTAACAAAAAAAAGTACTTTTTGAATATCGACACCATAAACAATATTAGATCTGTGATCGACACTTTCTGGCTGATTAGAACGTTAGTCGCTATGACGACGATGACAAAAATGCAATATTTTTTTTGTTACAATAACAATCATATATTTGTATCAATATATGCAGTAGTATTATTTAGTTGTGAATTACTGTAAACCTTGACTTTTTAGATTTTGGAGATCTATTATTTTAAGACAATCTATTTAATATTGAGATTATTCTGAGAGATAATTATATTATAGAGCATTTTTGTGAGATATTTTTGGAAAGTCATGCCGCTGGCAAAGATTAGCGCAAGTTATCCATTTCCGTATTTATCTGTAGATGGTTTCATAAAACACGACTGGACGATTTTGAACCCATGCCAACGAGAATGCACTTCGCGGTTCGAAATGACTATTCAATTGGAACAAGAGACTTATTTGTCACAACATCCTGAGGTAATATTTGCATTTGAGTAACTATAGTTACCTATAGTCTCGGCTAAAGTACTTTAATGTAGATACAGTTGCAAATAAAATATGTACAGAGAAAAGCAAGAATACCAGCGTTGTATTTCATATTGCTCGAATTGATGCCGTTTTGCCTAATCTCGTAGCCTGTGTTTTATTATTACTTACATTATAAAATAATGTAGCTAGCTTAGTTGTTGTTGAACTAATAAACTCTTCATTCATTCGTTTATATTGTTTGTTATTAAAAGGATAATAATTTCTACGTATTGATTCTTATTATTGAGGCGTACTGTCTATGCACTGAGGCGTCTTATCTATGCATTGATCAACCAAAATACAGATATGGATAATTCCTTATGACAAAAGTGATTGGCATGAGTGATACAAGTGGCAAATAAAATATTACTATTACGAAAAGTAACTAAAGATAAAGCTAAAGGCTTTTTTTTGCCTTTGCTTCAATTATTTGATTGAAGTCAATTACGTAACCAAATTCACCACTAAATATTGAATTGCATTATTAAATATATTTCATAAAAAAGATATAGTTTTGCTTACTTCTATATCAGAGCGGTTTTTTTTATCCTGTTAACGAAATTACAGTAGAGTCAGTGTAATAGGCCACTTTTGACATTTCATTGACTTTGTGACGATATAACTTTGCATCGGTTCCATAAACCCATATAAGTTTATAAATTCATTACTGAACACTAAAAATAAGTAAGTTTTTTAATAAAAAAATATAAACTTGTCTTTTTATATCAAACTTAATAAGTTCGCCGGTTAATTTGGGTGCTAAACATCATTATCAATTTGTATTTCAAGTAATTCGAACCCCACTACAAGGTTACGCCTGTCCACATTTTTTCTTTTAAAGGGATGTGATCTTTATAATCGAAGTAACTTGTAGAGAAAAAGGAATATCGAAGAATAAGATATTATTATATAATTTATAAGATATTATAAGAGAACAATAAAATTATTAAATAATTGACATAATTTAAATAAATACAGTTATTAATTAGTAAATACATTAAAAAGATATATGTAATTAAATTAATATATCTATACCTCATTTAACATAATAATATATATAAAAGGGGATGATACTGAAGTCAATTGTATAATTTAGCTTTCATCTACGAGTACCTACAAACACAATCGGACAAAGTTAAATTACAGTTACTTTTAAATTACAGGAAGGAACTAAAGAACATTCCTATAAATACCATAGATGCGGTGATGGAGCCAACGAAATTTATTCAACGTGGCCACATTTCGAACAAATGGCCTTCTTGAAGGACGACGTAACTCCTTCTGAAATTGACTCTAATTTAATAGTTGATAACGTTGAAGATGTAAATTTTTCTAGTACAAATAATGAATCGGTTGAAAGCACCTCCACTTCTCAATCACGTAAACGAAACGCTAATGATATTAGAAATGAATTATTGGGAATTGAGAAAAAAAGGCTAGCTTTACTGGGAAAAGACAGTTTAAGGTCAACTTCGATGCACAGTAATTTTTTTAACGTCGCTTTATCCTCAAATGCAAAAGTTTAATGATATCCAAAAGTTTCGTGTCCGACACAAAATAAATGGTATGTTGAGCATCTGCTTCACATACGAGTATCGAAACTTGGGCATACGACTATAACACAGTAAGACTAAGAACGTCTGACAGAGACAGACGGAGCTGCCGCTGATTATGATTATTGAAAGTTGATAGCGGAGAGAAATGACTGTGAAACATTATTAAACTTAATTAATTATGTGACAAATAATTTTTCAGCTGGAGTAATACTATTTTTAAAGATAGTATCACATTTATCAATGTCCAGAATTCGTTCTAATATATAATCAAAAGTCGGTACTGACATTCTTGTATACTCATAAAATCTAGGAGGATACCTAGTCAATTCCTGATATAAAGTCATAAATTCACCAAACTCTGATCTCTCAAGATTTATAGGATGAACACCTTGTATAATAAATAATTGATGAAAATAATATATCGTAAGTAAAAAACGAACTACGCTCTAAATGTAAGTTGTCACGTGAAAACACTCTGACCGACGCGCGGCGGTACACTGATGTCACCCCCACTGACGCTCTGTATTGGGACAAATCGAGCGCAGCCAACGACGTGCCTGCGCTTGCAAGACGCACCCGCTCTGTATACGGCCATAGGGTGAGTATTTTGTAGGAATACGAGTCTTAGTATTGCAATAATAAGGATCAATTTCATTATTTACTGTGACTAAAAATTATCAATATTTCAAAGTTTTCGTCAACTAAATTGGCGGCCGATTAGCACAGTTTGTAGTAGGTCCACCCTACTTTGCAATCGGTTCCGGGTTCGATTCCCGGTCGGATAAACAGGAAAAAAAGGTTTATTCGGGTCTGGGTGTCCTGACACTGTGTCGTCTTTGTGAGCGTCCTGTGAGCGTCCTTTGACGTCTTACGACACGGGTAATAATTACATTACCTACGATTGTAAATATGTATATATAATTGAATTAGATTTAATTAGATTTAATTAGATTTAATTAGATTTAATATAATTGAGTACACATAGCTTACAAATTTAAGGTTAACACATTGCTCTTACAAATTGATGAGGGGACACCCGAACTTTTGTTCTTTCAACCTCCAACTTTATCTTTGTTTTCAGTAAGTAAGTATTACTAACTATTTATTATACATATTATGGCTCTCTGAGATTTTTTATTTTTACTTAGATAGAGAATACAGGAAATCCAATGTAGGCGTGTACCTTATTATACTCAAACTTATTATAAGATTGCACGAGTTTTCCTTTTATTTCCCAAGCATCAAAAATAAAATGTTAAATGGAAAGAAAAAATTATTATCTACTCGTCGGAGTCCAAATACTAGCATTGAAAGGCAAATGTTTCACTTTTAAATGGTTATATTTATTCATTATTATTTTATTAGTGACTGTGTGAAAACTCAGAACTAATAAATAAAAAAATAAAAGGAAATAAAAATAATTTGAACAAACTTTACCTTTACGTTTCAGCTAACTAAACATTTGTTTTCGTTAAATATAAAAAGTAAAGCGTCGACCGTTCACATTTCATGTATTTTCCCACCAAATTGACTAAAACTTGAATAGATAATATTATCTCAGTATTATATCAGTGACAAGTGAAATTATTATGCTGACCACAAATAATTAAAAAGTGCAGTTTATTCGAAATAAAGAAGAACAGTGTTAGTGGTACCTACCTATCTTAAAAAAGTGGAAAAATAAATAAAATTCATTGAGATCGCGGCGTGCCGTAATCTTACATCAATAAACAAATAGATACATTAGAGATACCAAGAAAAACTGAAAATCAAATATTATATGCGTGACACTATTCAACGATAGGTACCTACCTACTTAGTATCTACCACTTATGTGAACGTATGTAGAATTGAAGTGAGAAAATAACGATTTGTGGACAATTAAATACCTAATACCTATTAATCTTGTGCATACTCTTATCTACTTATGTATGCAAAAAAGTACTCTGTATGCATACTCTCTTGTGTCTCATGTTCAAATCTCCATTACAATAAGGACATTCTTAAACAACTTTCCATTTTTTATATATTTTATAATAATGATAATGACTTATTATCAAATGAAGCAGAATTTTTAAAACTAATTTATAAATTTAAATAAAAAGTTTAGTGAACGTGAAGCTGTGAACTAGTGCACGTTTAGTGAAGCTGTGTTGTGAAAAATTGCAATATTTTTGTTTTTATTTAATTTTAATTACCTACATTTTCACCAAAATAAGTGAAAAAAAAACAGTGACAGCGACAATTACGTTCGACTTTATTCGTAGGTAATCTTCACAAATATGTATTAGCAAAAGAGGGCGCCAGCGGTATAAACCTACGGAGGTAATTTTCAATACTGGCCAAGTTCACTTTTTAAGTTAGTAAGTTACATTTTTCGACAATAGATATCGCTGCTCATAACTATCACAAGTCTATTGATTTGTAATTAATTTGTAATTTGTAAGTATTGATTTGTCTATTGTTTAAAGCAAATTAAATAAATAATAACATTTTAATAAATATTATGGCAACGACACTAAAGACCAAAATTCAATGTATAAAATGTAATGAAATTATTAAAGACCGCGAATACATGAAATGCTGTAATTGTGAACAAACTTATGACCTACCGGGTACAAACATGACAAACAGGGGATTTCGTCTAATGACAAAGGACAACAAGTCGAACTGAGAATGTATTACGTGCAAAGATAAAAACAATAAAAAAAAAGAAAATCCTCTAAAAGGATTCCTGAAAAACCACAAGCCACAAATAGAAAGCCTAGCTTACTAACAAACAACAATCACAAAAAGGCTAAGAAACTGAACCGTTCCTTCGAAGGCTGCACGAGTATCTACACCGTGTACCGGTTGAAACCGAAAATGAATATGAAGACTGCTCCGCAATCATGGGGTTGAATGACAGAGGTGCAAGTTCCAAGAGCCTATCCAATGTCACTACTTTTGAATATTCACATATTGTTGAGTTACAATAACGTTTAGATGAGAAAACAATGCAACTCGAGAGGCTCAGGCGCAAGAAGAAATATGCAAGCTTAGGTAATATGGAAAGTACAAGCCTAAAAGCATCGCAGACGAACAGAAAGCAACAATTAACTTTTACAAACATTTACTTAATACTGACAGAAAATCGCCAGGGAAAAATAAACTATATACCTAGCAAGCAAACGTGCATAGTTCCGCAGAACTATGCAGACGAATTAGTCGTGTAGGTAAGTACTCCCAAAAATGGATAGCAATATAAAGACTTTGTAAAACCAACTCCCCCAAATATATAGTCCGGATGTTGAATCAAATTGTACGATAGGTAATGGTCCCAAACAATCGGGACGTTGAAACATTTACCTGCACAAGATGATGGCCAAAACCCAGGAGAAAGGTACCCAATAACAAAAACCGAAGACTGTGGAGGATCTGAATACATACTATGTTATAAACTCGCTGAAAACGATTTTATTACTTACGAGGATCTAGTACTATGTATGAATGGAGTATGGAGTGATGTAGTATGGAGATTAGAAGATGTAGACTGAAGAATTGAAAACATTTACCAAATATGACTTTTTTATTATTATTCGGAATTGCTAAATGCTTGTGGCCCTAATGACTGAGTTGTATTTTATCAGTTGTGGTAATTATTTTGATAAATCTTAAATATCTGACTGACCACAAATATAGATTGATGGGGCTATACATATAATGATATTTTACATATCAATAACCGCATTAGAAAGACTTTTACCAATACATCACGTACACTTACGCACACTTACGGTTTCCTTTCTGCCACACCCACATCAACCATTGGTTGTTACGCATTTGCAGTGTTGCAGAATTCAGAATTACTCAGATGTCGCAGATCATTAAAATGGAATGTCAAGTTGAGCAAAAAAGAGCATTTTGGACACCTCCTTTTTTTTGCTTTTAATCAAGGTTGTTAGGCCGCAAAAGCTGCTCGCGACATTTATGCTGTGTATGGATAGGGAGCCATAGCTGAAAGAACCGCTCGTGATTGGTATGGCAAGTTCAAAAATGGAAATTTTGACCTCAAAGACACACCTCATTCTGGCCGTCCAGTTGAGTTCGATGAAGAGCGATTAAACCAACGTTTGCACGAAAATGGACATCACGTGAAACGACAAGGGCACTGCCAGAGAAAATGCAATGCAATGCTCCCTACCTATAGCTGCTATAGAGAAGCATCTTACGATCGTAACTCGATGGGAAAGGTTCACAAGTGTGGAGCAACAAACAACAACAATCAACAACAAGTAACAAAGAACGGCGGCAACTTAGTTGCCAACCCAATATTCTAATCTTGACGTTCACTTAAATTTTATTAAGCGATTCCATTGTACCTACCTACCTATCTATAAACGTTCAAATGTTGTAAGTCCGAAATCATCTAAACACGTTAATCACGCCAGTGTTACAACGTGTAAATTATTAAATATTTGAACATAAAATAAAATTGGTTTACAAAACATACATTTTACATTTACAGCGTTTACACATTCTAGCATTCTAAAAATCAGGGCCTAATTTTATTGTACATAGGTAAAATGCGAGGTGTACTTAAATATAGTCATGAGTCATGACACACAAAAAATGCTACGTTAAATGCGAGGTACTTAAATATAATCACAGAAAAACGAGGAGGACACAAAATAATAATTGTGTTTTTGAAACTTCGAGCTTATTATTTATTTATTTTGTGAAAATTGGAAAAGTAATGAATTTTTTTTTTAAAAAACAAACATTATCTTTGTTTTCAGTAAAGTTAATAATAAATAGTATTACTATCTAACTATTATACGTATTATGGCTATTTATTAATTCACTTTCCTCGATACGGAGCACTGTTCGGTCCAAAAACTATTTTATACCGCGAACCCGTAGGCTGTGGAACGAACTGTCTTTCCATTGAGCTACGATATGGGGTTCTTCAAGAGAGCTGTGAATAGGATTTTGCAAGGTCGGCGATGCGCCCGCATTCCCCCTGGTGTTGCAGGTGTCCATGGGCGGCGGTAACACTTACCATCACGTGGGACCGCTTGTTCGTCCGCCCACTAGACTATAAAAAAAAATCTATAATTAATTACAAGAAATTGTTTTGATGTTGGCTATATTTGACTTTCTTATTGTTGAAATAAACTATACCTAACATTCAAGAATAGTCTAAAACCCTTAACATTATTGACTTGAGTTAGGTCGGTTAAACTGACGTTTTTTTCTAAATCCGTTCTTTGCTTAGACCTTAGACTAAAAAAATAATTTTAGGGCTTAGACATAGACCGTTCCGTTGGAACTAACCTATATGCAGGCTGCAGGTATAGCACCTAAACACGACTGTGACTAGGCTTAAGAATCGTCTAATAATTATTAGGTAGGTATGATATGGTGATTAGAGGTAAGATATAAAATTATAAAAATATATACTATATATATTATATTACTATTATTATTATAGTCGTTGGTTTTGTTTTTACCTATTTTGGTATGACGCTGATCTCAAGAACTTATTATGTCGTGTTAAGTCGTTGTGGTTTTGACCATTGTAGGTAGATACATTACGAAAACATCGGCTAATCTGAAAACATCCGAACTCGTCATCCACGTCTATGCAATAAAGTATGCAATTAGAGGTGCGGTAATTCATAGACGTGGATGACGCGTTCGGGTGTTTCCGGATTAGCCGATGGCTAATGTTTTCGTAATATGTTTACCTATGTTTTCTGTCAATTTCTGAAAATTCATTTTTACTTTTTATAACCCGTGAAAAGAGGAGGCTAATGATGAGGAACTGTCGATTGATAGCAAAGGGCAAATATGCTATGCGTTAATGGATAATATGTAAAGCTTTCTCAGTGCGCACAATCTTTCATAGTCAATCAAGTTATAGTTATTTCATAGTACCTAACTATTACCATTAGTCTATCACGCATGTCTCTCGTTTCATCATAAGAGTTTATTAACATTGTAAAAAGATATGTAATTACACTAATTATGTGTGTAGTAATATATGTATATAATATTATATTTTGTACATTGATTTCAGGTGTATCTGAACGCACTGTTACTCAAATCACGAAAGAAGGAAGGCATATAATATACACATTTTATGTTGTTAAAAAAGAAATCCCTACAATAAACAAGCTATGGCTATCCTCAGACTGCATAAAAACCGTCTTGAAAAAAAAGCTGAAGATGAGTCTGATGTTCTTGTGTCTGACAGTGTTGGTGCCCATGCTGGTGGAAATAGCGGAATTTGTTTTAAATGAATTTGTTGACTAATATTTAAATCAAAATCTAAGTAACCTGATTACCATGACTATATGAACTCTGAAAACTTTTTTCGAATTTTAATTTATTTATTGCACTGAAAGTCTACCCCCACTCCAGTGTCGGAGGAACAACGGACTACGAACCTAGGAACTTATCTAGGGAAAAGTTCGATGCAGACGACGTTGCGGAATATATATATATATATATACATAATAACATAAGCGTGGTATGACAGTGGCGTCTGCTAATTGCTTTTATTTTAACAATTTAATGTTTTTTTAAAACAAGTCAGGCAATTGTCAAGAAGGCAATTCGTGTCAAGGGCTGTAATGGCACCGCGCTGTCAAAAAGCTGGGGGTAGACTTTCAGTGCAATAAATAAATGTTTCATTTTACTTGAATTTAATTAATCATACAGACAATTTAATAGAAGAGGAAAGTAAAGTACGTCGGAAGGAATTTTTTCCAATTATAAACAAACGAAAAAATCAATTATTTTAAGAGATATAAGTATATGTACCTACTTACTTAAATTTGGTTTGATATTTTGAATGTCAAGAAGATTAACAGACGGACAAATTTTGCTAAGGTTTCATAGTCTTGATCTATGCACATTTTATCTGTTTCATAGTAGGTACTTATCATTCTACCTACAGACAAGTAATTCTTTTCATAGACAAATATTTACTTTAAAGATATTTGAAGAAAAAAGAACATGGATAAATGTAAAGCTACTGAAAAGTCCAAATCCAAATGAATTAAAATTCGATATACTCGTATAAGTAATCGGAGAATCAGACCGCCCGTACCACCCGCAGTCTAGTCGAAAAGCAATTTGATTTGACGGTTATCTCACCTCCAACGTTTATATTGAAACTTAGATAAATATTTGGTTTATCCAGTCTAATTTGGCACAGGACTGGCCACCGTCAAGCGTTAAGTCACTGCACGATTAAATGCCGCCTTTTTATATCCATACAAATCTCATACAGTTTCATAAAGTATAGTTAAATATTATTATAAGACAATATATTTATTATAACATGCGACACCTAACAATGTCAGTTGATTTTATTATTATTAGAGTATTGTAGTAGGTTACTGTATTTGTGATAGTGTATAAAGCGCTAGCGCATTGACACATTTTCACTTCTTGTTTACTTATTTATACTTTACTTTTTACAAATCAATCAAGACGTGTCAAAGTAAAAAACTGACCTTTTTTATCTAAGGACAATGTCCACGGAATTTAAACAAATGTGTCTCATCATAACTAAACGAAAACGTTTGAATTATATTTATACATATGTTGAATAGCGATATTTATGTAGCTATGATCAGTTAAAACATTACACATGTCGGAAACAGACCGCCGCCGCGCCGCCGCCGCGCCGCCCGCCGCGTCGGCTTCAGTTCGACTCTCGGGTCGGGTGACGTGCCGAGCTGTAGCCATGTTTAAGTTTACGTTTAGATTACTAAGCACTTGTTGAGTAAATAAATAGACACGCTCTAAAGTAAACTTTACAATTAATCCTTGACTTAGTAATGCTTACGTAACCGTGAGATCTTTGGAAGTGCTAACACGTGGACTTGTTGTGAACGTTGTACGTTTTTACTGCGTATAAAAATTTCATGAAATTCTGATAACGGAAGCGATCTAACAGAATCGTTAAGCGATTACCTATGGACAAATGAGTGCAAGTGACTGAAAAAATTGTGAGATATTTGAAAGCCTCTCTGATATTCTCTTTGAATACTTGTGTATACATGATTAGATAGTTAAGTATTATTTAATATAATTGATTGTATACGCTTTTATTTTATTTTCTATCGTGGACTTTAATATTGTCTATGCCGTATGTATAAAAAAATAATATGCTCTTTCAGAAACTTTACGCAAGTTATAAATCTTCTTGTGAACCACGAATAGATTTTCATTTATGAATTCACCTATATGCGAATAAGTAAATTAAATTAATATATAATTGGTAATTTAGAGTGGATTTTCTTGTACCTTTGAACTTTAAACAATGCACACATATGCAGAATATTAAGTAAACTTAGTGAAAGCGGCGATAGCGCAACAATTTATGCCAGTTGGCTACTGTAATTGGGAGCAAACTTCGATGCGAGTATACAGCTTTGTTTCAATATTCTAAAAGCTAATATGACCTCCTGGTGTTGCAGGTGCCCATGGGCGGCGGTAACACTTACCATCACGTGGGACCGCTTGCTCGTCCGCCCACTAATCTATAAAAAAAAAAAAAATTGGGTATTGAAATTTAGTGGAATACGGAATAAGTTGGAGCAAAGTAAGTGACGAATCTAAGCTACCGATGGTACATTATAGACTCTTTGGGCGTAAAATAAATTGGAATCGTCCTTCATAATATGGTATATTATTTAGGGGTTAAAGTATAAGTATAGTCTAAAATGTAACATATTTATTTAATCAAAATATTTACCCTCATTATCTATACATTGTTGCCATCTAATCGGAAATTCATTTATGCCTTTGCGATAGAACTCTGGGGATGTAGATTCGACAAACTGTGTGAAAGCATTTTGTACTGCCTCTTGGGAAGAAAATTTTTTACCACGTAGAAAATTGTCCAAATCACGAAAAAAATGGTAGTCCGTTGGAGCAATGTCTGGCGAGTACGGAGGATGACGTATGGTTTCTAACTGCAGCTCCTGTAGAGTTACAACGGTTTCTCGTGCAGTGTGAGGTCTTGCGTTATCATGGAGCAATAATGGTGAAGATCGATTCACGAGTCGGGGCTGTTTCACTGCTAGTTTCGCCACCATTGTTCGAAGTTCGGTACAGTAAACATCTGCTGTTATTGCTTGACCAGACCTGAGAAAGCTATAATGAATAACACCATGAATAGACCACCAAACAGTTACCATTACCTTTTTATTGGTAAGCTTTGCCTTAGGGCACTGTTGCGGCGTTTGACCTGGGGTCAGCCATTGCATTTTTCGGTTTCGGTTATCGTAAAGAATCCACTTTTCGTCACATGTCACAATTCGATCCAATATTTCTTCATTTCTGTACCGATTCAACAAGGCAACGCACGTTTCAACACGCGTTTCTTTCTGCAGATCAGTCAAATCATGAGGCACCCATTTTTCATATTTTTTTATCTTATTGATTTGATGCAAATGAGTCAATATTGTAGGTAAGGTAACGTTAAACCATGCCGCTAATTCCTGGGTAGTTTGACTCGGATCGGCTTCCACCATCTCCTTCAATTCAGCGTTATTCACCTGTGTGGGCGGTCTTCCACGTGGTTCGTTCTTCAAGTCGAAGTTTCCATTACGAAAGCGTTTAATCCAAAAACGCACGGTTCATTCATTAGCAGTCTCCTCTCCAAACGCAGCATTGATATTGCGAGCCGTTTCTGCCGCGTTAGTTCCGCGTCGGAACTCGTATTCAAAGATTACTCAGATTTTCGAAGTATCCATCTTTCCCGTTTAAGCTGAATAAAAAAAACAATTGAAAGTCGAAAATCGAATGTTGCACATTTTTTAAAACAAGAACCTCATAGGTATCATGTGAAAAAAGTTTCACTCGAAAATCTCACACCATGAAGGTTTTATGTCAATTCAAAGTATCTATTACCTACTATAAAACGGCAATTTCATACTTTAACCCCTATTATTAAAACTATATCTGAAATTAAAAAAGAAAAAGTACGACCTATCTGGCTTATTTTACATACGGCGAAACAAAAGGAAAAGAAGTAAGCTAGTTGTAGATGTTGATAGTTTTGATGCCGATGCAATTCGCAACCACATTTATGATTATTTATTTTCTATATGAGAAAAGAGTATCTAGAAAAAAAATATTTATGTTCATTAAAAGAAGCAGGCTTATTTTCTGGTGGAATATCATCTTTAATAAAAACTGCGTGTACAAATGTTTTCAAAGATGATTGGAAGAAAGTGGTAGAAAAAATTTAAAATACAACAGATGATTTTTAACGTGATTTAACAATTGATAATAATAGCAACGATAACAGTTTCAACGAATCTGATAGTTCCAACTAATAAATAATAATTTATTACATATATAAACTGGTTTCATTATATTTTTCTTAATTACGCTTAATTTTGAGTTTTTTTTATAGACTAGTGGGCGGACGAGCAAGCGGTCCAACGTGATGGTAAGTGTTACTGTCGCCCATGGACACCTGCAACACCAGGGGGTATGCGGGCGCGCCGCCGACCTTACAAAATTCTATTCACAGCTCTCTTGAAGAACCCCATATCGTAGCATAATGAATTGAAAGACCTCTTGAGGCAGTTCGTTCCACAGCCTACGGGTCATGTGGCGTATGTAGAAGGTTTCTAATGCTGTGTATGTGTATAAAATCGATTCACTAATATGTATCAATACATTTTTTTGTCTTTGATCAATAATTGCTGTTAGATTACCTCACTATGACAACCAGTTTGACACCTGTCAAAAAAGGGCCTATTATAATGACTGTACAATAGATTATAATAACGAACATTACAGCACTAAAAATATTCCTAAAATCATGGTAATTTTTGAAAAATAAAAATAAATTGAAGTAGTGTTTGAAATGTTCCTACTCATAGGTAATGTAATTATTTGTATAGAACAATCATTTATTATTATGACATGCGTGACCATTTTGACTCATTTAATTTTAAAGTTTGTGATTATGAGAAACTTACTTTTTCAATAAGTTATGTTTTGTGTATATGTGTATTGTACACATATATGTATATGTGTTAATATGTATACCTACTCATAAAAATGTAAAAAATGTAATATGTACTACCTTATAAGGAAGGACTCACTAGAGTGATATATGTCCTATATCTAGTATAGGACATATATCACTCTAGTGAGTCCTTCCTTATAAGGTAGTATAAGGTAAATCACTCCTCATCATATATATATCATTCCTATATATATAAAATCCTATCCTATCTTCCTATCATACCTATCCCTATATTCCTATCCCATCCCTTCATATCCTATTCTCTTCCTATTCTTTTTAAAGGAGAATAAATAATAAGGGAGCGGAATAAATCCCATTATACTATTTGCTACCCATTACACACCTCATCCCCTCCCCCCTTAAGGAGAATACAAAAGTGTAGTGGGATAAGGAAAATTCCTCGTTTTGTTATTCTTAGTACGTCCTATCTTTCCGCCTCTTTTTTCAAACTCACATTTAAACTTCCAAAGGCTGGCAGCACATCTGCCAATATTTGTTATTCTGGACTAATGTTGGCCCGTTTCATGGCTTGTCCATGAGCGACAGTATTCATTTGCCGCTGGGTGTTTGCTCGTTTGCTGAGCAAGGAGGGTTCCTTCTATAAAAAAATTAGGTATATTAAATGTAATTAGATAAAGAGTCATTCTGAACTGACGTTGGCATTTATTGCGGATGTCCATGGACGACAGTATCCGCTTACCATCAGGTGGACTGTATGCTCGTCTGCGATCATTTTTCCATAAAGAAGGAAAAAAAAATTAAGTTAAGTAGAAAAAAATAAAGTAAAGTTAATAAAAGTAAGTGAGAGTATTTTAAAACATTTAGGTATGAGTGCAAGTAAGTACTATCCTCACTATACGGATCAGTTTAACAGCTGTCAAAATAGCCTTCCTCGATGCCTCGTACTAAAATAATTCGTGTTTCATCACTTTGTACAATAAATACATAATAATAATTGTAACTATTCATTTATTAAAAATGAAATAAACACATTCGGGTATAACAAAAACCGTCGTAGTTTTATACGCTATAAACATAAGCTATCTCTAAGTAGTCTTAAATAACATTATGAATGCGGAGGTTGTTTTATTTGTTTGTTTGCTACTTAATATAATTTTATGTATTGTATGTGAGTATATAACGCCACATATTGTTATTTCTTGTGTTACTTGCACCGTCCATCTCTATTTGCCTTCAGGCTTCTCCGCAACAAAATTAAAATTGGTTAGCATCCAGCTCAAATACTCAAGCAACTTCGCTGACATTCTTGTCTGCAGTCGAAGGTGAGAGATTTATCTTATCTTAGACGGAGTGGTCATCCACTTGGATTCCCAATCACTTCGACACAATGGGATCTTTGGTGTTCCCCTAACCATATTTTCTTCTCTTGCTCCCTGAATATTAAATTCAATTACTTCGGAACATTCGGCAACTAACTGATAGTATGTTATAACATCAGCTTTTCCGACTTTTTTATCCAATTCTGATACGTTTCTAGTACGCAACAAGGTATTTTTAGCGCTCAGGTCCATAAGGTCCAATGTGTTAGAATGTCCACTGGTACCGTAATAACCAATTCACAGAATCGTCCAGTCCCAAAATATCTAGTGTCTTAAAATGTTCAGTGTTTCAAAATGTCTAAACTTTTCAAAATGTCTACTTAAAATGTTCATTGTTTCAAAATGTCTAAAGTATAAAATGTCCCGTGACCTAGTAACGTCAGATTTTTCACGACGGACACCAGTGTGACACCCTGGTGACACCCAGTGTGACAAATTATTTACCGATAGTTCATATTAGCAAGTGTGACAAATAGTAATTATTTTTGTGAACTCGATCCAGATTCTTCCAGACTGGCAATTACGGGAAATAGACTATTTGATACTAGTCGTTTTGGGAATGGACAATTCAGTGAATTGGTCATTATTGTACGCTGGACATTATGAACCAGAGCCATTTTTAGCTGTTCAATTGCAATAAAAGAAACTGCTATATAGTAGTACATCGTCTTTAGACGTCAAGTGGCAGATTGAACTAAAAGAATGTAAATTTGACCGCCATGCATGCCATTTGAATGCCACCTTTTTAGGGCCGCAATGTTTGCTACATTCTGTATTTTGGTTGAACGATGTCCTTATGATAAAATCATGGTTTTTAATCTCTTTTCTTTAATTTTGATACAGTTATCAACGATGCTACAAATATATTTAAGCAAAGTAAGGGATTGTTCAGGAAGAAGAGATCATTTAAAAGATATTGCAAAGCACTTTACCAGACCAGCCAAAGTTCTTGATAAAGAGATAAGGGAGAGGCTTGGTATAAAATCAGATAAACTCTATACAAAGGTATTTATTTTGATTTTTAGATTTTACACACTGATTTTTAGCTACGCACGCTATATTTTCTGAGAATCTCTGTGCTATAGTTATCAGATTGACGAAAAAGTATTATTGTAAGAGGCAATCGCACTCGTATCCTACCTATCTCATGACACTTATGATGAACTGACATTATGACGAACTTAACATTTTAATACTTACATTTTATTTTTCGTGAAGTCTGAAACAAAACCTACATAAACAATGTAAACTTAAATGAAGTCACTGCAAAAATAAATGAAATTTCCAAAATTCTTAAAAGAGTTACATCTACCTACACATATAATAATAGATGTCCTGACTTACTGATTGACGGACTGACCGATTGACTGACTGACTGATTCATCC
This sequence comes from Sesia apiformis, assembly GCA_914767545.1. Taxonomy (NCBI): domain Eukaryota; kingdom Metazoa; phylum Arthropoda; class Insecta; order Lepidoptera; family Sesiidae; genus Sesia; species Sesia apiformis. The sequence continues at coordinate 10,263,851 of OU611947.1, read as the reverse complement.
GATCCAAAACCGCTGAAGCTAGAAACTTAAAACTTGCATTTAGATTTTATGACATACATATCCACTGGGGAAGGATTTTTATGCATTTTTTATGCAATGTGACTATCTAAAGAACTATTTAACTTAGATACATGAAATTTAATATAATATAGACTTCTCATTTAAAATAGTTAAACACGTGTATCAAAGTTTTTTGATATTTCACTTCGAAGGGGGCATAAAAGGGAGGGGCGATTTTCGACGTAAGATCTATATCTCAAGAACTATACAAGTTAGAGACATGAAATTTAGCATAGGTACAGATTTCTCACAATTTTTTTTTTAAATTGGGAAGTAGGCGGACGAGCAAGCGGTCCCACGTGATGGTAAGTATCACTGCCGTCCATGGACACCTGCTACACCAGGGGGTATGAGAGTGTGTCGCTGACCTTGCAAAATCTTGAAAAGCTTTCTTGAAGAACCCCATCGTAGCGTAATAGAACGACCACTTGGGGCAGTTCGTTCCACAGCCAACGGGTTCGCGGTATAAAATGTTTTTTAGAGCGAACACTACTAGACACATCCGTATCGAGGAAATGCGGATACACCGCAATTTTAAAAGGGAGAAGCGGTTTTGGCGCAAAATCTATATCTCAAAAACTATTTAAGTTAGAGACATGAAATTAAGTAAATGAATTTACTGATTAAAATAACTAAGAACGCGTATTTTTTTGTTATTTAACTTAGAAGGATGCAAAAATGGGACAAGATGATTTTGTATACAGTCTCATCACAAAATCTATTTAAATTAGAGGTATGAAATTTGGTGTATATTGATATTTGATTTGGAAAAGAACAATGAAGGAATGAGGTAATCCCTCCCCATTTTCCCAACCTTCTTCTAAATCCATTCCTACGTCTTCAATGGTAGGCAGCGCATTCGGAGGCATGCCAACGTTTGTCATTGTGGACTGAAGATGACATGTACCACAGTATCCACTTCTTCCTATAAAAAAGACAATAAATTTGAGGCCAGATTGGTAAGGTAGCGGGTATTAGACGACTACAAAGATCTTTCGATAATATAAAAAGAAACCCCGAGCCGATCAATGAGAAATCTAGAAATTGAACCCCCAAAGGTTGAAACGGGGTGTCAAAATTAGTATTGGAAAAAAATTATACTTCATATGGCAGGTCGGTACCGTAGGAACGTGGTGCAGAGTGGAGACACAGTCGTACTTATAATCAATTGTTACAATAAGACATTACAAAATCACCGTAAGTACCACAGATCTGATATTTTGCTACGTAAGTACAATCAATCAATCAGATCAATCTCCTAGGTATAAGTCAACCGACTTATACCTAGGAGATTGATCTTGGTGACTGGGCGACATGTAGTGTATGGAAACTTGTTGTAGCAGATATTCTCTAGATCTGTGTTAGAGACAGAACAGGCCAAGTATAATAATGTAATGCAGGGGTGCTCAAACGGTCGATCGCTTTTTGAGCCCGCCGATTTTCGTGCCATCCATCCGTGCTCGTAGCTTGCAACGACGGCTCTTTAAATTGCAGTTGGAAGATAGTGAGTCAGCTGAACACACTGATTTAGTTCTTCACACGGACGTCAGGTGGTTGATTCGCAGAAAATTCCTAGAAAGGTTTCAAGAATTATTGCCCGAAATAACAGCTTTTCTGGACGAAATAGGTGATGACACTCAGATGCTAAAAAACGGAAAATGGCTGACTGATTTGGCATTTTTGACAGACATCACAATGCATTTAAACATCATTAACTTGGAGCTTCAAGGTAAAGGAAAAACTATCATTGAGATGATTAGCGCAATAAACGCATTCAAAAGTAAATTGCAACTTATGATAGATCAACTGAAAAGAAAGGATCTGAAACATTTTCCGTCTTTGAAAGCAAGGATTCCTCAATTGAATTATGATATTTATGAGGCAGAATTATGAAATATTTTGGACCAATTCGAAATACGTTTTTATGATTTCAGTAAATTGGCAAATATCGCATCATTTATGAGTTATCCTTTTTCGTGTAAAAACATTGAGGAATTAGCTACTGAAATAGCAAGTCAGTTTAACATGGACTCATGTTCTGTTGAAAATGAGTTAGTGCAGATTATATATTATTATCAGATATACATCTCAAAGCCACAACATCTGATACAAAATTCTGGTGTTTTATATCTGAAGATAAATATCCGAATCTAAGGCAAATCGCCCTTCAGCTGACGGCAATGTTTGGGTCAACTTACATGTGCGAGTCTGCATTTTCTGAAATGAAGATAATTAAGTCAAAATATCGCAATCGACTAACTGACGAACATATGTCATCATGCTTGCGATTAGCACTCGGTAATTACGTACCATCTTATGAAAAGTATGCTGAGGACATGCAGTGCCACGCTTCATCATCCAAAGTCACTCTTTAGTTAAGTTTAGACACTAGAACTCGTTTGTTTTGTAAGAACCAATAAACTCGCAATTTTGAATAATTATGAGTTTTTTCATTGGCATTTTCACATTGACATAAATGTAGCAGACCTACATTTACCTTGACTAAAAAAATGCATATTGTGCGGAAAACTAATATCTATGCCACGATACACCCTACCTAGACGACAATCCTGCATCACACATACTTACAGCCTCTCAGAGTCGATCGATCGTAGTCTAACAATATTGAGGTAGATCGCCAGCAATTCAAGTTTGAGCACCCCTGATGTAATGTGTACTTATGTTCTTCAGTCCGATAAACAACAATTCTTTTACCAAGATCAAGATTTGGAGATAGATATAAGAGCATTGCTTGATACTCATTTTCCGGAAGGACCTAGGAAGATGCCCACTCCTGACTTCAAAACTCCGACGACATCATCGTCTTCATTCCTATCAGTGCGAACGTCTGAAACTACACTTCCTACTCCAGGTATCATACATTCAATACAGTACTCATACTAATTAAATTTTTATAATCATAAAATGATTTCGAATTTGATGTAGTCGAAATTAGTTTTAAAGAAATGAGTAATGTTTTTTTTATAAGACGAAGACGGCGGACGAACGCTCCGTCCACCTGGTGGTAAGTGGATACTATCGCCCACGGACATCCACGGTACATGCCAAGTTCAGTCCACAATGAAAAACGTTGGCATGCTCCCGGATGCGCTGCCTGCCTTTGAATATGTTCCTACATTTAGAATATGGATTTAGAAGGTTTGCAAAATGGGGAGGGATGGGATGGGAATGGGCTCTGGCATATATCACTCACTACCAAAACACGTACGTACATTGAGGAATAAGATAAAATGGGGAATGCATTGTACTTATTTCAAGGTAGTTTTCTTTGAGATAGGGATAACGAGGTCAGTCGAGTGCGCTCAGTGGCTGTTGAATTGCAACGAGAACCCTCTCCCTATAATATGGAATGTATAATATGGAACACAATAAGCTAAAAATACAACGTAGGTATATAAGATCCATTGTGACTCCGTACTTGATAACCCATCTGAAATTTTATTTAATTATTTAACTTTTAATCGACTGCAATTGTGAGCGCATTGCCTAAATACTATTGAAAAAAATTTAACCTTATCAAATGTTTTATATTGGCACAAGACATTCTATAGCCGAGTATCTTCGAGGAAATTCTTTAGGTTACTGAAACGGTCTTTTTACATCTTGAACGTAATTATTCCAGAGCCTATACCAACCCCCGAGGCGACGTTATCAGATATTATGTTCAATATAATTTCGAATACGGTGGATAAGGCGATTTTCGTCGGCGTTGATGATAATTCTTTGCACTACGATACAGCGTATGTAGAAATATCTAAAGCTGTCGAAGAAGCAATGGAGATGACAGTCGTTGAAATTAAAGAAGACTTTGCCGAACTATACTTTAAGGCTTATGAAATATTCGAGCATAACATCAAGGAGAAAGAAAGAATTGGTATTTATGAAATTTATCTACTTAGTACTAAATGGCACATTCATAGCAAAAACAGAAGTTTGTATGGTAGCCACTTTCATAATGTGGATTGATGGAATAGCATATTAATAATCTGTAATAAAGTAAAATTGACGATAACGATTATATAACTCCTAATATTCTGATTTGAATATTAAGAGTAATAATAATATAAGTAGCAAACATCTCATATGACGTAAGCGACTAGTAGCTCTTATCATAAGTGATAACAGCAACATTACAAAGGAGTAGATGTGCCGTCGATATAGTTTAGTAAATTGAGTGCTAGGTAAATAATTTCTAGATATCCTCGTCTTTTTCTTATTAAAAACAAACTTTCAATTTCAGCCGCTGAAATAACTTGGGAGAAAAGGACGCGTAAGAAATTGAAGATGACTCTTCGACGGCTAACCAACTTCAAAGGTGCATCCTTTTTGTGTTTTACAAAAACAAATAGAATATTTACTACCATAACATCGACATCCGGAAATGTTAAAAATGTTTCTCTTTAAAAGTATTAATAGTATTAAAAGTATTTTATTCCCATTACAAAATAACTTAAGGTTTGTGACAGTTTCAGAGAACAGATAATACTCCATTGTAACCATTTTTTTATTAGGATATTTAGGATTCCGTGTCTTCGAGTTGCAGAGAAACGACTGACAATCGAAGCAAGGAATGATTACATTTCATATTATAAATCTGGTCTGAACGCATAAAATTAAAGGCTTTTGTTTACCTTTTATTTCTACTCGACGTTTCGGCACGGGTTACACCAGCCGTGGTCACGAGTTGACTGAAGAGTCGGATAGTTCAGGATAGAAGCTGCTAGCAATTTTATCAATTAACCACATTTGATCTTCACATACGGAAAGGCTGCAAAACTACACTTAACAATGTCAGCGGACGTATTCGACGATAATTCGCAAGATTTAAATTTATTAATTACTGGATTCGCTGTATCCTGGGACAATAGTGACGTTCAGTGGAGAGGATTTTTGGAGTGCAGATTTCTATCCAGTGACTAATACCAGCGTTGAGGATGTGTTCGGCTATTGCTGATTTACTAGTTTGGCGGTTTCTTACAGCTGTGATGTGTTCCTTGACCCTTTCCGCAACTGTACGCTTAGTTTGGCCTACATAGGAACTACCACAGCTGCAGTCTATCTTATAGACACCTGGCGTCTGGTAAGGTATGACATCCTTGGGTGTGCGTAGATTTTTCGTTAGTTTGGAGGACGGAGTACCGCCAGGTTCCACGTATACTGGTACAAGTGGAAAATTCGTACTTTACAATAGAGCGGTTTGAATTTGCTAAGACGTGTAACTGTTTCATTGAGATAAATGTCTCAAAATTTATACAATTCTATTTTGATAAAAGAGGAAAGTAGTGACACAGTAGTGGCGCAAGCTTTATGTTTTGCAGAGCTTAAGGAAACATCATCGTCTTATTGTTCCCGCGCTGCCAAAATAAAAGAGTTTTTAATGTGTCCAATGTCGACGGCTAGGGGCAGGACATTTCAATTACGTGGCTCCTAGAATAAATAACTTGTTTAATAAGTCAGAGAAAATCATTAAATTCAATAATAACCAAATTGAAGAAAAAATATTTGTTCGCTGGACAACTTCTACTATACGAGTACAAGTACTGAAAAGCTTTCTTTCAAAACGTTTTAACACAAATAAGCACGTACTTAATTATCTACACTGGTCATTCAAATAAAAAAAAAACAATAAAATATATATACATACTTAAATACTTACACACAGAGACACACATAAACAGACATTCATACATAAATGTCTACATACACGCATGCAATTTCTTATATACATACGTACGCACAACAAATTATTATATAATATTATATATATATTTTTTCTTTTTATAATTTAATCTTTATTTATATGCTTGTTTTCTTTGTGCTTTTAATATTATATATAAGTTGTAATTATTGGATAAGCTCACTATTTTCATATTATTGGGGAGGACACTAGCTCCTGTGATACGTGTTTATCTCTTCAGGAGTTGAGATTTCATATCATATATGCGAACAAAAATTTGTTAACAATAAAGATTTTATTATTATTATGTGTGTTTATGTGTTTTCGAGAAAGTGTCGTTTGCACATCTTCACTTGTAATCACTATTGAATTTTACATTTGTGAACTAATACAACTATCACATACAATACTTTATCAGGTTCCAATCAATTAATAAAAATAACCACATTTGGACCACAAGCTTAAAATATTTACTTATTTAATTACTACTGATCAGTTTCTAAAAGTGTTTCTTACGAGTGTACTCTTAAATATTGCAAATATATGCATTTTTTTTAATTACACTAGTTTGCTACGTGGATTTTATTTAAAAATGCTATTTGCACCAGTACTAAATAAAAATATTTCGCGGTTTCTATTTCCAAAAACAAGCTTCATGACCTCTTTCTGTGAATTAAATGTAGTAGTGGTAAATAAAAAAAGAATATTTTGAATTTATAAATTGTTTATTTAATTTTTTCATTGGTAACAAAAATATTATTTCCAGATTAATATGTCCTCAAAACGTAAATTATAATTTAATTTAAGAGCATAACGTAACTTGTACTCTGAAATACTAATAAAAGTAAATATTATAAAAAAAAAAAGATATACCCCGGGATTCTGAGTCGGGTTGTTAATGATGGTGTACCTATTTGCAACTATATTTATAGTACTGTGTGTGTGAATATCGGATTATCGAAAATACATACGCACATTATTATGACGCTTATAGTTCGTAGTGGGGATATCGAGAAAACTGAAATAGGTTTAAAAATAATTTATTTGTTACAGTAAACTCAGTTACATAGCGAAATAAACTTATGTAAATAGCAAAAATATATTTTCAATCTGTGATATCCTAAGAAATCTTCTATATAAATAAAAATGTAAACGTTCGTTTGTTCAAAATCTTAAATCTTCGAAAGTTCTTCACCGATTGCTTTGAAATTTTGACACAACGTTGCATTCGAATACGCGCGTGTTTTTATATACCTATCACAGGGTAAAAACGTGGTAAGCGCCAACTGTTGGGCAGTCACAGCAACGCGTGGATGGGCACAGCTAGTATGACAATATAAATATAATATAAATATTGCAATATTTTCTGTATTTTTTGAAATTTCTCTTTTCAATTATTCTGTTTCTATAACTGAAATATTTATTTCACCTACGGTGTCAGTTGCAATTCCTGAAACACTTGGAATATTACATTCAATGATCCGATTCTTAAGAGTTGAAGTGAATAATTATGATTATTTCAATATTTTCTGGCTTCAATTAATTTTTTTTAACGTCTACTAATATCCATTTAAATAAAGAAAAAAGATCTTTCAACGTCTGCTGATATGATGGGAGCAATCTTGTAACATGCCTGTACAGCATTTGCTGTAACTGGCCTATTCTTTCAGATACTTGCCTAACGGTGTCCAAGTCGGAATTTCTGTTCAGAACATTTTTCTAATTTTATTTATGCACTTTTTCAACTAGCCACGACGTTGCCAACTTGTCCGAGCCCTAGACTATAGCTTGTGAAAGTGAGACGTAGATATTACATTCCGACATTGAACACTTACATGGTTTCTTAGGAAGCGAAAGTGCGAACTTAGGAAGTGCTGGAATTTCTTGTACGACTACTTGTTCAGGGCAATCGAAGCGCATTTCAGGCGCTTTCATGACATCAGTGGAGTCGCGCGCAAACACAAGTAGTGCACTGAATGCCTCGAGCGCTACACCGCGCAAAGCTAAACTTTGTGACAAATTCTTTGTAGAGGTAAACGACGTCTCAGTATCTGTAAAGATGCGTTTAAACGTTAACCACTCGGTAGAAGTTTTTCCGTCGAAAAGAGGATGATTTGAAACTCTACTAGCATTATTAGATTTTGCCACGTTAAACTAAAGGTAAGGTCTTCACTAGCTGTGATACACTAACTGACGGGTCTGTGGATGACGTGGACAGCGGATGTGCTTCGCTAACTACGATACACTGGTTCGGTCATATTGCAGGGGCACATCTCTGCATTGTTTTAATTGTGATGGACAACTAGGGGTGGAGCTACCACTGCAGAATTGGGTTGCCCGGTTGGGGGAACCGCTGCATCAGCCCCCACTGTCGAGTTCACCGTATGTAGCCATTCTTGTAAAGTTGTGTGTCCTTTTAAGCGACAACTGCTGCTGCTGCTCGAGGTTACTTCCGTCTCTATGGTGGCGAGGTCGGCGCAGCCACGGCTGTGGTGTGTTGTAACTCGACATAACTCACATTCGGCTCAATTTCAGCGAGGTCGAGTTCTGCCAGACGTTGTGCGTGCTGAACTTCCGCGGCCACCTTCATCGCCTTTACAGAGGCTGACGATCAGCTGGAACGGGATGATGATGTACTCCTACAACCACTGGAGGCAGTCATCACTGGATGGACGGGTGGGGGCGTGTCTGCACGTCTGGTGCTAGACGGCTGGGCCTCCGCCGTTCCCTGAGTTGAGGCCAAAGCCATCATATCATCTTTTCTGGAGCGCGATCTCACACAGGAATCCATTGGCATTATTTTCCATGGTATAAGGACCAGAATGTACCTGGCTGAGGACTGTAGGACAAAGAAAAATGCTGAAACCCTAAAACGTTTACTTCTGACAAAGAACTTGTAAAACAAAACAAAACTTTAAAAGCATAGACAATTAAAAATAAAGGTATCAAAAAGTTGTGACTGTGCGGTGGTCATCAACAGTACCCAGGTCCGTTTGAGTACCTCTTGAACATGTGATGAACATTCGTTCTTTATATGTTCAGGGTCACAGAGGTCATACCGTCTGCTATTTAATGTAGCAACAACGATTTGCAGGTGTCGAGGATGAGTAGGCATGCAGGTACCTGTCAGTATGTGATGACTTTCTATAAGCAGTGTGGGACAATTAAGGAATCCTTTTTTAAAGGAATTATTACTAAGAAAGAAGGCACATTACTTATTGAGCTATAATATGTTACGTTCATGACATAAATATGTAGTATGTCATTACATCACACAGATTACACTATATGTGTAAAAATGTACGTGTTACTTTTGACTGTCGAATGTTTACAGGTTATGAAACGCCACCTACACCTAAGAGCGAAATCTCTTCACACGAGAGCTACAGGATACCTCCGCCGCGTCCCTGTAGTTGTCAGCCCCAATGGCATTTCGATCGCTATCCAAAGGTTAGTGGATTATCTCTTTTTCCTTAGAATGTGTCTTCTGTAGATATTGTTACCAAACCACACTATATCATCATCGTATATCGCTCCACTGTGAATATAGCACACGAATAATCTTATCCTCCACCGTAAGATCCATCTTATCCAACCTAAGTCTCCACCTATTTACATATACTAATCAATTCAATAGGTAGATAATTTATATCCACGTGGAGCTTCTAAATAAAAATATGTTCAAAAAGCCGATTTCTTACCGTATTAATTATTTAATATACTTATTTTAATTTACCTTTGTGTTCTGCAGGACCGCTTCGGCATTTATGTGCCTCGCGATGTTAAATATAGCGAAAACAATGTGACAGCTACCCCAGTCACCTCTGTAACCAGTCTTCAGGAAGAAGTGAATGAAGCCAACTATACACCAAGTCTAATAAGAGTAAAAAAAACGGTGACATCAAACAAAAGTGCTGTAAAAAAGTAAACTACATTTAAAGAGTTATCATATTTATATATAAGTACAGACATCATTATATATACAATATGTTTCACTCAGGTTTGCCGCTGACGTTGTGACGTCACTCAATTAAACAATTAAAACTCAACAAAACTAAGTGAAAAATATAACAAATCAAAAAACAGGCAGACGTTAAAAATACACGGGCTCACGTTGACGTTGAACCATGACTACAGCGCGAGCAGACGGTCTCTAATAGCGTCCGCTCTATGTTGATTGAGATCATTCAAACAATATCGTGGTTAACGTGTTTCTCGCTTCCAAGTTCTTTCTAAATACAATGGACCAGCTCAGTCATGAGTAAATTTGCAACTCCATTTACACAAGGATAGAAGCGAAAAAATGTTTAACGAGACCGACCCCTTTTATTGCCAAAACATCCACTTCCCATAATGTCAATTTCCTAAAATACCAAGCCTCAAAATATCTACTTCTCAAAACGACAACTTTATGATTTCCAAAACAACTACTTTAAAATGTTTCATAAAGTCAACTTAGTATGTTTCATTTTGGTACACCGATAAGACAATGACAATCTGAAAGCCTCCAAATTCTGTTGTACCAAGTTAAAAATGTCCTTATGAACGTCCTGGTGTACGAGTACTTGGTGCGAGACATAAACAAGCTGCCCGCGCCAATTTTCATCTATGTTGATGTTACTAGGGTAATATGAGTAAACTAAAGGCAAATAAAGACCCATGGCCCATGTGCTTGAATGAAGCCGTAGAAAAATGGAAGCTAATGCTGACGTGCATTGCAAGTTGCTTTTATTGCGTACTGCTGACACTGCACTCGCTTTACCGTCGTATGCATAAAACATTACGATGTCGAGATGTATAGGTGAGGTGCAATATTGCCTGCCAGCGCTGTATCGCCGACCTTTACGCCCAAAGTATTGATGTGCATGAAGTCCTATCGTAAGAGTGCTCCTCCTTCACGTTTATCCCACGCCTTTTCAGTCTTCAAGCCAAAGGTATAAATACTGGCCGCTGATGCTGACGGATGTTTTTATATCGTTGTCGCGATAGCAATAAATGGGCTACTATTACAGCATCTGCAAATCTCCAAGGTTGACTTTCGCGAGAAAATCATCCGATACTTTATGGAAACTAGATATTTTATTAATAATAAAAATCTCTTATTATGTAATTATCTTTAGTTAAGATTTATTTTTATGTATATATTTATTTTTTATGTGTAGTGTATATTTATTTAAGGTATTTTAGATATGATCCTGTCACCTAATTTTAAATAAATAATTAAAAATGTTCCTCAACATTGAACAACTTTTCGGTCATAAGTTTCGGCGACATTTTGAATATATGTTAGTTATAAAATATCGAATCGAAACACATATTTATAAATATGGAACATTTGAAAATATTTCCCATCAATTAAGTACTTAGAATAGCGTTACCGTGATTACAGTGGTTTGTTAAATTTTTGTACACCTTAAGAAACGGCGATGTTCCTAAAAGTTCCTAAATTAATAGGTACTGAAAAATGATATTTATATTTTATTAATTTTTTTATCAATATTGTTCAATGCTACATACATAGTCAAGTTTCAGAGTCGAGGGATAGACTTTTTCAAAAGACAACACGTTTTACACCATCAGAAGTTCAGAATCAGCCCTTTGTTGTGGCCGACTCAAAATCAAGCGCGATACGCGCATTAGAAAACTAAACAAAGTTATGATCAAATTGCCATCAGTCTCAATGCCTAAGAACAGAACCTGAGGCGTCTGCTGCGTCGAAAACGGCGAAGGGGCCCCTATGTCCGAAGTTCATAGAGACATCGAGGTCCTCGTTCACAAGCAGCACACTCGAGTTCACAGGTGGCGAAACTGATGGCAGAATTATACTTTTTACTTTAAATTATTTTATCCGTTATTATTCAATGCGTCTAACCGCCGAGCAGCCGCCCCAAGCGAGAGCCGAAGCGCAAGAGTGTGTGTGTAGTGTTGCCACTGACAAATGTCAACATCACCGTTTTTTTTTAATTTTGACTACCAAAGAGGTCAATTCCGTACATTCCCCCGCCCCGGACAGACCACGTCGTCCGCTAATTCACAGGCAACCGGGAGAGAGTCGCCCCCGCCCGTTGGAGGACAAAGTTCCCTACCTGAACTTCTGCCACGCGGAGCACCCCATCCGCGCCCGGAACAAGATTCAAGATTCGGCCACGACGCCAATACAAGGAGAGCGAATTGTTACAAATCAATTTGTGACAAATTTCAAAATTTACTAAGGATTCTAAACCATGATTACTTTAACTTTAATTATAGTTCAATTATTTTATACCTATTTTATTAAACAAATTGTAATGACGATCTATGACTGATTTTATAGTTTATAGAGCATTCTAATAATTACCCAATTCTTGTACTTTTATTAAACAAATTATAATGAAAATCGTTTATAATGTTAAAACATTATTTATGAATTTCACCATCCGTCATGTCTGATCGCGGCGCTGCAAGTACACTAAATTATACCTACTATGAATTTAGTATAAATGCGATGATCCAATAAACGATCAAACTTTGGTAGCTACCTGCTGCTGTGTACCGACATAAACACACATCAAATGCATAAATGAAGTTTAGTTAATTAAAATACTAATTGTATTTTTCTTTCGTTTATTTGGATGACAATCTTTCTTTTCCAAAAATGTTTTTCTCTTATTAATGTATCTATATAATTATTATTATTATTATTATACAAAAAAACTATTAAATTAAACTATTAAACACATTTTCATACATTTTTCTCTCCTTTAAAAATATTCACACACTCACTGCAAGAAGTATGCTTGCTGGCGGTGACATTTCGAACACTTTTCTAGTATTCCCTTTTTAGTACATTTATTTTGGGTGATAGTACATTTCTAGTACATTTTTTTCCGCTTATTCCCCACTACTCAACTGAAGTGCTCAATATTAAATAGTTAAGCAGTGGGGAATCGCATTGAAGTCCTAATGCTCAATTGGTTGAGCACTTCAGTTGAACAGTGGGTAATAAGCGTTTTTATTAGTGTTTTCAAAAACTCACGATTATCAAATTTTCGAAACATAAAACCTGTTTGTCGAATCACAACAACGATAAAACCTATTTTAAGGTGTAGGAAACAGACCCTAATTAAAAACGGTTTTTAATGAGAACACCATATATTTACTTACAAAATACATTACATGAGTACTACATATTTTGAGGTTGCTCTTATCGAGGTTGTCCAGCTCTTTAACAATAATTAATGGATATTATCTGTGGTGTAATGAATGATATTAATTAAGCCATGTCTTAACAATAGTTATTTTAGAATTTATTAGTTGCATTTGGATACATTTATCGAATTTTCCTCCATTATTCTTTATTATTATAACATTATACTCAGATATAACGTTATTGTTATAAGCTGAAACCACGCAATAATTCTGTCAATCTTTTCGATATCTTATAAATTATCTACAATATTATAGGTAGCCAGTGTCAGTTGAGCAGTTTAGCAATTGAGCATTGGGGAACAAAAAGTTCGAACATACAATGCAATGACCAACATACAGCTCAACTGCTCAACTAGTTAAGCACTTCAGTTGAACAGTGGGAAATAAGCGTTTTTCTCAAAGCAGTTTAGAGTCAGTACGCTGCCATATTACCGCCAGGAAGTAGGACATTTGAAAACGCTTCGATAAACCAAAGTTCTCAAAACGACATTTTGAAACTATTTGCTAATTAATACTTATTAGGCGCTTTGCCTAACAATAGTTAACAATATGCAAATAAGGACTTCGTTTGGGTAAACAATGAAAACCCATTTAAGGATTTAACCCAATGGTTTACCTACATATTTTGTGAACATATTTTAATAAATGGGAAATATATTAATATCTTGTTTTATACACGAGTGACCTTTCGATCTGTTAATCTGAGAGTTCAATCCCATCCCATACCCATAGTGAACAGAATGTATAGTATAATATATGGTCCTAATTCTTCAGATTTCATAAAAGTTTGGTCCGTGTTGTGAAAACTATCGAACGACAAACGTTTGCCCCAGGATAGCACAGAAAAATAATAATTTGGTAATAAAGAATGTTCAGAGTGTATGAATTTGAGCATTTCAGTTGAGCAGTGGGAAATAAGCGGAATTTACTGCAAATTTTAACGAACGATGAGAATACATGGCACCTTATTAAATAAAGGGAACAGATAGCACAAATTGGTTTTATGTTGACTTCGCAGATGTTCATTAGTGGTGATATCGGTGTAGAACATTTCTTAGAATGAATTCGGTAGAGACCAATATGTTCTAAAAAAAGTAGAGTTAAAGAAAAAAACATTATTTTGTTTTTAGTAAAGAAGAACATAGGTATATAGAGCTGAGAATAAAATGATTATATAGTTGACTCTTTTCATTCCTATACGGGTGCGTAGGGCCGCCGGCCGCCGCGCCGGTGAAACATGGTGGCCGGTCTTGTCTTGTCTGTCGACTTTGTCAACTAAACTGGACAACTGAACTAGTGGGAATAAACGAGATTAATTTGACCAACTAATCTAACTAACTGGTAAACGCCCACCACGAAGGTCAACTGCCTTCTCCTGTTAACTATTTGATACGATAAAACGCCTACTATAATTTATTAGCAAGTAGTTTTAAAACATCGTTTTGCGAACCTCGCTTTATCGAAGCGTTTTTTACGTCAAATTAACTGAAATAAAGTGAATTTATTCCGGTTGTTAATAATATGTACATAATATACAGCGTTCATGCATTGAATGGCATTTGGCAAATTTTCATTTTCTTGTTAACGTACAGCTATTTATGTACGTTTAACGTACATAAATAGCTGTACGCGCTGTAAGGGAATATCACACCACTTTTTTCATGACACTTTCGATTTTGACAAACTGTGACCGGGCCAGGACTGAACAAAAGTAAAATTCTAAATTATGAAATCAACCAAAATACGTAACTTTACAATATGCTAACAAATCTTTTATTCACTCAGGTACACAAAGTGGAATAATCTCCCTTTTTTATGGGTGTTCTCCTAGGTCCATTGAGCACATATAAGGTCAAGAACTATAATTGATGGAAAACTAAACGGACTAAGACATCAGTAGAAAAAAACACGTCGACTAAACAAAAAAACAATATATTCTTTAAAATAGTTTAATACATTGTATCTTTTTCGACATACAAATAAACCACACATGATAGCATTCTCCGCTTAAGTTAAACAAATTTTCCCTTAGTATAGTCGTAACAACTAGTAAGTAATCAATGAGAATATACGAGCGCCCAAAGTGTATACTTTGCGGACAAGTTTTAATTCCAACGTGTTCCTATGAAAAAAAAATTAGTATGTTACATTTAATTGGTCAAATAAACTACAAAATTAATGTATTCTGGTCATTATTCAACACAATATCTAATAGAATTGTTAATTAATTTGTTTGCATAAGCATTTACCTATGCAAGTGCCCTATACTGGTCTAAAAATCCGATTTAGCGTATAAAGTTAAAATAACAAATTTTTGGCAGGAACTCCGTTTTTTTTTATTATTGTAAAAATTGTGTATTAGGCGTTCTATGGTTTAATAAAGAGTGGTTTAAATGTTTTTCGTGAGTGGTGTTTGTGGTAATCAAATAAAAACGTGGGACTGTGTCTTTTGTGTGCTTCCAACGGGTCCTTTTCTGTCCTCGGTAAACCTACTATCGCTTTAATGAGCGACTCCTGACTTACTCCGACGGGACTGGACATTCACAGGATACGTTTTAAATATTGATATTGTTAATTACGAAAAAAAATGTACACTTGCAGAATGTGCTAATTGCACCATTGCCATATATGAAAAATAAAATTAGTCAACTCGGTTTTATAATTTCCTCTGTGTGTGTTATTTATTATTCCAAATAAATTATAATCCCGTTACAACAAATCCCGTTCACATATAAAAATAGCGTTGAAAAAGGTTCCGCGGTAAATAACGGTAGGTAATCAATAACTTAAGCTGCAAAATAATTCTCCAACTTCAGTTGAGCGCACAGTGTAATACTATTAACCAAAAACCAATGCATGCATCGCAAATGACGCTTTCGTGTCTTAACCCACATTTATTTTCATATGTTAGCGAAACCACGAAAGTCAGATTTTTTTCATATATGGCAATGGTGCTAATAGCACATTCTGCCAGTGTCAAGTTTTCTTCGTAGTAAACAATTTCGAAATTTTAAAATGTACGTGATAGGTTTACTGAGGACAAAAGAGCGACTCCTTGGACGCACACGAAAGACGCAGTCCCGCGCTTTTATTTGATTATCACGAACACCATGCACGAAAAACACTTTGAAGTTTATCACTCTTAAACCACAAAACGCTCAATACACAATGTTTACAATAATAAAACAAAAACTCAATTTCACTTTTCGAGTTCCCGCCAAAAAGTGGAAAGTCATTATTACCACAAAATTAAATTTAATGACATTCGTAAGCAGAAAGGGTGTAAGATTGACTAATTTTAAAGAAAATATATAAGTTAAATTCCATTATTGTGTTGTGTTGTGTTATGTCGTGTCGTGTTCTGTCGCATATTTATAATAAGTATGCGCAATACTAAAATATTTAATAATGCATTGTTACAATTATACAATTCGGCCCTCAATAGAATGTGGCTACATATTCGATTATTAATTTATCAATTAAATTAATACTTTCATATTAATATTTACATTTACATAAATTAATACTAGATATATTATTTTAATTTATGATTATGTTACAAAAATATGTTTTTAAATAAGAATTAATATGTATTATAATATTTATAATCTCTTGTGACGCCACACCACCGTCACTCCACATCTTGAAATTATGTCAATGCAAATTGTATAAGACTAGATGTCGCCAAAACGAACCTAGACATAATTTCAGCTTTTTATCAAAATCGTCCTGCGACAAAATCAAATCTTTAAAGTTATTACGTTAAAGAGGAGAGCTTTAAAAATTTTGTTTAGATTCACATAAAAATCTAGCCAATAATGTTTTTATTGTATAAAAATTTGCTGGTCTATGCGATATATTGCCGACTTGTACAAAAAGCATCATCCGATGCGACACAGTCTTGCCAATGTTTTGCTAGAGTCACAGTATGTAGACCTTAAGGCTGTGCTAGAGCAAACACTACGTCTGTCAAAACTAAGTATTTATGTATTGGTGTTGTGAGTCTATATGAAGTGTCACGCAATCCTAACTACTTTGAAAATACGAGGGCCCGAAACAACTCACGTCCGAGTCGACTGACCGATTTCTATAGGATCTTCAGACAGTTGCATGAATGCTTTTGTCGTGAGTTACAGTAATGAATATTACAATGTTTGCTAATTATTTTTCCTGTATAATTATATAAATTATGAATATATTACAAGGCAACTAACTATTCTCCATAATCGCCGGTTGTCTTCTTCCTTTTGGCACACGCACCTTCAGGTTTGTTGTCCCCACCATCGAGTATCGCACTAAATGAAAACGGCCGGAAAGTATATCCGGTCCCCGTATAAAATTTACTCATGAATTCGACCCTGTAAATGTATAGTTTTGAATTTTTATTACCTCATAAAACATCATAAAACGTGTTATATTGTCCTAACATATATTCCCATATATGGTACATACCAATAAACATAAAATACAAGTATATTGTGAAAAGGTAAAAATGGCCAAGACAATAAATAATTTGCAAAAATCTCAAATGCTCAATGAGTCAATGACTTTCCACGAAAACTTTCTAGCACGCTTATTTCGTACCATGAATATTTTTAGGCTTTAAGTTTTTTCCTTCGTCAATGTTAAGATGTGTCTAATAAATTGTTCAGCTCCTGAAATTATCACCTTTCATGATTTATTTGATAATAATTAATGATAATAATTGTATTACTGAGGAATGTTGTCGATAAACAGTAGCCCTCGGGATTTCTAACTTGTCCAAGCTCTTTATGGTATACTGAGCTATTTAAAGATAATATTTTAATTTTGGTTCCATGAATTGATTCCGTAGTAGATAATATTAAAGTTAAATAAGAAATTTTCGAAAATTAGTTAATTAGGTATTCGCCAGGAGGTTCAGGACAAAACGAAAAAACCAAAGTCCAGTAGATTCATTGGCCCAATGATCAGTATTTTCTTGTGAAACCTTACTTGTGAATTACAAAGCCGCGAGATAATAATAAGTAATAAAAAAGAAATAAGCATCAAACCCGCTACCACAAGCCCTATGGAACAGCAGCACGTCTAAAAGAGTGGCGTTTTAAAGACTCGTGCATCCCTCATGCACAAGATACCTTATATGAGGAGGGTCCATGTTCAGCAATAGACAAAAAAAGGGCTCGTTGCAGTTAGTTATGAATAAATCAACCTTTTAAACCGCTGAACATTAACTTTTAAAGATAGAGCTAGCCCTCGAACGGCAAGTTATACGGGGAAACGACGCACTATAACACACGCTTTCATCAGCGGCCATATCCAGGTCAACAGCTAATTTTTATCTTCGCTAATGCATTTTACATTTCTAACAAAACAAATCACGTCACCTTAGAATTTGGCATACTTTCAAGAAATAAAACAATCTCATCTCTACCGTGTTCCAGACACAGAGGGTGAATACAGTTTTTTCCATCTTACTCTATCGATTGTAAGACTAATTTACTTCACTTTATTCACGTGAAACAACGCGGCTTCGGTGTCGGTGTCGGCAGGCTTTAAAATAGCATCAGCTCATTTCTTCTCGTGGGTGTCGTAAAAGGCTACTAAAGGACAACAAAACTGCTGGCACAAGTCCTGAAGAACTTTACCAACTTTAATGAGTGCACTCTCTTCTAGATTTGACCACTTCTGAGAAAGACCATTTCTGGATTTGACCACATCTGGGAAGACCATTTCTAGATGTGATCACTTATAAAAATAAAGGCTTAAATTAATAATAAATTTTATTTAATGTAAAATCTTCTCTTTAGGTTAAAAAAAGTTAAACTACTTTAAAAATAATTTTAAATTTAAATATAATTTAAATTTAACATTTTTTACATTTTTCATAACAATATCTTCAGTTCTTTGTCAAATTTAATAGCTTGCATTTTTCTATTATTAAACTGTTTGCACACTGTACTACCACTGTACTTATTGGGTAGTGGTGCCATCCAGAAATGGTCTTAACAAGAAATGGTCAAATCCAGAAGTGGTCACTGTCCACTAAATCGACAATATATCTAGGAGAATGTAATCTATAATTTTTTCATATTTTTTATAGTGAAATTAAGCCTTTGACGAAGTTCTTCGGTTTCTCTCGGTATATTCTTGTAATTGTCATATTAATTTAAAAAGCATTAGATTTGTAATTATCAGGACTATACCAGACCGACAGCAAAAGAAATAGTCCCGTTCGGAACAGATACTCTAGGTCGCAACTTCACATTCGAATCCATTCAGCTCCAGAGCCTCAAGACCATTCACTCTATCACTGGACTCAAAATGCAATTTAGTTATTAGTACTGCTTTATATAGTTACGTGTTCTTACCAATGAAGTCGTAAAGTATGCAAGAATGCTGATAATCCTTCCATAAGCACTAAAATACTCAGTGTAAATATAGCCCAGACACCAAATATAACAAATATCCACACAAAAGCTATACTGTCATGGTGTTTCTTTAACGCTAATTTCGCCAATACCATGTCCCATAACATTTCTGATAGTTCTGTAACAAACATCAATATGGATCATTTGTCTCGTGTGTCGTTCAATAAAAGACAATAAATAAAACATTAATCTTTTTTATTGTTTTTTATTGATTTAAGGATGATTCTTAGAGTAAATTTTCCAGTTTGAAACAAGTGTAAACATGAATGAGGTACAAAAAAAATTAAGTACGTTTAGCCATGTGGTGTCGGCAGGCTTACCCCCGTCACTTCCCGTGAGTGCCGTAAATGGCGATTAAGGGACAAGGAAGCCCCTATCCCAAACCATAACTGCACCACCTCTAAAAGAGTGGACTCACCAACCTGCTTGGCCAGCGTGACCATGTATGCCTCATGCCCGAGACAATATGTATGAGAAGGCCCATGTCCAGCGGTGGACAGTAGAGGATTGGTTACGGTACAGGTAATTAACCTTTATTTATTTTGGTACGCCTTCAATTACAGCGTGGTCGTACCAGGAAGTATACACGCCAAAGGGACCGCATAAGATATTTCAAATCTCAGAACATTTAATGAATGTAGAACAAATCAGTACATTTAAAAACACCAAGAAGAAGCATTTTGAGACTGTGATCCTGCCAAGAGGAAGTATGATATCACATCGTTTGTAGTGATAAGAGATACGTTGAAAATCTAGCTGACTCTGACTGCTTTTCAGTGCTTTCTCTCGGATTGGTCTTTCATTTAGTGTCGATAATCACTATTGTAAGGAGGAACAAATTTATAGGTATATTGAAATAATAGAAATCTTAATTATGTATATTGAAATAGTGACTAACGTGCGTGAGCCAACGACAACGCCCAAAGTCGGAGATAAGAAGCGGTGTGTGATATAGTGCTCAGTACATACTCGATGGTATGGATAGCCTGATGTATCATCATCTCGCTAAATGGTTCGCTTTCTGTTTCTTTTCCTTCAGGTCCGCCGGCTTTTTCCGTGGATATCTATTAATAATTTCTGAAGTTAGTAGTACTCTTGCCTAACTGCATTCTAAGAAAACCAAAATCCAATGAAAACTGGTCGCGCGGCTTCGTGACACGCTCCGTGTGAATACTTTTAAGTGACCCCATACAACTCCTTTAACACATATAGGCCCGACTCAAAATATGATATTTATATGAACAAAATATGATATTCTGTATAATGGGTATCATAGCGTGTATGTTAATCTACACAAATTCATACAAAAATGAAAACAAACAATATATTTTGTCTGTTGTGAAAACTTCCCTTTAACACAAAATTTTAACACACTAACACAAACATGTAAACTTCCCAACAATACATATAAAGGAAAACGACTATTTTAAATTTTGTTCAGTTCACTGTCATTTATCGTCGCATGAGGTGCCGTCAATCACTTTCAACGCAATATCAACTCAACAGTGTCCAATCATGTCTTTTCCATTCACGAGAAATATAGTCGAGTCAATGAAGGTTTTGTACTTCTTAATCCTCAAGAACAGAACCGATTTTAATGCCATTTTCATTGTTTGTTATTATCAATTATTCAAAATCAAGAACATTGTAGTGGGAGGGACATATGTAGTATTTATATTGTTTAATTAACAAAACTTATACAAGCGGCTATTGGTAAAGGTACAGTTGATAAGCCAGTTGGTTCGTGAGCTATTGGATGACCTCAATTTGATCATAGCACGATTTTCGAGATTTTGATTTAATTCAATTTAATTTAATTTAATTCGAGATTTAATTTCTTGAACCCCTTTTGATTTTTGAGAAATTGGCACCCTTGGTCACTAATTTGCGTACTGTAGCAACAAATAAAGTAAAATTGACATTCCCTTTTGGGTTCATTATTCCCGAAGAGTTTTTCTGTTAGACGTAAATCAGTATTTTTCATTTACTGTTATTCCTTCCATTCCACACATCCATCAGTACCTTCCAGAAGTTTACGTTTGTCTCAAGTCAAGGTACAACCTTCGTCATATTATAAGAATAATATGAATTTGACCTTCAGTCACCAATAAAAATGTAGCAAACCTGGAGTGGCCATTTATTTTAAAATTATGCCCAATTAATATAGATTCCAAAAAGGATGGTTTTACTATTAAAATTAAAAATTAATTAAATGCACTAGCTTTATTATTAGCTTTTAAATATTATTTAATATTTAAATATCAATATTTAAATATTAATATTTAAAGCTATTAAAATGCACTAAATTGATTTTAGGTCATAGTTTATTCGTCAAGGCATGCGAGGGACTAAAGAACACATTTCATTTATTACGAAAATTACAGAAGATGCTCAAATTGTCTGCCGCCTGCCCTTGTGCAAGCTCTACATCTTATGAACGTCTTCTTGAGCTGGCGTATAAATCTTCACTTACTTATATCTCGAGCAGATGCAGCGACACGCTCGCTCTACCCATTGTACGTTTTTTTTACTGGGACTGCCTCAAGGAAAAAAGTAAACAGCAAACCAATTGCATCAATAAGGAATTACTTTTATTTACTTATTTTAACAACTTAACATTAAAATACAGGTTACACGAACTAGTTACAACTGGTGTCGGTTGGGAAGCATACATCACACATAGCTTGTGTGATGTCTTGTGGCTTGTGGTTGGGGTAGCTTGTGGTCCCTGTGTCGTGTGATTGCTTCACCCACCCGGCCAACACCAGAACAGTTAAGTCTATAATATAATATAACCCTTGTAGTCAGGGGCCATCTACTAAACTCAATTTATGGGTTAATACCCATAAATTAATGGGTTAATAATTAATTATGGTAATAATTATGGTAATTATTAATGGGTATTACATAATTGTAATACCCATAAATTGTGTAAGTGTGTAAACCTCGTAACAGTAAGCCTGATTGATATATAAATTCAAAGTCACTCAGTGAGCTGTGTAGAGAGAGCTATGTTCGGAGTTTCTTTAAGGGATAGATAAACAAAGTGACTCGTCAAAGAACTAAAGTCACCGAAATAGCTCATAGAATCAGCATGCTAAAGCGGCGTGGCAGTGGGCAGGTCAAATATGCACCAATACCAGGACCGCAGGATCGATAACCAATGGCGGAGACGAGTCCTCGAATGGATAGAAACCTCACGCTCTACGCGTTTGCTCTATTCTAGATACTACTTTCCATTAAGGTTGATTTTAAGCGCGCTGAATTACGGATTCGTATAACTAACTGATGATACTGGTCAAAGCCAATCACCATCACTTACCTATAGCAGTGAAATCTCATTTACGCTACTTCAGAAGTGACGCGGTATTTGACACTGTTAGTTACGCGGTATTGCAGTATCACCGACGATAAGGCACTTTGTAACACATTATACTCGTATGTCAAGACAGTTGATTTTCTTTCTCGTTTATGATCATTATGATGAACATTGAAAAGTTTGAATATTCCTTGCATTATTCACATAACCATTTCCTGGCCACGAATGCCATTGCCTGATGGTGTGATATTTCCTGGCCATGTTTATATGTAATTTTTAAATATATTATAATAATAATAGTAATTATTTTAACATATCTCACTCTCTCGCTCTCTCACTCTTTCTGTTTATGCGTGTGCATGTGTGAGGGTGAGTGATAGGGTGCGTGCGTGAGTGTGTACGTTTGAATTAATAAAGCGCTTGGCAAATGCTATTTATATTTATCATTAAACAGCAACATACCTTTGGCATTCTACTCTTTTTCTTGTTTAAATAGTTCTTATAAACCGGAGGTCCAAACAACATAACGGGTACGCAGACACCAGCTACACCTACAAGAGCCCTTTGGAAATACATCTGACCCTTGAACATATAAGCATCGCAGTCATCCTCCGGCGCGACTGTCTCGGCCATCAGAACCATATCAATGAAAATGATTAGTATTTGTGGGGCACATCCCGCACCTGTCTTTACATCAGCTGAATAACAAAAAATAAGTGTATGTAGGATAATTTAACGATTATTATTAAGCTTTGTATCATATTTCCTGGAACCTCTCGCAATCATTGCCCCGGTGCACCGGGTAGTTGTTGTTCCGGATGTTGTTCCACGGAACAACAACTAACCCGTATATTTAGATTCGAAGCTAAAAAATTCCATTTTACACTTCAAATCTGCAGAATTATACGTACATGATGACATCGGCCTATAACATCCCACTGCGGAGCACAGGCCTCCCCTCCTAAATCACTGGGAGATTTCGGGCTATAATCCACCACACGGGCCCAGTGCAGATTGGTGGATACACATACTTTTTTTTTAAGTATGCAGGTTTATTCATTATATTTTGCTCACCGCCATACTGGTAATTTTTTTTTTATATTTACATAGATAGCTTTACGAATTATTAATTCATAAATAAAGCGCGAATATGTATTAAATTTAATTAATAATTTCTTTTCTAATTGATTTATGAAACAATAAAATAAAATCTCTTTAGTTTATTTCTTAGAAAAAAAACAATATAAATTGTAGACACAAAAGGCAAATTTTGTATTTTTTGTATTTTATAGGCAAGTTTTTTTTATAGAAAAGTGTGCGGATGAGCATGCGGTTCCACATGATGGTAAGTGTTACCGCTGCCCATGGACACCTTGGACACCCTTGGACACAAGTTGGATTTTTAATCTCAAAGACATGCCTTATTAAAGAATATGTGCTGTGTCCCTTTATATTATAATGATGAGATGATACGAGCTTCTGTATGAGCCACCACATTATTCACAGCGTTGCAGTCAATGAAATATGTGTATTGATTTTCACTTTAGTTACACCGCCGAAAGATTACCGATTTGACATTTGTCAGATTAATGTAACTAGTGATGTGACTATGGACAGTCGTAGCAGTAGTAATAAACTTTTATTAACAGATAATGATAATACTTTCGTTGATGTGATAGAATAGGGAATATGGAAATAAAAATAATGCCATTATGGTTCAAATAGGTTTGATTGAGTAGGTATTTTATACTATATGGAATCAGAATTACATGAACTACTACTATCGTCGTCGTTATCGGTTAATTGAATATTTATTTCATTGTCAATTATGGGATCAATCCTAATATCGCGGTTATAGTTATCCAAATTTATTTTTCTTGTTTTTTCAACTACTTTCGCTCAGTCGTTTTTTGTGATCTTCTCACAAGTTTCATTTAGCGGGTTCGACATTTTATTAGTGCTAAATGGCGGAGCCGTATTATGGCGAAGTGCGTAACCTGTAATATATAAAACAAATATTAATCTGGTTCTTAAATTTCAGGCTTTTTTGTAGGATAAATCCTTGCCATAGCACGAAATACATATAACCTACTGATTGGTATATTGGATAGAATAGAATAGAAAATTTTAATTTGACACCAACACGCAAATATACCAAGACATTATTGTTTAAAATAATAAAGAAAGTCAATTTGAACATTTAGCTTTAGTTTGGGCCCATATTAACTCGATGACATTGTACTGACAATAGCTTTGTTCGCGGTAAGGATTCAGAACTGATTCGAGACTATTCGCATGCGCAGTTCAAATAATGCCGTTCGCGGAACACACAATTCAGAATTTCTAGTTACAGTTCTGTGTTCGCGGAACCGTCGAACTCGATTCAAGATCGATTCAGAATTAGTCCTATCAGTTCTATGACTTTGGCAAGAATCGTAGTTCCAGACATGCGCAGTTTTTACCTAACGACATTTGACATACATGCTGCGGCTATATTCAGTTGGTTAGAAACTAATAAACTAACCTATATTTTCTTTGTTGGTTATGGTTAGTTTTGTTTGTTATTTATATAAATAAGTTTATATAATACTCTAATAAGAGTAATGTGTTTTGGTGGGTCCACTTAAATACATCTTCAGGTAGATTGCCCTTTTCAGTAAATACCAAAAATTCACCCAAAGACGCTAAAAAATACATACTTTCAGCAACTTTATTTAAAAATATTATTTGTACAAATAGTTGTTATAACCAAATAAGGTGGTAAGTACTTACTTTCATTCATTTTTAAAAATATATAAATATATAAACAAATACAGCAACAATAACCAAAAAACATATAGGTTAGAAAATTTAGAAATTGACGTATGACCGATGACAGTAGATCGTACGCAGTTTGGTTCCGAATCGTTCGCGGTAAATAAAAATCACGAATCGGTTTATAATCGAGCATGCGCTCTACTACGATTCCAAATTAGTTCAGTACTAGTCCCGAATCAGTTCTGAATCCTTACCGCGAACAAAGCTAATGGTACAGGGGAGTTCGGAGAACGCGATGTCCGTGTACTAGAGCCAGTTCGTCTATTTCGTATCGCATGTTTGTCGCCTTGTTTTCTATCACTAGTTTTATCAAATCTGCTTTCAGCATCTGGACATTGGTTTCAATGTCACGTTTTCTCAAGCCAGGCAACCAGTTCTGCTTTTTTACTGGCCTGGGTAGGCGATTTATCCACCTACATGGAATAGTATGAAGCATTGTCCGTTAAAATAACTGAAGGCTCCGGCAGGCTGGGTAACAATTGATGTTCAAACCATTGTCTAAAAGTGTCAGCATAAAGAGGAGATCCTCATGGTAGTCAGAAGTGCTTTTTGACTCGAAAGCCAGCAATGCGTTCTCCATCCATCAGATCCATCAGAACCGGCGTGACAAATAATCAGTCGTGCTCGTTTGCCCATTGGCACTTTAGATGTGGAAGCTTTTGTGCCGTCCGTCCACGAGCGTGAAACCATGTAGTTCGCATTTAACTACGTCTCGTCGATAAACATTGGCTATTTAAAACGTGTCCATGTTTCGGCATTTTTATACATTGAAACAACACGTCCAAAGTATAAAGCAGAATCAGAATCCAATTTCGCGCCAAGGTCAACGTAATAAGCTGGAAAAAAGATTGAACACAGCCGGGTCACAAAAAAAACACAATAGCAAATACTGCGACAACGTAGTCTGTGCGCACGAGTACGAACAACGGACGACTAATTTGATTGACTGATTGACTAATTTGACGACTAAGACACAAAATGGCGTCGCTAGTTCAGGTTGTGGTGACGATAGTTAGATCAGTGATGCCATTTTTCATCGATATTTTTAAAAAAATGCACTGATCAGACATTCTAATGATTTCCCTCTTATTCCATAACAATGATTTTATGATCGTTATACTATTTTAAAAAATCTTATTTAAGGATCTTCATTAATTAAGGACTTGATCAGTATCTGGAACTACATCACTATCACCAAAAAAACAAAAAATGACACACTACGTAACACGACGAGCGCGTCACGAATAGTTTTCTTAGTTATTAAAGAATATTTAGGGCTCCAGACAATTAATTACGTTTAGTGTAAAATAGCCTAATTCTGTCCATTTTCGCGTGAAATTTGTTTTGAGATCGCGTACTAACGATGAAAATATTTTTGTCGTAATGTTCATGAACCAACTGGTCATGAACTGTCAAATCGGTAATCATTCCGCGGCGAAACTATAATACTCACATGATATACCACTGTAGAATATCCACTTGTAGTATATTAAGAAAACTAACCAAAGAAACAGTACCACCAGGAATACGAATTGTGGTATAAACTCCAAGAATATAGCGTAATTATGTTTAAAGTACCTAATAAAGAAAAAAAGGCAGTAATAAAAACCTTACTTTGTATATTCTTATTATATAAGACTTAATATGAGCTTGGCTTTATAATAAAGACCTTTAGTACTGTTAAGTTTATGAATCTATCTATAGTTGGATGATTTCGAGACTATAAGAGGTATCTTTTATAAACAATCGTAATAAAATTTAAAAAAAATGAATTATGAGGGGAGGGTTAGCGGAAGCGGGGGATGACGTCTTGTCCATACAAACGTATTCCCCTAATTTATCCCTGAATTATGGCAATAGGGCAATTATTTTTTAATATGTTACAGATATATGAGTATGTATATGAGTATGAGTTTGATTTTTTTGACTAGTGGTTTAGGACTAGAGCTAGAACCGTCCAATAATAAAAAAATGACCCATTTTTAACACGGCAATTTTTTTTGCAAATTTAACAACTCAAAAAGCAAGACGTACCGAACGACATAGAGAAACTATTCTTTAATGCATATTAGAAACAAAAAATAACTTCGATCCATTTATGGGGGAAGAAACAGGGGAATACGAAGCCTCGATTTTCTTGAATTATTATAGGTCGAATTATCAGCTCGAAGTGCAACTTGTTCCTTTCTCTCAAGAAGTTGCATCGCTCGCTGCCGAGACAGCGACAACAGCAACTTATTTTTGAAATCTGCTTCCGCTCAGCCTCCCCCCTCTTAATAAGATTAAGATTAGATGATCAAGCCTTTGCGTCTTCATTGCACAATATCGATATTTCGATTATTTCATGGAGCTCTTGCATGGTAATGATTATTAGTATAAAAATTACATTGTAAAAATCTTTAAATACATGTTTATTAATGTTTCAACAAATTATAAGCAATTGCTTAAATTATATTACACTTTTATAAAACTACCTATAAAATTTGGTTCTACATTTATAAAGACAGATAATTACAATATGTGAAGATAGTAATACCTTTCTGAATGTGCGATTTTGTGTGTGCGTGAGTATGAATGGTTAACATAATAAATAAATTTAGTTAGATAGAGATTAACCAATCATATCCTGCAAATACGCTCTAATTAATAAAATGCTCTAATTAATTAATGTGAATTAATAAAAAATACTAGTGAATTAATAAAAATACTCACAAGTGATTAAAGACGCACATGCAGAGACCGAAAATCATATGAATGACTCCGAAAATAATAGATAGTTTCATTTTTATAGAATTCTCGAACAGAATCTTATTTGAAGACAACTACAGTGGCAGAAAGTATAAATTAAAGAAATTAACAAGGGAAGTAAAGATTTTTTTTTATATAGGGAAGTAGGCGGACGAGCAAGCGGTCGCACGTCCACGGACACCTTCAAGCAACACCAGGGGGTATGCGGGGTCGCCACCGACCTTGCAAAATCCTGTTCACAGTCGCTCGTCCACCGCTGTCAACAACAAAAACATCGATGCTGTGCGCCATATGATCGAAACAGACAGGCATGTGACCTACCATGAGATTAGGGCATTCTTAGGCATAGGCATGATATAATCAACTTTACACAAACATTTGGCTGTGCGAAGGCTGTGCTCGCGGTGGATCCCCCGAAACAAAGCAGCAGTCGACCATTTGAGTCTTTCAAAATGAGCCGAATCCCATAAAAGTGGCGCGTGTGCAAAGTGCCGCAAAGCAGATGATAGCTTCATTTTTAGACAAACTGGACATGTGGCTATTGTTGCTTTAGAGAATCGTTGTACCGTGAATGCTGATTGGTACAGGACCATTTGCTTGCCGGAAATTATTGACGAATTCCGTAAAAACAACCGTAAACGCCGCAAAATCTTGTACCATAACAATGCCAGGTCTCACACGGCCAAACAGACAAACCACTTTTTGAAGGCGAAAAACGTAAAACTCATGAGCCATCCTCCATACAGTTCCGACTTAGCATCTTGTGAATTCTTCTTGTTTCCAAAAAGTAAGAACCCAATACACTGTCAACGATTTTCATCGCCAGAAGAGGCTGTCGTAGAGTATGAAAAACATGTTTCCGAGGTCACCACGGAGGAGTGGAATAAATGTAATGGAAATTGGTTTATTCGTAAAAAAGGTATACTGACGCTCACGGAGAATATTTTGAGAAACAATAAATTGATTTTTGGCCATTCATTGTATTTTTTCTTATTCATTCCGGAAATTATCAATGTGGCCCTCGTATAAACACACATATTGTAATTTATTTTGTTACTTGCACCGTCCACCTCTATTTGTGTTGAGATGTGTATTTTGTGTTGCACCAAAATTAAAATTAAAACTGCTTAGCACCCAGCTCAATCCTCTAGCAACTTTGCTGACATTGTTGTCTGCAGTCGAAAGTGAGAGATTTGTCTTATCGTATACGGAGTGGTCATCCATCGACACAATGAAATCTTTGGTGTTCCCCTAACCACATTTTCTTCTCTCACTCCCTGAATATTATATTCAAATACTTCAGAACATCCGGCAGTTGTTTCATATTAAAATATGGGTAATCAAGTTCAATTGGTATGGTAACACTGAATATAAGTCCCTTTAAGTTTGATAGGTAAATATTATTTTAAATTGTCTATTATTACAATACTAACTGATGGTACGTTATATCATCAGCTTTTCCGACTTTTTTATCCAATTCTGACACGTTTGTAGTACGCAAGAAGACATTTTAGCTGTTCAATTGCAATAGAAAAAACTGCTAAAATTGTCAAGTGACAGACTGTACTAAAAGGCGGTCAGCTTGACCGCCATGCATGCCATCTGAATGCCACCTTTTTAGGGCCGCAATGCTACATCTCTGTATTTTGGTTGATGGAGGATCTCGTCATTGTAAGATATTATCATTTATTGTCATAATGAGATCTCGTCAATTTACCATCTCGGCATTTTGAGATATGATCCGAACCGATCAGAGCAACATGGAATTATACGTTTGGAAATATTTTCAAGGGATTTTTCTGTTTATTTGATCCGAATTTTATGAAACAACGAAAAATGAACTAACGAAAATTAAAATAACCATTTTATTAGTTTAATTATGGTATTAATGAGCGCGCGCCTCTCCTGTAAATAATACGTAAATATAAGAAAAAATTTACCCTCCAAATCGGATCCACACTGAAAATATACGGTGAAGTAGTGTCAAGTTTTGGATCTAAACTGACTGCCTCGTTTTCTCGTAATTGATCAGCAGTGAAATTATTTCTCCAATGTGGTGACATGAAGATCACGGATCTCGAGAACCATTCGTTGAAAATAACCCCGGTAAATATGGCGAACATGCCCATCAACAGAATTATATAACGACCTGTAATTGATCAAATTGAGTCATAAATAAATATTAATAGAATAATGTCTCTCTATAAGATTGCACTAGTCTCCGAATCAACTTTAATGTTTAGTTTTGTTTGATGTTGCTGTGGAAAAAATTTGAATAATCTTGTAAATGGTAAAATAAACTTAAGTGGATAATGGACACCTAATACATTTATTACGAGTAAATAAAAAGGCCTGGGATACAATTATTTAATGCAATTTTATGTGCTGTTGATTATTAAGTCTCAAATGTTAGTGATGACAAATTAGTGTTTCTGGTTCAATCTCCCGACAAAAATCTATCTAAATATAAATATTCATCTATTTTATGTCTCTGGACATAATACACAGGTAAGATTATAGTGGGTTTTATTAAAAAACTAATTTACTCATATACTCGAAGAAAATTTATTCGTAACTCAAATCGCGGATGGAATCTTAATTCCAGAATTCTTTAAGTACTATACCATCAACCCGCGTCCCTCCATTGCTGGATATTGACTTCTCCCAAAAACAGCAACCAGACATGGGGTTTTACTCTTCTTACCCAGCCACTACCGGCGAGTTTTAACGTCAGTCGAAGGGCGTCCCACGCTATGATTCTCGGTGCCTGGTTTCCATTCAAGAACTCGTCTCTCCCATTGGTTATCGGTCCTGCGGCATAATTCTTTAAGAGCAGAATGTTTATACCTACATAGCAACTTAACTTTTAGTGTTCTTCAGAACAATGTTTACATGAACTAAGACTAAATGAAAATTTGTATTATCTATATAAAATTAAGAATGACAACAATTGCAATGAAACATATTTAAACAAAAATCTGAAACTATTACCGCCAAAAAATATGTTCCAAATCTCATTATTGGACTTCTTTTCCATACATTCCTTTTCAATTTTTATCATCCATAGAGCAAAGAGCATCACGATAATACCATGACCCACATCAGCGAACATTATAGAGAAGAGGAATGGAAACGTTATTATCGTGAAAAGACCTAGTAAACAGAGTAGAATGTATGAGTTACAACATTTCATACAAATTTTGTTTTAATACTAATAATACCTATATAATACGATATCGTATAATCCTCTATATATTATACTCATTGAATAAATTCCATAATAAGTGCTTCCATAATAAGCTTATCGTAATTGATAAGCTAAATTTTTTTTTAAATAGAAAAACAGGCAGACGTAACAGACGGGCTGCCAGCCCACCAGATTGTAAGCGGTCACCGCCGCCCATGGACACGTGTGAAGGTGTAAGTGTGGAAACCTAATCGAACTTTTTTGAACAGCTGCACTTATCCAGACGTTTATTATCGAAAAAAACTATAAAACACCTATAATGGTAGGTAACACTCATAAAGTGTATTGAACTCAAAATTGGTGAGTTATAAGGATTCCATAAGGATTGAAATTCTAATTTTTTGATAATTCTGCGAAGTGCGATAGGCACACACTAATAATTGAGCGACAAATAGCTACAGCAAATAGAACAGGGGGCCAGGCGATCGATGTTTGGCCGAATTTGGAATTCGAAAACCATTTAGATCGCTTCGAGATTTGGCCTGGTAAAGACCTGAGGAATAGAGAATTAATGAGCCTTCCAGCTTCAATCAAACATGAACACAAACGTCTACGCTCACTCATGCCCAGTGCAATGCAACCTGTTTTCAGTATCCACTGCTGGTTGCCCAGGTTGGTGGGCCTTTAAAGGAACAAGGAATTAATGGCTTTTAAACGTCATGCTGGCCAAGAGACTTTGCGAGTTTACTCTTTTAGAGGTGGTATAGTTCCTCAGGGCTGGCTTGAGGTAGCCGCTTCATTATCCCTTAGTCGAGCCTTACGACACCAACGGAGAGAAATGGGCTATTCTATAGCAGGCCCCCATCACACGGGACGACATGCTCAATGTGTTATTAAATGTGGAAATCAAATTAATCAATAAAATAGACTGCTATGGTGTACTGTATCATATCCATGTAACACATGCTTTCGACACTCGACTCCTCTACAAGATCTAAACGCGTTTTCGGGTCATAATTCATCGAGTAGTCAAAATTTGGATTACTGGGTATTACTTAGTTAATTTATTTAAGTACGTGTTATCCTTACCTGGATTTATTTCCCTATAAGTAGAGTTTCCGTAAGCGTTAATAAGATTCTGGAAACCACGAGTAAATTTGTTTGTGCGATGGTACGTAGGAGGTGTTTGTGTAGTTTCTGACTTTGACATAAAGGAAGGTACTGCCGTACCAATTTGTCCCTAAAATGTAAGTAACAAAGAAGTAGTAAATAAAGTATGGAACGAATTTTCGATTAAAATTGATGTGCCAATGTGGCGACCGTTGGCGTGCTTCATTCAACAAAAAGAAAACCGTGGCTGATAGTACGGTGCATATTTCAGGGACATCTCATAATGTTAAATCAAATCAGTTAAATAACCGTATAACCCAAATGGTAGTGCCTTTGTCCGTTGTGTAAAAGGATCCGAGTTCGGTTTCCTGTCAGACATTTGTTTAAAGAGAAATGCTCGGCTCTGGGTGGTGTGTTGATTTTTATACGTGTCTTTGGATCCACGACACAGGGAATAATCGTGTGGGCTACTGAGTACGAATTTATTACTATTTATTTATTACGAGTACTATTAAATCAATGATATCATCTTCATCGTCAACGCTAAAATTTCAACAAGTTATCACACCGAATATATGACAGTATACAAAAATACGCCTAAATACGACTTGAATGTGGGTGACTATGGTAGGTTAATTTTGAGATACAAAAAAATATTTGGGTTACAACATTTTTTTTTATTACAACTTCTCAAAATACTCTCCATTAGTCTGTATACAGCCGATTCATTCGTTTAAACCAAGATTTAAAACACTGGCGGTACTTTTCATTAGCGAG
Source organism: Sesia apiformis (assembly GCA_914767545.1). Classification (NCBI taxonomy): domain Eukaryota; kingdom Metazoa; phylum Arthropoda; class Insecta; order Lepidoptera; family Sesiidae; genus Sesia; species Sesia apiformis. The sequence continues at coordinate 10,230,537 of OU611947.1, read as the reverse complement.
GTCCTCCACAGCTACCATAAAAATATTCCGAGCATCCTCAAGGCTGTCGAAAAGAATGCCACGGAGTTCAAGCTTCACTTTTGCAAGGAAAAAGAAGTCGCATGGAACTAAATCGGGGCTAAAAGTAAGGTGGCTCAATTCTTGGATCTATGTGGTCTTCAAATACTCTTAAGTAAATTTTGCATTGTGAGATGATGCATTGCCATGATGCAAGAACAACGCTCTCAAACCTGTTTTAGGACGTTTTTGATTTAACATACAGTTGATACAGTTAACATACGGAACATGTTGGTAACATACGGATACAGTTAGTAAAGACACTTCACTGTACTATTGGGCATTAACAGTTTATTGGACGTCTAAAAAATTATCGTTAAATGGCCATCCCCAGAGAAGAATGTTGCCACCATTTTTTTATCCACACTGCGCCCACGTTTGATCTTCCTGGGAGGCTCTTAGTCTGGAAACACCCAAACCGTTGATTGCCGCTTAGTTAGTAGGCCACACTGATAGATTCAACCATCATTTCCAGTAATAATATTAAATATATTCCGCCCCTCTCCATTTTCGAATTTTACAATCATTTCCCTGCACCTTTTCACGCGAGCTTGTTTTCGTTCAGCAGTCAGTGAATGAGGAACCCAACGCGAACAAAACTTCTTAACTTGAAGGTGTTGGTGTATAATTTCATGAATGACCGATGATGAAATCTTAAAGAATCTCCTCTGTTTGTAGGTGGTTCTTGGGTCTTCGTGCAACATTTTATTTATCGCCTTGATGTTTTCATTCGTTAGAGAAGTCGCAGGACGCTCACTTCTCTCATCATACTTAACATAAAAATTTATTTTTTAAATTGAGACTACCATTCATTGAGTTAATTGAGGGAATACCCTCAATGTATGTACGTGTTTCGATAGTGAGTAAGTTACACCAGAACCCCTCCTATCCTATTCCTCTCCATTTTTACAATTCTTTCTCCATATCCATTCCTTCCTATCCAATTATAAATCTCCAAAGGTAGTCAGCGCATCCAGAAGCATGTCAACATTTGTCATTCTGAACATCAGCTGGCATGTATCGCGAATGTCCAGCTGCTACCTTCTTTCTATAAAAAATAATAAAAATAAATCTCTGTAACGGATTTAGTGACACCAATTTCAAAAATGTAAATTGCAAAATACTTTCAAAGTATGTTACCGAAACTTCCTCAAGCATTTCTTGAACTTTAGGTGCATCTGTATCTGGCACCCAGCATTGGCCAATCAGACACTTTTTTGTTATGTCCAATGTTAAAAGATTCATGGTATGATAAACGGCTTTTGCTTTTCTTACTTGCAAAATCCACACACGCCATTGTTTACCAACCGTACGTAGCGTTTTACATCGATGGTACGAAGTCTCCTTTACAATCTATAATATTCCGAAAATTTTCACCAAATTCATTCATTCATATTGCCTAGATTTTATTGTTATTTCTTTTTCCTTTCAAAGGACACGCAAAAGCGACATAATATAATGCATAATATGTCGCTTTTGGCTCATGTGTCATATGCACACGTCATGTGCATAATAGCCTTGTCGTTTTAGGTTTCATCTTTCCAATAAAATCCCCGTTAGCTGAATTTTGGCATATACCTTTATAATGGTGTTCTAAACAACGTATCAAAAATCGACATTCATATCGCGTGTGCGTTTTGTGAATTATGATCGGAACAATTTTCTACAATGATTTCTATACGTTTTTTCGTGAAACTAACTGTTTTTGTCGTAGAGAAACGTACGAGTTAGAGAAAGCGAGATTTTTCCAAATAACGTTATTTTGTGACCTTTGACCTTGTATATATCAAAACGCACACACCATATCAATGTCGATTTTCGATATGTTGTATAGAATACCATTGTAAAGATACATGCCAAAATTCAGCTAACTGGGATTTTTTGGGAAGATTGCATGAATTTTTGTCTAAAACGACTTTAGATATTCTAAAATCAAATTTAGAATACTGCGCTCACTTCACTATTCGACCTCGTCCAAAGCATCTGCTCAAATGTAAGTTATAAACAAGTAACATATTTTCGCCTACAATAATTAGTTATCTTGTTGTTGTTATCTAACATCAAACATACGAGTATTATTATCTAAGAGCGGTTTACCTCAAGAACGTGCTTCAAACATGAAGAAAACAGACGGGACAGAAAATTTCGCAGTGGCAAGCACGTTTTGAATACTTTCCCTTTCCTCAGTTATGGTTTTAAAGACACACTACAATAGTAATACGTAATAATTACGTAATAATTACAATAGTAATAATTACGGAGTATGTGCAACTTATTGTAAAAGCGTCTAGTATAGTCAAGAGTGTAGACCATTTCCGTACCTGTTCTAAATCAGTAAGCCTCGTATGAAGTTTATCAATTACTTCCATTCGTTCGCCCATTGTTTTTGGACAAGCATAGATGTTAACACGGAATCCGGAACAGACTTTTTCCAGGCGCAACTTTAATGTTTCCCCTTGGCATATGCATAGAAATGCCACTTTGCGAACTTCTTGACCCTGTGGAACACATTTTTTAAATTTATTTATCTAACAATAATATTGGTACACACTGTTACACCACATTTGAAGATTGAACGACTAACTGAAAATTAGATGTCGAAATGCTAGGGCTATCTAGAAAACAACTAGAAACATATGCAAATAAGAAGCATTTCCTATTATTTCCATTTCCATAACCAAAATAATGACATGGTATTATTTATAGAAATAAATAAGATAGCAGACGGACAGATACATGCCAACATGTCTCGAATGTCAAACGTTGATACGCCCTCGGATGCGCCACCTATCTTTAGAAATTTAGGGATCAAAAAAACAGGATTAGGAAGGATAGACAAAGTGTAACAGTATCTCATATATATGTTATATATATGTCAGTATAACATATTACTATATAGTAAAGAGTATGACGGGACAAGGTAATTTATGTGTAAGAATGTGATAGTCATCTACGGGTATCATACCATCAAGCTGTCGCTCACAGCTGGATATAGAACTCTCCCGCGGACCGCCACCGCACACAGTCTTCTAGTCTTCTCGTTCAGCCACTACCGGCGACTTTCTTCAAGTGGTCAGTCCACCTGACCGGATTCCCCGTACGTGGTCTTCATTCGAGGACTCGTCTCTCACATCGGTTATAGGTGCTGTAGCATATATGGCCTGTTTTTAACGAGTTCAGCCGCCTATTGGTAACCAAGACCGAGTTATAAAAAATAGTTGTAGACAATTAATCTTATCAAATACCGTTTGCGTATCCATAAGAATTTTGTCTTCAGCAGCTTGACGGTAGAAGATGTTCCCGGAAGAAACTCTCCACAGCATCATCTCAAAGTGGAAACATCTGGATCGCAACACTACGCCAGTGAAAACCCATAGGCTACCGGTGGAACCGAGCTCACTTTTCCTTTAGTATAAAGAAATGTCTTTATTTATGGAATAGGTGAGGCGCGGCTTACCTAAAGGTGAGTGGCACATTCAAATACAATTATGCCTCTCGTGTCCTGAAAAGGCTGCCAATGCTTTGATGACCCTTGGTATTAATTAAATTAGAACCAAAAATGGACTATGAGTATGCAATGGCAAAGTCTACTATTGCATACAGTATTTTAAACAGCATACCGTGCTTGATGTGTTACACCAATACTATCTACTGATAGTAAACATAGTTTACATAGGATACATTGTAAACATAGATAGTAAACATAGTTTACATAGTAAAAATATTAAACATATCAGTGATGATTTCAACTGCTCTTTAGGAATACTTCTGAGAAGACTATCACCAACAGCAGGAACTGCCATTTGCAACTATCGGGAAAAGATGACTATGTATATCTCAGAATCTTAGCAATGACTCTCATACATAAGCCTCTCCCAAGGCTCACCACCACAAACGATCTTCGTCTGTTCTCATTCAGCCACCACCGGGGAACTTCTTAAAATCATCAATCAACCTGGCCGGTGAGCGTCCCACAGCCGTGATTCGAATACATTATTGATGCTGGTAAAAATATTAAGTATTTCAACTATTTGTTTTCAGTTTGTCTGGTTAATACCGCTTCTTTTTGTAAGAACAAGAACTGCTAATTAAACTTATTTTTTGTAGCAATACTGTTAACTGAATAAATAAATTCTTGCCGTAACTCAGAACAGCGCAATGATGCGTTAAGTTGCGTGTCGTTGCATACTTTGTTAAACGACGTTGGAACGCCCTCACTCTCAAAGTGAACAGTGAGAAATCAGCACCTGCCAATAAGTACGACTAAGCCAATAAGTCAATAATCCTTTGTGATTACTAATCATAACATCGACTAGAATTAATACGAAATCTTTCTTCATTTGAATTAAAAATGGAACCTATGAGAAATGGGGCTTATGACAGTGTTTCAGGAATTAATTTTTGGATGTCGCATTTTACCAAAAATAATAGAAAATGTGAATTTTAAAAACCTCAACAAAAACGAATCGCGTCTAAGCTCTGCGTCTCCGAGCATGGATCCGACGTGACTTAAAACGTAATACATCTCTGTCAGTTCTAGAACATGAGTCATCAACTTAGTATAGTTCGAGGATATCTCTTGAATATCGGTCTCCCATTTCTCCAGCGTCAACTACAAATATACAAACAAATTCAAACAATGAAAACTGCATCAATTTTAATGAATGAAAGGTGAAAAATTAAAGGAGCATTCAAAAGCTCCTTTGCATTCCTTTCAAATTCCCATCTGCATGGGAGCTTCATGGATATTCATGGGATCATTCCCATATCCGACCAGATAGGGAATCACACATTCTTTTAGTTTTGTTAGTCAGCACTAGCGACGGCTCCCAGATTAGTACCCAAAGTGACGAAGACAAAGGCCTTTGTCACCTGAACCTATGAACAATACTTGTGTAGAAATAGAATCAAAATTGCTTCCCGCTGACTCAATATGTTGATATTACATCTGAATTTATTATTATCAGCGAGATGATGATTTTCTCATGAAGTTTATTGTCAAGCTGCAAAACTTCATGCGTGATAATCTTAAGAAATGGGTTTGAACTCCCGAATCTTACGTGTAATTACGAATTTTTAACCACCGGGTTTCCAGACTTACGTCATTATCTTGAGTTTATTTGAAATTAAATTAAACATAAATTATCCGAATTTAAATGAGAATGTAATAAGGTTAATTGTAAGGTTAAGTGTAATAATTTACCTACCTCAAACGGCATCATTTCACTAGGCTGTAAGGCCTTATGATTCCTTTCGTTGCCTTCTTCTGATACGTAAATTTGGTCTTTAATCATCTCATCTTCCATGTACCTAAGTTTGCGTTCCATTTCTGCGCTACGGCATACGTCAGTGATATATCTCTTTTGAAAAGGTTGTACATCTGTATTCATCTGAAACAGAGAATTAAACTGAATATACTCCATAGAACAACTTTTTTCTAGGATATTTTTTGACAGATTTTTGGAACTAATTGATTTTTGGATTCTTGGGCCTTTATTGTATTGTAAGTCTACATTGTGATTTCTTCTGGATTGCAAAACTTATGTCATCTCAAGTAAGATTTGAAGCCGGTATAAAATACCTAGTTATAGAAGTTATATCGCTTTGGAACGAGGTACTTTCGGAACGAAATCGGTTTGTGAACGTATCACAAAGCTTATTTAACCGGTTTATCTTAAACGAGACTGCACTGCAGATTACACGACAGGTTTTAACGTGCGGCCCCCAACAAATATAGAAACACCAACTTTTCATAGAAATGACCTGAATGACCTGACCTAAATAAATTACCGTTAGGAATTTGAAACGTTGATATGGTTTATTCCACGTTCACCAAATTACACTTTTGCCAGAATTCCTCATTCACCAGATATAACAAAAATGGAATTCCACTTTAGCCAGATTTTTTATGTTGGTAAAAATGGGTTATTTTTTAGTTAAGGGGAAAGTAAGGGCAAAATAAGTGTAATATGAAAAAAGTTAGAATTGTGGATTAATAGTTGTAGTATGTCTAATTAAAATAACTAACCATTCCCATCTTTTATTTATCTCCTGCAATTCCGTTGTTGCCAGATTTTCAAAAACATGTTTGAGTTCTGACGAATGTGGAAGAAAATTAACATCTAGCAAAACTGGAATCTGATGAACGTGGTATAAATCGTTGAAGGGAAAATGCATTCGTTGATATGACGGTTTAATAGCAAATTCTTGATTTTGTTTCTAGTTTGATATCTAGTCAGTTGGTGAATCCGCAATTATCCATTAATTTTTTTATTGTATAAGACGGGTACAAGAAAACATCGCTCTCGCCGGATAAAAGAAGTTTTATATGTCTTTGTGTTGCACACAATATCGATGCTGCGTTTGTTACACTACACTTTAGGATCGAAAGGAAGAGAACTGTGGAGACGATGAAGAGAACTCAGTATGTAAAGTTGAGGTACAGTAAGCAGTTTGTATTCCGAATATAGTGTCCTAGTTGGAAACCTATATTTTCTGAATGCCAAAGCAACGCCCTCAGAAGAGGTGAGTTCCTTCCGCCGATTTAGCCCTTAGGCTCGTTACTGCACACACTCTTTGCTCCTGTATCACCTTTTGCGCTCGCCCTAAACCATACATGACCGGTGACTCTTGAAAAGCCATTAAGCCACAAGAATTTAGCCATTCAGAGAAAAAAGATAAAAAATCGGTTTCGGCAACATTCGACAAATTCCACTTTCGACGGACGCTTAATTTTTCTACTTTTCTTCTGATGAACGTGGACTTTTCTATAACATCACACAGATTCCACTATTGGCGAAAAATAACGTTTATTATTCTGTTATGGAGATTTGGACAAAATGCTTAGATCGAAACCAGTCTTGAATCCAGAGGTTTCTAAGCATTGTTCACAAACACTTTTCATATAATCTTCTTCCCAGTTTAGTTTAAGTGCTGTTGATATTTCTACTGATTGTAATTTAAAATCTTAAGAAAAATTACAGAAATGTTGAAGATAGGAAAGAAGCACATAATACAAAAATTCTTACTCAGATTTAAATTAGGGAATGTGTATGTTACAGCTTGAAGTTAGTGTCAGAATGTGAATGTTAGAGTTCAATCGTAGACAAATTAAAGAAGAAAAATAAAAATATGTAATAACATCATCATCGTTACCAGCCTTTTAATCGTCCACTGCTGGACATGGGCCTTCTCAAGCACATGTATGGCTTGAAAACGTCACGCTGGCCAAGCGAGTTGGCAAGTTCACTCTTTTAGAGGTGGTGTAGTTCCTCGGGGCTCGTGGTAGCAGCGGCTTTGTTATTCCTTAATCGCCTTTTACGACACTTGCAGGAAGAGGTGGGATGGTGATATACTAAAGCCGCCCCGCCATCACACAGCAAACGCGTCGTAAATAATTAAATGTGCACCTAATTACAAATAACAACAATTACAATTAAAAAAATAATTTTATTTAAGATACAATTGCTTAGCGACGCCGGCGGCGATGCGGTTTCCTCCATAACTGCCGCCCCTTTGCTTCTCCTCTCCTCTCCCCTACGACTTGCTAAGAAATTTAAATACCTACTTACATCCTCAAACTGCACGCAATTCATTTCACCAAGTCTCGAAAATACTTCGAATGCACACTCCGGTTGAACATATATGTCATAGTATGACATTTCATCGCTTCGCAACATACATCCCATTTTGAGTACTGAAACCCTTTACATTCGTGATGCACAAATATAAATAAAAATTCAAATAAAATTCATGCAACAATAGATTTTTTGTCAACTTCAACTTTCCCAATGTTGTTTTCCTTTATTGACAAACGGGAAAATGTTCAACTTGAATTCTTTATGACAAGTTCTGTTTCGTATGGGATTGCTGCACACTTCAATTAAGAAATATTTTATGCCAGGTACTTATTCTTAGTGTGACCAAAAAAACAATATGTAATTTGTACAGAAATGTAAAAAGCATCTCTGTGGACTAACATATTATGGGTTAAAGTATGAAATTGCCGATTTGTACTGAAAAATTAAAACTAGTTTTTTTCTAAAATGTAACATATTTATTTAATCAAAATATTTACCCTCATTATCTATACATCGTTGCCATCTAATCGGAAGTTCATTTATGCCTTTGCGATAGAACTCTGGGGATGTAGATTCGACAAACTGTGTGAAAGCATTTTGTACTGCCTCTTGGGAAGAAAATTTTTTACCACGTAGAAAATTGTCCAAATCACGAAAAAAATGGTAGTCCGTTGGAGCAAGGTCTGGCGAGTACGGAGGATGACGTATGGTTTCTAACTGCAGCTCCTGTAGAGTTACAACGGTTTCTCGTGCAGTGTGAGGGTCTTGCGTTATCATGGAGCAATAATGGTGAAGATCGATTCACGAGTCGGGGCTGTTTCACTGCTAGTTTCGCCATCATTGTTCGAAGTTCGGCACAGTAAACATCTGCTGTTATTGCTTGACCAGACCTGAGAAAGCTATAGTGAATAACACAATGAATAGACCACCAAACAGTTACCATTACCTTTTTATTGGTAAGCTTTGCCTTAGGGCACTGTTGCGGCGTTTGACCTGGGGTCAGCCATTGAATTTTTCGCTTTCGGTTATCGTAAAGAATCCATTTTTAGTCACATGTCACAATTCGATCCAATATTCCTTCATTTCTGTACCGATTCAACAAGGCAACGCAAGTTTCAACACGCGTTTCTTTCTGCAGATCAGTCAAATCATAAGGCACCCATTTTTCATATTTTTTTATCTTATTGATTTGATGCAAATGAGTCAATATTGTAGGTAAGGTAACGTTAAACCATGCCGCTAATTCTTGGGTAGTTTGACTTGGATCGGCTTCCACCATCTCCTTCATTTCAGCGTTATTCACCTGTGTGGGCGATCTTCCACGTGGTTCGTTCTTCAAGTCGAAGTTTCCATTACGAAAGCGTTTAAACCAAAAACACACGGTTCGTTCATTAGCAGTCTCCTCTCCAAACGCAGCATTGATATTGCGAGCCGTTTCTGCCGCGTTAGTTCCGCGTCGGAACTCGTATTCAAAGATTACTCGGATTTTCGAAGTATCCATCTTTCCCGTCTAAGCTGAATAAAAAAAACAATTGAAAGTCGAAAATCGAATGTTGCACATTTTTTAAAACAAGAACCTCATAGGTATCATGTGAAAAAAGTTTCACTCGAAAATCTCACACCATGAAGGTTTTATGTCAATTCAAAGTATCTATTACTATAAAACGGCAATTTCATACTTTAACCCCTATTATTTAGTTACACAACTTGCTTAATGTATATCTTGCTTAGTGCATAAGACTAATTAATGTGTAACTTGCTTAGTGTATTTGTATACTTAATACATATCAAAAAATCTTAATAATAACTACAATAATACTTAATATAAATATTTTTGTATAGTAAATATCATAAACTGCTAACAATATGAGTAACTACACCATATTTTTATGGAAAGAATACGGCAAATGAGCAGACAGGTGTTCACTTGATAGTGAATACATATTGTTGCCCATGGACAAAAGACAAACATCAGTCATGAACGACAAAGGTTGACAGTAATCATACCCCCAAATTATTGCCCCCGAGTGTCACAAAGGAAATTAACAAATTGATAAAACCCTAAAAACTGTATTTACCGACAATAAATTCAGCTACAGAGGAGTCGGATTTAGAAAAACACAATCATAAACAGCAAATCGAAATTACACATTACATACACATGACATTCGCTAGATACACTTACATACACAGTATCCTACGCGACATTGGGAGTTATGTTAATAGTTGTTTTTGTGTTGTTAAAGGAGACATCTGAATGCAGTACGTCCACAACATAAGATCGAGTCCATATAAATGTCGACATTACCATCATAAGAGCCAACAACACTAAGAGTCAACAACCACTACCGATGATGCGTAGAAACCCACAACAACTTCCTATGATGGAGAAAATACCACCAATCCAGAAGATGTCGTAGAGATCATCGAACTATGCAACTCCCCATAGCTTCGAACAATAACATTTACATATGCATTCTTTTAGATTTTATATTCATTATAAATATTTTAACTTTCTTAAACAAGAAAAACATCCCATTTCTTAAATCAGGATAAAAAACAAGAAGAAAAACTCAGAAGAAGTATTTCTCTACACTTTTAACAACAATGTTGGCAATGTTTACATTTTCATCTGGATCATATGTACTACGTTGAACGCTCAGATTACAAACGTGGAATCGGAACTCTTGATTAATTACTACGTAGTCGACAAACTGCAAACGATGCCTGATGAATGGCTACTAGACATGCATTATGACATCACTCAATTAACAGGGAATAACGAATCGAAGGTTATCTCAACTAGATCACTAACGGACAAGCTCGGATTATCGATATGGAGAGAACCAACAACTTAGCATGTAGTTTCAATTATTTATTTATTTAAACTTTAGTGCACAAAGAAACATTGTAAGAAAGGCGGACTTAATGCCTAGTGTCATTCTCTGCCAGTCAACCTTTGGTTAAAAATAAATACGAAGGGCGGTGCATCGTGCAATCATTAATAATGACTACTAACTGTAGATATGATACATATAATACAATACAGTACATATAATATAAATATATATTGTTTACTTTAACTTTGTAATGGCATTTCTTTTGCGGTGACATAGATTTGCTTTCATTTTGAAGCATTCAACTCATTAAATTCATTTCAATTTTCATTTATTTTGCATCAACTTGCCCATGATGTACAGTTTCAACACAGTACAGGCATTTCTGTTTACACGGCGACTTCACACGTTTTAACATTAACAAAAAAAATCATCAAGTAGCAAAACAACCGACAAGCCAGATGTACCGGGAGAGATTTGTCAAAAATACCGTTTGTTTATTAGAACTTAACTAACTTCATTAAACTACCAACTTTAAAGTACTTGCATGAGTTTCATTCGTTTATGTGATCGCATCGTTATAGTATGTTTCAATCAAGGAAAATATAAGTATGTAATGAAATCCCAGTTCTGGGGCTGCACTTGTAAATAATATATGTACAGGTAATGTACATTTTCGATATCACAACACACACATTCACGAACTGGCAACATGGCATTTTTGTTAATATGTATAGATGTTTTTGTTTATTTTTGTAATATTATGTGTTTGTGATTATCTTTTCTTGTCTAATTGGTATTTTGTGTTTGTTTGTGTATCACGGAATAAATTTCAATAATTGCTACAATATTGTACAATAATTGCTATAATAGTCCAAATTCAGAGTGTATTTTAACCATCGATCAACCAAAATATTTTAATGTATCACATCTGTCTCTTTTACAACAAATCCATCTTAAACCCTCTCGACTATAGTCTGAAATAAGGCTATAAATTTTTCCCTGATCAAATCATAAAGAAGTTTTTGTTCTTGTTTTAACAACATTTAAATGGGTCTCAACGCGTTTGCCTTATTTATTTTACTCGACAATAAATAGATAAATAAATAGGTAATAGTTTAAATAGATAAATGTGTGTGAAAAACGCGAAAATCTCAAACGTTATATCCAATAGGATTTTCACCAAAACGAACCTTATTCACAACAGATGTCAAAATAAGCTCAAGAGACTTAGGCCCAAGAAATACAAAACGGGCACGGGTGAGCCGCGTCCTACAACCTCGCCCAATTTCTGTCTGTTTAGTATTATTTTTTTAATGAAGAAACAGAACAGATTAATGACGTGACTATGGTACAAGGCACATCAAAGATGATCTTACAGCCGGTTCGTCATATAATGCCCCGTAGTGTCATCGTCAGTCAAATCGAAGCAATAGGAGGAGCTTATTAAGCAATAGGAGCCTATTAAGCAATAGTATTAATACGAGATGACAAATACCAATAATAGGTACCCACAAATAACCCCGCGTACAATAATATTGTTTAAGTGACGACATGACAACCTTCTGTGTACTGCACTAAATTACTATACTATACGTACTTACTATACTATACGTCTATACGTGCATAAAGGTGCAAATACACTCCAAAATATACAACGACAATAAGAAGGTACTACAAGTAGATACTTCGGTACTATAAGAAGAATAAAATCCCCTATGAAGAGCATTATCTATGCCTACGCATAAGGGAATCATAATATGGCATATTATCCTATGTTTGCATACTACTATGCTAGCATAGGATGATATGCCTCTGCTAGGATATAGATAGAGAAGTCGAACGCGCCATAAAACTATGTATTCACCCAGGCTTGGCACCGGTTAAATAATACCTACCGATTAGAAAAAGTGATAGCTGTTGCAATGAAAGTTACGTTCGGTTTGAAATCTAATTAACAAAACTAACCGATAACCGATTTAAGGAACGAATCGATTGAATTAAATTGGATTGGTTTAGGTTGGATCGAACTAGTATCGACTAACTGAATAGAATGAATTTGTTGAATCTGCAAATATAATGGTATCAATAGCAACGCCGAGGCGCGGCGGCGCGGCGGCGCGGCGGCGCGGCGGCGCGGCGGCGCGGCGGCGTTGCGGTGGCTGCATCGCATCGCCGCGCCGCCTTTCACGTGTCGATTCTAAGTCAGTGTATAGGTACCGGTAAATGAACATTAAACATTTTAGAACTATGTAGTTCATACGAGTAAAACTGAAACAAAGCATCCTATGTACTTACGAGTAGGCAGAAACCGGTTTGAAAAACCGTTTTTCAAGCCTTGTTGTCTTTATCCGCATTGTGTTGTTTCTAATTAATCTGGAGTGTTCGGATACAAGTGTAGGTTTACATGACGTCTACTAAACCTACTAACGCAAGCAGGTGGTGCCTTTGATGTTTCAGCATTAATTAACCGGACTGCCCTTCTACTCCGTCGTCAATTACTTGTATCTATTTATACTCACTTGCAGCGGGTCTCTGCCTTGACTCAGATGCGTGATGACACTGATGACGTGTTATTAACCTCGGTGCGTACCACCAAATTTATACTTAATTAATAACTAATTTTTAATTATTTACTTGAATTTTTTTTTAATATATAACTAATAGTATTAATAAGTAGATACTGTTGGACATTCATTTGCCAAAATCAGTCAGAAATTTTAGTCAATATTTAGAAGTGGATTTGCAAAATTACTTAGGAAGCATACATAGGGAATAGGAAATAGAGCGAGAAGGCACTTTTAAATAGACTTCTCATTCATCCCTGGGAGGATAGGATGGAAAATCGATGGAAGAGTACAATAGGATAAGCAATTTCCTTTATCTCGTATTCTCCACTCTATGGGATAACAGGGGATTGGGTGGGTCTAAAAGGATTACAGTAGAATATTTTGATTTCATTTAAATTCGACTTAATGGATGGGTATGGGATGAGAAATGGGCTCTGATTTATCTTACACACTTCTGAGGCTCTCTAGAACATTTTTCTTCCAATTCTACTGAGAATTAAAAAAGTTCAGTGTCATGTATAACATCACGAATCCTCTTTGGACTTGAGTGATAGAATCTGAACAGAAATCGCTCTTAATTATAAGAACGCGGAGCGCCTTGAGATGGTACAGGTGATCTAGTACCTATGTACGTAAACTTAATCTTGTATCATCGGCCTGAATATAGATATAAAAAATATAGGCTAAATATAGCCTTCTTCCAAGGCTCAGCGCCACGCACCGACGCCATCGGTACTTACTCGTGTTATTGTAGGTAATTACTATTTATTTACGAGTAAGTTTTAACATATTATCATACATATTATGCATATGTAGGCTTATTACAAGAACTCCCATGTACTTGATCTTATCTCTAATAAGTATTAATAAAGTTATATTTAAGTTTCATTGCTTATTATTATGTCTGGATTGTTGTTGACTGTATCTATATTCGTATCTTATTATCTTATTAATTATACATATAAGTATTAATAAGTAAGTATTAGGTGAATATATTAATTTTGCTATAAGTATTAATCAAAACAGTAAAGAAATCGAGAAAATAAACAGTTCACTAAACATTTTCGATGTGATGATGGTGCCTACTACCACCGACAGACAATCTGCCGCTGCACGTATACCTAACATCTGTCAATGATGTTTGTTTTTCATACCGTTATCCAATCTACGCAACGTTGTAAAAATATGGTAAGTCCCTGGTTTCATCGCTTCCTAATCTGTGGAAGCCGAAAGACGAAAGTTAATAACGAAGAATTAAAAAGACGATTGTATAATCACACCCCTCCGATGGATCAGTTAAACAGCAGATCTTCTGCAGAGCTCTTATGTATCAATGAAAAGCGTGCATTTTTCTTTGTTAAAAATAAAGCGGAATGAAAATATTCTGAATTATACATACTGTGCGACAAACGAACACATCACTTCATTAGTTTATTACATATTTTTATTTTAGTTTATAATTGTAGTGTTAGACAATGATACATGTGATGTCGAGGTGAATCAACAAAACCCGCGAAGCCTATCGATTACATACTACCTCTTCCGTTATTCTTGGGTCCCCAGAGCCCTTCGCGAAGGAATAATTTACTGTTTCCCAACTACGTTCTGAGGTGAGCCCTCCGCTCCCGGGGGTCCCTGAGCCTATTTCCTACAAGTAAATTAAAGTCAATTGCCCACGTTGCTTCAGCTAGTTCTGGATAAGTTAGTATTTCTTGGAGCAAAATATTTTAAGTTACATTCTAGTAGATCAAAATGGTATGAAGGTATCTATTATGTATACTGAGTAACTTTAATATTATTTTAGCTCAAATTAAACTGGCGATGTCACTGACATTATATCGGGCATCGGTGGATATTATACACAGGCTACACATACGTCACACCACCTTCAACCTGCATTAATTAAGAATTTGTTTTTCGTAATTTTCCATTAGTATCCTAGGTATCTCGGCAGTTACTCTAATTAGTATTCTGCAACTGAACAATAATAAACAGAAATTTGTGACCGAGTTTCTCAGTTCCCAGGGTAGCCTGTACATCATACCTTATAGCTAACCATCTTCAAAGTTATGTAGCTGTATCAATCAATCACACTCAAAAATTCCACGGTGATCATTTCAAAGGTAGTGCTATGATATAATCTCATGCTGTTTGTTTTTACTAATATAACTCTCGTACTAACATAATCTGTGAACACGCGGCGAATATGTTTCCTCCGGCAATGTTGATACGTTACCTGCGAGCGATAGAGTTCGATAGAATAATTGACATAATGATTATTAAAATAATAAATGTCAAGAATAAAACAAAGTTATAAAATTTTAACTGTACAAAATTGTTTATGAAAATAATTCCAAAAACATTTATAATTGTTTTAATACAAGACTGAAAAGCTAATCTCTGATCAAATGTTTACTCCTATTTATTTTTCTTAATCTCCACCCACTACTTTTATGACTTTTATGATAATATAATATTTAAACCCACTCTATTCAACTATGTTCCCTACTACTGGTTTTAGGCTTTTTGATCTTGAGCTCCGAGTCTTAGCCACGAATTTTTCAAGTTGTCGGTGCACCTGACAAGAGAGCGTTCCGCAGTACGCCGCAATACCGGGAACATCGCGACAATTGATGGGGTACATCACGATGTACCCCAACAATTGTCAATGTAACGACAGGTTTGGCCTGTCCATTGCCACCCCAGATAGCTAATTCAATCTATTACATTTTGATGATTTATCGTTTGTCGAAACTCATCGTTTTATTCGCAACGAAATTCTGAGCTCCATCGCTCGGTCCATAACTCGCTGAGAGACTTTGTATTTTTAAGGGTAGGCCTAATCCTTAAATACACAGTACCATAATAGTAGCATCAGAATCCACGTTTCGACACCGTATGTCATAAATTATAGGCCTCACTGATTGATTATTTTCGTCTGCAAGCATTGTGGTAGGTATGGGTGATGACTTGATGAGACGAGTTAAGACATTTTGCCCAGTGCTACCTAGCCGAGCTTCATGCGTCTAGCTTCCTGTTGAATGTGGAATTTGAACCTCGTTGGATGGTCTGACACACAGTTTAATCATAAACACATTTGTGCAGATAACATAATAACATTTTTGTTGAAATCCTTATGTTAACGACGGAATAAATGAAAATGTAAAAAGCTAGGGTACTTGCATATGTATAGATAATAGTTTCGCTTGTATAGTTGTTTCTCTTTAGTGTCTTATAAATGTATGAAAATGTATGAATATCTCTTAATATCGTTAGGTTTACACTATTTGTATAATGTCCATTTTATAACTATGTATTGTGTAATTGATATTAAAATGATCCCTAGTGTGTCTTTTATTACCCTATTAGGATAATTATTGGTGAATAGGGTAAGTAGGGCATGCTAGGGATAAGTTGTGGGCGCTATGGCGTTCGGGAAACAACTGAGCGCTCCGCCACCTTTTTTTTTTGTTAGGAGAGACAATCAGGAAAAATCCTGCATGGGACACCTGGTACCATCTAGTCTGGCTGGGCCAGCCTAGGTGGTACCAGGTAGTGTCGGACTCCTACCGACTAAAAAACCTGATTGCCTCAACATCGTGTATGTATAGTTCTTGTGGCCCTAGTGGCCTTTCAAGAGTCACCGATCGCGTTGATGTAGGGCGAGCGCAGAAGGCGCTCAACCAGGAGAAAAATGTGCGTTGCAACAGCCTAAGGGCTCCCCCGCCGGTAAACCGGCGGAAGGAACGGACCTCGGCTTAGGGCGTTGCATTGGGGGGATACCGCGGGATCGCGTGTCGGCGAGAAGCGCCCAGGCATGTGTCGATGCCTAGTGAAAGTGTTGGCTGAGGGCCGGTGTGTGTTAACGGTGTAACGAGGGGGACGTCCACGTCTCGGCCGGCGGGGACGGTGTCTGTGTACTGTGGTTTGTGTGGGAACCGCATTGGCAGCGGTGATCGGGTCGTCGGGATCGTCCAGGATGTGCCGCGGGCGACGATAGCGCGGAGGGGCACTCCTGTCCGGTATGTAGGTGAGGGAAGAGACAATCAGGGGGTTGGGATGGTTTGGGATAGCGTCATAGTAGCGTCGGGCGGTGTCTGTTATGTATTTGACGATGGAGGGAAGCTCCAAGTCCTTGTGGAGGTCAACGTTGCGCATGTACCATGGTGCGGCCACAGCCTTGCGCATGAATCTATTTTGCAATTTTTGGAGGATTGCAATGATGGAGGGAGCTGCGTGTGCGAACACAACGCTAGCATATGTCATGATGGGACGGACGAGAGTTTTGTACAATGTCAACTTATTTCTAAGCGACATTTTACTTCTCCCGCCTACGAGGGGGTTGAGGCGACCGAGCACAAAGGCGGCTCGGTTGCGGACGGTTTTGACGTGTTCTCGGAAGGTCAGTCTATGGTCTAGAGTGACTCCGAGATACTTGGTCTTCCTGACGAGAGGAATTGTTTGACCGAAAAGGGTTATCGGGAGAGGGGACAGCTTAGGCCTACGAGCGTTAGCCCTGGGAAAAGGGAAGCACATGGCTGCACTTTTCGTCGGGTTTATCTCTATCCTCCACCTCGCAAACCACTCGCCTAGGGCGGTGACTGCGCGCTGGAGGCGTAGAGATACCATACGTAGGTTCCTATCTGAGGCGTAGAGGGCGGTGTCATCCGCGAAAAGGGCGAGCTCTATTCCTGGGGTGTGGGGGATGTCGTTAGTGTAGAGGGAATAGAGCGTGGGTGCTAGAACGGAGCCTTGTGGGACTCCAGCTCTGATTGGGCGGGGGCTAGACAGAGTGCCTTCGACTCTGTAGCGAAAAGTGCGATCGGTAAGGAAGTCTCTGATGATGAGAATGAGACTTTCTGGCACCTCCAGTTGGTACAGTTTATGAATTAAACCGTTGTGCCAGACCTTGTCGAAGGCCTTCGCTACGTCGAAGAAGACAGCTAGGGTTCGGAAGGGCCTCTTTTGATTGAGACGCGGGAGTATGTGCTCCGTTATTCGGTGCACCTGTTGGACACACGAGTGCTTGGCTCTAAAGCCGAACTGCTCGTCAATGAGAAGCCTTTTTGAGTTAATGTAACTCAGCAGGCGAGAATGGAGGACTTTTTCGTAGATTTTAGCCATTGTATTCAATAGGCTAATGGGTCTGTAACTAGAGGGATCCGAGCGATGTTTGCGCGGTTTGGGGATGCCGATGACGACGGCTTCTTTCCAGGCGACTGGAAAGAGATGATTTCTCATGGCGGCATTGAGGATGGCCACGAGGAGAGCGATCAGATGGATCGGGAGGATTTTGAACACCTTGTTGGGTATTCCGTCGATTCCAGGAGATTTTTTGATTTTGAGATTTTGGATAATCTCCTGGATTTCTGTTACCGTAACCGGTAGAAGGGAGTCAGAGGGGGGGATGGAGGCTCGACGCTCCACCTCTCCGTCAACCGTGTCGACGTGGGATTCGTCCACCGGCTGACGGCTAAGGGAGCACTGGGCCTCCAGACTGTCGGCTAGGCATTCGGCCTTCTCTGCATCGTCAAATGCGGGAGGTCCGTTTGGTCTTGTCAGTGGGGGAAACGAGGCTGTATTGTCTGTTTTCATAGACTTCGCCATCCGCCAGTAGGCAGTGTGTGATGGCGAAATCTCTGACAACAGGGATTCCCAATTGTGATTTTTGAATTCAGCGATGCGATGCTTTACTTCCCTTTGTAAGGCTCGCATTCTACGCCTATTCTCGTCACAGGGGAAAGAGTCATAAGCACGGATGGCTGCGTTCTTGTCTCTTATCAGCTCCCTTATGTCCTCAGGCAACTCCCAGCGGCGATCGTTCGCCGCTGGGACTCGCCTGGAGGAGCTTCGGATTAAATCCTTAAGGTGGCTGCCGAGGCCAGAGACCGCCGTGTTTGTGTCATCCGCACTGGTCAGGTAGTCGGGGATAGAGTCGAGGTGGGGAGAGCTGGAAGCCTTAAGGGCTTCTTTCAGCTTGGTCCAGTTAATAATCGTCTTGTCTTGGAGAGGTGGATCGGTCTGTCGTCCTAGTTTCATGACTACGGGGCGATGGTCGGAGTCTAACTCGGAGAGGGGTTCTAGCGAGTTTAGACGTAGGGCAACGTTTTTGAAAAGGGCAATGTCAAGGACGTCGGGTCTGTGGGTAACAGTACCAGGGTAATGAGTTGGCGTCATTGGAGCTATCACGTCAAAGTCGAGTAGGTCAATGAGTCTGTTAAGGCGATTACCGTTAGTGGTGGAGGTATGACTATTGAAGCTGGGGTGCTTACAATTGAGATCGCCTGCCAGGATGACTGAGTTACCTAAGTCGAGAAGCGACTCGAGATCAGTCCTGAGCAGTACTCTGTCGGGGGGGAGATAAACAGATGCCAGAGTGACAGGTTGATGACCTGTCATAGCTATACGACAGACCGAGGCCTCCATGTTAGTCAGTGGAGGGGTAGGAATCGGAATGCAGTGCAGAGACCTTCTGTAGTAAATGAGGGTGCCGCCTCCTCGGCTGGCCAATCTGTCATTACGTACAATGTTGTACTGGGCGATTTTGGGATCGCGTTTGCTAGGTTTCAAGAAGGTCTCTTGCACTAGCATTATGTCGATTTGATGATTTCTGAGGAAATCTTGGATCTGGGTGCGTTGGGAGCCGTAGCCGTCAGCGTTGTAAAACGCGACGGACAGGGAAGAGGGCTTTATTCGAGCTGTGTTAGCCATTGGAGTTCTTTTAGGAGAGTTCAGGGGCAGGCCTTGAAGAGGCCGAGGGCGCTAAGTACGTGCTCGTACTTAAAAACAAGGTCTAGACGGGCTAGAGCGTCTCCGTCAGTGGACCTGAGCGCTTGGGCTAGGTTTTTAATTTCCTGAGGGTTTATGGCCCCTAGGAAGCGGCGGACTAGAGCCAGGTCCTCCATTAGCCCAGGACTAGCCTGGCTTTGGAAGGAGGTGGCGTTAGGGACGGGTTTGGGGGCCGGCGCAGGGGCGGCTGGAGTGATCCTCCAAGATTGCTGCGCGGGGGCGGCTGAAGTGGTCCTGCGCCAGGATTGCGGCGCAGGTTTGGGTGGGAGCGAGGGGAAGCTCGCGGGTGTGAGCACTGCGGCTGGGGTGGGTTGCGCAGAAGGCGCGGGGAATGGTGCTTTAGTTTGCACCGACATAAGTTGGGCCATATTCGCCTGCGTAGGAAAGCGCTTGGCGGGGGGTGGGGGTCTAGCGGGGACCCTCCTGGAAGGCCACCGCGGCGCTTTAGGGCATCCGCGATAACTCGCGGGATGCCCCAGCTGTCCGCAGAGGATACAGCCAGGGGGGTCCTCGGCGCCCTTGGGACGGGTGCAGTCGCTAGTGCCGTGGTCACCCAGGCACTTAACGCAACGGGATTTCGCGTAGCAGTTACGCGCTGCGTGGCCGTAGTATTGGCAATTGTGGCATTGCCCAATACCGCCACGCTTGTGGGGGGTCTCAAAGGAGAGACCGGAGAGCCCGCAGATAGTGCGGGCGTCGAAGATTTGCTTCCCCTCGGAGGTGAGGGGAAGGACAACCAATACTAGGTTGAAAGGGGTTTTGTCTCGCCCCTTGTATAGCCGGTGCACTTCCAGCACTGGTAGGTTTTGGGATTTGAGATCCTCGAGGATCTCATCTTCGCCCAATTGGGGAGGGAGGCCACGGACCACGACGCGGAGTCGACGCTCCTCTTCGGTGGCGTAGGTGTGGAAGGAGATTTTCTCCTTCCGAAGATAGGCAGTTAGGGACCTGAAGTCCTTGGAGGAGGGGACCTGGACCTCAATGGCCACAGCTGTGTTGGTTGCCTTTGTGAAGGAGATTTTCAACATCTCCATGGCGGCGCGGACGTGCTCCCAACGGGCCTTGTCTTGGACAAAGACAGGGGGTGGGGGCTTTTCGGTGCGGGGGGACCGCGGGTGGGGGGCTGAGGGGTGCTCTGGCGAGAGCGGGAAGCCGCGCCAGGCTGGGCTACGATGTCCGACTTAGCGGACTTCGGGGGTGCAGCGGGGGTGGGGGAGGAGGTCTTTGTGGACCTTTTCCGTTTCTTGCCGACGACGGTGAAGCCGTCGTCGGAAGATTCGGCTGGGGAATGTTCCGCCTCAGATGCGGAGTCGGAATCGGAGTCGGAGGGCTGGACTATGTCCATGTCCTCCTGGGAGGTGTCAGATTCATGCTCGCGGGCAGGGTCGGGGGACGCGGGGCTCTCGGATGGAGCCGCGGATTCGGGTTTAGACGGGGCGGGGGCCGATTTACGGCTCATGATGTTCTTAAAGACTTCCGGATGGGAAGCCCTTAAGATCGCAACTACGTCGTCGCTAGTGAGCGGCGCCATAGTTGACTGGGGTGGGGAGAGAGAGAGAAAGAGATAGCGTGCTTGTCGCTATCTCTGTCTTCCCGGGTAGGTGCGCCCGGGGTTGTGTAACCCTCCCTGCGGGTGAAGCAGGGAGGTGAGTGCCTACTACGTGAGCCCTAAGCTTGTAATCCGTCGCCAATCTTAATGTGCGACGGAGCCCTATGGGGTCTAGAGCGAAGGGTGTAACACACCCGACCGACTCTAGGTGCAAGCTGTGGAGGGAAAACAGAGACTAGGCCGACTAGGAGACCCCCCAAGGCCGGTTTGCTAGCTCCCGTCCAATTGACTGCCTCACCCTGAAGGGGCTCGGCGGGTGTGATTGGGTCAACACCCCACTCGGTTCGTCGGCTCCGTTAGGTATCCACCGAGGACCACGAAACTGTGGATTTTCCCAGAAGGGGCAAAACTGCAGTTGCGGAACTGCAGTGGTTTTTGGCGGAATCAGCCGCTGCCTTGAGAAAGGCAACTTTTGATCGCAATCGCGGGCTTCAGCGCTACGGCGCTACGACGGCAGCTACGACGGCAGCTACGACGGCGGCGGCTACGGCAAGCGCAGCGGAGCGGGGGACGTCCGATCGCTAGCGCGATCCGGAGCGGAATGGCTCCGCCACCTGGCGGACGAATATAATATTTATAGTCCTGAAGCGGGGGACGGGGTTACGTAAATATGTCGCGCAAACCGCGCACCCCGTCCACTCGAAACCGAACGTTATAGCGTCATGATCTTATTAGATCCCTCTTAGGCTAGTTTACATCTAAGTTTTATCTAATAAGAATCTTGTAAATATATAAAAATGTATAACAGTGTCTTGTATGAATAAATGATCCCCCGCGGGGTAGCGGGAGGGGTACACATGTAGAAAAGTAGAAGGGGAAGCCAAAATGGAATAAAAGACGAACCATTTTGGGCTTCCAGCATTCCGATTCCATTCCGATCAGCGGCACCACTCCGAACACTACAAACGGTCAACCAAGTGACTAGGACAAGTAGTAGAACAACAAGTACCTCTGCCCCCTGCCCCCGGCTCTGCTGATATTATCGAAGAAAAGGAAATAAGGCGTTATTATTGTACAACATCCCTATATATACAGTCCACATCCCCCGGCGACCTATAAGGTTGTAGGACAATACTGTCCTCGATCTGTTGAAGAGATCGCAGTAGACAAAAGTGTCCTCAACACCTTACAATGGGTGGCTAATTCTTTAATTGTGATAAAATAGTGTGACAAATTTCATTCCTAAAATCCATGGAAAAGGTACGTACAACCATACCAACTTTTCATTCGGTTGAGAGTTTAGGCTCTCAACCGAATGAAAAATGTGGTTAGGCAATCGCTCTAGATTGATTAGTTCCAAAGCTAAAGTCCGACTCCGCAAAATGTACAAACAAGCTTTAAATCCTTTAAAAGGAAGAACTTTTATACGCGGCATAGTCGGACGACAATAAAAGAAATGGTACCAATCTAAATATCATGTCATAAAAAGGCATTTCATAAGCGGAGCTTATGGATTCTGGTTATTTTCAATCCCAACTGTCTAAAACTGCCAAAATTAAATGTGAAACAAATATTATGCAACGGAGTCCCTAAAATAAAGTCAGCGGAATTACCTACACGTATACCTTCCTATTGTATATTATTCGCGTGTATACTTACCTGTTTTATACCTGACCAGCGTGCGAGAGCTCCCCTTTTCGTAACCTCTGGACCCATGTATGGATAAGTCAACAGCTCTCGTTTCGGTGGGTTACAAAGTACCTATCGTACATTGCACCCAGCAGGTTTTCGTAACGTGAGACTTCGTAATTAGTTCGCGTGAACGTTAGAGAAGTGAATTAATAAAATTCTCCACCCCAACAGGCTCTCAAACGCAGGGAATAGAAATAAAATGTTGAAGAGCTCAAAATTTATGACCGTTCATTTACGAAGGGAGTGCGAGCTTGTTTAGTGTTTCAATATGTTATTAGGGGTATTTTTAGGATCAGCTATAAACGTTCATGAGACTTTGAGGAAAAGGTCGTTTTCTGAACCTATTCTAACCTAAATAATGGACTTAATTTTTATATTTCACTAGAGATCGCTCCATAGCTTTCGAATTTAGTTGAGTGCAATTAGGTTTTTACTTTGGAACCCTGAATGGATGGACCCTGAAACTGAACTCTGCACCTTTGTATGGATTGTATACTGTATATTGTATTGTATTGTATATTAGTATTGTATTGTATATATTGTATACTGAATGGATTCGTATATTTTTTTTGTTGTACTTCTAAGGTCTATTACTAAAAAGTTTATCCGTTAAAAATGTTCGCTAATGATTTTTTTTTAATTAAGTTGTTCCATAAGTTTTGTCGTGTGTTCATATACTACCTTATTTTTTGTCAAATTATACATTTCCCCATAAGCTCAATTCATTCATTAATCCAACCTTCCCATTTTCACTGGGAATTAAATCGAGTTCTTCCTCAAACGCACCTATCAACGTTCCTGTTGAGAATTTGCTACCCTTTGTGCACATGTTCACATAAGGAAGCAAACTGAAGTCACAGGGCGCGAGATAGGGATTGTAAAGATGATGTTTTTAAACATTGATTCCGGTCGCCGTCAAATATTCCGTGGAACCAGGAATATTTTATCTTTTATAACTCTTTTATCCGGAGAAACCAGGAACTGAGTCTCCAATTTGACTGTCGATTTTGTAACTCTTTAAACAACTGAGGCAGACAAGTTCTAGTATACCAGGAACTTGCGACTGTTTTCTGCCCAGAAAACATAATAGAATTTGCTAGACTTTGTTTATTAAAAAAATACAGTCAATAGTCATCATTCTTTTACCGACGGACTTTCATTCTCGAACTGGTGTCGCTGAATCCTCATCTTTAAGGACTACATATTGCTCTGTGACTTATGGCACAAAGTAGAAGTATGTCCAGGTTTCGTCATCAGTTACAATCGGAAACACGTTCTTACTATTTCTACCACGTTCTGTAAAATGTCACATCGGAGGTATTCTTGTTCTATAAGTTTTGTCATACGATCACGGTTTTGGGGTTAGGAGTGAAAAATATTTTACTTGATAATGTCATCCATTACAAGACAGTACATGTTTATTTTATTGCTATGCTTTCGGAAAGTATCGGAATGGCTAAGTTTATAAAAGGCGATTATCGAATAATTTTCTATCACAATTTTAAATGTGACTTAAGTATAATAAATAAATATACATAAACGAGATGATTTCTGTTTTTGATCGAGATGCACCATCCTTAAGGACCATTAAACGCTGGTATATACAGTTCAAGCGTAGTGGTTTTGGACTGGAAGACGATTCAAGGCCAGGTAGGTCCGTAAAAGTGTCAGTGCTGGAAAACGTTGCTTGTGTAGAAAAAGAAACAAAGGATGAGAGGCATGTTACCTACCAACAGTTAGAGGAAATCTTAAATATACCTGTAGCAACACTACATAAAATTGTATTTTATTTTTCTAAAATCACTATTAAATGTCCTCTGTCAGTCATATCGCCTCTTTATCTCTACTGCGCCAAGACTATATAAAATATAAGTACAGTAAAATATGTAAAATATAAATATAAGACTATGTAAAATATAATTACTCGCCAGGGGTTAGTTCAAGACTTTTGACTAGTTGGCTAGTTGTAATGGATATTTCAAAGCTGATTATTTGGAAACTTTGAACGATTGACGGATTTTAATTGAATCTGAAGCCTCACAATCGGATAGGGGAAGCACGAGTACCGGATGGGGCGATGAATGTCGATAGACGGGTTCATAATATTAGAAAGAACAGTATGATCATATAGGGAATATGAGGAAAATACACGCTGACACGCTGCTTGCACAATAATCTTGTGGAGTCGGACCATTCTCAAAGATTGATGTAAAAATGCGTGGTTATATGCGTATTGTCAATCAGTGCTCTTACTGACACATTCATAATCCGGTCGATAGTGAATTTTATTTCGAATTTAGCACTGAGGTTCACTATTGTTCTAGTCATATTTACCTACATGGTACACATGCCACTTCTATGTAGGTTCGAATGCATCACAGCGTTTTACAGCAAAGCCCGCCTTATGAAAACGGATGCAGTTGACACCCAATCAATAAAACAATTGAACTAACGTAGGTCTTTATCGCGTTCAATTTTAATTGGAAATTGGGATGACCACGATCAAGTGAGGGGTTGGCATGATCTAACAAGTTTTAAACTGTACATTTTCTACTGTACATTGATACATATATCGAGATAGTTAACACATCATTATATTCTGCACATTATAATTTTAACAGAAAATGCAGGTACAACCCTGATATTCTTACACAATTCAGTGTACAGATAACCATACCGTAACCAGTCCATTTATCGTTCACCGCTCGGCATGGGCCTCCCATGCACACTGTCTTAAGCATGAGAGATGTATGGCCTTAAAACGCCACGCTGGTCAAGCGGGTAGGCAAGTCCACTCTTTTAAAAGTAGTGCAGTTCCCTAGGGTTTGTGGTAGCGACTTTTTTTATCACTTAGTCGCCTTTTACGATGCCCACGGGAAGAGATTAAGTAGTGATATTCTAAAGTCGGCCGACATCACACGGACGAATCAAATCAAAATGCAATGTACAAGTAGACGCAAGAAAATCGGCTAGGATGATCGACTTTATTCTTCAAATGATAACCACTGCACGTGTAATTTGCACGTTTTAGTGACTATCTGTCACATCTTAGGCATTCGTATGAAGTTAGCTTAACGTTGTATCATACTTGAGTGTGTGTATGAAATGCTATGAATTCATGTTGTATACGCTTGCAATTTTCATTTCAACCGATTCGCATACCGTTATAGAGAAAACAGTCATTTTATCTTTATATCGCGTACACAGCATCCATTATGTACCATAATCTTATGACAAAATGCATAACGCATTGAATTTAATAGGATTGCACGTCAAAGTACATATAAATATAATAATAATAATGAAGTACATATTATAATAATGAAGACTAGAATAAAATGGCTTTCTCGACTAAGTAAAATTAGCGTAGCATAACAGCTAGATAACTGCCTACTTCTGCAAGGGCAAGGTCACCTGAAAGGATAACAGTAGATGACGTCGTAAATGATAGAATAACAGAACGTCTTGCAGTAGATATTCGAAACATTACACGTAGTATTTTCATACATTCACTCTATAAATAGTGTATAAATATAAATAGGTAAGTAAACATATGTGTTCGTATTGTATCACGCAGCGTGTTTGGTTACCTTGTTTACAATGCTCCCCAGGTCGGAAAACAATGTTTGGTGTAACTAAGGTAAGGAAAAGGATTTATACATTGATTTCCCTGTGATAAAGTTGGAAAACCATGGGGAAAAACGGAACCGCTAGTTATTGATTGCGGACTAAAATAGTCTGCCTGTTTAGATTTCATATTTTTTGACATTATTATTTTTCTGACTGCTAAGCTCGCGGCGGTTGCAGGAGCTCGTGAGGCAACAGATGTCCGTCTGGCACTAAGGCGGTCCCCGCAAGGCGGCACATCAAAGCAAGATTTGAAATCTTAACCTATGTTCGGTGAATAACAGTCTTGTACCCTAGTGTTGCATGCATATTTCGTTTTATACAAGTGAAACTGGAACAAAACGATCAAAGTAGTTTGAAGTTTGATCAGAATAGTTAACCTTTAAGGGTTAGAGACCGGTCAAACCGGACTCTGAGCCATATGGTAATTAATTTTTCTACTCTCTTTTTGGACACATTTCTGGTTGTCGGTGCGATTAGTTGGAAAAGCTATGTAAAAGTGGTGTAGATACTATTACTAACAAATGAGAGAAGTATTCGGAAAGTCTTTATAAAGCTTTACCATTTACAATTATATCTGTTTTTGCTGGTAGATTGTAGGTCTGTATTTATGATCAAATGAATGGAGTTGTAATATAGTATTATTAATAAGTAGGTATATATTTGTTATAAGTACCTAGGTATTTGTATAAAATATTTACTGACGTTTAAGTTAATCATCGGTTAAGTTATATTTAATTTATACATTTCATCCCACCTCCCAACGTGCCTCTCTATTGTAACTCAAAGGTTGGCTGGTAAAAAACGCCTCCATGCATTAAACTCTCCGTTTGTATGCTTAGTCGTACAAAAGGAGAGTTTAACGCCTTGCAATAAAAAAATTAACTAAATAAAATACATAAATATATGAAACAAAATGTTTATCTCAGAATCAATGAACTCAATTTTGTCGTACTTATCACAATTACGAACATTATAACATATAGTTATAATAATACTCTAGAATGTATTCAGAAACGCATTAGTGTGTTTTTATGAGATTTTTGTAGGATTTTTTTAGTTAAATAAATTATCATACAAAACGTAAGTTTAATGCCTTAAAACACAATCTACAATTAAAAACAATTAACAATTAAAACAATGCTGGAGAGGCTACGTATGAGATGGGCTTGAATAACTATCAAAACGTTCGCTTATGTTGAACACGGTTCTGAAGGTTCTTTTGTTAAACCGCAAGGTACAGAAATTAAGAACTTTTCAAGCTTTATTTTTGTCTTGTTTACTACAAAAAATCCGACAAATTTTACGAAAATGTTTTTGTTCAATATCAAAATAAACTCTAAAGGCTTAACCGCACCAAAATATGAAGAAACCTTTAATTATGACAATTTATGACGCCAATACTCTTATTATTTACCAAAGTAATTACAATACGATCTTGACCAGCGATCTAGATCACAGGGTATGACTGTAGTTGCTATAAATTGCATAAAGTCATCAAGCGACCTACTTCCAGAAACCTACGTCATATAATGATATGGCAATTTATGTTGGTGCTTACACTCTCAGGAATCCACAGTCCATCCTGCTGCCCCTTCGCACACACATTGCTTTTCGACAAGGAAATCATTCGGAACAAAAGTCAGTATATTTCGGTGTGGCTCGCGGTTAAACATAGGCGCACCCACGCCTCTCGCACGCCACAATCTTCGCCGTCCGACTGGCCAGTCCCATCTACTTTCTCGACGTCTATACACGCACCAGGTTAGTTCTTATTTAATAATAACAATAATAATAACTAGTGCACGCTGTGTTTGCGAATTACTTGTTAACTCTTGTCATTCCTTTTCTTCAAATTGCAATGCGATTTTTTCTTTATCGACAGTGCATTATTTTAAAATTGTGTCATGTCACGTATAAAAAACTGTAGTAATTAAATAATGCGTTCGAACATGGAATTCTTGATTATTTTTAACTGTGCCGTTTAATATCGAATGCATATTACAATAACATGTGTCGGCCGAACAAAAACCGGGTTTTCAGTACTAAAAATATCCCATATCGAATGTTTGCGAATTCTATTTTGAAATTGTTTCACTGTTCACCGCGCGCGTCGGTACTCGGTGGTGATCAAGTGAGAAATCATCGATTCATGAATCAAAGCTATCTATGCAGTAGTACCAATCATTTTACAATACTACGCTTAGATCAATGTAAACGTAATTTTAAAATAATAACGTTTGTTGATAATTTTATGGGTATTCATTTTCTTTAAATTTCACTCGATCGAGTGCCAAGAAACACGATGGTGTTTTAACACTGAGATATTACGTCAAGAAAGATCAGAGTATTTGTCTTGATAAATAGAAAACCTACGGTCTCTATTTTCGTATGTTTTTTCAGCGTTATATTAGTTGACGTCATATGATTTAACGATGTTGGCTCGACGGCAACAGGACATTACGTTTGATGCCCTTGCGTCTGCGTATTATGTGTTTTAATAGTTAAAGCACATTGTATTTTATGAGAAATCTGATAGGTCTCAATCTAGAACGCACATCACTAAATAGTGCTGAAGATTTTTATAGCTTCATAAACAATTTGCGAAACGTCACCAGCTAGACAAGAGTATTTAATTTCTCATATCCATTCAGAGTTCAAAATTGGAATGCCAATCAATGCGACCAGCGAAAATTCACAAAACGAAAACCTTGTTCCATGTTACTCTATGACATAGTTTAATTCAACATGTCACTGAAGCTTTTAAACTAAGGAAAATTGAAAATGGCTAGTCCACGTGATATTTCAACCACGCTAAGGAAAATATTTATACATCCCACTAACGTGACGTCATGTCAGTTGTAAAGAATACATTCTCTGTTGACATTAGCTACCAACGTCATAAGATACGTCCATTGCATTTGGTTGAGAACAATATTTTTATAGAAATTTCCACTTCTCTATGGAAATGATGAGTGAATCAAACTGCAAATATTGAACAGTGCTTTTGAATTACGATAATTATGTAGAAGTTAAAATAACACCTTAAAATGTTCCCCATTCTATTATTGAAATTAATATTTGTAATAATTATTTATATTTTTTTTTTATATTTATAGAATATTAATGACAAAATAAATGTATCTAGATTATTTTTTATCTGTTCTTACTAAACTTATTGCCCGTATTCAATTTGTGTAGCAAAGTTGGTGCAATCAAATATAGTACAAATTGATTAGAGTAAATAAAAATGTCTCCAGATCCATAATATAAAGTTCGACTTTAATATTTATTAATTATTTATTCTTGTTCTTCGCCTACATTATTTTTATCCACGAGTAGATATATGTTTAACAATTCTTTCGCCGCGTTGATCTTTTTTATACAAGGCCGTCGTCAGCGTCTCGGAGACATAAGTCCATCTTACAGTCCGCCTATGTACAATATAGTGCATAAAGTGTAAATAAATAACTAAGTTTCCGAAATAATAATTATTAATTTGGGATTTGATTACATTTGGTAGGCAAATAGTGGATTTGAATCAAATACAAGTCGCTCTGTGTAATTATATACTCTTGTATGTTGACGTCGTGCACTACGCGTGAACCTTTCGATTTTCCGTCTTAGTGTAAATTTATTCGTACAAATAAGTTCACTAAATTATATAAACCTTAACACCTGATATGATTCCAGTTACACTAATGTATTCTGAAAAGGTTTCAGGAACATAGTAAATATATTAAATACAATTTCGTAAATGTATTTCAGACTGCTGTAGGCGGTCTGTGCGAACGTAGATGACTAAGTACATAAATACAATAATGTTATCGGTTTACCTCGATTGCTGGGCAAAGTTTATTTTCTATTTTCACGTTTGCGCGGTCTAACGATCAAAGCCGGATTATATATTTTTTGTTTTGCCAAAATTCAATTTTCGATAAACCGCCAAGGATGAATTTTCTATAGTGACAGAGACATTTACGTAACTATTATGTCGACGTTGTAAACAAAATAAACACATAAAACTGGTGAAACATATCTCGATCTCAGAATACAACTTTTAGTAACTTTACAATCTTACAATAAAATATGATCGTATTGCCATGTTAATACACATACGGGGAAACCAATATTAATCGCCTAATTAGTAATTAAACAATATTAGTTCAGATATATCACGTCCACTGTTTGCATATTTTGTAATGTTGTATAACATATAATTTCAAGATGTATTTTTGTAATTTAAATTGGTATTTTGGGTATTTGGAATGTGACAACCAAATTTGTAAAATTGGTTTTTGTAGAAGGTATACGTGTTTATAGCTTAGCTTATAGTATACGTGTTTAGGTTTTGGTGTGAGGCAAATATATATATATATATATATATACATATTATAAAATAAATGAAACTCTGGCGCCCACATTAAGACAACTGTATTATTGGAAATTAGTTGTCACATTTTCCATGTCCAAAAAATCATTTCACATTTTTCATTTTCACAGAACATAAAACAACATGAGTCGTGTAGGGCGAGGCCGACGCACCCGCGTCTACGACTGCAACTACAATAAAGGAGAGAGCTACTACCGGCCGGTCCTGGACCGTCTCGACGGCAAGATCCCGCTGGCGCGGGAGCCGGACCGCGATCGGATCAGGTCGGACGTTGAAGGTCGCATCAGAAGCGTCTTGGATGACATCGAATCGCCGCACGACGATTTTTTCGATTCGAGAGGAGCTCGCGCCGCACGTGGCAAGCCCCTCTCATCCGCTTTCGATGACGAAGACTTTTCTGACGATGTAAGTTGCAAATTCTTAAAAGCACTCACCATCAAAAAGTGGCTTCACTGCTGCACTATTCCCATATCCTCCCTTCAACACTTTATCATGAAATTGGACTAACATTTAAAACAGTTTACGTTTCTTCTTATTAACTTTTGAAGATTTACAGAGGACAGTTGTGATTTTATCTACGAAAATAATGACCCCAAAGACATAATTTTACAAATAAACACAATAATATAATTAACAAACAAAATTCAATTCAGCATATCACAATTATTTCTCCAACTATTTTTAGTGATAACCAATTTTTTCTTTTAATTTGCCGCGCTTTCCATTCTCAACTTTCCTGACTTTACCTGACTGATTATGTTTTACGAAATAATTCGTTTATTCTATTTTTTTCTGTGTACGATAATCGAATGCCAATAAAACTCGTACTCGTTACAAAGCCTTCTATGTGACGGACGCGAATATAATAGAGAGATGTCCTACCAACGTTATTGTTATATTAAAATTTATTATATTATTGTTATATAATAATAATATTATATTATTGTTATTAAAATTGTTAATAAATAAATCGCGACACAATGTTTGGTTCGTGTGAAATAATAGAGGAGGGATATTTTACAAAACATTTTCTAAATCATCACAGTGCAGTGAACTAAATAATGTTCCGCTCTGGAATTCACTGTGATTCGTTTCGAGAGATATTACATAATATATACTCCGTTGAAAGCCTAGGCGTTCAAGTTATTTTACCTATTGCATTCAACTACAGGCACATGCCTATGTCGGCTAAAGAATTTCATATCTTTGAAGCAAGAGGGGAAAATTGCTCGAAACAATTTTGTTAAATGTATTGAGAGCTTCTTTATTTTGAAATATAAGGTTCTGAATACGAAAGTTTGTTATAATAGGGTTAAAATTGATGTTGAATATCGATCGATTCGTATTACTTGCTTAATTAACTCCTTTCAAATCAAAGCTAAGCTAGGCAAATGAACGAAATGTTAACAAATGTATTATGAAATTGATTAGGAATACGACTTAGGCTAAACGATAGGGCTCTATACCTTGAAACGGAGATGACTGGTCTCTCTAACTAATCGTAAGCCATCAGTCAGTGCTAGTACACTCTGCATTAAAATTATTTACGAAAACAAAGAAGCCAGATATAAAAACTACAGTATTGTTTAAAAAGCAACCGCCTTTCATAATTTAACGCTTAATTAAAAGCTTTCTCTTTCTAGAAAAATGTTTTTAAACAATTAATAAAATTTTGACAATTATTTATGAATAGAGGAACAAAAATCCCCTCGGCCTTTACTGACGTATACTACAAGCATTGATTACGCAATACGAGTATTATAATTAATTCCTTCATGTTCATAAACAAATGTAGACGTTTTCAGCAAAGACTGTGACGTCATCGTGGACTGGGTTTATTACATACATTAATATAAGCGCTGTACATTTCCGTAAAGGAAGGCAACATCAAACAAATGAAAATAAAATGTAGCTTCACATTTCTTGGGAAGTAAAAAGTAGAAAATAACACCATATCTTTAATAATGTTCTCAGCAGAAATATAAAATACGGTAAAAGGAACAGATTTTAGCTCTGTAGTATGTACCTGTAAATTTTATGTACCTTTGACAGAGCGGGTCCGGTTGTGTAATAAGGATGTCACATCGTGATAATAGATAATACGATCTTGCAAGACCGATGTGCGGCCGACTGTACTAACCTAAACTTTGTAACAAGACCAATGTTCTAACCCTCTCTCGGCGCGACCCGTTCGCACCGCACGTTCGACTTAATCCTACAAATAGGAGGATATTAATTAATTTTCGAATTTTCCAGAAGGATTACAGTCCAATTAGCAAGATCGTCTGTACCGTGCTAATATCACTTATCTTACTTACATCCTACACAATTTGTAGGAGGGTTTTATTAGAAAACATTCTACTTTTTACAGTTCAGATGATTTAAAAGACTTATCAATTGGTAAAAAGAAAAATTTTGATCATAATAATTAAATTACCTGTATTAAAATATGCACCGTAACCGTAACCAAGGCTTTTTTTCGCCATTTGCTGTTCATGGATCTCGTCATGTACACAATCTTGTGTATGAGGGATAAATGGCCTTAAAACGTCACGCTAGCCAAGCGGGTTGGCGAGTCCACTATTTTAGAGATGGTGTAGTCCCTCAGCGTTTGTGATGACGGACACATAAAAACTGCCCGAAACTGAGCCGCCTTCGTACTCGGTCGCCTCAACCCTCCCATAGGCGAAATAAGTAAAATGTCGATTAGAAATAAGCTGACATTATAATGCAAAACCTGCGTACATCCCATAATGCCTTCGCTAGCCTCCAACATTAAAATACTTCTAACCCTCCAGAATAGATTCGTGCGTAAGGTTGTGGCTGCCCCATGGTACTCCCGCAATGTCGACCTTGGAACTTTCCTCCATCATTAAATACGTGAAAGATTCCGTCAAACGCTACTACGACAGCATCCCTCACCATCCCAACCCCCTAGTAGTTGCCAGCCTAACCTATGTCCCCGACAGGAATGCGCCTCCCCGTGTCGTCGTCGTCCTCCACACGTCCTAGACGATCCCGACGACTGCTGCCAATGCAGTTCTTACACTACACTCACAGACTACACATATTCACTGTCCCCGCAGGCGGAGACGAGGACGTCCCCGTCGCTACACCGTGAACACACTCCGGCCTTCAGCCAACACTTTTACCAGGTATCGGCACATACCTGGGCGCTTCTCACCGACCCGCGATGCCGCGGTACCCTCCTAAAGCAACGCCCTAAGCCGAGGTCACCGGTAGGGGAGCCCTGAGTCTCGTTGCTGCACACACTTTTTGCTCCTGACTTAACACCTTCTGCGCTCGCCCTAAACTACACATGCCCGGTGACTCTTGAAAAACCATTAGGGTCACAAGAATTTAGCCATTCCAGAAAAAAGCCGGACGACATCACATGGCCATATGACCTTACAAGGAAATATAATTACCGCTTTACTCATTATTTAGGAATGTAATTTGATGCACGTGTTAAATTGTGAGTAAAAACTGAATAATGAGAACAGCGGACGAGAATAGCAAACAACCAAACAATGGTCAGAATCAAATACGATGCCAAAAGATGAAACACTCTCTAAATATAGACATGATTTATGAGTATATTATTAAAGCATTTATATTTACTCCGGAGTAAGCAATATGCGCTGAAAATGTCTGTTATACATTTGTGATTCAGCAGCAAATTTTAGTATCGGTAAGCGAGCAAATCAAATTAAAATCGTGGAGCAGGTGTTCATGTCTTGTGACTACAAAATATGTCGCAAGCAATCGGGGAATTGATTCTTAAACAAAACTGCTTCTTTGTTTGAGTAAGTTTTAAAATTATAGTTAAATGAATTTATCACGGCGCTTATGACAATAGAAAGTAGTACTAGAGAGACGTTTCAAATTTTATCGATAAAACAATAACTATCGAGTGTGTGCTGTTTATTCGTGCGAGTGTTAAAATTGTATCTATAACTTATTCCATGAGTTATATAATGTATATTATTTAAATATACGTGTAAACGTCAAAAGTGCCATAAATCATGATACAGTGCCACAAGTATAATGGCATTTAAAATCTTGTGTTACTGTTTACTTTCACTATAACAACCGAAGTAAATACAAGTAATAATTACAAATACTGCACGAACTCACGTAAAAATAATCGAAAATATAAATCATCGCGGTAAATCGTAAAAAATCCTGATTATTCTGTTACATGATCATATTATTATTTTAGCAGAAATAATAATATCAGTAACATGTCTATGTAAGCGTGATGGCAAAATGTAATTTTCGCTTAACAAAAAATAATATTAATAAAACTGTAATTTTACTAAAAATTTTGATTTATTTGTTTTGTTTTTATGGTATCGGTGGTTAGGTTATACATAAGCAATATGCTCACTTCGTCGCATTTCAAACAGTTAATATTCTAACAACAAACAACTTTATAAGAATACTAGCAAAACCCGGTAGACGTTGTCCTGCCTGTGTATATTATTTTTGCGATCGATTGAACGGTATAGAAGTTGATGTGCTACAGCGCCATCTAGTGGCGAGTTACAACAAAGTCGATAGTTCGAAAATATTCTCCGTGCTCCGATACCTATGTATACCAATTTTCATGGCGATCGGTTGAACGGTATAGAAGTTGATGTGCAGCAGCACCATCTAGTGGCGAGTTACAACAAAGTCGATAGCATAAAAACCTTCTCCATGAAAAAATACATATATGTGCCAACTTTCATGGTGATCGGTCAAACGGTGTCGAAGTCTATAGATAGATATAGATACATAAGTAGTTATGAATATGTTCTGTACATATATTGTAGTCGAGTCAATGAAGCTTAAAAAATTGGTTTGATTTATTACTTTAACATTTTTTTTTGTTTAAATCTGTTTTTCGACGAAAACATAGTACTCGGAGGTTTTGGGGGCGCTAATGTTGTCAGAATAAGTGGATAAAAATGTCAGAGAAAGATTTTTGGGATTTTGTTTTTATAAATTTTAATAATATGTTGTTATTTTTGAAATACCCACATTGATTTATTTAATAGAAATATTTGTTTAAGATCTTTATTAGATTATCGTAATTATAAAAATAGTTGATTTATGTAAAAAACAAAATGAAAGAAATGTTCCGAAAAGTGAGATTAGTCAGTATTTTTTTTCAAATAATAGTTATAGTGAAGATATAAAAACGAAAGCTCTTATTAATCATTGAAAATAACAGTCTAAATTTTGTTTGATGCAATTGGCTAGCATCGACTTTTCCCTTGAGGTAATTCCAGTAAAAACACGTCGAAGGGTAGCGCGAGCCAGTTGCTGCTAGACCTTATGCGCCCGAATGAGGGCGCCTGCCTGGCAGACAATTTGAGCACCTTCCGTAATTTTCATAATAGATGAAATGCGTTATATTTTGTATGTTTCTCAGTCTTTCTTTAGTGCCCACATGCCTTGATGAAAAAATTATAACTTAAAATCAATTTCGTGCATATTGTAATTTCATTTTTAATTTTGGCATACGAGTTTAAGTTACTTGACATAAAAATTATATTACTATTAATACTAATATTATTAATGAAAATTAAAATGTTAATTTAATTTAGTTGAAAATTCTAATTTGGTATGGTATACCTTTTGATGTTTTAATATATTTTTTTGGTAAATCCTTTCATTTTTTAATAGCAATATCATCATCATTTTTAAAGAGGAAAGCGCATGTATTATAACATTTTAGAATCTATATTAATTAGGCATTTTATTAAAATAGTTGGCCACTCTAGGTTTGCTACATTCTTTTGTAACTAAAGGTCAAATTCAAATTAGTAGACGAAGGTTTTACCTTAACTTGAGACAAATCTAAATTTTTAATGATATCACAACAGTAAATGAAAAATACTGATTTAAGTCTCACAGGACAACTCTTCGAAAATAATAAACACAAAGCAGAATGCGAATTTTCCTGTATTTGTAGTGTAGCTACAGTACGCAAATAACTTACTAAGAGTGCCAATTTTTTTAAAAAATCTATAATTGGCCAATATTTCGACAACGGTGCGACTTGCACTAAGATGATATTGTGGTCATCCAATAGGTCATGAGCTGGCCTATCAAATATCAAGCTTGGCCACTGGCCAGTCGGCATAAGTTTTATTATTATTCTTTAAACAATATAAATAACTATATCCCCTTACAGTGTTTCTGATTTTGAATAATTGATAATAACAAACGTTTAGAAAACAGCATCAATATCAGTTCCGGTCTTGAGAATTAAGACGTAAAAACTATCATTGACCCGACTATTGTGCTCACAGCTTCTATAAAAAGCGCATTTTCTATACTGTAGCTATAGGTGGTTTTCAAATTTTGACAAAGTTGTTTGTTTATATTTAAATGCCACTCAAAATAACGTCATTAATTACGTTGCTGAATAATGCTATCATACATAGCTCACGCTGTCAAAAGCCGCGACCGCGGTCGTGTATCTCTTAATGGGTTTAGTGGGAACGTACCTAGGTTTTGGACCGTAGCCGAACACTACGAGGACTTGGTAATAACAGTGTGGCCAAAATGCACGTTCAATTTATATTTAAACTTTGACGTGAAGCTAGTGGATTAATCAACGTTATGCTAGTACCTAGATACATATTACACACGTGTATAACTAATATTTCTAGAATGTTTATCGCATACAAGTACAGGATAATTAACAGAAAATATTATATTAGAAGCGTGGTGTGGGGCCCGCTTTAAAACATCACCACTCTGTCTCTTCCCGTGGGTGTTGTAAAATTCGACTAAAGGGGGTAACAAAGCCGCTACGACGAGTCATGCGGAAAACTACACCAGTCGTAAACCTGCTTGGCCAGAATGGCGTTTGAAGGCCACATGTCCCTTATGCACACGACAATTTGCATGAGAAGTCTCATGTCAAGCAGTGGACGATGTAAGGGCTGGTTACGGTTACAGTTATTGGAATTATATTTTACATTCATATATTGGCAACTTTTGACACATAGTTTAGGCCAATTTTTATTGTTGTGCATCTAATTCGGTTATATATTTTTGTCATAAATTGACAACCTATTGATATAAATTTAACAACATGTTATAGTAACCCCATGGACAACCTATTTGTCTCGATGTACGAGTATAATGTATTGCCAAGCAACCGAAAGATCGAATCTTGTTTCGGTTTGAAGAGAGAGAAATCATTTAATTTTTCCAATCAAAGACCCACTGCATAGTAACCCCCAACGCCCAAACGGAACCGCAGCAAATCACTAGTTAAATAATATATAATTATTTATAAATAATAGAAAATATTGGGGTCATAGCTCCACTCTATAAATTCAAATTATATTCCCTTGACAATCTCATCTGTGAACGAACGTTTAATTAAAATTGGTCCAATCATGTCCATAAATGGGTAGTCACTTGACCAAACCAAATTTTGTATGTTAAAACCATTAGGCACATATTCGTTTAATTTTATAAAATGTACAAAAATATTTTCAAAGTATGTACAGTTCTCGTCGGTATGGTCAACGTATAGAGAAGTCGTTTTAGTCATTCTGTAATTTATTACTTTGATTTTAGCCGGCGCTGCTTTCATTAAAAGGTATTTAGGTGCTCATGTGCATTATTTGACCACAATTACTGCGGAATACAATGCTATGAAGTTCTGATTTCAGAAATTGTTGTTTTATTTATTTATTTGCGACAGAATAACTAACGGAAAAACGGAACAAGAGTATAATAAATTTACGTCTAATGGAGTACAAGCTATCATAACAGTGACCAATATAAAATTAATGAAATAATTACGCTGAAAATGTACATAATCGCCGCGATTTCGTCATCAACACGATGTTGATGTATCCAGGTAATCCACATTACGTCATGATATCCAAAATAAACTGACTCCAAACAAATAAGAAATACGTAGGAATTATAAATAGGCCTGCCTTCTATAATTAATTACATTTGTATTATCGTTTCCAGAACAATAGAAACTATTAGATATTTAAATGCAATCAATTATTTTCAAAATTGTTATTGTACTTTATTCTTGCATTTTTAATATCATCCTATCTCAATGCTGTTGTTGATTGAAAATCCACTTGATGGTGAAATGGAGATTCAGTCAATCAAACAATTTTAATCATTGCAGTCACCGTCGCGTGCCCCGTGACTCCGCCGTTGCTGCCGCCGGGGTCGACCTCAAGTAGTCAGTGTTATAGAATAGTATTATTAGTACTATCTGTCTTCCGCCGCCAAACTGTTATGCATTTTGGCGGAACTGTGATGGTACTCGTATTTATTGTGCATGCACTTTGTGAAAAGTTAAATTAAATAAATAATCGCGTCGAGCATAGTTCAAATATCGCTTTGGCATATTAATATTATACCACACATTACAAAAGTAAACATTTTTTATTATTGTAGTATATGGACTACGCATTGTGTTAAAAAAACCTGTGATGTAGTTATATTCATTAAATTATTATATTCAGAATCAAAATCTCTTCATTAATGAAAAATAGAAACAATAAAAGTGAACAAGAAAATTCATATGCTTAAAAGAAAATGTTTTAAATAAACTTTAAAAATGCGAAATACGTTTCTCTCGTTAATCTCCCTTCTTTCAATAAAGGAATGTAAACAAATAACGACATCCCTCAACTTATTATGCCTCTGCTTTAAAATTGAACGCGCCCAGACAATGAGCGGTCCAGTCATAGCTCGGCTCGTGCACATAAAAAATAAACATATACAAGCCAACCGAGTTTTTAATTAAGCGGAAAAACGCGGAAGTCAAAAGTAAAAAATATCATATTACTTCGTTCTCGGCGTATATTCCGCAAATGTTATTTTAAGGAGAATTCCACTGACGGTACATTTTGGTCTGACGATGTAATAATTGACGATGTCTGACGATTGAATGTAAATAAAGACTGAAAATTATACATAACAACGTGGAATAGATTAGAACCTGAAACATATGAACCCTTTATGCATATATTAAAAATTCAACCATAAATCATGGTTATAATCATCACTGCGAACGAATGTTATTAACTAAGTACGTAGGTATGTTAATGATAAAATTAAAATATTTATACACAATGATGCAAAATGCAATGGAAAGTAGACTTACTTAGACTACTCGAGGACTTCGAGGACTCATCTACTCCATCGGTTATCAGTTCTGCAGGAGATCTGACCTGCTCCGTTCCACTTCAGTGATTCTTTGAGTTATATCGGCAAGTTTAGTTCTTCGTCGAATTTCTTTGTTACGAATTTCGTCCAGCAAAAAGTCTTTCAATCGACCGCTGAGCGACTTTGAATTTCTGAATCAGGTCTACCAAAGCCATACATCCTTTGTAGACCAAGTACCGGCACCATACATACGTCATAACGTACAGGACGTACTGATTGAATTCTTAATAATAATTGCAGGTGATTAATAATACGCGCTGTTGATTCGTAATAAACATAAAATAAATAATTACAAATATCCTAATAAAATAAAAGCTGTATAAACAGACAGAATATCCCAAAAAAAAAAATACTAATATCCTAATAAAATAAAAGCTTATAGAGCTTCAGAATATCCCAAAAACTAAATTTCTGTATCAAAAAGAAAGTAAATACAAAATTAATAAAGCACAGCGCACGGCCTCAGACGATTCCTCCGTAAGCAACCTCAGGTATTCAGTATATTAAATTCCTAATTCCTTTGACAGTATATTTCGAATCTGTGAAGAGTGAAATGCAAGCAGCGGATATACTCGTGGTATGGGAACGTTGAAGATTGCAATTTGATAATACCGTCTGTTACTTATCGACATTTAATTTATCAAATTAAATTGTAGTAGAATAACAACTAGCTAGTCCTGTAGTAAAAACAAAATTAATTGCACCTTTTAATATAACTAATAACTTTGAATATTTCAGAAATTTAAACCATGTTATGTAGACTGACTATGTTTTATTTATAACTAGCTGGCAACAGCCCGCGATTTCGTTCACGTGGTCTTCAATTTAATGTGATAATATAGAAACCTTCGCGGGCGTGAGCACAACAACTCACCAAAGTTTCATCGGAATAGGAACGCATACGGGACAAACAAAGAAACATTCATCTATATAAATGGATGTTGGTATATCTGAGATTAATAGACTTCGACACCGTTTGACCAATCACTATGAAAGTTGTCACATATATGTATTTTTTTATATAAAAGGTTTGTATCTACTTTGTTATAACTCGCCACTAGATGGCGCTGCAGCATATCAACTTCTATACCGTTCAATCGATCGCAAAAATCATATCGACGGCAAAACAGAATAATTTGTGATTTTAT
Organism: Sesia apiformis; assembly: GCA_914767545.1. NCBI lineage: Eukaryota > Metazoa > Arthropoda > Insecta > Lepidoptera > Sesiidae > Sesia > Sesia apiformis. Next base: position 10,189,085 of record OU611947.1, on the reverse strand, counting down.
ATACAGAGGTAAATAAATGTGTGCAGGACAACGTCTACCAGGTTTTGCTAGTTATATATATGTAAATAGATTAAAGATATTCCGAAATGATGAACCCTTAAGAAATGTATTTCATTATGTTTTTTTTACATTGCCTCGGAGAAAGTCGCATTTTTTATTCTATACAGACGCATTACTGAAAAAATATTTTATTTATATATTTTTTTTTATTCTACACACAAAACAATAATACATGATTAAATGAGAGATGTAGAAAAGGTGAGCTTATTTCCTGTGGAGATCTCTTCCAGCAGACCCCCCAAATAGACACATTAATCGGAACAAAAAAGGCGAGCGAAAACCATACTAAATAATAATAATATACACATACATGTATACACCTACAAAAATAAAATACAGAGATAAACAGTAAAAATAAAATAATACGTGTTATATCTACAGAAATATACATATAAACGAATACATAATATGTTATATACAAAAATATTTTTGGTGCAATTATAAATCTGACAAGTAGATAGTGTTTTAAACGTGTTTTAAAAACGGATATTGAAGAACTTTCTCGTATTGAATAGGGAAGTGTGGAAATATCTTTCAAAAATAAACCAAGTTACCCTTACAAAACATTAATGTAAAAGTAACTTATGACGAAATAAACTACGATATAATTTGCGATCTTCGTTAAATATAAATGATTTACGCAAGCAAAACTATCCGCTTTCCATCCAGTTTAAGCGGGCGGAAATCATTAAATTGTACAAACGAGCTAAAAATTATCAGATCAGCACATTATTTTATTATAAGCAGCCGCGCATAGTAACTCTAAACAGTAGTTTATCTTCAAAAAGTTTACAAGCTCATCGCATAAAAATGACCGATCGTAATGTTAATGCCCCTAACATTCGATTTTTAAACTGTGTCCCGAGCGTAATCTTTTGCTACCGCTTTACAAATGTTACTAGCGCGGCCACATATATTGTTTTTTTTCTATAGAGATTTTATGTTTTCCAATACGACCTCAAGAGTGCTACTTTATTCTCCATATAGCAAATCGAAGAAAAACCCCATAGTAACGTTTGCATACATTAATCGTACATTAGGGCCTCTGATTTTACATAGTATGGTTGGATACAAGTACGTACCGAACAGAAATAAATATAAAAATATTTTTGCATTAAAATCAAGCTGATAGAGGATTCAATCCGTGAGTGTTGTGGATTGTAACTACCCTCGGCTTTGAACAACGCGCTCATCACAACAGTAAAACAATAGTGCAAGATTATAAGTACTACAGTCCGATGCACGATTTAATTCATTAATTTAAGAAGAACGTTGAGTTGCGCTACGGTTAATAGTTACTAAACGCCCGCTCATGTACGAGTAGGTACTTTACAAAGCTTACTGAAGTCACAATGACATATTGCAATAATAAAATTCTCGGATTGCCTACGTACATATATATTTCATATATCGTAAATTATCTCCAAGGTAGTGAGTGAAATATGCCATAACCCATTCCCACCCCATCCTATCGCTTCCTATTTTTACAACCCTTTCTCCAAATCTATTCCTACATCTAAAAAGGTTTATTCGGACATCAGTTGGAATTTTACGAAAACATTGGCCATCGGCTAATAAGGAAACACCCGAACACGTCATCCACGTCTATGAATTACCGTACTTCTAATTGCATACTATATTACGAGATAAATACAAAACTATATGAACATGTCACAAGTCAGTGCAGAGAAATATCTGGAGCTGTTATTTTCCCTTGAAAAACTAATGACATTATAACTTTACTAAACAAGTCACTATGTTACTTGATAATCGTATTACATTTTTTCTACTTATTTATTTCTACTTCTCTACTTATCTTATTTATTTATTTAAGTATATTTGAAATTATATTAAGTGTTGCAAATATATATACTAGATAATTAATTATATTAAGTATATATATTGTGTACTGTATGTAGATATAACTTTATATTGCTTTTGTTAGCCCTATTCACATTATATGTTAAAAAATCGCTATATCGCTATACCTATATCGCGCCACCTGTATATCAATCATCAGTCAAACGTTACAGATCATTTAGGAGATTTTGGTTGACCCTCTGGTGGTATGTATTCAATATCTTCCATGTCATAATCAGAATAACACTAGTATTGATCGTCACTTTCAAAATCATCAGAACTCTCAGAAGTATTAGTTGTTATCCTATCCATAAAATCATCCGTGGCGTGTGTTCATATTTTCTATACTCATCTTCGCATTTGATTGCACGATCACAAACTTTTCTCCATTCCTCTGGACCAATCATTTTTTTCCAATAACATTATTTTTACTGTGGTTTAAATTTGAATTGGAATTTGGAATCACAAGTCAAAACGCAACATAACTAAGTTCAAAGTGGACACTATGAACAAATAGCAATTTCATAGGAGACTATTTAGACGTTTTGACTACTTGGTCATTTTAGGATCTAGCCTATGGTATATGATACCAATCCTTGCTAAATACCAAAAGATAAATAATAATATTTTTTTATTTTTTGTCTACATCGACATGGGACTTTGTAAAAGTCATATAAAATTTCTAAAAATATCGAATTGACTAGTCAAACACATCTTGACCACTAGGGCCACTAATACAAGAAACAAGTAACATTTTTATTCAACAGAATATTTAATTTGTATAATTTCATTGTACACTTTCCGTAGAGAAATTTATCTTGCCGTAGAGAACATTTTAGAGAGAGAACGAAGAGAACGGAGATTTTTTCCATAGATAAATTTATTCAAAGTAACCAATCGACCACGACAACTTGAGGTGGCAATCTGGAAAAGAATTAAATGACGAGAAAGTCAAAATAAAGAGGTATGTTGTAGGATAGGGCTCAATATAAATATTTAAGCTTTCATTTAAATTACCATGGAATATATGAATGAGCCGCCAACTCAACCAGTCTCGTAATGGTAATCTCATAATCTCATTGACAATACACATTGATGGATATTATGGTTAATATCTGATGTTCAGCATTCTCAAATTAATTTCAATATTCACAGCATTATGTTACATACTCACATACACACACATATCTATCTATCTATATATATATATATATATATATATACTTTTGTTAGCTTGACCTGTAACTTTGTAAAAAAATCTTTTTATATGATAGACGTATCACAAGTCTTGCCAAATCTATTTCCACTCTCACCTGGACAGTAAAATTCATATAAAACGTCATTATAACGTTAAAACATATACCTACCGTACAATCTCATATGTTTATTGCATTTGAATCGCCTCTTACATGTTTTATTGGCATATAAAACTTGATAAAACGTTGTAAAAGAGACATTTTTTATTAGGATATATTTTAAGAAGAAGATATATTTACGAGTATGCATTACTGGCCTTACCGTTTTAATAATTTTGTCGTAGTGAACGCTATTTAAATTATATTGACTAATTAGTGGAGATACATCGTGACCTACAATAATGTACTGAAAATAATGTACTTTAATGTTGGCTAACGCGACAAAATTGTTGAAATGGTAAAATTATTCTGTCTAAGCTCTCCAATTAGTAAGAGCGAGTACGTTGCTCATAAAGTATGTGTATACTTCTCTAAGTATAAAGCGAAAATCGTGAAAAACTGAAATATAATTTCGCTTTTCCACATGTAACCTCAGGAGTTACTTCATGTATTTATATTATACCTATAAAGTTTATAACGAACACACTTTCGGAACGGATGCATGTCTTATGAAAACTGCATAATTAGAGCTGCATAAAAAGTTGATTATTGGTAAATTATTATTAAGTGTACGAGGGGAGATCCAAAATTTTCCGGCCTGACAAAGTAGAAGAACACGCAAGTTCATGAAACTATTTTTATTTTTCAGTATACCTAGTATCCGTCTATTTGAACGCACTTGAACTAAAAAATAGTCAAAAGTTGTGTCTTCAAAATGGGCAAAAACCGGCAGCGGTCACTTCATAGCTTTTTAGCTTTATCGTACGTGTAACCGCCATTTTTATTATTTCTCTAAAAATATAAGCTGTAGTAATAACAGAAAAAGTCCAAACAAAACAAGAATCAGCTACACGAGTATTTTTCTTTTACCGAGCAAAATGTAACCAGCCTCAAGAGAGCGTGTTTTGAATCCAATTCAAATCCTTCACAATCGGACGTTAAAAACCATAAAGCCCGAGACACCGTTACTCACAAGCGCTCGTGGTGAGCCGACCGAAATAACTCGCCTACTTTTCATTCGCTACTCATGATAGGTCTGCCAATCCAAATGACATACACTTGAAATAGGATTTTGATTACACTGAATTCGCAGCACTCTAAAACATCAGCACTATCATACTGCTTGTGGTTACATTTCATGAATAAATTGCAATGTGTTCGAATTCAGTTCTAACTTCTGACAAAAAGTATCTAATAGTAAAGAAGAGTTTTCAATATTCTGAAATTGAAAGTTATGAAATTGAAGCCATACGATAATGAACATACTTATACTGATTTCCAGATCACAGACTCTCTAAAACGCCTGCGTGCCAGCAAAAGGGCATCCCGCTTTGCCGAGGACGTCGACTTCGAGAACAGTGTCTCCAACCTAGAGAACCGCGTAAGGATCTCCGACAAAATATTAGATTCCGTCGGCATTGCCCAATCAGAGGTCAGTGGCGCCAGACGGGCACTACAGGAGAACGAAGAGCGCACAGAGAAACGCATCGCACGCAGATTGAATGATGACAGTTCAATCACAAAATGGTCTGCGTTGAAGAGCGACGAGGAAAGCGCGGCGGCCCAGCGAGCAAAAGTTACCAGAGCGCGTTTGAGCGATTTGGAAGACGAAATGACAGAACTAAGTGAGCGCAGTGCCGCCAGAGAAAAACGGGCTGCACGTCTTAGAGCTCTAGTCGCCGACACCGAAGCCGACACTGCACTTGCCGCCACCAAGGTCACAATCCGCTCCGAGAGGGAAAAGAAACAAGTGACCTTCTAAATAATCTTCTAGTAATTTACTCTGAAAACGCGCAATAGCTAACTCACTGTTCTGAAACTTAGATCATGACTTATGTTGTTATTCTATAGATAGATAAGTTTGCTAGAATGTGTTCTCCTGCATTTGTCATGTATGTACATATATTGAACGAGTCATCTATATTCTTGGTCGATAGATTAAATTCGTCTACTTTATTCTTGTTCGATAGATTAAAACGCCATGTTTCCCTGTTTTTTATTTATTGTTTATAAATAGATAAATTTCAATTTAATAACAATAAAACAGAAAATTACTTAACGTCTAGTTTGTTTTAACGCCAGAAGTACAAATTCAGAATATTGAAAACGTTCCTCGTGATATTTTTTTTTTCAATAAATACACACGTGTTATTATTTGAATATGCTTAAAAAAATCCTGATATTATTGATGTGTTAGGTGCTTATTAATTTTATTTGTTTAAATAGAGCTTAATAGGGTTTAGTACCTTTAGTTAAAATGAGAGGAGATGGATGATATGAAAAAGATAGTAAAAGATGCCACCTGGGGAGAAAACAGAAAATAAAACGGAGTGGAAAAAAAAATGGGGGAGGTGTTTTCTCAATACTGAGCTATTACACTACATAAAATTTAACCGTAAACTGAAAAATTATAAAATGTATTCATTGTATAGTTTTTATTGGTAATATAGGTTCTCTTTATTTTATATATATTTTTAGAGGTCTCACTGCAGGACAAATGTTTTACCTTCATACACATCTTAGGTATGTATTTATTTAAGCTAATATACTAATTGTTCACACTTAAGCGGACATAATGACATTTTTTAATAACCTTAAGCCCAGTTACGTCAATAAAGAACAATCAACACGGACATTTGTGTGAAGAATGAACAAAATGTGGTATTGCTTGTATTGGTTATTGGTATTGTTTGGTAGACGAAATCCAAATCCTTTGGTATTTGTATGAAGAAAATGTAAAGAAGAAAACATACTCATACTGTAACGACACAGTGTTTAGCCGTTATACTTATTCGTCAGGTCTAATTTGTGAGGTGGTGAGTTCAAATCCTCGGCGCGTATCAATGCGTTTATAGTTAAGTATTTTATCTACAAAAATTAAAAAAAAACATACGGCCCGAATCTAGTCTATGTGCCCAATGTGTGACGTTATAGGTTGATATCCATCGATCGATTTAATCTACAAGACGAAGGTACACCTGAGCTGTAATAAAAAAAATAAAAGTATTAGAGGAAAATCATATTTCTCAACTAGCTAAAGAAATATCAATGTAACAATTTTATACCTACAAATACAAATATTTCATACATGACAAAGCTTTTAAACAAAAACAATAATTTATTTTAACTTTGCGAAAAACACAATATCTACGAGTATTAGGAAAATATCTTTCTTAGTTCGCAAAACGTAACAAATTTACATTTATACGGCTAGAATCTTACACGGCTTGCCTTTGTCAATATAGTCAACTTAGTTTACCCAAACTTAAGCAAGAAGAGTATTGAACCTGTAGACAATACCAGGTAGGTACTTAACGGATTCCGAATTAAAGAACAATAGGGTTTATTATATCATAATATTTTAAATAGTATAATTTGTAATTCTAAAAACAAACGTACAACTAAAAACAACAACAAACAAACAACAAAAAGTATTATACTTGAGTAATAACTACATGGGGGATGTATGGCCATAAGAAACGCCACGCTGGCCAAGTGGGTTGATGAGTCCACTCGTTTGCAGATGGTGTAGTTCCTCATGTGTTGTGGTAACGGCTTTGTTATCCCCTTAGTCGAGACGACACGACACCCATGGGAAGAGATGGGGTGGTGCTATTCTAAAGCCGGTGCACACCGGCGCCGGCGCCGGTTTTAAAACCATATACATATTGTCTTTGCATGAGGATGCCCATGTCCAGCAGCGAACGAAACAAAAAGGTTGGTTATGATTACGGTTCATAATAACGTTTCTCGGATACGATAGATCAAACTAAAAATTCTTAGAACTGGCTACTGTATAATACGATAGAAAAAAAACAAATAATTATGTAAGTGCTAGTCAAACGCCATTAAATTTTCAAGGCTGTCATTTGTTTTTCTGGCGGCACTATGAAATACAAGTGTTTGCAGAAAAAATAATTTAACAAGAGAACATTTTCGTTCAATGACTTTTTATGACTTAGTTGGGGGCAGTTATGTTCAAAAATTAACTTGGCTCATGCTTATGACCAGATTTTTTTAGAGGAAGAATCTCGAACTTGCAGGACAATTAGTACGCATGTTGATAGGTACATATGGTATGGATATGGTATGTGTAGTACGAGATGGAACATCCTCCAGTTCCATCACGAATTAACTTCAGTACGATGAGTGCGCGCACTGATATACCGATCGGGGACAAAAAGTGACACACCACTGAACAACGACCGCAATGACAACTTGCCTCGCAATAGCCTAATTACAAACATTATAATAGACAAGTTACAGTGAAGCTCTAATGTATTACATCCAACCATTCCTAAGCCCAACAATAATGGATATATATATATACGGATAATATCCTGTATATTTTCTTATACATGCACCTTTGAATTTGAATACATTCTTGAATTTTTTCGAACATGAGAGTATACGTACTTTCATGCAGATTCCAGACGATTGCGTTATTTTCCAATCTGCTACTGACATAAGCATTATATATTTAGAAGTGGTGACCCTGTCTAAGTACCCAACCTAAATATTGTCTAGCTTTTTTACTTATTTCCCTTATATGTGGTATAAAACCTTAAGTCTTAAACTCCCAGTCTGTTAACCGAGCGAACTGAGAGTGTGCTAGTGTGTACTGGTATCTGATCGGTGACAACGACCGTGTGAAACTCATCAGGCCCATTTACTTACGTTAAGCTGTAATTCCTTAACGATACTCCACTGAAAAACAGTGTTAATGTTGTCGTAAAAATCAACGGAGTCCTCAATACTCTTTATAGATGTAATAAGCTCAACATCCTCAGCAAACAGGAGAATAATGCAGCCCGTTTACAACATCAGGGAGATCGATAATAAATATTAAAAAATTTAATGGTGCTAAATTACTACCTTAACTTATACTTAAAAGTATAAAATATAGTAATTCGGGTAACTAACAATTCGGTTCCCATGGATCTGCCTTTTAAAAATCCATGCTGAGAATCAATAAGCCGAGGTGATACCTGCTTCACTATCTATGTGTATACTATTATATAAGACAGTCTCAAGTAGATTTCCAAACGGAGACTGCACGGCTATAGGCCGGTAGTTCCCTGCATCCGATTTACTGCCAGATTTAAATAAAGGAATAACTCTGGATATTGTCCATTGCAATGGCTACACAGTAGTCCTATTAAAAATATACAAAAGCAGATTAAGTAATAAGATTTCGCAATCACTTATCAAAAAGGGCGGCAAGCCATCCGGGCCACATGAAACTTTTGGTTTAAGCTGCTTGAAGTCGCTTGTAGTTCACACTCGCTGATTTAATCAACAAATTCGCTACGTCTAATTTGGGAGCGTTACCAAGAAACATACTTTAAAATATTCAGCCATCTTTCATGATTTGGGAACCCGGCACGCTAATATCACTTGCGTTGAATTGCCTACGTTTATCCTCAATTAATGTCCAAAACAAGTTGCAATTACTTCTTATGTACTGCTCCATTTTACTTGTATATTGTTCATATGCGTGTTTAATTTTATGCTTCAACGACTTTCTTAATCTGTTGTGTATCTTTCACTATATTTATTCTAATGTTGCTGAAATGAAAATTCCAGCCGCTTTTGCTAATTTTTTAGTTTGTGATGACGGAAGTGATGAAAAAATTTTAATTTTAATATCGAGGAAAATAATTAGACGGCAACGAGAATTCTATTTAATTGATGGCACGTTCAAGACGTGTCCGAAACCATTTTACCAACTCCTCACTGTTCATTTAGACCTCGGTTCGAATGAGAACTGACCTAGTCCGCCTAAAGGGAAACGAATAATGTTGTAGGAGTTATTTTTGGCCTTCTCCCAAATAAAACCCAAGAAACCTATGTTCTCTTCTTCAACTTAATCAAAACAAGACTAGGAGTCGACATGGGTTGTCTGAAATCTGACTACGAGATAGCTATCATGAATACAGCGAGAAATGTATATCCAGAAGCCGAAATTTTCGGTTGCCTTTATCATTTTTATAATGCGATCTATAAGAATGCGGAACAACATGATTTAGAAACGACAGCCGAAGGCAGAAGAGTTACTAGAATGGTGAGCAATTTGCCCCTTCTACCCGGAAATTATATTCAAACTTGTTGGCTGTCTATTTTGCAAACTAGTCCAGATCGCAACGAAATGAAATTATTTCAAAATTATTTTGAAAGACAATGATTGGTCAAATTCTCAATGGACACGTCAATGGACAGACAAAGTCCATTATTTGTTAGTAAATACAACCTTAAAAAAACCTTAAAAAACTAGTTAGTAAAATAGGTAAGAAAAATTAATTTACGCTTTGGACATTTGAATATTGACCCAATGTCTCAGCAAAGGCGAGTCTCACCTGTCGGCCAATGTGCTCAGAATAGTGCTGGGGGAGGGGCGCAAGCGTTGTAGCAGCGATGCGCATCGCTCGCGTACAAAGGCGTAAAAGCGGTCTGTGTGCGCCTCTGTAAACATTTCCGACGCGCTGCAGATCCCATCAGAATCCTGAACCCATTCCTATACTGGACTCGCAGAGCGCTGTATGCCCGCTGCGTATACTTGATCCACAGACTGCAGATGTAAAAGGTTTGACAAACCTGCGGGCCACTATGTCACACCGAACAGCCAGCGCCCTGCGTTCCCTTTCAATGTCGAACTCGTCATTCAAGTGCTCGGTGACCAGTGACCCAAGTATTTTTTTTTCCACTAGATTAAGAGGTGTGCCACACAACCTCACAGGTAGATCAGTTTTCCGTTTATTACCTACCCTAAATACCATGATCTCGCTCTTGTTGGAGTTGTACCTGACTCGCTGGATCTCCGCATAAGCTTCACAAATTTTCACTAAGTGTCTGAGAGCGCTGATCGATGGACTCTATTGTCCGCGTAGCTTATATTATTTATGGAGCTTATATTTATATTTTTAGCAAACTCCATCAATGGAGCATTCGACTTTGGCGGTACTCAGCTCAACAATCAACTTATTCATTCATGTCAATATTGAACAGAGTGGGTGAAATTAACCCATCCTGTCTCACTCCACAATCAAATCATTCTTTAGAAAAGCTGCTTCCCTATTTAACATAGTTCTTTGGTGACATAGGTAAAGCCGTTTCTGTTTGCAGTTTCCTCCATAACATGTCATAAGATACTTGGTCGAATACCTTGGACCTTTCCAAGGCATTCCAGTCCAGAAAACAGGCATATACAGGAGTTTTCTTGTCCATATAGTACCGGACAGTCTGCATGAGACATAAAATAACACTTTCAGTGGATAGCCCAGGCTGAAAAGCGAATTGAGCATCGTGAAAGGTTGCATGTTTTCGTAAGCATTTATTAAGCAGACTATCCAGTACATACTTTTGCTATAATCGTGGCTAACGATATAGGCCTATAATTGGCTATGTCCTCAGCATTGCTCGTCCTATTTTTCGGAATGAGCACTACAATGGTCTTCATAAGGTCTGACGACAAATACACTAGGCACAAGTTAAATTCTAGGTAAATGGATGCCAGAGTGCTGTAGGTGCTCTACACTGGACCATCGTGTGAAGGAGCTTCATCGCGCGCCATGTTCTTGATAGTTGAACCAATTTGTTTGGCAGTAAACCTAACATTCATTGCTAAAGGCAAACGACGCTCATCGAACACCTGCGTGGAAGAACCCAGGGGAGCCTCCAACGTAAAGATAGTTACTGAGGTGGACGAAAGGAAAAATCCCACTCAAAAAATGAATTTTGATATACACCTTCGTAATAGTATTATAAACTACATAACAAAAATTGACACTGATATCGTGTTTGCGTTTTGAAATATTCAAGGTCAAATGTATCAAATGTTCAAGGTTAATACACTTCGATATGGGGCTCTTGAAGAAAGTTATGAACAGGATGCTGCAAGGTCGGTAGAACACCCACCCGCAAGTCCCCTGGTTTTGCAAGTGTCCATGGGCGGCGGTGACCACTTACAAGCAAATGGCTTGTAAGTGGCTTACAAGCATGTGGCAGTTGGCTCGTCTGCTATCTATTCTATAAAAAATCTCACAAAATACAGATTTTAGGGAAAATCTCATTTTCTATGGCTCGGAGATCAATACAATTCTACATAGAAGACTGTATGGCAAGGCGTATACTACTCTATGTAATAAATTTAACTTTATTACAGCATATTGTAAGTATATAGATGAACAATAAAGTAGATATATTTATATAACTGAAATTTATTAGTTGGAATCCCCAAAAAGTGTTTCCCTCCACCATACATACAACGTTGAGTAGCAGATATGCTGTACTTCAAGTAGGACACATAATGTTACATCATCTACCAATCTTTCTTTAAAAAATCTGGCTTACAAAATCCTGAAACAAAAATATACTCGTCTGATATATCCTCAACAGGTATTCATATTGTAAGCAGCATATTAAATTTATGCAAAAAATCAAGAAAAATCAAACAGAAAATGATTGAAAATCCTCACGATTTACATCATTTAGTAGAAATATTTTCAAGAAAATTGGCCTCCAGATTTTATTGGTGATACTAGCAATGTATGGTGCTCCAAAATGTGAAGACTCGATAGACAATTTTACAAATACATATTTGAGTTTTGCTAAAAAGAAAAAAACTAGCATAGCAGTCAAATTTCCTTCTTTTGCACCTACTACGGCAACAACTTGACAGCATGTTTATCGAGTGTACCTACTATGAAATTCAAGGCTTGGCTGGGAAGGGACATTGACCCCGAACAGTGGGGGTTGAAAAATAAAAAAACAATATGTTGGAAACAGTTGGAAAACACATTATTACCACCAGCACGACGATACATTAAGTACAATATTTTGTAATTGCGCAAAAGTTTGTGGTGAAAACTGTGAATGCAGAAAAATCGGTTTACAACGCCCTGCAGTTTGTAGCATTACAATGATCAGTCATCCTTAAATTCTGCAAATGATATAACTGAGGATACCGCTCGCTGGCTTTGACATAAATCTACTCGATTTCACTCGTTGTTCACTCGATATGTTATCTGAAAATGTATTGGAGACAAAAAATTAAGATGAAGAGGAAGATATATAACAATTCATCACTTTAATAATATAATTATTAAAAACACAATAATTTTTGATAATCAACAGCACCCTTTTATAAAATCAATAAGCGCACTATAGAAATATTAATAACAATATATTATTCCAACTGGGGAATCCATATAAAAACGCACCTTGCATTCTATCTCGTAGGTGGTGTGTGTGGAAATGAGTGCATAGTCATTGAACGCCTACTTTCTCTGCACTCTAGGACAAAAGCGGTTAGTTCTACAAACCATGTATAGAATCCTTCTGTAGCAAATTTTCTGATGTACAATTTTTATAATAACCTTCGAGCCATAGACAGCGAGATTTTTACATTAAAACATATTTTGTGATATTTGACTATGAATATCTCAAAAGGCATTCGCGATACCAATGTCGATTTTTGATATGTTCTTTAGAACACTATTACAACCGTGTATGCCAAATATCCTTTAGCTTGAACGACTTAGCTATTAGCTATTTAACGATTTAGCTTGAATGACAGCTGGATAGCTTGAATGAAAATCGCTTCAGATCTCCCGGGTTAGCTCCGTAGAGAGTTGGCAACCCTAGCTGTGAGTGATTTATGCGAAGCACATCCTTCAGAAATGAACGACCTAGAAGTAATTAGAAGAGCTCTGTGAACGAAAATCTATATAAGTACGGGCTAAGCTCACTTCATTTCTCTTATTTAGAAAATGTGCTATTTTGAGAACATAATATTATGGGATCGAAGGCGTTTTCCTTGTTTGGTTTTATATTTTTCTTCTGAGAATGTTTGTTTAACAGATTTTACACTTATTAGGAAAAAAAATAATGTTGTAATAAAATTATTCAAAATAATATAGCGTATAGCTTAAATTGCAAATGTTTTACCGATCTGTGTTTACAAGAGGCTAACATATGTTTTTATTTGTTACGGTGATTTAAATAAAACAAAAAATGTATCTCAGTACTAGCTCATTACAGTAAACAAAAAAATCCAGAAAAGGCCCCCGACTATTTCAGTTTATAACAGGTACAATTGAGGAAAGATGCCAATGTACAAACTATTACTACAATAGAGAAAAAATGCTTTTACGACCAAGAAAAGAAATAAAGACTAGAAAATAGAAAAAATAATTTCAGACTGTAAATAAAATAATATCAGTGAACTTAACTCTATATTTAACTGGTTACCTGTGCTTAGAATTAGATTTATATTAATTAAAATAATAAATTAAATGTGTGCATGATTATACTTCTGTTGTTCTGAGAATCTGATAGGTATTTTGTATAAAATCAATTATTATGGGAACAGAGGTTGACGTTCTATCGATTTGAATAGAGAAGCACTCTCCACTCAATAAAAATAACGTACATAAATAACTGTACATAAATAATGTACATAAATAACTGTACATAAATAACGTACATAAATAATGTACATAAATAACTGTACGTAAATTGACGTCTTATGCAAAAAGAGTCATTACAAAGAACAAAAATATTACAGTCTGCTACTGAATGAACGCCACGGAACTAATATGTTTTTGTTTCCGAGAATCTTCGTGACACTGTCACTGAAAGGAGACCCAGATTTATAGCTATGATAAATTGTTGAAAAATTGATCGACCTGAAAGCGAATCCACCTGCTTCATCATTGCTCTAAATCTGTATCGATGTCAAAAGTTAAGTATCTGGAATAAGTAATCGACAACACTGGAACGCTATTATGTCTCTGTATTGAACGAATTTCATGCTGACTAGATGAAAAATGGCAAAGAAAGTTGTCACCACGGCAAAGCAACAACGACACTCGTCGGCAGTAGCGATAACTGAATGAGTGGAATCACTGTACCAGTGGCTTTCTCAACTACTCTTATTCTCCAGTTTAACACTTGTGATATTTATCTTCCCAAACATGAAAAAAATTATTAGTTGGAAAAAAAATGTTCCAATAAGATAGCCGGTATCTGTACATTTTAGAGTTTGAGAAATATAGCGACAAAATATGAATGAATTTTCGACGAAGCTACCTTCCTAATTGAGAAAGCTTTTACAACAATGGAGAATCGATTATCGATTATTATTAGCCCAGTCATTTTCGACAAAAATCAGCCAATCTTCGGAAAACGTTCGGAATTGATCAATAGAAATGGTGAAGTCTTTCATCATGATAACGCCAGATCACACACATCTTTGGCTGCTCAGCAAAAATTGAGAGAGCTTGTTTGAGAAGTGTTGATGCACCCACCATACAGCCCTGACCTTGCGCCCTCAGATTTCCACTTGTTGCGGTCTCTTCAGAATTCTTTACGTAGTGTAAGATTAACAAACAAGAGAGGACTGTCAAAACTACTTGTCGTAATTTTTTGACTAAATATCCCAAAATTTCTACAGCAACGGGATCATGCCACTACCTACAAGATGGCAACAAGTTATAGAACAAAACGGCACATATATTGTTTACGATGCGCACACTAGGCGCGCACCTGCCTCGCGTTACGCGAAAGCAGCCCGAGGAATGTGCACACGGGCCCAAATGTAATAAACTTACTCAATATATCCACCAAAATGGTGGGTAAGCACAATAATCAACAAAAGGCCTCACTTACCCCAGGTGGTTTTGCCCACACACAAATCTGGAAAGTGTACCTACGCTAGTCCCTACTAGACGTGACCTATCTTAGTGTGATTGAATAAATACATATATTCCCAATAAATACTTGTGTAGTAATCCAAGTCTCGTCCTGTGGTGAGCCGGTGGCCGCTACAGTTCGGCAACTCACACACGGCAGCAAAATCACCTCGAGATATCACTTCCAATACACAAGCACAATCACAACAAATCCAACCAATTCCAAGCAAGACACTCGCGTGGCACAAGGATATCCGCGTGCAAATCCAATCAATAGGCGCGAATAATAAATAACAACTGTCCGTGGCCGCGGTGTGAATTTATCTCAATTTAACTCTGCTCGCCGCCGAGCGCGTGTTACTACTCAAAAATATCAAATTCTCAAACCGCCTTCAATATGGCGGGGACAAAAAAATGTTGCTTCAAATAATCAATGTATGCGGGTATGCAAAGATGCTCGCGCTAATTCCAAACAATCCCCCGTCCCGAGCCGAAGTATTCGGGTCGCTAATCAATGGGTAAGCGGGATAATGTCGCGACGGCCCGCTTCAAAATAGAATCGCCCACCAAGACCTCGGCTAACCTGGGAACACCATCAGAGCCCGGAAAAAGGTTAACAATGCGCCCCCGGCGCCAACACAAGGGCGGTAGGTTAGCATCTTTAACCAACACGAGGTCCCCAACCTTCGGCGGATTCGTTTTGTCCGTCCACTTGACGCGCTACTGCAGAGTGTGTAAATATTCAAGGTGCCAGCGTTTCCAGAAACTCTGAGTGAGCTGCTGGAGCAATTGAAAACGCGACAAACGAGAACTGGGCAGATCAGTCCAAGGGTACTCTGGCAGAGCGACGAGTGGCTGACCAATCAAAAAATGGCCCGGCGTTGGGGCTTCCAAATCATTCGGATCCGACGAAAGTGGGCATAGCGGTCGAGAGTTGAGGACGGCCTCAACTTTCGCAAACACGGTCGCGAGTTCCTCAAATGTGAGAATCGTCTCACCAATAACGCGCCTCAAATGGGTCTTTGCCGATTTAACTACGGCCTCAAAAATTCCACCCCAGTGCGGACAAACTGGCGGATCGAAGCGCCAGGTTATCCCACGGAGGGCCATCGCACGACCCAAATTCATTTTCTGCTCTTCAAGAAACTCATACACATCCCTTAAGTAGTTATTGGCCCCATGAAAATTAGTTCCGTTGTCGGACCTAATCAAGGTAGGAAGTCCCCTACGAGATACAAATCGGCTGAGGGCCGCTACGAAGGCTTCTGTGGAGAGAGCAGACACAACTTCCAAGTGTGTGGCCTTAGTAGACAGGCACACAAAAACACACAAATATGCCTTTACGGATTTGGCATTACGAAGCTGAGATGACTTCACCAAAAAAGGACCAGCAAAATCCGTACCAACTGTGGCAAAGGGTCTAGACTCAGAGACTCGGTCCGCGGGCAAATCGCCCATCTGGGGTTGCATGGTAGAAGCTTTAGTTCGGTAACAAGACATGCAACGAAAAATGACTCCCCGGACGAGTCGTCTAGCCGACAAAATCCAAAATTCGCGTTGCAAAATCGCCAACAGTGCGTTACAGCCTGCATGGGAGTTCTTGATGTGTCGATCAATCGCCAGCAACCGCACCAAATGTCCATCTTTCGGCAAGAGAAGAGGATGGCGGACACCATGAGGCAAATTGGCATGTCTAAGCCGACCTCCCACGCGCAGTAGACCCGAAGGATCCACAAAGGGATTCAATCGCACAATAGCGCCTTTCAATTTAGCGGGACCTTCCTTCATAGATTTTAACTCTGAAGCGAAGCTAACAGACTGTACTACGCGAATCCAACTCAATAGCGCTTCATGTCGTTCCTCAGACGAGATGAAGGCTGACAACAATTTATTCTGTGGGTTTTTAACATTGTGACGCCAACGTCTAACCCAAGCTGTCACATTCAAAAGTTTATCCAGTGAGCTGTACCTGGCCAGCAAAACATCGGGATCACATGATGATTCCGCTGCTTGGCCGCTCCCGGCACCATCGGCCACTGGTAAACTTACAAAGCCTATCGCAGGCTGAACTAGAGTGATCCGTGAGGCCGGCCAAATTGACACTGGTCCCTTCAGCCAGTCCGGACCCCACCACAACGGATGTCCAATAATCTCTAGCGCTGAGCATCCACGTGATGCACAATCAGCTGGGTTTATATCGCCAGGGACATGTCGCCAAATCAATCTAGCTTGCGACGCCTGGATCTGGGAAACACGGTTCGCCACAAACACCTCCAAGGTGTGAACAGAAGCTCGCAACCAACAAAGCACAATTTGACTGTCTGTCCATGCAAATACGTCTGCTAACTCTACGGAACGCCCTAGAGTAGCGACGACATGATTCAAGAGACGAGTCAAGAGAGTGGCGCCTGACAATTCTAGCTTCGGTATTGTCATACGCGAGCGAATAGGCGCAACCTTGCTCTTTGCTAGAACCGGCGAGACCAAAACATGTCCAGCAGCATCCACTGTGCGTAGATAAACAACCGCTGCATATCCTCGCTCGGAAGCATCACAAAAGCCATGAAGGCTAGCTCGATATTTTCCAGACGGAAGGAAACGTCTGGGCAAGGAAACCCGATTAAGAGCTGGGAGGGATGACACAAACTCAAGCCATTCCAACAATAACTCTCCATGAAGAGGCTCATCCCACGACAATTCAGCAGCCCATAATTTCTGCAAGAAACATTTCGCCCAAAAAATGACTGGACTGATCCAACCATTCGGATCATAAGTCCGAGCGACAGTGGACAACACTGATCGCTTCGACCAAGACTTCGGGGACTGTAGGTCCACATGATAAGTGAAGACATCCTGGACTGGTCTATACTGGACACCAAGGACAGCCAACATGTCAGGATTGTCTGCATTCTGGAAGATGTGGGGATTCTGCTGGTGCTCCTCCGGCAAATCGGCGAGGATGCGAGGTGAATTCGACAGCCACTTTCGCAATTCATAGCCACCAGCTTTCATGAGGTCAATCAATTCGTCCCGCAAGACGAGAGCCTCTTCTACAGTTGCTGCCCCACTACAGCAGTCGTCAACATAAATATCCTCCTTCAAAATGGCAGCCGCGCGAGGAAACCTTATCCGCTCTCGTTCAGCTAGCTCCAAGAGCGAGCGGATCGCAATGAAGGGACTAGAACGCAAACCATAGGTGTTGACACGAAGTTCATAGACAACCATGGGATCGTCAGGATGCTCTCGCCACAAAATCAGCTGGAATCGCCGGTCATCGCGATGAATTATCGTCTGTCTAAACATCTGACGTATGTCAGCGACGAATACAATTGCATGACGACGAAACCCAGTGAGGATATCTCCGATGTCTCGATGTAGCTTAGGTCCGGCATGGAGACACTGATTCAAAAATACACCAGAAGTAGTAGGCGCTGACCCATCAAAAACTACACGTATCTTGCCACCTGGCGTCTTCAAAACGGCATGATGAGGAAGGAAGTAATGCTCCACTGAGGGCCAACCAATATTCGACACAGACATGTGTCCCAAGTCCTCATATTCTCGCATGAACTCAATATATTTCCGGCGAAGCTCCGGATCCCGCTTCATGCGACGTTCCATGGAGACCAATCTTCGTTCAGCCAACTGCCGAGACTCGCCAAGCGGAGGCCTATTCGCCAAAAAGGGAAGACGGGTGACAAGCTGACCAGAGGCGAGGCGACCTGTGTTGCTCTGGTAGAAGCTTTCACACTCTTCGTCCTCTGGACACAATCTAGGCATAGAGGGAGGTTCCTCCACTTCCCAAAACTTCTGAACGGCGTCAGAAAGCGTGGATCCCACACGTAGCCCATCCTCAGCAAAAAACACGGTCGAAACCGGAAGGATAGGGCCCAACAATGCCGAACCAAAAATCGTGGGGACCACTACCAAACCACCAGGCTGCAAAGCTCTCCAACTCCCCGAACAAACCTGTCCCAAAATATTACTCCCCAACAATAGGTCAACAGGACCTGGAGTATGAAACATGGGGTCAGCTAAAGCTAAACCCTTTGTCAAAGCTATGACAGGTGGAGGAAGCTTTATGCGCGGGTGGTTACTCAAAATATTCTCCAGCACAATAACCGGAATCTTGGTTTTCCTGGTTCCAAGTGGTACTGGAGAAAATTTCACAAAGGTGTGACCAACTCTATTGGTCACCTTAACGTTTCCCACTCCGTAGACTGGGAAAGGAGAAGGACCGACACAGAGGTCCAATTGGCTCACCAACCAAGCTGAGACTATACAACCCTGGGCACCCGAGTCCAAAAGGGCACGAACAACAATCGAGTTGCCCTTCGGGTCCCATACCCGCACAGAGACCGTAGGCAAGAGGATGGTCTCTGGGTTCTCAGCGTGGTGAGTTGCGAGTCCCTAGCGGGAGAAGTTACGGAGTGAGGGCTCCCTCCCCGAGTGCGGCAGGGGACGATAACTGTCCACCCTGCCCTCATCGCGACGACCCTGCACAACGTGTGCGGATGAGAGGGGGGCTGCAGCCTGCCTTCCTAGGCGGGGTGGACGCCGCTCCAACCTCGGTCGCTCCAACAGCGGGGGGGAGAATCTCCGGTTGTGGTAGACTGTGGAGTACTCCGCAAACCCAACAGCGCCTCTAGGGGGTGGCGAACGCCTACCCCCGCCCGTAAGGGCTCGATCCTGGGCGCTGGACCTGGCAGGACTGTCACCACCAGCGTGAGCACCCGAATGTCGCTCAGCATCGCGAACACCAGCACCCTCCTGGTTGCGGTTCGCACACAAAATGACGTGGTGAGCACCACCACATTGTCCACATGGACGAGGCTGAGGACACTCTCGCTGGAAGTGACCCTCCAGACAATGATAACACAATCGCCTCTCCTTGGCGATGTGTCGACGCGCTGCTACGCGCAAAGCCACAAATTTGTGACAAGCAGTCATCCGGTGGCCGGAGCGCTTGCAGAATCTGCAAGCCACGGACTCCTCTTGGGAGACCCCATATCTCGGCCGTGACTGCTTATTCACCGGCGGACCCTGCGGTCGGGCCAGTGGTCGCTCTCGGCGAACGCTAGTCTGCGGCATCAAGAGAGTGGAACCCTCCACGGTATCTACCCTGCGACACTCGTCTTCGAGGAACCTTTCGAGTTCCTCATAGGAAGGCAAGTGAGTGGAGCTGTCCCCACCATATTGTCGCTCAAAGCGCAGCCGCATCTCCAAAGGCAGTTTCGCCAACACAATATGGAGCAGCAAAAAGGACCACTGGTCCACAGGTAAATCCAATCGCCTTAAGGCGTTAACAGCCACCAAAACCGGGTTAACAATTACTGTCCGTAAGGCTGACGCACAGGCAACCTTAGGCAGGTTCAAAATTTGCCCCACATGGGTGTCAGCCAAAAGTCGCACGTTGTGGTAACAGCGCTTCAACAAATCCATGGCTGTCGAGTAGGTGCTGTCATCGACCTTCAGGTGCTGTACCAGGCCTAGAGCCTCTCCCTGTAAGGAGGCCAACAGGTACGCCATTTTTTGAGCAGCTGACAGGTCGGTATGGGAGTCCACCAAACTGTTGAACATCCCATAGTAGCTCAACCACTGGTCCAAATCACCGTCAAAGGTGGGAAGGTTGAGCGTGGGGAGACGACCCAACAAGGCGTGGGGTGCAACAAGTGAATCCCCACCAGAGGGAGCTGAGATGTGGGAGACCGCCTCATTAATTGCGTCCACAAAATCGTAAATCTGGCCAAAGTCCGCTTCATAACGCTGCTTCTGCTCGTCCGGTACAGGCGTTTCCAAATTCGCCATAAATGTCAAGCCCTCAGCATAACTCCTATCTAACGCCACCAAACGGGCTGGCATTTCACTCGCCCGGGCGAGTAAGGCTTGCTTCCGGTCCGGGCGGTTGACCATTGCAACCGCAGAAGAAAACCATCTCAGCTGCGCAGTCATTGCGGACTGATGTGTGGAAAAGGTCACCTTGACAGACATGTCTACACCTCAGGACGCACGCAATACAAAACAAAAACCAAAAATAAAAACAAAAATAAAAGTAAAAAAAAAACAACAATAACAAAAAAATAACAAAATAAAAAAAAACAAAAAATGCAGTGGAGGCACAATAAAAAACAAAAGGGGTGCGTATGTGTCTTCAAGAAGGTATAACCATCCAAAATATTAATTAAGACTACCTGACAAAACAACAGCAAAAAAAAAAACAAATTAAATTATCAAATTAAAATAAACGCAACCAAAAATGTACACGAGCGTGGACTCAATAAAACCACAATGTCCACCTATCAAAAAAAAACGTGAAGCGTTATCCAAAAAAATTATTAACGCGTGTGGGTAACTAGCCAGCTACTAAACGTCGCACGCGTGGATTCAAAATATACCCAGAATACAAAATATACGTAGGGCCTAGCCTTCAAATCGTGAACGTAAAATAAAACCAAATATTTAAACCAAATTACCAATATACAAACAAGACAAAAGGTCTTCAATATTAACTACCTAACGGTATTATCAATATCATCAATATCAAGGAA
The DNA here is from genome assembly GCA_914767545.1 of Sesia apiformis. Classification (NCBI taxonomy): domain Eukaryota; kingdom Metazoa; phylum Arthropoda; class Insecta; order Lepidoptera; family Sesiidae; genus Sesia; species Sesia apiformis. Next base: position 10,167,572 of record OU611947.1, on the reverse strand, counting down.
CGGTATCAAACCACGCTCTGCTACCAGTTGTTTACGATGTAGCAGGAGCGTGGACCCAATATACGCGAGGCCCTTACCACGGGAAGTTACAATTATCAAGTTGATGAATAATGACAAAACAAAAAAAAAAGAATGGTTGACAACGGTATCAACCAAACCACGCTCTGCTACCAGATGTTTACGATGCGCACACTAGGCGCGCACCTGCCTCGCGTTACGCGAAAGCAGCCCGAGGAATGTGCACACGGGCCCAAATGTAATAAACTTACTCAATATATCCACCAAAATGGTGGGTAAGCACAATAATCAACAAAAGGCCTCACTTACCCCAGGTGGTTTTGCCCACACACAAATCTGGAAAGTGTACCTACGCTAGTCCCTACTAGACGTGACCTATCTTAGTGTGATTGAATAAATACATATATTCCCAATAAATACTTGTGTAGTCATCCAAGTCTCGTCCTGTGGTGAGCCGGTGGCCGCTACAGTTCGGCAACTCACACACGGCAGCAAAATCACCTCGAGATATCACTTCCAATACACAAGCACAATCACAACAAATCCAACCAATTCCAAGCAAGACACTCGCGTGGCACAAGGATATCCGCGTGCAAATCCAATCAATAGGCGCGAATAATAAATAACAACTGTCCGTGGCCGCGGTGTGAATTTATCTCAATTTAACTCTGCTCGCCGCCGAGCGCGTGTTACTACTCAAAAATATCAAATTCTCAAACCGCCTTCAATATGGCGGGGACAAAAAAATGTTGCTTCAAATAATCAATGTATGCGGGTATGCAAAGATGCTCGCGCTAATTCCAAACATATATATTATAATTAAATATAATTAAACTTTTTAAAAAAAAGTATTGAATTTGTATATAAAATACGAAGAAATTTTTTCCCCGACCACGGAGATACAATCCACGGTAGCCACGTACGAAAAAAGTAGTTCCCCTTATTTTTGCCGTTACTTTCAGCAAAAGTGAGATCTTTTGCGAGATCTTACGCGATCTTACGAGATCTTATTTCAATTAATCATATCTCAATAATCCGATAAAATTGTCACTTGATTACGAAAAATCAGCCATTGAAATTGAAATCAGTGCTATTGAAAAGGTATTTCCCTAATACGACCATAAAAGGCTGCTTCTATCACTTTTACAACAGACTTTTCTAAAAGGCCAAGCAATTAGGAATAAAGTCAAAGTTACAAGACGACATGTAATCAGATGAGCTGGCTTGGCTCCTTTGCCTTAAAATACATATATTATGTTGGGATACAAAATATATATTATGAGAATATCTCTAAAGGGCGATCAAATAGACAAATTCAATACATACTTAGATCGTTATTGGTAGTATGTATTCAGTTTATTAAAAAATGGTGTTGCCATGGAGAACAAATCAGAACTACAAATAATCTTGAAGGATGACATGCCAGATTGAACAAATATGCGAGGCGTAAAAATCCGTCCCTATCAAAAGTTCTTGATATTTTAGTTAAGGAGACGAAGATTCAGGGTTCTAATAAAAAAACTCCAAAAAGTATAAATTACCAAGAAGTCGACAAAGAAAACAGTTCAACCATCGAAGAATTGAAAAATAAATTTATAACTGTTAGACATTGTATTGAAATAATTGCTCCCTAAAGCTTTTAAGTACAATAAATAAATACAATAAATAATTATTGAGTGTCTGTCTGAACTGATATTGGCATGTGTCTCGGATGTCTATGGGCGACAGTATGCACATATGCTGGCATAAGGTGGTCTATTTGCTCGTCTGCCACCTTTATTCTATAACAGGCTTGATCTTTTTAGCTTGATCGTACGTGTCGATAATCGTCATTTATTATTATTTCTCTAAAAATACAACATAGTACTAATATAAAAAGTTCTAAATAAAACAAGTAACAGCTACACAAATGGGTCTTTAATACTGTGCAAAATGTAAGTGGCCACAAAAGACCGTGTCTTAAATCAAATTCAAATCCTTCACAATCGGACGTTAAATTTAACCACCAAGCTGGAGACACCGTTACTCATAAGCGCTCGTGGTGAGCCGACCCAAATAACTCGCCAACTTTTCAATCGCTACACATGATAGATAGGTCTGCCAATCCAAATGACATACAGTTGAAATAGGATTGCACTGAAATCGCAGCAGCCTAAACATCGGCAATATCATGCTGTTTGTGGTCACATTTTATGAATAAAATGCAATGTGTTCGAATTCAGTTCCAACTTCTGACAAAATGTAATAGTAAAGAAGAGTTTTGTTATGAAATTGAAGCCATACGTTAATGAACTTACTTAATTTCAGATCATAGACTCTCTAAAACGCCTGCGTGCCAGCAAAAGGGCATCCCGCTTAGAGGAGACGTCGACTTCAAGAACAGTGTCTCCAACCTAGAGAAATTCGTAAAGATCTCCGACAACATATTAGATTCCGTGGGAATTGGCCAATTAGAGGTCAGTGGCGCCAGACAGGCACTACAGGAGAACGAAGAACGCACCGAGAAACGCATCGCACGCAGATTGAATACTGACAAAATAACCGTAGCGCCGCCAGAGAAAAACGGGGTGCCCGTCTTGGAGCTCTAGTCGCCGACACCGAACCGACTTGCCGCCACCAAGGTCACGATGCGCTCCGAGAGAGAAAAGAAACAAGAGCTCTTCTAAATATTCTTCTTAAAACTAACTCTGAAAAGCGTAATGAGTTAGCGTGAATTGAGTACAGTGAGTTAGCGTAAGCGCTAACTCATAGTTCTGAAACTTTGATCGTGACTTATGACTAAGATGAGTTTGCTAGAATGTGTTTTCTTGCGTTAGTTCAGCGGGATCATAGTGACATTTTTTTTAGGTATCGATATTTAGGTAGGCATAGAGAGGTAACATGCTACAGGAGTTTTTTTGGCACCAATAGGAAGATATGGACCTCGATCAACTGCGGTTCCAACAGGACGGTGCCACATGTCACACAGCCGGAGAAACAATGACTTTATTTTTTTTCTTAATTAAATCCGGCGCTCAATCTGGGACACCCTATACAAGATACATTACGAAAACATTGGCCATCGACTAATCCGGATTAGAACACGTCATGCACGTCTATGCAATAGAGAATCTCGTAATCTCGTAATAAAGTATGCAATTAGACGTACGGTAATTCATAGACGTTGATGACACGTTCGGGTGTTATCGGATTAGCCGATGGCTAATATTTTCGTAATATATTTACATATATTGAATGAGTTGTCTGTATTCTGATTCGATAGATTAAAGCGCATGTTTCCCTGTTTATTATTTATTGTCTATAAATAAATTTCAAATTAGATACATTTCAATTAATCGTAAAAGTATCTACTTATTTCTCTTAGTACTTTGATGAGAATGCATTAGAGAAGTGGAAACATTAGGCACGAACTGTTGGTTTGTTTGATGAGAATGAATTGGAGAACTGGGAATATTAGTAGGAAGAGAAAGTGGTTGCGTATGGTTGCATAATAGGGCCAGAATGATAGTTTATTGGAGAAGGAGATAACGAAGTGATGGTGATGGTGATGGTGAATTGGAGTGTTGAAGTTTAGACAGTTGCCGAATCTTAAATGATAGTAAATGTTGTATCTGTGCTTGTTTGTAAAGCCTTTGTAATTGTAAAGGTTGTTGTGGTAGGGAAAAAGTACTAACATCAAACTTATAAGGAGCCGTGATAGTAATTACAGATACAGCCATGAACAAAGCGAGATATTATTCTTATTACTGTGGCTGTAGTAGGCTAGGCAGTGTATGCTGCCACTTGTGCGTCTGTTTGAAATAATAAATATCTGTCCAGCCAGTTCTTGAACTGGATCACCGAATCTGCCTCTATAACATTTTCTGGCAACTATGTAGTTCCTCTTTAACTACACGGTTTGATATAAAATGTTTTGAAGGTGGAGACACTACGGCCCAACTTCATTTTATGTCCTGTTAGAAGTTAGTTAGTATTTTTCTTGTACATAGATTCCAAGCTCAATACATTGTATTGGTTGGTAAGGGTTTTGAATGTTTCAATAAGGTCCTCTCTCGCTCCTCTCCTTTAGTGTAGGTAAATTAATAATCTTCAGAAGTTTCTTATACGGCTTGTTCGTAAGCCTATATGGAACGTCTGAACATGCAAATAATAACCATCATCCCCAGCTGCAGTCCGATAAGAAATATCATAAAAAATATGTTCAGTGATGTATGTTTGCAATTAGCGACGCTATTAAAAGTTCATAAATTCCACAATTTGTAGCTATTCCTCATCAAGGTCGAACACATGACTAATTGGGGCAGACGATTCGTAAATCTGGTACAAATTGATACAGGGTGTTTCTACACTAAGTACTACGCAACGGCTATAAGATCAATTAGCAAGTAATTATATTATCGACAGATCGTAAAACACTTCTCCCACAAGACTTGTACGAAGAAGGTTAGCCACTAATGTTCATAGAACCTGCGTGGAGAATAGCACTAAAAATTCGAAATTTGACTGTTCCCCAAGAAGGAGTGGGTAATATTCTTCTCACTAGGCCCGTGAGAAAGACACTCATAATCATACCTCTAATGAAATCAATAATGAACCTTGAACCCGTTACCCACTAATGAACATTGAGAGTTAGAGGAGTTTAGTAGACAATGATGGGAATGTAGTGTCTAAAAACTATACGGGGAACCAGTCGCAGTAGGAAAATAGGTCTAAGTCAATATATCATAATTAAGAAATAAATAAGTAAATATTTTTTTAAATAAATACTTGAAAAATAAGAAATCAACTATTTATATGGTTACTGTTAAACAAGTACTAACACATGAAAAACTTAGTCTCTAAGACTAATGCTACTATCGTAACAAGGTCTACAGTAGTATACTGCACGTTAATAGGGTAACATTAAGGTATTTAAATTTCATTTCACTCCAATATGTACTAAGCTTTTTTTACGCCTAAAAGTCTATAGTTTTTGTATACACGCAACAAAAAGCGACGCTATTACTACTGAGTTAATTCTGCGACGTACTGAGTTAATACTGCTATTGAAACAAGGAATAATGCAAAACTATTGCATTTTAGAAACACCATCCCCTTTAAAGTTACTGCGAAAGTTTGAGTGTACACATTCATTAAAATTCGCGCAACAGTTAACAGTTCGCACGAAATTCTATACAATAAGCTTACATTGGCGTACGGCTGCATTGTCGACGACGAGTTAGTTTGTCTCGTTATAACTCGCAAAAATTTCATAATTGTATAATACCCTACAGACAACCATATACACAACCATATACACAACCATATATCCGTGCTAGGCAGGATAAGTTGATAAGTCAAGAAATATAAAAGTTTAAATAGGGAGTTCTAGCACGTCGTGTCACTTGTGAATTTTACAATAAAAAAATTAAACCTTTCAAGCACTTGAAAAACAACTGATTTGAATTTATTATTTATTCTCGCCATACGCGGTATATGATTGTTACCTACAATGCATTAAGTGAACGTATAAAATAACTTAAGACTGTTATTATAATTTCATCATTTTCCAAATAATACAACATAATAATATCTACAGGGCATTATAAAAGTGCAACGCAAATCCGTTGCTACTTTGTAAAGAACGATATAGTAATAAATATGAATTAATAAATAATATACTTATAAAATCAAACAGTGTAATGTGTTCACTTCATGTATGGGAGTGTATTATATATTTTGTATTATCCATTTGGGTATATTTGTTAATTATTTATCACAAGAATGCAATAAAGAATTTTTATTCATTCATTTAATTCTTTCCTAAGTGAAATTGCATCTGACTGACTACATATTATGCTATACGAACTATCTAAAATGTGTGTGTGAATTTTAAAACTTCCTGTAGATTGGCATGTGTAGTAAGGTCAGCGGGGCTGCCCAATGATTGAAGCCAAATTATTCGTCAATATACTGTACACTTAGTACACTTAGGTTAGTACATTAATCTTTGCCGATCACCAGGGTGAAATATGGCTACAAGGGGATTTTTTGCTAATATAATAACTTGTCTGAGACATGAAGAGGATACTGTGCGGAATCATTTTGTCCAGAAAAAATTTTGAATACGGAATACCCTTTGTTTTGTTGAGCTTTGAACAATATTATAACAAATCACTTACTTCGCAAAAACACAATTATCAAATATCTACTATTATGTCCTGCCTCGATTAGTGCCAATAGTTACTTACAATATAAACGGACTCATGATCTTAGTGTTAATACTTTTTAAGCAGGAAATAATAAATAATTATTGTTTATAATTAATTTTCGCACTAATATCGATTAAAACGCGAACAAAATTCCGAACGTTATAAATATTTTCGTAAACAAATTTTGAGGTTCATGAACAACTTTATTAGTTACTCGTGGCCTAAGATAACTATATTAAGACTGCTGTCATTTAAACTGAAAAAATAAACTTGTGCTACAACATTACTTCTGCTGGTGGTATGATGTAGTCGTCCATTGAACAGGATGATAACGAGCTCGTTCTATTTGCCTGATTGACTAATACCTTAGAGATAATGAGTTAGTATTACCTGTATCGGGATATAACGACCCACTGCAGGTCTCCTCTAGCAATTCACTGGCGGATTTTGGGCCACATTTCATCACGCAGGCCCAGTGCGGGTTGGTGAAAACACATGCTGCAGATTTTTTTAAATTATGGTTTCCTTATAATGACTTCTCTCACTAGCCGAGCTAGTGTCAATTTTTGGTTTAAATCCGTACTGAAGTAGAAACAGTGGTACGGGCCGACGATTTGAACTCACGATCACATGAATGTAAGTCGAGTTTAGATACTCATAGCTCGTAGGATTATTATTTGACAACGCGATACTTTTAACTAAACATTTTATGTTACCACTTACCGATAGTACGCGACAGCGCGGGAGTGCGATTGAGGTACGAGTTTAATCGCTTCAATTTTGTTCGATTTTTTTCTATTAAATTATTTTATATACAAGTATGGTATATCATGTTTTTGTAAAAAAAATGTGAATTATGTAATCCACCAAGCCGCACTGGGCCCGCGTAGTAGAGTACGGTTCCAAACGCCCCAGTGAATTAGTGGGGAAAACTATACAAAATACAAAATCAATTTACAAAAGTACAAAATATCAATTTACAAATATAACATAATTGTTTTCGTGAATTTATAATAATAAACATAAATTACAATTATCGATAAGTACCAATTAACTTAACGTTGTTTTCACATCACAATAAAATTCCTTAAAACCGCTATCCCGCGCTGTCATGTATTACGAGTTCAGGCACCTATAGCATCAAAGGATAGCACCTAGTTGTTATTATAGATAGGTCAAAGGTAAACTTCATAATTAAATACTGACTCTATAAACTGAGATGTCTGCAACATTTTATTGAGATGTCTGCAAGATGAGTATGGTACGCAGGTCTTCAAGTTATTCAAATGTGAAGCTTTGGAAATAGATAATATAAAAGAATATATTAAAAAAATATTGGTTTATTAACCATACCATATAATACCGTCAGCCTATGTCTCTCCACTCCTGGATATAGGCGCTCAAGGCCCGGTGGACTTCTTTAAGTCCACCTGGCCGGAGGCTGTCCCACACTGTCCACTTCTCGATACGTGTCAGTATACGTCGTCTCGTTTAAGAGGGATTCGTTTACCCCATCGATTATCGGTCTTGCGGCAAATAGGACCCTGCCAATTGTCACTTTAACATGCTGATTGTACTAGCTATGTCAACTGATTACTGAGCTATTAATGTATTTATCGATCATAATTAAATCCCAATAACATCATTGCCTAAGACCACAATAAAATACAACATGTATACCATTTTCTTACATTACCCCCAAGAAATTACACACATCCATACAAATTAGATTCACTTATGAGTATGACATACACTACCATGGCCTAATCTAAACATGGCTCCGGCCAAAGTTGATGTTCAGTTTCATATTGTATTAAATGTGCAGAACATAATAATATTGAATATCTAAATGGATACAATTCAAGTACACACATTCAATGGTACTCTACAAGTTCTATGGAGCTGACAACACAACATTGTTGAAAAACAGTAGAGAATCATCATACAGAGGTCTACAGTAGTTTACACGAAGCATGATGTGGGCAACAGGTCCCATAGAATATAACCATACACAGAATGTAAATTATTCACTTCAAATAAAAAACTGTAATATTTTGCAGTTTACGTTTTTTAAAATATAAACAGATGACTCAGAGCATAAAAATAATGTGTTTATTTCCCTGTCTTCTAATTTTTACTAGCGGAAATCAAATTATGTGCATATATTAATTTATTCTGTGGCATGTTCATCCGGTGTCAAGCTAGTGACACAACTAAAGAAATCGTTAAATAATCAAATGTAAAACAATAAATCGATGGTTTGTGTGATTTATTTTTTCCTATATATGGTGCTAAGATAATAATCAAAATCATTTCTATACTACGGCGTCTGTATATTGAATAATAATATTGCTCATGAAGATGTAGATTTAATTCGTGTTATAGTTACTTTATTTTATGTTGAATAAAACACAATATGTTATAAAGAATTTTTGCTTTTTAATTTAATGGTTGGCATCCTAAATCCACATCTGCGTCACTAAATTAATTAATGAACGAATAGTCAATCGATTACAAACAATTCACAACAGAAATAGAAAATCGTAAAACATTGATCCGACTCAAGTTCCGTACATCACTAGTCACAGTCAACTGACAGGTGTCTGTCGCACCATGCTACATGAAAACGATTATAATGATATGGGCGGTTGTATTACAGAGGCGGTTAATAATAAACAGGTGGTTAATGGAACTTTAGTGACAATAGTGAGGGATTTCCTTGCAAGTTGTCTTTGTGTCCATTTATCAATTAAACACCTATGTCCCCAATAGGAGTGACCCTCCCCGCTGCCCTCGTTGTCGTTGTCCTCGGCACGATCCTGACGACCCAATCACTGCTGCTAATGCAGTTCTTACACTACTCTCACAGATTACACAAATACACCGTCCCCGCCGGCGGAGACGAGGACGTCACCCTCGCTACAACGTGAACACACACCGGCCTTCAGCCAACACTTTTATCAGGTATCGGCACGTGCCTGGGCGCTTCTCACCGACTCGCGACCCCGCGACTCTCCCCAAAATAACGCGCTAAGCCGAGGTCCTTTCCTTCCGCCGGTCTACCGGCGGGGGAGCCCTTAGGCGCGTTGCTGCACACACTCTTTGCTCCAAGGTGAGCGCCTTCTGCGCTCGCCCTAAACTATACATGTCCGGTGACTTTTGAAAGGCCATTAGGGCCACAAGAATTTAACGATTCCAAAAAAAAATCAATTAAAATTATAACCATGTTATTTTTCAAAGGTGCAAAGGACATCACTATATCTGGCATCTTTTATTTTGATGCGGCCAGCAATGATTTGGACAATCGAAAGACTATGTGAAACCTATTCCAGTAGTGTACAAATGATTTTTTATTTTAGGTAACATAAGAGTTACATCCATTTCTTTAGGCATACACGTATATGGCCTTTTTGTTTAGATAACACAAGATTCGTATAAACAAGTAAAGGACTGTAGATTGGAGTATGATTTTGGAATAATTAAATAACCGGCCAAGAGTGTGTCAGAGATACATTAATATGGTTCCGTAGCCTTCTATTGGAAGTTATTGGGAGCTAATTACGGGTTACAAGTTGGTAGCCGATATCTCTTTACTTTATTGCAAAAAGTCAGTGAACATTATCATCATCCATGTACCTATTTTATTTGATACCTATTTTATCTTTATCTTTTATACTATTATACAATTAAAAATGTAAAACTTTAAAAAAATAACTAAACTGAAACTAGTTTGTTTTTAATCAACGTAATTCTTATTTTACCTAAATTAAACAATTCAATGTAACTCTCATTTTATCTAAAATAAAAAGTCAATATAACTCTTAATTTACCTAAAATAAAAAAATCGTTTGTCTACCATTCGAATGGGTTTTAGATTGTCTTTCAATCCTCCAAATAAAATTGCCGGCCGCATCAAAAAAAATGATGCCAGACTTGTATGGAGAAATAATGATGTCCTTTTTATCTTTTGCAAACGTTACTGTCGCGATTTCATAACATATTTTTTCAGTATGAAGATGTTAAATTTCATCATACATTCAAAAGCACTCGTAAACGAAAATACTTAAATAATACTAAGATATCGTGTTCTACTGAGTAGGGAAATATAAATTTCGCGTCTATATTCCGCCCTAAGGGTTAAAGTATGAAATTGCCGATTTGTACTGAAAAATTAAAACTCGTTTTTTTCTAAAATGTAACATATCTATTTAATCAAAATATTTATCCTCATTATCTATACATTGTTGCCATCTAATCGGAAGTTCATTTATGCCTTTGCGATAGAACTCTGGGGATGTAGATTCGACAAACTGTGTGAAAGCATTTTGTACTGCCTCTTGGGAAGAAAATTTTTTACCACGTAGAAACTTGTCCAAATCACGAAAAAAATGGTAGTCCGTTGGAGCAAGGTCTGGCGAGTATGGAGGATGACGTATGGTTTCTAACTGCAGCTCCTGTAGAGTTACAACGGTTTCTCGTGCAGTGTGAGGTCTTGCGTTATCATGGAGCAATAATGGTGAAGATCGATTCACGAGTCGGGGCTGTTTCACTGCTAGTTTCGCCATCATTGTTCGAAGTTCGGCACAGTAAACATCTGCTGTTATTGCTTGACCACACATGAGAAAGCTATAGTGAATAACACCATGAATAGACCACCAAACAGTTACCATTACCTTTTTATTGGTAAGCTTTGCCTTAGGGCACTGTTGCGGCGTTTGACCTGGGGTCAGCCATTGCATTTTTCGGTTTCGATTATCGTAAAGAATCCACTTTTCGTCACATGTCACAATTCGATCCAATATTCCTTCATTTCTGTACCGATTCAACAAGGCAACGCAAGTTTCAACACGCGTTTCTTTCTGCAGATCAGTCAAATCATGAGGCACCCATTATTCATATTTTTTTATCTTATTGATTTGATGTACCTAAATGAGTCAATATTGTAGGTAAAGTAACGTTAAACCATGCCGCTAATTCCTGGGTAGTTTGACTCGGATCGGCTTCCACCATCTCCTTCAATTCAGCGTTATTCACCTGTGTGGGCGGTCTTCCACGTGGTTCGTTCTTCAAGTCGAAGTTTCCATTACGAAAGCGTTTAAACCAAAAACGCACGGTTCGTTCATTAGCAGTCTCCTCTCCAAACGCAGCATTGATATTGCGAGCCGTTTCTGCCGCGTTAGTTCCGCGTCGGAACTCGTATTCAAAGATTACTCGGATTTTCGAAGTATCCATCTTTCCCGTGTAAGCTGAATAAAAAAAGCAATTGAAAGTCGTCACTCGAAAATCTCACACCATGTAGGTTTTATGTCAATTTAAAGTATCTATTACTATAAAACGGCAATTTCATACTTTAACCCCTATTATATACGCCCTAAGCCCTAAGTAGGTAACCCCTAAGCCCTAGATGGGTTTCGTCAACTGAAGATTTTTTGCGTGAAAATTAATATATTTCTTGTAGGAGTCAAACGTCAGAACAATTCTAATAGTCTTACTTTGTTATGTAAAGTTTAGGTGAAACTTATGAATGAAACTTTAGACTTATCGTTTATTTAATTTACGCCCGACGAACGCAACCGAGGGCGTCTCGAATAAGCGAAACCGTATTCTCGCTCTACTTTTATCTACATTCTCTTCTATTTCAATTATATTATGTCAGCAAAGGTAACATGCGCAGTTGCTCTGCGTACAAGCTTTTAGTTGAAAACTAATTGGGAGACGCGAATGTACAAGTATGTCGACAGTAAACGAATCTGAATAATTCCTATATCATTCCCTCGCGCATGCATGGTTTATTAAATTGAATACTAAAAGTAGTAACGAACGGATCGATAATATTCCATTTTTATACCTTTCACATAAATCTTAACGCTATAATGGAATCTTAATTAATTGTAATCTTAGCTAACTTTACTTATAAATACGAAAAGACTAAGAATCGTTAACAAAGGCTTATATGCATATGTATGATGTCCTTTCTGAGGCAATAGTATCAAACCGTATCGTATCAAAACTTCATCAAATGACAAACAATTATTCAATTTAAATAAACTAAACGTACAATGGAACGTCAAAAATCAATTATAGGCATGCGGCACACCCCCAAAAACCGGCCATGGTACGGTAACTCGGTTTTTCTGAGCATACTAAGAAGCATTACTTAGGCGGAACATGTAAAAAAATACAAAAAACGTGAACCATGCATTCCAGGGTGTAAAACGCAATGACATACGGCTGCAAAGATTTATTTTGTTATTTATTGACAAAGGACTAAAGTTTATCATAGTCCGACCTAAACGATGACTCGACCTAGACCCATCACTAAAATAATTAGTCTAAAATATTGTTTTCACGAATATTTTTCGTTGGTTTTTCTGTTAATTACTACCAACAAGAAAATAACTTAGTTATTAGTATTTTATAAAATGATTTTGATACATAATATGGGTAATTTAATAAATTACCGGACATATTTTTGGGTAGATTCAGTCACGGTGCCATTAAAAGCTATTAAAACTATAAAATTCGACGAAGAATCGTTATTCTGAATTAATGCGATTTCACCTTAGAAACTAACGTAACTTTACTAGACTATATCTCTTCCCACGGGTATCGTGAAAGGCGACGAGATAACAAAGTGACTACAGTAAGCCCCGAGGAACTACACCCACCTCTATAAAAGTGGACTCGCCAAACCGCTTGGCGGCGTGGCGTTTTAAGAGTATACATTGCACAAAATAATGTGCATGAGGAATGTCCATGTCCAGCAGTTGATAAAGATAAATAATTGATAAAGGAGCTGGTGACGGTGTATGACTGACATTAACAGAAGAAATACTACGAGTCTTAAGAAACAGAGTGACCCGTAATAAAAGCATATTATACGGCACAATTCCGTTCCGTTAATAAACTGACATTTCCTTCTTTCATCACGATCATTTATGGCTTAATTGGTATTAATACGTCTTGACTTAATTATGACAGATGCGAGTCGAAACGTCTATCGCTCAGTTGCAAATAGATGCAATAAACGTGTATAAGAAAATGTGTATTGTGCATTTTGTGATTTACTAGTGATAGTTTATTAAGCTATAAAGTGTTTTTTTTTTGTGCATAATGTTTGTGATACTCAAATGCATAGGATTGCATTTTTCGTGTGCTTCTAAGGAATCCTCTTCTGTCCCCAGTAAACCTACTATCACTTTACTGAGCGACTCTCGACTTCCTTCGACGGGACGGGACATTAACAGAATACGTTTTAGACTTTATAATTGTTTATTGCGAAGAAAACTTAACATTCGCAGAATGTGGTAATTGCACCATTGCCAATATGATAAGAATAAAAAAAATTGTGTCATTTGGACATATTGACGTCGAGGTGTTATAAGTTTTATTTTGATGTTCTGATTCCATAAATAATACCATCACAAACGAACCATATTAGGTTGTAATGTAACCTATTACATACCATAGGCTAAAACTATGAAGTCACATGCTATCTTATCACGTGGTATCTAATTATAACTTTTATTTACTTCGACTGCGTCTCTATTCGTCTCTAATGGCATATCACCAATAGCTACCGTATACAACGTATACTCGTACTCTTTGTAGCTACCCACTATTTATTTTTAATCAACTACTTTTATTGGCAAGATGTAAACCTATCTAAGGGGTTGTCTCCACGGAAGAATATAAAGGTTATTTTTCCATTTGACAATAAAAAGTCAATACTCGAACACAGAATACGGGAAACAAGAGAAATCTTCCTATTTCTCATTGCAAAGTCACAAACTATATGCGTTCATTCTGGAAGAATTCTTTCCAGACATGATTTTTTATTTACTCATCCAGTAAACAAAATTATAATTCACCGGCCACTTGGGACCACATACAGAACGAGCAATTTCTTTTTCGAATATATCAGGTGTAAAATTCTTACGATATCGTTATTGAAAATTATTTTTTTAATATTTACTCGCGATTCCGATTTGTTGCGATTCCATTTCGTTGCGTTGCTCTTTCGATTCCATTGTTTGTTGCGCCTGGAAGTTCGTAGCATCTGGAACTTGTATATGGAAAACGTCCTATTTTACCTTTGCTGTATCTAATAGGACCTACTCACAATTATTGTATATTGTCTTGATGATGAAATCAAGTTATCTTAGTTTATTCATTCTATTCATAAAGACTAGTCTTGTTTTTTTATACGTGCTTTTCTTTTTATTTATTTATGAGCAACTATTCGCAACATTTTGCCATTTATTTATTTTCACAAATTAGCAGTAAAAGTATAATTAATAAAATTAATAAAAGTATTCAAAATATTTTTTAATTTAGAATAATTAATATTTACTTTTATTTATAATATATCTATAGACATGTTCAAATTTTTCGGAAATGTTCCTGTAAGAAAAAGACTTGATTTTAAAATAGATTGAATACATTTGTTTAGAAATAGGTTGATTTTTTAAAAATCTGATCATTTTACAGGAATTCAATTTAAAATTTCGTTCAATTATACGTTTTTCTAAAATTTTCTACGTTTTTCTCTTGCTCAATATATGATCTCTATCTTATATTAGTTCCATTTATAATTTTTGCATGAAAATTAAAAATCGTGATAATGTCGTGGCGTTCTCGGGATTATGTTCACTTCCTTATATTTTATTGCTTCATTTATTATATTAACCAATCAGTCACGCAAACACTTTGTGATCGATACTTTCAACATACAGGTCCACATTAGAAGAGGGAACATCTATATGAATATTGCTAAGTAGGTATATTTTATTGCGTGTAGCGATAATATACTCAATAATATTTACATATTTATATTATTGAACGAATCAGAACGAATAAATAATTAATATAATTTATTTGTAATGATGGTCACGTTAGATTAAGATTTAATTTACTTTACTTTAATTTACTACGACTACGACTTATCAAAGGGTGTACAAATATTTTAAGTTCCTATATTATCACAGACATTTAACAATGTAACGAAATGTAACAAAATTAATCAAAAACATACAATATTCAAACCGTGAATATTCATAGCGACTTTATTCATTTTTATTATAATAAACTTAGTCTGGAAATTGGTCAACTAAAAACATCACCAGTTCTATGCCAATTAATTAAAAAAAGACTACCTATCTACTGTTAATGTATTGTTTTAGACTAGTCATACATTAATCAAGTCATTTTAAATTAACAATGTTTGTAAAAGCATTACGTCAGTAGATACAATGAAACAAACAACGGAGAAATAATGAAAGGAACAAGAATGAAAAAGAAAATTTAAAATTTTATAATAAGATTAGAACTTAGAAGTTTTAGACTTGGACTTAGACTTAGACAAATCAGAAAGTATTAGTATGCCGTTAATAATATATAATAATTATGGAATTTGTTGGTAAAACATTTTGTATGCAGCGCTGTCGACAAAAGCTAATTAGGTCCTTCGTCTGGATTGAAATACTTCATTAAAATAGATAGACTTGATAATTTTTTGTAGAGTACGTAATAATATTGCTTGTTTTACATTTTAAGACAGTTTGGCACATTACCACCACTTCACTCTGATGTTTATCGCAACCCGAAGAAAATTAATCATTTTGTTGTGTCTTGTTTATTTGACATCCGTAACAAACGTTTCTATTATTGTAGCTATTAAATATAAAACAAAGCTGCGGTTGGTTTCTCGGTATATTTCATTTTAATTTTTTTTTAAAACTTCGATATATTTAAACTTTAAACTTCGGTGTATTTTATTACTTCGATTAAATCATTATTCATCTATCAAAATGTTACGATTTAATAAATTAATTGAATCATGCCCTTTAAAGATATGAAGGCATGATTTCAATGAACTAAGGAAATAGAGGATGACTGAAATGAAGAAGGCACATATTTAGGCACTGCTTAAAAATGAAACTCAAAACATCAACTGAATTGCAGTTGTAGGTCACAGAAGGGACATATTAAACATAGTTTATCCTAATAATGTCTGCACTACTACCTAGTGGTTATGCAACTATGTATGTAAACTGTACCTATATCTACCTATTGACAATAATTCGACCCTCGTCATGTCAAATCTAAATATATGAAGCACTCAATACCAAACCTTGCGAATATTAATCGTTCATGACCGCAGTTGTAAATACTCGTATCTAATAACTATATTTAATTAGAGACATTATTTATTTTGTTTCAATATCTACGTTATTCATGTTACGCATATAAACATATTTTATACATTTGGCAATGGTAGTCCATGAGATTAAACTGTTTTCTTCGAAAAGATAAAGTTTAAATTCATCTGTTTACGCAAAATCAAGATATAATATGAATCAACTGGAATGTTACGCACATTATTTAGAACTCGCTTTACGTTAAGAGTACAACTAACGTCACTCAGACATTTCACTATTCATAGCCTATGTTTTTAAAAAAATGCACAAGTTGGCACAACAAGTAAAACTGCGAGGAATTTGACAATGC
Organism: Sesia apiformis; assembly: GCA_914767545.1. NCBI lineage: Eukaryota > Metazoa > Arthropoda > Insecta > Lepidoptera > Sesiidae > Sesia > Sesia apiformis. The sequence goes on along the minus strand of OU611947.1, from coordinate 10,150,854 downwards.
GATGCATGGTCAAAGTATTGACAGAACATCATTGGCAGCCACTTATAAAAAACATTGTAGCGCTTGCGACAGCCAGGTGGGATCGATGGGAGATAAATCGGGTGGCTGCAACCGCCACCAGTCGTAGACGAACGATCATCCACTCCACACGCTTCTCCAATCCCAGTTAGGTCCGTGAAACAAGTGACGTGTTGCTAGTGTTGCACTAAGTTCAAGTGTTCAACTTTTTTAAGTGGTGTTCATTAACGCAGTGGTTTTTTATCTCAGAACACCCCCTGACGAGATGTGGGATGACGTAGTAGAGGAAGACACGCCCGCGCCCGAGGCTCCTGTGGAGGAGACACCAGCCAAGGCCGCTGCCGCAGAAGAAAAGCCCGCAGAAGAAGAACCTCCAGCTCAACAGAATATCGTTAACGGAACAGAGCCTAGAAAACTCGTGTTCAAGCATTGGGTCAGGTAAGGAATTAGGATAATTTATATTAGGTACAAAACTGACAGTATTTAAATTTATTTAAATTACACAATAAAGTTCGTGTTGCAAACTAATAAAATTGGTAAAGTAAGATTCTGTGTGAAATAATTTAATTTCAATAACTACAATCCAAGTGAAAATTATTTTTATATCATTGCAACAAATGAGCCTTTATTGCAATTTCTGTCAAATTGCAGGCCTAAATTCCTCCAGTACACCTATCTATACGACTACCAACATAATTACTACGATGATGTGATCAACTACATGGACAGGCGGAACAAGGGGCTGCCTGTCGAGACGCCGCGTGCCCAGACCTGGGCCGAGCGCGCCCTTAGGACATACATAGCCAAAAGTTCGTCTTTCCGTGTCCTAAGACCAAGCTTGGACTCCTTACTTCTTCGTCAAGTTTCCACAGGCGCTCGGTTCCACCGTTACCACAGCAAATCTATCATCTCGAGGAAGTATTCCAAACTCGGATTTAACACCGTCTCCATCTAGCTTCGCTCTAACTCACTCGCTTGGCATCGCTTCGCGGACTGTGCCCCGGTCCGGTATGTCAGCGTGACCTTTCTGTGAATGTTACAGGATTTCGTTGGCGTGATCCAGCCCTCAACATAGCCGCTTGAGCAGCTCGCTCCTTAGGTAAACTCCGATCGGAAGCCATCCGCATTCCTAACACATTTCTGTCTTATTTGGGTAAGGCAATAAACGTTTAAGTTTAACAATAGTTTCATTTTAGATTTAAGCTTGCGCTATTTACCCTGACCATGTTAGATAGTTACCTACGATAAACTATAGTTGTATATAGTTATATACAACTATAGTTTATTTTGCTGAAACAACATAAATTATATAAATTTTGATAAACTTAACAAAATATTCATAATTTTACACGTAGTGTTAACGACAATGCTTGGCGACAGTTGTTCAAACACAAGGCAAAGCGATGTAAGCTGCCCATTTCCAAAAAGTTTCACGAAAACTAGCCTGAGCCTTTTGAATTATTATTACGATCCATGTTGTAGTTTAAAATTTAACATAAACTGCAATCGAATACGTTATATTTTATGACTTTAACTTAACAGATCCATATTTTATTTATAGCTACTTAACATTTATTTATTTCAATTCTACTAAAGTTGTACAGCAGGCGGGCAACTCTGCCAATCAACCTTTGATTAAACAGATAATAAATATATGTAATAGGCTTGGTGCATGATAAAGTCCTGGTAAAGTACAAGACTGTAAGACTGAATACAAAATAATAGTATAAATACTAACATATAAATAACAAGATATATTGTTATATGTACATACACATATACCTTTAATACCTAAGTAATAATTATAAATAACATTCGATTCTATGCTATTCGTTATATTTGCATAACTGAATGGACATAAAATTCGTGAATAAGAAGACGCTCTGCACTATATCTGATAAAATTCAGATATTAGATATTTATATGAGTACTTGCTAGTATGTAGTTAACTGTTCGGTCCAAAAATCACTTTATACCGCGAATCCGTAGGCTGTGGAACGAACCGCCTCAAGAGGTTTTTCCATTAAGCTACGATATGGGGTTCTTCAAGAAAGCTGTGAATATGTTTTGCTAGATCGGCGGCGCGCCCGCATATCCCCTGGTGTTGCAGATGTCCATGGGCGGCGGTAACACTTACCATCACGTGGGACCGCTTGCACGTCCGCCCACATGTCTGTAATAGTATGTATAGACTATTCTAGCCTCCAAAGAAGAAAGGGTGTTATTAGATAGCATTTTTAACGAAAGCATGCATAAGTTTCATTATATTCGAAAATTAAAAATAAACAAAGGGAATAAACAATGGTTATTCTTTTTGTTTCGTCCAAATTTCTTGCTTGATAAATTAATGATGCTTTTTTTTATTTTTTTCTTCATCGTCATAATGCCTTTTTCTAAGGAGGCCAGTATTGACGACAACAGGCTCGGAGCTGAGCACGGAGGGATCAGGTCACCCAACCGATCAGCTGATCCGGCCGCGTAGGCACTTTATTTTCCGCGCTTTCGGGTTACATAACAAATTACTTGTTATTTTGTATTCAATAAAGAGAATAGAGTTCATAGTTCTTTCACGTACAAGACTTGAAACTAGACATACTGAACAAACTTTTACATTAATGGTAATGGTAATTCATGACGAAAAATCCAAGTATTATTACAAATTTAACGAAATAACATATAAATATTAATATTACAGATATAGTTGTGTAGGACTATTAAATCAATAAAGTACCTCTTATATCTATGATAGGTTTTCGACCTTACATTACCTACAAACTTTTATAGATTCTTCATTACATCGTTAAAATACTGTGACATTATTGCAAAGCTGAAAAATTGCAGTCAATTAAGCATGAAAGTAATGTTCTCAATCAATCAAACTGCAAGAGTAAATTAATGAGTAATGGAATGACTCCTTTCATATCCCTGTGAAAAATAAATCTATGGCTGACAGTTTTGCAGCTAATTTAACATGACGGTTAAATTGCTATTTATAAACACTGGGTCTTGATGTTGTCTTAGGAAGTAAATTATTATAAATAATCTTAACCAATTTATTAAATATTTCATAAAAAAGTTACAGAAAAACTAAGGGTATGAAATATATATTGGACTTATATTTGCATGTACTTTGAGATATCGCTAGTGTTAGGGTAGCTTTTGAGACTCAGCAAGAGAATAGCGGCAAATGACCTAGAATTAATCGATTACAATTTACAATCACAGTACGCATTTCTGAATCCTAATCCAACAGTGATAAAATATAGGTAAATAACAATATTGTTTTTTTATTTTATTTTTATATGTTATTCAACCCCAAAGATGATAGGAATAAAACGGATAGCAAAAGATTTTATAGCTATCTATCTATTAAAAAAGAGATGTCCTGACTGACTGACGGAATGATTCATCATCGCTGAGCCTAAACCGCTGAAACTACAGACATGAAATTTGCAGAGTGGATAGGTTTTGTAACGTACGTATCCACTAAGGAAGAATTTTTAGAAATCTTAATGGGAAGAGAGGGCAAAGGGAGGGAGAAGATTTTTTATGCAATGCCTGTGTCTCAAGAACTATTTATGTGAGTGACAATTTAGCATATACAATTCTCATTTAAAATAATTAAAAATGTGTATCGGCGTTTTTGATATTTGAGTTGGAAGGGGGTATAAAAGGGAGGGGCGGTTTTCGATGTACTTATCTCAAATCTGTATCTCAAAAACATTTTAAATTGGGTACATGATATTTGGTATTATAGACTAATCTTTTAAAATAATTAAACACGTATGTCGGCGTTTTTTGATATTAAGAATGGAGAAGATGATTTTGTATGCAAAGTCCGTATCATAAAAACTTGAAAATTGTAATTATAATTTGGAAAAATTAATAATAATTACGTATTAACATCAACTATCAAATATGAGGAATGTCGAAATCGACGGGCCTTATCCACACTAATATTATAAATACGAAAGTATGTATGTCTGTCCGTTTGTTTGTTATGACTTCGTGACTAAATTACTGAACCGATTTCAATAATTTTTTTACAGAGCGTTAGCCCGATATCACACTTTTTCCCTATATATTTTTTTCCAGGGGGAGTCTATTACTTTTAAAACAAAATCCATCCTATCCAAGTAGCTATGGGCAAAGACCTATAAACCTAAACCAAAAGCAAAAAATAATAACTGAACATGACAGTTCAACAAAGCGACAAACATTTTAAAACGCGTAAAATTACACTTAATTCGTCCAGTGTGGTACATGTATGACACATACACTCAACGCCCGTTGTCCGTTTAAAATTCTCAATGTCGAGATATCTAAAATAACTTATCTTTGACAGTTCAGTGAATGTAATCGCTTGGCCTGTGGCCAAATCGTTGGTCCACCTAGCAGGTAAACCAGGCAATCGGCCAAATAGAAGATAATTAAATGTTACAATGAGCAAGGGTGCTTACTGTTCGATTAGGTACATGTATAATAATAGAAGCTAATACTTGCGAGCCAGTATGTCACTCACTGCCTGATATCGTAATACTGAAAAAGTAAAGAAGGTTACTCTATGCTCGTAGGTGCATCTGGAATCGACTAAAGAGTTCGGTAAATTTATAGACGTACGCACTTAAATATAAAAAAGAATGAAGCGTTGATCGTATAATTACGAAAATGACTGATATTAAACAAAATACATCTAAGTGCCTATATTATCTATACATGATCTAAGAGAGAGATTTTTTTTTTAAACTTCTGCTCAAAATTTAATCAATCAGTTAATCAAACCTAACTTATATTAAATTCAATTTAATTATAATAGACAAAACTGAATTAATTAACTAACTATAAGGAACTAACTATAAGCTTATAATAATACAACTATGCTTTGTAATAAAGTACATATAAATAAGTATAATGTCTATATGTAAATTATTTTATCGCATGACACAAATATCACACGATAACACATTTAGGGCACACATTCAATAAAGTGGTTGTCCAACTTCATAACAATAAGTGCAATCAATATTCATCGTAGTAAATGAAAGTTGTCTACAAAATATTCGCGATAATTTATTAATATCATCAATTTTTTTGCAAATGATCAAATCGATTAATTTTGACTGATGATAACTGTAGCCTTAAGAGACCATAGACCATAAGAGGGCAACATTATAAAAAATAACACCCATGGTTCTTTATTTTTACTTTAATACACAGTCACTAAGTGGTGAATCACTTACCATCGGGTACAACGCTGTGTGTAATGGCAATTCAACATTTCACTTTCAAAGTTAATTCCCAATAGTGTAATGTCGAAATTGTGATTACAATTACTGTGCTTTTAACCATAAAAATTGCTTAAAATCATTCTAAACTTTGATGGGACTAACTTTGAATTGTAATAGGTCTGTAACAGACGACCTAATGGACGAACATAAAGTATTCCTTAGTTTATTTGGAACCATAAACATACCATAACAACTACCATATGAAGGTTATAAGCAAGAGGTATAACGTTCATTTAATTTTTTTGTAAATTCACTGTGGTGTTTAGTAAAACAAACTAGAACATACGTATTATGATATGAGTACAAAGCAAAATACAGCCAATGTGTTTGCTAACATCGCACGGTTTTAATCTAACTAATGTTTAATCTAACGATCTTTATTCTTGGAAACATTGTAACACAAACTAGAAAACACATGAGTTATGTCACAGGCTGAGATATATTTATTAACATTCCCTCACTGTAGGCCACTGTCTTGGGCGACTATTTTTACATCGTAACCGACTAAACAACTGTCAAGAACTCCGTCGCCAATTGGGAAGTTTGGAGTCAGTGGCGGATATAAATTGAAGTACATAAATATTACACAACGCCTGTAGCATCGTGACTGGTGGAATGGTATACTCGTATATAACTGTCAAGAAACATGAAGATCACACAATCGGTTGACACTCGCAGTGCCAATGTCACAGTGATTGTAATTGATCTAAAAAAATAATAAAATTGTAAAACCGTTTATAGAATATACGATACAACAAATAATATTCTTACTTAGAAAATACATTTTTATTTACCATAAAATATTATCTGAAATTAAACAAGCCAATGCACATATAAAATGTAGTTGCAAACTTCACTTATTCTAACTCTGTTAGTTTTTGTACTTATTTTAAATATCAAGGTAAATGAATTAGCTCCTATAAAAATGAGGAATGGCTCCGATTTAAAAAATATTATTGTTTTTAGTTGTTCCTTTCTATTATTTGACAAGTCTTCATGTAATAGTGTAGCAGCTGCTAAGTTAAATCCTGATGAAGATGGAGTGGAATTTCTCAAGAAACTCGTTCAGGGACAAAGTTAGTATTTAGTAAATTAAGCTTAAAGTCTAACATCACAATAGAGATAATAACAAAGAAACTTATTTTAGGTGTAGATCCCAAACCAGATTTTCTAAAATTTACCGCTCCATATAGATTGTGCGAAGGCGGTTGCAAAGGCGATAGTAACGTAAAATTTGTGTTTCCAATCTACGTCCAAGAGAGAGCAAAATCTGCATATAGCAATATGTACCCTGAGCATAGAAGACCTTTATTTACGAAGGGAACAACCGTATTGTTCACAACTTGCAAACAAGAACCAACCTCTTCAACTCAACCAATTAGGATGGTCAAGAAAGAATGGTCAAGAAGCTCTTCTACTCTGATTATTCCACTCGAAGGCCAGATAAGCACTGTAGCTCCTATCCTCCGAAATGGAGCATATATACCTTATGGGAAACAATACGCCAGAAGTTACCTAGCTGTACCCTACCAGAGAAATTACAACGAAGCCTATCAACAAGTACCCGACATCAATGATGGTAACATTTACGAACTCGAATTTTACCAAAAAAAAAATCACAAAACATATCCAACAGCATCATATATAAATTATAATTTTAATATTTTTGCATCAGAATCTTACCGGAGGACAGTAAAACAAAATCACCAAACAGTAGCCTATCAAAAATATTATGACGAAGACGTGTACCAGAAAAATTACAAGAAGATATATCCACCCTACCCGAAAAATTATGGCGTAGCTTATGCACAAGAACCCTACCGGAAAACCTATGGAGGAGCTTATCCACCAGAAACCTATCACAAAAATTATGACGCATTCTATCCATCAGTCCCTTAGTAGCAGAACAATGCGAATTTTATTGTCCGATGCCGTACCAAGAATATTATCGCAGTGCTCTGCATTTTAACATTGCACCTTATTCACGCGTATAATATTGTTATATCCATTAATAAATACCTAAAGAAAGTCCTGGAAAGTAGTTAATTGGAAACAAATGGACGTTTAACAACTAAAAGAAATAGAAGTAATTTATTTAACTTGCATTTCCTTATTTAATCACTTTTTTCTGTTACGTGTGCATGAAAGAGAAGCTAGAGAAATTTTAAATCTCGTTCAAATATTGCAGGAATTAAAAAAATATTTGCTTAATAGAATATATACGATGCTATGAAATTGAGTGCAAATGCATAATAAATCATACTTAATTTAAACATACATTCTGTTTTTTACTCAATCACGTCTGAAGAAATATTGGAGTATTTCTTTATCCAGATCTATTACAAAATTATAACAGGAATCATAAGTTCAGTTCACGAGACCGAAATCGTAGCCAATTTGCGCATAAACATACCTATATACTTTGTTATGATTTATCAAGCTTTTTTATATAAAAAAGGCGGCAGACGAGCATACAGTCCACTAGGTGGTAAGTGGATACAGTCGCCTATAAATATTTATATTCGCGAATATTCGCGGTGCATGCTTACTTTAGTCCAGAATAACATATGTTAGCACGCCCCCGGATGCGCTGCCTACCTTGATACCTAACGCTAACGCTGGAGATGTCAGGAAAATGGGGAGGGATAGGATTAACACTTTTTGCTTATTTATTTTTTAATTATTTTATACATAAGTACATTCTCTCATTACAAAAATTATCAATTGGCAGCGGGTTCGCGTGGAGGAAACCCCGCTGTGATTGCAAGAGAATAGTAGGTGACTAGAAGACTACAGGACTATAGACTATAGGCTGCTATAGATATCCCATATTACGATAACAAATTACATCAAAATATTATTTGGTTTGTTATGTTGTAATTTCTTCGGAATTCATCAACATTAATATGTAAGCAGGGGCGTGCTTTGATATTGAAACTAAGTACTTATACATAGCGGCAATATGCATATAAAATTTGTTTTTAACCGACTGAAAAATGTGAGTAGTAATATACAATACTTGCGTGCGCCGGCGCTCCGCCCACGCTCGCGCAGGTTAGCGTAAATAAATAATAATAATTAATGCATGCCACTTAATATAAGTAATTAATATCAACAATTAAACGTGATTGTAGGTTGGCTAACAGTACTAGTTTTAAACTACGACATAATTAAAACAAGAACTCCCAGCATATCTGCTACAATTGAAAATATTTGTAACTAGCGACCCGCCCCGGCTTCGCACGGGTACTAGAGCATATATGCCTGCATCAAGCGAGTCCCGTCGTCGCGTCGCGTTGGTGCGAGACCGCTGGAATTTATTTTCTCGCGCGTAATTTTTAATTTACGATAACTCCTAAGATATTCATTTAAATTGTATGGTGTAAAGGGCTATTATAATGTATATGAAATACTTAAGGTAACTAACGTTTTTAATTTGATAATGATTAATACTGTATCCGTCTAAATTGCTTTACCAAATACTACATTATATGTGATCATTTTTTTGGAAGTTAGAATGGGTATAGTAAGCTATCCTTAAAAGATAGATATATGTCTTCGCGGACTTTTTTGTAGACCTATAAAAGAGAAACAATCCCAGCATACATTGTTTTGTTATATCTCAAACGGATTAGGCAGCGTTTTCAATGAAAGCTCCCAGACGGCTTGATTTTTTTCGACATCTTCAACAATCATCGTCATATTTCAATCAATTTACACAAAACCTTAACGAATTATACACCTATACCTTACTCCGGAATCACTCTGTTGATAGATGAAAACCGCATGAAAATCCGTTCAGTAGTTTTTGAAATCATCGCGAACATACATACAGACAGACTGACGCGGCGGGGGACTTTGTTTTATAATATGTAGTGATAATAAATAATAATGCATTATCGTCAGCCGTGTTTTTCCATTGCTGGATATAAACCTCTCCTAAGGACCGGCTACAACATGGATAATGGTACATAATGGATTGTATATTATATAATAAAAAGCTTTGTTTTTTATATTCTTCTATTTCCATTTCATATTCTAACAATACAGTTAGATCAAAGAAAAATATTGCAAATGTAAAAAATGACCGAAAATCTGAGTTACTTTTCAAAATGATTATAGTATATCAATCAACTCATCGGCATCTTAATAGGCTTGTAATATGGTCGAAAAGCATAGTGTAAATAATTAAACTGTGCCAAAAGAATTATTGCCAAAAGAAAAGTGCCAAAATAAATTTAGGTACATCAGAATGTTACTGACTGTAAAATTATTTTTCTTATGATTGTCAAAAAATCATATCCATTTCCTCATAGGTCGAATGCTTAGGATGTCTAAACTATAGATCGCTGCTAAAAGTTACCACTGCTGGACATGGGTTTCCTCATGCATAAGAGGATGTATGACCTAAAAACGTCACGCTGGCCAAGCGGATTGGGGAGTCCACACATTTAGAGGTGTTGTCGTTCCTTAGGGATTTGTTACCCCTTAGTCGCTACTGCATGACACCCACGTTATGAGTGAGGGTGGCCATCCCATCTCTTCCTGTACGACTAATATACATTCAACATGGTCGTCTCCATAAAGCTGTTTTACTACAGCCTTCGTTGGTGGCCAAACAACATGGCCAGTTTTACTCGCATCTTCAGCTACAACACCTATAGAAAAGATGACGTGGTGCTATTCCAAAGTCGACCGATACGACCACTTTTATTATTACTTTAAGATTGTTAGACTGTGTAATGAACATTTCGTTAATTTTATTATTACTAATTATTTTTACTCTTACTTTATTATTACTTGTTATTATTATTACTTTATTCTTATTATTTTATTATTGCTTATTATTTTATTATTACTGTATAAAAGAGTGTTAGCCTGTGTAATGGACATTTCGTTAATTTTACAGGAATTTAAAATTTTATTATTGATATTCTTGGTACCAATCATAGCCACAGATGTTGTGATGCCTCGCGATCAGTGGTCTTGGTCTATGCTACAACAGCCAATACTGCAAAGCTCATCAAAGCCGTAATGCCCGTCAAAGCTCATGTATTTCCATGTCAATGTCCACCACATAAAGGTAAAAGTGCAAAAACATCGCGAAATGCTACTCGTGGGTAGGTATTTACAAAAACAAGAATCTCGTAAATTGGTACCTACAGAAAACTAAGACTGTTTTTTTTTAAATTTGTATAATTTAGTCTAGAGCTTTACTCCAAAATAAATGAACTTAAAGTTAAGAGTTATCAAATTAAACTTTTTTAACTTTCTCGTTTTTTACACATTTTATATTGTAAATAGGGTTTGCACGCGTATAATGAAAGGTTTTTGTTTACCTTTTATTTTTACTCGATGATTCGGCAAAGGGTTACACCAGCCGTGATCACGACTTGATTGAAGAGGTACCCACCTCTCAGTCCGGGATAGGAGCTGCGAGCAGTTTCATCAACATGTGCGTACATTTGATCTTCACATTCGGAAAGGTACACACACTACACTCGAACGAATGGTACATAATGGATTGTATATTATATAATAAAAAGCTTTGTTATTTATATTCTTCTATTTCTATTTCATATTCTAACAATACAGTTAGATCAAAGAAAAATATTGCAAATGTAAAAAATGACCGAAAATCTGAGTTACTTTTCAAAATGATTATAGTATATCAATCAACTCATCGGCATCTTAATAGGCTTGTAATATGGTCGAAAAGCATAGTGTAAATAATTAAACTGTGCCAAAAGAATTATTGCCAAAAGAAAAGTGCCAAAATAAATTTAGGTACATCAGAATGTTACTGACTGTAAAATTATTTTTCTTATGATTGTCAAAAAATCATATCCATTTCCTCATAGGTCGAATGCTTAGGATGTCTAAACTATAGATCGCTGCTAAAAGTTACCACTGCTGGACATGGGTTTCCTCGTGCATAAGAGGATGTATGACCTAAATCGCAAAGTTTTAATTCGTTAATCACTGGATTCCACGTCGGCGACAGTTTATACCCATCTTCCCGAATGAATTTTTTATATTTCCCAATTTCAATCGCTTCATGTGCAATCCTGGGATAAAAGTGATGTTCAATGGAAAGGATTTTTGGAGAGCAGAATTCTTTTTTTTTTTTATAGAAAAAAGACGACAGACGAGCATACAGTCCACCTAATGGTAAGTGGATACTGTCGTCCATAGACATCCGCGATACATGCCAACATCAGTCCAGATTGACAAACGTTGGCACGCCCCCGGATGCGCAGCCTAATTTTGCAGATTAAGGAATGGAATTGGAAAATGGGGAGGGAGAGAATGGGATGGGCATGGGCTCTGGAAAATTTCACTCACTACCGAAACACATACGTACTCGTACATTGGGGAAATACGATAAAGTAGGAAATCCAGTACATTTCAAGCTAGTCTTCTGTGAGAGAGGGGTAACGTGGCCAGTCGAGTGCGCCCAGCGGCTGTGGGAATGCAGCACGCACTTTCCCAGTGATTAATTAATTTTTCTATCCAGTGATTGATTCGAGCGTTGAGAATGTGTTCGGTTATTGCTGATTTACTAGTTTGGCGGTTTCTTAGAGCTGCGTGGTGTTTCTTGACCCTTTCCGCAACTGTACGCTTAGTTTGGCCTATATAGGAACTACCACAGCTGAAGTCTATCTTATAGAAGTCTATTATCTTATCCTGACGTCAGGTAAGGTATAACATCCTTGGGTGAGCGTATATTTTCCGCTAGTTTGGAGGACGGAGTATATGCAGTGTTAATGGAGTATCTTCTCAATACTGTTCCAACTTTGTCCGTCACTCTTTTCACGTATAGCATAAATGCTGGCTGTCTGTTAAGCTCAGGATGTTCCTCAGTAGAACTCCAGAGTTAATTTGATGCACTGTAAACCACGGCTGATGACGAAATGACCAACAATTTGATGAGAGTAATCCGAGATGGGGCTGTAACTTTATCCCTTGATGTGAATAAGTAACTACTATGTAAATTTAGATAAAAATAGGAGGAATCGCAAAATGGAAATATGTTAATTATCTCATAACGTACGCACAGAAATCATATCATAACATTAACATATTTTAGTATGATTCAGTGGTAAAACAGGAAATGTTAAGATTTTTCATTCAAATGCTTTCAATAAAATGTCCTTTTATTAATGTCCATTTTTTAATTTGTCCCCAATCGACTTGCCTGGAAAATAGGCGAGTTCCAGCCGCCCATAACACGTCGAGTTTAGAAAAGGCTATATATGTACTCGTACTTACAGCTCCGCAGACCACAATCACACCTAGCGAATGATTTGATTACGAATATAAAATTTATTAATATAATTAGCCACTGTGTCTTATCTTTGTTAACTTTGACTCTATCGAAACCGGGACTGTTCCAGAGTCTTTTAAGGTGTCTTGTTGATTAGCGATATATCGTGTTATTGATATGTCTGCACAACAGAGCGAACAATCCGAAGACTGACATGTTCACAGGAGAAGTATATATAATATACAATAGTAGAGACAGGCTGATGGTATAATATAGTAAATAAACATTAACATTTTTTTTCAGAATGCGCTATAAAATTTAAAATTAATCCAGCCGCCGTCGAGTTATTAAGAATTAGAAGTATTGTGATCGATGAAGATACCGAGAAAGTCGAAGAGGAAGTGACCAAAGCTGAAACACGGAATAAGTTGGTAAAAAGAATATCTAGAAGACGAAAAAGACATACGGAGAATGAGGTAAAAGCCAATAATAAGGAATGTTGTTGCCCACCCACAACATTGTTAATGCCTACTTTTATCACACAAAAAAGATTCGACGAAATGATAGAAGTGTTTAAAAAGAAAAAAATACCACCAAATCATCGAACATATACGAAGGTTAGGTGATAAATAATAATAATAAATAACTTGTAACTAAAAAGTATTTAATTTCATAAACAAATGACACTCCTTCCTTTCTAATATTGTTATGGAATCAAGGAATCAACAAATAAATAACAATCAGTAACCGCTAAACCTATTTATGGAAGTAAGTACAACGATACTTCCGTCGGAGCTCAAAAGCCTGTCTTTATAGTAAATCTCAAACCAACAGTATTATACTGATGTGAATCAAATTAGTATTGCACCGAGTGAAATTCTATTAGCAACCAGAATTTTAGTTACTACGAGTAATTGTCAAAATTACAAGTCTTCTTTCTATTAAATCGCTTTGTTTTATCATAATTGATTTTATGTTTAGTAACATGTATAATTGTAATTTGAACGAAAATTACGAGAAACCACTAACAAGTTAGACTTATTAGACATGCGCGAGGCAAATTTCTCACAGTGTTCTCTTATGTATCAAACCAAATATACAACTATTGAACATTATTGGTTTAAGATTTCTAGGGTTTAAAATTGTTTCTTTTTTGTTAATCGCTATTGTGAACTTCTAGAAGTAGTAGTGTAGTTCTAGTGACTTCTAGTAGTGTAAATGTTTCGAAATTGACAATAACATATATTAATTCGAATTTATTCAGTCTATTTATTAAATAGATAAGGTGTATGTATTCATAGAATTAAAAGAAATATTAATATATTGTTTAAGTTCCAAGAAATGCTGATAATTGAATATGTATATTTTTTTTAAATTCGACCCAATCGTTGTCATTCAAGGCTTCGAGGTTTCGCAAGTGTATTTTGAACCAGGACCCAGCGCACGAGCCTAGTGTGAATTACACATGCCCCAAGTTTTTTCAAAAATCTCGGACATTCAAGTTTCGGTCAGATTTTTAACTTCACCGCCGATAGTTTAGAATTTTAAACTCACTGGTACAGGCTGGAGTTCCACCTGACGACCTTGTGCCAGAGCCCATTCCCATCCTATCCCTCCCCATTTTCCCAATCCTTTCTCCAAATCCATTCCTATATCGCCAAAGGTAAGTAGAGCATCCGGGGGCGTGCCAACGTTTGTCATTTGGAACTAATATTGGCATGTATCGCAGATGTCTATGGGCGATAGTATCCACTTACCATCGGCTGGACTGTGTGCTAGTCTGCCGCCTTCGTTCATAAAAAAAACTGAAGACCTAACGAATGTGAGTCGAGAATAGATATCCTTAAGGTGACTCACTATAATACATATTTAATTATAATAACAAGTCTTCATTATAATATGAATGCTTATACTATAACATAGACTGTATGTATGTCATCATATGTATATTAATACAGTTTACGTGTAATCAATGGGTTATAAAGAGTTGTTAAGATAAAGCCAGATGATCAAACGCGACGCGACGGCTTGAAAATGTTGTTTTTATTTACAGCCAAACATATTTACAAAATCATAATTATTAATTTATGAGCATTTAAACCACTCAAGCCACTCGAATTTTTGAACATACGAAAAATACGTAAGATATAAGGTACGTAATTCACACAAAACATAACGACACATAAAATATAGTTAAAACTATTTAAATAATTTGAGTAAAAGCCATAGCCAGTAGTAACTGTTCGCCAGTAGTGGCTGAATGCGGAGAGTCTAAGAACATATGTGTGGTGGCGAGCCTTGAAAGAGGTATCCAGCCATGGCGAGGCTGATGGGCATGTTATGTCATTAGAGAGCTTAGGTTATTTAGTAAACTCACTTTAGGATTCACCACTATCTTTGTATGAAATGAATGAATTTTGTCACAGATTTTGCTATCTTAGTTAATTATCACATTCACTATTTATTCTGGTAGAAGATAAAAAGATCATTGCATTTTTATGTTAAAAATAAAGCAATATTGTTTTTAAAAATAAAAATACTCACTTAAATTAAGTACATATATTCAATATTTTCTGTAAATGTAAACTTTCTCTTTCACGGCTCTATTCGTAGTAGATTTGAATATTGTAGTATTATTTGGAGCCTTGAAAATATCCAAGTTAGATTCCTGAGATGCCTTTGTTTTCGCATGAGAATTAATCAAACCCTAGCATCTTATGCGATCAGATGTAATCGATACAATATTAACCTATTAGAGCATCGCAGAATATTATTGGATATGGCTAATCTTCATAAAATTGTACATGGGAAAATAAAAACTGAACTACTCAATAATATATATTTTCATGTTCCAAAGCGAGAGCTAAGGCATCGAGAATTGTTTTTCTTGCCCCCACATCGCACAATATAAACATTTAACAAATCCATTTCTAGAATTTGTAGAAAATATTATCAGTTAGCTTCTAGACATACGGAACTGGACTTATTCGTAGTCGAATTGCTGACTTTCAAGAACAAAGTCTAACGCACTTTGACTACAGAGCGTCATAACTAGATCTCCCTTTGTTTTGTTCTCACTCATTTTACTTTCTTTTATTTTTTTATTTACATTCAACCATTAACTTATTTACAATTAAATTTAATGGTAAAATGTCAATCATGCTATCGTCACATTATTGAGATATCAATTAGATTTAACACTTCTGTACACACTATATTATACTGTGCTTTGATATGTTGATATTGATATCGAATTAAAATACATTTTAGAAATTATCTAATTGCGATAGGGCCCCCTGATAATAAATCCGATTTATAGGCTTATGGAATTTATTATCTCAAATGTTAGCCAGTACACCAAACTACATAAACGATACAATTGTGTATTCTTGTAAACAATTAATTAATAATAATATAATTAATTATTAACTATAAAGTGAGCTTCAATACTAAAAATCTGAATCAATTTTAAAATTCAGTTAAAACTGCGTGTATATTCCGCCTGTTCCTAAATGTCATATATTTTTCATTTGGTCTGAGATGATTGGTTTATCATAAATGTCGGTTTGCAATTGTTTTTCGATAAAATAGCATTTTTATAGTTATAGACCGTTATCGACCAGTTCAGTTCTTGTTAAAATTATTATTTTTAAGTTAGTGGAAGTAAAAAATGGTTTTACATTGGAGAGTATTACTGTTTATTTGCGCCATAATTAACTATCCGCCATTATTTGCCCCAAAAAAAGTACTCGCAGCCCCTGCATGTTAGAATTACATGATAAATATAATAAAATAAATTGATTAATTTATTATTGAATTATGGTTATTAATTTGCATCTTTAATAAATTAATTTCAGATAACTGTAGAGATAAATCACCGGTAGTTCTTCTACCAGTTTATATAAAATTATATAGATATCCGACCGACGATCTCCCTAGGTCTAAAGGAAACGAAAATCGTTAAACTAAAGATAAAGTTACGGCAAACATTATAAACGTTACAATAATTTATCTACTTAAAATTACATAATTTATTTGCTGCCTATTTTGTAAAATGTCACTCTAATACGAGGTGAGCGCACACGTAACAACACAGGTGTTTTTCCAACAAAGAGATTGCGATAGAGAACGTCACAATCTTATTATAAGAGGCAAAGCGATAAGTGGATTTTAAAAAGTTCTGTAAGAAAGAAGTCAACGTCTCTCTATGTAACTACTTAGAAATGAGAATACATAGCCTAGAATATGAAGGTAAGTTTTAAGGTTAATTTTTCGTATAATTTCTAGATCTGGTATATTAGATACTAAATCTTGTTCCTGTAATCACACTCAAAACGTTTTCAACACTAACAAAATGACCAGTAGTTATTCCACAAAAGCTATGTATATTAATAGATTAGTCTATCATCGGTGTAATGATTACATTTCATCATAGCATTCCGGACTGGATGAAATCGGATGAAATTAGTCCATTTTCATGTGCGTATTTTAGCAATGTTGATTCACGGGATTGACTAGGGTTTATTGGAATTTAGGAAGTAGATAAAGAATATATTATAATTAACAAATCTTAAACTACTAAATGGTTAATTAATTACACGGTACATACTTGTGATATCTTATACACCTTCGTTTTCTTTGTTGCATTATTTTAACAATTCCTTGTTACAGTCACAATGGAAATCAGCATTGATAATGTTAACAGGTCTGTGGATTAGACATGGTGAACTGTCAATTACTGGTGTTACTTATATGGATCATTTTGATTTTGAAGAAAGGTACAGGAATATTCACGAATGCGACCCTATTTATTGGCATCCACTACACTTGCCTGACTACTGTATAGAAACATACAGAAATTTAATACGTTCCAATATAAACTCTTTGCATCCTCTCTTTCCTGGAATAATAGATAGTGCATCTGTTGACTCATCAGCATACAGTGATTCGGATGAGGATTCGCTACTTTCATTCCATGACCAGATGATGCGATCACTGAGAAGAGACGTAAGACGCAATCCAGGAATGCCGCAAATTGCAACAATCCCAGGCCTTGGTCTTGTTACCTTATATGAACAACCAATCTCGACAAAAAGTGAGAACATTATTAAACAAATTGCATCTACTTATGAAACGTATACTCCAAGCAGTGAAAATAACGATAGTGATGGGCATTACATACGTTACAGATATATTAATCCTCATAAAGAAGCTGGTAAAAATGGTAGCCAAATTAAAAAAGAAAAAAATATAGGGTTGGATGAAGAAAAGAAGAAAATTCTAACTAGGAAAATGATTAGAAAGATCAAGAAGGTAATGAGAAAGAAACATAAAGCATCGACAAAGAAAAGAAAAATACAACATAGTATTGCAGTTATTTCAGAATGATTAATTTATTGATTATGTTTCATTGTTATATTTATAACTATTAAAGGTATTTTTCGCATATATTAAGGTAAATTATTATTTCATCGATTAACAACAATAAAAGAGACTCTTAATTTAAAATTATTCACTATTATTCTTAAAACGGATTTTGCAAGGTCGGCGGCGCGCCCGCATACCCCCTGATGTTGCAGGTGTCCATGGGCGGCGGTAACACTTACCATCAAGTGGGACCGCTTGCTCGTCCGCCCACTAGTCTATAAAAAAAGCACAGTAGATCATTTCAAGTAGATCAAAGCACAATTTCGACAGTTTCAGCACAGTTTCGACAATCAGTTGTGAACAATAAACGTACACTAGCGATGTTCAATGGATCAAAAATAGCAAACTGCTACTTCCCCAAACAAAAATCTCGGTGTCACTGTTCGACGACAATAACAGCTAGAATGCCACTTACTCTAACTAATGCATTTGATTATAATATTCTCTATAATCCAATAAAAACTATAAATCAATAAAGATATGAACAATAAACAGCTAAATACCTAATCAATAAAAACCTATTAGAAACATTACAAGAAAAATTTGGAATCCGATCGGAACACTCTATGTGGGTTTAGAGCGGCTAGTTTTATTAATTCTATTTACTTACACGCAAACAAATAAACTGAATAAAGCTAGATTTTTTAATCGAGGTAAAACAAACTTAAATTACTGCTTAAAAATGTTGCTAGGTGGCAGGATAAGAAAAGTACCTAGATAATTGTGTGTAGCAGTAGACCTTAGGAGAAACTTATACGGCAATGAAGAGGCACAGACTGATGGCATGGTATGGTATGGTAGTTCAATGTCTATATTTTTGTTTTAACTGAACAAGTAGGTACATATTACGAAACTATATATTACGATTACATACTGTAATCGAGCTGCTTTTAGTCGATAGATTTTTAGTACCTATTGAAATATACATATTTTTAACCCAAACATACCGCGTTTGTGTGAGATTTACTAAATCTTTTGTAAATCCAAAAACAAAAAAGAACGAAAAAAGAGAAAATAGAAAAGAGAATGAATGCTATATTTAGCATTCATTGTTAACGAATCACTTCATTGTTGAGGCCACTCGCTTATAATTTCGTCTACATAATCAATTCAAACCGATTTCGGAATCATTTTCTACCATAAAAGAAATGGAACTAATTTGGACGGTGAGATTTATTTCGTCTATTGTATAATGTTTAAAAATGAACATTTGTTAACAATTAAAAGGACCTACCTCATTGTCGGTATGAACTTATAGACTCTGGTTAAAATTTTCTTAATTATAATATCTTTCTTTCAAGATTTTATTTAAGATAAATCGATAAAGGAATGTTATTATTTAAGATTCTACTAAAATATGAATATTTGGAAAACTAGAACCGACCATAAGGTTCCTTTTCTCGGATAGCGTCACAATTACATACTATATTGTACTGTCATTAAATTACTGTTACTATTACAACCACCAGCCGTGTCACCTTCCACTGTCGAACAGAGGCCGCCTCATACACATCGTCTAGTACATAATGGACAAGCGGGTTGGAGAGTCCGCTTTTCGGGTAGTGTAGTTCCTCAGCGCTTATGGTACGGCTACCTAAGTACCTAAGTACGTACCATAAGTACCTTATGGTACGGCCTTGTTATTCCTAAGTCGCCCTTTACAGCACCCACAAGAGGAGATGCAAAGGTGCTATACTACATTCGACAAATACTGCTATATTTCTTAATTTTATATTCTTAAAAATTACTGTTGATAAATTAACCTGATAAATTATTTGTAAAGTAATTTACATACTAATAATAACAGTTTATTTTTCGATGATATTGCATTAATATCAGTTAAAATTATATCATTCCAAGTATATACTTACTGCCGCGTGAATGCGTATTGACATGTTTTCTTATGTGATTGCATATAACACGCGACGCATAATTCAAATCAAAATAACTCTACATCTTTGCGTATTTAACACCTGTCTGTTGCTATTTTACATACTGTGTAGGCAGGTTTGAAAATACAATTTTCATTTAATTTGACGCACGGGTCATATTTTTAGACTTTGCGGTAACTCTTATTACTAGGCCACTCTCGTTCTACTCCAGGAAAGCAACTTAATAATAGGTAGTTGTATCTTTCTGTTCTTGGAGAGTTCTTTCTTTTTGTTGCGGAGTTACGAATTTAGGATATAATTCACGACATTTCTCTTATGGGTGACTAGCAGTATCCGTACCTTCAGTTTATTAAAGTATATATACTATATATCTGTTTAATATGGGATATTACAAAATTTTTAAACAAACTGCAAGGTCTTTCTTAACAAATTGAAATTAAATTTGGGAGTCTCATATCTCGGTACATTTGAAAATGAACCAAAACAGTTCAGTAGTATCAAAATTACGACAGTGAAAATTTTTCAAAATCCTAAAAAAATTCGATGTTTATACTTTATAAGCGACATGTCTTTATATAGGAGGGCTCACAAAACTGTAGAGCTTATGTAGAGCTGTAGAGCTTTGTAGAACTTAAGTTTTAACAAATCTTTTTTATAAAACTTAGGCGAAACAGCGAAACAGCAACCGACTGGAGCCTGACATCGGATTTTTTAATGTGTTGTATTTTTTTATTTTATAGATATTCATCACAGCAGTAACGTCAACCTTGGCAGAAAGCTCCGTCGTTGGAGTAAACTATTTGGATCCTTTTATTTTTCAATCCAGTGGTACCAAGACGCATAGAGGAGAAGACCCTTGTAACCCCTTATATTGGTATCCAAAACAAATCCCAGAATATTGTAATGCTAGGGCACTAATACCCCCACCAATACCTTTACCTCGACCAGCGCCTGTTCCTGTACCAGCAACACTTCCAGCTCCGATACCACTATTACCTCCTTATCCTCCCTCATTATTAAGTCCTACGCACTATTCATACCTGTACGACCAAATCATAAAATCGGTTCCTGGGTCATTCTCCAGAGGCCCTGTAAACATACTGCCTTTCTCGGATGCCCATACAGATATGTTCAATAGTCACATATTAAGCCAAGAATTTCTAAAGTTCCTCAGTGATTATAAATATCCAAGAGGTAGAAAGTACAGGAAATGGAGACATCTTATGAAGAATTATTATTAGTGATTGACTATGTGGTAACAACGCTACGGAAACAATTACAGCACAACTCCAGCACCCTTACCAGCAGTGATTAGCACTAAACTTGGTTCGCGTTAAGAATGTAGTGTCATCGCTTAGGACAGTAGACGTCATGATTTTTGACCAATAGTGTTTCACTATTTCACTATTGGTCAAAAAAAGAATAAGCCAACTGTCTTGAGCGATGACTCATTGGATTCCAAACGCTAACCGAGTTCAATACCTATGATATTAGGTAAATCTAGTTTTAGCAAAATTTATATTATAAAACGCATAATTGCAGTACGTTTTAGGGCTCTTTTAATTTAAAGTAGGTACCACTTTAATTTTGTTATGAGTATCCAACTGTTCGTCTACGGTTGGATATTCGCAAACATCAATATCACGTGCTAAAATATCAATGTATTAATTATTAAGAACACACAATTTTTAACTGATAAACACAATAATAATAAATTCATTTACGTATCTCAAAATTTATTTTAATTTAACAGGGCCAGTAAGTAATATTGTTAATAACATAGAGTTATGATATGACTAAATATCAAATAACTATGAAGTACCGTCGGCCAAGAAAATGGTTTACCAGTTTTTAAGGAATGTTCTAGCTATTGAAAATATCGCTAAAGTTAAATTTTGAAATTGGATTCTTATGCCGGAGGAGTTGCACGATTATGACTTAGTAGTTGACGCCAGGCTAATCAAAAGGCAGAGGTTAAAGACATTACTTTATTTTAACAGCAAAGCTGTTACTTTATTTGACAGTTTATTTGACAGCTTTACTGTTTTCGATAGTAATCTAACATTCACTGAAAACCATTACAACCTATTTAGATTGAAAAAAAATATAATTTCATTCCATCTTTTAGTTCCCGATTTAAAAAGGAAAACAACACTGACATTTGTCAAATAATTTAAATTTTTGTCCTCAAGGAAACATAAAATATGTATATAAACATAAACATAATATTAATTAAGTATCTATAAATTTAAATATATCAGCAAGTTTTATGCCGTATAATATTCATTTTTGAAATTATGTTGTTAGCCCATCTATTGCTTATTTTATTTTTCCTTTTAGAGACAGTTAGTACGTTTTTGTATTATTTGGAAGTGAGGAGGAGAATTTGATGAATCATAGAAGAAGCGGTCGTCGGCCTGTGATCTCGAATGTTAACTGAGAATTAATGAGATGCGAATACGAAGTAAACAGTTTTAAACCGACAAAACTTTACTGACTTTACTAAATGAGCGACCGTCTGTAAGCAGGAAGAGAATCAAAAGGCACACACACATGATACACACGATATTAATATCGTCATGTTTACATATGACATATTTTATATCATTACATTGATATTTAAGGGCGTTTCCTATTATTTCATTATGCTGGTCCATTGTAAACATAACATTGTAAACTTTTAGGGTTTAGATTGAATCACAAAATGTAATATAATCATGTGCGTTTTTGTTTTTATAAAGCATTTTGTTGTTCTTTATAATTTAATGAAAATAAATCAATTGGCTTGTTTCAATAGTAGAAATCAGCATAATTTAAAGATAAAATAGATTTATCTTAGTATATTACCAGGAAAATGAAATGTCTCAAAATATGTAAATTGCTATGAGTTCCATCAATTCAAATTAGGAACATGCAGAAAAGTATTGACGTCATTACAATATATGATAAAGAGAGCAGTAGTAAATGTCAGTTTGTTCTTGTAAGCGAAAATAGCCTTTACCGTTGTATCACGTGCAAAGGATTGTCAAACTTGGAAATCACTTTCTTGGCCGACCGTACATACTTACACTACAGGAGAAAATTCGACTCCTAAATAAGTAACCTAATTGGACGGAACAGATAAGGGACAGACAAACTGCACAATATAATAATATTATCCGAAAATTAATTATACCTACCATTACATTAAAATTATTTTTTAATAGCCTAGTCTTTCAACGTATAAAACACGTGATCTAAAATCCTTCATAAATTTTAATTACATCTATTCAAATAATCTTAGTCTATTTGAAAACTACAAAATAAGTACATTTTGCCACAAGAGTTAAAAAAATTAAGTAGATATTCCGGCTTTAGCACACATAAGTAAGTACTTTAAGTACATTTTTAATACTAAAATATGTGTCGGTACATTAGGTACACTATATATAAATAATAAATTATAATACTTATACATATTTGTGATTTCGAATCAACCGGCTCTTGCTATAAGATTATATGTTTTAAGTTGTTATACCATAAGTAACATTATATTGTAAAATAATGTACAAAAAAATCATTTTCCCCACATTAAACAAAATCAATTTCTGAAGACCCCAAAATTATACAATCGCATAGAAATAATCATTACAAAAATTCCCCTTTATTATGTGAGTTTATCAATTATATAATATTAATATGAACTTTAGATCATTTCTGTTTTAAACAGTACTTTAAAAATAACAGAATTTGAGAATATACAAAATCTATCTAGTTATTTTCAACGATATAATTCAAATTAGATGTTTAGGCCAAAATTAGCAAATTGCAAAATCGGAATCGGAGAGATTACTATGCGCCTATTTATGCAAATACCTATATCAAATTCTTATGAAACATGATGAAAACAGCTCCTAAGTTAATGGAAATTGTAGATAAATATTATTTTGAGAACGAAATAGTAATGACCGTTACGACTTTACTTTAAGAATCGAATTCAAAATAATTCAATACAATTTTCAATATTGCTGCTACGTTTACGTCGGTATTATTTATCCAGAATCTAAATTTAGATAAAAAATTGAGAAAGTTATATAAAACTTTCAGTCTACGCCCACTTTACGTTGCGCGAAGTACAACAACGTCATCTGACCTCATCTTATATTTTGTGATACGTCAGACAACGTACGATACCGTTATGATACGAATAATATCATTTTTATTATTTATTATTATAAAATTCATCTTTACATAAAAATGCTACTTCAATTTAGCGATTGATTAAAATTTAATTTTTACTAGAAAATGAGCAATTTTGAAATCATGTATTTAATTTCCTAAATGTATAACGATTTTCTTAAAAGATGCTCGGTTGTAAAGTTAGAAATACAAGTCAGACTTATTTCACTATGGAATAACTAGTAACCATTACAATCTCAAATGCAATAGACGCGTTTCTAACTTTACACACTTTTTATCTTAATATAATAAAAAATCTTAATTGAGCTAAACTTATTATAAATTACTTAACTTACTGATGGAATGTTTTGTATGGACAGCAAAACAATATGATATAAATAAAATAAAAAAGAATATTTACATGTAAACCTAAGTAAGCACATTACAGTTACAGCACTGTTACATTACAGCACATTTACATTCATATAATGTTACCTGATGAAAAATCGTCTACGTTTCAGTACTTATTATGTACAGTCAGCCTCGAAAAGAGAATAAATATAGTTCATATATATTTTTATCTTTTTGACGCTGACGAGCCGACATACTCGTATTTATATCAATTCTGACTTTTTAATTGATCGAAAGCAGTAAATTATAGATGTATGACATTCTAAACCATCTAATGTAGACATATCGGAAACTCTTTAAATATTCAATGACATTTATGAGGTAGATAAAGTAGTGCATTACTATTTCAATTTTAAATCGTAATTAATATCGCAATATGTGGTATGTGAAATAAAAACTGTATTGGCAGCGGCACTGACGTCTCTCCTTATCAGAAGGAGCAATACTTGTATATCTTTCATCAAACGTATTGCAATATCAATGAAGGGATTTGATTCATCAGTAACTATACAAAAACAAAAATCATACTGAAAATATGTTGTATACAATGCCAAAAGTTAATTAAAAAATCAGTTAAAAGTCAGTCAAGGTAATTAAAAACCAAATTATTTACCTTACAAAAACAAAATATTGTACACTAATTCGCGGAGTCCAGGAGGCTGAATGAGAGCAGTGAGGTAAAGTTAAGAAAAGCAAGTAAGGTAAACCGTGAAGTTGCCGCGAGGAGACAACACTGTAGTCACACTCTGCTCGCAAGTTTAGGTACCACCTTTTGTAATTAAACTTAATTATAAACCTTAAGTAAAACTTGAAACAGAAAATAAAAAATAGGAGAGACCAATATTTCTAAAAAGTTCCACTTCTGTAGTTAATGGTCTACTCGATTTAAAAGTTTAAGACCAGAAAGGGAACTGAACAATATAGAAACTTTCAAACGCCGGAGATGCGACTTGAATGCAAGTACATCACGGAGGACGGATCAGAGGTTGTGTCTGGAGTTTGTGGATCATATGTGTCTGGTGGATCATTATCCAATAGACACAAACCGAATGCACAAGCTAATTCATAAACATAATAATGTTCCAAGTGATTTCAGGTACGAGTATATAAAGCATTCAATCAGTTCCCACCTTTATCTTAATGTTGATAGTAAAATCGCTAATATACGAGTATATGAGTATGTTTGCTGTTTACGAGTAGCTTTGCGATCTGTGGTCTGACCTCTATTGTGGTCTGACACTAAAACTACAAATGCTGAGATATTTACTATTTAAAACCTTTACTAGGTCGAATTTCGCTCGATTTAACAATTGGAAATTCTCGAACATTTTAATAGAATTGTTTGAACTTACTGTAAAGTTTGAAATGTAAACTTTGTATGAACATTTTAGTTAGCATTATTGGAAAATTCGCACATTTAAGTATTAAAAGTTTTGCGAAATTGCTTAGTAAAATGATGGATGCTAATTACGAATTGCGATTCTGTATTCCGAAAAGCTTCTTCTCCAATAAAGCACAAGTTATTTTGTTCTCACATGAAACTCGTTCATGGTTGACTAGATGATTGCTTAGTGCAGGAAAAAAATAATAATATTTCAATACTGACTGTGAAATTTGTGCAAACGAAACTCGCTTACAAGTATAATTAGTAGTATAATTATTTTCTTAGCACACATATTGTTCATCCAACATTTTAACAATAGATACCTTCATCGTGTTATCTAGTTATTTTTAAAAAGTATATCGATTACTTCAGGGATTCGAAAAATAGTGACAATATTTCCAATTTAGGTATTTCGCTTTAAGGCAAGGTGCAAATATAATAAAAACATACCTATTTTGTCTGAATGCAACAAAACAGTAAAAGACAAGTAATTGCCTATGTATTTGTATTCCTATTGATTTGAGGTGTACCTATATGATTGTGGCTTTTATTAAAGCCGATTTCCCATTAAGTATTCAAATTACGTAAATGAAACTGAAATAATAAATCAATTTGAAAGGAACAGGATGTAGGTACAAAAAAATTATGTTCTCTGTATTAACATCATCGATCAGCGATGTTAACATCGCCATTGTTTAAATACATTAGGTGGTTGCCATATATTGCGTGCTTCTAACTATGAATAACGGAATATTCAGTTAAGTTCGTTAATTATGACAACTACGATTCGCCTACGGCGAACGCGGGCGGGATGCCTGCTTGCATGTACCTATTAAATCCCTTTCCAAAATAATATGGCGCTCGGGAACGATCCGAATTTTGCAACGTTAATGCATTATAATATTCAATTACTTGTTAATCGGCTTTGAAGGTGCAGCCATGAAGTCAGCGTCAGTGGAAAGCGATAGGACGCGACAGATGTATATGCGCTCGATTAACTCGATACGGCTTACTCTACTTATCCCATGAATGCAGCAATTTATATTAGTGTGAAGGAAAATTTTTGCACTTCTCCAAATCACCAACTATGAACTAGCTCCCGCTGACTTCAGAACTCTACCTCATAGAAAATTTTAATATGAGGTAGAGCATTAATGTGGTAAATGTGAAATATTCGAGTCGTGTTTATGATAATAATCTTATTATCGTATGTACTCGTATATAGATTATCGTATATATTATACAGATTTTTAATTTTTATCTATTTCTACAGTGTGTCAGGAGATCGATTACGGGATATATTTATGGAGTGTAATACACTTATATTTTATGGACAACCCCCCCCCCCCCCCCCCCCCCGAAAGGTAACCGCTATCTCAATATTTGAGTCGGCCGGATAAGATTTGTACTAATAAAGGACAATATCTATAAACACAGGGGTCGTAGAAACGTGAAAATAGTCTCATTCAAGAGGCAAAGGTACAGACCATCGATTAATTAAACAATTTATTGCAAAATATTGACATAACAGACCCAAAAATAATAGCAACCATAAAATTTAATGCAAAAATTACGAATATTTTAATTTCTTTCGAATTTACCGTAAAAACGAGACCTTTAACTTATATTTTTTTTATGAGATCAATAGCTTTTGAGTAAACCTCTAAAATTATACTAAAATGACCCATGCGTATGTGTAAAGTCAGGACATTCGAAATTATCTTCTAATATTGAGATCGGTACTATTATATTTTACTGCCTTATGAGATGGTAGTAACCAGCATAGCTTAAAATTTTAGTGTAATTTTGGAGGATTACTCAAAAGCTATCGATCTCATATAAAAACAATATAAGTCTCGTTTTTGCAGTAAATTCCAAAGAAAATAAAATATTCGTAATTTGTGTATTAAATTTTATGGTTGCTATTACTATTTGGAGTAACTTGTTTAATTAATTGATGGTCGGTACCTTTCTTTACTTCTCAAATGAGACCATTTTCATCTTTCTACGACCCCTGTGTTCATAGATATTGTCTTTTTATTAGTGCATATCTCCGGTCGAGTCAAATATTACATTTTGTCGATAAAAAAATGTTATAACACTCCCTTAAAATATTCTTAATCGATTCTCTGACACATTGTATAAACTGAATATTCAATTTTATTTTGCTTCCTTGAACACGAAACATGCACCGTCATTTGAATGGCATGAATATTGATAAAAATATTGTAGTAAGGGATAGTCAACCAGAAATTAAAAATCACAAAACATGACACAAAGGAATGCTTGTCCTAAGCATGATGATATGATATGATGTGTTGTGACATCATCTAAGCAACGGAACCTTATTGCAATTAAACAACTTTTAACGGTTTAAATCGCGTATATTTGACATGATTTATATCCCGACGTTTCGAACACTTTGCAGTGGACGTGGTCACGGGGTGACTAATTGATTTTATTTGTCACTTGAGTTATTAAGAAATTATTACTACCGTCTGAAATTTTTTGAACTACCGTCTGAAATTTTTTAATCATTTAAATGATTAAAAAATTTCAGACGGTAGTAATAATTTCTTAATAACTCAAGTGACAAATAAAATCAATTAGTCACCCCGTGACCACGTCCACTGCAAAGTGTTCGAAACGTCGGGATATAAATCATGTCAAATATACGCGATTTAAACCGTTAAAAGTTGTTTAATTGCAATGTATAGTAATCGCGAAAACCTAAGAAAATAACGGAACCTTATTTTCAGTATAAACTTACTGAGGTTGGTTAAGATTTTATTTCAAGATTCTGTTTATATAGAAATAAGCTCTAACATCAGATTTTTTTGTATAGAAAGGTAGCGACAGACGAACAGACAGCCCATTTGATGGTAAGTGGATGCTGTCGACCGTGGACATCCGCGGTACATGGCAACATCAGACCAGAATGACAAACGTTGGCACGCACCAAGATGATCTGCCTACCTTTGGAATTTAGGAATGAATTTAAAAACTGTTGGGAAAATGAGGGGATAGGATATTATGGGATGGGAATGGATTATGGCATATCTCACTCTCTACTGAACAGGTAAGTACATTGGGGAAATAGGATAAAGTGAGAAATGCAGTATATTTTACGGTAGTCTTATTATCATTTTACGGTTATTTTATTTAAGATTTCACTAAAGTTTCAATATCTGGAAAAGTAGAATGGACAGTGAATTGAGTCCCTTATCGCAGATAGTGTCACATATCATGATGTGATATATGATGTATCGTATATGATATACGATAAATCATATATCATATTTATATGATATTATTTGATATAGTACAGTAAACACATACATACACAGATAGCAAGTAAATGACAAGTGAAGTATAAGTACACACTAAGCACACAATTATAAAACAGAGGAGTAAAAATGATATATCGATATTATGAAAATTGTATGTATAGGTATAAGTAATTATTTTTAACATAGACTTCATATATCTATCAAACGTTTAGAATGAAAAATATGTCATAACTTCATGAATACAAAAAGTAACATTAAAATCAATAGATAAATCGTATCTGCAAGGTGCATTATCACTTTATTCTATTGGAACGATATGCACTTGCGTATTTTGTTATTTGCGTATAAACCTGGACCAAATCATTATCAAACCCGGACAGAGAGCTCCAATATCCGGGACTTTTGGTCTTGAAACGCCATTATTATATCTACGTTTGAAATATTAAAGAAATCTAGTTTCTTCAATAAGACATGTTCCGTTGAATAAAATAAAAATTCAAATATGTAGTTAGTTATAATAGCCCTTCTCTATTAAACAATAATATAATACAATCAGTAATAATCTTTGGCATAACGGATTGATTGCTTTAATAAATTGGACACTATCAAAAACCTCGTCCTTACGCTCCCCGGACGTCCTTTAAACTAGGACAAATTCGAGGAAATCCCGGGCAATACGGATGGCAGTTTACTCCTTACCACAAAAATATTTTAAGAAGCGTCCGATGATTCTGATTGATTGAGAACGAGTACATGTACATTATCTGAAAGAAGTTTTTGTACGCTATTTAAGAGATGTTTTTGTTTTCTGTAGTAAAGGGGCGAATGTCTAATGCGCACGTTGATTACATTTCAGTTAATTTGCTACAAGTGTCATCTGAAAAATAACTAATGTAAAAATAATATACTTACCTAATAATACTATTTGTTTGACAGTCCAAGCTTATTCCTTTATTTTTATTTAATATCGATACCTCTTTTCCACTTTCGTTATTATTCTAAATACATTTTCCAAATTAAAGGTGACATAAACCTCCATTATTTTGACATCACAACACCCGAACCGTTTAAAACACAAATTTACACTCACAGCATGCCTCTAAAATAAAAAAAACTACCTCAGCCACGTTGAAAATATTTATTTTAACCCGAGTCGAACTCGATTTACCTTATAGCACCTAAGTATATTACAACTGATTATATTTCTAAACATAACATTAAATGCTTATAATAATAAATGTAATGTGATATTAAGTCTATCACCTAATTGAAATTACGTGATTCGAACCACGCGGTCGCACCCACGAGTTTGTTTAATTACTGATATATTTAACTTTTCATACTTAACCGCGCGTTTTAAATCTACCGCGCGGGCCCTACAAGAGTCTACTCATCCCGTCTCGGGACGTACGCGCAGTTCGAAGTGTCATTACTTGTATTATAAATGGGTTATAGTAGTTAAACTAAAAATTATAGTAATAGAAACTATTACTAATAATAGTTAAACACAACGTTGATGAAAGGATCATTGATCATCGAGTGGTAATGCGTTAAAACACATTCCTAAAAAGAGGCTTTTACCGATCATTGAATTGATACCGACCGAGATATATATTTCACTGAATTTTTACAATGTCAATTTTTACATAAATATAAAGTATATAAAAAAGGTACACTAATCTAATTCCAACATTACAATGAGTCAATACTATATTATTTGCAGATACAATATATACTCAATTCCGCAACTACAGAACAATACAAAAATAAATTTAACTTGTTAAACCTTATTTACAATTTCAGATCTAATGTTTTAAAGTAAAAGTAATAAAAGTAATCTTAGATCAAACTGTCGGTGTACTGTATTTCATATAATTCGAAAAACTATATACTTTATAAATATTAAAAGTTATTTATCAAAATACACATGTCTACTGTCTGTTTCAAAAATTATATTTACTTTTGTAAACTGTAATGTTCAATGCAATTGTATGTATTATCCACTACGTAAGTTTATTGATATAAGTTCTTTTCTAGAACTGAACAAATCTAAATCTAACATTATTGCTTTATGAATACACGCTTATATTTAATCAATTATAATACCATATTTTTACTACTTACTATTATAATAGTTAGTGAAACTGAAACAATCTGGTATTTTTGTCTTACATAACGAAATAAAAAAAATATGTTTTTAAATATTCATTCACTAATTACATTTTGTAATTACAACAATATCATAATACATATTTCACTTCTCGTTTTGCATTTCATATCAGAACCTTTTCAGAATTACTTCAGACCAAGTATGAAGCCGTTAAACATTTGTGGCTTCGAGAGCCGACCTCTTTGGTCGAGCTGCTAATTTAATTCTTTTTAAGAGCGTTCCTTTTATAAGTTCTTTTTTGTGATTTTGCTATTCGATGTCAACAAAAATTTCACCAGATCCATCTTGTCACTTTTCTAGAAGACAGTTTTCAATTTATTAATTTACGCTGTTTTTATCTTAATATTGTTAAGGGGACGTAGCTGTAGTCGCATAATTATTGATGTTACAAACATTGTGCTGTACATCTATTAAATAAAGAATATTCCCAAGATCCTGGTTTCTCCTCATTGTAGCTCAAGTTATATACACTCACAAGTAACTGGAGAGCTACCTCCAAACATTTTTAGAATTGAAGAAAGTTGAATCGTTTTTTAGAGTAGCGTAGAAACTGAAGAACCCTTATAAATTGTAAGGTTTTTACATTCTTACAAAAAGATTGAATATGGTGTGAAATACACTATTTACGAGTAAATAAATGCAAAAAATATATACTAAAACTACAAAGAATTTATTAAATTCTAAATTGCCATATCTTTAACATAATCAGAATTTAATAACTATCTATAGCAAGAAGTATTTACTCCAGTTTTTAATTAATTGGACCTGCCTTTAAGGTGCATTACGTAGTTATTTATGATTAATATTTAATTTATATTAAATAACAAAATCTTATTCTAAAAATAATAAAGAAAGATATTTTGTACATATATCCAAATGTGTAGAATAGGTATATATTTAATTAAACACTTTTTGAGCAGCACTACGAAAGGCTTATACAGTTCAGATGATAATTAGCTACTAATACCCAAACATTAACATTACCTAAATATTAACTACATAGTTTATTAATAACTAGATCTTAATTTAATGTAGGTATTTAATATTAAGTGTTGTCTGTATGTTTATAAGGTTCGGAAAAACGATTATTCGTTCGAAGATTGAATTAGAAACAAAAACATCAAGTTGCACAGCAGATATTTTAACACAACAATTTGAAAGGTATTTTTCAAGTAATTAGAATGATCAGAGTCCCTTAATCACTGAGTAATCAATAATCTAAACATCCACAGAATCTCAATAAATAGTCCTCATGACTCATGACCACAGACAGGAGTTGAGGTTAGGTACTAATTCCTAGGCTAAGAGATTACATTTTCTTCGAAAATTATTTTATCTTAGCATTATTCATTGTACACAGGTCAGAAAAATACTTCCATATACTATACGAAGTAAACTCCTACATTATATACATATTTGAATGGAAAACCTTGTATTGAATGGAAATCTGAAAACATTGTCTAAAATTACTCGAAATATTGTTCGTAATGTACAGGTATCGTAATGTATTTTTAACAAATCATTTAAAAAAATGAGTATATTTAAGATTAATGACACCTGTATTACCTAAGTTTCGGTGCGTTCAAGAAATTTGATCGTCTTATTGGAACTGGCCTGATCTCCAAACTTGTGATTGGCAGCTGGTTTCTCCGGCGGCGTCACATTCAGCCCCTTGTTGTCATACGAGAAATCCAGCGTCGTGTCTTCAGCGGGGTGTCTGTTACTCAGCACTGTGCTGATCGTCTTTGGAGTTGTGGTCCCTTGATTCTTCTCGGTTTGAGACGTCCTGGCTTCCAGGTCTCGGACATTTAGAGGCTGGGTTTGTCGTTTCGGAGCTTCGGGATTAATTTCTAGTTTCAGTTCAGGTTTAGGTTTTGGCATTTCCGCGTGAGGATTCTGATGTGTGAGCGCATGAGCTGGGTATTGATTTATACGGTTCTGGAAATATATCAGATAATTATTAAAGAAGCTAACTGTCAATAAACTGGTAATAAATTAACTGGCCTATAAACTAAACCGTTTTATAGTACGGTCTTTCATGGTAAAAGAGACAGACTGGTTAGCGGTCCACGTGATAGTAAATGCCTACCGTCACCTATGGACACCTGCAACATCAGGGGGTATACGAGTGCACTGCCGACATTACAGAATCCTATGCACAACTTTCTTAAATAACACCATGTCGTAACGAAATGGAAAGACCTCTTAAGGCAGTTCGTTCCATAGCTTACGCGTTCACGGCATAAAACGACTCATAGTCAGTCAGTATCGCCAACACGTTTTTCCTTGAATTTAACTGCATAAAAAGTCCCTTTCGTCGTCTTGTATCAACCCAGAACCTGAACATCCCTCTGATATAACAGAGGTTATTTTATAAAGTAAAAGAAAACATCCTAGAACACTCTTTTATTCAAAAAAATGTATGACGGTAGATGTAATAGATTGATATAGTCAAAAGAAATCTTTGAAACCCTCACCTTCTTGGGCTGAAACTTTTGCTTGATGTATCTCCATGTAAAACGGCCCCGGCACACGATGATAAGAACTAGCACCAAAATAGCCAGAGCCACGCCGCTAATGATCAGAGCAGCCTTCGCTTCGCGCTGCACGCCTTTATAACCAATATCATATAAGCGCTACATTAAATATACATGAGAAGAAAAGTCTTAAAACATATGAAAATCGCTAGCCTTCGCGATAAGAAAGGAATATGTAGGGAAAAGTTTCGACATCGGAGACATTGGAGAAAGATACGTATGTACAATAAATGTTAAGTACATATTT
This sequence comes from Sesia apiformis, assembly GCA_914767545.1. Classification (NCBI taxonomy): domain Eukaryota; kingdom Metazoa; phylum Arthropoda; class Insecta; order Lepidoptera; family Sesiidae; genus Sesia; species Sesia apiformis. Next base: position 10,116,765 of record OU611947.1, on the reverse strand, counting down.
ACAATTATCAGAGAGCGCCAGTAGCTACTGAATTGATTAAAAGTTTCCAATGAAATACGTTCGTGCAATTCCTGAATTCAAGTATTAAAAAACACGGCTAATTATAATGATGGTAACGATAGATATGATTCGCATCACTGACTAGCAAAATCTTTAATATCCGCAAATGTATTTAATTATGGTTTATTGAACTCGCTTTTAGCTTATAACAATCAAAAGCTTTATAAAATGCACAAAGAAAAATGGAATATGACAGTCAGATAATTCTGGTTCTTACTGACATTGGGTTAATACACACTGCAATGTACAAGTAATAAGAAATTAATGAACCAGCTGCCGTAATCCCCACAGACAGTGTCATAAACTCGGACAGTGACATAAACACGTACAGTGTCATAAACACGGACAGTGACATAAACACGGACAGTGACATAAACACGGACAGTGACATAAACACGGACAGTGACATAAACACGGACAGTGACATAAACACGGACAGTGACATAAACACGGACAGTGATGTGTCACTGCACGAATATATCATAAAATACTCTGGATTGAATAATTAACCCGCTTTAAATTTTCTATATTATTATCACACACTTATCTTAACTATTAAGAGGGACCTTTGTCCTCATTCAGTAGATATATCAATCATATCGTACGGTACGCTCCCACAAAAATATTCCACACATATAGCATATCCCTTTTATATAGAAAGAAGGCGGCAGACGAGCATACAGTTCTACTGGTGGTAAGTGGATACCGTCATCCATGAACATCTGTAATACATACCACCGGAATGACCTCTTTATACATTACATATATAGGCCACTTTATACACCGGAATGACAAATGTTGGCACGCCTAAGGATGCAATGTCTACCTTTGAGAATTTAGGAATGCATTCGGAGAAAGCGCCGGGTAAATGGAGAAGAATAGGATAGGATAGGATGGTATGGGTACGCACATTAGATGAATAGGATAAAGTGGGAAATGCAGTACATTTTATAGTAGTCTTCTGTCTAGACTGTCTAGGTTTCTAACTAGACTATTGATCTTAAGTTTAGTTAATATCGACATGCGTGTTCCTATCATCCTACAAGTCTTGAGCCTTTCTCACCACCTCTTCATACTTTATCAGAAGGAATCAGAAAGTAATTTATACTTTATCAGAAAGTCAGTATCAGTTAGATTTAAATGGTAGATAATTTATCTATCAGATTGTTAACAGTTACTTTATCAGTCTTAGGGCCCTATTCGCCCTATATTACTTGACATCTACCAATAACAAAGTGCCCAGACAAGGAAAGGAAAATCCGTTAACGATCAATACAAATAAACTAATGAAACCATTAGACTAATGGTGTTGTATATGAAAATGACGATGGTAATGTTATTTTTTAAGTATATTAGTGTTACACGTGAAATGATAAGCAGATAATTAATACACCGTTAACACCTATATTCATCTCGAACAATCGAAAGAATTTGTATTGAGGTCATATTACTGGAATATTAAGATGCATAAAGGCACGGCACGTATAAGATAACTAGCAGTCTAATTCTGTAACTTCAATGAGAATGGGTTTGAATAAGTTTCAATAGAAATGATTCGTATTGTAGAACTTAAATAATCTTGCATATTTATGTAATGTAAATATGTAAAGGTTTAAGTTTGACAATATAAACAAAATCAAACACTGTAGCTTTCGTATAAATAAATAAAATAATATAAAAACACCTACAATATCAGCTTATAACGTCCAACTGCAAGGCACAGGCCTCCCCTGGTAAATCACTAGGAGGTTTCGGGCCATAATCCACCATGTGGGCCCAGTGCAGATGAACACAGACCAGTTTTTTTTTATTTAATAATAAATAATAATATAAATAACTTCGATCCTAAATTTGAATGTCAGTGAAAATTTATGAAAACACTAATTTTGATAGGTAGTATAATGACCCATCTCTTTCACGACCTTGAGCTCGTTGTTCGCCGTAACTTGTGTTTATAATGGCGATTAGAAAGACATTCCTTTCCATTGAAATAACTAGTTCTCTGTAAATTTTAAATTTTTTCATTATTTTTATCAGATTTAGAATGGAGACACCATGGACCAGAGGCCATGGGTAATAGAATTTGATGGCCGGTACATACGGAACTAGAACTACTTTGCTATAAGAATAAACCAGTTGTTGTCTGTCACTAGCGGTGTTTCATTCTAACATAACAATCTCTATCACCATCACCAGCATTAACATTATTATTATCAATTTCGCAAAATTCATATTCGCAGAAATTATAATTATAATTACTGGAAATTTCGCATTGCAACAATAAATAACAACAATGGCTCCAAAGTTGTTTACTTAAAATTATACAGGTAATTTACAATAAAGATGGTAACATTCGCTGATAAAACAATAAATTTAAACATAAGCAAAATTGAAAATTGCAATGCGCATTCGTACGTTTTGAATTCGGGATAATTTAATAAGGGAATAAAAATTAGTTTGGAACCTTCGGTTTAATCATAAAGCGCCTCAGAGCAAGTGGGCGTCTCGAGTTTCGATTCGAGCTCTAATAAAATCCTGACTCGAATCGAAGCATGAAGTCTTAAATTTAACAAATTCTACGCTAGGAGATCTCTTCCTCGAAGGCTGCTTGCAATGAAGTCCTAGCTTTGGGAAGTCCTAGCCCTAGAATTTGGGACTCATTTAAACAAGACGCATTTCTTAAATTCAAGATACTCTTGTATGAGTTTAAAAACGTACTTTAACAAAAACATTGTTATTGGATAAAGCGAGTTATTCAATAACCGTTTAGGACAATTTTGATTATGTTGTCACCATCGTACTGTGTGGTGTCGCCCGGCTATAGAATAGCACCACCACATATCCTCCCGTGGGTGTCGTGTCGTGGCGACTAAGGGATAATAAAGCGGCCACCACAAACACCGAGGAACTACACCACCCCTAAAAGAGTGGACTCACCAACCCACTTGGCCAGCATGGCGTTTTAAGGCCTTACATCCCCCGTGCACGAATCAATGTGCCTCCTATGTCCGGCAGTGTATACCGAAAGGGCTGCTTGCATTGCAATGCAGTCAGCATCACTTTAACTACAGACTGTAATAATTAATTACCTTTTATATACAACCAAATTCTGTATAGCCCAAAACACAAGTCTTGTCTAGAAATCGATTTGAAACTTACCGCTGTAATCAACGGGGGGGGCATTATCTGTCCGTCGCATGTACCGCAGATCGAACAGATATCCTGAAAAGATACAATTATTCACTTTTTACATTAGCAGTCATAGCTGGGATTAGTGGCTCCCGGAGCAAAAATTCTTTCCCTATTTTGTTCTATACAATACAGAGCAAATAAATTATCGATTAAAATTAATTACTTAACTTACTCTTTAAAGAAATAACAACGACTTAAAGAAATTCGTCAGTGGTGGTTAGATGAGAAGAGCCGAGGATCGTGTTCGTGGCGAGCCTTGGGAGAGGCCTGTATCCATCAGTGGAGTAGTATAACATCATCCGTATAACATAATCTCACACATATCTAATAGATATGAACTTTTCTTTAGCCTTTCATTTACGCCATATAAACTCATAAACATACAAATACACACAATTGAAATACACATCCACGCATACCAATATACATGGGCGGCGGTAACACTTACCATCACGTGGGATCGCTTGCTCGTCCGCCCACTTGTCTATAAAAAAATACACAAAACTCGAACGAAAATTTAATGGCTTTGGCGTTGTGTATTAATCTGCTGCAATGCAGTTTTTGAGGAATGCTGATCATAATAGCACCTAGTTTTGGGATCAGCGGCCTTCACCGCTGTATTTACACTGCTGCAAGCCATGTAATTACATATAAGTTTTCTTCCCATTGTATTTTTACTTTTTTTTTTCAATATTATTATGACTTTCACAAATGAATAAATTTATTATTATATATTAATATTGAGGGTATATGTTTATATTATATTACGTGTATGTTTTAATGCGTATAATATCTTTCAAAAATAGCGTCATTCATTACGTACAAATATAATGTACAAACACAATCAAAGTACAAATATCTAAGAATTATTAAAGTAATTATTATTAAATTGAAAGTTAACTAACCATAGGGTCAATAATTGTCACTTGTTCCCCAAAGTTAGATTTCTTTGCATTTTTTTACTGAAGACGATCGGTGCCACCTACTCAAAGTGACGCACACATGAGCCATTCTTTACTAACCGATGAGCGCTCTCCACTGATTAAAAGATCATTTACATAAGGTGTGTTTCCCGAACGGTTCGGGGGAGAATATTGTATACGATTCACGTATATGACCAAACTACATAAAACTCTTGGCTGCAACTGTTCACACGATGATAAAATCTCGATGATAACAGTGATCACATGATGATAACCGTTATTTATACTAGGCAAGCATATTCTTGACCGCTTTTCTCTACGACCAGCGTACGAGAAACCTCCTCGTGTGTTCATTATGTTCATGTCTGATAAATAAACGTTTCCGCGAACATTATTGCCTCAAACTTAGATTTTTAACTTAGAGAATCATTTAGATTAAATTTAGCTGGCGCAGAATGGAGACTCGTTAACCAAAAACACATGTTTCTGTATTTGCAGTTTTTACTAGGGAGGAAATGATCCATCTGTTCGTTAGTAATAATAACTATTATGTGACTTTACAATAAAAAACATGAATAAAACGTCCACATTAAAAAATCTCACTGCGACTTGATAATTAGATAATTAGATTGAGAAATAATTTTATTTTGGGAATACGGGAAGTTGAGAACATGTCCCGATTAAACAGTTCCTCGGGTCGATGCGCAGTTATTCAACCGACAGGTGCTTCAATACCTTGACTCACACATATAAATCCTACGCGTAGGTATACCTAAATTGTCTCGTCTTTACTTGCCTGTATTTATTTTTGTATTTTATTAATTTAGTAAGTATTGGATTTATAAATATATTTTTAAAGGTAATAGATAGACTGGTGATATGTGATCTACATGCTATGTGTATAATACTGTTGCTAATAAAACCTACTCTTAAATGCGTATATTCTAGATGCGCTACTGTCCAATACATCTTTTCATTTAAAGTTCTAATACAAAATTTCTCTATACAATAAAGCATGTTAACGCCAGAAAGTTCATTATTATGTTAGTGAAAAGACATGTCAACGCCATGGTCTGTGCCGTAGTTAACATAAACAACAATAATGTCGTTGCGATCTTGTTATTAACAATCTCTCAGAGGTATTCATTTTACAGAGATGCACTTTAATTGCATTGGGACAAATGTGTTTGACGACAAACAAAACGCCACCTGTATCTACATTCGTGGCCCTGTAAACCCACACTAATTCAACGGTTATACGTAGAACAGATGTGTGGGGGTTTTGTAGATGTGTGTGTACCGTACCTGTCGGAGTCAACAGACCATAACGTCTATGAGCATTGTAGCACCCCTTACCAATGGAGCGCTCGCTATATTCCACTTGACTTTTATTGTAGTTCAAATAATACAACAGGACGTCCCGTCGCCGTATCATGAGCGAATATCATGGTACAGGGAACCGGCAAGTTTTTACTATTGAGTATATCCACGTAAAATCTAATTATAAAAACAGTTAGTTTCACCTACACTAGATTGAGAGGATTGCTGATTTAAATCTACGTTATTTACACGTCTTGTAATTATTTATCTTCACTATACACACAAATCTTACATATCATGGCGTTAAACCATTGTATGATACGTGATTGTTTTTTGTACTTATCAAAATTAACCTATTATTTGAAATGATGAGGATTTAACACTCATATCGTAAACAATATTTAAGTAAATACGTAATACTATCTGAGAAAAAGAATCTTATTGTCAGTTCTAGTTTATGTTTAAATATCTCAAGAACTACCGTAAGCGATTAACAATTGTAAAATATCATATAAAAAATATTAAATTTTCAATAAAAGTGTAATAGTGACCAAATAAAGTAGGTATTATAGAAAAAGAAATATTAACGTTACCTAATTTTTCTATATGTATCTAACAATACCCATAACTTTGAGGTAAGTAATATTTAGAAACAGACTGCTGCCATTTTCTAATAATCTTTAAATAGGTATTAGCAATACAATGTAAAATAACAAATATATATTATTTTTGCAACACTATGTCTTGATTGTCTTCGTATATACATACAACTTAATAAATTTTAATGTTGAAACGGCAAAATCAAGAATGAATTTTTATATTTTAATAACAATAACAGTAGTTTCACTTAGGGCTTCCTATTTAGTAGTAATAGTATATTAAAAGTTTTCCGAGCCCACAAAGTGTGTAAGGACTTTTATTGATAATTTAAATAGCTTTCATATGATACGTCACACGTGAAAATCGCTTTTGTAGTTCTCGAGATATTCCAAAATTAATAAAGCGTCGCCAGTCACCTTGATGACGCCATATGATGCTAGATGTCGGTACATCTTTGGGGAGTCCGACCAAAATCGTTATTTGACGACTTTCTGGAATTTGGCCACTATTATAGAAAATTCAGAACTGAGAAAATAACTGAGGAACCGCGTTAATTTTATCAAATGTCGATATTTTCTTAGATCAACTCTCACAGTCTACAAGTAAATAAATCAAAAAATCTTGGGTGAAGCCTGGTGAACCTGATCCATCACAGCCAAAGCGACATATTCATTGTCAGAAGGTTATGCTCTGTATTTGGTGGGATATGAAAGGTGTGACCTATTATGAGTTGCTGAAACCGACTGAAACCATTAAAGGCGAAGTCTACCGACTACAACTAATGCGTTTAAAACGGTCTATAGAGCATGAACGACCAGAATGGAAGAATAGGCACAATAAACTAATTTTTCAACATGACAATGCCAGACCACATGTTGCTCAACCAGTGAAAAATTACTTAGAAGGGCAGAACTGGGAAGTGTTGCCCCACCCGCTATGTTCACCAGACATTGCGCCTTCAGACTACTATCTATTTCGATCGATGCAGTTAGCCCTTTCTGAAACGAAGTTCACTTCCTATGAAGGTATCGAAATTTGGCTTACTAATTGGATCGCCTCCAAAGAACTAAACTTCTTTAGTGAAGGAATCCGTAAATTGACTGGAAGATGGAAAAATATTGTAATTTCAGGTGGAGCATATTTTCAATAAATTTGTATTTCATTATATAAAAAAACAAACAAACGTCTTTTAATTATCCAAAAAAAGGGCGGAATCATATTTGTACACCTAAATATCAATACTAATTTTGAGGAAAAGGCACTTCGTATATTTATGATAGAACTTCACTTCAAGTAAGTTTTTTTTTATAGGGAAGTAGGCGGACGAGCATGCGGTCCCATGTGATGGTAAATATTACCGCCGCCCATGGACACCTGCAACACCAAAAGGTATGCGGATACGGTAGTTTGTTTAATCACCAATTATAAGTGCGAAAGTTTGGATGTTTGTTACTCAATGACGTCGAAACGGCTGAACCGATTTCATTGAAACTTAGATAGGTAGATTGTAATTTGTATTAACACATAGGCTGCTATTCATGCAGAATACGCAAATGAAGTCACAGGCAAAAACTAGTATAAGCATACGAGTAACTTTATGCTGCAAGCAAACTTTCAAATACGACACGGGGACAAAGGTTGCTAACAAAAAGTGCTAATTTGTTGCGAATACTTTTCCATTAAATACTCTGTAAATACGCTTTTGCTGTAAATGACGTAGCGTAATAAGTTTCTTTGCTTCATATTATCCAATTCCAGAAAAGTTCCATTTTGTTCGCGCATGGCACTCGTTTCACGACGTAGCGTAGGGGACCAATCATCACCTACTTTATTTTTGAGTAAAATTATAAAACGATCTTCATAGCGGTGGCAGTAAATGCAATTATTTCCACTATAAATCATTTCAAAAGAGTATAAAGCTGTCGGTAAAAGTGTTTAAATACAAAAAACTATTCAATTATCTCTAAGTGTATATAAAATAAAAATGTTTTATGTTATTTTAACGGTCTATATTAACAATCATCACATATTATTATAACTTCTTCCAGGGAACAGCTTAATGTGAAACCTATATAGATTTTCTACGAGATATTTGACCTGAAACCGACACATTCTTGAACCTAAGTGTGAGCGAACGAGACATACAAATAGAAGAGAGGAGCTGAAGTGGGCGGCTTGCTGTCACGAAACTGGTTGCACCGGTTGTAAACAAAACACATAGGAGACTTTAATCACTAGTAACGAAGTTAAAAATCAAATGAAGGCACATTTTTATCTTTTGTACATATTAGTCATCACTACCTATTTTACATAGAAAATTTCCATCGGATGTAATAAGTATGAAAAATCCGCTTCTATAGCGAACTAACATAATGAAAATCTAAAACAGTTAGGTAACCTCCATTTAGCAGCGTAATTGAACCTAATTACGACACGACATACCTGAGATGCATAATGTTCAAGTAAAACTCGGAGAATTTATTTAAAACGTTAAAGTTTAAGACTAAACAACCGAGTATATCAACACGGTATATCAAAGTACATATATCAATTTTTTCGCTTATCTTCGTAATGTTATTTTCATACTCATATAAGGTAATACATCGGAGTAAAATTCTTAATAATATTCAAAATTATTTTTTACGTGTTCAATTAAAATTTACAATTTGAATAGTAAAATTACAGTGAGATACTATTATGCTATTACCATGGAAGCGACTGCGGCTACTGGCAGCTGACACATTTCACATTGGTTAAAAAATGAAGAGCATTTTACTCGTTTTGGTTTTTCAACTGTTTCAATACTATATAATTTTTAAACCTTCGCAATTTGCCACTGCATGTCGGTCCCATGAATAGTATTTACGTATAGACAGAAAGGTAGTAAGTAAAATCATGGATGATCGTATCTAATGTAAAGGTCGTCGATTCAAAATGTTTTAGCAATATATCTAAAGTTTCAGTAAAGAAAGTTTATAAAATTAAAGAAAAAACTATGAAAATGATTTAAACCAAAAAGTAGCTACTAACGTTTTCACGAGCTTTCCAAAGTAATGCAATTTATTCCATTTCAATTATTATATTTTAGTAAATAAGGCTGATAAATATAATTTTGGTCAATAATTTACTGAAAGACTTATTCAGTACAAAATTAAGTGACTAATTATTCAATTAGTGACTGATTTTAGTGGTTTGTTGTTAAATAATAGTATACTGGTACACAGGGCCGTCTTAAGTCTATTCTGCGCCGGGGTGCGGGAGTGTATCCTAAGACAGTCAAACATCCTATTGTGTATCCTATGACAGTCAAATATCCTATTGTGTATCCTATGACAGTCAAATATCCTATTGTGTATCCTATAGTAATTGTTTACTATAGCGTTATATTTTTTCATTACCTTTAAAAGGTGAGCGCCCGGGGTGCACCGCACCCCTTGCACCCCCTGGTAAAGACGGCCCTGCTGGTACAACAATAACAAAAACATTTTCTAGTTTTGTCAAAATAAATTGTCATGTTCAACTGAAGCAGAATGTTTTACAAAACAGTTCTTAGAGCCTTTGTTGAAATTTCCACTTTATTTACAAATATAATGAAGTTCCATCGAGTTCCTTAAGTTTAGGACTTTCAACTACGTAGTGTTAATATTGTACGCTAATTTGGCCTGCAGGTGCTTTCCTTATTCTTGCATATTTTAAAAGCAAGAAACGGTCGGTATTCGCTTTGAAACTTATTTCAGTTAATAGACTAATGATTTCTCCTGCTTTATTTATTTAATCGAGGGGAAATTTGAACCTATAAATAACATCATCAGAATATTTAATTTTTCTGTTATTAAACTTATTAAGTACATTACTAAGCATATTTCGGAGCTGCGCATTATAACTCAACCTTACTCCTGCATAATTTTCTATTTCCAAAATTGTACCTACTGAAGTTATTTCACAGATTACTGAATAAAACTATTCCGGAAACCATTGAAATTGTAGTATCTTTAAGTACATATATATTTTTATATATGTATTATTATTTTAGCTAAATATTATTAAAAACATTCAACTGTATAATATGCAGCTAATTATTTTTTATATGATAACTGAATGGTCAAGACAATGTGTGATGATAATTTTCTGTCTTTACCACACACTACAAAAGAGGGCTACGAATAAATCTATCGACCTATGAATTCTTACAATCAGGGCCGTCTTTACCAGGGGATGCAAAGGGTGCGGTGCACCCCGGGCGCTCACCTTTTAAAGGTAATGAAAAAATATAACGCTATAGTAAACAATGTCATAGGATACACAATAGGATATTTGACTGTCATAGGATACACAATAGGATATTTGACTGTCATAGGATACACAATAGGATGTTTGACTGTCTTAGGATACACTCCCGCACCCCGGCGCAGAATAGACTTAAGACGGCCCTGCTTACAATTGATGAATAAGGTGCAAAGTAAACCTTAAAAAAGTCTTTGAAATAAAGGAGGTGGTAAGTGGCGAAATAAAATTTTTACCTATCTTAAGAGTCAGGAGGTATAATAATTATACAATCAAAAGAAATGTTTACTTAAATATGCATGTTGATGGTGACACTACGTCTATAAGGTATTTTTTTTTAGAAAAAACTTAGTATGGTACAAATGGCGAACTTACGCCTTAAGGCATCCTCTGCCAGCTAACATTTGAGTTAAACAGAGAGATACAGTGGGAGGTGGGATGAGAAGCATAAACATATAACTTAAACAGCATATAGTATAATTATTTTACATTAATTTATTTTTTACTGTACATGATGGCTACTGTATCAAAAAAGATTCCAACCTTGGCACTCCTTAACGCAGAGTCCGGAGTCGTAATTATGGCCGGTCTTGTTACACACCACAATGCATGGTGCACACCTATTAGTTTCAGGAGAACAGTACTCTTCCAAGGTACAGGTCAGCTGACCGCACTTGACACCGTCGAGCGAGATCTGAGCTGACGCTGCTACGGCCGCAGCCACCAATAGTGCCACGGAGAACATCATTGACCTAAAACAAATGTTAGAAAAAATTGGTCTAGCAACAACCACATAGACATACATCTAGTTATATCTGAAATTCCTGTTTATACATATAACAATAGTACATTGTTACCCTAGGGGTGAAAGTGACTTATTTCAGTCCCGAGACTGGGTTTGGTGCCCGAGCGCAGCGAGGGCGCCAATAGGTCGAGGGACTAAATAAGTCCTGAACCCCTAGGTAAACACTGTGCTTTTTATTACGAATACAAGGAAAGTAAACACAAGCCATATATGCAAAAAATATTACTTCAATTTCCCAAGAATTTGCATTAATGTCGCTTACCCGCCTTTTTTTTTCTTTTTTACGTGCAACATTTTTCAAGCGCCATAATGCCAGCCAGTCTTTTTGAGTAGTACTTATTGCTAGCGTGATAAAAAGAACTTATCATTATAGGTTATTTCTAATTTATGTCAATGATCTATCTAAATTAATTTTGACGCGGTTTAATCGGTGTCTTAAATAACATCACAAACAAAAATTCTACAAAGTTAAGAATTAATATAGTATTAATCGAAGTGTGGCTGTATAGGAAGTTAGATCATGGTTACATAGAAATGTGAAAATAGCTATTTTTTTTTCTTAATTTTTCAGTTGTCTGTCAGTTGAAAACGCTCACCCTAGGGTGTATTGGGCTATTTTCACTTCGCTCCACAGGCAACTTCGGACCTACTTTCAGAGTATGAGTAATGAAAATGCATTTACTAGTATTATTTTTATATACATATTTAACATTTACAAATAAAAGTGTACCTTTATAAAGATCAATTGCTTGGTTTTAATACTATTTATATAAATAATACATAATGTTACGTTGTAACAAAGTTCTAAAAATATAAAATAAAAAATCATTACACACAAACAAACAAAATAACTAATTGTTACATTAGAACGGAAGCCGCGCGCTTTAACTAGTGATAGCGTCAAAACGACCATATAAGGTATTCGTTGGTACCGGAAATCAAATTCTTTCTAGAACATCTGATAACAAAAGCCCACAACATAGGTACGTAGAAATATCGAGAAAAAAATACAATAGCGAACAACGGGTCAACTACCGGGGAATGTTTCCATCTCGCTCGGTTCGATTATTGCTATCTCAGTACCACAAGAATTTTCTAGAATATAGACAATAGTTTAGGACGTGACTTGCTTCGGTCGAACCGTTCTTTCCATATCTCTATCTCGTCTCATACGGAAAAATCTAGAAATCGGGCAGTGCGCATGGCCGCCTCAGGGAGGAAGTAGCCATCCCGATATAAGTATATAAAAACGAATTCGCAGAGAAAGAAGAAATTTCGACGCCGGAGAGTTCGCACGACGACTATACGTGATTAATATTCGTGATTATTATTGTCTAAAGTTTAAAAAGTGGTAAAATCAGTGCGATACTAAAATGAGGAAGAAAAATAAAAAGTGAATTGCATCATTTTTTCAACCCCCTTGGAAACTGGGGGTTCTCCGTACGGAGTGAGAATTAAGAGCTGCACGTTCTCCGTACGGATTGAAAATTAAGAGCTGCACGTCCACCGTACGGATAGTAACTACGGGCTGTACGTCCAAGGACGAGTCGTGAACCGGCAGGCAACTCTTCTGGTCGTCGACTCCAGCTGGCCTCTGCGGCCGCAGGGCACCTCCGAGTTCCCCACTGAGCAAGTGGAAGCTTCCTCGCCGAGGCCCCCACGCGTCACGGGATCGCAAAGACCCAAGATAAGTCCCCAGCGCACATAGGGTTTTTATTAAAGACCGGAAAGCTTCCCTGTGCCGCGAATCCACACCCCGGGTGTAGTCCTCGCTAAGGACTTAGTGCTCCTTAAATTATCTAATTCCATTTAGTTTTTTTTTATTTTTATTTAATTGTTTTTTTTAATATTATTTTACAATATACCTTTGTAACAATTGTAGTTGTGTTTTTTATTTGTACCCGCCGTCAGGCGGTCGTAACAATAAGTATATAAGTACTATAAGTACATATTGAAGATGATCCACTCTGTGGATTTCGGTCATTTTGCACTACCTACGAGTATATCCCTTTTATTTTTCTCTATCCTAAGGTTGGCTGAAAGAGATCGCCTTACCGATGAGGTCGCCTATTGTATTCTGTCATTTATTATTTGTGCACATGTAATAACTATTTGTATGCAATAAAGAGTATTATTATTATTATTACATAAAATAATTCTTAAATTCTAACGTGATAAACTTATATACTTACTAATATTAAATAGTGCTAAGTAATATTATAGCACCAATAGAATTTAAAAGTCGACATGTAATAAATATACCTATCTTTATATAAATAAAGAAGGTGATAGCTCAACAGACAGTCTACCCGATTGTAATCAGATTTATGTCAATATCAGTCAAAAATGACAACGTTGGCACTTCTCCGGATACGTCGCCTACTAAGTGTTAGGAATTTTCTTTATCCCCTCGCATCTTCCATCTTCTCGATGGAACAAGATATGGAATAAAAAGTAGGGATGATAGGGGAATAGTAAAGTAGTAGTAAAGTAGAGTAATGGGATGAGGATGTTGCCACTTTTATTTTTTTACCAGCCATCTCAATTTCTAAATGATAAACGTCATTCACTACCACACTCGAGACTGAGTGTGGTGGCGTTCCTTGGCAGAGGTCTATACCCAAAAATGGAAAGACAGTCTGATAAAAAAAATCTGATTTAAATGTAATCACAATAAAGTGATTCAAAATACTTCAATGATCAAAATATTCAAAGTACGTCAATGATAATTGGTTTTGTGACAACTAAATGTCTAAAATGTTTCAACGAAAATTCAATTCAATTCTTAACTATAATTCTATGTTATCAAATAACTAAGTAACTAATTAATCAAATAAATAAGTCTGAATGCACATTACGTAAAAACTACTAGATGGATTATAAACAAACTTGGCACATGAAAACTCATCTAGCTCATCATTATAGCTCAGCGGCAAAAAAAAGCGCCGTAAACGTAAAAATCTAGTCACATCTAGATTTCTATGGTCGTGAGACTTTTAAAATTAAAAAAATATCTGGAACATATGTATCCAATCCGCACTGGGCCCACGTGGTGGATTATGATTATTATTACCCTAGCGATTTCTAGGCCTTGCAATTAGAAGTTTCAGAATAGCGCTTGTGAAAATGCGGCTTAAAAATACTGGTCAAAAATACTACTTAAAAGTACTGGCTTTCTTTAAATACAAGAAATATACAAAGAAAAGCCTAAATAAACCTATCTGCAGTTCAAAGTATGAAGACAATTACAGTTTTTCACAGCGTAGATAACGAGATTAACAAATAAAGCCGACATTCCTTGTGCAAAAACACACATGTTTCAATCGTAAGCTGCTTAACAATGACTCATTCGTCCGTCTCGTGTATGTGACGTACATAGGCTTCGCGAACAAAATAAATGCCTTTCGCGCCTAAGACAAGTACATCCTACGGGGCCTCTAAAATTATAATTATGCGAACTTTATGGTAGGGCATTAAAATCGATTTCTTTTTCAATGGTTTTTATAACAATACCACAAAAACAAAAGTAAAAGATTTTCTGAAAATGTCTTCAGAACAACTACGAAAATATTCAAAAAAAATCCGTTCAGGAACCTTTGGGCAATCATTGACGAGAAACAAAAACATAGGTACGTCAACCAAGTAACAGAAGATATGAAGCTAGAGTTAAGTAGTCTGTTGTAAATTGTAATTGTTAAGTAAATTTAACTAATTTAAATAAATAAATCCTGTTTATTTCTGGCAACACGTTAGATGCATAAAACTGACAGAAACAATCATCACCTTACACCTTCATACAATAACAAAAAAGCGTAGTAGCGCTGGCAATGACTAACATTAATTACTCTAAAACGCTTCTTATATTGCCTGTAGGATACTGCATGAAGAACTTCGTCGCATCATTCACGCAGCACTTTTTTAAACACGAATAATTGGGCTAAAAATAATTTGTCAGCTTTTCTCGAGGAAAAATCTATAGCAAAGTTGTTAATATTTATAATCTAAAATAAAATTATAATCCTAATCGCACTTTTCATACAGAGATTTTAAAACAATAAAAAGGTTACAATGCTTTCGCTGCATAGTTAATAGGATGAGTCATCAAACGGTATGTATGCGTGGGATTTTGAAACTTATATCCTTGAAGTTAGACCGTTAACTTCTACAATACTCCTTCGTAAAGTCTATAAAATATTTGTTTAACTATATTTGAACTATTCTGAAAGAAAATACTAATGAGTTCATTAAACAAACATTAACATTATCTCAATGAAACGAACTGACACATTTCGATTCTTAACCTACTTTCGTGAATAAAAAAGTACCTGACAGACAGAAGTACGCTTTAAAACACAATTTTGCGAAAGACAAAGAGCGAACTGGAAAACTAGCGCAAACTTCAAGCCTTTAAAAAGTCCATTTTAACTAGGTCTTTAAACTTTCGTATATCCTGTTTTCATACGGAACACAGTTGAAATAAAATTCATAAGTAGTTGAAGGTCATGGTAGACTGGTCGTTAGGATTATAAGCTTTGCGTAATATGCAAGAAGACAGTGGACGTACATAATTAGGTGGACTTAATTCCTTAATTTCATTCCATTTTACGCCTTTGCTAAATATGCTTAAAAAGAGTTATATTGTGCTAACGTGCATCGACGTGTATCTTCAACGACGGTACATTCCTCGTGCAAAACGACGACATACGTCAATATAAAATTCTTAATTTACAATTACATAAAAAATACCTAATTAACAAATTAGCTATAAGTACAAAAAATGTCTCTTAACAAAAATAATAATGGGCCATAATGGTTCTATTATCGATTTTGTAGTTACTTTTACAAATTCTTGAAATGCTTACCTATAGTAGAAAGACATGATATTAACAATAATACACAACTGACAACACTAAATATTCACGGAGGAAACATGGATTCAAACATCACAGTCAGTTTAGTCATGATTAATGTAAGCAAAAGCATTGTAGTTGACTGAAACTGGAGTATATAGTTGTTATGATGGTTGCTGGGCAACCGCACGGATGGCGCTTTTAGTCAGAAATCTAAGGCAAGGCGTATTGCATTCATACCATAGCAAAGCGAGGCAATTCTAGCAACTTCAGTAGCAGTTGCTTGCAACTTATATCGCTGCAAACACGACTTCGTCCACAATACAGTGGTAAATCAGTCTAAATAAAAATGTATTTTAATACCAAGATCGAGTCGTGATTGATTTATATTATTTTGATTTTTGTAATTTTTTAGATTTTACTTCGTTCATTTTATCAATCAAATTATCACAGGCTAGCGATTTTATAGTAAGCAGCAAGAAATTATTGCTATTAATAGTAACTTAGTACATAACAAAAAATATATATAGAAAGGTGACGAACTAGCAGACAGTTCACTTGGTGGTAAGTAAATAATTACATATTATTGACAACTTAGCTTATATAACTTATTATATTCTTAAATAGTATCTATATATTCTAATAGTAATAACTATTCTTAAATAGATATTTAATAGCATATGGTTTTCAGAACTTTGAATCGTGCCATCGTCGTTGCACTTATCAAATAATGTGTAAACGCACCAAGTAACAAATACTCAGAGGTACTCAATAAGATACTCTATTTTCTTCAGACTTGAGACTCGTGTGC
The DNA here is from genome assembly GCA_914767545.1 of Sesia apiformis. Taxonomy (NCBI): domain Eukaryota; kingdom Metazoa; phylum Arthropoda; class Insecta; order Lepidoptera; family Sesiidae; genus Sesia; species Sesia apiformis. The sequence goes on along the minus strand of OU611947.1, from coordinate 10,099,920 downwards.
TTCATAGATGGCCGTTATCTTGGAACTTTAAGTTAAGACGCGCTGTCGAAATTAAAACTCAAACCGGAAGAGGAACAATTCGATACAGCGACAGTTCGATAGCAATTTCTAAGAACCGTATTATCTTAATATAAAGTATACGCGTTACCTAGAGTACTGAGTCAAGTTACTGCAAACTTTTACATCGTTCTTTGTAGTGGGAGCTATAAAGGACGGCGAATAGGATTACGAGATGTTTTTACTATACAAGAGACAATAGCCCAAAACTATGGAATTGCGTTAATGGCCACAGGGCCTGAGGAACTACACCACCTCTAAAAGAGTACACTCGCCGAGCCGTTTGGCCAGGCAACGTGGCGTTATAGCCATACGTCCCTCATACACACGACAATGTGCATAAGGCGACACAAGTCCAGCAGTGGATGGATACTGAAAGGGCTGCTTGCATTGCAAACTTATATTTTGAAACAAATTATCTCAACATCAACGACCTTATTGTCGGTATGGAATTAAGATTAAGATTTTGGTTTTCAAGGTAAGATTATATATAAATTTTGGAGTATTTGATTTTTAAGATAAAGTAACAAAATATTGGTTTTATTTGTTAAGATTTTACTAAAGTAATAAATTTCTGGGAAATTGGAACCGTAAACTCAGTAGTCCCTTTTTTAGATAATGTCACATTATTTTTACCTCATGAGATTAAAATATAGTATGTATGAGTGTTTTGTTTGTGTTGAATTCCTCACCGACCTAAGCATGTTGTGTGAGAATGACGGTGATCTAACGTCCGGATCACCTTGAGATCGACGCAGAGCCTCACGTATAGCACGCGTTGCCTTGACGTTTCGCTTCGATATAGTGCCTAGGCAGCAACTGAATTATACTATTATTATTTTTATTTTATTTTATTATATAATCCACAAGCATTTATTACACTAATACTTCCTTAGGTGATAAACATGAGTTTGAAACATAAACATGAAACATATAACAAATCTTAATTAAATGCACAACGTAATAAGTGGACTCCGCAAGCATTGATGGAGTATTGTATTATCAAATTAACACTAGAATTAAGCGTACTCCCTTTACCGCCACCGGGACAAATTTTATCTTAATTGTTAAGGTAATTATTTTTAAAGAAAAATCTTGAATGAAAGCATTATTATTAGTGTAGTAAAATCGTGATAAGCATGGCATGGCGTGATAAGCTATTCATTGTTCTTTTATTATAATTTTGCAATGTTACAATAAAAAAAATACAGTAACATACTTAAAACATGATTTTAATTTCGATCTAATATGGTGGAGAATTATTCGGTAAATATGAAGTAATGAATTAAATATATGTACTGAAAGTATCTAATATTTAATTGAAGCACAAATCAGGTTTCTCAGGTTTAGGATATTATTAGAAAAGTTTATTCATAACATATTATTTATTCTCACGCCACAAAGCTTGCTTGATATCAACATATGAAAGCACTATTTAATATATGTAGTGTATACAGAAGTGTTAAATCTAATTGACATCTCAATAATATGACGACATATTAAATTACACATGTTCATAACATATTGGTATTCAATTCAATGGCATATATTGGTATTCACACTCTGGGGCACATTTTCTAATCAATTGCAACGGGCTTTCGGGCATAATCCACCACGTGTATTCAGTACGGATTGGTGGACGATATTTCTTTAGACTCAGTTATTCGGACAAAGGTAACGAAACGAAAAAACGACCATAATTAACATTTCACTTCTTATTGATATAACTTTACACGAGTACCTTCAGAGCTATAGTATTTTATCTCTCCTCGCAATTATAATCTTCTACAAAATAGGAAAAAGTATTTAAAATATAATTCGTGCCTTTTATATTGCCAACTATTGTCTTCTACGTTGTCCGTGCGTATTTGATTTGAAACTAATAGATTGAATAAATCAGAAATGATATATTGAAAGGAAGTTTGTATTTGGTCGTGGTAAATAAAATAACGCAACGATTGTCTTTGATTAATTTAAATGAGCAATGAATTAATATATTTCTCCAATTGGTAGATAGAAGATAGTAGATAGCCAGCCAGTAGATAGAAAATACAAGTGATATAAAAAAGGTAACAACATTACACTTAACGGACCAAAACTGTCCGGGCGGCGGTTCTAAGCTTTGGATTTTTTCAAAAGCTTTTGATTATAGAATAGAACTAGATAGATATAGAATAGATTATAGTAAACAATAAATCATTAAAATAAAAAAAGAAGGTCCTAGGTTAACAGAACATCAGACACATGATACCACAATACATAACAGAATAATGGATGCATGAATCTTCTGCCGGAACAAAATTGACCCAGCGGCGGTTATAGTGTTAAACAATTTTCTAATAAGTAAAACCGGACCAAGCCCTTTTATAAAAGGCATGAGCCCTATTTCTAGCAGTGGATTATAAATCCACTGGCCAAGCTGGTTGGCGAGCCCACTCTTTTTGAATAAGTATTAAGTAATTTTCATCATAAATCTACGATTGGCTAGTAACATTCCGTAATTTAGTTCGCGTGGAAAAAAAGAAGTCACAATTAGATGGTGTGGTAAAATAAATATAATACATTATTACATAGACATACATACAAACTTACACACATACATACATAAGAATAAATATAATACATACAAGATGTACATAATCAATGAATATTGAAACAAAAAAAATACACGTTGTTGGTAAAACTAAAATAATAATGAAAGAAAAGATAAATCAAAAGGAGCCAATCAAAGGATAAATCACACTGGGCCACTAGCGATGAGAAATGGAGAAGCAATGTTCCCGAAGCATCTTCTTAAAAGAGATTTTTCCTTATGAGCTTTCCTTAAATCACTGGGGATGGAGTTCCAGAGTCTAGCTGCCTGCGCAGCGAAAGATTTGGTAATGAAGCCAGTACGGCAAGAAGAGACTTGGAGTAAGGAGTTCGTAGAGGAACGAACATGATGGTCATAGGTGTCACCCAGAAACTGAAATTTACTTTTCAAATACTCTGGGCAACTTGGATCGTATAGAATTAAGAAGAGGGTGCAGAGCTTTCTACCGTCTCGTCGCTGTGGGATAAGTAGCCATTTAAGTTTACGTATTTGTGTCTTCAGTAAAGTATTTCTGTCTGTGTCTATTTTTAATCCCTTTGCATTATTAATTTTATTATCAATAATGAAATATTATGGAGTACCTACAACGGATGCACTAACAAAAGTTCATTTAACTAAAGTTACGTTGTTGACCATTGTCAACAACGTAAATTGGGATACATTACATTTCAATGAAACATATTAAGACTGTAAACTAAAATCAATCTAATTTTCTTTTAAGAAACCACCAGTTCAACGGGTAGGTACTTAATATAAAAAAAATCCTATATTCTGACATTAGTATACATTGAACATCAAATTTTTGGTGAAATTTGGTTCAAACAAAGTTTATGATTCTAAGTAATTTTGAAAACCTAATTTTATTTTTCGCAATACAATGCGCCGAAGCACTGACTAAGTAGTAAGTACCTATTTAAAAATGTCATTGCATTACAAACTCGCAATAATTTTGTCGTATGCTGACACCGTTTTCAGGTCGTCTCAACCAAAGTTGACAAACATCAAGGAAAGCAGCGGGCCGGAGACGCCTCGAATGACAATCACATATTATTGTTTTTGTCTGATTTGTATGCAAGATGCCGCTCCGTGAGTAGCTTGAGCCCAGCGAAGTTCTACAATACCACGTACGAGTATGTATTTGTACGCACACACACATACACACAAATCAACCAAGTAGGTATATAATTACCTATACAAATAAATATTACACCTACATATGTGATGTAATAAAAATTTGCTTATTTCATGTGCTTTTTTAATCGTTACCGGTGGTTTGGATCCGAACACTACGAAAGATAACACGTTTAGTTGAGTTTTCACTACGGTATTTAAGACTATAGACTCAGAGAATGATGACAGTTTAAATGTCCGCACAAACGTGAACATTTATGTGTAACATAACGTTACAAAACATTATAAGCAAATCTCCCCTCCTTAGAAAGGCATAAGTACATTATAATAACATTCCAGGAACATTAAAAAATATTTAATTTAAAACAAAGTTTGATAATTTGAGTTTTGGTTGAAACATAAAGAATGACCACTGTTTATTCTGTATTTATTTTTATTTTCCGGACATAGGTAATATAACCTAAGCTTTCGTTAAAAATGTTACTAATGCTTTTTCTTTTTATGCTGGCAGAATCTTCCGCACCGAGCAACGATTCACAACATGGCGGGAGATGTACAGTGCTACCGGGCAAATTTGATTTGGCTTTCGTTGAAACGTTACCTCTAAATGTTCGTTATGTAATACAACTTTCCAGTGAATGATATAAATGTAAACGCTCTTTTCGATGTTCAGTTCAATAAACTGCTAGATAAGACCACAGAGACCTTTGACCTAAGCCCTCTCTATACCATTAATTATTATGAATTAGGAATTTATTAATTAATTATTTTTCAACGCCATAAAATTTCGACTAATACCAATAATGACGTTACAAACTCAAGGAAACGCTGTGCCTTTTAAAAGGTTACCAACACTCAAGAAAATGTATGATTTGTGCTTCACTTGTGCACAATTTTTCGTCAATAGAAAAGTTATTCAAAAAATTGAATGCAATACGTCGCTCCGACGTTGCAGCCATTTGCTCGTTCAGAAGCGGAAATGATTCGGACACAACGTCCCATCCCGGATATTACGCCGATCTGCCTCAAACAATATTCACTGTTTGCCCACCTGCCCGGATAGCTGATATTCATGGACTCTCTAGGCGGTTGACTACAAGATAGTCGAGGAAATGGCAAATTCATAACGTTTGAGACAACAAATTTATATAATTATTGCTTTTTGTTATTTTTTTCTGTGAACCATTGACCAAGTAATGTACGACCGTGTTTTTTCATTCAATTTACTATTAATCACTTATTGTTTCATGTTTTGAACACCACTGCTATAAAGTCATATCGTTACAGTGAACTGTAATATCGTGTTAGTTTACTTTTCATCTTGATTTTCGGTACTGCGACAGTATTGGGCCACTGTCACTTCAGTTTGCTGATTTTTTTATCTACCTACGTCGGCAACTTTAACATGAAACATTCTTCGTGGCGAACGTAAATCTTTAACCGGATTTCTTCGTGCCGGTAACAAATGCGGTAGATGTGTTTTCGAACAGACGCCTTTTCGCCAGATTGGACTGACTACAAAAAAAAGTTACTGATGGTCGCTGAATGAAAGAGGAGATCGTCCTTGTTGGCAGAACTTGGGAGGAGCCTATGTTCAACAATATTCGCTTTAAGGTAACATCATTACACAGTCTAATGCAATGGTACCTTGTTCTTCACTTTAGTTTACTGAGAATCGCAAAAATAAAACTGTAATCTTAATGTTGATATGATTGAACTGAAAACCTAATTAAACAATCTTCAACTATCAATCACGTATTTAATCGCTGTTTTCGGGATGACTATTTCTAGGTTCGTCTTTTTTTCCAGAATGTCTAAATTCTTGGGCCCTAATGGCCTTTCAAGAGTCACCGGACATGTATGATTTAGGGCGAGCGCAGATGGCGCTCAGCAGGAGCAAAGAGTGTGTGCAGCAACAAGCCTAAGGGCTCCACTACCGGTAGACCGGCGGAAGGAACGGACCTCGACTTAGGGTGTTTAGGAGGGTACCGTGGGATCGCGAGTCGATAAGAAGCGCCCAGGCACATGCCGATACGTGGTATAAGTGTTGGCTGAAGGTCGGTGTGTGTTCATGGTGTAATAAGGGTGACGTCCTCGTCTCCGCCGGCGGGGACGGTGTATATGTGTAGCCTGTGAGTGTAGTGTAAGAACCGCATTGGCAGCAGTATTGGTCGTCGGAGTCGTCTAACACCTATTCCTATCGAGGACATAAGTTAGGCTGTCACTACTAGGGGGTTGGGATGGTGAGGGACTCTGTCGTAGTAGCGTCGGGCGGAAGGTTCTGGTCTGATTTTGATAATTTTCTATTACACCGTGCCTCTCACCTTTAATATTGTATACTTATTTATAGGTTTCTATGATACCATGATACACGGCTTCTTTACAAAAATAAAATACCAATGTTACTAGCTTGCGAACGTATAAAATAGTATCTATTCTCAATAATAAATAAGATGGGCATATTGGAAATACTCCAACGCATATCTTGTATGGTGGCAAACTTTAAAGGAGACCTAGTTATTATATCCAACACTGGAGAAATATAGCTGATATTATGGACCGGCTTTTAGACAGGTTCTGTTACTCATCAATATCATCATCATTACGCTGTTCCCTCTTTCTTTCAAAATGCATATAAACAGCTTATTTAATAAATAGCTAATAAGTATTCAGAACAGCACAAAGAGTAAAAAATAATGCTGCGATAAGAATAAAAAAAATGCAGAATAAAGTTATGTTATGATTGTACTTAGATAAAAAAAAACAGTGTTCTTATTATCTACAATAGCCACAAGATACATTGTGTGAAGTAGGTACATTACAAGTTTCATTGTAAAGATGTTTCTGTATGAAGGGCTTTTAGCTTGGATAAATAAATATGTTGTGAAGAATAAGAGACCTTTTACGTGATACGTTACATCGTGTAAAGTATGCTTCGTAAGCTAAGTATGGAATTTTTGCTTTTAAGTTCAACCTACCTTGGTTGAAGTTAAAAGCAAAAATTCCAAATAGTACATCTCAGTCTAGAAATAGTACTGATTAAACAAACGTTGTGGATCTTGATATTGCAAAGTTAGAATGTAAAATATTTTCAAGTATTTAATAATATATCGGATATAACAGATAATTATCGAAGCCTGAAATCATGAACTCCGTTAATGATTCTTAGTTTATTGACGTGAAAATTGTTCGACCTTACTGCCGAAATGTTCGTAATCGTAACAAGTCCTTTTATCGTCCACTGGTGGACTTGGGCCTCCTCGCATGCACGTTCTCTTATGCATGCCTTCATCCTTATGTATGGCCTTAAATCGCCACGCTGTCCAAACGGGCTGGAGAGTCCATCCTTTTAGAGGGGGTGCAATTCTTTAGGGCTTTGCCATCACTTAGTTGTTGTGTTGATGCGGTGGTGCTATTCTATAGCCCGTCGAGCCAGCTCGTAGAGACACACTTTAAGTAATTATTCGTATTGGGCTTAAGTAACAGTAACCGTACTATGAAGATAAGACAGGGGCTAAGTCGTCTATTGCAAATGATTTCAATGTATTTTGGTAAACAATAAAGTCACTAATTAGATATGTACTTAACAATGATCAAGCAACTTGACTGCCTCGAGTCCCTAAGGCCGCTACAATAATAAACGGTACACTAATGATAAAAATTTTACCGAAATAGTTTCTTAGAGTAGAAAGTAAATATAGCGAGACAACACCTCAACGATACATTAAGTTCATATAAAAAAATAAACCACTTCAAACGATAAACAATAACTAATAACGTAAAAAATGCAAAAAATATAAGATTACTAATTAATCCTGTACCTACCACAGTGATTTCATACATTTTTTTGCCCTTTACGTCTAAACCCATAAACCCAGAAGTCGATAGCCGAACCATAAAGGTACAATGAGTAGTGACGTCACACGGATACCTTACCTGTGTACTGTAGCGAAATATTTGGCGCCACAATAAAAGACAAAAATGAAATAAATGAATACTTCCAAGAATTATTATTTGCGATTAGTGATTACTCACCGGAAAAGAATATTTACAAAAAACACAGGATTAGAAGATTTATAATAACATCACGTGAACCTAATGTCTATGTCGAAATATCTCTATGTCTATGTCTAAACCTGTCTAAATATTAATCGTTTAGTTATGAAAATCATTCCTAATTAGTAATAAAACTATTATTTAATAATTATACATTACGCTAGCAAAGTATTTAACTACATACTTATTATGTATGACAGACAGGTTCATACTTATGTAGTGAAAAACGTAATAAAATTAACTATAATATAATTCAAGCAGCGATAAGATGGAAGGCTTAATGGTTTTTCCTCAGTCGAGGACACTTAAAAACAATTAACTTTGAAAAAAATAAAAATATTCACCTTATAAAGCCAACATGTTGCTGCGGATACAATTTTCACGATACAGAACTGTAGATCACTTGCAATATATAACTTTCTAAATATTAAATAACCATTCGAGAAGCCTTCGTAGGCTCGGCGGCCAATCGCGGAGGTGTACGACGGAATGCGGCTCTTGCGCAGGTAGTGTCGCGCTCGTGTTGGTGAACGGTGTTGTCTGTGTGTGCGTGACAATGCTTGTAACAACACAATGTCGAGGCAACATCGAGCTGTGTTTATGTGTGCATGCGTTACCTGTTACATCTAAAATAATACTCAGTGGTAGTGGAATAACGTATGGTGTTTTATTTAAAATCTTTATGGGTTATCTATTATGGTACCTAACTGGTACTACAACATAGTTTCACTAAAAAGCCACCACTGAAAATACACGAAATATTGTCCTTACAAATTTCGTTATAAAATAGACTCCGTCCTGAATGTCGGGTGGAGTCTTTTACGTATTTGACGATGGAGGTAAGTTCCAAGTCCTTGTGGAGGTTGACATTGCGAGAGTACCATGGGGCAGCCACGGCCAGCATGAATCTATTTTGGAGTTTGGAGTATTTTACGCACTAAGTCGTACTGAGCGATTTTGGGATCGCGTTGGCTAGGTTTCGAAAAGGTCTTTTGCACTAGCATTATATCTGGTTATATTTGGTGATTTTTAAGGAAATCATGGGTGCGTCGAGACTACATGTCGTTAGCGTTGAAAAACGCGACGGAAAAGGAGGAGGGTAGGAGTCGTTTGCTAATGTTTCTGGCGCCAAAAAATATAAATATTTTTTGGGGCGATGCCTTGAAGAGGCCGAGGCCGCTACTAAGTACGGGCTCGTACTTGACAACTAGGCCTAGACGGCCATAGGGTTTCTATACTAATTTCCTGGAGGCTGATGTCTCCGAGGAAATTAATAACTAGGGCCAGACCCTCCGTTAGATCAGGACTAGCGTGAACTAGGGAGTAGGTGGCTTTAGGAGGTTGGGATTTGGGAAGAGGCGCCGACGCGACTGGAGTATTCCTCCAGGCTTGCGCTGGTTTGGGTAGCAGGGGAAATGCCGCTTTGGGAGGCACTGCGGCCGACTTGGGTTGCGTCCTTGAGTAAGTCTAACCCATTTATTGTAAATCTCATTGAAAATAACTAATTATTGGTGTTATTTTGTGTAAAGATATAAAAATACTGCAGGTAATAAATTAATTGAGTATTATTTATGATGAAAGATTTCTTGCTAAACATGAAAAGGTATACCTAATTATCAGATTTTGACTTACAATAGTGTATCTGTGTAACATTTTAAATAATTTGAATTTATAAATGTTTAGAATAACCAAATAAGTAGTTATTTTTAGTGGTGAGTTACTTACTTACCGTGTCCATTTTATTATTTACTAGCTGAGCCGACAGACGTTGTTCTGTCCAAATTTCAAGAAGTTCATACAAAAATCCTATAGAAAAAAGCACTTTCAATTTTTCCCGAATTTTCCATTTTACCCGGCAACTTTTCCAATTTTTCTTTCTCTGAAAACCTTATTCGGACTATTACGAACATTTTTAAAAAATAAATAGCCAATTCGGTCCAGGCGTTGTCAAGTGATGCGCTTACCAACAAACAGCATTTAATTTTTATTATAGATTTAATTTATAGATTGAAAATAAAACATCAGCATAAATATACATTTAAACAATTTTTATTCAGCATATTTTTATTAAAGCTCAACCAATATAAATAATAATGACATAATATAATGGAATAATGTAAGACTCACTGATGACGAAGTCACAGTGATAATATTCGGCTGGTATATGATCATTATGATTATGGAAGACAAAAATGACAGAATTAACTCCGCGGGTAAATAGACTTCTCCGTCGTCGTCTCATTTTTACAAAAAAAAATATGTATCTACTCGTCATTACCTTACTGCCTTGTAATCTCTACTGCAAATGCTGCAATACATAGGTACCTACTATAAATTTCATCGAAAGAATCACGTCGAACGAAGTCTCTGTATTAGAAGAAACAAATGGTGGATATCACATTCAGTGGTGACGATTTTTGAGATAAGTCGCCGTATCTACATGGAAAGTGACAATGAATATTTTTCCAAATGATTTCATACTAGATTTTTCGAATAACAATACATGTAATGGACAGATGACCGGGTATTACGAATGTATGACCTGCAATTTCTTAAGTGGCAATCAGTGAAAAATGATAATTGAGCTAAAACTATTCAGAGGAAACCCTATGCGCGCCCGCATACCCCCTGGTGTTGCAGGTGTCCATGGGCGGCGGTAGCACTTACCATCACGTGAGACCGCTTGCTCGTCCGTCCTCTTCTCTATAAAAAAAAAAAAAATCTGCAATAATACTAGTTGTCACACAGTGACCTCTGACATAACATTAACAATATATACAAGTAGGTACGGTAGCAAATAAAACTTGGTGAGACACAACTACGGTATAAAATCACGCTACTGTTGACTCGTAATTACTTGTTACGCCGTTTTCAGTATTGGAACATTCTGGCACCATCTATTGTAGTCAAAGAGTATTAAGCACGAAAAGGTTTGGTGAGTTGGTATTTATATATTGCGACTGGCGAGTCGCATGCGGTCCACCGTCCCTTTCTCAGTGAGCCTCTTGTGTTATTACTTTATCTGTAAAATATACAACATGCCACTGAAATAATATTAATATTGAAATAGCTTGTTCACTATCGAGAGTGCAATTGATTCTTTCAGTTTCTAAAATAGTTTTTTTTTCACAACTTATTCTTAATTTATTATTGTACGCAGTTGAATTTTACGTGCGTCGATTGCGCCTCGCCTCCAAAGCGCCCGGCCAATTAGCCTGTACTAAGTAATGATCGTTACGAAGTTTTAGATAGAAAAACTAAACTTTTCATGTTTGTATCTTTTGATTTATCCACTAAAATAATTTTATTGTCCCGAGAACGGTTGTTTATATATATATATATATATATATATATATATATATATATATATATATATATTATAAACTTATTTATTTAAATTCAAGTTTCGGCTTTCGCGTTATTTCAGTGACACGTATTTTATCTAAACACATCAAGTTTCTAAAAAGTCAAATGCCGGTTAAAAACTGTAGATATACACGATATTTTTCTGGTATTCAAAAAGCAAAACAGTTGTTACGTTTATATTTAATAAGCATTTTGATTTAATTACAGGTATATTTAATAACGACTGGCCTCGTTACCCCTTCCCCACAGAAGATTACCTTTAATTGTACTGCATTTCCCACTTTATCCTATTACCCAAAGTACGTACGTGTTTCGGTAACGCCCATTCCCATCCCATCCTATCTCACCCCATTTTCCCAACCCTTCCTCCAAATCCATTCCAACATCTCCAAAGGTAGGCAGCGCATCCAGGGTCGTGACAACGTATGTCATTTTGGACTAAAGTTGGTATACAGAATGTATATGAGCGACAATATCCACTTACCACCCAGTTGACTGAATGCTCGTCTGCCACTTACTTTAAATAAAAATTAAATGAATAATAATTGTTGTTGTTGATTTAGATAAACATCAGAGCTATTTATTATGTTTATTTAAGCTGTTAAATAAATAAATTTTAATAAAACGATAGTATTTCATATAAGTATTGATAAATTTACTATGTAGATGCAATTCATATTCATACTGCTCACCATCTTCGGAACTCATCGCGACATTGACTTAAAATATATAGACTGGGCATCCCCGCCCACAATGTGACACCAGGAAAAGTCATACTTTTGAGAAAGACAAGACAATGAAACAGATAATCAGCATTATAATTTCACTATATTTAATAATGGCCAATTTATTAAGTTTTTACATCGATAATTGAGTAGAGAAAAAAAGCGCGATTAACTTATTCAGTTCACAGTGTCTATGAAACATTTGGCATCTTACATTACAGAATTAATTACCAAAATAATATTAACAATTTCGAATACATTTTAAAATATAACAGCACACAAATCTTTTAAACTTTTAACAATATGATAAACCAACTAAAATATTTGATTTTACGCAACATAACAAGTACGCCCCAAACACTGCAGTGGTGTGTGGTACCAAAACACACGAGCTTTGCCATTGCCCATTACAACTGCTGTGTAAACAAGAGCGTTTCATTTAAATGACCCACAGCCGCCTTGCGGTGTATGTAGGACGTTACATCTTTTAAACATAACAAAAAATAAATAGAATTATGAAACTCAATACATACATTCGACCATCACAGTTACATATCGCTAATTGACTTAGGGTAAATCAGGGTAATTGGAACAGGGGTAATTGAGTATTTGCATTAATGTTATAGGAAATAGTGTCGCTTACTCCAAACCTACCATTCAGTAGATACGAATGGAGAAGTTCACCTTGTATTTTTCACCTAATTATTTTTCATATACATGTCCATAAAATGTGTTAGTAATAAATATATATAAACTTGAATATTAAAATTAAGATACTAATGTTTACCCGTGTGTATAATTATTACTCTGATTAACGCTATAAAGCTTCTGAAGAATAATTTTCTCATTAACATAGTCCATTATTACACACTCTTTTAAATATTATTAATTGATCACACTTGCTCGTAATAATCAACCAGCTTAATAATCAAAGTGAATAAAAATAGATAATATATAAAAAACTATATTACATAAAAATAGTTGCATTGAATTATTATTTTCTTAATAATTCAATGCATTAATATTCTTATGAACCTATTATTTTCATATCAAATACAAAGTAATATTTTTAATAACTAAAATACACATGAATAAAAAACTTCAGTAATTGGGAGACAAATAGTGTATAATCAACTTCATTTAGAAGAAATATGACTCGGAAAAAATGCTTTTAAATGGAAGACTACAGGTTATTTTTCTTTATACAAAGAATGAAACAATGTTTTATACAAACATTTATGGTTAGATCTAACAACGCTCTAAATAGTGTAAAAGGTTATTATAATAAATCTATAGATATGTACGAAAACATTTAAATGTAGTTTTATTTAACAACATAGATATACTGTGTCATATGAACATACCCCTGCTTGACTATGAATACATGTTCGTTTATACATTCCTACCGTGCTTACCTCTCAATGACACTGATCCCCGTAAGACGGATAACAGAATTAAATTTAAGCGTGACAAGCGCTAGCACAGCCTACGGTGGTGTTCGCTTTAGAATTCAATTGCAATAGTTCACAATAAAATTCAGATACGAATGGTCACTCGTTCATTTTTTTCATTTTTTCTCCATAGCTCCCGATCTCATCAAGAATACAATAATAATATCCATGACATTAAAGTAGACTAATAAAATAATTCAAAGAGATGCAGATATGCGCGTCATAATACTCGTAAATTACGCGTTCCTGCGCCACCGTACGCCATGCCTTTATTAGCCCGCTACCACTTGTTAATAATTTCGAAAACATACGAAAATTTGACAATCTGTATTTTTCATTTATTATCAAGTTTAGTCCAGTAGATAGGCGGCCAGAAAGGCTTCACAGTGGACAGACGAGATATTTTCAACAAACGATTTGCTAATGGTCATTGCAAAATTTAATGTTCCCATACTGGGCAAGTCTGCACATAGTGATTTGTCCATACCATTTGGTTGGTCGACTGGATTAGTAACAAAAAGGTTTATCTTATTTAGATTGTCAAAAACCTATTTTTACGTGACTAGAACCTCGATCAAAATGCATATCGGTCGCGGACATGTCACCGCTGGCCATTGTAGATAATTGCAATGTGATTAGTGATTAGTTTCTTACATTATTACAAAAAAATAATATTTTTACAGAAAATATGTAACATTAATGTCATTTACATCAAAATTCTCGAGCAGAATTCATGGTTTAAAGCTTCGGGAAAGATTCGCATACATCCTCTATATACTCATAAATATAATTATTCCCATCGGCCACCGCCAAAACAGCCACCACTGATGGCAGTTAGGACGAAATCATAATTTTCTTAAATATTTAATTATTTATCATAGTTTGTTATAATTAGTGTAATGTCAATAAGAATCAGTTGTTTGAAATTAAGTCTTATTAATTTTCTTAATTTTTACACCTATTGGTGGTAATTAATCTACGTATATTAGTTGTTCCGGTTACTTAACGCGTTATAAAACGTTCATACATTTTTATATCAGATCAAATCTCTCTTAGTGACGCAATGCAAAAGTTTCCAAAAGTAAGTGCACTGACTTTATAGTAAACAAAGGTCACATACCAAGTTAAGTATTTCCACTAACAATTAAAAATTAAGAGTTTCAAAAACATTTTCACTATGGTGTCATGCAAATTAAAGGAGACACTTCATCTTCAGGAGGTGAAGGAAGGGGAGCGTTTTCTTCGTATATTAACTCCATTTTGCTGTGTTCACGCTTTCGTCGTAGCACCTGCAAAGTACATTTTTAATTTAATTTCAATTTAATCACATAATGAATTAAAACTGTATTTGAATATTACATAAATTTTTAATATTATACATGCGAAAGTTTGGATTAATTCACTTCACGTCGAAACGGATATACCGATGTTACTGAAACTTGGCAAATAGATCCGAAATCCAAATTAACATGTAGGCTAATATTTATGTAGACCACGTAAACGAAGTAATAAACATAATATAATATTAAAAAAACAGTAAACTAAAGTCAGTGCCAACAGCAATAAGAACTGTCAATTGAAATAATACCCACAATCGATAAAATCAGGATATACGTAGTACATAAATAATAAATACAAATCGTACCACTGATGCACGAGGTGGACTGAAAAAACAGAATAGTTTCTTTTATACCATTATACTCTCCATTATAATTGGATCCAAGGGGGTAGAATAGGGTGGAATGGGATAGAAAATGGACTCTGGCATAGGCCACTCACAAAATATAATTCTGATACTACCTACGTATCTATCATTTTCTTTCTGACATTCAATTGTTCTTTACTAAGCCAATATCTATATAGGTTAGATATTAGGTATAAGAGGCTGCCTAGACGATCAATTAGATAGTGAAATATTTTTGATCATTTGGAGTGTATAGAAAATCGTTTTGGGTGCATGGTGCGGTTCAATAATATTGTGCAATGACATTATTGTATAATTAATACAGTTCTAGGCGCTGCCTTAGTACTATTATAATCTATGATAACAGTTTAAATCATCGTTTCTCAACCTGGGGGTCACAATCACATATACAGGGGGTCGCAATTGGTCAAGAAAAAATAATAATTTATGTACCAAAAAGCCTTTTATTCATAAATCAATGATTTATAATAAAATGTTGGATATAGGCTGATGATATGGTAATTAAATGTTTAATGGTAAAAAAACAATTAGAACCCAATTACTAGTAAGGAGGTTGTGAGGTTATTTACTTTATTTTGGCCTTTTCGGGGGGTCGCAACACTAAAAAGGCAAATGGTTTAAATGTAATGGTTTATACAATGGTTTAAATGGCCAATTAAAAAGTGTATTGTACCTTCGTGGCCTTAGTAGCGCTTTCTTCCCCAGAACTGGCTGAACTACTGATGCCCTCCTCGAGTGTCAACCGAGAAGCCACCCCTTGTAGCTGAAGATCCAAGTAAAGTTGGCCCAGTTGCTTGTCCACTAGCGACGGCTGTAGTAAACATAGATTAGACATATAGACAGCATATTGAATATATCCTAAATGCCGTTATCAAAATAATATGACAAGGGTATTGGGCACAAATATTGAGGGATAGATAATGCAAGCTGTCCGTCGCTGCGTGAGACTAGCCAGTCGTTGTTAAAAAACACAAAAATACCTAATTACGGTATAAACAATTGTAATAAAATATCAAAATGGAAGATATTTCATTCAACCCACCATATGATATCCCACCACTAAAAGTTACTCGTTACGCGACACGCTTGGTTTGTATGCAATTTCATGAACTTGCCTTGTCTATCAATATCTAAGGTAATGTCTGTGTGTTGTTAGATAGATAGATTATTGCTCTTTATTGCACACCAAATAAAATAAAACATGAAATAAATGCACAAAAGGGCCTAATTAGCACTAATAGCAATTTCTATCAGACAACCGTTGGATATGGAGGAAATGAATATTTTAATCACAGGCAGATGGTGTACGGTATACATAATTACATTTTATATATACATATTAATATACGTACTGTATATCAGGTAACCAAAAAAGTTCGTGCGGTTTTTCTTATACAGATTGACTTTGGTCTTCCAGAGCATGCTTCGTCGATCAAGCTGAAATCTCCCGAGGAAAATTTTTTAAACCATTTCTGTGTTGTCCGATCACTTACAATGTCATCTCCGAATGCGGTAC
This sequence comes from Sesia apiformis, assembly GCA_914767545.1. Classification (NCBI taxonomy): domain Eukaryota; kingdom Metazoa; phylum Arthropoda; class Insecta; order Lepidoptera; family Sesiidae; genus Sesia; species Sesia apiformis. The sequence goes on along the minus strand of OU611947.1, from coordinate 10,083,320 downwards.
ATATTTTTTGCACCGCCTCGGCCGCTTTGGTGCCAAGGTTGTACTCATAGAATAAACAACTTCGAATCAACGTTTTGTTCGTTGCCATTTCACCATTTAAATCATTTCACAATAGGAATTAAACAATTGTCACAAAAATTATATGCATCAAATGAAAGAGGAATTCATACGAAAGTAAATGACAGTATATAAACAAGTGCTATCAATAAATAATTAAAAAAATATCCATGGCAATCTGTATAAGAAAAACCGCACGAACTTTTTTGGTTACCCGATACAATATATATGAAGTACTTAGTAACATAAGTATAACTAATAAGATAATTAGAATCAGAGGAATAGTAGTAATTTAAGCGATGATATAATTGAATAAATATAAGTAAATAGCTGTTGTGTGGCTTTAGAATAGCATCGCCCCATCTGTTCTGTCGTGTCGTGGCGACTTAATAATAACAACACCAGCCCCGAGGAAATACACCACCTGGAAATACATAAAGAAGTGCTCGCGAACCCGCTATACATCCATACATCGCTCGTGCACAGGACAATATATATGAGTCCCGGGTCTAGCAGTGGATGAAAAAAAGGCTGGTAAAGGTGTAAATACAATGAAGCAAAATAACAAATATGCAATAAGAAGTTACTTATAACCGTATAGAACTATGCAGAAACAATTAATGTTGTATATAGAATTGCCAAAGTAATTTGCAAAATGTTTAATATTTTGTATTCAATTAATATTGCAATTAAAATTATTATCATTTTCAATTCACAAAAGAAATATTTCTTAATACAAAATAACGAATTTATGCGAATTCTTCTAAAGTATTGTATATATTATGTTTATTATTATATGTACCTGTTCTAATTTAGTTAGCTTCTGCATATCGGCCGTTAACACGTCATTCATGTTTTTCGTCACAACCTGGTATTTGTATATCAACTCTGATGTTACACATACCTGAAATAGGAAAAACAATTACTTAAGCACAATCCTTTTATGTCTAAATACAAGATCAAAATTTGTATCAATATAACTATGCAACTTATTCGTAAATACTCATTGGTATCAGTGTCTGATAATATATATTTGTTATTTATTTATTTCTTAATAAAGATGTTACATAATTTAATTTCTAAGCACTCTGAAACCTCACTGGTTTATACGAGTAGCTGCACATTCCTCCATATCATATTATACGATCAGCCTATGTCTCTTCAGGCCTCTCCCAAGGCTATTTTTTTACTAGTTTAGTTCAAATAATGTTTATGTTACAGTTAAGATGTGAACAATTAGTACGAAACAATTTCGGTCCACATTAGTTCAATTAATATAGATAATTGAAATTTAGGTAACTTAAACAATTCAGGTCTGCAATATAGGTACCAGTCCGCAGTTGGGGCTGCGTGGTTGCTTATGGACCCTCGTTATGGCGAGATAAGGCCTATCCTTGCCGCTAGGCCTTTGCCATACAGTGGGACGTTACCTTACAGATTGCAGTCGATCGACCTTGATATTAATCGTCTCAAACACAATCGATGACATTGGTTGATCGACAAGTCCATGGAATGATGAATGATCTCGACCATCGATCGATGGATAAATAATCCACTCCACATTATCGATCGATAACGTTAGTTTTACATTTACTACAACAACTGAGCTATATCTTACATTAATTAAAATTGTATCAATTGTATTTTATTATATTGCAAATTATTTATTCTTTAATATAAAAATACATCTATAGCTTTATCTGAAGCATAAAATTGATTTAGTTAATAACAAGTGGTATAGCCAATTACACATTTCACAGTATTAACATTCAAATATAGAAAATAATTATTGTATTTTTGTTCACAAATAAAATAAAGATAAAAAAACGTCAAAGGCCTACTTGTTCGTTCCACGGTGCATCTGCCTTTCTCTTAGGTACTTTGTTGCCCGAAAATTGTTCCGTTGGTTGGTACTTCATATTAGCACCTTGCTCAGGATTCTGAAAATTTTGTACTCAATTGAATATTTAAGTACTTTAACTAAAATAATTTATAACTTGGTCACTGAAATAGCACATAAGCTGAAAAAGGGTTGTTCAGTATTGAGGGTAGAATCCATACTACCAGTTTTTAGAATAAGTTTCCATAACTTACTGTTAATTTCTAGTATATCTATCTCGACCGCGCCCGCCTAGCCACCCAGTCATACTGAGTAATGTGCGCTATGAACGTTTTAGATGGAACAACAAAACTGTACATGTATGTAACTTTTGATTTAGTACCTAAATAATTTTATTTTTCGCTAGTTTATAAGTTCGCTATTTTTAGTTATATCAGTGATGCGTTGTATAATTAAGTAATATATGATATTAGAAATCAATCAAAACATCAGAATATAAAATCACCATAAAAAGTATTGAGCCTTAACATTATAATGTCACAAAATTAATATTCAATTAGTAGTACTGTACTCTTTCGATAGTGAGCCCAAATCTTTAAAAACAGTTACGAACTCGGCGGTGAGGCAAAACTCTAGAATATGTAGCCCGATCCGCACTGGGCCCGCGTGGTGGATGGCGGCCCGAAACCCCCCAAGAGATTTACTAGGGGAGGCCTGTGCCCCACTATAATGTATCAGATAACGTATCAACATGTGTATAACGTCCCACTGCAGTAGAAAGTTATAGCTGATATAAGTACTCTTACCATTTGCTTATCACCAATGTTAACTTTCTTAGTATCTCCGCTGTCCTCTGCGCTATCAGTTTTGAAGAACGAAGAGTAGAAAGAGGAGTAACTGGATTCTCCATCAGTCCTATTTTCCTCCATGTTACTTGCCCTTGGTTTAGGTTTACTATCGCGGGTGGTTGTTGCTTCATGGACAAGTTTTGTACCCTGTGGGAAAATAAAATAAACATTTGATTTTCTCTCAGCTCTTAACGGCCGTGTGGTGTCGGCTGACCTTAGAATAAATAGCAAGTTATAAAGGACCGCTTTCGAAGTAAGTAATTCTAAACAACCATAATCATATGAGAATGATGTTCTATTAGTAAAACTTCTAATATTTACATTCATATTTCTTTTTTTTTACCAATTAGCCAGTTGCGAGCGCATGATAGGCTAGAGCAGGGGTGCTCAAACGGTCGATCGCGAGTGCTTTTTGAGTCGATCTAGAGAGAAAATATCCGATATAGAACTGTTCACAGATTTTGTTCTAGTAGGTATGTAATTAAAACAAAATGTAATGAATAAACAACTAAAATTTATTCGATCCTCAATTAGGCCAGAATAACCCCTTCATCACTTTCTATTATCGTAATAACGCCCTACTAGCGGCAAAAGGCGGCTTTACCAAAGGAACGCGCGGTACTTGTCAAAGTACCGTCAAAGTTTTGTGGCATCGTGTCGAGCTAATGACGATTTCCCTTCATTTTTCTCCTTCCATTGCATTATACATCAACAAGTTTTGTGTTCAAAAGTTCTAAACATGGAGGAGATTATGGGCATTGCAATAAAAATTGTGAATTCCATCCGTGCACGTAGCTTGCAACGACGGCTCTTTAAATTGCAGTTGGAAGATAGTGAGTCAGCTGAACACACTGATTTAGTTCTTCACACGGACGTCAGGTGGTTGACTCGCGGAAAATTCCTAGAAAGGTTTCAAGAATTATTGCCCGAAATAACAGCTTTTCTGGACGAAAGAGGTGATGACACTCAGATGCTGAAAAACGGAAAATGGCTGACTGATTTGGCATTTTTGACAGACATCACAATGCATTTAAACACCATTAACTTGCGAGCTTCAAGGTAAAGGAAAAACTATTATTGAGATCAACTATTATGATAGATCAACTGAAAAGAAAGGATCTGAAACATTTTCCTTCTTTGAAAGCAAATTATCCTCAATTGAATTATGATATTTATGAGGCAGAATTATCAAATATTTTGGGCCAATTCGCAATACGTTTTTATGATTTCAGTAAATTGGCAAATATCGCATCATTTATGAGTTATCCTTTTTCGTGTAAAAACATTGAGGAATTAGCTACTGAAATAGCAAGTCAGTTTAATATGGACTCATGTTCTGTTGAAAATGAGTTGCCACAACATCTGATACAAAATTCTAGTGTTTTATATCTGAAGATAAATATCCGAATCTAAGGCAAATCGCCCTTCAGCTGACGGCAATGTTTGGGTCAACTTACTTGTGCGAGTCTGCATTTTCTGAAATTAAGATAATTAAGTCAAAATATCGCAATCGACTAACTGACGAACATATGTCATCATGCTTGCGATTAGCACTCGGTAATTACGTACCATCTTATGAAAAGTATGCTGAGGACATGCAGTGCCACGCTTCATCATCCAAAGTCAATCTTTAGTTTAAAAGTTTAGACACTAGAACTCGTTTGTTTTGTAAGAACCAATAAACTCGCAATTTTGAATAATTATGAGTTTTTCATTGACATTTTAGAGCAGACCTACACTTATCTTGACTAAAAAAATGCATATTGTGCTGAAAACTAATATCTATGCCACGATACACCCTACCTAGACGACAATCCTGCATCACACATACTTGCAGCCTCTCAGAGTCGATCGATCGTAGTCTAACAATGTTGAGTTAGATCGCCAGCAGTTGAAGTTTGAGCACCCCTGGGCTAGAGGTTTAACTTTAGACTCACATTCGTGAAGTCTAGAGTTAGAACCCTAACCCACCACTGTTTTTTTAAATAAAAGGAAACAACACACCAAACAGCAAAACAACACGATCGATGTAGACAGAATAGTAACAACTGGAAATGATTGACTAACGTGCTACTCTAACAGAGGGGTCTTTTAATGTCTGATTTCTTAATGATATTTTAAAAGCACTTAAAGATTTAGTATTTTATGACATTTGTAGGAACTTTATTATAGAACTATGCTCCTTCATACATTATATTCTTCCTGCCGTAGTTGGTTCGAAATGATTGTAAATGTATATTATCAGCATTTCTTAATTGCATAAGTTTTTGTATTTGTGCCTTTTTGGTGAAAATATTTTGCGGACTAAAATACAGGTGTTATATTTATAGATTTGCCTAGTCATTATTTTTGTCTCTTGGCATACTTTTATGGTAGGTGTTAGAGAGTTATAATGGAATAATACTTTGATTATTTTGTTTTGTGCTATTTGTATGGTATCCAGATTAGTTTTCGAAGCGGTACCCCATACTTCGGATTAACTATTAAACGTGTGGTTTAACCAACCAGTCGTAGATAGTATAATATTTAATATAGAATACTGGTCGCGGAAGGCGGCAGACAAAGCCACGCAGAACTCCCGGTGAGATTTTTGATCGTAATTTTTCATTTCAACCATCTGATATCGATGTGTAAGGTAACATTTTAAAGTTTCGTAGTATTCGCAGTAATATTTAGAATTATGAACGGAGCCAGCTACTTTCAGGCTTCGGAAGCAGTCGTTTTACTCTTTATTTAGTTTTCTTGTATAACTTTATACTTACTTTAGTGTTATATTTTTGTGTAAGATGTGATGTGGGATTAAAAATGGTAGTGAGGCTTGCAGACATATAGTGAGGGTTAACGGAGAAACATCAGTTGTGATATGCGTTGTACACCTTTTGGCGTAAGTCTTCTACGCCATATGTTCTTCTTTTTACATCTGAAGCCGCTCAGTGTCTTTCGGCATCGAATATACAACCAAAAATAAAAGGAACAAAGTAGTTTGTGTGCTGTAAAAGTGCCTTGCAAAACATCCGGTGTCACTTGAAAGGCTATTCAGCCACAAGAATAGAAATAATTTCGAGAAAATCCTTGCATAATATGGGATAGATGCGTTCAGAGAACAGTCGTCGAGTGGAGAGGCCCAAAAGGCCAAAGACCCTAATTTTAAAAAGTTACCAACGAAAAGTAACCGCAACTATCTGTTTCGTTGCAGCACAAATATGCACATCATATTCAGCCAATTCGCGCGCTTTTCCGTCCGTCGTTTTGTAGTCACCGGTGAAATTTAAAACAATAAAAGATCAAAGGGCAAATGTTAAAGGTAAATTTGGTCCGTTTTATAAAAAGACTGAGACATATTAAATATAACTCTTACCCGATTGTGAGGGTTTATGGAAGAACAGATGCTACTGTCGCCACTACCCTGTTCAGTGTTGGGCGTAGACTCACTGGTTCTCTTCTTGCCTCGCCAGGTGCCTGCATGAGATTTGATGCTCTTCATTGGTGGTGTTAGTTTACACGCCTAGAAATAACAATATTTTGACAATTAAGGAAAGCAACAAAATATAAATGATAAATAGGAACCAAATGAGGGCATGTTGAGAAAAAAAAAATTAGGTCAATATGTCATCGCAAACAAATAGTACTAAAAATGTACCCATATACTAAAAATATATACTTATGTTACCAAATTTTTATGCACGTAAATACAATGTATGTGGTTATTATTATTTAATTCATTTTGAGAATTTTGAAAAGGGGTCAATATTTCCTAAAATTATGGATACATTGCCATTTTGATATAAACGTCATTGTCTGGTATTAAAGCACTGTAATTAGATGCTTTTAATCTAACGGACTTTGTTTATCATATTAAAACACAAAGGATTAATCTACATTTATTATTTCGTTATATTTGGCAGCATATTAAATATTTAACAATTAAAGTGGACGACAATGTTACGCGACACGTAAAATCAGTGTAACTTTCTGTAATATTTAGTCTGTCCCACAAGTCAGTTAACATGGTTAATTTTAAAACAAAATTGAAAATCATATTTGGTGTATAATTTTCCTTTCAGTTAAACACTTGTCAAATTTTGGCTTGTTCATAATTGTTTTACCCGCGGCTTCCGTCGCTTTAAAAGTAATTAAATCCCCCCCGGAAAACTAACCAATTTTCTGACATAAAAAGTATCCTATGTTTTTCTCCAGATTATAGGCTACTTTTCCCTGCCAAATGTCATTGAAATCGTCTCAGTAGTTTAGTATTAGGTGGGATTATACTATAATCTCTGATATAAGGGTTTGAAGATGTTTTAATTATTTTATGAAAGGTGCGAGAATAACTACCACGTGGGCCATTACCTTTTTCTGTTACCCCCTAAACTTAGTATTAGCGCAGACTGATATCTACTGATCTGATGATATAGACTAATGAATAAGATCAATCCGTAATCGTGGTATTAGTAAACTCCTAGTTCTTTTTTCAAATCATCGAGATAACCTATTACACAGAGTCTACTCACCTCCTCATAATTGCTCTGAGTCAAACCCAAAGGGCTAGGGGTATTGGTGTGGTGAACCGACTGTGGCACGAGGTTTTGTTGGTACGGGTACGAAACTTGGGGGTTAATTGTAGAATATACGAATGGAGACCCGATCACGGCCTGTCCATACACCATGTATTGCACTGAAATAATGACACGTTTATTATAGTCAGAAACCTCGTATTGATTTAGTAGATGAGGCCTGTGCCCTAGAGTAGGACGTTAGACTGATATCGAATGACACATTTATAGTAATACTATAAAAGAGGTTTAGAACATCTACCTATCTTTTAGGCATAAAATGTGACTTTATGAACAATATATGTATCTTTAAATACATGACGCGAAAGTTACTTTTTGCATTACATTTATTTTGCATTACGTTACATTACATTTTAGCATTACATTACATTTATTCTCAAGCAAGGTCGACACGCACTCGTGAATTGTAAAAACGATATATTCAAACCCGAAAAGAATGATTGTATCATGTTGCTAATTTACATTGAATTTACGGGGTTACGTTCTATGAATATGTCAACTGGGACTTTGTATATACAAATTGTCTATACCATATGGTATAGATTATAAACTGAACATTCCTGAATATCAAAATCTATGGCCACATTTTAAATGTTCAAAATTCATTACTTTTTGTGCTGTATTTAACATGTAAATACAGCAATGTTCTTACAGCCACATAAATTATTATTAGAAATGGTATATGGTATGACCAGCGCAGCAAAACATTTTTAAATATTACTATGCTTTTAAATTATACCACGAATGACTTGATACTTGCGATTTACTTGTTATTTTTTATATCTATTGATTGTGAGAGTTTTCGAATACAAGGATTACATAAAAATGATGAAATTGTTGAAAATGACCAGGTATAAATTACGTAATGATATATTAGAAACTGTTATTAGAGAAGTTACTGGAAATTATAAAATATCGTGTTGATTTTGTCTTAATTAATATTAGAGTCTTAGATTAATATAATGTCAAAGGAATTACTCTAGAATTGAACATGATTCAAATGAAAAAAATGTTATTAGATGTTTAACTATCTTAATTAATCGATTTTATAATTTTGAGTTTGCTACTTACAATCTGCACTTATTTTTAGAGATTTAAAGATGGCAGTGACTGGTTGAAAAGGGCAATAATATACACATTATAACACTATTTTTTATAATATTATAAGTTAACACTATTAGAAACTATGTAATAATTTGTCTTCAATAAATAAAATTTATTATTTAAAAAAATGTATAGTGGTATACGTACTGGCAAGTGCAGGTATTTGTCCACTGTTGCTAGTTGCCAGATTTTGGTCTTGTCTGGGTTGCATTTGTGGTGTGGTCGCTGTCGCTGTTGGCACGTAGTACATTGGGAACATGCCTGTTCGATAATAAAATTGTACATGAACATGGTAACAAATATATACTAATACATATATACTAATAATACTAATACTAATACTAATACAAATATATACATTATATATTTGTTATCTGGACAGTGGACAAGTAACAGGAACAGGAAAAGTGGACATGACATTAGTAATTGCTGAGAAGAGTAACCCACTTGCCAACACATGAGTCGTCTGTTCCACAGCTCTTAATATTCGACCCATATTCGAGACCTACCAAATTTACCAATATATAAAATTGCCTCTTTATCTAAAATGCATTTCACGTAATAATGATCCTAAGGAATGTGGGTTGGAATTAAAATGTTTCTTAATGCATATTATTAAAAAATCTTCCAATTTTGTTTTGTCATTCTTATGTTATTTGACTTCGCAACCTTAACCCTATGTGATAAAGTTCAAAAGCGGGAATTGCGCAATTTCAAATTTGTTTACAGTACCTGGTACGGCAGCTACGGGACTCATAATTGGCATCTGTTGTGGAATTCCGACGCCAGGGATGAAATTAGACATCGATGTTGGAGGCCAGTAAGACGACGCTGTGAGAAAAATTATCAAACATTAACCCGGACTATAAGCAAACGATGTCAATTAAAAGTCAAATTCGTAGCGTCCCAAAATCTTAAAAAAAGGTTTATATTTAATAAAATTTAATAGGTCGAAAGTTATTACCTTCCCAGGATACCTGTTCTCTGTCACTAATATCGGCTAATCCAACGTTCAAATACCAACTTCGTTGCACCTCGTTATCAACTTATTCAATATGAGATTAGGTGGCGCCGACCACAAATATAATGTTGTAAAACAAACTACAAACGCATCAAGCTATTCAAACCCTTGGCCAATGTTAAAACCTTGTTTCACCTTCCAGTTACTTCAGTGTGTGTTGTCACGTGTATTCTCTTTGGAAATACTAACTTTCCGGGACCTAAACGATCCTATGTACTTCTCCAGATTTCAGGCTACTTCTACAGCATATTAAAATGAAATCGGTTCAGTAGTTTAGTGGTAAAGACGTAACACACAATCAGTCAGACAGCCCAACAAAGACACTCTGGGATTTATAATATCAGTGTGGGAAAGAATCAGTGGCGTGCATTGGTTATGAAACCTGATAAACGCTAGTCGTATGCAGGTGTCGATTAAAAATTTATTTTAACGACTGGAAAATGTAAGGAGCACTAACAACACTAGTGATCGCGCGTGACTTCGCCTGCTCTTGCGCTGGTTTACCGTAGAAAAGTATTACTTAAACGGTCAGCTCTGCTTATATTTTAGATACACAATCTTGGAAAGAATAAATACGTACCAACAGGAGCTCTAACAGCGGATTGTTGCGCAGGCGCATTGTTGCCCGCATGCCTTCGACGCAACTGTCGAGACGACGTGCAATGGTATTTATGAGAGCCCGTCTCGCCTTCCACTTGCTTCATCGAGCGTTTCACTCCGTGGGGCTGGAAATAAATAAAAAAAATAGCTTTTAAACTAAGAAAAAAATGAGGATCGCTAACTTTTCGCAAAATTTATTTTGCGAAATTCGAGCTTTTTTCCATTCTTTATTATCTGTTTTTCTCTATCTTTATAACTAGATACCAAATATCAAACATTAATTACGAATTAACTGGTAAATATACTAGTGGCGTGGATTTGTTTTGAAAGTAGGTAAACAGTACTGACAGTATGCAGGTATCTATGTAACCGTAACCAGTTCCAACGTCCACTGCTGTACAATGGCCTCCTCGTGCACATTGTCTTATTCATGAGGAATGTGTGGACAAATAAGAATGTGGGAGTCTTGGTTGGCGAGTCCACTCTTACAGGTGGTGTAGTTCCTCAGGGCTTTTGGTAATTGCCACGACACGACAGCCACGGGAACAGGTGTGGTGCTGCTATTCTAAAACCACACGACAAAAAACGGCACCCCTAATTTAAAATTGTTTCAATCAAGTGGAAAGTGTCAGTAGTTATAACAACACTATCGATCTCCCTCGGTTCGTCAAATTTTGCATAGGTAAAGGGTAGATAAGTAAGTAGTGATTATATTACAAGCTCTGTTTTTTGCTTATAGAAGATGCACTTATTTGCAATGAGTAAAAATTAATAATTTCCAGCAATCAGCGTATTAGGCATAAGAGTTCTTTAACGCTATTAAATAAATTGGTATAATCTAAAATATTTTGTGGAAGAGATCGTCTATACTAAAATGACGCGCGTCTTTACCGCGTATACGCAATCATGTAAAATGATAGTATGGACGCAGTACAGACAAATGTGATATGGTCATTGAGTTGCCGACTAGGCTCAATCGTGAGAGTTGCGTTGTTCGATCGCAAAAGTACCGTCAGCATATCAACCAAAAAGCATCTTCGGGGTCAGGTACATAATTATTTTTATTATAATATAATGGTAATTTTTTTAATGTTTATCAACTTCCATTTATTTTATTGGATTTAAATTACACTCCCGAGGGAATCGAGCCACCCTGCATTTTCAGTTTTGATGACCTGAAGCTTAAAAAAAAATGTTTTATTGGTCATAAAGTTTCTATGCAGTTTTGAAGCTGGCATACTGAAATGATGGTTATTTCAGTATGCCATTGTTCCTAATTTGAATTCAGAGTACTAAAAAATCTAGTTTAAGTGTAACAAGTCGTGTATACGCCTTTCTCATGGGGAAGATTTGTATTGCCTCCAAGAGCGTTTACGACGGCGGTCATGCGATTTGGCATGGAATCAATCAACGTCACTATGATGTGTTGGAATGTTCTCCCATGTTTCTTCAATGGCTGTTTTCAGCTCCTGCAAGGTCTGCGGAGCCCAAATATAAATTTCATTGAGCATTGACCAGCTGGGTGGTGAGCTCGATAGCTCATCCCATTTTATGTAGGTACTATAGTAAAATATTATAGTACAATATGAACATCGTATAGTGTCGAAAGTTGTACACTACCTATGATGTAAATATGTGAAGGTAACAGTCCCGGTGAGTATTGTTCGCATCACTAGCTTGAGGCTAAGGTATTCCCAAGTTTGCCGAAAGAAATCTTTTATGTAGGTACTATAGTAAAATAGCACAATATGAACATCGTGTAGTGTCGAAAGTTGTACACTAACTATGATGTAAATATGTGAAGGTAACAGTCCCAATATTATGTACTGTTCGCATCACCGGTACTAAGTGGCTACCTGCAAATTATAAATAATGATTCCACAACTGGAAGGATAACAAGTAGGTAGGCCCTTACTTGATTTTTTCTCGGAACTTGCCGAGCTGGACGAATATGTTCTTCGGCGTCGTTTCCGTAGTTCATGTCGCAGTTTTTTCTAATAATCGCTCACTACTGTCTCCATTTCTGCGTCTCCGTTTTCTTCCCATGTTTATATAATCACTAAACACACTTTAGTAAACTAAAAAGTAATAAATTACAATTACGAAATAAAAATTAACAAAAAACGTTGTGAAGAGTAACGGCCGGTACCGCACGAAAACAGGTAATGACGAAAAATTGGCGCCCGGTGGGTATTTAAAGTGTGATTGGGCCGGAATGGGGAGAAGTCACAAAGCAACTTCTATTTTTCAGATTAGCTACTTATTGTCTTTAAAATTTCGGTAATGGCCGGGAAATACGAAACAGTACTACAAGTAAAAATTAATCGTGAGAATTGAGCAGCGTAAGCATAATATACTCAAAAAGGTACACATGGATTAAATAAAAATATCTTATAATACTCCTTTAATTTGTTTGCGCTCTATTTTTATGTTGATCGTACTTGCTAAACACCGGTTGTCGTCGGATTTGTTATACAACTAGTCATAATTCATAATAAAATATCTAATAAAATGCACGGGAGAGCAGACATGTTGTTTCATAAAAAGCACAAGCGCTGTGCCATACTGTGACGTTTTTAAATTTATGAGGCGACCAGTCGACCGTTGCGTACGGATATGTTATTATGTTCACAGTATTACATGACACTTACCATCACATGGGACGCTTGCTCGTCCGCCCGCTAGTCTATAAAAAAAAAGTATAGTTGCCGCACCCACACAAATGAAATAGCGTAATTGGTATTTGCTCTCACACATCAAAATCAAATAATTAAGTAGTGAGGCGCATCATTTTAGTTAGACAATCTCTACTGGATACTTAATTTTAACCCTATGACGTAACAACCGATAGGGCCGTGTCGGTGAGTTCTAAGTAACTTTAGAATAGCATCATCCCATCTCTTCTCGTGGATGTCGTGTTGTGGGGACTAAGGCGTAACAAAACCGCTACTACCATAACCCCTGAGGAACTACAGCACCTCTACAAGAAGACTCACCAATCCGCCTCCCGCCACCAGCGTGTCGTTTTAAGGGCGTACATCCCTCATACACGAACAATGTGCATGAGGAGGCCCATGTCCAACAGTGGACGATAAAAGACTGATTATGGTAGGGTAATCATGTATAGACATACCTGCGTGTCGACCGTGGTAGCGCCTGTTTGGTACGTCTCATTACACCTGACCAGATGTTCTTTCATCTTTTTCCTATTGTCGGAAGACTTCCTCCTTTTCTCCTTGCTACATGTGCGGTTCTCACGATGCTTCTTTACCAATTCTCGTTCCATGATAGCATTGTAACTAAAATATTACTTACATTTTAGTTCTAATAGCTCAAGCTAAATTTGATTTCGTTTGTGTTTTTATGAGAGTTAATGAGATTTCACATGCTAAATTTATTCATGAAAAAGCATTAAGGCAAAGACTACCTTTTGTAAAAATAAGATCGTTCGTGTGGTAGCAATAATTAAGATACTATAAATAAGATTTGTAACACATGCCAACATAAATAAAAACTACTTAGGTTGGCAAATACGCAAAAACGCTGCCCACCTTTGGAAACTAGGAACCTAGTTTTGAAAAATCAGCAAGATTAGGGAATAGTGAATATAAGAAGATGGATTCCCCTGTGCCTCCATACTAGCGGTGGAATAAGAATGGAAACGGTTAATAATTAGGTTAGTGATTTAGCATTATGGTAATATGACACTATCCAATTTTTCGAGTTTTTGTCGGCAAGGAGTAAGCGTGCTATGGCCCACTCCCAATTATAGATTGTTTTTGTGGACTATCAAGCGTAGAAAGTAACCTTACCACCTGAAGGTGTGGCCTACTTACCACCTGATGATACCTCATGATCTGGTTAAGATAATAAATTTAACCAAATCATCGGGTACCATCATCTACTATCTAGATACTTTAACATATTATAAATTTTGGAAATATAATGGCGAAAATTTTATATTATTTTCGTAGACAATGTCACATTATAAATGTATAATTTATGCTAATTATACATATCATATAGAGAGTGAACGAGAATTCAAACCACAGAAAGTTCACCATAAGCGAGAACGAGTCAGAACCAACTGACAAAACACACCTGTTTTAAATTAGCCGGAGACGTCCGGACTCCAACAAACATTTATGTATTACGAAGTGGCTTATAGTTGTTCTGTCATGCACATTGTGACAATTCATGGACACTCTTGGGCTAAGAGTCTTGGCATTATGAAATTTATTATTTTATCGAACGTCGAATTACATAATCAATACTACTGAAGAATTCGACGATATCAAGACATTTATTGATACTTTAATTAACCATTGCTTATATATATAGTGACACTAGATAGATAAATAAACTCTTTTTGCACACCAAAACAAAATAATACGGTAACAGATTGTGAAATTAGTAAAAGCAAAAGATAATAAGTATAAGAGGAAAATAGTGAGCAGATTGAAGAAAGATATGAATAAAAGAGATGTTAAAAGAGAGAACTAGATAATAAAAGAAAAATAAGACTAGAATATGTGTTAGTAACTTAATGAAAGATTACAAAGCTAAATAGCGTTTAGTAAGTAACTTGCTAGACACTAACTTGCTAAGTAACGCTTCTGTAAGCCACACTGGCTGATAAGTACTCCAAATTCCAGAACTACCATCGGGCAATCCATCGGACTCACATAAATCGAGTACCACTTTCGGGATAACCGAGTCTGTCATATCCCCAGAATTACCGGAGTTTCCAGAGGTTTGAGCGATAGGATATTCGTTGTCCCTGGCAACAAGAAACAACTTAATTAAAATTCAAGCTCTATTTGTGCGTCTACTGTTTATTTTTATTTTTATATAGAGGTGTAATGTAAAGCGTAATACAATATCAACTTAAAGTGATAGAAATAAAAAGAAAGAAAAATTAGTACACACTCAATGGCACACTTAACCACCCACATTTAATGTGGGTGGTTAAGGTTCAATGTATCCAATAGCCCGGTATACTAATATTCAGTTAAAACCAAGCGGATGGAGAATTTTAATAAGTGCATTTGGCTCCATGCCTACTTTGTGTAATGCAATTACAGCAATACGTTTTTGGTTATAACCCCAATGCCAAAATGAAAACAATCATTTATTTATCACAAGAGATAGATTTTCTGAGAATGACAGATTCCAAATTCAAATGTAATTTTTGTTCTTTATTGTAACGATATTTATGGCCAGACTAGGTATATCGTATAAAAATAATAAAATAAAATATCTTTAATTGGGATTTATATCAGATTTTCATGCTGTAAACTTGATCCAGTAAAGGGCTCTTAACAAAAAAAATACTGTTTTAGACATAATACTATTAATACTAATAGATACATACCTAACAAAATGTCTTGAATCTTTCAAGCGTAAAATATTCTCTAAATTATTTTCGCCATTCACAGTGTTGTCGTCTTCGTTAAAGTAAGGCGTCAGACTGTTAAAGTATCTAGAATATAATTTGCATTCAATTATTTTACACATACGAAACAAACACAAGAAATATATCGCAAACATCTGTCCGTTTATCTCTACTTATCAAAGATCATTGCTACAATTTATTTCTTGGAGTATTATTTTTTCTTGTTACACTGAAATGACTGCGAAATACGAAGATCGCCGACCGGAATTATTAATTCAGTAGTACTGTACTTGTGTGATGAATTTAGAAGATATATCTGCTTATTTTTCTACATGCGAACTTACCTTTGCAGATTTTCATTATAACTTAGCTGGTTGTAACTAAGTGGTGTTTCAGTACTGGATTTACTATCGCTGAAGTCTTGATAAGGCGATATACCACCAAACATTACAGAGTCCCGCTCCTGAAAGTATCGTTATAGTCATTTATCAATCCAATTTGCAGTAGATCAAATGAACAAACTCTTAATTAGACATTGGACACATTTATCTATAGGTACATATAACAAAATCGCGATTGCCATATGCTACAAAGCCTAAAATAACATTTTTTGGAATTTTTGTCTGTCTGTTTGAACACACAGCACGCAAAAACCACTGGACGGCTTTTAATGAAACTTGGCATAGTTTTAAACTTATGTGCTGGGTTAACAAATAGAGTTACCCAGATATATTATGAAGTTCTTCCAGAAATTATAGATTTATTATGAAGTTACCCAAATATATTATGAAGTTCTTACGGGAATCACAAGTTTACGCGAACAAAGATAAATATACGAATAAATTATTTACAAGAATTGCATTGCAATAGGACGTAACAGCCAAGACGTTTTAACATTCGAGTGCTACGCAGAAGTCTTTGGAGAACAAATAGTAATACATACATATAACTATTAGTATACATATAACCCGTAGGTATAACACATGTATCAGCCTATAACGTCCCACTGCAGGGCAAAGACCTCTCCTAGTCATCGACTTTACTAAAGGGGTTTCGGGCCGTTATACACCACGCCGACCCAGTGCGGATTATTGGGTCACATACTCCAGATTTTTTTTAAATGAGTGACACAATATAGACTTTGAAGGAAATACGTCACAAATATAAAATAACCTTTTGATATTTATATTTCATACAAATATAAACTAGATGTTAAATAATAATTGGAAAAAATACGACCTAATAATCTAAATTGATTAAAAAAATTAGCCAATAATTAACTGTTTATTTGAAAAACCTAAGTAAATTATGTTTGAACTATGATGGTTTACGGCAATAATCTCAATTATGAAACAAACCAGGCAATGATTACCCTTTACGTTAACTATTACCGATTCTATTACTTAATTTGCTAAGTAATTAAATAATAAAGGAAATTAGTTAATACTTTCTAGCTGTTTTAATGGTGTGATACTACAATATACGAATTGTAAGATTATCTCATAATTATATAAATACGTGATTTGTGAACTTCAAATGTAATTGCTTTCATTCATAGAACATTATCAAAAAAGATTAATTTAATACTTAAATTTTAAAAAGTGTTATTTCTAATGTTTGTCACACGCAGCTTAGCAGTAAACGTCAAGATGTTAAACAAAAAATGGTTTCTTTTATTATATAATGTATCTTTATGCATTGTCTACAAAAATGTCGTTTCTATAAAAAGTCATATATCTAATTTTTAGATAATAAATATATTCCATTCCAATTTTTCCAAAATGCAAATAATCAAGGCGGCCTGAGATAACCGACACGACCTTCAATTAAATACGTAACGTGATTATTATCTACATATTCATAATTTGACTCATCAAGACTGCAAGTTTGTATGAGATTTAAAGTTGCATGTTGAGATTTTCGGCAAATAGGATTGGAACGGATTATAAATGCATCAAACTTACATAGTTATTATGTTCGGGATCATGTATTTCCAATAACAATTCGTCGTCAATTTTCAGCGTGTCCTCCCATAAATTTTCCATAAACGCGGCCAGATCTTGACATCGTTTACTCATTTGTTGTTTGACCACTTCAGCTGGTTTTGTTAGCTCCTACGAGGATCCACCGAATATATATTTATTTAAACTTTAATACATAAAGAAACATTGAACAGTTAACCTTTGGTTAAACAGAAATGTTGCATCGTACAATCAATAAGAAATACCTACAAAACAAATTAAACACCCAAAGATCAATGTACTTTGATGTGTGCAAGCCATATTTTCTAAAGGCTTCAGTCATTTATGCAGCTGTCTTATACCACAATAAATAAAGAAGAATGTGTTCAGTATAACATTGCAATTTTGCATTTCTTGAGGTTATCATCGGGCCCAAATACATAAGGACATAAAAACCAGTCATTTTTTTCAGTCATTTTTAAGGAATTTATCTAACAAAATCGAAAACATCGGTGACACGACTTGAGATTCTTCAAGACAAGATTATCATGTGAAGACAATTATAACCAACTTTAATCAGAATGGATCCAACACACAATCATCCATTTTTTCATAATGTAGAACCTTGTGACAAAAAACTAAAATATAGTGCATATTTTTTCAATTAACTCTTAAAACTTCTCAGAACTTTGGAATTCATATATTGTCAATTATCACATTTTTTTGTTTTTATACAGTCAAAGCTCCTTATATTCACGGTTTCGTGATACGCAGAAATTGGTCACAATTATTTTCCCCATAAATGTTGAAACCGCGTATCACGAAACCGTGAATATAAGGAGCTTTGACTGTATAAAAACAAAAAAATGTGATAATTGACAATATATGAATTCCAAAGTTCTGAGAAGTTTTAAGAGTTAATTGAAAAAATATGCACTATATTTTAGTTTTTTGTCACAAGGTTCTACATTATGAAAAAATGGATGATTGTGTGTTGGATCCATTCTGATTAAAGTTGGTCCTATTATGTCGAGACAAGACTATCCTCTTAAGACCATTCTGTCAAGACAAGATAGTACTATCAAATCAAGACTTTCCTCTCGAGACTATTCTGTCAAGCTAAGAATAATTTGTCATTGAATCATTGCTGATTCTGTCTCAAAAGACATACCTCATTCAGAATCCTTACAATATCGTCTTTCACTAATTGGATTTTGGTCTTTTCTTCTTCAGATAATTTCGTTCCTTTGTCAACTTCAGGTGCTTGAAACACATCTGGATTCGCTGGACCCTGGAAAGTAACTTACGTTGAAAGAGATATTCAGAATTTGTAGTATGGAAACACTTTTTATTTTGTATCCTCAATGTGCGCTTTAATATTTATCATTTCTTACTGTAATTACCGTACTTATGAAAGAGTAATCTAGTGCTATTAAAATGAGTTCGAGCCAGGTCTAATGAACCTTACCTTAACCGCTTTAGTCTAAACTCTAGAACTTTTCACCTTAAGGGTTTAAGATCATTAAGCGTTAAAAACTTGGAATATAACAGTATTTACAGATTTAAATGACAAGATATGATCTTTCAAACACTTTTATCGATTTGTTTACTTAGAGAAGAAATTAACGCCATCTGTGGAATTTTACAAGTACTACGATGTAAAATACTAGAGCTGACGTATTTTACGTAAAATTAGGCATCATATCCCGCCGTTAGGAAGTTATCTAACGGCGGGATATAATACCTAATAATTAAAATGTATTTTTAAAGCCGAATATTGATTTTTAATATTTGTTATTTTATGTTATTTTTCTCTTTCTTTATCAAAAAATATATATTTTATTTTTAATTCTTTTTTGTACGTTTCCTTTTGTGGTTTTTATATTTATTTACAGGAGAATTTGTAATTTAATATCACAGTCCGCTATTGTGGAGGTACATAGAATCGATTAAATTCCAATAGAGTCAAATTCGTCTTTTCCCTCCATTTGATGGTTGTCAAATTGAAGTATGAATAACCATGTCCTGTACGTATATGTCTATGTAACACTCACGATCGTAATTGTATTTTTTAACCATGCACTATTATTTCCCTATTACCCCTATTATCCTATGCACACATTACTCCCGGCCGAAAGTAATACATATCGAGTATGATTGTCTAACTCGGTTTTGTAGAGCATCGTCTCTGTCATAACGGCACACGACAGAGACGACATTCTACAAATCCAAAGCTAGCCGATAGACTCTTTCTAAAGGCTGATGTGTATTACTTTCGGCCGGGAAGTGTACATGCTGAAATTAAATTATTTACCTCTATAACGTGATGTTTTCCGATAACGAACTCGAGCTTTCTCGACCATGGATTTATAAAGGAAGACCACTCGGTATCCAGTTTCAGGTAATCGCCATTTTGCGTCTTCATCCTACGGAAAATAAAATATTCTTGTTATATCTTAGTATCGTTACAATTACAATAACGAATATGCATTTTTATCATATAAATAAAAATAGGGCAATGATAGCCTATGGGGTATTTATACTCGACTCACATAAGTGTGATCGTGAGTTGAAATCATCGACTCGTAACACTGAGTTTCTACTTAGTACGGATTTTTTTAAATTTGTCACCAGCTCGGCAGTGAGGGAAATCACCTTGGAGAAACCCACATATTCAGGAAATAAAATAAAAATGTGGAGCATGTCATCCACCAATCCGCACTGAGCCGGCGTGATGGATTAAGCTGTTGCAGTGAAAAATACGAGTGATACAAAGTCCAAACCTACATTTTTTTGGAAATTCTATCTAACTGCTGACGCCGCGTATCGCACAAAATCAATTAGACTGATTTTAATGAAACTTGGGATGTAACTTATGTGCTGGGTTAACATTTAGGATACATTTTATTCAGATCAAATACAAAGTTCCCACGGGAATTAAGCTAAGCACACACATTGTAACGTGTACACGCCCACGAAGTCGCCGGCACTGCTAGTCATTAAAAAATTTTTAATTTGCCTAAATAAACATTTCATTTTTTTTTAAATCTATTTTAAGAAAATATTTTAAACTACTATTCCTCCTATTTTAAAAGGTCTGCTATGACATGTGACGTCACATGATGTGACGCTACGGTACTTTGTATCGTTGAGCAGCTATTTTAGTGTTTAATAATAGTATAGTAACAGTTCAGTATTCAGCAATCATTTTAATAATAATATGTAGAAAATTTTAAACACAATTAACAACGAAATAAATACCTAAAAATCACATACGCGACTTCAATACGACATTTGTTTTATAGAAAAATTGACTAACAAATGAAGTTATTGCCTCAAATAGTTTTTGAACTGTGTTACGTTTATCCGTGTTATCCATTCCTTTAAGTTAATACCAATCTCTGTATCCTAAGTTTTTGTGACTATGTAAGGCTCTCTCACAGAACACCAGCGTAAAATGAACTGCAGTTCCCCTGCATGTAATAATAAAAACTGAAGAATAATAATAAAAAATAGTTCCGTCCGAAACCAATACTCAAGTGGTTGAAGAATAGTTCACTTCATAGGGAGATGAACCATTTCATCTCCCCCAATGTACGTACGTACGTGTTTCTGTAGTGAGTGAGATATGCCAGAGCTCTTTCCCAACCTATCCTATTCCTCCACGTTTTTCCAACCCTTTCTGAAAATCTATTTAAAAATCTCCGTCTAGGGTTGTGGCCGTGCCAACGTTTGTGATTCTGAATTGACATTAGTCATTGTCAGACTGCTCGTCCGCCGCCTGTTTTCTAAATATAAATATAAAAGCCTTAAATAAAGTATTTTAAGGAAAATACATAAACTATGTAGCTTATCTGAAGCCCACTACTCTCGTTTATTTAAAAATCTTACATTAATATGCAGGAGAAACAGAGTTTGGGCGATATAAAGATATTAACTAATCCACATAGTATAAGAACAGCTACTGTAAGGCAATGATATACCGCGAACCCGTAGGTTGTGGAACGAACTGCCTCAAGAGGTCTTTCCATTGAGCTACGATATGGGGTTCTTCAAAAGAGCTGTGAATAGGATTTTGCAAGGTCGGCGGCGCACCCGCATATCCCCTGGTGTTGCAGGTGCCCATGGGCGGCGGTAACACTTACCATCACGTGGGACCGCTTGCTCGTCCGCCCACTAATCTATAAAAAAAAAAACAAAGAATGGGATGAAAACGGACTCTGGTATATCTCAGTTACTACCGTACGTACATTGTAGGAATATGATAAAATGGGAAATGCAGTACATTTTACGGTACTCTTCTGTAAAAAAAAGGTAACGCGGCCAGTCGCAGTAGGATTGCAGCGTACACTTTCTCCCTTATCTATAAAAAAAAAAAAATGACTGATGTTTCTTTTATGGCAATCCAATTTCTCTGACTTTACAGAATGTGGACACCCTGAGTATAGACATACCTGTAAGGTTTACACCTCACCACGGACCCTTCTTTTATGATAGTCTCATAGACTTGTTTGAGGTATGTAAGGTCGTCCGGATGATATAACCGGAGAGTGTCCTTTTCTATTACGTCTTGAGGTAGATAACCCAAGTATGGTACCGCTTCCGGATCAATGTATTCCATGTTACCGTCTGCCACATGCCGGATTACAAACGACACGTCTTTAGTTAACACTTCGTTGGGCACTGAAATTAAACAATCACATAAGAATGGCCATATGGTGTCAGCTTAGAATATCACTGTCCCATCTCTTCCCGTGGGTGTCGTGTCGTGATGACTTAGCGATAACAAAGCCGCTACCACAAGCCCCGAGGAACTATCCCATCTCTAAAAGATGTGGACTCGCCAACCCGCTTGGCGAGCGGGTCGTTTTAAGGCCTTATATACCCCATGCACGAGACAATGTGCATGGGGAGGCGTATATCCACGAATGGACGTTAAAAGGGCTCGTGTAGCTTTAGAATAGCAGCACCCCATCTGTTCCCGTGGGTTCGTGTCGTGGCAACTACGGGATAACTAAACCCAGGGCCGTCTTAAGTCTATTCTGCGCCGGGGTGCGGGAGTGTATCCTAAGACAGTCAAACATCGTATTGTGTATCCTATGACAGTCAAATATCCTATTGTGTATCCTATGACAGTCAAATATCCTATTGTGTATCCTATGACAGTCAAATATCCTATTGTGTAATTGTTTACTATAGCGTTATATTTTTTCATTACCTTTAAAAGGTGAGCGCCCGGGGTGCACCGCACCCCTTGCACCCCCTGGTAAAGACGGCCCTGACTAAACCCCTACCACACCCCCGCTAAATCAGGGGAATCATTAACCTGCTATACTCGTACATCCATACATACCTCAGGCACAAGACAATGTACATGAGGAGACCAGTATCCAGCAGTGGACGACAAAAGACTGAATGACAATTGCGAAAAAAATACGTCAAGATTTCAGACATATTTTTGGCTAAAACTAATAAAAATTCACTTACATCTAAAGGCAGAAGATAACGGCGAAGCCTGTATAACCAGAAAGATATCTTTGCCCTCTTCATCACTAACGTTTTTGAATGAGAGTTTTATGAGGAACGGCATGTGGGTAACTGTTTTATCCTTCACTCCGAAACCATTGGAAAGGCCTCTATAACGCCTGATACGGCAGAACAGCGTTGATATAGAGTTTCCGTTTAGTTGCGCTGCAAATTATTACAATATTTAACGCTGCTATTTTCAAAATGTTTATTTATTACATCAATGTGTACTTAATACATATATATTCTTAATTTTAATTTATTAGGTACTATATATTATTTATTAAATATAAGAGCCATGTGGTGTGGTATGTGGGCCTGCGGCCGGATATAGGATTGCACCGCACCATCTCTTCCCGTGAATGTCGTAAAGGGCGACGAAGGGATAATAAAGAGGCTACCACAAGACAGGTTGCATGAGGAGGCCCATGTCCAGCAGTGGATACTGAAAGTACATACTGTGGTTGCATTGCAATAATTAATTTTCGTATGTCGTAATCTTTTTTAACATGACGATCCAAGTATATTATATAAGTATAAGACCAAGTATAAGACTTAAGATAGTAACCAAAATATTTATTTTTCAAAAAGTCGGATTAGCTCCTTAATCCATCTATGCAATTTCTATCCATGCTATCTTATTAGCATAGGGGTGTTCATAATTAAAAATTACTGGGCATACCGGAGAAAATCTTGAAACATTTGTTAATGATTTAATGACTGCTTCTTCTATGACCAATGAATTTCACCGTTTGAGAATACAATACACCAAAGAAGCAATAAAGATAAATCCCTGACATACAAAATATTAACTTACCTTTTCCAGGCAAATCATTATTATTTTTCGGGGCTGCTAGACCTTTAGTGATCTGCGATGCAAAAGTGTGACGGTCCTGAAAAGTTTACAAATGAATAAATTTTTAAGTGTTATTTATACACAATATGTTACACAAAATTGAGTGTAATAAACACTTTATAGTGTCCTAATGGGGGTTTTCTCAAACTGGAAACAAATAACACGTATTTTATTTTTTTTATTATAAAATTATCTTTTAATATATTGTGAAATCCATATTACGAGAAATAATTCTGCCGTCCTTAGATAAAAGACAAGTGTATTTTGATGACATTCGAGATAAATGCAAAAAACATGTTATTTTTTTCATAATTTAGGCGGACGTCATTGTATTATACATCTGTGTACTTACACTTGGATGCACAAAGTCTATAAAGGATCTTCCTATCCACATATCTTTGGGGAAGCCAAGCGAGGCAGTGAGAGTCGACGTAGTGTACATCACGACTCCATCGTGCATAGATATGACACACGAAAATCCTTCCTGTTATTAAATAAACTGAATTTTAGAGAGCAATCTATGACTTATTTCCTAGGTTGGTAATGAAGGAAAACATTGTGATGGAACTCGCTTGTCCCATTATAGGCGACAAGATGTGTTTTGTATTTTGATTTAAATTGTTAATTACGAAGAAAACGTGAGACTGGCGCAATGCGTTAATTGATAGATGGATAGAAATTTTTATTTGATACACAAAAGTGATCATATAACATGACAATTTCTTATTCTAAAATATCATTAAACAAAAAAATAAGATTAAACAAGGCGATAAAACTGCGCGATCCCTTGTGTGTCGAAAGGGCATCCGTCTCAGCTCAAGCTGTATACCGTACAAACGGCATACAGCGCTGATTTTCACCAAGACGGAACCAAGACGCGTGGACGGATATCAACGTTGTGCGCCGATGGACAGAATAGTGTCCATCGGCGCACAACGTTGATATCCGTCCACGCGCCTATAGGGTATGTAGATAAATAATATCTAATGTAAATTTTAATCATGAGAGTGAGTGTGATAAAATATGTGCATATTACATTATAATATTTAAAACTCAAACAATTATATATAGATATACATAATATATGGAGATAGACAGATATATTTATCTACTTTTATGCAGTAATCACAATATACTTCAAATAGTCAAATATTAGTTGCAGTACAAGTAACCGTTATCGTAGTGGTTCGCCAACATCAAGCTGTAATGGAATAGTTACCCGTTTCGTAGTTTTCAATTTTTTTCTGAACGTCGATGAGAAAAGCTTTGAATTTAATTCTGAAGCAATTTAAACTAATCGGCGGTCTAATAGGTGGGGGAATATGATTCTAAAACTTCGTCGCGGTATATTTGAAATTTCCTCTGAATGCAGCTGAACTGTTTCGCGGAACTCACAGCAGTGGTGTACAGAGACGAATGGATAGTTTGGCATGTTCTCCTATTAACCATGACAACTTCTTAAAGAGATAATTAGTTTTTATTTATATTTAACGACGCCAAATAGGAGACCAGTCAGATGCAACTTTCTTGTCAACCTCATATTGAACAGATTAAACGAATTTAAATGAGGTGTGACGTGATGTCGTGGCAGGATCAAGAAACAAAATGCGATATGCAGTGCCAATAGTCAGTTATAAAGTAATTTGCATTGTCAGCCACATTTGTTCAACTAAACTGTGGACTGAATGTAAGCCTCGACGGATGTAATAATAATAACTAACGCCGCTGCCGTATCCGCCACGTACATGAGCCGGGCGTGGGACGTGACGCAGCCGGTACCCGGGCACGGAGGGTGCGCGGGCCCCGTCACGTGGTCTCCACCACGTCTCATTGATAGCCATCACGTCGACTGCACGCTGGGTCAACGCAGCGATCGAACTTATCATGATTTGTATCAAGTGACCCAACATTAAGGAAACCAACTCTAAATCTTTTTTTTAAAAGGCCGGCGTAATCTAATAAGTACTATTAGTTGTGACATTAGTCATACTGTTGTAGTTGTTGTAAATAAAAGTATGGAGCGCTTTAATAACAAACGACTATACTGTATGACAATCTTTAATGTAATGAATAAGTATAAGTTGATAGGTACTAATACATGGAACTTAGGCTTTGGTTTATATTTCAATAGTAGTGTTTTGTGATAATATGGTATCAATTTTCAAAAAATTATGTGAAGTTTTGAATGTAGAAATGTAACACAATTGAATACAAAATAGAATAATAATGTGATATAAAATAAACATATAATTATAATAATTGATAAAATACAATAAATTACTGATTTCTTCCAATATTCTTATTATTCTTACCCTGCTACTTCCCACGAGAATAAAAAGTATAGATTAACTAAGAAAACTGTGTACCTACTAGAACAGTAAACTGGAAAAACAACACACACAGGAACGCACAGATTTAAATATGGCATAAAAATAGAAATACGCTAAACGTTGCAGAGGATACAGCATAAAATATAACAAAATTTCTTGCAAATGTATTATTATCATTACGAATCGAAAAAAAATGAGTACAAACTATAAAAAGATGTAACACAATACATTGTTTACTAATTTTACATAGCTTGTTCAAACTAGACTCTGACCAAAAATCTAACTATTTAACTCGCAGCGAATGCGTTCAGCGAGCAAGCAGTACATCTGGACCAAACTCAGAATACTTGCATATTCGTGTATATTATACAAACTTACACAACTTAACGATGATGTAAGCCGGACGGTCACGATGTTAGCTGATGCCTCTGACCGGACAGATCCACATACACCGTTTTAAAGTTAAAAAGTAACGCATAAACGTCATTTTTAAACTAATAAAACTAACCTACACTACATATTTTGTAATAAGTGTAATATCATACACAGCTCTGATTTTAAAGCAATGTCTAAAGCAATTATAGGTTTCGCCAACCCCTATATCAAAGGAATAAAAAAATTGTCTGTAATTGTATTGACTAACATTCCGTTCTGGACATCACTGCGTCTGTTAGTGCACGGTTCATGATGCCATATTGCGTTGATTGAAATTAATTATTTTAAAAATAATGGCGTTTATATATCGTTAAATTAAAGCTTTTAGTGGTGATTACCGGAACAACAGGCGCAAGGTTGGCCACGACTCAAGTCAATTAATGAAAGCAATCGTTGCTCCTTAGGGAATCGAAGGAGTAAAGAGTAATATAGTAACAAAACAACGCACCTCGTCGTTGCTCCTGTTTCTACCTCGAGTAGAGATCTCCATGCTCTCCAAACCCTTCTCCGTTTGCGAGTGTACCGGTAACGGCACCTGAACAACTGAAATACAAAATTTCGAAATGAAAGATGAACTATGATGAATCTACATAACATTCTACTTTATCTGAAAAAGAATGCGAACGTTAATATCAGGTAACCAAAAAAAATTCGTGCGGTTTTTCTTATACAGATTGACTTTGGTCTTCCAGAGCGTGCTTCAACGATCAAGCTGAAATTTCCCGAGGAAAATTTCTTAAACCACTCCTGTGTTGTCCGATCACTTACAGCGTCATCTCCGAATGCGGTACATATTACTTGCGCCACCTCGGCCGCTTTGGTGTCAAGTTTGTACTCACAGAGTAAACAACTTCGAATTAACGTTTTGTTCGTGGCTATTTTAAATTATTTCACAATAGGAATTAAACAATTGTCGCAAAATTTATATGCATCAAATGAAAGAGGAATTCATACGAAAATAAATGACAGTATATAAACAAGTGCTATCAATAAATAACTAAAAAAATATCCATGGCAATCTGTATAAGAAAAACAGCACGAACTTTTTTGGTTACCCGATACATCGACACTAATTAAATCTTGAATAACATTATAGAAATAGTGATCACAGAATACTATGGCAACAGTAAACATAGCATTTGTAGGCCAATTAGGATTCGGTAGGTACTAAGACTATTACTGCAATATAATAACATTATTATATTATTTCTAAGTTGATTTATTAGAGATATTTCTGTAACTAACGACAAATTATAAATCACTAACATAATCACTTGGCCGTAGACCTACAGAATTCTAAAAAGAAATATATATATAGTACCTACGTCAAGAGAATTGATAATGTCTCAGAGAGAGTAGTAGAGTAGTACCACAAGACCGAAACATACCTGTGTCTATACTTTACCTTACAACAATTTCTATAATAGCTTTGCCGTGTCTGTATTATACCCGATGTACATATGTCACGGTGTACCTAGGTTTATGACAAAATAAGGGGACATATTAAACAACCGAAGTTTCGAAAACTCGATCCTCATGGCCCTCTGTGAACGATAATAATCAGTTTAATATAAATTTGAACGAGAGAACACCCTTATGAGTATTCTGAATGTGCATTTTTATAATATAAAGCATATTACATGTGCAATACTATCGGAGGCATAATAACACAGGCCTGCGATGGCTTCCGGTTTTAAAATCGATATGAAAGGTCCTACAAAAATGGTATAAAATAATCTAGTATGTCATTCAGTGGGTTATATCGATAATACAAAAAAAATATATGACATTACATTAATTTAACAGTCCAAAGTCATTAGAATCAAAATAAAACTAACAATTAATTAAAAGTTCAATTTACTAGTATCCGTAAGTAGGTTTAAACTATGTAAACAGAA
The DNA here is from genome assembly GCA_914767545.1 of Sesia apiformis. NCBI lineage: Eukaryota > Metazoa > Arthropoda > Insecta > Lepidoptera > Sesiidae > Sesia > Sesia apiformis. The sequence continues at coordinate 10,054,875 of OU611947.1, read as the reverse complement.
GCGGGCGCGGTCAGTTCCAAAACTCTAAGCGGGCGTTCCACTAATTATTTATTTATAATAATGAAATATAAAATCATGAAATACATGTTAATTTCTAGTTATATCCTTTTAAACTTTCGCGTTTTGTACACATTTTATATTTCAAATCGGATCTGAACGCGTATAATAAAGGTATTTGTTTACCTTTTATTCACCTGCAATTAATCACTAAATAGAACTCTGCACTCCCAAAATCCTCTCCACTGACCGTCTCTATTATCCCGAGACTATACGTCAAGCGATTTAAATTAAGAAATATACAAAAATTTCAATCGGGAAGATTGAAATAAACTGTCGTCGGGGTAGAATCCAGTGATTAACAAATTTAAACGTTGCGATTTACCGTCCAATACGTCCGCGGACATTGTCAGTGTAGTGTGTCGCAGCCTTTCCGAATGTGAAGATCAAATCAAAGTTAATAAAACTACTCGCAGCTCCCATCCTGGGCGGGTAGTCCAGGATGGGAGCTGCAAGCAGTTTTATTGAACTCATTATTGAAGTTCAGTGAACTCATGGCCTTTATGGCCACGGCTGGTGTAAACCGTGCCGAAACGTCGAGTATGTATAAAAGGTAAACAAATATTTACCTTTATTATACACGTTCAGACCCCATTTAGAATATAAAATTTCAAGTTAGACGTAATTCGTCTACTGATTGGCATATTAAAATATTTTACACTATTTTTAGGGCCCTTATAATAAAGTACCGTAAAAAAATGATCTCTGTTTTAATATGATAACCCGGAACGTGATTTTCTAAACACCTCTCAGAATACTTGATACTTTTTATTGTTGAGATTACATTCATAAACATAAAAAAGGAAACCATTCATATAGCGCCATCTATAAGCTATGTATTTAATTATATTCACAGTTGACACAATATAGTGCCAATGTCAAATATATGTCATGTCACAAAGAGGAGGAAAATAAAAAAAACCGTCCTCTCTCTCGTCCAGTTACATTCGAGGATTAAAGAACGCAGTATTATTTCTACATTTATCAATCTTACGAGTATGTGGACTCGGCCTCAGTTGCATACGCATCGTATAAACTAAATTTTAAAATCTTTAATAATCTGGTGTAACAGAATAATTTCAGAATTCAGAATATCAATTTCAATTTCAGAATAGAATTCTCAGAATAGGTGTTTAGAATCGCATTCCGTAGAGGCAACCATTTCGGTACACGCCCTTTTTACATACCTACTTATATTACATTACACATTACGTAGTATAATTTTGTCAGATTCAAAGTGGAATTAATAATTTTATAATTTCATCATCGTTGTAACAAGGTATACAAAAAATACAAGGTATGGAGTGCAAATACTACATACAGTTAGAGGATATACTAATGGTTACTTACTGGGTATTGTTGAATATTAAAGAAAGATTTACCATTATTTTAAGATTCTTTGTTTTTAAATTGTATAAGTATCTAATACACTCGTATATTTTAAGATATTTCGTTTATAGTTACGTAGTGTAAAATCATCGCAATAAAATCATTCATTTAAATAACTTTTTAAAAACAGTCTGCTAGATCAAAAAATTCCGAAGCCTTTAGAAAAAATGTTATATTTGAATTTAAAACTAATAAAAATACCCACTTATAAAAATTACTTCAAAACAAAAATGGTACCTAATTTAAAAGTCGCAGGCCTGTGTAACAACTACTTTTAAAAAAATAATAGAATTTTAATGTGGGTTTCCAAGAATTTCACAATTTCTTTCCTCCATAGAATACTAATAACAAACAAATTAATGGACATAATTTTCAATATTCTAACAAAGTTAAGAGAAACAATAGATGAAAAACTGAAATTAACAATATTTGATATTGAACCTAAGATTTTCAAACACGTTACACTCGACTAGTGTGAGTCTATGTAGACTGCCGCCTTATGACGTTATTCTTATGACGTAATGGTTGCCTTATGCAAATTGTGCGTTTTTCGTTATTATTTATGAGCAGTGAATAAAATCAGACAATCCTTACTGACAGCAAAGAATAAATAAAAAATTATACATAAAAGTTAGGAAATTTAAAAATGCCATATCCGTACCATATTTACGAAGTATAACATCGATACAAGTAGCTAATTTATGTTTTAATAACATCATCAAAACGCTTTCACGACATTCCAGAAGATTCGCAAATTATAAATTCTTATTCGGTTTCGGGTTCCTTATTTTAGCGAATTTTTTTTATATTAAGTAGACGGAAGCTACAAATGGCTACGCGGAGTCCTTTCGCTCACTAACATTAGAATTATTAGTGTTTAAATTTAAAAAAAGTTATTCATTAAATAACAGTAAATTGACTATACTGATGTAACAGTATTTGTTTTTAGGGTAAAAATTACCATAAAATCAAAAGATATAGGTACTTCGAAACATTACAATGTTTTCTTTAATTTCTTTCTTCGTAAAAACAGATATGTACTTTCAAATTTTTTAAATTACGATTATACGAGATATTACTGGAAGTCTATAATTATTATTATTTAAGCTACTAATTAATTATATTAATTAGCTATTATTAATTTTTACTGCAATTTATTAAATAATTATAATAAAATAATTACAAATTCAATATCAAATATTGTTAACATCAGTCCATTTGCCCACTGAGAAATGACTGGGAATAATAATGGGTTATTAACGAACAATGTTCAATAATTGTTCTTTTTATTTTGAAATTGATAATAATTATTAGCATTTCAAAACTTTATGGGAATTAAATTGTGCACAGAAATAAATGTTAAGCATTTTATATCAAAACAGCTAGAAACAGATACTTTTGCAGATAAAGTATTTTTCAGATACATATAAAATATCACAACGGTTATTTCTGTAACGTATGAAATTATTCTCAAGAAACTACTACCCTCAGTGTACAATAGAAATGAGATAATCGAAAAAGACAAATGATGACTTTCCTCCACTATAAGGCAAACTGTTACCTAAAATAAGATATCGATGACTTTATTGGTAAAGGGAATGCGAAAGCAGCCAAACGATATTTTATAAAAATATATCAAATTATATTACGTATTTTTATTAACGATTATTTATCAAAGCATGGATATCATTCTGTTCACAATGAAAGGCGCCGATTTTAAAACAATCATTATTTTGAACGGCCATCGATTCGACGCATTGCTTTCTGACGTATACATTGATGACGTAACCACTATCGCATACAGCCTTTATTGGAATTGAAAGTGAAAAACTATTATTATTTTAGTTAATTTAAACATTGTATTAGGAATATTCTTTGGAAATATTGAATCAAAATCACATTCGTCATAAAATAGAGAAAGACTTGAAAAGGGTTACTATTGTTTGTTACCGTATTTGGCAGGTCTTGAATCAATGTAGTTTCAATTGAAATCCATTTGGAAGCAAACAAAATGTAAAATATAAAGCAGCGTGTCATGTGTTTAAATATTTTTAGCAATTTTTAATTTAATTTTGACCGGATTTTTTCTCTCTCGTTCATTATAACGACAACACTAACAAATGTCATGAATGGAAAAAAATAACAAAATAGGAAAAGGATTATAAGCGTGGTCAGACTCATTCGTGGGGTCATTCGATCGTATGCTGACGTAGAATTAAGGGAATAAGACGTAGAATTAAGAAGTTGCTAAACTGTAATTTCTATATAGTACGACAAATAAACGTATTGTTATCATGGAAAATGCAAGTTTCTTTACAAACATAACCCACCATCGTGTGGCTCTTCCTGTGGAGGATTGAACTTTGGCACGGGTTCCGGTGACATTATAGCTTCAGTTTTTTCTTCCGAAATCAGAGTTTCAGGTTGTACTTGTTTCTTCTTTTTCGCCACTTTCTCTTTATTTCTCGACTCCTGCGCCACGGGCATGTCGCTGCAAATTACTTTCTTTGAGAGAATATTTGTTAAAAGAAATTATATGTTTTTGGGTACCTCACACTGTTATTGTCATGACCTGTTATGACTGACCGATTGGCGCAGTTGGTAGTGACCCTGCTTGCTGTGCAAAAGGTCCCGGGTTCGATTCCCGGTCGGAAATATATTTGATTAGAAAAAAGACAAATGTATGTTGGGGTCTGGGTGTGTGTTTGTCTTTGTATGTGTCTCTGGACCGACGACACAGGGAATCCTAGTGTGGGCCATTGAGTATGGTGTTATTTATTTATTGTCATTAGTTTATAGAGATATTGTAAACTGTAGACATACTGGTACTTCTATATACTACATATTTTTATTATGTCGTCCCAGTAAAGCGCTATTTTAAATAACATTTTTATACAGCTCTTACTCATAATCTGAAAAAATGCCTAAAAGTGGTATTCAGTAAGCAGTTTCATGAAAATTATAGTGAAAACTGTTATTAAATCTATTCAAAACTTAAAACATTGAATTTAATTTAAGTAAGAAACATTATAGTCAAGTCCTAATTCAAAGTGTGTCCCACACCTTCTTTCCCGATCTTTTAAGTATTTCAATAAATACTGTTGTAATTTTTTTTAATTACGCTGTTATTATAGTAACTAACCTGCTTCCAGAAGTTGATTGCTTCCCTCCATAGCCACTGCTTGTGCTGTTCATGCTCCATGAACGCGTAGACTTTGAACTGTGACTACAAAAAGTCTACATAAATACCGCATATTAATTAATAAATATAAATTTAAAATGTGAAAACGTAGTCAATTAGGTTATGTTGTGTCTTTAGTCCTTCAATAAAAATATAAAAACTAAAAGAACTACAGTAAGGACCCTAAAAGTATCATAAAAACACAATTAAGACTGTCTTTAATACGCAAATTCAAAAGCCATAAAATGTTATCACAAATCCGTCATAGACATGTATCGTAGACGCGATTTTGTAGCTATATGATGTCAGCAACGCATCAAGATAATAACTATTCGAACGAAAATATTACTCAAATTCAAAACTTTCCTATGGTAATTAGGCCTAAAATAGTCTCCATTATCCATTAATTCCAATAATTGCAACGTACGAGAAACTGTAGTCTAACTAACGCTTATAAATAGTATGTGTAAGTCCTAAGGAAAGAAACTACTCGTATTATCTAATATAACTGTAGTCTAACTAACGCTTATAAATAGTATGTGTAAGTCCTAAGGAAAGAAACTACTCGTATTATCTAATATATTTTTTATGTGTATTATCTGTGTCTAAAGGTGCTAAGGGCCCGATCAATAGACGATTCTGTCTTAGACGAAGTCCAATTCTTGTTCTCTTATTTTCAAACTAGTGAGGCCTCTAGCGAATGGTGACGATGGTATTATCATAGGAATATGAAGGAATGCACCAGCATGAGGGGGTCTACATCCAGCAGTGGATGACAACAGACTGAAGAAAAAAGAACGCTCGGATATAAATATAACTCTGTTTTAAAATTAGCACCAGTCGATTGCATATGGTCCCCACAAATATAACTTGGACTAATCTTATGGTCTAGTTATGGTTCTTAGTTTTTTGAGGTAGGTACCTTCTTCTAGACTGACTGTTGGAGTAAGCAGAGTCCATATTCTTCACATTTTTCTCTGATCCGTTCAAGTTATCCATCTTGGACTTGGGATGCACACTGCAACAATATATTCGTAGAAAGAACTTACGTTTTATATGCACTCATGGTAGTTCTTGCAATTCACGAGCGCATTCTGCTTTGCTTCTAGTGATGAGTGTCCGTGCGCGTAAAAGCAGACCTTTTTGTTTTTCAAAATATGTCGTTAAATACATTGACGCGAAAGTTACGTTACGCATATTGTAAATTGACAAACAAGATGTCGCGCTCGTGAAATTGCAAGTGCAATAACTACCAACATTTGTTACACTGATTGATGTGCAGATTATATGTATATTGAGATTAATTTTATAAGTCTATTTTTCTACACGGCTGCGCTACAGATCAATTCCACGAGTAAACAGTATACCTATGATGAAACACAATCATACCATAATATATTTTTTTATTTTATTATTACATTGAAAACCAAGCATCAACAAAACAATATGCAAACAGATGAGATGGACAGATAACTAAAGCCAATACGTTTTCACAGGTGGTTATCTGAGATTGCAAACAAGAGTATGTAAAATATAATCAGACAAAAAAATGGTTGCGAGATGGAGAACCGAAGAACCGAGTTGTGATAATGTGACAATTTATAGCCTGTCATAAAGTGGATTCGCAATAGCAGTTTCCCTTGCTTATAATTAGTCTTAATTATAGTCGTACTACAAGTTGTGAATGTATTAATTATTTTACTTTATTAAAAATTATGAAATACCTACGTAGGTATGGCATCTAACATTACAAAAAAAATATATTGCGATAGTAACAGAAAGTAATCTTATGTATACTAAATATATAAAAACAATATCTGAAAGACAACGTTTGCCTGCAATATGTGCAGGGGGACAGTGCACGCTGAAAGCCCTGCAGCCACTGGGGGCGCTCGATTGACCGCGTTACCCCTCTCTCACAGAAGACTATCTTGAAATGTATTGCATTTCCCACTTTATCCTATTTCCCCAATGTACGTACGTGTTTCGATAGTGAATGAGATATGCTAAAGCCTATTCCCATCCCATCCTGTCCCTCTCCAATTTCCCAACCCTTTCATCAAATCCATTCCTATATCTCCAATCTCCAAGCGAACAAAGTATAGTCAGTAATAATTGACAGAGTATAATGTTACGTAGATACAATGTTTTCCAATTCGTGATAAGTATGAAATTATGATCCTTCGAAGTCATTTCGCAGACCCCATTACCCTATTCCCAGATTATAATAACACACATATGCATACGGAAAGGTGGACCGAAACTCGTTAACAATTATGGTAAGTGGAAATAATCAAAACAACAATCCCGCAATCTTCTGTGTCTGTCGTTTAGAAGATTACGGGATAGATGTATTTAGGTGTGTATGGGTTTCAAATGAATGGTCTAATGTACCAATTATTTGAAATAAGTTAATATATAATAAAATGTAAAAGGGGATAGCAGTGTAACATAGCTAGAGCGAAACTGAAGAAAAGAAGTAGGTACTTACCCACTTTTCTTCATTTTCGCCAAAGACATATCATAGTATTCATAACCATTCGCATTGTACCTATACTGGATAATGTTTACGGTAGCATGGCATACGCAACAAATTTAGTCTTACACAATATATTGCTACAATCGCACCACAAAGGCATTAATTAATAACGAAACCTATGAATAGTAAACTGATGATACTGCCATTGTATTTTATGGATCCGATTGGGAGGAGGTTTACTGAGAGGTGGAAACAGGAATGGCTGCCGTCGCATACTGGTTAAGTAACAACCTTCTTACTCTTAATGCAACAAAGACTGTTTCTATGATCTCATAAAACTGCAGCTTCAACTCCGACACCAGATATTAAAATTCACACCTGCAACACATTTTTAACAAACACCAGTATAAAAAAGAATGTAAGAGGAAGAATAAGAAGAATATAGAATGAGCAAATATCTTGGTATTATATTAGTCGATAGGTTTACCCCGCACATTATTGCGACCTCTAATCGAATATGAAAACTAATTCATCCCGTCAGACTACTCAGGAACGTTGCTGATAAATCGCTCACATTATTGCGACCTCTAATCGAATATGAAAACTAATTCATCCCGTCAGACTACTCAGGAACGTTGCTGATAAATCGCTCACATTATTGCGACCTCTAATCGAATATGAAAACTAATTCATCCCGTCAGACTACTCAGGAACGTTGCTGCTAAATCGCGCACATTAATGCGACCTCTAATCGAATACGAAAACTAATTCATCCCGTCAGACTACGCAGGAACGTTGCTGCTAAATCGCGCACATTATTGCGACCTCTAATCGAATATGAAAACTAATTCATCCCGTCAGACTACTCAGGAACGTTGCTGCTAAATCGCGCACATTAATGCGACCTCTAATCGAATACGAAAACTAATTCATCCCGTCAGACTACGCAGGAACGTTGCTGCTAAATCGCGCACATTATTGCGACCTCTAATCGAATATGAAAACTAATTCATCCCGTCAGACTACTCAGGAACGTTGTTGCTAAATCGCGCACATTATTGCGACCTCTAATCGAATACGAAAACTAATTCATCCCGTCAGACTACTCAGGAACGTAGCTGATAAATCGCGCACATTATTGCGACCTCTAATCGAATATGAAAACTAATTCATCCCGTCAGACTACTCAGGAACGTTGCTGCTAAATCGCGCACATTAATGCGACCTCTAATCGAATACGAAAACTAATTCATCCCGTCAGACTACTCAGGAACGTTGTTGCTAAATCGCGCACATTATTGCGACCTCTAATCGAATACGAAAACTAATTCATCCCGTCAGACTACTCAGGAACGTAGCTGATAAATCGCGCACATTATTGCGACCTCTAATCGAATACGAAAACTAATTCATCCCGTCAGACTACTCAGGAACGTTGCTGATAAATCGCGCACATTATTGCGACCTCTAATCGAATACGAAAACTAATTCATCCCGTCAGACTACTCAGGAACGTAGCTGATAAATCGCGCACATTATTGCGACCTCTAATCGAATACGAAAACTAATTCATCCCGTCAGACTACTCAGGAACGTAGCTGATAAATCGCGCACATTATTGCGACCTCTAATCGAATACGAAAACTAATTCATCCCGTCAGACTACTCAGGAACGTAGCTGATAAATCGCGCACATTATTGCGACCTCTAATCGAATACGAAAACTAATTCATCCCGTCAGACTACTCAGGAACGTAGCTGATAAATCGCGCACATTATTGCGACCTCTAATCGAATACGAAAACTAATTCATCCCGTCAGACTACTCAGGAACGTTGCTGATAAATCGCGCACATTATTGCGACCTCTAATCGAATACGAAAACTAATTCATCCCGTCAGACTACTCAGGAACGTAGCTGATAAATCGCGCACATTATTGCGACCTCTAATCGAATACGAAAACTAATTCATCCCGTCAGACTACTCAGGAACGTTGCTGATAAATCGCGCACATTATTGCGACCTCTAATCGAATACGAAAACTAATTCATCCTGTCAGACTACTCGAGAACGCTGCTAATAAATCTCTTTTAACTTCTATTTATATTGCCTTATGTCAGTCCGTTCTTACGTACTGTATTGCGGTTTGGGGAGGTAGTGGTGCGACGAAGATGATTTTGTTAGAGCGAGCGCAGCGATCAGTTCTTAAGGTTATGCTCAACAAACCCTATAGATATCCCACCTCGCTCGTGTGCAGGGTCAACAGTGCTGTTTTAAGCGTTCGAAGACTGTTTGTTCTCAGAGCTATTGTCTTGGTTCATGAGCGTATCATTCGCTCCCCGGAATAGAACAACTACTTGCGGCAACGAATATATAAATTAACCTTGCTGCGCATAGAAACAGTCTTTAGTAGTCGCTCCAGTAGTTTTCTCCACAAACTATTATCAATAGTTTAAATAATAAATGTAATATTAAGGATAAAAATATATGTGAGACTAAACATATTGTAAGAAATTGACTATCTACAATACATTACAATGTACTGAGACTGAACTCTTGCTGAAGACGATTCACTAACACATGAACATAAACACATACACACACACACACACACGTACAAACACATACACAGTCTCATTCAAAAATCACCTCACTCACACAAACATGCACACGCTTACTCACAACCTACATCTATACATATAATAAAAATGTAACTGATCGCTGTCTGTACATGGAAGATATATGAGAAAAACTATTATTGGGGGCCTTTATCAACGCAATAGAACTCAAAACAATGATTGTTAGAATGTTTGTCTGTTTGTCTGTTTATCTGTTTGTCTGTGTCGCGCTAATCTAAGAAACTGCTTAATCGATTTGGGTGCGGTTTACACTAATGTATTGTGGTAGCTTCACTTAAAATTTCGTGTTTGTTTTATTTCAATCAGTTCATAAATAAAAAAGTTATATTAATTTAAAGAATCACGTCGAATAAAGACGGTGTTTATAAACTAAAGTCCACGCGGACGAAGTGGCGGGCAACAGCTAGTATACAATAAATATGCTAGAGAAGCATACGAAGCTATTGATTGTTATTATTATTTTCCCTATTTATTTACCATCTATTATTACTATCATGTACTATTTACTAATTTTCCTTTATCGTCCGTAACTGCAGTCTCTAAAAAGTGCTGAAGATTGTCACGTGACAAGCACTGCTTAGTGTGAGGATCAAAGTTAATTGTACAGCAATGAAACAAGACAATGAACTCGTATGTATTACGCATTAAAGTATATATTCATGTTCCAATTTGTAATGTATTTAATAATTTATTTCTGTAATATATTTTTCTAATAAAGTACATAACAAGAGACAGATTAAAATTATATATACATGTGTTAAGAAGTACATATTTAAAAACTTAAGTAGTATATTGAATATTACTTTACAAAAACTTATTGAAAATTGACTTGTGTTAATACATGCACAATGTGGACAACTACATGCCTACTAATTGTGCGGAAATGTTTTGAGATAGGTAGTTAGTTGTAAAAACACAAAGAATTTAGTTCTGTTATACTTATGTGGTCTTAACTTACAATAGTCCAGTTTACAGTTATAATTTACACAGTCCATCATTTTGTTCTGTTCAACTGCTTGTGATGGAGTATATTTTTTTGGACAATGAAAACAATTACCTTTAATATAAAGTTATTTCGTATTCGTATTATTTTGATAGCAAATATATACCTAGTCTGGCCATAAATATCATTACTATATAGAAAAAAATACATTTGAATTTGGAATCTGTCATTCTCGAGTGAAAAATAAATGTTTTTTTCTCATTTTGGCGCCAATTACTAAATATTGTACTACGTAAGACGTACTGGTCATTTTTAACTAATAATTTAAAGAAAAATGGGGTAGACAAGCATTATCTGGCTTCAGTGGTGGTTTGGTGGGGTGTTTAGCTATCAAGGAGTGACTGAACCATATTTTTGTCCAAGGTCGTAAAGCCTCTTAACAACACCCTGTTCCATAACCAAGAATGGTCCTTTCAACAAGACAGCACCAGGTCATAAGGCTCACTCAACAGGCATAGCTTGAAAGGATTATTCCCGACTTCATTAGAGCTGAAAACTGGCAGTCATCTATTCCCGATCTTAATCCGTTCGATTATGATTTATGGTCTGTTTTAGAGAGCATGGCATGATAAAGGCCATGATAATATTGAATCCCTTAAGCATTCCATAAGGGTGGCATTTGCCAATTTTCCCATGGAAAGGATGCGTCTTTCAATCGAAAACTGGCCACAGCATTTGAAAGATTGTAGTTGAGTTTGGTATGCCTATGATCCCTGGATGGTTCCAAATCCATTAAATACCCAAAAGACTAAATAAAACCAAATTGTATAAAACAAGAGCATCTATCTATGCCTTTGTCACATCCAATTATAAAAGTACATAACTGTAATTACTCAATTGAGTCTCACTCTCAATTTCGAGAGATTAAATCTGTGATGGTATAAGTAACGTGTCACAAATAAAGAATCTGGGCTTGTTATTGGATGAAAAATTCAATTTTGATAAATATATTGCTGTATTGTCTGGCCACGTTAGGAAGTTAATTGGTATTATGAGGTTACTACGCTATGCTGCCACTTCTCGCTATGCTGCCACTTCTTGGAGGTCAGAAAATTAGTTTATTACGGCCTTTATCAATCCCTTCTAACTTACTGTCTGACGATATGGGATGGAGTCGCTGAATCTCATATAATTACTACTGAGAGAGTGCAGTACTCAGTTTTAAAAGTGGCATATGGAAAGCCTTACTGTTTTTCATTTCATCACATAAATCTTGTATAAGGAATGCAAGCTGCTCACAGTCTGACAATTATATGTATTGTTTGCATCATTAGCTGTCCATAGGCAAATGCTTACGTCTTCTGAATATGATTTTAGCCTTAAAAAACAAGTCTTTGGAACTACTGCACCAAAAGTGAAGTGTGCATTTGCTAAACTATTTGAATTATTCTATTTACATCATTATATTTATTTAAAATAAGACTGTTAGTCTGCAATGTTAAGCTGTTGAAGAATAGACAAGCAAAACAGATTATTATAACCTGGTTATTGCAACAAAACTATTATGAGACTGATAGTGTACTTGAAGCAATTCAATAAAAAAAAAAATTAGTTTATATATTTGTACATTATAAATATATGTTTTATAACATGTAATAATGTATTAATATGTTATCTAGTTAGTGTCATATTCTATCAATAATAAAAATCTAATATGTGCAATTAAATTTAACTATTTTTATGTAATTTATTATATGTATACAACCAAGTACAAATATGCTACAAATGAATAATTATGGATAAATATGTATATTTAGAGGTGCTGTATGAATTCCTTTCTAATTCCTTTCTTATGGGTCTCCGGTGCACTATGTACCAACAGAATATTAGACAACAAATATAGACAATTGTTGATGCCAAAACATTCTATATTCTGAAATTTGAAGTATATGCTGGAAAACAACCTATCGGACCATTCCAACTCAGTAACAAAGCATTTGATGTTGTAGATGGTACACTGTTTAGTGAAACTCATAACAAAGACTGGTCAAAATTTTACTTTTGATAACTGGTTTACTGTCTATCTGCTAATGATACATTTACTCAAGGAACACAAATTGATCTCAGTAAGTACAGTCCACAAGAATAAAATACAAGTACCTATCAGAAATTTTCAAAAAAGGCCGACAAGTAAACAGTTCACAATTTGGAGTTCACAATGATATAACACTGGTCACACACGTGCCAAAAAAAAATAAAGTAGTGTTGCTTATGTCGACTCTGCATCATGATAAAACAATCAATGCCAGTACAGGTGAAAAATAAAACCTGAAATTGTAACCTTTTCAACATTAGTATCCCTTATTTCATTATGACAATTAATTTTCCACAAGGTAATGAATACATAACAAAAATGAATAACATTGTAAAGTTATTTCGGTTATCAAAATCTGCAATTTAATATATGGGTATGTTGCACCCAGCTCATAGCTGGTGTAATTATTTTCACCTCATTGACGCCGGTGAATACGTACTTTCACATTCGCATTGTGTTATAAATCTAAAATATCTTAATTGACAAAATTATAATTAGGTATGGTAGATATTTTTCATTGTGGATATTTTCGCTGATTTATGAGTGAATTTTATCAAAATATCACTTTTAATTAAATTACTAATAGGTAAGTACTTACTATGAATCTTTTCTGTTTTCTTTACTGCAGCAATCCATTTTTTTAAATTAATTATGGGGCTGTGTCGAATTTTAAGTCATTTCTATTATATAAAAAAAAATCGTGTCGATGAAGTATTACCCCTCAGTCCGTAATTTCTATTGGTGTTTACTTTTCACTCAAATATAGATGGGTTAAATAGTTACTTGGCAAAAGCGTATTAAATGTCATGGAAGTTTTTTACGCAGATAGTTTATTTGCACTGCTATTGTCTAACATCGTGACACTGATACATATGAAAAGATAAACGCTAAACTATAAATTTACGATTTTATTTGGTTTGACGCTCTACTATGTAGACTTGATTGATCAAGAATTCCACTGAAATGTTTAGTGACGTAATGTCGAACAGAATATTCGATTGATCGTATTGGAGTAATACTTATTTCCTCGATATTAATAAGGGCTACTAAAGGAAGTTCAACAATGTCCATTTATACATTATTATTTGTATTTAGTTCATTGTCAATTAGGTACTGTTTAATATTATTAATCACTATAACAAATCACGTGTTATTTGAAGTGTTTAAAATTATATCTACTTTTTTAAATTTGATGAATCCCCAGGGCCCGTTTTACCGAACTTGCAGTAAAACATTCTGATTATGGTAATCGGAATTTTTAATTACCCTATGCCGACAGATATAGCCAAATTAAACGATTCAATAGGCTAAATCGTTTAACGAGCTTGATAACAGCACAGCTAGTTGTGATAGTACCTAGCAAGCTCGCTGATTGACTCATCTTATTGATAGGTATATCTAATTGTTATTCCAGTAAATAAATTGACTATTTGTAAAATTGACGCTGTTTTAAACATTTAATCGTTTATAATAACTTAGTACAATAGTTTATGTAACCTAGCTATTAAATTGTATAACTATCAGACGTGCATTTAAGAGACGATAATAACTGCAATCAAAGGGATAGATTATTAATTACCTTCTCCGTCGATTATTTTATCGATTTACTAAAGAATCACAACACTACGGTTCACGCTCAGAAACACGTGAGATAAGTGGATCAGTGTTAGAGGGAGACACAACGCACGTGGCATAAAAAAGAGACAGCGATATTAAGGTGCGTGCCGTGATGTTGGTGGTGTAACAATATCAACAAGTAGTTTTTATTTAAACAAGCTTTTGCTTATGGCTTCTCCCTTCCCCTATCCTCGAAGCAGTTTAGAAAAGAATTATCGATACATGTTAAGCTAATCAAATAAGTAGATAGTGAATTAAAACAGTTCACGGTTTAAGACTAGTTTTATAGAAATACTTAATTTTAATATACCGTCAATCGTTTTAATTTTTCAGGGATTTCGAGTATTTTTGCGTACCTATAGGTACCAAAAATAAATAAATGAAGAAACTGTGTACCATTTACCAGTGTAATTAATTACCTACACAGAATAAAGTTAAATAAACAAGTTCGAGGGGGAAAGTGCACGCTGCAATCCAACAGCCTGTGGGCGCGCTCCACTGGCCACGTCACCCCTCTCTCACAGAAGACCACCTTGAAATGTACTACATTTCCCCCTTTATTTTATTTCCCTAATGTACGTACGTGTTTCGGTAGTGAGAGACATGTCCCAGAGCCAATTCCTATCCTATCCCTCCCCACTTTCCCAACCCTTTCTCCAAATCCATTCCTATATCTCCAAAGGTAGGCAGCGCATCCGAGGACATGGCAACGTTTGTCATTTTGGACTAATATTGACATGTACCTATCGCGGATGTCTATGGGCGATAGTATCAACTTACCATCAGGTGGACTGTATGCTCGTCTGCCGCCTTCTACCATAAAAAAAGAAACATATGAATTTAATGTACTAAGTATTGATTGAATCTCTTCTCTTTCTTTCAAACGTTTCATCAACAACTGCAGTTGACATCTTCAGTGGCGATTGCATTCACTTTCGGAGAAATAGTGGGCGAGTATTTATATGCACCGGTATTACCGGTATGTTTGTGTGGTGTGTATCGAGTCTGTTTTTGTCAAGTAGCCCGGAAGATTCAATTAATATGGACACCGGCCGAGAAAGCCTACACTCCACTATAATGTACCTACTAAGTGTTTTTTGTAGTAGTTTAAGACTAAGGCAAAGATAAGCTTCAAATTCCTAACTTTGCCTGATGCTATTAGGTACTATCAAAAACATTAGACATATAAATGCTGTTATTAATCGAAAATGTAGCTAATAACTTTCGGCGTAGAATAAAAAAAATCAAAGGTCTTTTAGTAGGTGAAAAAGTCTAGGCAATGTTGAAACAAGATTTTCATAAATCGTCATGCATAGTTACATTATGAGTAGAGTTGATAAAATAAAAATAATTGATAAAACAAAAGTTAAAATAATTTAAAGGTCTTTCATTCATTAAATTGTAATTATCAGTCATTGTTGACAATGTTTTGTTAAATATAATTAAAACAATAATACAAAGCTTCTCGTGTGTTTTATTTCAATAGTCATCATAATTATTGCAATGTTTAGTTTAAATGTTTGACTAAAATGTTTCTTTTACAAGAATCAACATTTCCGAGACCCTGGATATCACTAGTTTGTTTCATAGTAATTCACTGTGTTCTGGTTTTCATTGAGCAATGAAGTCTTCAAATTATCAAAATATTTCTTATAGTCCTGTAAGGTTTTACTGGCTCGAGATTCTTTTATATTTGGAGTGGAATATCTGCTCTTCAAAACACTAAAAATTTACAGCACGTAGCTACGACATTTAGGTAGGTATGTTACAAATAAACAACAATATTTTAATCGTTTATTATCGCCTTTTAGGGGGTACAGGATAACATCTATTAAAATGTCTATGAAATAATAGGGGTTAAAGTATGAAATTGCCGTTTTATAGTAATAGATACTGTGAATTGACATAAAACCTTCATGGTGTGAGATTTTCGAGTGAAACTTTTTTCACATGATACCTATGAGGTTCTTGTTTTAAAAAATGTGCAACATTCGATTTTCGACTTTCAATTGTTTTTTTTATTCAGCTTAGACGGGAAAGATGGATACTTCGAAAATCCGAGTAATCTTTGAATACGAGTTCCGACGCGGAACTAACGCGGCAGAAACGGCTCGCAATATCAATGCTGCGTTTGGAGAGGAGACTGCTAATGAACAAACCGTGAGTTTTTGGTTTAAACGATTTCGTAATGGAAACTTCGACTTGAAGAACGAACCACGTGGAAGACCGCCCACACAGGTGAATAACGCTGAATTGAAGGAATGCTGAATGGTGGAAGCCGATCCGAGTCAAACTACCCAGGAATTAGCGGCATGCTTTAACGTTACCATACCTACAATATTGACTCATTTTACCTACAAAGTATGAAAAATAGATGCCTCGTGATTTGACTGATCTGCAGAAAGAAACGCGTGTTGAAACTTGCGTTGCCTTGTTGAATCGGTACAGAAATGAAGGAATATTGGATCGAATTCTGACAGTGACGAAAAGTGGATTCTTTACGATAACCGAAAGCGAAAAATGCAATGGCTGACCCCAGGTCAAACGCCGCAACAGTGCCCTAAGGCAAAGCTTACCAATAAAAAGGTAATGGTAACTGTTTGGTGGTCTATTCATGGTGTTATTCACTATAGCTTACTCAGGTCTGGTCAAGCAATAACAGCAGATGTTTACTGTGCCGAACTTCGAACAATGATGGCGAAAATAGCAGTGAAACAGCCCCGACTCGTGAATCGATCTTCACCATTATTGCTCCATGATAACGCAAGACCTCACACTGCACGAGAAACCGTTGTAACTCTACAGGAGCTGCAGTTAGAAACCATACGTCGTCCTCCGTACTCGCCAGACCTCGCTCCAACGGACTACCATTTTTTTCGTGATTTGGACAATTTTCTACGTGGTAAAAAATTTTCTTCCCAAGAGGCAGTACAAAATACTTTCACACAGTTTGTCGAATCTACGAGTACATCCCCAGAGTTCTATCGCAAAGGCATAAATGAACTTCCGATTAGATAGCAACAATGTATAGATAATGAGGGTTAATAATTTGATTAAATAAATATGTTACATTTTAGAAAAAAACTAGTTTTAATTTTTCAGTACAAATCGGCAATTTCATACTTTAACCCCTAATACATGTGTTAATAACGGCGGATTAAACAATCAAAAAACTAAGATTATTGCTCGATTTCACCAGTTATAATAGGTTGATCAATAAGTTTCTGGAATCGGATACTTTACATTAAATTATAGAAATGCATTCTATTTCAATCGAACCTCAAATTCAGTAGTAGCCAGTAACAAAAGAATTAAAAAAAAAACTGTCACTAACATTTTTTTTCGTTGTTTACAGTTGGCGAGAATTATATTAGTATGCAAAATGGAGAAAATCGAAGTTCGTGGGGTTATTAAATATTTCTGCCGATTTTTTTTTCTACGAAATGTGTTTTGGAAGAATTGCAGTCTACTTTGGGAGACAATGCTCTGTCTTATTCTACAGTAGCATACTGGTGCGCGGAATTTAAACGCGGCAGAACCGTAACGACGAGACTCGCGCTGGACGCCCAACAACCGCTGCTACGTTAAGAAGCGCGTTGGGTTCCTCGAATGTTAACAGACGCACAAAAGCAAACGTAGACATTTCAAAGAAAAATTTGGCAATCATTGACCGAGACCCAGAATCTTTTCGACTACGATTCGTGACCGTTAATGAAACGTGGGTTCACCATTTTGACCCGGAGACGAAGAATCAAAGTGAGGTGTGGAATAGATCGTCCTCCCCGCCAGCCAAGAGATTCAAGGTCTCTGCGTCCGCTAGCAACATAAGGGCCTCGGTATTCTGGGATGCAGAAGATATCATTATGATCGATTATTTAACTAAAGGACAGATAATAACTGGAGAGTATTACGCAACATTGATCAAAAAGCTACACGAGGAAATAAAAAATAAACGACGTGGAAAATTGCGTGCCGGAGTGCTTTTTCATCATGGCAATGCACCTGCGCATCGATCTGATGTTGCAGGCGCTGCCATCCGAACGGTTGGGTTTCAGTTGATGCAGCATCCGCCATATTCTCCGGACCTAACTCCTAATGATTTTCACCTTTTTACCAATTTGAAAAAACGCGTGGTAAAAAATTTCATGGAGATGATGAGGTCATGTGCGCTGTAGTCTTTTTTCGATACCCAGGATCAAGCCGAGCAACATTCAAAACGTTATTCACGGTGTACTAGATTAGAAGGTGATTACGTTGAAAAATAAATACAATTTAGATATACGTTTTCTAAAGTTTCAATACTTTTCCAAAAATATATTGATCAACCTAGTAAATAAAAATCACTGTACTAATTTTGTTAAAGCACATCTTCGCAGGTAAATATAGAGATTGCATTTTTTTCTGCACATAATGTAGAAATATATGATATACCTACATTTACTCGTAGGTATATTAGTGGCATTTTGCGTGTCGTTTTACCATACATACCTATTAGGTCAGGGAGAAAGTTTCTTCGTATTTCCTATAGAAATGGAATACATTTTTTTTTAAAGTTTAATTACATTTACTTTATGTGCCGTTTTGATCGTTAACTTGCTGCCATCTTGCAGAAAGTGTCATGATCCATTGCTGTAGAAATTCTGGGATTTTTCGGCAAAAAATTGGGACAAGTAGTTTTGACAGTCCTCTCTTGATGTCAACCTTACGCTACTTAAAGAGTTCTGAAGTGACCGAAACAAGTGGAAATCTGGGAATGCAAGGTCAAGGTTATGCGGTGGTTGCATTAACACTTCCCAGCCAAGTTCTCTCAATTTTTGTTGAGTGGCCAAAGATGTGTGTGGTATGGCGTTAACATGGCGTTAGACCGGGTGGCAGAAGACGATGTCAGCCTATACCGCCTCAATCGACAGCTGATTAAAGTTCCAGCCCCCGTTTACTCCCTGCTCAACAGCGGTTGAGCGGTTGTTACGCTGCCATGGACCGGGTTGAAATTCTTGCCAACCACATGGAGGAACAATTTATTCCTCACCCTGCCGTAGACGGCGCCGCTGATTACCACAGACACGTCGAACGCCACGTTAGAGAATTCCTGTGTTCCGGCGCCTCCGCTCTGGGGAGATGACTTTTATCTCCCCGTCAGAGCTGCGCAAGACAGTTGCTCGCCTGTATAGGCGAAAGGCGCCGGGTCGAGACGATATCTCAACGATGGCGCTAATGCAGCTGCCTAAAAAGGGTCTGGCAGCATTGACCAGATTTTTCATTGGGATCCTCCGCACTGGTCATTTCCCTGCGTCGTGGAAGCTGGGTAAAGTCATAGTCCTCCCGAAACCGGGAAAAGACCGCCGTAAACCCTCGAGCTACCGTCCCATAACTGCTATCGCACATTGTTAAGTTGTTCGAGCGTTTATTGCTGCGACGTCTCCGTCCGCATCTCCCAATCAGGGTGGAGCACCACCTGCACCACCTGGCATCAGAGAGCAACCGGGGTCGATACACGGTTGGAGTCTTCTTAGATATTGAGAAGGCCTTTGATCGTGTATGGCACGAGCGGTTGCTCTATAAACTTTTGGATACCAGGACGCCGCCTGTAATTGTGCGGATAGTAGCGTCCTTCCTCGAGGGTCAAAGTTTCTACGTGTCGATCGAGGACGTGGCTTCCCAGCCACGACCCATCACTGCCGAAGTTCCACAAGGCAGTTGCCTTTCGTCGTGTCTATATACGGCGTTCACTAACGACATCCCCACTCCACATGCTCAGCTGCAGGAGTGAGAGGAAGACGCTGTCTTGGCATTAAACGCCGATGACAGCGTGTTCTTTACATCGTCACGCCGAGTTAATATTGCTGCCAATAAAATTCAACGTGTGCTGGACCTGCTGGACAAGTGGAGAATGGCCGTCAACTTTTCGAAAACGGCCGCTCTGCTTACCGGCCTAAAACATACCATGCCGCCACCGTTCAAGTTCCGAGGTCAGGACGTAGGATGGGAGTCCTCTGTCCGTTACCTCGGATGCCACATAGATCGCTCGCTGCGCATGATTCCGCTGGTGGACCAAATGGTCCGCCAGAAGAAGGCTACGCGAGCGACTCTGAGACCTGTGTTGGCATCATAACTGCTCTCCAAACGCGACTGAGGATCTATAAAACCTACGTCCGCTCGCGTCTCATATATGCTGCGCCGGCATGGTACTCGCTGTGTTCCCAAACACAGCGCAAACGGCTGCAGGTCCAGCAGAACGTTGCCCTGCGTATAATCGTAGGGGCGGGGCGTTACGGGCCCTCAATAGAAGTATTCGTGGTCCAATTGTCGCGGAGCCTTTACAATCGCGCCGATAAAGGACCACACTCACACCTACACATAATATAGCGCCTCTGCACACGCGGCTACCGGACGGACGTCCATTGGCCCGCGAGGTCCTGTAACCGCCGCCGCCACTAGTTGGCAGGCGAGGTGCGGGAAGGCGAGACGATGTAAACAAGAAGCATAGGTAAGCCCACTATGTTAGTCGGCAGCCAAAGACCAAGGGAGCCGTTGCCCCCTGAGATGACGCACGAATACAAGGGGTTCCTCACACTCGTACCTGCGCTCGCGCGCTCAAGCGCGCATGAGTGTGGAGGACCCAGTCTCTCTCTCTAGTGAAAGATCACACCCTTTCTTTTTGTCTCAATTGCTTGCTTTAATCTCATCAGTTGCTGGCAGAAGAGGTGAAAATCGATAATTTTTCCAGGCGGTATAAGCTCATAATGAACAATACCTTTCCAATCCCACCATACACACATCACCTTATTTCGCGTTAAGCCGGGTTATGCCAGTTTGTAGAGCCTGTCTGTGCTTTGACCACGATCTTTTTCGTACGTTCTTGTCGTAAGTGATCCACTTCTCGTTACCCGTGATCAATCGTTTCAAAAATGGTTCGGTTTCGTTTCGTTTTTACAGAGAATCGCAAATGGAACTTTTTCTGATACCCAGACTTTTTCAAATGACTTAAATCCGTTTTATGATCAATACCCAGTTCCTCAGCAATGTCATAATGTGTCGATCTTGCTCCACTGTTTCACAGATGGCATTGACTTTATCTGTAACTGGGCGACCAGAGCGAGCTGCATCTTTCACATTAAAATTTCCAGACTGAAAACGCTTGAACCAACTTTGTGCTACCCTTACCGTTACCGCATTAGATCCATAAACTACACAATTTTTTTTGCGAGTGATGTGTCGCATTTTTGCCTTTTTTGTAATAAAATTTCAAGATGTAGCGAATTTCTTCGTTACTTTCAGTCATTTTCACAGACTGGACAATGGAAAAATGGCGGAAAGTTTTTATTAGAATGTCAATTTTTAATAGTATTACAATCAGCCAGGTACAAATAGTACAACCAACGAGATTTTACTACAACTTCATACATACAAAATACGAAAAGACTTTCTCAACGACTTATTACATACATTTTACATTCTGTGAAGAGGTCATTTTGTGCGTCATAAGGTACGAGCAATGTACAAGTTTTTTGATGATTATATCCGGACCTTGATCATCTAAAAGGGACTGGGCACACGCTGTCGTCTAATCACGACGACCTACGACCTTGAATTGGTCGACAATCTTGGCGACAAGATTTCATTCGTCTTGATAGCTGGCCGCACGACCAGACACCGTGTACCGGACGCGAAACTATGAATAATAAATAGTCTTTGTTACATAGTATACGAGTATAATGACATTTATTTAAATATAGACACCAATACAGATTCACGACTAAATAAATGTGCAAATTAGTGGCGTAGCATGGGGGTGCGGCTGCTGCGGTCCGTACCGGGCGGCACCACTTTAGTGGAGGCGGCAAATTTCATGTGTCATGTCACCTAGAAAACACAGGCTAGAGAAAAACATTATGTCCGAAAGTAGATGTTAATTATTGAATTTCAAATAAATAAATTTGAAGTCGAATAAATAACTTTACAAATTATATTTTTAAAATTCCTCGTTGTAGACAAATAAAACTTTAAAAAAAGGAGTAAGTGGGGTCAGAAATAAATTATTTCTCTGCTTGTCTTTTATTCCCTATGTAATTGTACGCGTTGTGCTTCTGCTTGTAGTACTCGTATTGTTAAATGAATTAGTAAATATTAATTTTCTTTAGAAAACATAAAAAGAGTAAAAGAGAGTGGTGTATCGTATCGAAGCAAGAGGAAAGCGAGGAAAGACGACAACAGAAAAAACGAAGGCGCTATACTCGAGTTTATGAGGGCGTATGTGGTAATTCAGAGACTACTGATAACCAAGCAGAACCTGTTAGACTATTAACTGACGAGATAAACATTCCAACAGAGCTCTGCATCTGCGCATTTTGACATGCGCATATTAACACTTGGTGGAACAGCTGGTAATCACGAATCAAATAATGTACATTCTCATTTTTTTTTCAAATGGAAGGAGTTAGAATAAAGAATCCGAAAACGACTAACTTTTGATAAGAAAGCGCAAGAAGCAGTCGAAAAAGAATCAAAGCAGTGCAAGTGGTAAGAAATTTTCGTCAGAATGTTCGATGTTGTAAGATTCCCGGTTAAACAGAATTTGGCGCTACGTGGTCATAGAGAAGATGATACAAACGGAAACAAGAAATTTTTGGAGCTTGTCCATCTACTTGTAAAATACGACCCTGTGTTAAGAGAACACCTTGTAAGTCAATATAGGTCATAAAAATTCAGTGACGTACGAGTATGTCACCGGAAATTCAAAATGACAATATACTACTATGCCCAAAAAATAAGGTAAAAAAACTTATTTAAAATTCGCGGGTATTATGAAAGCATATAATTATTTTTTTGTAAGTTGGTAGTACTGTCCTTGATATCTATGCAAAGTTTTAAGTCAATATATTCAATTGCTGCAGAGCTACTAGTTTTTGTAAACATACGAAAGTGAATTTATCGATTTTCACTATGTCTGATTTTGTTGAGCAAAGAATTTGCATTAAATTTTGTTTGCGGAATGAATATTCTGCCACGGAAACGTTGAGAATGTTACAGAAGGCCTTTGGTGATTAGGTTATGTCGCAAAAAAATGTTTACAACTTTAAAGAAGGCAGAGAAAGCGTTGAGGACGAACACCGTCCCGGACGACCATCAACGTCAACTGATGAACAACACGTTAATCAAATCAAAGATCTTGTGCTCGAAAACCGTCGATTAACAATAAGAGACGTTGCTGATACTGTTGGCATTTCAAAAGGTTCGGTAATAACCATTTTAAAAGATTTTTGTGTGCCTTAGACGCATCAAATCTCGTTTGGTTCCAAAAACGCTCAAATTTTTGGAAAAAAAGGGTCACATTGACATCTGTGAAACAATGATTTCTGACTACCAAGACATCATGAAACGCATCATTACTGGAGACGAGAGTTGGATCTTCTGGCTATTCCCTAAACTCAAAAAACCACCGTGGACACCGTTTCGACTCGATCGAGGAAATAAAAGCCGAATCGACGAAAGCATTGAAGGCCATACCGGAAAAGGACATTTCGTACTGTTTCGAGAGTTGGAAAAAACGTTGGCATAAGTGCATTGTATCGGGTGGGGATTACTTTGAAGGCGACGAAATTGATTTGGAAGAATAAATAAAGATTTTTTTAAACAAATTCTCCTTATTTTTTGGACACAGGGTTAATTTATATTAGCGTCTTTGATTTTAATAAAGTAATTTAAGAATAAATTAATAAAATAATTTTGAATCAACGAGTAAACTTAGAAAGGATTTTTGAATGACTATAATATAAAACTAAAAGTGATAGATGTGCCAAATTATTTTTTTAGTAGGAATTATAAATATTATGTTCATGGTACATTGCGAAAATATGGGGACGGGGCGGTTACTTTTGAAATCCGCACCAGGTGTTAGTGACCCATGTTACGCCACTGCTGTAAATATTAGAATGACGCTTCTACATGTCTATGGTAATATTTGAGATGAAAATTTTCAGCTTTAAGTAGTCTTATAATTTAACCCCTTCCAGTCTTTTATAACGTTAGTTTGTGTCTAGTGTTTGGATATAAGCGCCTCTCAATGTTCCCTACCGCGCACCTCGCTGAAGAGCGTCCCAGTGTGCCTTCCGCTAGGTGTCCCAATATCCTTGCTGGACTTGTGACGGGACCACGGCTGTCACTGCTAAATGGCGACCGTTACATTTGTCAATGCCTAGAGACTCATGTGATGCCGTATGCTGGGTTTGATGGCCAAGATTTTATTTTTATGCATGATAATGCAAGAGCGCACACTGCAGGAATCGTCAGGGAATACCTTCACAACGTCGGTATCAGTCTTGGAATAGTCAGTAAGAAGTCAAGTTATGAATCCCGTAGAGCATTTATCGGATGAGCTAAAGAGGTGTGTTCGAGCTCACCACCCAGCTCACCTTGCAGGAGCTGAACACTGCCATCGAGTAATAGGAGAACATGCCACAATACGTCATAGTAATGTTGATTGATTCCATGCCAAACCGCATGACGGCCGTCGTAAACGCTCTTGGAATAAACGACTTTTTTAGGTAAACCATTGTTTTCTTCAAAAATCCAATACAACTCTTATCCATGAGATAGGCGGACACACGACTTGTTACACTTAAAATCAATTTTTCAGTGCTCTGTATTCAAATTTGGATCAATGGCACACTGAAAGGTTAGCTTCAAAACTGCATAAAAACTTTTTGATCGATCTAACATTTTTTAAGCTTCAGGCCATCAAAACTGAAAATGCAGAGTAGCTCGATTCAGGTGTCTGGAAGGGTATTATGTAATAATCTTGATTAATCTAAACTCTATAATAGTTATAAGACAATAAGATATAATGTATAATTAAGAAAGAAAAGGATGAGATAACTTGCTTCGTATGTATAAGCAGATTTATTTTAAAACATTCTCTTCCATTGTATGGCAGGAATATAGGCAGTAATTAGTAAATTTAACCGACTGCCGCTAGAATAAGTGTAGCTATGTCTTCTCGAGGAGAACGAGCTTCCAGTTGCATAGTCACGGCGCCCTGGGCCGCTACAAGGCGTGCCCTTACTAGCACCGGAGTGCCTGCACGCCACAAGCCTCCACCACGAATTTCTTTCACTGCGTCACCACTAATCGCCGCCTTGGGTAGACCGAGGTGTTGGCATACAGCATTTGCAGCTTCACCGACATCTGTTTGTGATAATCCAAATGTATCACATGCTGTCTCTGCAGTAGCAGCTCTCTCCCAAGATGCTTCCCACTCATCAGTCGGCGCTCGGGTCCTGAACTGATCAGCACAGCCGATTTCTACCTCCTCCAATGGATAAGTATCTGCATATCCCTCACTTGATTCAGGCAACCCTGTTGTTGGATCACAATCACGGACTACAAACTCTAGTGTAGCGCCAAAAGTACCCAGTGACTCAATTGGACTTTCTGGAAACTCCAAAAGACAAAAAACGCTTCCTTGTTTATCATACGGTAATTGTTCACACGCCACTTCCCCATGAATTCTGTACCCAGCAATTGGCTCAAGGCGGATGTGAACTTTTTCCAACAGTTGGTCACTGAGTGTGTTCAAACACTCAAACTGAAGAACTAGATGACGAGCAAAGATGTGCTTAACACAACGTATGCGATATTCTGTTTCTGGTTCAGTTAAATCAATGGCTTCGCAAGTCTTGAATGTAGGCCCAAGTTTTTCAATGCCCGGAATGATCTTTAATTGGTCAGCATATTGTTCTTCACGGGAAATAGTTGATACTTTACGTGCCTCAATTTCAACAGGAACTTCCTTAACCTCTTGCGGCTCCTCTGCTGTTGGAACTGTAGAAATATTGAAGGGTTCTTCTGGTTTCGTATTAAGGTGGTTAGAAAGAGCTCTTTCCAAAAGAACAGGATTAGATATCGGCACATTGATGATGAATTCATCAATAAGTTGTCGGTCATCAGAATCTAATATACAACTGTAATAAATAGCTCTATCACGAACCTCATCATCGTCATCTAATTGACAACGAGCCAGAAGAACTCTTATATTCGGGAGTAATTCGGGTCGAGCGGCTCCGAAGCGGGCAACTGCGGACACGGCCGCCGCGCGCACTGGACCGGACTCTAAAATGACTCTATTATAAATGTATCGTATGTACCTCGATGGTTGACGAGCCTTTGGACCCTCGCGTCCCAAAATATGTAAAATACGAACAGCTAAAGATGTATGTTCGCAATCTTCAATAAATTCGCAAAGATGCGCTAAGCCAGTCTCTTTTGCATCAGGATTCTCTTCAACCAATGCAATAATTGCATCAGCAATAGCAGTCTTGTACTGTAATCCACCTTCATCTCTCAGCATCCCAGCTAGGAATGCAGCCAGAGATTGATGTTTACGGGGATATTTAGAGCATACACGTCTTATAGCACGAACAACAACAATTTTAAACTCATCAGATATTTCAGACATGAAAGTAGATATCTGCTTCATTAAACGGTCAATAGAGCTCTCAGCTCCAGTAGCAAGAAGAGTTGTCACAGCTAAAGTTGCAACGGAACGATTGGGGTCAGAAATAAGATTTTCTAAGTCTACTGCACATGCTGCAACAGCATTTGGATGTTTAGCTGTTAGTTTAGCCAGTGTGCGTGCACCAGCTAGACGTAAGGTGGCTTTGGAAGAGCCACAAAATATTTGTAATACTGAAACAGCCTGAGCTAGATCCCTGGCAGACTTCCGCAGATTAACAATGGCATGTGCAGCTTCATAAACTACAATTTCTGATTTGTGACGCAGACAGGATTCAATGAATTCCATGTAAGGTTCAGATGCTTCAGTTTGATCTTCTTCAGCGAGTTTTGCTGCATGGCGGATAAGGAGACAGAGCGCATATGGTGATCGAAGAGGCGCACGTGTCAGCTTGGTGACAAATTTCACAGTAGACAGACGGTCATTGCGGCGTGCTCCTGCTACTACAGCCAGGCCGTGGTAAGACACCATTATGTTCTCAGACATTATTGCCTCCTGAAAAATAACAACTAATATTGAAAAAAAGATAATTACAAGCTTTTATTCAACTCTACTTGTTAGTATGTGTGGGTCAAATTTTGCACACACTTTTGGGGCTGGTGACAATACAATCTAGTATACTCAGTTATGTATTTTTTTCAAGGTGTTTAAAAATTAATATTTGTGGGTTACGACATTTGACTTAGGCCATCAATATACTAATTAAAACGAATAAAACAATATAAAAAAAACGACTTTTTAAAAACAAGCTTTTATGCAAGCCATGTACTAAAACAAATAAAATAAGTTTATATTGAATAAAATAAGTTTGTTCTCAAAAAGCTTGTCGTGCGTATTGTAAATGGTACCCACTTTTATGAATATTTCGCGACAAGCTTTTTGAGAACAAATAATTTTTATAAACATTTTTTTATATTATTTTATTTTAAAATTCAGTTAAGAAGAATTATTGGATAGTGTAATAAAGCAGTTTTTTTTATAGTGTGAAGATATCATAATACATATGTATCCATTTAAGGTGATACAATGCTAATTCCATGGTATACTCTATGCAATGAGATAGGGAGTAGGCAACATAATGGGATGAGTGACTTCTCTACTCAATGCATACTCAATTAGCTCCATTCTCACTCACTTCTAAAAAATGTTAGTACATATCATGACAGATTTCTGTGAGAAAGGGATAATTGCCAGTTGGGCACATCTAGCAGTTGTGGGATGGAGGATGTATCCTCCCTGTCGAAAAACTTAAACCTTCTTTTGTTGACATGAGAATTAGCAAAATTTTTTGCAAACTTAGAGAAATGCACAGCAGTTTTCAAAATAATAAAGGAAAATGGGAAAACATTTATGAATGTCATGCCAACCCACCAACAATCATAAAATTAGAGACAATGTATTTGTTATGATCTGTCATAATCGTTATTTATAAGCAATTGTAACTGCTATTGTGATGTTTTTTTACTAATAATATATGAAAGAGATTAACAAATACTACATAAGTACATATAAGGTTTATATGATGGTTCACCCACTGGGTTGACATTAACTGCCTTAACATTAAAATATCTATGAAATGTTACATCTTAAGTATGTTGATACATATTAATATTTTTGAGATACTTTTATTCATCATCCTTTGTTACAACATAATTAAACAAATATCGCATAATTTGCTGCTACCCTGTAATAATTAATTAATAAAGTATTTAATGTCAGTGTAATCTGTATTGGCCATTAGCATTGGCAACATAATTGTTAAACAAGTTACATAAAAGGCTGTAGATTACACAAATAAATAATATAATATACTTAAGAGAATATGAGTAATAACATAGCACCCTTGACTTAGTAATCAAGAGTACAGTATTCAACATAATCAAAAAAAATGTTACTTATTAGCCACTGGACTGGGATGTGGGGCAAAAGTCCCCAATTGGATTTACCCATTGATTGTGGGTGGGGACTATAGTCCCCATCGAGTACGGAGTTGATGGATACTATCGCCCATGGACATCTGTGATACATGTCATCCTTCATCCTGTGTCATGTTGTGCATCCGGATTCACTACCTACCTTGATTATTATTAGGTGTACAAATATGATTCTGCCCTTTTTATGGATAATTAATATTAATTAAAAGTTTATTTTTTTTATATAATGAAATACAAATTTATTGAAAATATGCTTCATCTGAAGCTACAACATTTCCCCATCTTCCAGGCAATTTATGGATTTCTTCACTAAAGAAGTTTGGTTCTTTGGAAGCAATCCAATTAGTAAGCCAGATTTCGATACCTTCGTACGAAGTGAACTTTGTTTCAGAAAGGGCTAACTGCATCAATCGAAATAGATAGTAGTCTGAAGGCGCAATGTCTGGTGAACATGACAGGTGGGGTAACACTTCCCAGTTCTGCCCTTCTAAGTAATTTTTCACTGGTTGAGCAAGTGTGGTCTGGCATTGTCATGTTATAAAATTAGTTTATTGTGCCTATTCTCCCATTCTGGTCGTTCATGCTCTATAGCCCGTTTTAAACGTTTAGTTGTCATCAGTAAACATTGCCATTAATGGTTTCAGTCAGTTTCAGCAACTCATAATAGATCACACCTTTCATATCCCACCAAATACAGAGCATATATCGTAATATATCCATTTTTCATCACCAGTAACATTTAGATGCAAAAACCCCTTTCTTCTTTGTCTTTCAAGCAGAACTTCACAAATGGTTTTTCGACGTTCACAGTCTCTTTTTTTTAATTCATATGGTCACCAGTTACCTTGTTTTTGAACCATTCCCATTTTTTGTAAATGTTGAGATACATCTTCTTCTTTCTCAGCCCTTGGACGTCCACTGCTGGACATAGGCCTCCCCCATTGTCCGCCATTTAGACCTATCGGCAGCGACCTGCATCCAGCGGGTGCTCGCCACCTTTATGAGGTCGTCTGTCCATCTAGCAGTCCCAGTTTCAGTTGGGAGCTCGATTCTCGAAGTTGTTGACGAGTACGTCTACCTAGGCCAAACGGTCCAACTAGGTAGGTCCAACTTCGAGAAAGAGGTCAATCGACGAATCCAACTCGGCTGGGCAGCGTTCGGGAAGCTACGCAGCGTCTTCTCGTCCAAAATACCTCAGTGCTTGAAGACGAAGGTCTTCGACCAGTGTGTGTTGCCAGTGATGACCTACGGCACTGAGACGTGGTCTCTGACTATGGGCCTCATAAATAAGCTCACTGTCGCACAGCGAGCTATGGAGAGGGCTATGCTCGGGGTTTCCCTACGTGATCGAATCAGGAATGAGGAGATCCGTAGACGAACTAAAGTCACCGACATAGCCTCTCGGGTTAGCAAGCTGAAGTGGCAGTGGGCAGGGCACATAGCTCGAAGAACCGATGGCCGATGGGGCAGAGGGGTTCTCGAGATACATATTGTTGAGTAAAATTTAATGCCAAAGCTGACTCTGATTGTGTTTGGGATGGATCTTCATCCAGTAATGCTTTTAATACCGCATCTTTAATTTTTTTTTGGTGGTTTTCCATGTTCTTTGTCCTCTGTGACAAAATCGTCATTTTGAAAATGTCGAAACCATTCTTTACATATAGTATTTGATGGAGCATCATCGCTGTGAATTTCTACATGCAAACGATAAAAATCCACTGCACTTTTCTTTGCAATAAAATAATGCTATAACACTTCTGGCAAATGATGTTTAGTTGAAATAAAATTCAACATGTTTACTTGAGTTAAATTAATACTTGCATAGGCAAATAACAAATGTCATATACCAACAATGAAACCTTACTGAGCCAGGGGTCAAATACAACTGTTGCCACATTTAACAAATAAACATAGCAAAAGTAAGGACATCTATTGGAAAAAGGGCAGAGTCATATTTGTACACTACATAAAACTAATTAGAATTTTACAAACACATGAGTACAATGTTATGGTTAATAGATATTATAATGATTTTCGAAATAATTATTTTAGCTGCTAGCAATGCAATTTATTTATAAATATATTATATTAAACAGATATAACAAGTGCACAATATATGAAATATATTATAAAAGATATTCCACACAGACAAGATGAATATCTTTAATCAGCATTTTCAAAGACAGTATTAAAAACAGACTTGGCATAAGGCTTACAGGGGAAGAGATATGGTAGAACTTGTAACACCAGCTATCACAAGATACAGGCATACCAGCAGTAATGTTGCTTGGCTATTACACAATAATAATAATTATTTATTATTTGTAGAGATTATACCTGCGCTTCATTCACCCATCTTCGTACTAAATCTGGAACAGTTGCAGAGAGGTGCAGGGCTGACACAAGAGCAGCTGAACTCACAGCAGGGTTCTTGTCCACTATGGCTTGCTTCATATATCGCTCAATGGCTTGCAACATTGTACTGTCAGTAATGCTGCAAAGGGCTCGTATTGCAGCAGCACGGTATACATCCTGTTTACCTGTCATGTCTTTAGTAAGTGATGACGTTACAATTATTACATCTTGCGCCATGGTACTCAACTCCTTGATGCATAGGTACACCAGACGACGTAACACCACATCCTTGGACTGGAATAACTTGGTAGTAGCGAAAAATATGTCAGTAGCCTCCCGGGTAGATAATTTCTCGCCTTGATATAGCAAGTATATAATTTTTGTCAGAATATGGACACATTTTCGGGGGTTCACGGGCGTAGCGTTGAAGTATCTAGACTCTTGCAACAAGGTAGTTTTATCAAGGTTTAGAAAAGGATTACCACCGCCTTCTTCTTCTTCTTTCTTATCACGACGAAAAGAGCTCATTATGGTTCTTCTTCTTTTTCAACACAACTCACTTGTTTTACAACTCAATCAATACTTGCGTTTTCTTGCAATTTCAACTAATTCATATGGATAGGGCACGTCATCAGGCGCATGTGCCATAAACATCAAAATATTTTTCAAATTCAAGATAAAAGAGGCAGCGGCAAAAGCAACACACAATAATAGTTTTGGTTTTCTGAGAATCTAAATATGAGTTATTTCTTTTGTGTTACAAATAAAATTACAAAGTGCGATTCATTTTATTATTTATTAAATTGCTACAGATTATTATTATGACGATATATTATATTTAGATTAAAGCGAATTTTGCATCTTTTGGAACACAGTTTTATATTAAAAAAAAACATGAATGCCTAAAAATTCGAGGTATAGTGCGCGCAAGTTAAGTCTGCGGGCGGCTAAATTCTGAACTAATTGTGTGCCTCCATCTTGTCGTTTCTGTCAGATGTCAAAGGAGTGTTGTGTATCCCGAGTTTTTATTTGTTTTTTTAAGTAAGTAGTTGTTATCATTATGCCGAAAGTGATTAAAAGTGCAGGCAAAGATATTGTTTTAAAGGTGAAACGGGCTTGTGAAGAAGAACGAGACAATAACGCACCTACAGTACCGTTTTCTAAAGTTAGAGCCCGCGTTGCATATTTGACAGGTAATTTGTAGGGCTGCCATAACATGTAATTCTCTCACCTTTTTTGTGTTATTTTTTGGCCACCAATATAATACATATTATATTCATTATTAATTGTTTTAGGCGTTTCTGAACGCACTGTAACGCAAATAACTCGAGAGGGTAACGAGGCAGCAGCTTCTTCTTCAAAAATTGTGACTCCGAGGGAAACTAGAAATCGTAAGAAGAATATTGATGATTTAGACGGCTTTGATATGTGTGCCATAAGGCATAAATTTCAGTCGTTTTACACCGTGAAAAAGGAGATTCCTACTATAAATAAACTTAGGTTGGAATTAAAAAAGGATATTGATTTTAAATATGGCAATACTTCGTTGAGAAGTATTTTAAAAACCATAGGCTACAAATACAAAAAGTGTCAGTCTAAGCGTAAAGTTTAATAGAACGCAGCGATATTGCTGCTTGGAGAGCAAAATATATTTTAAGATTGCGCAAGAATCGTCAGGAAGAAAACCGCCCTGTAATTTATCGCGACGAAACCTATATGCCTCTTACGTACCTCAAAAATGTTGGCAATCAGAAGAAGAGCCTGGTATACACGCATCTGAGAGTGTCGGAACGAGATGCATTATAGCCCATGCCGGTGGTAAAACTGGATTCGTTGAAAACGGACTGCTGCTATTCAAGTCAAAATCAAAATCATCTGACTATCATGATGATATGAATTCTGCAAACTTTATGCGCTGAATGAAAGAAAAAATTATCCCAAATTTGCCATGAAATTGCATTGTAGTAATGGATAATGCTTCATATAGGTCTACCGGAATCTCATGGCATAAAAAAAAATGTGATTTTCATATGGCAATGTCAATTGTCACCTGTCAAATCAAAGTACGAGATTTGTCAACCGCTGCTGAGATTTTGTGATATCTTCTTGACAATTTGTTGTTTTTGTGAAAATGTCGAAAAAGCCACTTCGATCTCAAGCGAGAAATATTGTTTTCAATGTGTATCGTAAAATAAGGGAATAAGAAGGCGTAAATCAAACTCAATCTTTGATTTTAAAACGCGCCGTAGAGTTGACCGGTAAGTTGGACTGAGTTGTTCTGATACTTTTAGTTTATTTTATATTTTTCTTACTTAATTGTAGCTTCTTTATAGGGGTTTCCAGTACTACTATACGGCGAATCGTAGATGAGGGCACATCGAATGATGGTGTATTTTCCACGCCTGGTAAAAAGAGGAGAGTGGGGGGGGGGGGGGGGAGAAGAAAATCAACATGGACAGTTTCGATTTAGAGTTGATTAGGAATAAAGTAAATGAATTCTATACAGTTCGGAAGGAAATTCCAACAGTAATGAAACTGTTGCAAATTCTTCGACAAGATATTGATTTCAACGGAGGGAGAGAATCTTTGAGGTAAGAAAAATATTAAGTAATAATCCCTCTCACTCTCACTCGTAAGAAGAGGCCCGTGCTCTGCAGTGGGACGTATATAGACTGATGATGATGATGATGAATGACTAAGCTATCGTTTGAGTAACATGATAAATTTTATTATTTTTTACAGACTTATACTTAAGGAGATTGGTTTTGAATATGTTAAATGCCAATCAAAAAGGACCATTTTGATGGAGAGAGATGACATAAAACTACAAAGATACAAGTTTTTGAAACATATAAAGGAAAACCGCGAAGCTGAAGAGCATAATAAATTGGATGTGATTTATTTAGATGAGACTGTCATTCACGGTTCATGTTCTGTGAACAAGTGCTGGCAAAGCAAAGATATTGCAGGTCCGTCTAAAAGTATTTCACTTGGAGCGAGGTGGATCATTGTAAACGCTGGTGGAGAAAATGGCTTTGTACCAAATTGTTGTCTGGTGATGATCTGGTGGTGATGTCTATATAGACTGATGATGATGATGATGAATGACTAAGCTATCGTTTGAGTAACATGATAAATTTTATTATTTTTTACAGACTTATACTTAAGGAGATTGGTTTTGAATATGTTAAATGCCAATCAAAAAGGACCATTTTGATGGAGAGAGATGACATAAAACTACAAAGATACAAGTTTTTGAAACATATAAAGGAAAACCGCGAAGCTGAAGAGCATAATAAATTGGATGTGATTTATTTAGATGAGACTGTCATTCACGGTTCATGTTCTGTGAACAAGTGCTGGCAAAGCAAAGATATTGCAGGTCCGTCTAAAAGTATTTCACTTGGAGCGAGGTGGATCATTGTAAACGCTGGTGGAGAAAATGGCTTTGTACCAAATTGTTGTCTGGTGTACAGGTCAACAAGTGTATCTGCTGACTATTACCACGATATGAATAAGGACAATTTTACAAAATGGGTGACAGAGAAGCTAATTCCAAATCTGACAAGACCTTCACTAATTGTTATGGATAATGCTAGTTATCATTCCGTACGGATGCACAAACCGCCCACATAAGCCAATCATATCGCTGATATAAAAGAATGGCTTCGTGCAAATGCGTACCTAGAATACGTACATTATGATGATCTTTGGCGTAAATGTCAACTACTTGAAGTAGTGAAACAAAACATGTCTGCGCCATTATATGAGATAGATGAAGTATTAAAATCGCACGGTCACGAATTTTTAAGGCTCCCACCTTATCATTGCACATTGAATCCCATAGAAATGATTTGGGGTATAATGAAGCAAAAAGTTGCTGATAAAAATGTAAATAGGCCTGCAAGTGACATTAAATTATTAACAGAAGAAGCTTTCTCACAAATTGGTACAGAGGAATGGCGAAAATGTTGTGAACATGTAAAGAAAATTGAAAACGATTTCATCGAGCAAGATAGAATAATTGAAATGCTGGAAGAGCGATTTATAATAAATACCTCTTTATCTTCATCATCTGATGAAGAACAAGAAATGCAAGTGGAGTTCTTGGAATCGTTTTCTAGTTCTGAATGAGATGTTAAGTTATTAGTATGATTTAAATGATATATAATAAATTAGTATAATTAGTATATAATAAATTATATATAAAAATATACGATTAATTTATTTTTCATGACATATTTTCCTATGTTAAGAACCCGATGTATTATAACAACATTCTTCATACACATACCTAATATACTTCATGTTCATTAATACTAAAGACATAAATAAAAATTAAACAGTATCAAGATCGTTTAATCCAATTTCCCCAGTATTGCACACAACAAATTTTTATTTCCCCATTTGCCATGAGATTCCGGTAGACCTATACCACTGCACACAAATAAATAAAGTCCCTACAATGGCCAACAAAAAAGTAGAGCTCCGCGAGTGGCTAACAAAAAATGGCATTGAAAGTGATGACTGTTGGACAAAAGCGCAGTTATACGAATTAATTAAAAGACACAAAGGAGAACCGCAGTATGAAAATGACCACGTGTTAGCTGAACATGGACATGCGGTGCTTCGCTTGCCACGATACCACTGTGACTTAAATCCCATTGAGAAGATTTGGGCTATTGCAAAGAGGCGAATCGCTGAGAATAATCTAGGTCACCAGGTAAGCAAAATTGCGTCAATTACTGAAGCTGCGTTCAATACAATTACCACAGAGGAATGGTTTAATGTGTGTCAACATGTGGAAAAAATTGAAGACCAATATTATATAACAGATCGGTTGCTCGATAATGAAATGGACGAATTTGTAATTAATGTCACCGGGAACACATCGGAATCCTCTGATGAGGGCACCAGTGTGGACTCAGAAGATATTGGAATGGAAGGCATTAACTCATTGGAAGACCACTGCTATGCCAAATTTATATCAACAAATAGATATTCAATAAAAGATTTACAAAATTAAATTGCAGGTTTGATTATTTTTTTATCGATACAATTTAAATCCACTCTATTTACACTCATTAAGAAATTTTGTTTAGTATGAACGTCAAACAGTCATTATCAAAGGTAAAAGATTAAGGTAAGCTGGCAACATGTACATACGCCACCAGTCGCGCGCAGACTTATCTTGCGCGCACTATATTCGAGCTTTTTGTCTGGATCTTTTATCTCTTTGTCTGGTGCATAGACTTATTTATACCTTTATTGTACAATGTCAACTGTCACCGCCATATCAAACATTTCATATCATAATGAGTGTGAGATTTGTGATAATATTCATACATATATGGATAGGGTACGTAAATGAAACATTCTACAAACTTGAACTTCGATATCGATAAATGACATTGTTATTATATTTTAAGTACCACAAAAATAAAATATGTTTATTAATTATACATTTAAATTGAATTCGTGTATGTACATTGTGTGAAAATTAAATATAAAATAGTCTAGACTCTAGCCAAACCCATAATATTTAATTTTATTAAAAAAAAACCTTAAATGTTCAATAAGCGGTAGACGGATAAAATGAGATGACATTTCACGCCTCCAAAAATATTTTGTTCGTATTTATAGTCGGAGAGAAATTTTATACCACATATTACATATTTATATAATATAATAACAATAATAAGTATTACAAAGAGAAATGGTTAAATTAGTAATGTACATTAAAAAGTGGTTTTCATTATTGGTCACCCATAGAACGAGGCCTTTCTGTAATACCTAATTTGTGTTTATTAAATGTCTTTTTTATTAATAGTTAAGTATTTTACAATAATTAAAATTAGGCAAATTTATTAGCTAATTACGAGGGCCATTGAAAGTTTCCGGAATGAATAAGAAAAAAATACAATTTATTGTTTTTCAAAATATTCTCCGTGAGCGTCAATATACTTTTTTATACGAATAAACCAATTTCCATAACATTTATTCCACTCCTTCGTGGTGACCTCAGAAACATGTTTTTCATACTCTTCGACAGCCTCTTCTGGTGATGAAAAACGTTGACCGCGTAATTGGTTCTTAATTTTTGGAAACAAGAAGACGTCACAAGGTGCCAAATCGGGACCGTAAGGAGGATGACTCATGAGTTCTACGTATTTCGTCTTTCCAGTTTTTCTAAAAAGAAGCGATCATCTGCTTCGCGGCACTTTGCACACCCTCCACTTTGGCGGGGTTCCGCTCATCTTGAAAGACCCAAATGGTCGATTGCTGTTTTGTTTCGGGTCATAGCTGTGAATCCATGTTTCGTCACCTGTTACTATGTTCCACAACAATAATACGCCTCTTCATTGAATCTGGTTAGCATGACATTGCACCAATGCCATGTTCCGTTTTTTGAGCACCAGTCAAAATGTGTGGGATCCACCGCAAACACAACTTTCGCAGAGCCAAATGTTTGTGGATTCATTGTATATGACTCATGCCTATGCCTAAGGATGTCCGAATCTTATGGCAGATCACATGCCTGTCTGTTTCGATCATATCGATGATACAGCATCGATGTTTTTGTTGTTGACGGTCAGAGGGATGATATAACATTGTTTTTTATATTGCTTGTTTAGCAAATGTGTTGATTTCAGTAAGACTGCTAGTATGTAGATGGAAAGTTAAATAGTTTATCCATCCCATTCTTCCCTACCAGTGGGGATTGGCCGGTAGGGCAGATGGAACAGGCGTCACATAATAGGATATGCCGGCGCACCATATAATCAATGTCGAAAAGGGATGGTGGCAAAATCAAACAAGAAAATACTTTTAATACTTTATTTGTTTACCGATCTACAAATACGTTTGTACACAGGTATTTTGAAACATTTTTGGCGAAATTCTTGCCCTAACATTCATTATACATCTGTATTTAATTTTATGAAATATATATGATTTCAATTATTGGCCCTAAATGAAACTCTCAGTAGAACATATTACTTATCTACAAAAGTTGTTATCCACCGGTAAAAATACTCTTTTCATAACATTAACAACATAAATAGACTCAAGGAAATAAATATATACCTAATTTTAGATAAAAACTACAATCCACATAAACTACCTATCTTTAACAATGGCATGAGCAAATTATACCTTATCAATTGGTTTTGAATATTATTATGACATAGGGATGGGTTTATTCAAAAGTAAAAGATATCTTCGATATATATTTCGATTTTATATAACCTCTTGAAAATTGGTAACGTAACACACTAATATGAGTAAGTACATATCCAAAATAATTCGATTCTGGTACATAACGCATTGATTGCTGTTATTTCTAGATACATATATACCTACTGATATTAATATATTTTTAAGTAATATATTTAGATAGGTGATCGTATTTGTTGACTGAGATATAACCGGTATCTACAACCGAAATTTTTCTCTCTATCGGATATTTCTTTCGATTTATAGGATACATACAACGTCAACGTCAACTTTTGTATAATTAAAGTATTACAATCATCTATTATTTAATTAATTCTTTGGATAAATGCCAACCACCTAAGAACAAACAATAATAGAAATACATTTCGTGGCCAATTTGAAATGCATTGTATGCATTGACTTATTAACTCTGTTTAGAAATATCGCTATAGTACCAACGCCAAATGTTATAAAAATGCACTAGTACAATGAAATATTCACCTTAATAATGAGATCCATAAGATCGATGTATTAAAATATTATTACATTTTAAATTACATATTATGTTATTTGTAACATTCTTAAATGGTCGTTGAATTTTTTTATACGTGTTATAATAATAGATAGCCAAATTACAATAAAATGGCAAAATGAGTTAAATTCATCAAGATATCTTTAGTGACTCCATGAGACATATTCTGTCTATATCGCACTTCATTAATAAGTTTTGAATAGACAAATTTAAACTCCAAAAAACTACACTTTTAGAAAGTTATATATTTTTATATGGATTATTCCTGCCTATCCATTTACTATATCAATTTGTAGCCATAGTACCTAAAAGTTGATTTGATCAATTTCTTTTAAAATATTCACTTTTCTCAAATGTTATCGTGTAAAGTATATTATGTATAAATATTATAAAAAAATCAAATTTGCAAGGGTCATAGAAAAATAACTTCAACGACTAAAGAGGTACAAAGATCATTTCACTTTTTGTAACATTTAAAGACAAAACCTTTTAAAAGCAATCACGAGTAAGGTTAACTTTATTCATGTGAGGATAATAGTCACAGTTTTACAGCACTCCAACAGCTATGCTTGTAAGGAACGTTAGTTAAACCACTTGCCATCAGGTGAGTGGCTTAACTAGCTACCTAGGTGAAAATCTACTAGATTTAGGGACGAAAAATATATTCAGCTAATTTTCTATTGACCCTTTTTATATGTATATTTATTCCAGACTATGAGACTATAAATCTCATATATATCTACGTTAATACTACTCACAACATCGCTTTCTTCTTATCAGTATGTTAGTTCATTTTTACATTTTATTTAAATGTCGAAATCATGGCCATAACAATAGATATATAGAGGCTCATAGAGATAGAAGCCTTATAAATAAGTAGTTGTAGGAAAATACAATACTGTATTTTATCTTTTCATTATATCCATATAATTTAAAACATAATTTATGGACCAAGCAGGTGTTCGAACGATTACAAATCCTCTAATATCTCGTTATCGAGTTCAACTAGTTCTCAACTCAACGAGTTCATTCTATACATCAACTGTATAGAAATGTAACTTTACATTTTTTTTTTCAGTTTTGTGTTCTGTATATAAATGTATCACCAAAACATATATTTGGTTCCCACGCTGTTTTAATGGTTTCGTGCTTAAGTAGATAGTTTGGCAGCGAACTCAAACACTTTAAATATGAACACCTCATTTTTAGGATTCCGTAAAAACGAAAATTTGTTACTATGTTTAATGTGCAGAATTTTTGATAAACAGATTGTTACCAAAGACATCTTTTGACCGCCAACAAAAATACATAAGATCTATAGGTTAACCGCTTATGACGGATACATCCTTCATAGAAGTAAAAGATAATTAATTATAATTTTAGACAAATGTATTTAAATAATATTAGCTCTTTAATTGCACGAATCCATTTGGACCTATTTTCTTTACATTAAATAGACTTGGCGTCAGAATGGCATTTATTGAATGAGGTATAGATTAGATGCCACTAAGATATACTTAGTACCTACTAATGACAAAATAAGAATACATTGCAAACTCAATAAATTGTTTGAATGTTGTAGAGATTTGTGAAATTATATAACCACTGTGACGGTAATATTTATTTACAGTCGCATTATTAAGTATTTAAAATACATAATTAATATAATTATTTACTTAACGAAACTTTTTAACAATTATTATATAACTAATTATAACTGCTAAGCAGCAAAATAATATCACATAATACTTATCACAAAAATAAACAAACTTTAACGTTGATCTCTCCATCAATGTAGTCTTTTGAACCATTGATT
Source organism: Sesia apiformis (assembly GCA_914767545.1). Lineage (NCBI taxonomy): Eukaryota > Metazoa > Arthropoda > Insecta > Lepidoptera > Sesiidae > Sesia > Sesia apiformis. The sequence continues at coordinate 10,014,110 of OU611947.1, read as the reverse complement.
TAAAGTGTGTTTATTTTTTATAGCAAGGAGAAACTATTTTGTTCTGAATATTAAAAAAAGCTAAATAATATTAATAATAAATCAATTAGGTACTATATTAATTACTAAAATAATAATTTATACTAATTAAAATACGTATAATATATATGTATCAGTTTTAAAAATTAAATAATAAAACTGAAATCGTATATATTAAATGTCCAGTCGATAGAGATCAAAAATATGCATGATTTCGGAATAAAATCCTCAGTCAATAAATTAATGTGGAACCTTTTGGAACGTATTTGTTAGGGCCCAGAATTACTCTGCTAACATTTATATTTTGCAATAAACTTAAATTAATCAAAATTAAATAATTAAATTTCTCTAAATATGCTAAATATATAGACATGAAATTTTGTATATGGGGACTTTTGTGGATGTTGAACACGATTCTGAAGTCAAAATTATAAAATTCAAAATAGCGGCTTCAATATGGAGGCATATTCTTTTTTTTTATTAGCATATCTTTGTGTCCCACTGTTGAGCAAACGCCACGCTCCGCCAACTCCTGTGGTATGCATCGATATAAATATGGTGTATACCATATGTCGATGAGTATATATACTTAGGCCACATAGTTTCCTTCAAAAACAGGCACGCCTAGAGGAGCTACTGGTCTATGAAGCAGTTCATGAAGGGTAGCCTTCGATATCAGTGAAGCGGAAACTCGTCGACATGTGTATTCTGTCCATTCTAACGTATAGTACACAAATATGGTCACTAACTAAAATTCAAAAGTCCAAACACAAGATTTGCCAACGGGCGATAGTGCATAGCATATTGGGTATAAAAAGGACCGACCATATATATCAAGAACACCGAACTGTGTTCTAAAACCCTTATTACTGATGTTGGTGCTAAGACCGCTAAGCTGAAATGGGACAGGGCTGGACACGTCTGTACTAATATTAAATATTTATACTAATATTAAAATGGAGTGGGGTGATAACGAAAACCGTATTGCTGTAATTGCTTTACACAAAGTAGGCTTGGAGCCAAATGCAATTATTAAAACTCTCCATTCGCTTGGTATTAGCCGAATGTTTGTCTACCGGGCTATTGGTAGGTACATTGAAACGTCCTCTGTTTGTGACAGAAAAAAGTGTGGCTGTACATGCACTCTTCGTACTAAATAGGTGATTAAAGCTGTGAAGGGGAGAATCGTAAGAAATCCCGCGTAAAGATTTTATAAAGATGAATGTAGCACCCAGAACCATGTCACGCATTTTAAAAGATGATTTAAGAGTGCTGCTTACAAAAGTCGTACTGGTCATTTCTTAACTGATAATTTAAGGAAAAATAGGGTTGACAAATCACAATAACTTCTTGCGCAGTACGCAAAGGGAGCTCACAGATAAATCTTATTTATGGACGAGAAAATGTTCACCATTGTGGAACATTTTAACAAACAGAATGATCGAGTCTATGCTCATAACTCTAGAGAAGCTGTTCAATTAGTCAATAGGGTGCAACGCGGCCATTATCCGGATTCAGTAGTGGTTTGGTGGGGCGTTAGCTATCAATAAGTGACTGAACCATATTTTTGTGAAAAAGGTACTAAAATGTAGGCTCAAGTGTATTAAGATATGATTCTTGAGAAGGTCGTAAAGTATCTTAACAACACCTGGCTGGAAAGGACTATTACCGACTTTATTAGAGCTGAAGTCTGGCCGTGATCTAGTCCCGATCTTAATCCGCTCGATTATGATTTATGGCTTGTTTTAGAGAGCATGGCATGCTTTAAACGCCATGATAATATTAAATTCCTAAAACGTTACATAAGCCAATATGTAAGCCATTATAGGTAGTTGCCAATTTTCCCATGGAAAGAGTGCGTGTTCCAATCGACGCTGGCTACAACGTTTGAAAGATTGTGTAAAAGCAAATGGTGACTATTTTCAATCGTTTGAATTTTCAATCAAGAAGAATAGTTTTCAGTGACCTTGTAAACCGTAGAATTCATTGTTTTCAAAAACATATTTACATATTTTTAACAAAATATTTAAATATTTGATATTTCTGTCACCGTATTGAAGCAATAATTTCGAATTTTTTAATTTTTACTTCAGGAACGCTTTTAGCGACCTCAAAAACCCCCGTCAGACATTATTTTTGAAAATATAATAATTGCATATTTACAACGAAATATTTTTTTTTGATATTTGTGCGTCCATATTGAAGCCCCCATATAGAATTTTATAATTTGGCATTTTGAACTCTTCAGAACCGTGTTCAGCATGCTCAAAACCCCCTTAGGTATACAAATTGTCATGCCTATATGTTTAATTTATTTCGAGAGGTGAGAAACAACATTTCGTTTTTGTATGTAAACTTTGTAAACAAATCCATTTGTTTATGTAAACAATTATTGTTAAAATTGTTTTTTATTAACTTTTTGTATTTAAATATACTTATGAACGATATCCTCAAAAAGTTACAACGCTTAAACGTTTTTATTTTAATGACTACACACGTTTTCAATTATATAAATTTTATGTGTGTTTCACGATAATGACGACATTTTATTATATTTCGTAATACAAAACTATATTTTTTTTTTCCAAACATATACTAAACCTCATTAAAGTACGTATTTTAAACTTTCAAAATCATACACTATATATCTTTTGCTTAACTATTTTTTGCTTTCAAATATCTGTCTTGCATGTATACATTTTTTTTTATAAAATTGGAATTTTAGAAATTCGTATAGTTTTTGACGTGACAATTTAAAAAATAAGTAGGTAACAATTCATATTTCTACTTAACACATCTTTAAAAGTATTATTTTGAAAGTGCAATATCATAAACAGTCGTGGTGAACTAATTAGGGACAGACAGAACTCTAGGCTAAATTTATTGTTCAGGTCCCTGTATTTGTTAACTGAATGGATCACTCGGCTCGATATTGCGTTTGCAGTCTGGCCATCTAAATAGGGACATATAAACATTTGTGTACGAATTTCTAAATTTTAAAAAGTGATAACTCCTACTTACTTTATTTAATTTTGGCGCCATTCTTAAATATTACATTGATGTTGTTCACATTTTCATTGTAGTTTTGTTATTTGTAAATTAAAGATAAGAGCTGTGATGCTACAATGCAAGAAGTAATAATTATTTGTTATCAACGTGAATGGCCATACTGCAAAATAACAGATCATCTAAATTGTTCCAAAAATATGGTTTACAATGCGATTCAATATTTCAAAATGCGTAATACAATTGAAAGTGTACCTAGAAAGAAAAAGCCAAGAAAAACAACCCCACAAGAAGATCGAATGATGGTCGTAATTGCCAAGAAAGACCCCTTTAAAGGTTGCCTATTGATCAAGAGACAGAACCAAATGCCGGCGTGACAGCAACGACCGTTCGACGACGACTAGTAGAGGCAGAGCTGTTAGGAAGAGTTGCTCGAAAAGTTCCTTTACTGAAAAGGGAACAGAGACTAGCACGTTTGGTGTTTGCTAGGAAATATGAACATTGGACCTATTCTCAGTGGAAACGTGTTATTTTCTGACGAGACCAACATAAATCTTATTTCATGAGATGGCACACAATACGTACGGCGTCAAATCCTTCCTCACAAATAAGTCAATGTCAGTACTAGATTGGCCCGCGAATAACCAAGATCTAAACCCTATAGAACATATGTTGTACGAAGTCTAGAAAGAGGTCGCAACTCAACTCACTGGCACTATAAACCAACTTTATGACACGTTTGACGAAGCTTGGGGTAACATTTCTATAGAAATATGCCGGAAGATGATATCAACAACAATGGCAACAACACTGGATACTAAATTGTACTATCTATACTAATATAATAGATAAAGAGAGAGTGCGAATTTTGTGAGTTTTTATGAATGTGGAGGGTAATCTCCGGAATCACTGCACTTGAAAAATTCTTTCACCATTTGAAAGGTACATTATTCCAGATGAACATATACTATATATTATGTATATATATATATATATATTATGTGCCAAAAAATTGCCGGGCATGCAACGTATGCCGGGCACAGCTAGTAGTAAATAAAATTTGGTTTAAATTAGCCATAGACAAGTTTGTGCCTATAATTCGTTTCTGTTTATTTTATTTTGTATGTTTTCATGTGTCCCTAATTAGTTGTTCAGCAATCAATAGTACGCAAGAATAGGTGTGTTTCAAGTTTTCGTATAATAAATATTTTTATCCAGTTATTTCCCAGTTTCAATATACTTATAATTAGGACATTAGTGTACCTACATATCAACAGTATCATACGCAACAAAGTACCATGAATAGACAAGTTACACGGACTAGAAGAAAAATCTTACTCATTTAGTTCTATTTAGTGTTCTTAATTAGCTGACCACGACTGTACATAAATATATTTTTGTCCATTTAAAAAAAGCTATAGTTTTCAACATGAACAGACCAAAAAAAATTAAAGTTCCCATACATTGTATCAAAATAATAGAAAAACATACTTATTTTTAGTTTTAATGTGTTGCAGAAGCTATTCAACTAAAATGCCCATTTTGATATTTTTCAAATTTCTTTTTAGAATAAAAGTATGGTAAATTTACTCTTGCGCGCGGATGCTGCGATTAGCAGTGTGTGTGAACGGTAGACGCCGCTGAGTACAGATCGAACGTTGTATTAAAAAAAAATCGGTACATTTGCTTTTAAAAAACTAAAAGAGTAGGGTAAGTCAGGGAGAGATGCCTATAGTTTTAAAAAAACATCATATTTAATTATACATTTATGACACTGAAGAAAAAAACGCCATTTTACTTAAATTAGACTTTATTAATCTGTCTTACATAAAATTAACAAATATTAAACGCATATTGTAGGATATAACACGGCTAGAAAAAAATATAGAAAATGGGCATCTCTCCCAGGCCTATGGGTGAGTTGCCTATAGATACCAGGGATAGATGCCCATGCGTACTTAAAACAAAATCAGTAGTCACACATCAAGCATTTCGCTGGATCGTCACTACAATCCTCATGGAACCATTGTTGACACTGAATGCACTGTATCCAGTCGCATTTTTTTTTAGTGGCATGATAATATTCTCCACAAACATTGCATATGTCCCCTAGAATTTCGTGTTCTATGTCTACGTCCGAAGAACTATCGTGAAGCGAAATATGAGACCCTTCATCGCAGGAATCGTTCGATTCCTGTTTTCGGTTACTTGTAGTTTGTTCTATTTTAATTCTCTTTCTATAATTTCTATTCGATAATGATCTTTTCATTGGTTCTTTCATCTTTGATTCTGTTGTTGTTGGTTCTGTTTTACTTAGTGTTTTAAACTGTTTTATATTAGTCTTGTTCCTGATTTTTTCTAAGTTTTCCGGAGACGTCAAAACCTCAGCATGCTGTTTTCTCTTTGATACAACCTGAAGACCATACGAAGGAACAGGATGAACTTTATTCAAGATCTTTGACGGCGTTTCTTCTTTACCAGATTGGATTTCCGATAGGTTGTGGGATTTTAAAGGAGTAGATAGGTTGGCTACAGGCGCCAAATTTTCCTTATTCACCCCGCTAGTTGAGGGAACTATGTTTCTGACAGAGGTATTATTATTTGAGGGATCATCTGCTTGGCCTTCAGGAGAAATGTCGGATATAAACGCGTACTCAGGAATTGCGTTTCTGTTGGGTGGAAATATTCCAGAAGCACGAAATCCTGATGCACCATTATTTTCGTTTGCTGATTTTCCCCACGCTTTGCCTAACAAATCTCCAAACTGCAGTCGTCCTAATTTTCTGCTGTGGTTATTTCGAATCCATACGTTGGTTTCATTATTAAAATAAGATTTTAAGGACTTAAAAAATGCCCTATCTAAGGGTTGTAAATAATGAGTAGTGTGACTAGGAAAACAGAGTAGAATGATCTCATTGGTCTCGCAAAATTCCAACATCTGTATGGAAGTGCAGTGTGAAGTGTGTCCGTCCAATAACAGAATCACTGCCCCGGGAGGTTTTCTCGGAAAAAAATGTTCTTTCAACCATTTGTAGAAAAGATCAGTGTTGACATAACTTGATTTCTCATTCATGTAAACTTCACTACCCGGAGGCATTCCATCAGCAAACTCGGGCTTTCTGTTTTTTCCTTTAAAAATTGCAACAGGTGGAATAATATTGCGCTGCAATAGCAAATCAAAGAAATATTTTCTCCTTTTTCAGCAGAAGTTAACTGTGGAACTGTCTTAGAACCCCGCATTGCGACAACGTGTGAGGGTTTATTATTTAAATGGAGACCCGTTTCATCCATATTAAAAACTTTGTTTGGATTATTAATGAAGTCGTTGTCCTGAAATAGTGTCTCCAATAAATCAAAAAAACCATCAACTTCTTGTTTCGTCATTCCTTTAGCTCTTTGTAGAGATACTCCTTCTGATTTTCTAAAAGATATTTCCGGATTTCTTCTCATAAAAGATTTAACCCAATCGTAACCTGCTTTACCAGAGTCCTTATTAAAATTATGTTTAAGATTCATACTCTCAGCTAAATTAAAGGCCATTACGCGTAAATCATTAATGGTTGGTGCAAATCCACGACTTTGCAATTTCTCAATATGTTTAACAATATTTTTTTCATTGTCTCCAAACAGAGAATCGGGTCCAAGACGTCCTTTTTTAGTATTGCCCGAGGAAAACCGTCGGCGAAGGGTCCTGTACGGAATATTGAATTCTTTACTGGCTTGGTTAAAATTTAATGTTCTGTTTTTTACAAGGGTGATTGCTTTTTGTAAGTCAGCTTCACTCCATGTAGCTCTATTAGAGCCCGATGGCTTCCTTGTGTACTTATTCGGCATCTGAATATAATAAAAGCAACAATTATTTATTGGGCATCTCACCCTGAAAAATCATTGGGCGTCTCTCCCGATTGTCAGGAAGAGATGCCTAATGTTCCTAAACACAGAACAAAACGCAAGACAATAAAAAATGGCCTCGTGTCAACAAAACGAAACCATATTATAGGTTATAAAACAATGTTATTATCATTTGCATGAAATTGAAGAAAAAAAACTAGAACAAAATGTCTCTGAAATAGTTTTCTGACATTTTATATAACTGTACTTACCGTATTTTACGAATAAACACCAAAATAATATATTTAAAATAATCTAATCCCTTGTAGAAACTTGCGCTATGACATGTGACTTTCAACTGACGCAATTAGGATGCGTTCCGGTTCACGCAATTCTTTTATTTCTTTTTTGTAATTCAGTAGGCATCTATCCCTTATGGGCATCTCTCCCGGATTTACCCTATGTGTAATCTTACTTAAAATTTCCGTTGTTTTGATTGGCTAAAACCGATTTTGAAAAAAAATAACCCAAAGTAATTATTTACAAAAAACGTATTTTGCAACCTAATTTGTTAAATAAATAATTAAATTTAATATGTGCAGCGGGAAACTTGTTTCCCTTAATACTGATATAAAACCAAAAATATTTTCACAGAATTTACTGACTGATGAACTTTTTCCTAAGTACCTATAAATCTCTATTGCCTAAATAGTTTAAAGTTTGCTTTTAAGTTTTTTGGTGTAGGGTGCAAAACAGTTGTCCAACTAGCAAAAAGTTGAGAACAATGTTAATTGCCAAATAAAAAGGCCCGAAATTAAAATTAACGTTAAAATATCAATAAATGTTATAAGAACTATGTCGCAATAGTATAAATTTAAATACAAGTTCCAACAAACGATGTGAACATGAATTTCATCAAATTATAAACTGTTCATCGAGATGAAATAGATCTCAAATAGGTTAAACCTAAACAACAACTTACAATTCATAATGTAAAAAGGAGTTTACCTAAGAACTAAGATTATTAAGAAGTTTTATAGCGTTACATAACGCTTTTTAAGACTACAATGACTTAATTGAAATGAATAATCTAACATTGAAAGCTTATAAGTACCATAAAATGGGTAAAACAAATATCTCACATAGTGGTTTTGTGGAAATTATATTTCTAAATCGTACTACCACCACGTTAGGTTATTTTCAATCACTAAGTAAAATGGCAATACATATATATATATAGGGGAACTCCATCATTCAAATTTCCCCTCTATATTTATTTTATACTCTATACTTAATACATTTTAAAGTGAATTTTATAAAAACGGGGTTTACTTTTTGTCATTCAAAACTAACTTATCATCACCACTATGAATCTGGTTTAGAGTTAAAATTAAATTTAAGATTTATATACAATGTAATGTAATTTTCATTTTACAAAATAGATCAATTTCGTGTTACGTTGACATAGACTACTTTCTCTTATTTTATATTACGAATGAATGTTACATACTTAAATTATAACTTATTTTATAACCCGTGCGCTTAAACATTGATTTTTTTCTAATAGCCCGAGTACTTGTAATTTGTACCATACCATAATTTACCATACCATCAGTCTGTCTGTCAACTGTTGGATATAGGTCTCTACCAAACCCTGCTACAATACACGATATTTTGCTCCTTTCGTCTAGCCACTACCAGCGACTTGTAATTTGTAAGCACTTATCAAACAAAGGTACCATACGAGAGACGCTTTAGTACATTTTATAAAAAAAAACAACTTCAGGTATTACATACATACATTTGAAGATTTATTGACCTACTGAATAAGAGTTCCGTATCTAATACGAGCATAGTAATCTTTAGTTACAAATAAATCAAGAAATTTTATGTATTTCTAATTTTAAAAGTAATACCTAATGATTGTATTTTTTCAATAAAACAATCATGGGACATCTATCTATACAGGCTGCCCATGAATATCACTGAACTTTCCTGTTTGAATACCTTTGTACTATTTTTAAATTATTGTTATTCTTAGCACAGTGTTCGTTCACTAAGGTAAAGAGACCAAATTTATTAACGTGGAACAATCTAGCGCTCTCACTAGACATATTATATCATAGTTTTAATTTCATTCATCTAATACTTAGGTATTTCTTGTCAATGTCATAGAGTCGTTTGATCTACCTTTTGGTCGTGTAGTTGTGCGATTTCGTTTCTTATTTTTATGTAACAGTCTAAAATAAACTCGCCATAAAGAGGCACTTTGTATAATTAAATTACACTGGCAAAATTACATTATTTTAATTATAAACACACGTAACGAGTAAAACGCTTAGTCGGCGCGCATGACAACAAAACAACGCAGTTGGTTAACAGCACAAAAGCGAAAATCACGACAAACGAAACTTATTGTCATAAACACATTTCGCTAATTAAAATTCTCCATCGTGAAAAATGATATTGTCAAGTCAACCCAAAGCATACTTAAACAGCCCAAACCATACCATCTTGTAACATTTTCTGAGCAGCTGACGATAAGTAGGCCGCCACGGTCTAAACGCTTAACACTAAACAGAATAAATATTTGGCACAGATCATTGAGATTATTATAACTTAACACTTCTAAAGGACGACTCAGGAACTAACTAATCTTTCTGCATTGTTTATGTACAACATTGTATATCATATTTCATAATGGTTAGGTCCCAATAAAACCTAATTATCGACCATATGATAATTGAATGAGGTATATGGGTCCCTACCATTACTTATTGAATTAGTGATACAGTACGAATTAATAAATGAGAAACATTTCAACGGGTATTAAATGGAAGTTTTGGCGCAATAATTAATAATGAATAACCATACATCTGCCAGGAATGTCCATGACCAGGAAGAGGATGACCTATACATAATTATTTTTCAGGCAGTAAGGATCAAGAAGCGATCTAATTGGTCAGGTCGATCCAGCTGCATCGATGCTGCAGCTGCATATGAGACAGCAAGATGTCCGAAACTGTTAGTTAAACTGGAAAATGCATTTAGGAAAAGAAAAACGGATATGGACGTGGCATCAATATGAACATAATGTGAACGGTGAATACATTTCATCTTCGTTTCACTAACGACATGCATCGCTGGAATATTTAAATTGGATGCTGAACGGCCTTAAAACCATATCACAAGTGACGACGGTCTCGGAACTAACTTAGATAAGAAAAATATCATGTTCACTGAACATATTCTTCTGAGTAATCGTCAAAAGCGCGACTATTGAAGATGTTGACGATCATATGTATTTTAGGCAGACCATCCTAAGCAAGTCTAACTTCAGTATGGAGGCCTACAAACTCATTCAGTTCAGCTGCGCAACATTTGAGAAAACACCATCGCCTATATCACATTGCTTGATGCAGTATAATATAGCTGAGAACGGAACGTTCTGGTTGCTTAGAGACGTTTATCTGTTTGGTATCAGGCAAAATAATAAAAGAGGTAGGTACAACGTCAATAAAATGTTTTATTCCTAAACATTAATGTAACATTCTGGCGACGATTAAAAAAATGTCGTTATAACATGGACAAGTGGAAAAATTTCACTTTGAACAGTTCTCCAACACAGAGGACTGGGAATACTATATACAACGTCTTAAAATCGAACTAGAACTACACGACTTAAATGCACCGGAACATGAACAAAGAATGAATGCGAATTTGGAATCACGCCTAGATGAAAGACAGAGATCAACTTGTTATCGGCATAAACAATACCCAGTGACAACAAGAGCTGATCCGACAACTCGAAATAGTGCATAACTTGCTGACGTTGCAGCACCGCACAAAACTTGGAACAAGCCGGAATACAGACCTATCGTATTGCACAAACAAATCATACACAGTCGAACAATGACAACGGTTTCGAAAACAATAACATCAACATAAATCTCCAAAAGAAATAACAAAAATGATTTTGTTAAAAACAGTGAAATGGAACATAAAAACAAGGTCAACGTCAAAATTTCACAATAACTTAAATAACTGTCCTGTAAGAGGTAAGCAATGTAGTGCATGCGGCAAACAAAACCTTTTTCCTAGTGTCTGTATATCCACAGGGAACATGAGGCCTAAAAATTGGAGAACTTGGTTAGTACAACAAACAGACATTTCAAACACAGACAGTAACGATTCAAGTGATAATGAAATGTCATTTGAAGCCGGGATTGTTCTTTGGAATGGAAAATTATGTATACCAAATAATTTACAGTCTCATATTTTAGAAATGTTACACGACGGACATTGCGAGATGAACGCCATACAATCATTCGATAAGGACATAACAGATTTCGTAAATACATGTAAGCACTGTCAACAGTTGAGGAAAAATGTGAGTAAGGCTCCCATATACTCTTGGGGAACATCGGTGTAATAATATGAACAGCAATTATTCCGTGGCTGTTGTTCTCTTACGACCCTCCTTCTGAGTTGGTCTAAATGTTTTCGCTTCACAACACCTGCTACAAGTATATGATAAATCCAAGGAATGATCTTAGTTCTGATAGTTCTGAGAAGTTCTGACGTTTGTAGGTAGGGGCATGCTTTTGAATGCTATTATGTGTTTTTCTGTTGGATGCAGGCCATTTTTATCTATTTTAAGACCCAGAAATGTTACGCTCTTTTTTATTCAAGAATATTTGGCTATCTGACTTTTATCCCTGCTCTCTGAAGTCTTTGACACAGTTCGCAGCCTGGTAATATGATCTGGTGGATTACTAGCTGCAATGAGTATATCATCTAAATAACACACTACTCCCTCTATTGCTCAATATTTGGTGCATTTCCGCTGAAAAACCGCCGGTGCAAAGGTTATACCGAATGATAAACGTCTATACTGATACTCGTAGTACCCCTTGTGCGTTGATACGGTTAAATATTTCCTTGAATCTGGCGGAACTAATAATTGTAAATATGAAATTTTGATGTCGATTTTTGTGAATAATTGCCCTCCGACTAGCTTTTATGTGATCTCAAAACGTTGTAACGGGTAGTCGTCTATTTGAACGTGATTGTCGATTGTTACTATAAAATCTGCACATACAATCTGCGTACTTTCCCGTTAGACTACCACTAATAGGCGATGCTTATTTTATTGGCGTTATCATAATGTTGATAGGTTCTGTGACACATTCGCCGACGAGTCGTTGTAGCTCTACGGTGACTTGATCTTGTAATGCTGGTGTGGGTCGAAAAGCCCTTGGTTTGACATTGTTTGGAATGTGAATTTTGGCATAGTGTCCTTTTATCGTGCTAAGCTTCCCGTCAAATAATGATTAAAATACCGTTAGTACGTTCTTAATGATATTTGGGTGATCGTTTTTTTGTGTCTTTATCTGAGGTTTGAATTTCTGCTTTATTGTCAGTCTTAATATATACATTTAGAAAGGATTTTATTGGTTAAGACTACTCCCGACACGTACTGACTTCTCTATCTAGTTTTTATGAAAAAAAAAAAAAATTTTCTTTGGCGACCACATTGGTTGATTGACTGCATTAGTTGCTCAAAAGAAAGCGCCTGAAAATCAGCCTATAACGACTAAACAGATACGCTGATTTTTGTTTATGAAAATTTAAGGTAGTTTGAATTGTGTATTGCATGATTCCTCCAAAGTCACTTTGTATACAGTATATAACTCAAAATCGAAACATTAAAAAATGTACGACGTCTGATTGATGTAAATAAATGAAAAGTTTAGCCTTTACGTTTTTGCCAATATTCCTGAAGATACGTTCGAATACGTACGGATAAACTATACGTTTATCTACTAATAAACATTTATAAACAAGAAGCAGGAAGTTCATTAGTTGTCGATTGTCAATTAATCTTTGGTGAAGTGAAACTCGTTCTTACTCTAAATCTTTGGTGTATTACCCATACTTTGTTAATACTTTGGCATCTGTAAGTATATCTATGTTTTTGTAAGTATATCTAAGTATGTATATATAAACATAGTGTTTTGGAAACACATAAATATGTGACGAGAAGTTTACTAATGGTATGTAATTTTGAATTGAAGGGATTTTTTATTTAATTCAGTTAATTACAAACTGAATATTGTAATAGATTATATTAGAGCCTGCATTTGGATATTTATTTTGTATCAAGACAATACAGTCGAAAATACAAAGTCAGTCTCAAAATCGTCATTCTACGACACAATCGCATAATCTGTGACTGCTTACTACTGTATTATCTAACTCGAAACATTTGAATATACAGTGCAAACTCTCTATAACTCTGTATAACGTAGACATTACTTGTGTTTGGTTGGTGTGTTTGGTAGCCATATATTGATACAGTCTCTATAACGTGGCAGTCACTCTCTATAACGAAACTATACGTCCTTTAAACGTCAATAAACATTTATTATCGGTTTACAAAAAGCTCCGACAATATCTTTAAGGTGCCGAAATTTCTAAGAAAGACAGCTCTAAGAAGAGTTCCTTTTGTTTTTTGTAATCTACCACATGTTTACAATTACTCTCCGATGTGGTATGTGTGTTGTCCTTAAAAGTTTAGTCGAACATATCAAACACATTATTTAGAATAATTGTGTATGATTCCAGAAGTCAAGCTATAAATAACTGTTACAAACGTTAAAAAATTAGGTATGTATTTGTGAAATTTTGCTGTTTTTTTGTGCTCTCCATATCACGAAAAGTCTCTATAACGAAAGGAAATACTCGGTCCCTTATGGGTTTGGTAATGGGTTTCGTTATAAAGAGCTTACACTGTATTTAATGTAGTTGCTTTCAGAATTTCACGGCTGTATCGATTTAAAAAAATAAGGGCTGTTACTGTTACTATTCACAGGTTTTGAAAACCAAATTCATCACAACGCGCCTTTTTATAGTAGGTACTAACATCCAAATGCAAAGTTGATATCCGGTATTATCAAAATATTTCAATGGTAGCGACCGGTCCTTGAGGCGAAATGAATATTTGTATACGGATTTAATATCTATTGGTGATATTCGGTGGATTAGAGCTATTTACTTTCTTTTTTCGTATCTGAGTCCGAGCTCGCCGACGGATTCACGCTGATCCGCACCGCGCCTGTGGGGCCCACCACAATTTTCACCTGGAAATATAACCCCTTGTTAATTTTTGCCTTTATATCTACACTGATATTTTATAGAAATAACACTGTTGTCACTTAACAGAAAAATCTTGTATAAAATGTTATTCATCACG